>OZ024798.1:36859241-38319868 GCA_964017045.1 Omphiscola glabra
ATTTGGTGTTTTTTAAAACAAGATTGGGGCTGCACTTCAAATAGGCGTAGACGCCCCTGCTCTAATGTATTTATGAAATAACGACCACCCCCTCTCCCCCAAACTTTTCTCCTTTCAGGTGACTATTTCAGGTACCTTGACCATGGCTCATAAAGCTCCATGGATGAAAATAAATATTCAAAAGGATCTGTATGTCCCATGTCAAGTGAATTTTTTTTCTGACAAAACGATTACGATGACTTCAAGTCAAGATCTATGGTCCCCTGCTCTGTCGTGCGTTTCTCCCGTGGTGTTCAGCACTGGGTTGTTCGTTGATATCAAAATATTGGTGACGTCAGCCCAGTTCGTCGTGTACATTAATGGCATATACACTTGTGCCAGGCCTCACAAGATATTGCCCTTCATTGCCAACGTTGTTGCCGTTTATGGGAGTATTCAATTACAGGAGGTTAGTGTATAATCGAATTGACGCAGACGTGCACTTCGGAGTGTCTGTTTTAATATCGTTTTTGTTTTTTAGTGTGAGACCATTGTGATCAATCACATCTGTTACACGGAACTTAGTTTCGGAGCTGCATGACATTGTGGCTTAATTAACTAGCCACTTCTATGTATTATTCAATTGACCGCAGGCAGCTCTGGAGACGCGGTTTGCCTACCAGTGCCAAAAACTAAAAGAAAACCCACAAATCTTCATCCTCAGAACAATTAAGGATACAAAAGATTAGCAGCTAAAAGAGGAATTACTCATACTCCACACAGTGGAACGTCAGATTTGGAACTAATTACGGTCCGATACTCTGCTCTTAGACCGAAACATTCACGAACCGAAATAATTTTTCCCTTCAAATCAATATGGAACTTTTTACGATTTTAAGTGTTGTTCTATTATGTAAATATATGATTTTTTTTTTGGAATTAGCAGTCTGTCCATGTCTTACAACATTACGAATTCCTCGCTTTAAAGTCTCCAGCTTCCGTGCTTGCACTGTATATTTTATGGACAACAAATTACTGGCTCGTTTTCCAAAATTATAGTTGCATTAACAGTAACTACAGCCATTTGCATTCATTTATCAAAACTAAAGAAAGTGTTTTGACTTTTCTAGCACTTTAGACATTTGCTTCGCCAAAAAAATGTTGACATACATACATACATACATACATAAATACATAAATACATACATACATACATACATACATACATACATACATACATACATACATACATACCTACCTACCTACCTACCTACCTACCTACATACCTACCTACCTACCTACCTACCTACATACCTACCTACATACATACATACATACATACATGCATGCATGCATACATACATACATACATACATACATACATTATTATTATTATTATTATTTGCTGTCTTATATAGCGCGGTACCCCAGCCTAGGGCTGGCTCACCGCGCTGTACATAAAAATATTTTGAAAGAGACATAATCGTGACAATAACATAAAATACATATATGTAATAAAGAACAGATGTATAGAGACAAAACGAAATCTAATGCATATTCACCTCATCCACACCAGAACTTTTACATGACAAGCCATGGACGACGACCAGCAGCAGCGTTTATCGGTCAGATGTGAGGAATCAGTCGGGATAGTAGAGTTTAAAGACATGTGTTTTGAGTGCAGTTTTGAAGGCTGTTATAGTTGGTATATTGCGGATGTGTAGTGGAAGAGAATTCCATTGTTTGGGGGCACAGTAAGAGAAAGATCTTTCACCGTATGTTTTTGTGCGAGTCTTGGGGACAGAAAGAATTCGCCCGTCTGCGGAGGAGCGAAGCTGTCGAAGGGGTGAATAGACAGAGAGAAGTTCGGTTAGATAGGAAGCGCAGGAGTTCGAGAAAAGTTGTGGCGGAGAACAGAGAGTTTATAGTCAATCCGTGCCTGTACAGGTAGCCAATGAAGTGAATGAAGTAGTGGTGTGACGTGATCACGTTTTTTTGCCTTTAAAACTAGCCTAGCAGCTGAGTTTTGAACCTTTTGTAGTTTTTCTAAGAAGTGTTTTGGTGAACCTGACAGAAGAGAGTTGCAATAGTCAAGACGAGAGAGAACAAGAGCATAGACTAGGGTTTTTGATGCACTAGTTGTGAGGTAGTGGCGGATGGAGCTGATCTGACGGACGGCCGTGTATGCATAGCGGCAAATGTGGGATATATGATTATCAAGAGACAAGTTGTGAGATAGAAAATAACCAAGATTCCTAGTGGAGGATGTAAACTGTATGTCTGAGTTACCTACTTGAAATGAGGTGGGGAGAGCTGAGTTAGAGGATGATTTGCAATCGTGAATAAGAAGTGCTTCCGTTTTGTCATCGTTAAGTTTCAACTTGCTGAGTGTCATCCACGACTTGACATCAGCAATGCTCTCCTGCAAAGTCCGGACAGCGGAATCAACAAGAGAGGGATGGGTATGAATGTATAGCTGCGTGTCATCCGCGAATGACTGGCTCTCCACCGCATGCCTCTCTAGCAAAAGGAGCAGTGGCCTGGTATACATTGTAAATAGAACTGGGCATAAAACGGACCCCTGTGGCACTCCATACACCAAGTCAGCACTGCCGGAGAGACAGCCATCGACAGCGACCGCCTGCGTTCTATTGAGAGGTAGGACCTAAACCAAGCCAAAACTGAACCAGAAATGCCAAAGTAATTTTCAAGGGTTTTGTAAAGGGTTTCATGGTCAACAGTGTCAAAGGCCGCACTGAGGTCCAAGAGGATCAGGAGGGAGACATCACCGCTGTCCAATGCGAGCAAGAGATCATTGGTTACTCTCAAGAGAGCTGTCTCAGTGCTATGGAAAGGTCTATAGGCTGATTGATTAGGACTGAGATTGATTAGGACATACATACATACATACATACATACATACATACATACATACATACATACATACATACATACATACATCTATATATCTATCAACACACAATCATATGAAATTAAAAAAAAATCATTGACTAAGAAATTTAAGAAATTAAAATTGGCCCTGCTATGTTACTAATCCTCAGTCAAATGTCTGACATCCTTCTCCTCAAACTTCGCACACTTCGCATGCATCACTCAGCACAGAAGTTAAAAAAGATAAAAGAAATAAACAGAAATATTCGTCCCACCAAACAATTCCTTCTTTAAATATTTCCAGAACGTTTTTTACATTTCGATCGGTTTCGAACTAATTTCAAATGAAATATTGACACTCTTAAAGAAATCAACGCGCGGCTCAGTCAAATACAATTTCCGTTCAAATGGAGTGTATCTAACATACATACAATTACCCTGAAGTAACATGTTTACATACACACAATTACAATGTAGACACTGAAGTAACGTGTTTACATACACACAAGTACAATGTGGACACTGAAGTAACGTGTTTACATACACACAATTACAATGTAGACACTGAAGTAACGTGTTTACATACACACAAGTACAATGTAGGCACTGAAGTAACGTGTTTACATACACACAAGTACAATGTAGACACTGAAGTAACGTGTTTACATATACACAAGTACAATGTAGACACTGAAGTAACGTGTTTACATACGCACAAGTATAATGTTGACACTGAAGTAACGTGTTTACATACACACAAGTACAATGTAGACACTGAAGTAACGTGTTTACATACACACAAGTACAATGTAGACACTGAAGTAACGTGTTTACATACACACAAGTACAATGTAGACACTGAAGTAACGTGTTTACATACACACAAGTACAATGTAGACACTGAAGTAACGTGTTTACATACACACAAGTACAATGTTGACACTGATGTAACGTGTTTACATACACACAAGTACAATGTTGACACTGAAGTAACGTGTTTACATACGCACAAGTATAATGTTGACACTGAAGTAACGTGTTTACATACACACAAGTACAATGTAGACACTGAAGTAACGTGTTTACATACACACAAGTACAATGTTGACACTGAAGTAACGTGTTTACATACACACAAGTACAATGTTGACACTGAAGTAACGTGTTTACATACACACAAGTACAATGTAGACACTGAAGTAACGTGTTTACATACACACAATTACAATGTAGACACTGAAGTAACGTGTTTACATACACACAAGTACAATGTAGACACTGAAGTAACGTTTTTACATACACACATGTAAAATGTTGACACTGAAGTAACGTGTTTACATACACACAAGTACAATGTAGGCACTGAAGTAACGTGTTTACATACACACAAGTACAATGTAGACACTGAAGTAACGTGTTTACATACACACAAGTATAATGTTGACACTGAAGTAACGTGTTTACATACACACAAGTACAATGTAGACACTGAAGTAACGTGTTTTACATACACACAAGTACAATGTAGACACTGAAGTAACGTGTTTTACATACACACAAGTACAATGTTGACACTGAAGTAACATGTTTACATACACACAAGTACAATGTTGACACTGAATTAACGTGTCAGTAATGGTGTGTTAGTAATGATGTGTTAGTAATGGTGTGTTAGTAATGGTGTGTTAGTAATGGTGTGTTAGTAATGGTGTGTTAGTAATGGTGTGTTAGTAGTGGTTTGTTAGTAATGATGTGTTAGTAATGGTGTGTTAGTAATGGTGTGTTAGTACTGGTGTGTTAGTACTGGTGTGCTAGTAATGGTGTGTTAGTAATGGTGTGTTAGTAATGGTGTGTTAGTAATGGTGTGTTAGTAATGGTGTGTTAGTAATGGTGTGTTAGTAATGGTGTGTTAGTAATGATGTGTTAGTAATGGTGTGTTAGTAATGGTGTGTTAGTAATGGTGTGTTAGTAATGGTGTGTTAGTAATGATGTGTTAGTAATGGTGTGTTAGTAATGGTGTGTTAGTAATGGTGTGTTAGTAATGATGTGTTAGTAATGATGTGTTAGTAACGATGTGTTAGTAATGGAGTTCTTTATTCAACAAAGAGACGTTTGCTACATGAAACATTGGTTTGTAAAATAATTAATAAAATACATTATTTTGCATATAATTGTCTATGTTTGAAAGAAAGTATGGTTCTATAGTGAGTTCAATGGAGCGTTCAAAGGAGCGCAAAATATAATTCCCGATAACTACGCTAAATGATTGCTTTTTTTTTCGGTTTAAAAGTTGTAGGGGCATCAAAATATCAATATGGTTCATGTGCGTGCAATAAAAACACACACATGTAAGTGCAGTGACATATCGTAGTGAGATGGATGTAACGAAATTTGGGATTCTTAAACGTGTTACTTGAGTTCATGTTTTGTCAAGGAACATTAGTAGATGGGAAGCTAAAGCGTTGCTGTCGCCAATGTTTGGCGGGCTATATCGAGTACAACGTGTTTCTGTTATAACAAAGAAGAGGAAATACGTCATAAAGTGGAAAGGAGTGACGTCGTAATAAAAGGTCTTTTTAAAAAAATGCACATATGAATGACGTCATAATACCTTTTTTTTTTTTTTTTTTGGGTGGGGGGGGGTGGGGGGGGGTGGGAAGTCTCTTGTTTTGCGCACTGAAGTCTCGTTTCTTTGTGAGGAATGGGGCTATTTTGCTACCTTGGTTCAGAGTCCCGCAATTTAAGAAAGACGAAACGTATATTTTTATATTCTTTGACTTTGAACTGGGGATCCAACCTTTCACAGATTGAAAACTAGTCGTGAATCCTTAACACAATTGTCTCACATGCATCTCTGGACTACCTTAAACATTACACTATTTCCCCCCCCCCCCCCAAGCCACACAAATTTAAGAATTCAAAGGCACAATAAAAGGTGTAGTAGTGATGATTATGCATAGAGACACTGCTGTAGAAACAAAGAGTGAAAGAAAACACAAATCGATGGACTATATTCAAAAGAATGAGTTGGATTAAAATGTCAAATATTAATCAACTGAAAAGAGTAGTAAAGGCGAAGATACGTTACTCCAAGTTACCCACAATTTTTTTCCAGCATTATTCCCACCATTCGTTCCGGAACACAGCAACAAGCGTAATGGTTCATTGACTACAGCTTTATCAAAGAAAAGGAAAACAAAGTCTATTCTCAGATTTTTTTTGGTTTGAAAAAAAAAGAGGAACTTTTTGCAACAACAATGCCATGTCTTAGTTACATTTGAAGTAGCACTAGCATATTGTGTTCTTTATTATGTAAGAAATGTATATGCAGCGTATCATGCCAATTTTTATTCTATATAATAAAAAGAAGTTGTTAAAAATCTCTCGTAACAATAACATACACAATTATGTTTACTTTTTTAAAAATCAGTTGTTTCTTTTCCGTGAAGAATAAATGAAGGAAAATTAAATAATATATATTTTATAATGTTGCTGATCTGAGAACACGTTCATAATGTCGTTATTAAAAGTATTCAAAAAGCCCTTTAAAACTATACATACAACATTTACACGAATTTTTATCAACTGCACGTTCTGAGATGATGATGGGAGTATAATTACTTGTTTTCAAAATATAGTATCAAAAATGAAATTAACTTGCATTAAAGTTTGTATTGTGATTATTATGTTGCCGTGTTCGAGCGCTGGAAACGTTCAAACAGACGTGTACAGGCGTTATGATATTCAACCTAGCAACTGTGTCAACACAACATCCATAAAGACGACACACTGTGCTGCAAAGTGCTCTTCGTTCACGAGGTGTGTAGCCTTCTCTTTTGAAAGGAAAGCCCAGACATGCACAGTGTGCGATGCTAACAGTATCACATCATTGACTTTCACTAGTGACGTCTTATATCTACACAGGTTCTCAAGCTATAACAAAACATACGCGATCATTCGCAGTAACCTGAATTCTTACAATTTCATTAGCGTTGGAAGTTTGGTAAGTGTGCTAAAAAAATTCATTGAGCCATTTTATTAACCTTATCATTTGACATTTTAAAATACAATTCTCTCAATTTGGTTGCAGCAATAAAAACAACAATGTCTTATGCCGATGTGAGCGTAAAATTGACTGAACGTGTGCGTAGTTCTTGTAATGTGTTCGTGGGTTGTCAAATCAGTAATAAAACAACTATCACAACCTTGTGTAAAGTATAACAGAGCTTCTTCATCATCATCATCATCATGTCCCGTAGTCTATCGACCGTTGGGGCGCCACAAATGACATAAAAACTATTCTCCCCCATTCCTCTCAGTCTCCTGCCCTATGCATAGCACCGCCTAGTTGTAATACTTCATGGTCTGTACCTGAGTATAGCTTTTAAAGTACAGATCTTTGTTATAAATTTAGAATTTTTTAGTGATTTTTGCGTTAAGAACCCCGACTTCTTCTAAAAGGTAGAGGGTTCGAATTTTATCAATAATTGACTTTTGAATTATTTTTTTACATCGATACTGCATGGCAATTATGTTTGATTAATTAAAACTTGCTTTATTTATTTTCATTGATGTTTTAAAATATATATTTATCGAAACCATTAATTTAAACACACAATCGTCTGAACCCAGCTAAAAATGTAATATCTCTTTATATCTCTTTATATATATATATATATATTCCTTGTTGCCCCCTTACAACCCCATCCCCCCCCCCAAAAAAAAACCCCAACAACAACAAAAAAAACCCATTTTTTTATATTAATAATACTGAGGGAAAAAAGGCTGTCAAGCGTTACGTCTGGTTTCTGGTAAGTAGGTTGATTCTTTTTTTCCTCTTGAGGGAAGCGACTATTATTTCACGTTGTTATTGTTCCTTTTCTTGTGTCACACAGCGAGCTTCATGCGCATAACATCTGAAATCCAATAAAAAGGTGGATTTGCTTTTTTTTTAATTTTTTTTTTTGCTAGCAATAAATTGAAAAAAAATATTCAAAGTTGTCAATAATTGCAAAAAAGTTATCTTAATTCGGTAAACTATATCTATACATATATAAGTATACCTCGTGTGTGCTTCTATACCATCAATCCAAAGTGATGAAAATTGTGTGAATTGTAAAAAAATGCAAATGTTTCTGAATTATTACACACATTTTACAATATTCCGTTTTGGGACCGGGGACCTAAATTCTTTTTTCCCCCTCTTTTATGAGCTAAATATAATTTTCGTATGTGTTCCTATACCATTCATCCGATTGCGATAAAACTTTGGTAAGTTGTTGTGCGCACAAAGGGTTTCTGAATTAGCTTATCCATTTTCTTATAAGAGCTATACAAATATAATTTCAATCAGTGCTATTGCATGGGTGGCTAGAAATCAATCAAATACAAACGACATTTCAGTTTGTGTGTGAAATAAGTACAACCATTTTAAAATTTTAGGTTTGGGGCCGGGGGCCTTATTTTAAAAATAATAAATATTTGAGCTATCTAAATATAATTTAAAACAGAGCTACTGCGTGGGTGGATCAATCGCTACATGCGTGGACTAAATACACAAAATACACGCTTCTCACGTGGACAGCTATATGTTGCCTGCTCACGCATTGAAAAACGTTCTAATTTATTTGTGTACGCACTAGACGGAAAAAAACAATAAATATTTTCTATTTAAAAATTACTTTAAAACTTAATTAAAACACAAACACTTTTTTCATTGAGTGGCATGCAACGCATGCCGGGTTCTCGCTAGTATTTTTATAAAAATGTGTAAGTATCTTAACTTGTTCTCAAACTCAAATTCAAGTTTGTTAATGCATTAAGAGCTTCTCATTCAATAACTGAGTTCAAAGTTAACAGATATTTCTTGTTTCTGCAATAAATGAAAAATAAGTTTCCAGATTTACAGTTTATTAATAGTTTATTTCAAGAAAATATGCCTTGTGGAGGGACGGGCAAAACTGTGCTTTATCAATGCTCACGGTGGTATTTAACTGAAAAACAAGTTTTCTTCTAAAAAAAGAAAGGACAAAGTTTCAGTTTAGAAAGTGGGCAATGCTCCCTTTAAGGTGCGCGGATGCGCGTCTGAGCAGCTATTTCTCAGACGCCGCGCGGCAGTTTTGAGTATCCGCACAGCACATTTTGATAAAAATAAATTCGAACAGATACGCTGCATTCTGCAGTAAGAATATTACAGCTTTTAATTTGATTGAGATCTATATTTGCGTATTATACTTTTTACTGAGAACTATTGATTTACATGCTAACCGATACATACCGGATTAAGCTAGCCTCGTTCTGAACCACCGCCACCATACATGTTAATTTCTAGGCGCATACTGCACAGTGAATGCGTGTAAAGTAAATAAATCGCAAATCTCTAGTTTATTATAAATGTAGTAGCTAATTATGTATAATAATATTTTAACCGTTCTGTCTAAACGTCAGTTAAGTGAACTGTCAGCGTCATCGCTTGCTAAGAAAAAGTGTATACAAATTACAAACGGAATGGCTCAATGATTTTGTGCATGCAGCACTACCAGATTCGTCGTCAGAGTGGACTGTCGGGCTTGGTGATATTTTTGAAATATCCTGAAATTGATGATGATGTTGTCTGTGAAATGTGCTTCAAAGCTAATGCAGGTGGTGATTCCTCCACAGCGAAAAGGTGGGAGGCTCGGCAGATGGATTATCTTAAACGATGTATCAAGAAAAAATAAACACAGATTCTATACAAAGACTTTGTTCTATACAATCAGGAGGTGTACTGCGAATGCTTACTGACAGTGTGGCTGATCGAGGCATGAGACAAGAAGCAGCACAACGTAAAAGTGACAACGTAAAAGTGACAACGTCCTCTTGGCTGTCATCGTGAACACGACTATGAATGTGGCTCAATACATACACAACCATATGGTTAAGTATGACCCGGTCCCTGATAGCTGGCACAAGAAGAATTACGCTTTTGAGTTTGTTGAGTCTAACGATTCTGTAGTGAAGGATGCTATAATTAGCAAACTTCTCAATGCAAAGATCCACACTTGAACAGTAGATGAGAGCATTGATAAATCACTGACAAAAATGTTGCTCTTATATGCGAAGCTTCTGTCATATCCCGGTAATGTTTAAAAGACATGGTTTGTTGGAATTTTGTCTCTGTCGGCAGGTGAAAGTAAAGTTTTACCAAGAGAATACATCGGACATGCCTAAAATGGTTGTTTACCTCTGATGGTGCATCGGTTATGCTAGGCAAGAACAACTGAGTTGCAGCAATGTATTATAAATGTACTGGAACAAAATTGCCTTGCTCATCGTGAAGATTTATGAATCGATGATGCTTGCTAACATATAAATTTAATTGCAGACATTGAAACATTCCTTAGGACAGTGTACACATTGTTCAGTAGGTCGACAGTACGGAAAGCCCAATTTGCCGAACTAGCTAAGAGTTTGGAATGTGATTCCGTAGCCTTTAGTCCATTGAAAGAAATCAGATGGCTTCCCGACACTTTGCTTTAAGAGCATTGCTGAGAAACATACAAGTGTTGACCTATTACTGTAAGGAGCAGGTTGGCCTGCATAATGATCCAGTTCATAAGTACTGTTAGAAGAAACTAAGGGATTTAAGAAAATAAGAGCGCAGTGAGCATGCTAAAGTAACATAGATACAAGCGCTATATAAATATTGTGGAGTGTTCAGACCTTGGTAGTCAACCTGTGTGTACAGGGGTGGCGGGGGGTACTGACCAAAGGTTAGGGTCCATTAAGCAGCGTGTGGTCTTTTACAACATAAATTGTTATCAGTCCAGTCCTGGCGGATACCGACCTATTGCGTGGTGTGAGACATAGGAATGGGAGATCAAATGACCAAACAAAGGGTCAGTCGTGTTAGACTGCCCGTGACGCCGTTGCGGTGCTGGGGTATGACCTATTACGCGGGGTGAGAGATTATGAATGGGATTGGGGCCCTGGGAAGAATCTCTAGGGTCGTGGGACTTATAAAAGGGACAGTTAGACGGGGCTAGGGGCAGAACTCAGCCGGGGAGGCAAGTGGACAGAGGGGAGACTCCGACGGACATGAGTATAGAACAGACGAGAGAAACCGAGAACGAAAGAGATAGAGACGAACCGGGACAGTCGGAGTTGAGTACGACAGAGAGAGAGAGAGTGAAGTACAAAAAGAGACAAATAAAAGAGTCAAAGACTATAACCATCGTTGAGTTGTCAAATTGGTGCTGTACGAGAGACGAGCAAGGTTCTCTAAAATGGTGGCAGCGGTGGGATCCTAAACCTTGCAACGACTCCGAATAGATAACATTTTCTGTTAACCTGGGATGAGAAATAGAAGGTGCGGAAAAACTACAGAAAGTACAATGACCTCATAGTACTTAAACAACCTCCCGACATACAGTGGCACTTCAACGTGGCACACGTTCATTATCCAGTTCGAAACGTCTGCAAAATTTTTTTAATGGAGCGAGAAAGAGAAACTCCTTTATCTCAGCTTTGCATCGAAAGACGCTGCGGCTGAGTTTGCCTACAGTGAATTAGGTGAAGCTGAGAGAGATACGTACGTTGAACTTAAAGATGCCCTGGCTACTCGATTCGGAGACCATAGAACACCGGCATACTTCCAAAATGTTTTGGAAAAATTGTGCAGTACGAGAGACGGATTGTACACGTTAATCAATCAAACAAATTAGTTATAGAATAGAGACGAGCAAGTTTCTCTACAATATTCAATCAATCATTATGCAGTTTCGAACTGCTCTGATTGTCTTTACTTAAGTTGTTGGTGAACTTGCTAAACTATGCAAGCTGCTACAAAATAAAATCTTACGACCATCGAGGCATATTAGTTTGTAAAAGCAAGAATCGCTATGCTCCGTGTCCAGTACCTTGGTGCAGGGCCGGCCTTAGGCCATTGCAACCTATGCGGCCGCAATGGGCCCCGCACTTTCATAGGCCCCGCCCCGAATTTATTTTCTAATACAAAATCTTAATTTTCACTTATTATCCTTATCCTCTACCCAGAATGGGCCCCGCGCAGTCCGTTTCGCATAGGGCCCCGCAATTGTTAGGGTCGGCCCTGCCTTGGTGAAAATGTGCACTGGTACGAATATGTTGCTGAACTGCTTGCAAATGACGAGGATGTAAACATGAGTTTCATCCTAAAATTCGTTGAATGTTTATGTTTGCACCTGGACTCTCGTTTCCCTGACAGTGAGTTGATGCAATGGCATGTTTGCACCTGGACTCTCGTTTCCTTGACAGTGAGTTGATACAATGGCATGTTTGCACCTGGACTCTCGTTTCCCTGACAGTGAGTTGATACAATGGCATATTAGCACCTGGACTCTCGTTTCCCTTAAAGTGAGTCGATGCAATGGCATGTTTGCACCTGGACTCTCGTTTCACTGACAGTGAGTTGATGCAATGGCGAATCTTTAAGCTATCAGCGTTAATCGACACTATAGATTTTAATTTTGGACAAGAAGAACTTGCAGCACTGGTTTCTAGATATGCGGCATTCCTGGAAAACTATGATGACATTGTGCTGAAAGATCGGTATCGTAACTTAAGATTTGTGCTTGCAGAACAAATGAAATGTGGGTTAATGCAGACTTTCGACGGGATGGTTCGATATGTAATAAATGAGGAGGAATTTGGCGACATTGCCATTCAGTTGGATCTTTGTGCTACGTTTCTTGCACCAAGCACCGATTGTGAACGTGGATTCGGCCTATTGAATAATATAAAAATAAAATGTAGAAATTGGCTAGGAAAATTACATTTAGACATGCTTATGAGGATTTAATCGTATCAGAATGATGGACATCAACCATCACACAGGGATTGTCTTACAACTAAACATTTCTACAGGTGCGGACGCCAAACATTGAAAGAAATGATCCTAGAAATAAGAACGAAATATACAATACAAGGGTAGTATTACAGGAGTGGGGACCTTTGTTAAAATACAATACAAGTGTAGTATTACAGGAGTGGGGACCTTTATTAAAATACAATACAAGGGTAGTATTACAGGAGTGGAGACCTTTGTTAAAATACAATTCAAAGGTAGTATCACAGGAATGGGGACCTTTGTTAAAATACAATACAAGGGTAGTATTACAGGAATGGAGACTGCTTTTCCCGCCACTTTTTTATTTTTCTTCAATGTCGTGGAGCTTGTTATATTTTGCGTGAACAAGAGGAGTTATATTTTTTGTGATTATTAATATAGCTCAGGGGCGTGAAAAAGATGCGAACCTTAGCTTAGGGGGGAGGGGGCAGTATTTGGTATTCACGTTTTATCAAGTTTTTATCCCAAATCACCATTGGTCGCTACTAAATCTTACAAAGGATTTATACGACAAACATTGTTTTTAGTGTTTGTTTAATTTAAAACATCACTCGAACAAACGATGCCTACGGTACGCGCGTCAAAGCATAACTGAGCCTACTGACTTCAAAATAATATCATTTCCCAGTTTCTGTTCACTAGCTATACGAACATAAGGAAAGTAGGCTTAATAATTACGTTAATTGAAATATATATATTATGTAACACACATTCACATGAAATAAAAAAAATATCATTGACTAAGAAATTTGAAGAAAATCAGTTTGATCTTAAAAAAAATCCTTCGCAATGTTACTAATCCTCTGTCTGATGTCTTACATTATTCTCCTCAAACTTCGCACACTTTGTATGCATCACTCAGCACAGGAATTGAAAAGATAAAAGAAAAAGAAACAATCATCTCATCAAACAATTCTTTCTTTAAATATTTCCAGAACGTTTTTTAAATGTCGATCTGTATCCTAGCAACATAAATCGAACCACAGCTTTGTAATTGTCTTTTAGTGTATTTTCATCTTAAATTGAACTAAGCTCAAATGAAATATAGGCACTCTTAAAGAAATTAACTCACGCTCATTAAATACAATTTTTTAATGAAAAATGTAGACTTCCTTACATAAACACTAACACAGTTACATTGAAGACACTGAAGTAACGTGTTTAAATAGGAAAGAGACAAAGAAAGCTCTCAAAAATTATAATTATTTTCGTTAAAATTAAAAACAACAAACTTATTTTGGTAGTCGCTGTTAAATGAGGAGTGTCCATGAAGACACTGGGAAAGGCTAGTGAATTAAGTATCGTGCTAGGGAAAGCCAAACTTGATCGGTGTTAATAAGTGGGTAGAGACATGGAATAGGCATCAGGGGTAAAGGATCTGGTTTGGGACAATGTAGTCTCTATTAACGTGGCAGACAATAGCCGTGGGATTCTAGTGGTGGGTAGTTTCTTGATCATGAGGTCTGGATATAAGCTAGAGTTCTGGGGACACTACACACACAGAGAGACACACAGAGAGAGAGAGAGAGAGAGAGACAGAGAGAGAGCGAGAAGAGATGTAGCAGTTGAGGGAGAACGGTCGAAAGCGAAGCCGGGCAGCAGAGGAGTCGAAGGCAGACGCGAGAAGACAGTAACGAGATAGAGAGACAAATATAACAGTCGTAGCAGAGTCAAGGTCATGAATGTGAACAGTATAGCAGATCATTAAAGTGAAGTCTAACCATCAACGTGTTATTACTTTATTGTTGGACAAGTACGAGAGACAGAATGAACGAGGTTACCATCTAGATCAGGGGTAGGGAACCTATGGCTCTATAGATGGCTGCATCTGGCTCGCAGACAAATGTTCGATTATAAAAAAAAGTATTTCTTTAGACTCCTTTGATCTACATATTAATTGCATATCAATATTTCATTCTACAAATGAGCTGAAGTCTACTGCAGCTCAGCATCAGAAGCATTAGTGTTGAAACTACAGAAAATGCACACATTTACTTGAATTTTTAGTATTAAACATAATGTATGGCTCTCACAGAATTACTTTTCAAAATATATGGTGTCCATGGCTCTCTCAGTCACAAAGGCTCCCGACCCCTGATCTAGATAAAGTAGTTAGAGAACAGAGACTGCCAGGGTTCTCTAAAGTATTACACGTCTGATGTGCTGCTTCCGTTTCCGGCTGCTTCATAACAAGCTGGTTGCCGTCCATTCAGCGTATTTGGTACTGAGATTTTTATCGTGTATTTTGCTATATGCTTTTGTATTATGTGACGTATATTTGGGTATGGGAGACGACGTTGTTAATGTTGTTATGTTTTAGCAGGAGCAGCACTCTTGATGGCGTTGTTAGTAATGGTGTGTTAGAAATGGACTTCTTTATTTTATAAAGAGACGTTTGCCACATGATTCTTTGTTTTATTTGAATAATTAATCAAATGAATTATATTGCATATAATTCTCTATGTTTGAAAGAAATTATGTTTCAATCCTGAGGTCAATAGAGCGCAAAAATATAATTCCCGATAACTGCGCTAAATGATTGTTTTTTTCGGTTCAAAAGTGGTTGGGACATCAGAATATTAATGTTGATATAGTTCATGTGAGTGAAATCAAAAGTGTGCAGCGACATATCACGGAGAGAAGGGATGTAGCAAAAATTGGGATTCTATACGTGCGTTACTTGAGTTCATGTTTTGTTAAGAAACATTAGTAGATGGGAAGTTCACGCGTTGCTGTCACCAATGTTTGGCGGGCTATAACTAGTACAACGTGTTTCTGTTATAACAAAGAAGAGGAAAAACGTCACAAAGTGCAGAGGAGTGACGTCGCAATACAAGTTAAAAAAAAAAATATTGCATATATAAATAACGTCATAAGACCTTTAGGTTTTGGGGGGGGGGGGGTTCTCTTATTTTGCGCATTGAAGTGTCGCTTCTTTGTGAGGAATGGGGCTATTATTATTATAAAACCTAGGTTCAGAACCTCGCAATTTAAGAAAGACGAAACGCATATTTTTATATTCTTCAACTTTTAGCCGGAGGCTCAACCTTTCACAGATCAAAAACTAGTCGTGAGTCCATAATACAATTGCCTCACATGCATCTCTGGACTACTGTAAACATTCTACTATTCCCCCCCCCCCCCAAGCTACACAAATGTAGGAATTCAACGCGACAATAATATGTGTAGAAACGAATATTTATATAGCCATTGCCGCATAAACACAAAGTGAAATAAAGTCGCAATCGATTAACTATAATCCAAAGAAGTATTTGTATTAAAATTTCAAATCTATTAAAAAGATTAAAAATGCGGACTTACAGTTACCCACAGCAGTGGCGAAGCAAGGGTTAGTGTCATCCGGTGCGGTAAGCTCATGGTGTCACTCCCACCCCCACCCCCGACTTCCACGATGGATTTCTTCTTGTTAAAATAAGTCCACAGTATAAAAATGACAAGAACAAGAGCAAGTTGATTGAAGGCAAGGAGGTAAATGTATTTAAGAACTGTAACATGTACTTAGAATCGCCCGATCACATCGTGTTTGATACAAATGAAAAGCTTCTCAGATTTTAGATAAATAGATCTTCCTGTCACTTATTAAAGTTACCGAACACTTCAATCGGCGTTGAATCAAGTTCGAAACGGCGTTTTTCTGACTTAATCATTATAGGGTCACGTCATTTCTGACTCATCAACCTTGAACTCTTAAAAACGCATTCATTTGGATTGGTAAAATGTGTGGAAATTTTACGTGTGATTGGTAAGCGGTTTATGAAATCCGGTTAGAACAAGCAGTGCGTGCTCTGTAAATATCCAATTTTTCAGTTTGGTGTCACTCCCTGCGATGGTGTCACCCGGTGCGCTCCGCACTCCCCCCTACCCCTAGCTGCGCCACTAACCCACACTTAGCATTATTCACACGTTTTGATACTAAGAACACCATATTTAACAACAGCATTAATTATAATGCCGATGTTATATGTTGAACTTGATCTTGTGTTTGCCTTGATTATACATATTCACTCGACATCACATTAATTAAAATGCACTAGGCCGAACGTCAAGACCTCACATCACTATAACTTTATTTACCGAGTGTTACAATACATAATAAGAATAAGTCTCCCAACATTGGAGAAAAGATAATTTATATAGTCTTACTGCTTCACATATATAAATCTCTCAAATATGTTGAATACACAATACGAATGTATGAGATAAACATTAACTCGCGGCAAGAGCCATACATCCATGATACGCCCTTCTTGTTGTACTTCTGCCCATGACATAATTATCTAATTAACTTCCTGTTAATCTTAAATTAAGAGAACAATACATTCTACGAATCAAATCATCATGTTCATATTTGAGCTGTTACTTCTTTAAAAGAAATACCATTTTTATTCTACTATTTGGCTGACTTGGGAACAACTTGTTAAGCTAGAGCATGGCTGTGCAAACTTTTTGCGTTGAGGGCAACATTGATAGCTGTAAAGCTATTGGGGGGCCGCATGTATATTATGTCCAATTTTTACATGTCGATAAACATTTATTTATATTAAAATCGGTAAATTCTCATTTTAGCATTACATGACAAATTCAAGTACTGCATAAACAAAGGAAGAAAATGATAACAAACTTTGATAAAAATGATAAAAGAATCATAAAGGTACATGAAATTCTGTAACATTTAACAAATTAACTTAAATTTTTCTTTTTTTATTACATTTCTAAATTTCTCCAAGGGCTGAGTTGCCTGGTCGAATGCAGCCCGCGGGCTGTAGTTTGCCCACCCTTGAGCTAGAGAATCATCAGTAAATTATTCAATAAAAGCTCCTTACAACTATACATAAAACGTTTACAAGAATGTTATGAACTGTCAGTTCTGGAATGATGACGAGGATATAATTACTGGTTTTCAAAGTATAGCATCAAAATGAAATTGACTTGTCTAAGAGTTTGTATTTTTATAATTACGTTGCCGTGTTCGAGCGCTGGAAACGTTCAAACAGACTTGTACAGGCGTTATGATATTCGACCTAACAACTGTGTCAACACAACATCCATAAAGACGGCACACTGTGCTGCAAAGTGCTCTTCGTTCACGGGGTGTGTAGCCTTCTCTTTTGACGGGAAAGCCCAGTTATGTACAGTGTGCGATGGTAACAACATCACAGCATTGACTTTCACCAGTGACGTCTTATATCTACGTAGGTACTCAAGTTATAACACAATGTACGCTGTCATTAGTAGTAAACTAAATCCTTACAATTTCATCAGCGTTGGAACTTTGGTAAGTGTTTTAAAATTCACTTAGCGTTCTTATTAATATTATAAGATTACATTTTTGAATTTTTGTATTCATGGTAAAATTTCTTATGCGTTGTTTTTCTAATCGAAGAAGCGGCCAAAGCAGTCATTAAATCATTAGTACAACCCTGTGTAAATTATAGCAGAGATTTGTTTTTGTAATTCTTGACGGTCTGTACCTGCGTATAGCAAGAAAATAGAATTATTATATGTTTTTTTTAATACATTTTGAACAAAAAATTACAATGCAGTTAAGTTTAGTTAGTTAAGAATTGCTTGAATTTTTAATTTTTTCTTGATGTTTTAAATCATTATTTATATAAACTATTGATTTAAAATACAATAGTCTATAGCCAGCTCAAATCCAATTTTTGGATTATTTGTAAACTTTCGAAAAATCCATACAAATTTGTTGTTAAATATTTTTTTTATAATTCAGGTAAATCCACTTTAAATCATTACCTTATTTCTTTCAAATTATTTGTGGCAATTAAAGTAATAACAATTTTTAAAATGTAGGTCACTCTTTTGAGAGGTGTAGTGACTTAATCATTTCTGATTAGCAGATATTTAAATAATTTTTTTTTGGTAAATGCGGTAGGCGATTGAACTTACAATACCAAAACTCGCACTTCTTGAACGCGTACGTACGTTTGTCAACGGTGCATAGCTGCATCCACCACTTGTTTCCAGTAGTGAAAAGGAAGAATGTGTGAGCAGGAAAGCAGTCTCTTTGTGGAGGAAAAAGTATTCATAGCTGTGTATTATTTTGGCTCTTACAAAAGTGGTCATGAATGGAGATTATCATCATCATCATTTCCCTTAGTCCTTGGACCGTCGGGGCGCCACAGATGACATGAAAACAACCCTTCTCCATTCTTCTCGGTTTTCTGCACTACGCATAGTCTAGTTTTAATCCCGTACACTCTTTGATGATATCTTCCCATCTTTTTCTCTGTCTTCCTCTTCTTCTCACTCCTCTGATTGTGCCTTGCATGATTTCTTTGGCGAGCCCTTGTTTTCTGGTCACGTGGCCATACCACTCAAGTTTGCGCTTTTTTACAGATACCAGGAGGTAATCGTACTGCCCAATTGCTTGACGGATTCTTTCTTTGACCTGTTCATTGGTGGTATGGTCTCTATAGCAGATGCCAAGAATGCCTCTGAAACATCTCATCTCCATCGCTTTTATTTTCCTTTCAAGTTATGCTGTTTATGTCCAGGACTCACAGGCATACAAGAAAATGGAGAGGACTAGCGAGCGCATCAGCCTGATTTAGGTGATTGGGGCTACATTTTTGTCATTCCATATTATTATATTCTTGAGCCTCTTTAGTGCTATTGTGGTTTGGCCATCAATTCAGGTTTGGAGCCTTCTTCCGAAACAAAAGTTCCTAGGTACTTGAAGCTACCAACTGTCTCTTCTCTTTCCTCCCCGACCTTAATTTCATCGGCGATGCCAGTGGTGCTTTTCGTCATCATTTTTGTCTTTTCTGCACTGATTTCCTTGCCAAAGGACGATGAAGTCTTGTCGAGACGCTTTACTAGGTTGGCTAGCTCTTCTTTGCTTCCAGCCAGTCCGTCTATGTCATCCGCAAAGCGTAGGTTGGTGATTGTTCTGCCACCAATGCTGACTGTTCCTATATGCGTTTCCAGTGCATCCGACTTCATTATCTCTAAGAAGATGTGGGGGTGAGGGAGTGCAAGCAGCCTTGTCGTACTCCAACAGTGGTCTTGAACCATTCTCCGATGTTATTGTTGAAGAAGACTGAACTGGTGGCCTTATCATAGAGGCTGCTTATCATTCTGGTTAAGTTTGTGTTGATGTTGTAGTGTCTCATGGTGGCCCATAAAGCAACATGCCAAACTCTGTCGAATGCCTTCTTGAAATCCACAAAAACGTGATATAGGTTTTGTTGGTGTTGAGCATATTTCTCACATAGTATTCGGAGGTTTAGGATCTGCTCAGTAGTGCCACGGCCTTGCCTGAAGCCAGCTTGTTCTTCAGCAATGATTCTGCCGGCGTATGGTCTTAGTCGGTTCAGTATGACCTTCAGCATGACCTTGCTTGGGTGGCTTATTAGGCTAATGGTGCGATAGTTTTGGCAAAGCTGTATGTTACCTTTCTTGGGGAGTGTGATGATGAGCGATTGGGTCCATGATTTGGGCCATTCGCCTGTCAGCCATATTTTGTTACAAATATTGATTAGGCCATTTATCATTGTTTCTCCTCCTTGTTTCACCAATTCGGCAGGGATATTATCCACTCCTGTGGCCTTTCCTATTTGGAGTGCTTGGACTGATGCTTCTTTTTCTGCGCGGAGAATAGGGAAGTTTTCATTGTCCGTTGGTGGTGGGACATTAAGGATCTCTGGGTCTATCTTTATATTTTCATTATACAGCTCTGAGCAGTATTCAGTCCATCTTTTCAGGATATCATTTTCCTTGGTCAAACATTTACCATTTTTATCTTGTATGGTAGTACTACGCCCTTGCTTTGCAGTGGTTAGTTCTTTCACCAACTGGTATGTCTTTTTGCTATTGTTTTTCTTCAAGCACTTTTCAATGTCGTAGCATTGCTCTTCAATCCAGTTCTTCTTTGCCCTTCTCATACCCTTTTTGATGGTTTGGTTAATTGTGTTGAAGTTATCAATGAGTGCATCCATGTCTAAATAGTCGGCATCTATAACGTTAAGCGCCGCAAATTTTCTTCCTATCATTGCTTGGAAGGCTTCTGCTACTTTAGGATCCTTCAGCTTTTCAAGGTCGAATCTGATTCTGGTATATCCCTGTTTATTTACCCTCTTTAAGTGCAGCCTAAAGGTCTTCATGACTAGATCGTGGTCACTTCCAATGTCAGCTCCTGGGAAGCTGCGAGTCTTGGCAATGTTTATACTAGACCGGAAACGTGTTTGCAACATGTTGTAGTCAATCTGATTGACATTAGGGCTATGCCATGTGGTTTTCCTGGATATTTTATGTGCACCCAGAGTGTTGGCTAGTATGAGTTCGTTGAAGCTGGCGAATTCCAAGATCCTCAGGCCTCTCTCGTCTCGAGTGGAGATAGAGTTTGAAAAATTTGGAAGATCGATTCCGAGAGAGATTTCATTAGATGTCCCCAAGCTGCACACGTATACGGTATATTGTTACGAAATATTGCCGTTCTGAACGTAGACGAACTTTGATCAAATGCCATTGTATTGTATAGAAATAGTTTACAGAGAAAGTATTGTATAGAAATAGTTTATAAATATAGAATTGTATAGTTATAGTTTCTTTAATCCAAAAGTTAATTCAATAAAATCGATTATTAATATAATAAAAAAATACCGGCATTATCGTCCCTCCCCTAAAGTGCTGCATGGGGCGGTCATAACCTTCGCCACACCCTTTTTAAGGTCACTTCTGGATATGGATGTGTACTGTATCAAGCAAACAATTTTATAACTATCGCTTTGCTTTAACTTTGAACCTCAATCAAAATATAAAGTGACTTTATTATTCCTGACTCGCGAGTTAAGCATTATTCATATTTAAAATTATATTGATGAATTTAAAAAAACCAAAAAAAAAACCAATAATGTTAAAATATAAAATGTATTTTTGCAGGTAACTGTTACAGGAAAACTGACAACAGCGAACAGCAACAAATGGATGGTACTAGACTTGCTGAGTTACGCGAGTAATTCAGCCATTATGATTCCGTTTCACGTGGCGCTGCGGACTGACAATAGCATTTTGATAAACACACTCCTGAGCACTTGGCTTTCACCGGTGGTCTTCTCTTCTCCCGTGACCTTCTTCGCTGGGAGATTCATCGATATCAAAATTTTGGTCACCTCGTCCCAGTACGTGATGTACATCAACGACCTATATTGTTGTGTCTACACTCACAGGGTGTCGTCGAACAATATTTTCAGTGGTGAGGTTTTCGGGGGCATTCAAGTGCAGGAGTTTAGTGTGTGAGCTTCACGCACGCATCGTTTATGATTTTAAAAGTCGTCTTGATTTAGAAGATGAGTTCTTCAAAACCATTTCCACCAACAGCGCCGGCCTCAGAAATGTTTGTGTGCTATAGCCAAGTAAATAAAACCCCGCCCTTAAATCAATAAATTTTGTTGATCAGTCATTTTTTTGGGTACCAGTGTTCAGTAATTCTAAGAAATTGAATGTTCCACCAATTAAGCAGTATAAATCCGAAAGATGAAAATGTGTAATTAATATTTTTATAAAAATGTGTGAGTATCTTCACTTGTTCCGAAACTCAAATTTTAAGTTTGCTATTGCATTTAGAGCTACTCATCCAATAGCTGAGTTCAAAATGAACAGATATTTCTTGCTTCTGCAGAGTACTGAAAAATAAGGAGTTTGCCGAAACACAAAAATCATGTTCTGGCAAATTTTTAAAAGTTTAAAAAGTTACAGTTTATTAATACCTTATTTCAAGAAAAATATGCCTTCGTGTGGGGTTGGCTACTTTATCCATGCTCACGGTGGGATTTAACTGTAAGGGAATTATTCTTCTAAACTGATCACATTTTATTTTTCTGCAATTTGCCGCCCATAAAAATTAGCGTCTAACACACAGCCGGTACAGCCCTCCACTACACTAACACAAAGGTGGTACTGGCCTCCACTACACTAACACAAAGCCAGTAGTGGCCTCCACTACACTGCCACAAAGGCGGTACTGGCCTCCACTACACTAACACAAAGGCGGTACTGGCCTCCACTACACTAACACAAAGGCGGTACTGGCCTCCACTACACTAACACAAAGGTGGTACTGGCCTCCACTACACTAACACAAAGCCGGTACTGGCCTCCACTACACTAACACAAAGCCGGTACTGGCCTCCACTACACTAACACAAAGCCGGTACTGACCTCCACTACACTAACACTATGCCTCGACACAGAAATTGTAAGCGAAATCAGCAAACTAGAAAAGAACGAGGATCATTATTTTGTAGTCTGGGAGTCATTAACCTGAAACTGTAGAGATTATGACATGGTACACCATCTCATTATGAAGCGGCACACAGTCTCATTATGACGCTGCACACTTTTTTTATTATGACACGGCGCTCTATCTCATTATGACACGGCGCACTATCGTATTATGACGTGGCACACTGTCTCATTATGATGCGGCACACTATCGTATTATGACGCGGCACACTATCGCATTGTGACGTGGCACACTGTCTCATTATGATGCGGCACACTATCGTATTATGACGCGGCACACTATCGCATTGTGACGTGGCACACTGTCTCATTATGATGCGGCACACTATCGTATTATGACGCGGCGCACTATCGCATTGTGACGTGGCACACTGTCTCATTATGATGCGGCACACTATCGTATTATGACGCGGCGCACTATCGCATTGTGACGTGGCACACTGTCTCATTATGATGCGGCACACCAACTCGGTCATAGGAATTGTTGATTGGATGTTATATTTAACAATGCTTCAAAATTCACTTGAGACACGTAATAATTAACTACGCAGCCCAATTTAATGCAATTCGTTGCATCGTTCTATGCTCTACTGTCTAGAAAAAAATATATCGTTTAAACATGTATATGTATTGCAGCACACACAACCGCTGGTAATAGAAATAATACTTGTATTTTTTTTTAAATAAAAAAAAAATTAACATTTCAATTTTTTTTGCGTTTGCTAAAGAAGTAATATTGCAAGTAGACCGTGAGCAATTTTGTAGTAAGAATTATGTGTAAGAGAGAAATGATATAACTTAGCATTAATGTGGATTTCGTTTTTTTTTTCCCTGATCATAAGTTCTGAAATGTCATTGAAAAAAATATATAAAAACTGGCTAATGAGATAATATATTGTATATTGATGAAGTGAGACTATACAGAAGAAAGATGAAAGATGAGTTCCACATTCTTTGAATTCAAATTTGCACAATGTGAAAACTAGTCGCATGTGCATAAGTATGTATTGTCCTTCTACTTACAGGTTTACTATTGAAAGTAAGATTTGAATGCTCAACAAGACTTAGAGAGTTGAAGATTTATAAAGTTACAGCTGAATGAGCAAATAGTGAATTACAAATAGTGAATTAAGAAATATAGAATTAACAAATAGTGAATTGAAAAACAGTAAATTGACAAATAGTAAATTAAAAAATCGTGACTTAAAAAATAATGAATGAAGAAAATAAATATGTTTTTATTTAATGGGCAAAAGATAGATTTTTAATAGAATGTCACATGTCAATGCGTCATGGACTAGATTAGTTCCATTCAGTTAATAAAGTGCCTTTGGGTTTTGGACATTATCAGATTGGGGGGGGGAGGGGGTTGAGGGATGGCCCGGGGGGGGGGTCTATTCCCCAAGGACTTGACTGTTGTTCACAGTGCTATTGGTCACTCTGTAAAAACAAAGGCTTACTAACACAGAAGAAAGAAAATGATCAACAATAAAAAAAGACCGTCTGTGATCTCCTTTTAAACTTCACGCAGAACGGCTTTCCACACATAGTCTCTATGTTTTAGACGCTAAAATGTGGATTCTTCATTTTGTCAGAAAGTTAAGCTCCACAACAGTGAAGAAAAATAAAAAATGGCGGGAAAAGCAGTCTCCATTCCTGTAATACTACACTTTTATGTTAACTACAGCCTCCATATTTGTTATACTACTTTTGTACACCCATACCTCGCTTTACGGCCTAGATACGTTCCGGAAAAGTTGGCCGTAAATCGAAAAACCGTATAATGAATCAATAATTTTGATATAAACCCATACAAATTTAATTTGATCTGTTCCAATTTTTGTATAAAATAATATAGTCGTTAGTTCATAAATCATTTTATTCTTTTCATTTACTATAAAAATAAAAGTACAAAACCTTGTAATAGTAAACAGAAATTTAAAAAAAACAACATATAAATTAAAAAACAAAAGTACGACCATCCAACCGGTTGGAGTTAGGCTGGGTAAAAAATAAAACACCGAAAACAATCTTTCACATTTAACTACTTTTGTTTTGAGTGCCGACCTTAGAAAGACTTGTGCTATTGGCAAGAACAAAAAATAACGCCCCTTAATAATAAATGTTGATGAGTTGTTTTAATTTCTAAATATAAATCCAATGAGGAAAATGAGTGATTTATATAATTTATAAGTAGCCAAAAATTATAACATCGAAAATATTTTTGAAATGCAAAGTTTCAACGTTTCAAGATTCTCTTTCCAGAGTTTTCCCACATTGCTCTGATTAAAGAAGATTACTGCAACATTCTGCAATTGAATACTTCTATGTAGAAATCTTCTATCATTTTCGAGATATACATTTGCCTTAAGATAAATTGTAAAAATATCTTGTCTTGAATTTTGAATATTAACACGAAATAACTGAAATGTGTATGAGTACTTTTTGAAATCAAGAGCGGTGAGATGTTAGTAATTAGGAATGATGTTGTGAAATATTTTTGATAGATGTGTTCCTGAGATTGTGTATGGAGGAAGAAACAGTTTAATGAGATGGCGCGTATAGTTTGTGGACATTCGGCAGTGCACCGATGCACAAATTATATCATTAGTCTTACTAATGAAATAACAGAGTCATACAAGATGATTATACTCTTTGGCTAATGACAATAAATTGCCTTCGTATGAGTTTTCAGAGCAATTAAAAACAGAGATTTCCTTATACAAAATAACGACACGGTAATGTATTAATGTATTAAAACAATTTTTATTCTACAAGAAAAGCACATGAACATCAGAAAATGTAGGCATTTCTATAATGACAATATAAAATAAATGAAATAATTAGTATATTCAAAATCATGTTGCTATCAATTTATTTACGAGCATATCAGTTTGACTATAAAAGTGCAATCCGTTCACAGTCGAGACTACCGATACTTGAGGAAAATGGTGACCCAGCAACATTCCCCCCCCCCCCACACCCACTCCTCCCCCAGAATCTTCAATGAATTTACCGCCATATTGAAACATGGTGAGCTGCGCGCTCAGAACAACATTCAAAGCACCACTGCTGCCCGGTAGGGATTTCAAAATGAAAGGCCCTGAGACTCGAATCCCACAAGATACTGCACAGGCGGAACAATATAAAGACAGATTACGGATGGACTGGAGCGATATAAACGGGAAACTTTGACTGGCATCTTCAGAGTTTATGACCACACCATGCATATCCAGCCTCTGCGACTAAATACGAACACATTACTTTTCATGCAAGGCCTATAACATTTTTTTATCCAGGATTGGTTGGACAGAAGCACACAGGAAGATACACCGTAAGCAATAATTTACCTATTTTTTAAATGTAAATAATATCAACTTGATATATCAGAAGCTGTGTGACAAGAATAATTAGCCAAATAGCTTGGATGTTAAAGATTGTAAGGGTAGAAGCGCCAATGAGGAGACGGTACCGGATCAGCTCATTAGGCTAGAGATGCCAATGAAGACATGGCACCAGATCAGCTCATAAGGTTAGAGATGCCAATGAGGTCTTTGTACCAGATCAGCTCATAAGACATGGTACCAGATCAGCTCATAAGGCTAGATATGCCAATGAGGTCATTGTACCAGATGCCAATTAAGACATGGTACCAGATCAGCTCATAAGTCTAGATATGCCAATGAGGTCATTGTACCAGATGCCAATGAAGACATGGTACCAAATCAGCTCATAAGGCTAGATATGCCAATGAGGTCATTGTACCAGATGCCAATGAAGACATGGTACCAGATCAGCTCATAAGGCTAGATATGCCAATGAAGACATGGCACCAGATCAGCTCATTCGGTTACAGATGCGAATGAAGACATGGCACCAGATCAGCTCATAAGGCTAGATATGCCAATGAGGTAAGGGTACCATATCAGCTCATTAGGTTAAAGATGCCAATGAAGACATGGTACCAGATCAGCTCATTAGGTTAAAGATGCCAATGAAGACACGATGCCAGATCAGCTCATAAAGTTAGAGATGCCAATCAGGATATGGTACCAGATCAGCTCATAAAGTTAGAGATGCCAAGAGGACATGGTATCAGATCAGCTCATAAGGTCTTAGAGATGCCAAAAAAGACATGGTCATGTTTGGCGGGTTATCGCTAGCAGTAAATAACAATGTAACCTTAAGCGTATCAAAATGTTTATAAATAAAACGAATAGGATTGATGTGTAAGACTATCACAACTTATGTCCCTTACATTCTCCTTTAGAATTTACCATTGATCCAGCCGTCTACTTACAAACATTGTTTAAAAGTGTTCTGTGTAATGAGCTCTTTCCACCGTCAGAGCGCGGGATAACAAAAGCCCCTTGTTATACCTCTGTCTCGTCCTTGTTCACATCAGACGAATGCGAGTCTTCGCTTTGGTCGTCTGATACATTTAACGTTGTCTCTGACCCGTTTTCATAGCTTCCTTTCTTCTCTTCTTTTTCGATGAACAGAGGCGTTAGAAAAAGGGCTACGGCGCTTACCATCAAGGTCGTACCCACGTAGAACAGCACCAGTCGAACAGAGCCAGTTTTTTGCACGACTGCACCTTGAGAGGGGAACATGATTTAGTATGTAAATATCGGAAAATAGAATAGTAAGAATTAAATAGATCAGGCCTGAACAACATACGACACGCGGACCGTATGCGGCCCGCCAGCACCTAAAAGTGGAACCTTTAAAGGAACACATTGACAAAATATTTATTTCTTAGTGTTCAGGAATTTTTAAAGACATATACTAGTGACTCTTCCGTCTTCGTTAGACGATCAAGTGACTTAATGACACTTCATTAAATGGCCTATGAGGTTGATCTTGGAATTGCAGTCTCGGCTACACTTGTCGAAGGAGAACCTTGACACCTAGTTAAATTAGTCCTCCCATAATGCGCATTATTTTTGCAAGGACTTTGTTTCGTGCATCTTCTGCCTGTTTGACTCACTCATACACAGCTTTTCAGCAGGTGGAACGGTGATCTGCGATGATCTCTCATTCGTGAATATAAGTGCTGGCTTTCCTCGTGTTCTTTTTGCAAACGTCTTTGAAGTAACATCCGTGGCCGTCCAATAACTGTCGCCCCCCTTGCAACCTCTACATACGGCAGATCATTTTAATGCGACCTTCCTCTATTCTTCTCCTTAATAGCCTAACCAGCGAAGGCGCCTCTTGCTAAGAGCGGAAAACATGCTAAACATTTTGAATCTTATTTCAACTTTTTGCTTACTAAAACGACCACACTCTTCTCAATCATAATCAATCGGCCTATAGCCATTTCCACGGCACAGAAATAGCTCTCCTGAGAGTCACCAAAAAACTTCATAGAAAAAGTACAAAAGGTTCAAAACTCAGCTGCTAGGCTAGTTCTAAAGGCAAGCATAAAACGTGATCACGTCACAACACTACTCCATTCACTTCATTGTCTCCCTTTACAAGCAAGTATTGAGTACAAACTCTCTGTTCTCTGCCAAAACCTTTTCACGGATTCCTGTCCTACCTATCTAATCGGACTTCTTTCTGTCTATTCACCCCTTCAAAAGCTTCATTTCTCCGCAGACACGCGTATTCTTTCTGTTTCCAAAGACACGCACTAAAACATATGGTGAACGATCTTTCTCTCTCTGCTCCCCCAAACATTGGAATTCTCTTCCAATACACAACCACAATATAAAGACCACCACAGCCTTCAAAACTGCACTCAAAACACATCTCTTTAAACTCTACTATCCCGACTGATTCCCCCCTCTGACCGATAAACGATGCTGCTGGGTGTCGTCCATGGCTTGGGGTGGGTGTGGTGAATATACATGTGTTTCTGTTTTGGTTTGATACAGCTGCTTTAAAAAAAATAAAATAAATTTATGTTATTTTTAAATTTTATGATTATGTTTGCTAATATTTTTATGCGCATCGCTGTGTGCCAAGCACTAGGCTGGGGTACCGCGCTATATAAGACCAGTGTAATTATAATAATAATAATAATTATTATTATTTTTATTATAATTTCCCGAGGTAAACGCCGTTTATGACACACTTAAGACTAAATGCTTACATTATATTTTCTGAACATTTTCTCCATTGAATTATCGTACAATCTCCGCCGACAACCAAACCTGATAAACTATTCCCGTTATTGTCAAGCTATTGTTACGTGACAAAACTGATTGAAGCAGTGGATGATCGATTTATAAAGAATATGAATTACCAATATGGTTAAATTTATCAGCTTTATTTAGTCCACGCGGTGCATGTATAAATAATTTGAGAATTTCTTGACATTTGAACGTCTCGCTATCAAACTTACTTAACATGGGGCCGTGTATTGCCGCTGAAAAAGTATTAAGCATGGATGTGATACTTAGCCCCCTAGCCATCATCTCTACGCCCATGAGTTCAATGAGCATCATTGGCATCAGTGTCATTCTTGTGCCTATAAACAAACCCATGAGGGCGCCCATGATTAGGATGGAGTGGAAGTCTCTGAAGTAGTGGTTCAACTGGCAAACTGTTCCTAGAGAAAATAAATGGAGAAATGAAGATTAGGAAATTTCTACAGCAAATTGTTGCCTTCAAATATCATCATTACATACATGGCGGCCACGACGCTGGCGATTTACTGGGACAGGTTGTGGACATAACATTTGGGTACAATATCGTTTCACTATATTGTTGTCTATATATATGGCATCCTTCCGTCTTCGCGAGACGATGGAGTAGCTATATCGTAGCCCTACACCTCGATGAGTGGCTCACTAGGCCAATACTGGAGTGACAATCTCGACTGCATTTAACGCAGGAGAATATTGATTCCTGGTTAATTTTGGCCTTCCGTGCTGTTCTTTTTCTTGCAAGGGCTTCGTTCCGCACATCTTCTGCCTCTTTCACTCCTTCGTACACTGCCATTCGCCAGCTGGAACGTTGTTCGGCAATGATCTCCCATTTGTGGACTTCAATGTTGGCTTCCTTCATGCTCTTTTTGCAAACGTCCATATATCTCAGGCATGGCCGTCCAATAAGTCTTGTCCCTTCTGCCAACTCTCCATACAACAGCATCTTTGAAATACGGCCTTCCTCCATTTTCCTGACATGGCCTAACCAGCGAAGGCGCCTCTTGTTGTCTATACATATATATATATATGAATTTATCTCCGATTCGGTTTGTGAGGTAAGACAATAAAACGTTGAGATATATTTTTAACAATTGTTGCTTTCATAATGTATGTATATGACTATATTGTAAAAAATATAAATATATCAATGACACACAAAAAACAACAAAAAGAATTATAAAATCAGACCTTCCCATTATCTATTCCAGTTCTTAGAGTTATTGAGCTCTTTGTAATCTTTGACATTCCCAATCTTTCTGGTATAACAAGACTAGCTTACAAAATAGTTTTTGTACTTTAAAAAAAATAATTAGTTTTAACTTTTACCAGTTCATAGTGATTAAAGATACGAAGAAGAATTCAAATTATTTAGATCTTGAACTTGAATGTTAAAAGCCTAATGTTGAATCTCTGAAATAACCCACTGCTCTCTGATGAAAGCTAAACACAGCATAATAAAAGTAAACAGGTCATATACACAACTGATGAAGAAATTGCCGTGTGTAATCTAAGACATATTTAAATATAACGTCGAAACACAATTTGATGAGGTATAAAAACCAAAAAAAACAACAACTGTGATTGAGTTAAGTACCGAAACAAATCTGGCCAATGTTTACATACCAAGAAAGAACTGGGATATCGACACCAGCTGCGTTGATCTCATGACATGATTGTCTGCCAGGTAACCCATGGCGATGCGGCTGCAGAGGTCTACAGAGCCGCATATTGTTGTCACAAGAGCGGCTTGGTCTTTTGATGACCCCTGAACTTCGGCTATGACCGGGATATACGTTAACAGATACTGATTAGTGGCACCCGGTACCACAGCCATCAGAAACACCAGGAAGACTCTTTGTCTAAGGGAGTGAAAAAAACCGCAGTCATCTTTCGTAACCTAAAAAGAGCAGTCATCTTTGGTAAGAAAACCACAGTCATCTTTGTTTTACAATTAAAGCAGTTGTCTTTGGTCATTAAGATCTGAACAAGAGAAGTTTGCTTTTGTCTGAACAAGAGGACTTATATTTTGTGTGAACAAGAGTAGTTATATTTTGCGTGAACAAGAGTAGTTATATTTTGTGTGAACGAGAGGACTTATATTTTGTGTGAACAAGAGTAGTGATCTTTTGATTTCAACTCTACTTACTACTTACTTGAATAAGGCCATGCTAAAAGTCCCTCTGACGATCTTGACAAAACAGTTCCTCTCACAGGCGGTCGACTCCTCATCGTGCTCCATCAAATCCCTCTCCAGCCCGGCTGCAGCCACCTCCAGCCATAAAGCTGTGCTCAGTTTCCTACGTATGGGACCCTTGTCCAGTTTAACACTGGACCGCTTTCTGTTAGCAGCATTTTCACGGGACAATCTTCTCCCCTCGTCGCCTTCAAGCGATACCGATGACGACAAAATGCGCTCTCTTTTCGGCTCGTTTCTATCAGTTTTTTGCGTGTTATTTATTGCATCATCTTCATTTTCCGCTTTACTTCCATAATGAAATAAATGACCGAGTCCTCTTATAAAGTCGTGTTTGTAGTCTTGTATATCGTAGTCATTTTCTTGTTCCCCGGGTACAGACGAATCACATTCACGTGGTCCATTTCCATCATCTGATAAAGGTTCGCTTTCTTTCTCCGAAGACCGGACGTCGCCGTCTTTGTCGGCCGTAATGTTCTCCTGCTGTTCCTTGCCCCCGTCGCTGCTCACTACAGAGAATTTTTCCTCTAAAATCGAAGCGAAAGTCACTGATCGGTAGCGATGTCTGCTTGGCGACTGAACCACAACTCCTACTTTTTCGTCGATGCTGCTCACAGACATTGACTTTAGGATGGACGACACCACACGAGGGACAGCGTGGTCACTTGCTGCACTGCTGCCCTTTTCGGAATCATCCTCTGCCAAAACCTCTGGCTGTGGCGTGATCTGAACGTGGTCACTCGGGTCAACTTGTGGAAGGTCCTTAGTGTTAGGATTCACTTTCTTTCTGGGGCGGAAATGATACTTTTAAATTTAAACATAAAAAATAAATTTCTCAATATAAAAAATAAAATAACAACTAATCCTTGAGTTGGTCTCATGGGCGTCAATTCAGGTTTTTTCGGGGGTGATTTTTTTTTTTGGGGGGGGGGGGGTTCAAAACAAAACTTGTTCGGCTAATTAAATTGTTTATTACTGGAGGCTCCACAATGCACAGCAATTTAAAAAAAACCTGCAAATTCAGGGGTGGGGGAATATGCTTCCCCCCTGTCCCACCCACATGACGTCACTGGTTGGTCTTGGCAATGTTTTAGTCAAAGTAAAGAACAAGACGACATATGTGTTTGTAATCAATTATTAAAGTAAATGTACATAATATACAAGTACAGAATATACATGCACAGAATATACATGCACAGAATATACATGCACAGAATATACATGCACAGAATATACATGCACAGAATATACATGTACATAATATACATGTACAGAATATACATGTATAGAATATATTGTCTTGTATTCAACAAACTATGTGTGCGATCGATGCTCTCCACATTTTGTTTGGCTGCGTCTAGGACGTAAAGTCATTAGAACCGCTTTGTGTCTAATCTATCGTTTCGGACCACTGCTCAGGTCATTTCATCTGGAGAGCCAGGTGGATCAATCATTCATTCTGTATGAGAACAAAAACATGTAGCTGATGTCTCGACCATGTGTCCAGTTGATTTTTTAAATACAAGTTCAGTAAGAGATCATAATTGATGGACTGCATTCAAGTTGTGTGAAAGAAATAGTAGAACAAGGTGTGTCAAGCTTGAATCAAGTCATCTTTCAAGTCAAATGAAAAGAGCAGTCATCTTTGGTAAGAAAACTGCAGTCATCTTTGGTTTACAATTAAAGCAGTCGTCTTTGGTCATTACGATCTGAACACGAGGAGTTATATTGGTGTGAAAAAGAAAATTTATATTTTGTGTGAACAAAAGGAGTTTTCTTTTGTGTGAACAAGATGAGTTATATTTTGTGCGAACAAGAGTAGTGATTTTTATATTAACAATAGGCGTTTTCTTTAGTCTGAGTAAGAGCAGTTTTCCTTTGTCTGAACAAAAGCCAAAGGAGTTATCTTCTTTCTCGACGCTAACAAATTTATACAGTCTTTATACTCTCATATTTTATTTCCTTTTGCTGATAGCGATGCATAGTAATGTAGGCTCTAAGCGGAAACGCCCAAATCTTATTGTCCTGTCTATTAATTCAAGCTTTACATATCCTGTTCTACTATCTAATTTTTAGTAAGAGACTGTGGACAATAGAACTACTTTGAAATAAAACAAGATCATCAAATGATATTTTTACTGCAACTGTACAAGGAATAAATGGTCCAGACATCAACTACATTTTGTTACCTGATACGGAATTAACGAATGATGTCCTTACAATAATGACATTTCGTCTTGTGTTTAGCATTGACCTAACATTTTACATACGTGGAGGGGGGGGGAATCGTCCTTAGTCGAAGTAGTAGTTAAAAGAAAAGAGACGCCTCTATTTTCTCTATATTATCCTTTTTTATTTTTCTCCAAATACTTAACTTGTTAAAAAAAACTCTGTAATATTGAAATGTATGTGATTTCGGACACTGGTGATAGGTAAATCTAAAAATGTGCTGTGTACCTGTATGAAGAAACCGGCCTTAGTAGCAAGCCAGCCGTGACCATGTTAATCTCAATTCCAGACAAAATCAAGTAAGTATTTCTGAGGCCGAACTCTTTGAAGAGTGCTCGGATCGTAGGTGGGGCCATAATGCTGGCAAAGCAGATCCCACTGCTCGCTATGCTCATGGCTAGGGAAATTCTGTTCTTGAAGTAATGGCCCATCATGCTGATCACCGGAACTACTATCGTACCCGCTGCAGCACCTAAAACAGCCGGGGGGGGGGGGAGGAGAGATGTAAGGGGTGGTTCAGGAGATGTGAAGGGTGGTTCAGAAGATGTGAAGGGTGGTTCAGGAGATGTGAATGGTGGTTCAGGAGATGTAATGGGTCGTTCAGGAGATGTGAAGGGTACTTCAAGGGATGTAGGGGTGGTTGACGAGATGTGAGAGATAGTTCAGGAGATGTAATGGGTGGTTCAGGAGATGTGAGGGGTGGTTCAGGAGATGTAATGGGTGGTTCAGGAGATGTGAAGTGTGGTTCAGGAGATGTGAAGGGTGGTTCAGGAGATGTGAAGGGTGGTTCAGGAGATATGAGAGGCGGTTCAGGAGATGTAATTTGTGATTCGGGTGATGTTAATGCAAGGCGCAGAAGATCTTGAAATAAATCTATGGTCGCTGCTAAACTTTCTTGTATGAGGATATTAACGTTGTGATCAGCTGGCAAATCGTGTATCACAAAGTATCATACCAGTTTCACAACAGTTTCACAATAGTTTTACTACAGTTTCAAAACAGTTTCTCAATACTTTCGCAATAGTTTCACAAAAGTTTTACAATAGTTTTACTACAGTTTCACAAGAGTTTCACAATACTTTCACAATAGTTTCACAATAATTTCAACATAGTTTCACAAATTGTCTTTTGCTGTTGTTATTGTTTGTTTTTGTTTTTGTTGTATTTACGTTCAGTACAAAAAAAAATTATAATTAAATAATATATATTGTATTTATTTTTATTTTATTCCTCTACTGTACAAATACAATATAGCAAACAAGTAATGACGTCATCGTTTTGTATCATAACCAATCCTAGTTGTCCCAAGATCTGCCAAAAATAGTCTGACTACATTCAGGATAATCCAATTTGGCCAGGCTATGTTATTAACCCATTTGGCCAGGTTATGTTATTAACCCATTTGGCCAGGCTATGTCATTAATCCATTTGGCCAGGCTGTCATTAACCAATTTAGCCAGGCTATGCTTATTAACTCATTTGGCCAGGATATGCCATTATACCATTTGGCCAGGCTATGTTTATTAGCCCATTTGGCAAGGCTATGTCATGAACCCATATGTACAGGCTATGTTATTAGGCCTTGGCTCGTTATGTTTATTAGCCCATTTGACCAGGCTATGTTTATTAGCCCATTTGGCCACGTTATGTTTATTAGCCCATTTGACCAGGCTATGTTTATTAGCCCATTTGGCCACGTTATGTTTATTAGCCCATCTGGCCACGTTATGTTTATTAGCCCAATTTTCCAGGCTATTTTATCACAAAAATTAAATCATTTTAGCGGTTGATATTGTCCTGTATATTTCTATCACGTCTAGTGACGTCAGGGTGTACATCTTTTACAACATTAATCATATGGTAGTACAAAACATTAACAAACGTCCATCTGACCTAAAATGTAAAGAATTTTCAAACTCTCGTTATGTCAGACCCCAGTAAGCAGATAAAATAATGGACAAAGAAAATTATCAAGTACAAAGTGCCTCAATTTATGTTCACAACACATTACCTTGTACTCCACTAGAGCACTAATTGCTTCATCTTATGTACACAACACCTTACCTTGTACTCCACTCAGAGCAATAACACCTTCAATGGCCGTCGACGCGGCGAATCCAGCCGAACACAGAGAGAAAATAAAACCAGCAGTAATTGTCACAGATCTTTCACCATACTTTGGGACAAAGATGGTCACAGATAAAATCGCTGTGGGGTTTGGAGGAAGGGGGTGGGGGGATAAAAAAAACAACAGTTTAACTTCACCTGGAGGTTAAATGTAAAATTAATAAAATTCCTCTTCTTGTCCTCTCGGACACAACAATGTAATTATAACTTTAAAAATCTTATTTTTTTTATTTGTCTCACGATTTGTTTGCTAAAACGTCTTCTTGCGTAGTCCTTTTTAAAAAGTTTTTTTCACCTCATTTTACATATTTTCTCCTACCTAACCAGACTGCAGTCTCTCCTCCCTTATTATCATTCATAAAATTACTACTTATAAAATACGAAAATTCCTTATAATATAAAAATGCATTTTAAGATAATAATAATTTTAAAAAATATATTTTTTAAAAAGTTAAGATTAATGACTCATTGTCACTTGTAGAAAATGAGGCCATTGTCTGAGTACATAAATATGCAATGAGTTTTAAATGCAAATAAACTGCTATGTGGAACAGCCTTTCGGTGGCTAGGGAGGACAGAGACATTTGAATACTGGAAGCCATTCACAGATTACGAAAGAAAAAGCCGTAATAAAGTATTACCATTTTAAAGTGCAATACATTTTACAACTTTTTTCAAAAAACTTAAATGAAATATTGAACGCTAAAACAAATAATAACACGACATACTAAAGGCAACCACAAATAATAAAAGGACATACTAAATGCTAACACAAATACTGACATACCATGCTAAATGCTAACATAATTACTTACATGACAAACTAAATGCTAACACAAAAACCATCAGACTTAGTGAAGTTACTGTATAAGATGTATGAAACTCATTCACCATTTCCAGGAAAAGAACAGACTGTCCTTGAATGGAAATTCCCGTTAAAAAATAGCTGAGAAAACTAGCTGAAATGAAGTGTTTATAGACTTTATAAAGACGACTGCCATCTTATAAGACATGGTACACCAAACTTTTTTGACGGCGGGCCGGGTAACGGAAAAAAAAATGACGAGCGCGGGCCGTATAATCATTCTGTACAACACTTGCAAGCCAGAACGAAAGCTCTGCGAAAAAATACAAAAGCTAAGTTTAGTATTCTATGTTAATCATGGATGAGTGGCGTGCAATGCAAAAAAAAAAAGCGAAGACAACCAACATATTTATGTACTTTAAAAGTTAGCAAAGAAGGCGACGTTAGCAATTAGATAGTTACATCAGACCTTGTGCGGAAACATTCGAATCTCACAAACTAAACAGCAAAAAGGGTAAGTGAGAGGTGTGAAACTGAAGTTTGGCTCTCAAGATATCATCGTTTGTTTTGGATAGCTGCATCCCATCAAACGAATTGTTTCCAAATTTCACCAATCCCTCTCGTTCGATGTGTTGACTTCACATACTACAAATTGACGAAACAAATAAACACGAGTAGTTGTGAGAGATCAGTAGACTCATCCAGTGCCAGAGAATATCACATCAAGTTCCTGAATTTCTCCCGTATCTGTAGCACTATGTTCTCTTCAAATTCTTCTGTTCTCCACACAACTGAACTTGCCGAAGGGTCTGTTAGTTCCAACCGCGACGACTATGATTTTTATTGTCCACGTATGTTTCCAACACTCTTCATTTTTTCACACATTTACTACCCAGTTTCGTATAGTTATCAGACTATAAATATTAGCGTGAATATACTTAATTGAAGTTGATTCTTCTTTTTTTTTTAACCAGCTTTTCCTAAAAACAACCTCAGGTTACTTGGTAGGTTTTGTAAATGATGTCATCCTTTGTTAATTAGTTCTTATTTAAATACATCTTGTTTTATGCTGATCTGAGATCGAGTTTGAAGCAAGTTAAATTTCACCAGTAACTTTATTTTTACCAGTCATAGCCTGTGATAATGTGATCTGTACCGTCCAATCAATATAAATTAATATCAACATCAAATACACGTCTGCAAAACAAAGTGACCTCAGATTGTATTATAAACGTCGGTCATCTACTTTTAGTAGTTAACTTTCTTGACGCCAGCTTAACTTGATTCCACTAGGCACTACGATGCGAGTAGTTATTGTATTCATTTTACATACTGTATGTTATTTATTTACTATTAAGATACAAGATACCGTATTGTACGATTTTTAGACGATATTGTACTTCTTTAGGAGTTTGAGTTTAAACAGATCTGTAATAAACAAGAAAATCTAGGTATAATAATTTAAAATTGAAAATGGTAAATTAAGGCGCATCGAAGCCATAAGGTATCCGCACGCGTGAAGATCTCCTAGTATTCTAATCATAAAATTGAAATTCAAATTGTATCATAGCGTCTCGTGTTCCATACGTTTTTGTTACGTTCAAGTACCGTGGCAGGCCGGATAAACTGGTCTTGCGGACCGGATCCGGCCCGTGGGCCGTAGTTTGGTGACCCCTGTTATAAGAGATGTATGGGTCTATAATGGCTTCCAAATATAATTCACAATTTTAATCTAATTTTTAACATGATGTTTGCCATAAAATATGTAATCAAAAGTTGAAGTCATAAATATATAAAACAAACCGTATGGCATAAAAACATATGATAGCATTACACTAGCTTAGTGTTTCGTTTAACACAGCACTGCAAAGCGCTGCCAATGTATGCATAGATCCCGGGCTTCTATATAAATCCAATTCACATTCATTTCTTCATTATTATTTTAAAATAACACTTTATTACTTCATTTGAATAATAAACTTAGTTTTTGTATGAATAATAATCTAAAGAATTACGATCGCTAGTTTCCTGGATTAAGTAAAATTGCTATTTCAATTTACACATAATCAATAATTTCCTTTGAAACTTCTAGAGAATAATTTATATTTCTGTGTCACCTGACACTCCCCCCCCCCCTCCCGGCCTTGTAATACTATTGTTAAGTTTAAACACCAACAACAAACAAACACGTTCTAAAATTAGATTAATAAATTTACCAATAAACATTGCAACAAATGTATATTTTGACGCTTTTATAGAAAAATTGATAAAACGGATCGAAGATCCAGTGTAGATGCTTGTGTAAATATGAATGCCAGATATTGCTCTAAATCAGCGGTTCTCAGCCTGTGGGTTAGCGACCCCTTTGGGGGGTTGAACGACCCTTTCACAGTGGTCGCGTAAGACCTTCCGAAAAACACATATACTCTATAGTTATCAAGTAGCAACGAAAATAATTTTGTGTTTGGGGTGTCGCCACAACATTAAAAACTTTATTAAATGGAACTGCATTGCGAAGGTTGAGAACCACTGCTCTAGATGGATGATCACTAACATCTCCGGGATTAACAATCTAATCGTACCAAAACAAATGGCCCATGACCAGCCTTTGTCAACCGGATGTTCGTATTCTGATTCCTCATGGGCGTTCACTTTTGACTCTCCCACCGGTGTTTTGGGGCTGTTTTCTGTGGCCTTCATTCCTATTCAAACCTGAGACCATTCTCTGGGAAAAAAGGTCAGCAGTCAACTGTGGCCAACAACAGTCGTGTGCAGCGATGAATACTTTGTGTTGGTATTGGTAAACACAGTTGTTACGCTGTAATTTAAACTGTATCGAGCTCAGGCCAATGTTTAATATCATGGTTCTAAAATATAAACAGAAGATTGAGCTGTGCACAACTGTCTCTTACTTTTTAAATACAACGTGTTTTTGTTTTCGAGAAGTTTACGTCTCCAAAAAACAAGAACACTGCTTCATATTCTTTTACTTACATCATTCATCATATTCTTTTACTTACATCATTCATCATATTCTTTTACTTACATAATTCATCATATTCTTTCACTTACATAATTCGTAATATTCTTTTACTTACATAATTCATCATATTCTTTTACTTACATAATTCATAATATAGTTTTACTTACATAATTCATCATATTCTTTTACTTACATAATTCATAATATTCTTTTGCTTACATAATTTATCATATTCATTACTGACATAATTCAACATATTCTTTTACTTACATAATTCATCATATTCTTTCACTTACATAATTCGTAATATTCTTTTACTTACATAATTCATCATATTCTTTTACTTACATAATTCATAATATAGTTTTACTTACATAATTCATCATATTCTTTTACTTACATAATTCATAATATTCTTTTGCTTACATAATTTATCATATTCATTACTGACATAATTCAACATATTCTTTTACTTACATAATTCATCCTATTCTTTTACTTACATAATTCATAATATTCTTTTGCTTACATAATTTATCATATTCATTACTGACATAATTCAACATATTCTTCTACTTACATAATTCATCATATTCTGACATAATTCTACATAATCTTTTACTCACATAATTCATCATATTCTATTACTCACATAATTTAAAATATTCTCTTACTCACATAATTCAGCATATTTAACTTACATACTTCAAAATTTCATTTACTCTCATAATTCAACATTTGTTTGACTCACATAATTCAACATATTCTTTATTCACGTAACTCTACATATTATTTGTCTCATATAATTCAACATTTCTTTACTCACATAGTTCAACAACTTCTTTTACTAACATATTTTAACGTTTCTTACACGCACATAATTCAACATTATCCCAAACAATTATTTTAACAAATATTTGTAGATAGCCTCTATAAAGTATCTTCTTAAATTTTTTTTTTATTATTAACTCAACTAAACCCCGTTCTGTCTATTCAAATATCATACGTTATTCTTTCCTACTGACGATAACATATCCCTTAAATAATTGCTAAAACATACCACTTAAATACTGATTTCAACATACCATTGTGTAAACTGTCTAAAAGTCCTAGTTGAATCATATTTCGTATGATTAAATGCACACGTTAAAATTACCTCATGGGGTGGTATCTAAGTGACGATAAATTCTGCAGTAAAAATGTTAGTTCATTATAAAATTTCATATCATATCATATCATATCATATATTCATATCATATCATCATATCATATCATGTCATATCATATCATATCATATCATATATATATATAAAAGTGAAAATTTGTTTGTTTGTTTGTGGATTTGTCTGTTCCACAAAGGCTTTTACACGGATTGATGGATCTTGACCAAACTTGGCACATATATCCATCATTATCCAGAAGGAACTCTTAAGGGGTTGAGAACTTTCAATAACATTTCGTGTGGGGCCGGGGGCCCAGAATTCGTTTTTTTCTTATATGAGCTATATAAAAAAATTACAAACAAATACTCCTACATGAATGCATGGATATCGATCAAACTTAGTACACGTAAACTTGATTATCCATATTCAAATACCGAAGGGTACTGAACTCATAATATCCATTCCTGTTGGGCCGGGGGCCCCGTTTCATTTTTCCTTATATGAGCTATATAAATATAGATGGGCTTAATACTCCTACATGAATGGATGAATCTTGACAAAACTAAGTACACATACACTAGATTATCCATATTCAAATACCGAAGGGTACCGAACTCATAATATCCATCACTCTGGGGCCGGGGGCCCCATTTCATTGTTCCTTATATAAGCTATATAAATATCAATAGGCTTAGACAACACTATAGGTTGTATGTGAATTGATGGATATAGGCTTAGCTTTGTTGCAATACACTTCTTAGTCCATATGGAAATAACGGTGGATGTAAAACTAATAATATCCAATCTAGAATTTTCCAGAAAGTTCGATAACTTTAAAACGCTATATCTATGGCATTATTCAATAGATTTTAATGGGACAAATTTAAAATTTTAACGTCATAACTTACCTGAATGATTATTATAGGGCCCCATCTCAGGCAAAACTAATTCGGTACAATTATGGAATGGGCCCCCGGGGCCCCTCTTTTAACTTAAATGTATTATAGTTATAGAAATTCATTTAGTCGTATAATTTTTCGTATTCGAAGAATAATTATTACTAATAAAAGACTGTTTTTACACAGTTCGAGGAGGATAATAGATTTAATCTAGAATGTTCCAGAAAGTTCTATAGGTCAATAGGCTTATTACTCCTACATGGATGGATAGATCTTGATCAAATTTGGCACATATATCCATCATTATTCGGAAAAAACGCTGACGGATATATGAACTTTTTATGACACTCCGTTTGGGGCCGGGGGCCCAAACTGTCGTTTTTTCCAATATGAGCTATATAAATAAAATTAACAACAAATACTCCTTCATGAATAGATGGATCTTGAACAAACTTAGTACACATACACTTGATTATCTATATTTAAATATCGAAGGGTACTGAACTTATAATATCCATTTCTCTGGGGCCGGGGGCCCCGTTTCATTTTTCCTTATATAAGCTTTATAAATATGAATAGACTTAGACAACACTATAGTTTATGTTTATATGTGAAGAGCTTAAGATAGGCCTAGATGGAACGGGATCCCATAGAGAACAGTATACTAACGGGATCTGTAGGTCACCGGGATCGGGGTCCTAATGCAATCCCGGGCCACGCCGGGTATATCGGCTAGTATATATATAAAAGTGAAAATTTGTGGGTTTGTCTGTTCCACAAAGGCTTTTACACGGATTGATGGATCTTGACCAAACTTGGCACATATATCCATCGTTATCCAGAAGGAACTCTTAAGGGGTCGAGAACTTTTAATAACATTTCGTGTGGGGCCGGGGGCCCAGAATTCGTTTTTTTCTTATATGAGCTATATAAAACAATTACAAACAAATACTCCTATGTGAATGGATGGATATCGATCAAACTTAGTACACGAATACTTGATTATCCATACTCAAATACCGAAGGGTACTGAACTCATAATATCCATTCTTCTGGGGCCGGGGGCCCCATTTCATTTTTCCTTATATGAGCTATATAAATAGCGATAAGCTTAATACGCCTACATGAATTAATGGATCTTGACCAAACTTAGTAAACATACACTTGATTATCCATACTCAAATACAAAAGGGTACTGAACTCATAATATCCATTCCTCTGGGGCCGAGGGCCCCATTTCATTTTTCCTTATATAAGCTATATAAATATCAATGTTCAATAGGCTTAGACAACACTATCGTTTCTATGTCAATTGATGGATATATGCCTAACGTGGTAGCAATACACTGTCCGTACTGAAAGATCGGTGGATTTAAAACTAAGAATATCCAATCTAGAATTTTCCAGAAAGTTCGATAACTTTAAAACGTTATATCTATGTCATTATTCAATAGTTTATAATGGGACAAATTTTAAATCTTAACTTCATAACTTACATGAATGATTTTCATAGGGCCCCATCTCAGGCACATATAATTCGGTACAATTGTGGAATGGGCCCCCGGGGCCCATCTTTTAACTTAAATGTACTATAGTTGTAAAAATGAATTTAGTTGTATAATTTTTCGTATTCGAAAAATAATTACTTAGAAAAGACAGTTTTTACACAGTTCCAGGAGGATAATAGATTTAATCTAGAATGTTCCAGAAAGTTCTAAAGGTCAATAGGCTTAATACTCCTACATGGATGAATAGATATTGACCAAATTTGGCACATATATCCATCATTATTCGGAAAAACGCTGAAGGGGTTATGAACTTTTTATGACACTCCGTTTGGGGCCGGGGGCCCAAACTGTCGTTTTTTCCTATATGAGCTATATAAATAAAATTAACAACAAATACTCCTTCATGAATAGATGGATCTTGAGCAAACTTAGTACACATACACTTGATTATTCATATTCAAATATCGAATGGTACTGAACTTATAATATCCATTTCTCTGGGGCCGGGGGCCCCGTTTCATTGTTCCTTATATGAGCTATATAAATATCAATAGGCTTAGACAACACTACAGTTTATATGTGAATAGCTCGATATAGGCCAAGATGGAACGGGATCCCATAGAGAACAGTATACTAGCGGGATCTGTAGGTCACCGGGATCGGGGTCCTAATGCAATCCCGGACAACGCCGGGTATATCGGCTAGTATATATATAAAAGTGAAAATTTGTTGTTTTTTTTTGTGGGTCTGTTCCACAAAGGCTTTTAAACGGATTGATGGATCTTGACCAAACTTGGCACATATATCCATCATTATCCAGAAGGAACTCTTAAGGGGTTGAGAACTTTTAAGAACATTTCGTTTGGGGCCGGGGGCCCCGAATTCGTTTTTTTCTTATATGAGCTATATAAAAAATGTTCAAACAAATACTCTTACGTGAATGGATGGATATCGATCAAACTTAGTACACGTACACTTGATTATCCATATTCAAATACCGAAGGGTACTGAACTCATAATATCCATTCCTGGGGGGCCGGGGGCCCCATTTCATTTTTCCTTATATAAGCTATATAAATATTAATAGGCTCTGAAAACACTTTAGGTTCTATGTGATTTGATGGATATAAACCTAGAGTGGTAGCAATGCACTTCACTGTCCGTAATGAAACATCGGTGGATTTAAAACTAATAATATCCAATCTAGAATTTTCCAGAAAGTTCAATAACTTTAAAATGCTATATCTCTGGCATTATTCAATAGATTTTAATGGGACAAATTTAAAATTTTAACTTCGTAACTTACCTGAATGATATTTATAGGGCCCCATATCAGGCAAAACTAATTCGGTACAATTATGGAATGGGCCCCCGGGGCCCATCTATTAACTTAAATGTACTACAGTTATAGAAATGCATTTAGTTGTATAATTTTTCTTATTCGAAGAATAGTTTCTTAGAAAATTCAGTTTTTACACAGTTCGAGGAGGATAATACATTTAATCTAGAATGTTCCAGAAAGTTCTATAAGTCAATATGCTTAATACTCCTAGATTAATGGATGGATCTTGACCAAATTCGGCACATACATCCATCATTATCCAGAAGGAACTCTTACGGGGTTGAGAACTTTTAATAACATTTCGTGTGGGGCCGGGGGCCCAGAATTCGTTTTTTTCTTATATGAGCTATATAAAACAATTACAAACAAATACTCCTATGTGAATGGATGGATATCGATCAAACTTAGTACACGAATACTTGATTATCCATACTCAAATACCGAAGGGTACTGAACTCATAATATCCATTCTTCTGGGGCCGGGGGCCCCATTTCATTTTTCCTTATATGAGCTATATAAATAGCGATAAGCTTAATACGCCTACATGAATTAATGGATCTTGACCAAACTTAGTAAACATACACTTGATTATCCATACTCAAATACAAAAGGGTACTGAACTCATAATATCCATTCCTCTGGGGCCGGGGGCCCCGTTTCATTTTTCCTTATATGAGCTATATAAATATCAATAGGCTTAGACAACACTATAGTTTCTATGTAAATTGATGGATATAGTCCAAGCGTGGTAGCAATACACTTCACTGTCCGTACTGAAATATTGTTGGATGTAAAACTAATAATATCCAATCTAGAATTTTCCAGAAAGTTCGATAACTTTTAAACGCTATATCTATGGCATTATTCAATAGATTTTATTGGGACAAATTAAAAATTTTAGCGTCATAACTTAGCTGAATGATTTTTATTGGGCCCCATCTGTTAAAAATTGTTGGTAAAATTATGGAATGGCCCCCCTTCTTTTAACATATATGTACTATAGTTATAGAAATGCATTTAGTTGAATAACTTTTCGTATTCGAAGAATAATTACTCAGAAAAGACAGTTTTTATACAGTTCGATGAGGATAATACATTTAATCTAGAATGTTCCAGAAAGTTCTACAGGTCAATAGACTTAAATCTCCTAGAATAATGGATGGATCTTGACGAAATTTGGCACATATATCCATCATTATCCGGAAAGATCTATTAAAGGGTTATGGACTTTTTATGACATTCCGTTTGGGGCCGGGGTCCCAAAATGTAGTTTTTTCATATATAAGCTATATAAATAAAATGACCAACAAATACTCCTACATGAATAGATAGATCTTGAACAAACTTATTTCACATACACTTTATTATCCATATGCAAATCCGAAGTGTACTGAACTTATAATATCCATTTCTCTGGGGCCGGTGGCCCCATTTAATTTTTCGTTATATAAGCTATGTATAAATATCAATAGGCTTAGACCGGTAACCCACCGATATCGGGATCCGACAGCTATCGTTATCCCACTGGTATCGAGATACCACCAGGATCGGAATACCGACGGGATTGGGATCATACCGGAATTGGTATCCAGAGGGATCAAAATCCCACCGGGAAACGGTATACTAACGGGAGCGGGATACCGACAGGATTGGGAGCCCACCGGGATCGGAATAATTATAAGGCTGAAGACTGTTGAAGTTCCTTCGTTCCGAATGCTATCCCGGCAAATTTGCCGGGTACATCCGCTAGTATATATATAAAAGTGAAAATTTGTGGGTTTGTGGATTTGTTTGTCTGTTCCACAAAGGCTTTTAAACGGATTGATGGATCTTGACCAAACTTGGCACGTGTATCCATGGTTATCCAGAAGGAACTCATAAGGGGTCGAGAACTTTTAATAACATTTCGTTTGGGGCCGGGGGCCCCGAATTCGTTTTTTTCTTATATGAGCTATATAAAAATTGTTCAAACAAATACTCCTACGTGAATGGATGGATATCGATCAAACTTAGTACACGTACACTTGATTATCCATATTCAAATACCGAAGTGTACTGAACTCATAATATCCATTCCTAGGGGGCCGGGGGCCCCATTTCATTTTTCCTTATATGAGCTATATAAATAGCGATAAGCTTAATACTCCTATATGAATGGATGGATCTTGACCAAACTTAGTACACATACACTTGATTATCCATACTCAAATACAAAAGGGTACTGAACTCATAATATCCATTCCTCTGGGGCCGGGGGCCCCATTTCATTTTTCCTTATATAAGCTATATAAATATTAATAGGCTTAGACAACACTATAGGTTCTATGTGAATTGATGGATATAGGCTTAACTTTGTTGCAATACACTTCTTAGTCCATATGGAAATAACGGTGGATGTAAAACTAATAATATCCAATCTAGAATGTTCCAGAAAGTTCTATAACTTTAAAACGCTATATCTATGGCATTATTCAATAGATTTGAATGGGACAAAATTAAAATTGTAACTTCATAACTTACCTGAATGATTATTATAGGGCCCCATCTCAGGCAAAACTAATTCGGTACAATTATGGAATGGGCCCCGGGGCCCCTCTTTAAATTTAAATGTACTATAGTTATAGAAAATCATTTAGTCTTATAATTTTTCGTATTCGAAGAATAATTATTACTAATAAAAGACTGTTTTTACACAGTTCGAGGAGGATAATAAATTTAATCTAGAATGTTCCAGAAAGTTCTATAGGTCAATAGGCTTAGACAACACTATAGTTTCTATGTCATTTGATGGATATAGGTCTAGGGTGGTAGCAATACACTTCACTGTCCGAACAGAAATATCGGTGGATGTAAAACTAATAATATCCAATCTAGAATGTTCCAGAAAGTTCGACATTCTTAAAATGCTATATCTATGGCATTATTCAATAGATTTTATCGGGAAATGGGATAACATTAGAAAGCAGGGTCCCTAGATGGAACGGGATCCTACAGAGAACAGCATCCTAACGGGATCTGTAGGCCACCGGGATCGGGGTCCTAATGCAATCCCGGGCCACGCCGGGTATATCGGCTAGTCATATATAAATAAGCAAGTGAAAATTTGCGGGTTTGTTTGTTCCACAAAGGCTTTTACATGGATTGTTTGATCTTGACGAAACTTGGCAAATATATCCATCATATTCCGAAACGAACGCTTGGTGGGTTATGAACTTTTTATACCATTCCGTTTGGGGCCGGGGGCCCCGAATTAGTTTTTTTCTTATATGAGCTATATAAATAAAATGACCAAAAAATACTTCTACGTGAATTGATTGATCTTAACGAAACTTAGTACACATACACTTGATTATACAAATTAAAAAACCGAAGGGTACAGAACTCATAATATTCACTCCTTTGGGGCCGGGGGCTCATTTCATTGTTCCTTATATAAGCTATATAAATATCAATAGGCCTACAAAACACTATTTAGGCTACGGTTCTATGTGAACTGATGGATACAGGCCTAGCTATGCAGCAGAATCCTTCATAGCCCCTATTGAAATATCGGTGGATGAAAATTAATAACTAATCTAATCCATTCAGTGCCGGCTTAACGTTTTCCAGAAAGTTCGATAATTTAATAAGGCTTTATCTATGGAATTTTAAACCCGATATTGATGGGACAAATTTACGTTCACTTTATTATTTATCTGACTGTTATTTATATGGCACACATCTTAAGCATAAATTAAACCGTACTTTATGGAATGTGTCCCCTCCTGGGGCCCCTCTATTAACTTAAATGAAAAACGTTTACAATTATGCCATTTGTTGTAGATTTTTATCTTATTAAAAACAAATTACGTAGGAAAGTCTTTTTGACGCACGTTTCGAGGAGTTATTAAATTTAATCTAGAATGTTCCGGACTGTTATTATTGTCCACTGGGATATATTGTGGAATCTAAAACATTATTGAAATGTTAGTTAAGTTCTATTCATTCCAATACTGTCAAGGAGTTACTGTTCTCTCACTCTCAGTATCACTGAGGTTTTTTTAAACGGGATCCTAAAGGGATCTCACCAAAAAACGGGATACCATGGGATCAGGAACCCAATGGGATCCAACCGGCATTGGGGTCCCGCTGGAAACGTGATCCACTGAGATCCGAATCCTCACCGAGATTCGAATCCTCATCGAGATCGGGATCCCACCGGAAACGGGATCCACTGGGATTCGAATCCTCATCGAGATCGGGATCCCACCGGGAAAGGTATTATAGATATCTTTTTATAGGATAACAATTAATTGATTAATTATTTTTACTATAGCCGTGGTTTTTTGTTTTGTTTTTATGTTGCACTTAATGTCAATGTTACGCAAAAGATTGCAGAAGTTGTTTAATTTTTCCGAATGCAATCCCGTGAAACGCCGGGTATATTGGCTAGTTATTTATAAAATAGATATTACCATAGTCGCCGATAGTAGTATAAAACACAGTAAGAAAATATTGAAGCGATCAACTGAATTTTAAAATTAAAGAATTAATAATGATATTTTCTAAACTTTTTAACATTATCCTTCAGCCTTATTAAGATCTTAACGTTTGTTTCTTCTTCAGATCTGACATTAACCTACTTTAACACAAAGAAGTGATTGCTTTAAGTGGCGCAGGCCTGTACAACATCACATACATCATTGTGTCTACTGGCCACATACAACAGCGTATGTGGCCAAAACGAACGGCCTTCCGGCTACATACGCCAGCACAACGTACGGCTTTCTGGCCATGTACGCCACATACGCCAGAACAACGTACGGCCTTCTGACCACATATTCCAGCACTACGTGCGACCTTCTGGCCACATACACATGCACAACATACGGTCTTCTCGCCAAAACCGCAAGTAAATATATGGCCTTCAGACCACATATGACAGCACATCAAACGGCCTTCTCGCCGCATACGTTAGCACAACGTTTGCCCCGAAGCAATTTTGTGAAAGGAATATAAGAAAACTTGGTCTTAACCGTATGCAGTTCTTTTACACCGGGTCCGGGTATTTTGAATTATAATAGTCATCTTACAAAAATTCAACATTACCTGAGTCCAACCGTCACGCATATAGCTCACTGCTTGAGTAAAGAAATGGAAACAGCCACACCAGAAGCAATATATATTTAAGAGACATTTTATTAGTATGCCCCTCCCCCATCACATTTTGAGTTGCGATGGTCTGGTTAAATGTATCCACTAAATAATAAACAAATGATTGTATTTGCATTCAAGTATAATTTTTTTTTTAAATTAGCATACTTTTGGGAGAAAGCCACTTTATATCATAAAGATTGCCTTTCTTCAATCAGTAAAGAAAGAAGAGTTGCCTGGTAGAAAACAAAATATTTATTTTCCTACGTCTATCAACTTTAGCTTATTAATATTTCTTATCTACATCTGCAGTTTAATTGTTTAAAAACTATAAATACCATCACCTTTGGACAATTACACGAACATCCTATCACTAGGCAGATGAGGACGATGTCTTAGAGATAACCCAAGGAAGTATTCCCCTATCAAAGATTGAAATTCATTTTAATTGGCTAATTTTGATTCGTTTACACACATTTCCCTATTGATATGTTGATACTTTAATACACCGGAAGTGTTCGCCCATCTGTTTTTAGTACGTGCGCACTGATGCTTGGGGCTAATAAAATATTTTGTGTGCAAAATTACGAATAGCATCGGGTCAGCGTTTTCTTCGCCCGTTCATTAAAAACAAATCCTTTACATTAACTTCGCTTTTGTGTTTTCTGTGCAAAATCTTCGGACGGCTAATTTACCCACTTCCTGTCAACTTATCGAGCCGAAACCTGGTACAAAGACTCGTCGTAGCCGATGACAAAAACCTTTGTTAAAGATTTTTCAGCCCAACCCCCGCCAACCCCACAAAATCTGATATTTGTACCGTTTTTTAAGAGGAATATGGAGTAAATATAATACCGCTGATTTCACGAAATAAAATTCTTGATAACTGCGCTAAATGAGATTCTTAAAAGAAATATCGCAAGTGCGTTTAGTGCGTAAATTTTTTTTTCCTGAAATTGTTGGTGAAAGAATATGCGGTGTAAAACTCGGGTGGGGCATTAGAATATTAATACACAATAAGATAATAAAAATGCATGTACAGGATGCATACGCTACACTTTGTTGTCACTGGTTGTTTAATTAAAGACAACAATAATTTATTTTGCAATGCACCTGTTTTTGTATATATAACTTTTGGTTTTTAAGGGGGTTCTTGATGCTTTAGAGGCAATTCTGTTGTTCCTCGCCTCGCGTATTCTATGGTCTTGAGCGGTACGTTCATGCTGTGAAAACGTCTAGCATGGACAAAAGCGCTATGAAAGTATTCAATCATCATTATCATCATCCACTTACCCCTTCACCCAACCAGTGTTTCTTTCAGAAATTTTCCCCGGAGGGGGCACTTTTGACGCTCGGGGGGGGGGGGAGTGCCAGTTTTTACAGTGGCCAGAGGCGTAGCTAAGGGGTGGCAGATGGGACATATGTCCCCGGGCGCCAGACTAGCGGGGGCATTTAATGGGCTATAGTGTTAATGGATGAAAATAATAGGTTTCAGAGTTTAGCCGGGGAAGGGGGGGGGGTGTAAAAATGAATCTTGTCCCCTGTCATCAAAGACTCACGTCAGTGACGTAAAAGTGGGGGGGCGAACATTTGGTCTTCCCAGGTGTCATTTTTTCTTTAGAAAGAGCGGCGGGATTTTCGAACATCTGCAGAGTTTCTATCGAGAAAGGTAGCGTGGCAAAAAAGTTAACCCACATAGGGTGGCGCTAACACTAGGCACGCCGCTGGGCAGTGTATATATCATCACCAAATTTGGCTGTCATGGCAAGTAATTTTTATCGGGAAGTAGGGCAGCAGAAAATGTGTGATTGTTTAACAATCAAAAGGTGCATTTTGGAGTATACATGATTCGAATGTTTTGATAAGACTTTCATTTGATCGGGGGAAATAATTTTTCAAGCGTCAGGGGAGGCATTATGGCGACCAGTGCCAGGCACAAACTAAATTTATTTTGGTTGTGGTGTGCCGAAGAAAATCATTTGACACAATATTAGATTCAACCCGTTAGTCACATTGATCGACGTCAAGGAAAAAAAAAAGGGGGGAGGGTAGCAGAAATTGAGGAATCCGAAGAGTTTGAGCAAAAGTCAGGGCAGGGGTCACCTTAATTTAAAAATAATAAATTCAAAATGCAGTGATGCATTGTGGTGCAAATTTTTCTTCTTCTTTTTCTGTCTATTAAGGGCCCACGATCAATTTATTGATCATTATGGCTCCTATGAATGTAGATGGGATTTGCAATGCTTCTGTGCCTGGTGTTGATGCGGATATTTCACTGGTAACAAGAGTTACCTAGTGAGGGTATCATGCACTGTATTCAATGTATCTTTAAGACAATGTGTGAAGGAGCATTTCAAACGTTCATATATTTACTGTTAGATGTCTCGTAGAAAATGCTAAGAATACATCAACATACACCAACTATATGTGGACTATAAATCAGGTTATGATAGCATAGACAGGAAATACATGAACGATGCTGTGCTGGAACTTGGAGTCCTTAACAAACTTACCCGACTCATACATATGACGATGGATAACTACAAAAGTAGAATCAAAGTACAGAGGGAGTACTTGAGGGAGTTCCCAATCAATCTGGGCCTCAGACAAGGAAATCCGTGTATCATTTTCAACATCACTTTAGAAAAATTAGAAACATACGTGTGAGCATCTGAGAGGTGGTACAGAACAACCATAAGGAACTTTATAAAGCCAGCCACTGCAATACCTGGCCTACACAGACGATATAGCGCTACTTGGTAGAAACAGCGTTGATGATATAATTAAAACTTTCAGGGAACTTGAAGATGTGACGGTCAAAGCTGGTCTCGATGTAAATAAAGCGAAGGCAATATTTATGATAATGTCAGTAAATACGCACTGATGACTTCATCAATATGAACATCTACGCCTTTGAGAGGGTAGCTACTTTCAAATATCTAGGGGTGACTATAAATAAGCAAGAGGAAATAAAATCGGATGTACAAGAAAGAATAACAGCATGAAACCGTTCTTATTTTAATTTACAAAAGCTACTTCAAAGCAAAAATCTCGATAAGGGAACAAAGAAGGAAGTATACACCACTGTCACAAGACCAGTAGTGAGACTTGGTTCCTACCAGAAAAGCAGAGAACCTGCTAAATATATGACCCAATGATAGACAATTTTGTTTTGGAAATCCGTACAAACTAAGAGCTATATCAATTGTACAAATACCCATCCATAGTCACAACAATATAAAAAAGGCAGACTGCCCTAGGCAGGACACATTGAAAGGATGCCGGATTCTTGAGCAACAAAAACGATCTACAGGCAGAAACCTGATGGCAGACGGCTCACCGGTCGACCAAGACTGAGATGGATTGACGATGTAGAGAAGGGCTTACAAAGGTTGGGGTTCGCACATGGAGGTGTAAAGCGATGGATCGATCCCAATGGAAGAATGGGGTGGTGGAGCAGGGCCCTAAATGGGATGAAGCGCCACTGATGTAAACATTTCAGACATTTCAGACATTTGGCTAGAAATAACGATAATAACAGGACATCACTAACTCTTCCACCAGCACAATATTAAATAAATTCAGTCCAATTGGGATCCCTTAGGGTATGTTTTTTATCGAGAGATACTCCTTAGCTTAGACTCGCCCCTTAAACTTTATAGGCCACGGAAATTTTTTGATAAATTCAAAATGCAAGAATGCATATTTTTTTTTAAATACCGTAGTTAAATTTAGTTTCGCATCATTAAACACTTAACTGCAGAGCAACGGGAGAGATGCTAGTTAAGATTTTATGTGTCATTTGACATAAGAGCCATCGTACAAGCGACGTCTCTGCTTGACTAAGTGTGGTATGCAAACATTTTTTTAACATTGAAAAGTAATGTATTTTTAAAGTTATTATTTTAAAATATTTTTGGGATCAACTACATAAAAATAATGAATTTACTTCAAAATATTTGTAAAATTAAGAAAAAAGACTTCCTTCCAAAAAAGGGATCCATCCCAAAAAAGAAATGCTAAAATAGTTTTACATTTTGAACGAAAAAGAAAAACCAAAAACATACGTTTATTTCAAAATATTTCCAAGTTTCACCAAAGTCAAAAAGAAAAAAAGCTTTTCTGTACAAAAGGCTAAAGACTATATCTTTATGGGTTTTCAAAATTGGTATTTATTTATAAATCATATGTAACCGATATAATTGTTTAGAAATCAAGAATTGTTTACAAAAGACTCATATATTTATTAATGTGTGATTTTTTTTCGAATAAATTATTAAAGTTTCAATTCTCAGTATTCAGTTGATTTAAATGTCAATTAAGAAATTTAGACTACTATAATTTGCTTCAGATCATTACAACTTGCCTCTTCGATAGTATACTTGAAAACAATTTTTTTACCAATTCCATATATTTTTTTTTAACTACTACCAAAAATGGCATTTACAAGATAATCGAAATACTCAAATTTTTTTTATTCGTTGTTTAAATATATATTATATTCTTTCTACTGGATTATCATCTTAAAATATTTTTTTTAAATAGTTCAAACAGCTGGGGAAGATTGTTTATTATTATTATATTAACAGAGAAAAGTCATTGGGGATTTAATAAATAAAGACTTTTTTTAGAAACACTCGATTTAAAAATTATGATGAAATGTCCACTATTTATATGTAACCGCTAAATTCCTAATTTTTTGTTTTAAAATTATTATTTTTATTATTTTTAAATTTTCATTTTATCTATGTCAGCATACATCTATGGAATCTACTACATTAAAATGTTTGCTAAAAATGATTTTTTAAAGCATGATGCTATTATACAATATAATTTGAAAACAGATTGCACATGTTTATTTCTTAGCAAGAACTATAATTAAAAAGTCGTTCAACTTTTGCAGCTGCAAAATGTAATTAAATAAAAGATACCGATATTTGCGAATCAGAAAAAGTAAGATTTAGCTTATGATCAGGAGCGGCCAATTTTCAAAACAATACCATATTTATAATCGATTTCTGCGAGCCTGTAACAAGATTAACCTGAACGCTATGGATCATCAATATATATCGAACAAAGCGATATTTTATGTGTTCCAATAATTGTAATCGATTAAAGGCACACATTTCAATAACTTTTAAAAATTTTATAAAAATTAAATTTAGAGTATCTTTTTTTAAATTATTTTTTCTTACACATTTTCCCCCGGGGGGGCACTTGACTTGCTCCGGGGGGAATTGCCCCCCCCCCCCGGAGGTATGCCTGAAAGAAACACTGCACCCAACTCCCACCGGTAAATATTTAAAACATAAATAAATAGAATCGGAAATTCGAATGCAGATACAAGGGGCCGGTGTAATCGTAGATTTAGTAGTCATTGAGAATATCAAACAAACTCAAAGATCTTCCTGCACCAGTTCAAAAAGATTTGAGTTTTTAGAAAAAAAAGAACCTCTCATGCCGCCCCGTTTGGTTTAGATCTTAGTATGTAGTTATCTATGTTTAGATCTGAATGTGTAGTTTTTCTCTGTTAAGATCTGAATATGTAGTTTTTCTATGTTTAGATCTGAATGTGTAGTTTTTCTATGTTTAGATCTGAATGTGTAGTTTTTCTATGTTTAGATCTGAATGTGTAGTTTTTCTATGTTTAGATCTGAATATGTAGTTTTTCTATGTTTATATCTGAATGTGTAGTTTTTCTATGTTTAGATCTGAATGTGTAGTTTTTCTATGTTTAGATCTGAATGTGTAGTTTGCGTTTTTGGTTAAGATCTGAATGTGTAGTTTGCGTGTTTGGTTAAGATCTGAATGTGTAGTTTGCGTGTTTGGTTAAGATCTGAATATGTAGTTTGCGTGTTTGGTTAAGATCTGAATGTGTAGTTTGCGTGTTTGGTTAAGATCTGAATGTGTAGTTTGCGTGTTTGGTTAAGATCTGAATGTGTAGTTTGCGTGTTTGGTTAAGATCTGAACATGTAGTTTGCGTGTTTTGATCTGACTATGTAGTTAATGTGTTTTGTTTAGATCTGAATATGTATTTCCTGTGTTTGGTTAAGATTTGAGTATGCCGTTTTCTATGTTTAGATCTGAATATGTAGTTTGCGTGTTTGGTTAAGATCTGAATATGTAGTTTGTGTGTTTGGTTAAGATCTGAATATGTAGTTTATCTGTTTGGTTAAGATCTGAATATGTAGTTTGTGTATTTTGTTTAGATTTACTACATTGAAATTCTGTTTTGTTTTCCATGTGACTTTTGATTAAAGTCACATCAAATATTTTTGAATAAAGTGACATCAAATGACTTTGAATAAAGTCACATCAAATAACTGATTAAAGTCACATGAAATGACTTTAAGTAAAGTCCATCAAATGAATTTGATTAAAGTCACATCAAATGACCTTTATTGAAGTATCATCAAAAGTCTTTAATTAAAGTTATTTCAAATGACTTTGATTAAAGTCACAATAAATGACTTTGATTTAATTTAATGAAATTTCTTTGATTAACAAAAAAACGTTAATTGAAAAATTGCATCCAATTTTGTTCTCTTCATATTATGACGGCAAGTTTAACTTTTTATAGAAGCGTGAAGTTATATTTCGTCGTGACATTGGTGCCAGAAAAAGGAAAAAATGTAATATTAAGCTTATATATATAGGTTCGCTCCATTGAGGACCTCTGTGTCAGGAACTTTGTCTTGCCACCCGATGTCAAGGAGTTTCTTGGCGTGACGCTGGTAGACTGTCCACGTTTCACACCCGTAGAGCAATGAGGACTGCTGCGCTATAGACCTTGAACTTCGTTTCACGTCTGATATCTCTCCTGTCCCAAACAGTGCTGCGGAGTCTGCCAAATATGGCACTAGCTTTTGCGAGTCTGGCATTCATTTCATCATCCATGATGACAGAGCTGGAGAGGGTGCTGCCCAAGTAAGTAAATTTATCCACCGCTGAAAGACGCTATCCGCTGATGATGTTGGGTTCAAGGTAGGGCCTACTGGGAGCTGGCTGAGTATCAGATCTAACGACACCATCCTGCGGCCTATGTAGCACCCAAACAAGAACATGTTCACGATTATGAGTCGGCTGGTCGACTGATAGATGAAGAATAAATTAATCCAAAATATCCATCATCTTGGCAGTGGAGGGGTGCTGTGGCTGATCGAAGTGAACGTTCATATCACCAACTACAATATAAGTCCCGGCCAATGTGTTGCAGTGGTCAATCACCTACTACAATATAAGTCCCGGCCAATGTGTTGCCGTGATCAATCACCAACTACAATATAAGTCCCGGCCAATGTGTTGCCGTGATCAATCACCAACTACAATATAAGTCCCGGCCAATGTGTTGCTGTGATCAATCACCAACTACAATATAAGTCCCAGCCAATGTGTTGCAGTGATCAATCACCAACTACAATATAAGTCCCGGCCAATGTGTTGCAGTGATCAATCACCAACTACAATATAAGTCCCGGCCAATGTGTTGCAGTGATCAATCGCCTACTACAATATAAGTCCCGGCCAGTGTGTTGCAGTGATCAATCGCCTACTACAATGTAAGTCCCGGCCAATGTGTTGCAGTGATCAATCACCTACTACAATATAAGTCCCGGCCAATGTGTTGCAGTGATCAGTCAAATCCGGGAACTCCCGATGAAACATTGCGTCGGTCAGTTCATTTTTCTTACTAGGGAAGATGCGATAGATGCACATAAAATGAACGTTCTGTTGGGGCACTGACAGGGTAAGTTGAACTACTTCAAACGATGTATGAGAGAATGGGAGGTCTGTGACAAAAGCTGTATGATGGGGACAACGTGTCTCTATCGAGAATAGCAATGCCTCCACAGCGATTTGAACAAGGAAATGTTCGGGCAGAATAGCCAGACGGAGCGAGATCGGGGCACTTCCCTTCATCGCAAGTCAGCCGAAACCAGGTATCCTGGATAAACAAAATGGCGATGCGTTTCTCATCAGAGCCAAGCGATTGAGCGTTGAATGAGGCGATGCGAAGCTGACTGTTGTTTGGATGTGGAGAGGTTTTGATGTGAATGAGGTTGGCAGGGTTAGATTAGCGTAGAGTTGGCCTTTGAGATGATTGAGTGACAAGTTGTTGTTTTTGTTTTTCCGTCTCCCACCATGGCGGGTGCGCTTTCGGGGCAGGCCTCGACCAATCAGAAGTTATATATATATATATATATATAACTTATATATACATCAATCCATATGAGGTTACTAGTAAGTTCATAATTGAAAGTCTTTTGTGTAATTTATGGATAATTTCGCAAATACCGTTCGCAGATACATTAAAGAATATTCAAATGAAATTAAATAACTTCATTTAAGAGCTAATAATCGATTTTAAACAAAAGAAACAGATCACTATTTTCCTTCGATTTTAAATCACTCATCTTGTTTCACTATTTTTTTTTCTAAAATTACTGTTACTGATTCAGACAATGGCCAAGAACAAACACATCTATATTGTCTTGGAGTTTAAAGAATGTATTAAACACGAACCTCATTAAAACAACAACAAAGACAAGCAACAAATCCTACAGGTTTGTTCATGCTCAAATATCACTGTGACGTAAAATATTGCAATTTAGCATATTTCACTCATTTTCCACCATTAACGTGTATCCAGGTGTCTACCAAACACATCTAGTTGTGTATGTTTTAATGCGATAATAATAGGTCTTTCTGCAGGCCGAGATTTACTTGAGTCCATCGAAAAATCTCATGAGTTTTCTCAACAGTTAGGCTAGGGTCTACTTTCTCAACAGTTAGGCTAGGGTCTTCTTTCTCAACAGTTAGGCTAGGGTCTTCTTTCTCAACAGTTAGGCTAGGGTCTTCTTTCTAAACAGTTAGGCTAAGGTCTTCTTTTACACCGCAGTCTCGGATTGCTTGGGCGCAGGTGGATTTTCCACGACGTCTGGTTCGGATACATTGTAGGTTGCTTCCGAATCACTGTCACTGTCTACCGAGTAGGAGACGGTAGGGACGAAAAGGGGTGCTAGCAGTATACCAAGGGCGCTCGCAATCAAAGACGATCCGACATACAGCAACACTATTCGGAAGGAGCCTGTCCGCTGCACGACATAGCCTTCAGAAGGAAAAGATATTTTTTGTCAAAAACTAATCAAATTGCTTAAAAAGATCATTTGTAAAGAGAATAAATTTAAATTATTTATATATTATTATAATTAGTTGTAGTTTTATATAGCGCGGTACCCCAGCCTAGGGCTTGGCTCACCACGCTGTACATAATCATGTACTTAAAAATTAACATACATTAATTAAATAAAACAAAATAAATATATATTCACTCTACCCATTCCATAACTGTTTACATGACAAGCCATGAGTGGCTTACAGCAGCATCGTTTATCGGTTAGAAGGGGGGGGGGGGGGAATCTGTCGGGATAGTAGAGTTTAAAGATATGTGTTTTAAGTGCAGTTTTGAAGGCTATGATTTTCGGTATATTGCGGATGTGTAGTGGAAGAGAATTCAATTGTTTGTGGGGAAAAAAAGATAAAAATCGTTCACCGTATTTTTGCGTGTTTGTCTTGGGTGACAGAAAGAAAACGCGCGTCTGCGGAGGAGCGAAGCTGTCGAAGGGGTGAATAGACAGAGAGAAGTTCGGTTAGATAGGGTGGGCATGAATTCGAGAAAAAGTTGTGGCAGAGAACAGAGAGTTTGTAGTTAGTCCGTGCTTGTACAGGGAGCCAATGAAGTGAATGAAGTAGTGGTGTGACGTGATCACGTTTTTTTGACATTTGAACTAGCCTAGCAGCTCAGTTTTGAACTTTTTGTAATTTTTTCTAATAAGTGTCTTGGTGAACCTGACAGAAGAGAGTTGCAATAGTCAATACGAGAGAGAACAAGAGCACAGACTGTTTTTTTTTTGCGCTAACTGTGAGGTAGTAGCGGATGGTGATGATCTGATTGATAGTCGTGTATGCAGAGTGACAAATGGGAGAGATATGATTATCAAGAGACATGTTAGATATAATATAACCAAGATTCCTAGCGGATGATGTAAACTGTATGTCTGAGTTACCTACTTGAAATGAGGTGGGGAGAGCTGAGTTAGAGGAAGACTTGTGATCGTGAATAAGGAGAGCTTCTGTTTTGTCAAGCTTTAACTTGCTGAGTGTCATCCATGACTTGACATCACCATTGCTCTTTTACAAAGTCCGGACACCGGAATAGACAAGAGAGGGATGGGTATATATGAGGACTTATATAGCTGCGTGTTATCCGCGAATGACTGGCTCTCCACAGCCTGCCTCCGGAGCAAGAGGAGCAGTGGCCTGGTATACACTGTGAATATTTATCCTCCTGCCATTTTCGTGAGGCGATGGTGTAGCTAGTGACAATTTATCAAATGGCTTTTGAGGCTGATCTTTGAGTGGCAACATTGGATGCACTTTAGTTAAATTTGGCTTTCCATACTGCTCATTGTGTTGTAATGTTCCGCTTTGTTTCGCGCATTTTCTGCCAATCGGACTCTAACATTATTATTCTTCGTCCTTGGCAATTTTAGACTTGAGTAGTAGCCTTGACTTGAGCACTATATGGTTAAAAGGGACAGAGAGAGAGAGAGAGAGCTGTTCAATTCACCAGCCTCACTCCCTCGTACTTGCCTATTTGAACAAATGACAAGACGTAGTTAAGACGACTGGAAATAGACTACGAAGCAGTAGATGACCAGCAGTGTGTCTTGAGTGTTTACTGTGCAGTAGATGCCCAGCAGAGTGTCTTGAATATTTTACTGTGCAGTAGATGACCAGTAGTGTGTCTTGAGTGTTTCACTTTGGATTAGATGACCAGCAGTGTGTTTTGACGAATTCACTGTGCAGTAGATTACCAGCAATGTGTCTAGAGTGTTTCGCTGTCCAGTAGCTGACCAGCAGTTTGTCTTGAGTATTTTACTGTGCTGTAGATAACCAGCAGTATGTCGTTAGTGCTTATTGTGCAATAAGTGACCAGCAGTGTGTCTCGGGTGTTTACTTTGCAGTTGATGCCCAGCAGTGTGTCTTGAGTATTTTACTGTGCTGTAGATAACCAGCAGTGTGTCGTTAGTGCTTATTGTGCAATAAGTGACCAGCAGTGTGTCTCGGGTGTTTACTTTGCAGTTGATGCCCAGCAGTGTGTCTTGAGTATTTTACTGTGCTGTAGATAACCAGCAGTGTGTCGTTAGTGCTTATTGTGCAATAAGTGACCAGCAGTGTGTCTCGGGTGTTTACTTTGCAGTTGATGCCCAGCAGTGTGTCTTGAGTATTTTACTGTGCTGTAGATAACCAGCAGTGTGTCGTTAGTGCTTATTGTGCAATAAGTGACCAGCAGTGTGTCTCGGGTGTTTACTTTGCAGTTGATGCCCAGCAGTGTGTCTTGAGTATTTTACTGTGCTGTAGATAACCAGCAGTGTGTCGTTAGTGCTTATTGTGCAATAAGTGACCAGCAGTGTGTCTTGAATGTTTACTGTGCTCTTTGGGCGTTCCACGTCGCAGTTGTCGGTATGTTCTCTCAGATGCACTGCCATGCAACCAGGGGTGCTGGTGATGTTTTTGCTTTTGCAACTCGAGGCCACTAACGTGGGATTAACTCAGTTCAGACCACTCGGCCATTCAGCACCCAACTTCTTAAATACACTGCTGTTCGCCATCTGAAACGGTTGGTTTTCATTTTAACGCGCCCTTCCCCCCAAAAACGGGTATTTCGTTTGCGAACATCCTTAAATGGCGGCGGTCCAATAAAATATATATTTTAAAACCAACAACAAATGGAAAACAAAAAAAAACGTAACAAAAATAAACGAACATATTTCAATAAAGCAAATCTTAACAAGGGTTACAAGTGGTAAAAATGTATTTGAGTGGTCCAGTTCCCTCTATGTTTCTTGAAATATTTCGTAATTACACAGGGGCTAAGACTAAGTTTTTTTAATGAGAAAAATAATATCATTTGACTGAAAAAGGGGAACTGACTTAGTCTGAAAATATCTTTATCCATATCTCAGTGACTGCAACGTCGCAACGTTAAACTTAGTCTGAAGGACAATGTCTTAAAGTTGAACTCAGTCTGATGGATAATGTCTTAAATTAGAACTTAGTCTGAAAGAACGTCTTAAAGTTGAACTAAGTCTGAAAGAACATGTCTTAATGTTTAAATTAGTCTGAAAGAACATGTCTTAATGTTTAATTTAGTCTGAAAGAACATGTCTTAAATTAGAATTTAGTCTGAAAGAACGTCTTAAGGTTGAACTAAGTCTGAAAGAACATGTCTTAAAGTAAAAATTGAGCTGGTTTACTAAGAAATGACTAAGATATTTCTTAGTTTAATGAAATATTTTTTTTTAAAAACTGAAATTATAATTTCAAATGATGTTACAATAAACCATTACTTTGAGAATGTGCTCCTAAAGTAGATATAATTATGACCACAAAACGTTATGTGTGTTTTGAAATTCTACTCACTTAATATGGGACCATGCACTGCCGCCGATAATGTGTTCAGCATTGATGTGATGCTAAGACCCCGTGCCATATTCTCTATACCCACGAGTTCAACGAGCATCAAGGGAATTAAGGCAGATCTGGTGCCGATGAAAATACCCATGACCGCCGTCATGATTAGGACAGACTGGAAATCTCTGAAGTATTGGACGAGGTGACACATAACTCCTGAAAAATTGAGAGGATCAAATTTGTGGTTAGAAAAGGTAATCCCAACTGAAAAGGATCAATTTGTTGTTAGACGAGGTAATCCCAACTGAAAAGCATTCAAATTTGTGCTTAGCAAAGGTAACCCTAACTGAAACGGATCAAATGTGTGGTTAGCAAACTTAATCCTAACTAAAACGGATCAATTTGGTAAATTTACCAAGATAAGGTTATTTAGTTTTTAAAAAAAAAAAAAACAACAACAAAAAAACAATTCTTGGAATGTTAAAGAAAAAAACCCAGCTGTGACGGTTGAACTGCAAAAAGTGCGTTCGAGGTAGAAACGCCAAGACACATTCCATGATTAGTCACTGGTGTGTGCGCAAACTATACCGAAGCTACATCAATGAATAACATACACGAAGATGAAAAAATCTCAACAAATAGACATCAACATATTTTATTGGGAGTGGGGTTTGGGGGGGGGGGGCTATGAATTAATTTTTTGTGTTTTATTGATGATTACGGATACACTAATTCACGTTGATACATAAGAGTTAGACTGATACATAAAAGATAGAGCGGTACAAAAGAAATGGCGTGATACATCTAAGAAATAGTGATACATAAGAGATAGAGTGATATATTAAAGATATTGTGATACATAAGAGATAGAGCGATACATAACAAATAGAGTGACACATCAGAAATGTATTGTTACTTGAGAGATAGAGCAGTGATTCTCAACCTGTTGGTCGCAAACCCTTTGGGTGTCGAACCACACTTTGGGTCGCGTAAGACATCGGAAATCACATATAATCTACAGTTATGAATTGGCAACGAAAATAATTTTGTGGTTGGGGGGGTCACCACAACATGATGAACTGTAATAAGGGGTCGCGGCATAAAGAAGGTTGAGAACCACTAAGATAGAGTGATATAGGATAGATTGAGTGATACATACGACAAATATAGCGATACTTAGGAGATGGAGTGATATACAAAAGATAGAGTGATACATCGGAGATAGAGTGATACTCAAGAGATAGAGTGATATATACCCAAACAAAACTGGGACAGGGCCACTAGTTGTGTTGGTCTGAGCACGTGTTGGTCAGCAAGATATCCAACGAAGAGTCTGTTGCAGAAATCGACCGACCCGCAAACTGTAAGGACATAGGCCACCTCGTCTTTGGTTAGACCCTGGAACTCGACGATGGTGGGCAGGTAATGCTGGATGTACTGATTCGTCGCCCCGGGAACCACCACCAGGAGGAACACGAGGAAGATTTTCTGTCTGAGGAGGAACGTGTTATCTTGACTTAGGTCAAGGTCAAATTGAATTTGAAAGAACATGTTGAAAATATACATATGTCACGAATCACACGGCTAGCTGTTGAGTTATCTATCCATTCAACTCTTCTTGGTCAAGCCTCTAAATATTGGTTCTGGGAGTCAGCGGCAACCACATCACAAGAGGTACGTTCTTAGGGCAGGCAAACTATTGAGATCAGACTTACACAACTCAAAATGTAAGGTGGGCCGTAATACTTTATGAAAAACTTGTGCAGGCCAAACGAAAGTAGGACCGGGAAGGGGGGAGTTATTAAGAAAATTAAAATGATAAGGAATAATTCATTACTTAGCGGGCTACAAAGTGGGTGCTGGCGGCCCGCGGGCTATATGTTGTGCAGGCCTGTTTTAAATGAATGATTATTATTGAGTTATATATACATAAATATCTTCTTGCTTACCAATCTGATATATATACAAATGAATGTCTGTATGTATTTATGTATGTATGTATGTATGTCCCGTATGCGCTCATACACTATTCAAGCGATTGCGATAAAACTTGGTGAGTTGTTGTCTACAAGACCGCGAATTTTTCTAAGACATTACAACACTTTCAAAATATTACGTTTTGGGCCGTTCGCCCTACATTCGTTTTCTTTTTCATATATGAGCTAAGCAAAATTAATCTCTGTATGCACTCCTATAGCATCAATGCGATTGCGATAAAACTTGGTTGAGTTGGTGTGCGCACGCCCACAAAGGTTTCTAAATTATTACAGCCATTTTAAAATATTCCATTTTGAGCCAGGGGCCCTCAATGTGTTTTTCTTATAATAATAATAATAATAATAAAGTTCATTTGAAAAATCACGCTTCATCCCCAAAGGCTCGAAGCGCGGTACAAAAACTAAGTTGGGAGATAATAACAAGCTGGAAAAGATTGTAGACATCATCATTCCAGCAGGTGTTTGCGAAATAGATGAGTTTTTAAATTTGTTTTGAAGGACTCCAGCGTCTGGCTGTTTTTGAGAGCGTCAGGAAGGGTGTTCCAAATGGTTGGGCCAGCAAATGCGAACGTGCGCTTTCCGTAAGTTTCAAGGCGAACACGCGGTATCGAGAGTATTATGTGAGCTATATACATATAATTTCAAACAGACGTAATTGGGTGGATAGAATTTTAATCAATAACAAATAGCGACATTCAATTTTGTATGTGACATAATAAGTAGGTGTCTGAAGTAATACAACCATTCTACAAACTCGTTTGTGGCTGGGGGCCTTAAATTCGCCCTCCCTTTATATAAGATATATATATATATATTTTCCGTTTGCGTTCCTATACCATTCATTCGATTGCAATAAAACTTTGGGGAATTGACATGCGTCCGCCAGAAAATGTTTCTAAACTATTACAACCATTTTAAAACATTCCGTTTCGGGCCGGCGGCCCTTACTTCTTTTTTCTTATATGAGCTATATAAATATAATTTCAAAAAGAACTAATGCATTGGCCGATAGAATTTTAATCAAATACAAATAGCGACATTTCAATTTATGTGTGACATAATAAGTAGGTTTCTGAATTAGTCTAACTATTTTACAATATTCCGTTTGGGGTGGGGACCTTAAAAAACATGTTTCTTTATTAAGCTATACAAATAGAGCTAATGCATGAGTGGATTCAATTTAATCAAAAACAAACAGCGATATTTCCGTTCGAGTGTGACATAATTTAGTGGGTTTCTGAATTTGTACAACCATTTTGCAATATTCAGTGTTGGACCGGGGGCACTAAATTAATTTTTTTTTCTGATAAGAGCTATTTAAATGTATCTTCCGTATGCGTTCCTATACCATTCATCTGTTTGCGAAAAAAATTTGGTGATTTGTTCTATGCACGGCCGTAAAAGGTTTCTGAATAAGTACAACCCTTTTACAATATTCCCTTTGGGGCCAGGGGGCCCTAAATTCGTTTATTTTCTTAAATAAGCTATGTAAATATATTTTCAAACTGAGCTATAGCATTGGTGGATGGCATTGAATCAAATACAAACTGCGACATTTCAGTTTGTATGTGACACAATAAGTGGGTTTCTGAATTAGTACATCTATTTTACAATATTCCGTTTGTGGCCGGAGGCCCTAAATTTGTTTGTTATAAAAATATAATTTCAAACATAGCTATTGCATGGGTGGATCAATCGCTACATTTGAGCTTTGTAAATGATTTCCTTATGTGCTCCTATACCATTCATCCGATTGCGATTAAAATTTAGTACGTTGTTGTGCACAAGCCCGAAAAGTTTTGATAATTATTACAACCATTTTAAAACATATCGTTTCGGCCCGGGGGGCCCTAAATTCTTTTTTTTAATTATGAGATAAGGAAATATAATTTCCGTATGCGCTCCTATACCTTTCTTCATCCTATTGCGATAAAACTTTGATGAGTTGTTGTGCGATGGCCCGAAAAGGTTTCTAAATTGTTACAACCATTGAAAAAATATTCCGGTTTGGGCCAAGGGCCCTAAATTCATTTTTCTTTTATGAGCTATATAAATATAATTTCAAAAAAAGCTACTTCATTGGTGGATTGAATTTTTAAATACAAATAGTGACATTTCGGATTGTGTGTGACATAATAATAAGTTTCTGAAGTAGTACAACCCTTCTAAAATATTCCGATTGTGTGCCTGGGGCCCTACATTGTTTTTTCCCCTTATAATAGCTATGTGAAAATAATGTCCGTATGTGTTCCTACAAAGAGTGGACGGGACTAAAACTAGTCGATGCTATGCGTAGTGCAGAAAACCGAGAAAAATGGAGAAGGATAGTTTTCATGTCACCTGTGGCGCCCCGACGCTCTAAGGACTAAGGGGCATGATGATGATGATGATGTTTTCCTATACCATTCAACCGATTGCGATAAAACTTTGGTTAATTGTGCACCCGCTCGCTAAGCTTTCTAAATTGTTACATCCATCTTAAAATATTGCGTTTTGGACCGGGTTTTCTACATTGGTTTTGTCTTATATGAGTTATATAAAAAGTAATTTCAAACAGAGCTAATGCATGGGTGGATCAAACACTATAAGTGTGTGGACTACATTTTGAAAATCCATTCTTCTCACAAGGACAGCGGTATGTGGCCTGCTCACGCTTCGAAAAACCTTCTAATTTATTCCTTCATGCACCAGACAGAAAAAAAAAAAAAATATCGTGTACATAAAAAGTACTTCAAAAAAATAATTAAAACACAAACATTGCTCTTTCTTAAAGGGGCATTGCAAGGCATGCCAGGTACTCGATAATAAAGTATTTAAGGTCTAATTCTAAGAAATGGGGGTACGTCAGGAATTCAGGAAAAGGGTTAAAATCATTGGACGAGACACACGTGTACTAAATCATTTGACGAGACACACGTGTATCATTCATAGTAGGAGACACATTCGTACCAAATGATTGTACGAGACACATGTGTACCAACTTACGTTAATAAAGCTGGGCTGAAGATGCTGCACATAATCTTCGTGCAGCAGCATCTGGTCGACTCCTTTGTGTCGCTGTCAGACTCCATCAAGTCCCTCTCCAGCCCGGCTGCCGCAGCCTCCACCATGACAGCCTTGCTTATCCTACGACGTATGGGATCTATCTCCACGCCCATACTCGACCTTTTCCTGACGTCCATATTCGACCTCTTTGTGTTTTCCAGAGTCGACTTCTTTCTGACTTCAAAAGTCGACTTCTTTCTGATCCCCGAGGGCTCTACCAGCCCAGCCTGACTTTTTTTGGACCTTTTTCTCTTCCAGGTTTCACCCAGCGCGGATGCGTGTAAACTGTGCTTTTTCCCCTGGTTCATGTCCTGGGTGGTTTCCTCGCCAACGTCCTCTTGAACTTGTCCAAACTGAAACCTGGCCCATAAAGCATAGAACCCTCTTATCAGGTCGACCTTGTAGTCTTCTTCGTCAGACTCGATCTTCTTCTCCAAGAAATAAGACAACTCGTCCTTCTTCGCTTTGTTCGACTCTTCGGACGGAACCGCTTCGTTTGCATTGTTATTGCTCTGTAAGCTGCCACTTTCATTACTTTGATTTAGAAACGCACCTAACCGCTGTTCTTGTTTCCCCATCAGGCTGATATCGGACACTTTCGTAGCTGCTTTCTTGTCGACGCTGCTCATGGAAAAAAATTTATCGATTTTCAAGGATCGCTTTCTTTCCAGTTTCTCCGCCAGTCTCTTGTCTTGTTTGATGTCATTGTGGCCAAACGTGTCCATCAACGGGCTAGAATGTGGGCTGTCGACCATAGCGGGCTCAACATCTATGTTCTCACTTCTCTGCCGCCGTCTGTGTCGAAGTGATTATTAGATTCGGAAAATGATGTAGTATTTTCTTTAGGATATTAACATTTTTTTGTGTCATGACTTGGACGCCTTAAAAGAATTATTTAAGGATTAAACTGTGACTAAAAGTAACTATTTCCTAACTGCGGGGTTTGGCCCCCCCCCCCCAAACAGAGCTAATGCATGGGTGGATCAAATGGTGGTACGAGCTGATCGCTCTAGATGGCCCAGGCTAGCACGTTGGCATCGAGCGCCATCTGATCGGCTGTGTCATATACCATATCTGAAACTCATGACACGCATCTCACCAGAGCCTCCTCAAGGTTAAGCTTGAGGCAAGAAGTCGAGCGGAGTTTCCCCCTTTTCTGAAACTAGTACAAAACGCCAGCAGTTCTGGTTCCGGTATTTGTCTATCCTGTTGAAGTGAAACCGAGACTGCCCAACCACGACCGTGGGAACCAGTCCCCTACAGAGCTATTTTAAAATTGGGTGACAGACTACTTTAGGACTACTGATACGACATGACGTGTTTGTGACAACACTTTTTCTTGAGTAGAAAGCCAAATACCCGTTAATATTAATCTTAATAAAACTATGTTTTTTGAAAAGATCACTTATGACATTATAGTTACTTTTAAGGTGTATCTTTCACTCTTTCCGTCTCTCTCTCTCCGTCAGTCTCTCTCCCTCCGCCTCTCTCCCCTCTCTCTGTCACAGTCTCCCTCTCTCTCTCTATATATATATATATATATATATATCTGTTCTTGGCTAGAATTGACCAGATAACTTACTTGTATGAAGAAACTGGACGAAAGAATAACCCAGCGGTCACCATGTTGAACTCAACGCCCGACAAAATCAGGTAGGTGCCCCTAAGGCCATACACCTTCATGAGAGTCCGTAAAATGGGCGGGGCCGTGATGACAGCCACACAAATGCCACTGGTCGCTATGCTGATGGCAAATGAAAGTCTGTCCTTGAAGTACTGGCCCAGCATGCCTATCACCGGAACCACTATCGTGCCCGCTGCGCCTCCTGCGCATGGATGTTGGGACAATAAAATTAAACGATGATCCATTATAGGTTGAGACTGCTTTCAAGCCGTGACAAGTAAATAGCAAGGACATGGTGTATGGCTGGACTTCAGGAGATGCGTCCTTGGAAACGCTTTCATGTTGGAAATTTCCGGTATTCTATTAAGGGGTCGTTCGCAAATAACGTCACGCAAAAAAAAAAAATGAACCTTTTAGACCCCCGTCCCCCCTGTCACGAAGTATCACAAATTCTTTACCCCCTCCCCCCTTTTTAGTGTCACGTCATATCCTAAAAAAAATTAAAACATAAATAAACTTTTCATAACTAAACTAACATTTCATTTTATTCCTTAACATTTTCCCCACAATGATAACGGATTAAAATATAGTATTATTAAACATCTGTGACGCGAAACAACGAAGTCATCCCCGCACCGAATGTAAAATGGCCACAACAGTTTTTGCGTAAAAGGTGTTTCGCGACTGAGGTTCACGGTACCTATAATACCTGAGGTAATTTCGACCTCAACTTAAAATTTTAAAATTAATTTAATAAAGATTTTTCAAAATTAAAAAAATTCGGATTAATTTTTTTTTTTAACAAATGTGAAGTCACAATTTTTTTAATCCCACTCCCCCCGCCACAAAGTCTCACAAATTCTCGACATAACCCCCCCCCCCCTACTTTTTTTCTGAGCGTGACGTAATTTGCGAACGACCCCTAAACTTAGTATTACTTTTATTTTCTATTGTCTTTATTGTTTCAGCTTCAGCCCTAAAGTCCATTTTACTGTCTTTTCTCCTGATTCATGCTTTTGACACACCATGGCCTTACTACTTAATAAATTATTAATTGGAAACTAGATGCACGATATTTGCATACAACAGGGTCGTTGACGAGGTCCTTTTACTGATATCATTTTCAGGAATTCCACGTGTTACTGAGAGAAACCAAAGTTTGTGAAAGGCGTGCACGTTAAGAACAGTATTTCGTATCAGACAAATTACTTAAAGAATTCATGTCCATCATTTCGATGACCATGCGATAGCTAAGCTAACCCCAAAAAATTATTTTATAACAACATGAAAAGCCAGCAAAGATTTTTTGGAATGCTCCTCGTGACACTGAGTTACCTTATTCGAAATTGCAGGGCACATATTGTTGCAACTTGTCATTTTCCATCCCATTAAGGAGACCAGTTATGATTCGTACAGTTCAGAGAAGCTGCTAGGCGTCAGTGGGTTCTCGAAATAAATGCAAGCTAACCAGCCATGTCCTGCTAAAATACTATTACTAGATGTCTAAAAAGAAAATCCAGTACATAATTTTAAAAACAAAAAATTTTTTTTTTTTTTTTAAGGTCAGCTTACCTTGGACACCGCTGAGCGCAATAAAACTAACGATGGCTTTGGACACGGCGAATCCAGCCGAACAAAGGGAGAAGATGACTCCGGCACTGATGATCACTTTCCGTTCACCGAACAAGGGTACAAATATACTCACTGACATAATGGCTGTGCCGATACAGTAAATTTATGTATATTGGTATAAAGTGACATGGATGTGCCAATATAGTACATATTTGAATATATATTGTCAATGGTACAAACAAGTACTGACAATTTCCTTGAAAAGAGGAAATTTCTATTAATTATAACGATATTGAAGAGGAAAATAATTTAAGACTTGCACGTCTTATTTACATTATTTAAAATTCCTTGGGTGGCATATATTAAAATACATTTGGCCATTTATCTGGCATAAATGAATATTTTGAATATTATTGAGCACCAATAGATCAATTTCATTGTAAAAAACAAACAAATAATTATACTTCATAATATTGAAAATATACTAATTGATCAACATGTCAATAAAAAACGGTACTTGCACAATGGCGTAGGAAGGGGCTGCGGAGGGGGCGCTCCGCCCCGTAATGCACGTTTTTCTTTATATTTAGTGGCCGCATGGATATGAGGCGAAGGAGTGTGGCGACCCTAGCCGATGATTCCAAATATGCAGTCTTGAGGGTACTGCTCCTAGGCAACCTCTCTTTTTATCATCTCCCAGCTGCGGTGTGAATTAGTCATGCCGCAGAAAACCACGTAAACCCTATTAGAGGGCGTCTGTTAACACCTACGAGTCCCCCCGGGGTGGGAAGGGGGGGGGCTTTAGAGACGTAAATTGTATCCACCCCAGCCCAAGGAAGTCCGGCCCGGTTGCTGTGTAAGCATCACCCCGGCTGTCCAGGCGTCCCTTCTCTGATGCGGCCTCACTCGCATAGTCAATCGAGTGGAAGGGTGGGTGGGGCTGTCTCAAGGGCGGGGAGCCCTCGGCATGCCGCTTCGCGGCCTGACTGGAATAGAGACCACTGGGGGAGTGGTTGAATGCCAGTTGGGGGTGGTGGAGATGTGTTGGGGAAGACTTTATGAGCCTCGGCTCGATAGTCTGCTGCTTTTCTTAAGTAAGTTAGTGGCCGCATTTTCGGCCACTTGCAAAGTGTTTTCGTGGAAATGGTCGGAAAAAAATCTTGGCCCACCCCTGATGGCACTAACCCTATCTACGCCACTGGGACTGCAATATCTAATAGTATATTTCTCTAAAGACTTACACAAGACGCTGAAGGCTAAAATAAATGCCATCAAGCAAAGGGAAGTTATCGTGTACGTTGACTGAAACTCATTGACAATTTCGTTGAAGAGCACAGACAGTCCTTGAATGGAAATTCCCGTTAAGAAGTAGCTGATAAAACCAGCTGAAATATACATACAAATGTAGAATGTGATACATTTACTTCCGGAATTTAATGCTTGCACGTTTCAACTTTTCTTTGTTTTCATAAAAATATATGCTTGCAGAATTTTAAATGTTTTAATAGAATGTGTGAATTTCATCCCCAAATAAGTTGGGTTGTTTATTCGCTCTGGATTATTCAAAAGATTTGTTATAGTTTTGACAACAAACAGCCAAAATTCTAACAGCACCTCAAACTGTACTGATTGAATTGATTGAGCGAACTATTTCAAATAAAAAATAAGGAAAACAGACATTGACATGTATTGGAGCAAACGATGCAAGGATGGACACATATATAGAGTTAGCACGGACAGAAGCATGGATGTATAAAATAACCCCCATGACAGAGCCATAGATGTATAACATACCCCCTGACAGATAAATAATGCATAACATGTCTCTATGACAGAACCAAAATGTATAACTTGTCCCATGACTAAACAATGAATGTATAGCGGGGTGTCGTAAAGAACGATAAATGAGTACCGTGTCCCCCGGACAAAACTCTGAATTTATGAACGTACCAAAACAGATGGCCCACGACCAGCCTCGGTCGACTGGATTTTGATATTCAGATTCCCCATAACTCGTGTTGTTCCAGTCAGCCGTCCGTTTTTTGCTGTCGTCTCGTGCTTTTTCCATTTCTAAATGAGGCTGGCCTCACTCTCTGTGAACGCAAGCATTAACTTGTGTTACTCAATGCTGGCCTCACTCTCTGTGAACGCAAGCATTAACTTGTGTTACTCAATCCTGGCCTCACTCTCTCTGAACGCAAGCATTAACTTGTGTTACTCAATGCTGGCGTCCTTGTTTCATTCCTTGTACGAAGATTCACCAGAGGGCTGGGTGTCCGAGCGGTCTAAATGGGGTCAATACCAAGCTTGTGGTCTCGGGCTCCGCAATAGCCTGTATAAGTCAAAATGACACCAGCACCCCGGGTGTATGTGACCCGTTAATCTTGGATGGTAACTTATCCAAGAGAAGGAAAACTTTGGAATCAAACCTGAACATGGAGTCCAGTAGGCGTTATGGCAACTTGTTTTTGCGCTGTGGAACGCATAAAGTTGTCAGTGAGACACACCAAATGTCACTGCTGGCCATCTATTGCATCCTGGTCTATTTCCAGTCGTCTTTACTAAGATCTTGGATCAAATGGACATGGACGAGAAAGTGAGGCTGATGAATTTAGCAACTCTCACTCAGTTAAAACAAAATACGGTTCAAGCCTTGGCCGTCTCCTTCATATGTGAAGAACGTTCAATAATATTAATAATAATAATAACATAAATATCAAATTATTGTATGTATAAAATTCACCATAATGGCCTTTTAATTTTAGAATTATACTATAAGGATGAGAGAAATGTGAAAATATTCAAATTTTTAACCTTTAATCTAAAAGTAGAATTAAGTGATAATAGTATGTGTTGCTCACATCGCCATATAGGGTGGAGACTTGGGCCTTCAAAGCATGAGTTTGGTTACACCATCGACGCCAGAGTTTTGTGACATCCTCAATATCAAAGTTGGGTGACACCCTCAATGCCAGAGTTTGGTGACACCCTCAACACCAGAGTTTGGTGACACCCTCAACGCCAGAGCTTGGTGACACCCTCAATATCAAAGTTGGGTGACACCCTCAACGCCAGAGCTTGGTGACACCCTCAATATCAAAGTTGGGTGACACCCTCAACGTCAGAGTTTGGTGACACCCTCAATATCAAAGTTGGGTGACACCCTTAATATCAAAGTTTAGTGACACCCTCAATGCCAGAGTTGGTGACACCCTCAACGCCAGAGTTTGGTGACACCCTCAATATCAAAGTTGGGTGACACCCTCAACGCCAGAGTTTGGTGACACCCTCAATATCAAAGTTGGGTGAAACCCTCAATATCAAAGTTGCGTGACACCCTCAACGTCAGAGTTTGGTGACACCCTCAATATCAAAGTTGGGTGACACCCTCAACGCCAGAGTTTGGTGACACCCTCAATATCAAAGTTGGGTGACACCCTCAACGCCAAAGTTTGGTGACACCCTCAATATCCATGTTTGGTGACACCCTCAATATCAAAGTTGGGTGACACCCTCAACGCCTGAGTTTGGTGACACCCTCAACGCCAGAGTTTGATGACACAGATAAGGGCCAAACTTTGTTCGACTCTTATCTACTTGGATATAGGGCGTTGGAAAAGGGGGCGGTAGTGTGGTCCGCCCCGAGCGGCCTCTATTGTGGGTCTACACCATCGGTCCTCTACATCTACTTACAGATTACGAAATTGTTATATAGTAGAGCCCAAGTGATGTGGCCCACCTTTGCGCCGCTGATCGTAAAGAACGACTCGCCCGGCCTTTACAGGACATAAATGATCGCTGACAGCTATCTTCTCTTGTCGTAACCACCTGCACTCTATTTTTTACCTTCGATAACCTACGAGCCGAATTACCGTGTGTTGCATAACGCCGTTTTTGGACTGTTGAATCCCTGCAGTGGAATAAAAGAGTCACCTAAAGCTCCGACTCATTTCTTCTGTCCCAATGGTTCCATCCACGACAAATAAAACTTGAAGATTTCGTCACACCGAAAAAAATAATTAAAAAAACATAAATGAAACAAAACAAAAGCTTTTTTGAAAGAAAAAAAAAAGATTTAATTCAAGATTTATCCCATTGCTAACTACAAAACCTGGAAATGTATTGATCTCTAGATTCCCCCACGTCATTCCCAGACTAGATCTTGTAAGACTTTTTAAATTGTAATAACAGAGAAATTTACCTGCCCGTAAAGCAGTCTCTACGATTGTAATTCAAAGTCAGTTAAATTCAATGGACCTATTGAATCGAAACCACTAAAAATATATTTTAAAAAGGAAAAAAAAAACCACATTAATTTCTTTGATCACAGATCTTGCATACCAAATAACACACTTCTCCTTAATTTCTTTTTTCACAGATCTTATATACCAAATAGCTCACTTCTTAATTTGTTCACTGATCTTTTATACCAAGTAGCTCACTTCTTAATTTGTTCACAGAACTTGCATACCAAATAACACACTTATCCTTAATTTGTTCACAGATCTTGCATACCACATAGCTCACTTCTTAATTTGTTCACAGATCTTGCATACCAAATAACACTCTCCTTAATTTATTCACATATCTTGCATGCCAACGATTTTCCTTTCATTGCTTCTGTCAACCGACCAGTTAGAGGAACTCCTATTGATTGTTGTAATTTAATTCTTCCATTTATTTCGTTGTAACTAAAAGCATAAAATCAAAAGTGAAATGATCGATGAATGAATGATTTGATAAATCATTGTGTCTACACATCGTTCTAGCCATACCCTCCAAGTGATATTCCTGTATCCAATCTTTATTAATGATTTTTCTGACTAGCTTTTACCTTGTGTCTGAGTTTAAATTTATACCAAAGCTTCACTCCTGATGCTGAAATCTTTATAAACTCGGAAATATTTTCTTTTTTTAAAAAAAAATCCTTCAGCAGTGCGCTTTGGTGCTTTGATAGAAAATCCGACGACTGTCACTGCTAGTGCGCATCACTTTAATTCGATTTTTTTAATGTAATGAAACATCGCTAATATCTCAAATTGATCGTTAAAGCTCTCACAATACACACATGGCAAAACTGGGATATGAGGTAAAAATAAAATTAAATAGCTCTCGAAAGACGTAGTAAAACAGATTTGCTACAAACCTATTGAAAGATGCGTTTGGCTGCTGTTATAGAATAGATCACCTCTAAGAGTCTCGTTGCAAAGTCGTTCTAAAACTCCAATCCAAAGTTCACATAGACGTCTCCGCATTGGACAATAATAAGTGGAATCTAGACAGCTTAAATAACCTGGTAATCCCGGCAGAAGCTATTGTTTTTCCGGACATTTTTTAACGGGCATCTCGAAACTTTAGCATCCACATTGTTAAGTCTAGTCTCGCCAATGCTGTACAGTTAACACAAATCCCCCAAGACCACTACACAGATAGCCATATCTAGAGGCTGCTACACAGCTAGCCGTATCTAGAGGTTGCTAAACAGGTAGCCACCTGTAGAGGTTGCTACACAGGTAGCCATATATAGAGGTTGTCACACAGGTAGTCATATCTAGAAGTTGCTAAACAGGTAGCCATATATACAGTGGGCTACACAGGTAGCCATCTCTAGAGGTTGCTAAATAGGTTGCCATATCCAGAGGTTGCTACACAGCTAGCCGTATCTAGAGATAACAAAAAAATGTAAACATAGACTGCCTAAATTTCTAGTTAAATACACAGGGCAGTTTGAGAATGGCGTTGTTAATAACTTTTTATCAACGATAAGAAAATAATGGGAACAAAAATGTGGTTGAAATTCCCTTAATGTCAAGTATTGGGGGGGGGGGGGAATTATACATATCATCACACACGATCTTAAAACTCCATTATACAAAATATGACGTCGGTCTCTAGTCTCCACGCTGTCTTATACCTAGCAAATTCTTTTTATTTGTATAGCATCAAATCACATACGGCACTAAACCCTCGTTCAGCTAAATATGAAGATGGAAACTTTAGCAGTAGCTGTCTTGAAGAGACGCCCACATTTGGCATTAGCTATAGCAATGAGTAGAGAAATTTCACAACTGGCCTCAAGAGTACGATTTTCAGTTTCAGTTTGAACAGCAGACATATTTTTAGAGATTGTTCTTTTTTTTCAAAATTGTTCTTTCGAGTTTGGAAGTAATTTAAATTTGAATTAATATGACCGCTATGCTTGGCCTTCAAATGCGCCGCAAGACGACGCCGTTTCATCGATTCGTTGGTCAATCATTTATGGCATAAAAGACAAAAAGGTGAATGTTCATCATGGACGGTTGGTATGAATTTAAAAGTTAAATAATATCGCTTCGAATACTGACACATTTTTTTTGTTTGCTTGCACTGCTAATTTTACTGTGAGGCTGACAGAAAATTACCAAGAAGATAAAAATAATAGGAACAAAAAATAGTTAACGCAAAAAAGGCAATGCGTTAAAAACCTTCTAACCAGTTAATATTTATACGAACTTATTTTTGTTAATAATAATAATTTATACCAGCATATATTCAACACCAAAAAAACAAAAAAAAAAAACAAACAAAAAACAAAAAACACCGAAAACACAATAGCAAACCCAACAGAAAACGCACCCATTTTATTTATATTTTTTGCCCACTGAGACTTTTGACTATTTATAAAATCAACGAATAATTTTTACAACACTTTCAACCAACGATTATTTTAAATTGTGACTCTAAAGATTCTCCTTGTTAAAATAGAGGTTAAACGTCAGTTCACACGATCAAATTTCGCGTCAAATTGTTGTATGAACGCACTATTTTGTGCGTGGTTTCTTTTTGGGGGAATTTGATCAAATAGTAATTTGAAAGTTGTGACGATGCTTCATACACGAATTGCATCAAATGCTTGAAGTAAAATTTCATCGTGTGACCCGACCCTTATTAATCATAGTAGACAGTTAGTTTTCAAATTCTAGACAGCTCATTTTCGAATTGCCCCCTCCCTTTAGTAATCAAATTGCACCACCATGTGGGGCATGGGCTACACGTTGGGAAAACTGATCTAGAGTAAATATTTACTTTAATAGCTATTACTAGCTTCCGAGTCAATAGATTATGTGAGACCCAACTCCTTGAATTCGTAGAAGACTTGATGACCAATTTGGAGAACAGCAACCAAACTGATGTGATGGTGATGGACTTCTCGAAGGACTTTGACCGTGTCAATCATAGTTTGCTTCTACACAAACTTCAGAGATATGGGATCCAAGGCACTACTAAAACAGGGATCTCTGGCTTCCTCGGCAACCAATGTCAGGCAGCAGTGGTGGACGGCACAAGCTCCTCTTTTGTCGTTGTTTAGTCAGGGGTTCCCCCCATGGCTTGGTGCTAGGCCCTAGATCTTTGTATTACAATTATAGTATTTGGGGAACGACGACGACTATCCAGGCTCTCCATGATTAACATGATAAATGATGGATTGGTCCACTGCTCTGGCATTAAAAATAAACTTTTCCCTCGCCCCCATAGACGGCGACGAGGTTATGACAGGCAGTTCCAGCTAATACCAGTGAGAAGCCAATTTAGGGAATGCTCATTCCTGCCAAAGACAATCAGGGACTGGAACACGCTTCCAAAAGGAACAGTTGAGGCGACAACACTTGACTCATTTGCATCTATTGCCTCAGGCCTTCCAACCCCCAGTGCATGATACCCTCACTAAGTAACTCTTGCAACCAGTAAAATATCCTCATCAACACAGAAACATTGCAAATTCCCTCTACATGCATATGAGCTAGAATGATCAATAAATTGAAGACCTTAGTGCTAAAAGTACTTAAGTCACAAAATTTGAGATAATCGCGTTCAAATATTCTTTTCATCTATAAAATGTGATCATTTTCATATTTTGTGTTGTTCAATTAAGGGACTTAGGCACAAGTTAATGTGTTCAAATTTATGCAGTACACTTGGCTAAACCCGATAAGAAAAGGTCACAGTTTAGATTGATTTTGACAAAATGTGCCTTAAGTACTTTTAGCACTAGGGTCTTCAATTGATCGTGGGCCCTTAAGATAAAGAAGAACGGGAAGAACTACAAAGATCTAGAGTAAATATTTAATATATTAGCTATAATATTACAAAGATCTGGGGTAAATATTTAATTGACTAGTAATTATATAACAAATATCTAGAGTAGATATTTGATTTACTAGCTATTACATTACATCACAAAGATCTAGAGAAAATATTTAATTTCAATGAACTTCAATTGAACAAAGCAATAAAATACTTTAATATCCATATTATTACATTAATCGTGTCAAATAAAAATATTTTTCTCCTCCACTAAATAAACAAACAATGTTTCCATTATTTTATTTTTATTTTTAAGTTAGTGTAAACACTGCCCACCCCCTAGTGGCAAAGACTTGTACACGCACCCCCAACCATTACCATAAAGATGGCGACTAATTCTGGAAATGCGGACGTGGCGTATTAAGTCGCCTTGTGATGTACCTCTTGTCAAATCTACATCTTGCCCGAAAAACGCAAAGTAGAATTATGTCATGTCTACCTGGCGGTGTAAACCTTATAGCAACAAGAATATCAAGCTTTGAGAAAATCCCTACGGCGGAGAATCGTCACATCAAAATTGTTTGGGAAAAGAAGAGCATAAAATGGCTGTAGTAAGCCTGATTACAAGTTACCTAGTTTCATATGCTCTAAAAATACGATGGCAAATATTCATTTAGGTTTAGACGTAGAATGCTTTATCCAATATAAAGCAAAAAAAAAAATAGTAAAATAGTGTTCAATTTTTGTTGGTAAAATGCTAATTGTGTCAAGTCTTAGTCAAAGGTGTTTTAGACTTTCGTGTTGCTGGTCAATGCTTGGGTACCTGGACGACGAATTGCCAAACATTTTTTTACTGAATAAAATCCCAACCTGTCTTTGCCACAACAAGAGGCTTCTTGTGCCTAATTATACCAACGTTTTGATTAAGTAAAAAAAAAAGGACTTGTAACAATATTCTGATCACTTGAAATGCGTTGTGTCAAAACATCCGAATCTTCAAGATTTGGAGATATCAACACTATGTTCGCCATGTCTGAAGTCTTGAGATATCAACACCATGATCGCCATGTCTCAAGTCTTGAGATATCTACACTATGATCGCCATGTTTGAAGTCTTGAGATATCAACTCCATGATCGCCATGTCTCAAGTCTTGAGATATCAACACTATGATCGCCATGTCTGAAGTCTTGAGATATCAACACTAAGATCGCCATGTCTGAAGTCTTGAGATATCAACACTATGATCGACATGTCTGAAGTCTTGAAATATCAACACTATGATCGTCGTGTCTGAAGTCTTGAGATATCAACACTATGATCGTCGTGCCTGAAGTCTTGAGATATCAACACTATGATCGCCATGTCTGAAGTCTTGAGATATCTACACTATGATCGTCGTGTCTGAAGCCTTGAGATATCTACACTATGATCGTCATATCTGAAGTCTTGAGATATCAACACTATGGTCGTCATGTCTGAAGTCTTGAGATATCTACACTATGATCGTGATGTCTGAAGTCTCGAGATATCTACACTATGATCGTCATGTCTGAAGTCTTGAGATATCTACACTATGATTGTCATGTCTGAAGTCTTGAGATATCTACACTTTGATCGTCATGTCTGAAGTATTGAGATATCTACACTATGATCGTCATGTCTGAAGTCTTGAGATATCTACACAATGATCGTGATGTCTGAAGTCTCGAGATATCTACACTATGATCGTCATATCTGAAGTCTTGAGATATCTACACTATGATCGTCATGTCTGAAGTCTCGAGATATCTTCACTATGATCGTCATGTCTGAAGTCTTTAGATATCTACACTATGATCGTCATGTGTGAAGTCTTGACGCAAGTTAAACTTAAGCCTCTTACACCCTGCTCATTGAAGATATTTAAAGCTGTTGTTTTCTTTGTCGTCACGTACAGCAAAGCACCAGCATAGGTGGCGCCTCTTCAATTCGTTTCAGCTGTCATAAATCTTGAACGTGCCGTACAGTTCTGAGAGCTCAGGATGATATCACACCGTCCGCTGTCAGAAATCTTGAAAGTCCCGTACAGTTTTGAGAGCTCAGGATGATATCACACCGTCCGCTGTCAGAAATCTTGAACGTCCCGTACAGTTCTGAGAGCTCGGGATGATATCACACCGCCCGCTGTCAGAAATCTTGAACGCCCCAGTACAGTTCTGAGAGCTCGGGATGGTATCACACCGAGCTGCCGCGGCGTCTGAAGCTGATTGGTGATCCAAACCGGCGAGGCTCGCTCGGTTTAAAGATATATTCCTCCTGGCTGTCGACGGATTCGTCTTCGTCTTCAAGTATTAGTGGTATCGTCAACAGGATGCCTAAAGAACTCAGCATCAGAGCTAGACCAACGTAGTGCAGTACGGGTTTGATGGAATGGACCGTCTCTATCATAGAACCTGCGGGCGGGTAGATTTGAAAGGTTTTAAATTGTATCCCCACACTCAAGCTTTCGTTTAAAAAAAGATGAAGAAGAAATGGTGAAACGGAGTTATAGATACCCAGCATTTTTTTTTTAAATAAAAGGGGCCCCATAAGATGTCTATAAGATTTTTAAAAAAAACAACTAAAATGTTAATAGTAAAAAAAATAGAACCCATGTTAAAAACCATACTAGAAACCATGTTAGAAGCTATTCTTGAATCATGATAGAAGTCATGTTAGAAACCATGTTAAAATCTATGCTAGACCCCATGTTAAAAACCATACTAAACACCATGTTAGAAGTTATGTTAAAAGCCATACTATAAGTCATGTTGGAAGCCATTTTAGAAGCCATGCTAGAAGTCATGTTAGAAGTCATGTTAGAAGCCATGTTAGAAGTAATGTTAGAAGTCATGTTAGAAGCCATGGTGGAAGCCATGATAGAGGCCATGTTAGCAGTCATGTTAGAAGCAATGTTTTCTGTAGCCCTGATCTCTGGAATGGCATACGAAATATTCAGAAGTACTCTAAAGTAACCAATTCGATGGCATATACCAGCAGTAGACCTACCTAAAAGGTAGCGGTGGAGTGGAATGCAATAGCAGGAAACTTACTTAAAAATAGCGGTGGAGTAGAATGCAATAGCAGGAAACTTACTTAAAAATAGCGGTGGAGTAGAATGCAATAGCAGGAAACTTACTTAAAAATAGCGGTGGAGTAGAATGCAATAGCAGGAAACTTACTTAAAAATAGCGGTGGAGTAGTATGCAATAGCAGGAAAATTACTTAAAAATGGCGGTGGAGTAGAATGCAATAGCAGGAAACTTACTTAAAAATAACCCGTGGAAAGCCGAAGTGAATGTGGTCGTCATGGTTATTATCGCGAGGGCTTTGGGCATCATGTCGACTCCCAGCAGTTCCACAATCATCACCGGAAGTAAGGTCGACCTGGTCCCGAGGAACAGGCCCATGGTGAGGGCCATAATCATTAGTGTGTTGAAGTCTTTGATGAAGATGTTACAGTGGCAGATCATCCCTTTAGGAGATGTAGAAGGAAAATAGTCGAGTCCTTATTTTCCAGGGCCGTATTCGGGTGTGGTTTGGGAAAAAACATTTTATTATTGACTACAATAAAATGATGGTCTTTTTGGAGTAGAATAGGTTTTATATTTTGTGGGATGTGACGGGAAGGACGTCAAATAGAAACAACATTTTCAAACAATCATACTCTACAATAATGGAAAAAAAAATTCTGGTTTGGGGTCGTCACAACACGAGGAGCTGTATTGCAGGATCGCGGCATTAGGAAGGTTGAGATCCACTGCCTTACACACATCTCAAATATTTTCCACTACCCAATCATGATAAAATTCGTATTAAGACTTCAATACTAAGCGCTTATCTTTTAAAAAATAAATAAATAATAATACTAGATAAAAATAAAAAATTTCTTTTTATCGTTCGGTTGTAAACTGCATTGTTGAGCGTTCCTATTTGCTCAGTGACATATACCTGAATAAATTTCCGAAATCGGTATAATTTAATTTCTTAATAATAGTAACATTTTAAAGAGATTTCTTTTTTTTTTAAAATTGGTGAAACAGCCATACCTAAACAAAACTGAGCAAGAGACACAATTTGTGTGGGTCTCAGCCAATATTTATCAGCCAGAAACCCGACAAAGATACGGCTGTACAGGTCCACTGCCCCGCAGATCGTCACGACCAGGGCTGCCTCATCCTTTGTCGCCCCTTTCAACTCCGCAATCGTGGGCAGGTATTGAACGATGTATTGATTCACAGAGCCTGGTATAGAGGCCCATAACAGCATAACGAATGCTCCGTGTCTGGGCATGCAAGAGAGACTTTGTTTATGTGGCATTTCTTTTAATCTAGGGTAATGGCCTGATTTGATAATTAAATCAATGGCGGAATGAGATATGCTTAAGCTTGAAAATAAAAGACAATGCGAATGAAGTGGACGCTTCGGCAAGACACCTTCTTTAGCAGACAATACAAAACATAAACAACAGATACATTGAAATACAATTTGAAATGTATGCTTTTGAAGATCAGATAATGTCAATGTGAATCAATGTTCTTAACAGAAAGCGCTCATTGGAATTAAATTAAGCAGCGTACCTACACGGAGGGATGTGAAGTCACATTAGTTAGGGTCAGTTCACACGATCAAATTTTCCTTCAAGCATTTAATGCAATTCGTGTATGAAGCCTTGTCCCAAATATCAAATTCCTATTTGATCAAATTCCCCCCCAAAAAAACACGCACAAAATAGTGCGTTCATACAACAATTTGACTTGAAATTTGATCGTGTGAGCCGACGCTTATAGCGACGACCGCTTTCAGCGGTAGAACTATAATCATAATTATTTGGAAGGAGTACAGAGAAGTATCGTCACAAGTTGATGTCAGCAAAAAATCATACACGTTTTTTCTAGAGTATATCGTTAAACTGTACCACTTTAAAATTAACAAAAAGGAATAAAACTCATGCAGTGCATTTTTAAGAAAACAATTAGACATTGTTAGCAGATCGAGGAGCAGAAAAAAATGCGATAAATGAAATTCCTTGTATTGAAGTGTTGTAAGAGACGTATTAACAGAGATGCATTATATAACAGCTTTTTCAGGGAGAGGAGCTGGTCAGTTAGTTATGATTTCAGCATCACAACAAGAAAGTGGCTGTAAGTTGAGATTCCTGAGTACATGAAATGTGAGCGTTGTTGTTTAAAGGAACAGGACTGATTGATTGGATATTTATATAGCGCTGGTATCCAAGTCTTTAAATGTTTCCTAAATGGTGTTTTATCCTTTTCAATACCCCTCAAAGATTGAGGCAAATTATTCCATAATTTTGGCGCTATCGCTTCAAATTTGTTTTTTGAAAATTTGATTTTCAAAAACATATTTTCAAAAGAGGAGAGTCGATTAAAAAAAATAAATCACAATTTGATAAGCAATCTGAGAAAGAAATAAGTACTCCGAATACTTTTTATCCAAACTAAATACCTAATGAATTTAAGAACCCATCAAACTACTGGCTGAATTAACATTATTATGAAATCAATAGTAACATTTTTATAAATATTTGATAATTCGTGTAATAGTTTGCCAACCTCAACGTTTTCTTATGGTATACTAGAAGATATTACCCAAATGACTCGGCCTGTCACAGATACGAATATGAATACTGATGGGAGATAAGAAATAAGGTAAATATTTCTCATAGAATGTACAGAGTGTTGGGACTTTGGAGAATATGGCCAATCAGGGCGAAGGAGTTAAATAATGGACTTTGTTGACACGGTTGGCATTTTGCGATACTTTCTACCTGCTATTGCGAAAGCTCAAAACATTAAAATATCTATTTTTACGTATATAACAGTAAAAGGTTGTGATCTGTTGTATCTGCAGAAAAAAACAACAAACGACAATATTCCACGTCCTTGAAATCTATATTTAGGAAACAGTTATTATTTATTTCAAATAAAAGTATATATATTATATAATGATGTTTACGAGTCTAACATCATTTAGTTTTGAGAAATATTTATCTGCTATAAAATATAAGCCTACCCTATCCATTTTCGGCATCTTAAATACATGTCCCCAATTTTTTAAGTTTTAGTTTTGCCGATAAAAGTGAACATGAATTAATAATACGGTTTACTTATGTTTAGAGTAAAGTTTAGGCGATAACTTTAAGGATATCTTAACTTTTAAATTTGGATAAAATACATAAAATAGAATTTTAATTGTTATTTTCATGTATTTCTAATTTATAATAATTTACTTCAACATATACTTAAATATAACCAGATTCAGATATTTAATTTGTATTTTTTTAAATTTCCATAAAATAATAGAAAATCTCTAGCATTGTTTTAAAGAATACGAATGTATAGAAACTGAATCAGTATTTTGTGTTATAGGTCGTCTTAACGCCTTTGTATAAATATATATAATATTCTTTTTACAATATGTTTTTTTACATGAATCGCAAATTTTAATTTGATATATTGTATGAAGATACTTGATCCACATAAATGTAAATTGTATTTCGAAATATTAACAATGCACTAAAAAAACATCCCCGCATGTTAAGGTTTTACTGATGAATGAGATTATGAATTATAATACTAATAAATCACACGCTAATTATTGCAAATAAAATGAATAACTTAATTTTAATTTAGGATAAAATACTAAAAATAATTCTTTAATTTTTATTTTAAATATATTTCACATTTTTATAATAATATTTTAACTTATACTTTAATATAAGCTTATATATTTTTAAAAAAAATCTTATTTAAATTGGTTTGATTTCCTATTACTAATATAAAATTCATATTGTTGTTTTTATGAATCAAGATGCATTTAAAGTAAATATTTTTTTAAAGGGTTTAATGGAAAGCCTGGCTAATTCTTATATATAAGAATTTGCCAGGCTTTCTATTTAACCCTTTAAAAACATATTTACATTAAATGCAAATTAATTCATAAAAACAACAATATGAATTTATATTATTACATACATATATGTAATAAATTTATATCTTCTAATTTTTATTTTCTTTCATTTCAATCGAACATTTTAATATGATATTGTTTGAGGATATTTGGATACCATAACTTAAAATTTAATTTGGTAATATTAACAACGAAATAAAAACATAAAATTCTTGGATTTTTGCCGATTTTAATTTAAAATGTGATTATGACGTAATATTTATAATAGTAGTTATTAGACGATAATTTATAGCTAATAATAAGAATATTTTAACTTTTAAAATTCGTATAAAATACTTAAAATAATTCTTTATTTGTTAGATAAAATGCATTTTTAATTTATAATAATAATACCTACAGTTATACTTAAAATATAAGCATATATATTAAATTTTATAGCATATTTAAATTTATTCAAGTGTCGGTAAAATGATAGATAATCCTTATCATCGTTTTTCAGCTTCCAGTCGTATTTAAATTGTTTATCGTTTTTTAGCGTTTTATGGATACCTTAGCTCAGTGATCGGCAAATTGCAACTCGCGAGCCGCATGAGGCTCTTTAACGACCTGAGAGCGGTTCGGCCAGTCGCCAAAATATCGGTTTTGACTCCGAAAACAGGGCTCTTGACAGATTCTTGAAAAGAAATTTGAATATGAAAATTTCTTAATCGCCCTGCTGCATATTTTTGGCTCTTTTGACTAATGTGTTTACCGACCACCTCTTTAGCCCATTCTTATACCCTAGAATATATAGGACCAAGTGTTACCGGGTAGTAATAAAAGGCATACTTCCAACTATTCCTTCACAAGTCTCCTCAACTTCTAAAAATCCAATTTTACAAATGTAACTGAATTGAGCTTTGATGTAGTGTATTCTCAGTTTAAAAGTACGCCACAAATTTTAGCGTCATTGTATTGTAAATTTAGGAAATAAGTAATTAGACATTGTTTTTTTTTTATTTATAGGAGACTGCAACTTTCCTTGTCACCCAGAGTTATCGTTCATACCGGGGGAGTACAAAGAAAGTGCAAAGATGACTGCTCACATGACGAAAACAGTGGCGTAGTAAGGGGGGGGGCAAGGCGGGGCATCATGCCCCGGGCGCTACTCACAAAGGGGCGCCAAAAGGTATATTTTACTATAATATTGTATGGTTTTCGAATAGTGAGGGGCGCTAAAAAGGTATTGTGCCCCGGGCGCGAGTTAAGCTCGCTACGCCACTGGGCGAAAACAGCATATGAGACTTGGCGAGATGAAGAAATAAAGAACATTTTACGGGAATTGCATCAGCCGGTATCTGGAAATAAAGCAGAACTTGTAGATTGGGCACGCGGCTGTGTAACGTTGCGAATTTGTGGGGTGAAAAACGTATGTATCTGAGAAATTTTTCTAATTTCTAGGCGAAAAAGATTAACAAGGGCAAAAACATCTGGTTTTTCAGGAAGTTGCAGTCCCCTATAGATAGATATTTATGTTTCTAATATCATTAGGTATTAAAAATTCTTTTCTTCCAAACAATTTTTATTAAATCATAATAACATTTATCGGGAAAAGCCAAACATCTGTTGTTTTAGTGCGTTCTTGGTGCGCTGTTAATATTGCGAAATTAATTACAATTTAATTTGATCTAAATCCCCTCAAACAAAATCAAAGTAAAATTTTTGATTGGCCTCAAAAAAATAAAAATTATATTCATTTCAAAAGAACAAAATTTAACCTGCAAAAACTAATTATGTACGTTTATTTCATTTAATAGCCACGTCTGACAAAACTGATAATGTAAATTTCCCTTTTTAAAAAGTAAATTTAATAAACATAGTTCATTGTTTTTTAAATAGTTTAAAAAAACACACGAGATATATAGGCGCAAAATCTACAAATAATCATTTTACACACGTGAAATTTTAATCTTAATAATAGAGCCATTTTTTCAGTTCTGTGACGGGAAGATAAAGATTTTCTTCTTTTAAAAAATGAGACTATATTTCTATGGTCACTTTGCGAAAAGTGAAGTGGGTGTTTATAATTAAAAAAAATATTATGAGATAAATATCATTTTTTAAAATAGATACTCATGTCTCTTATATACGGGAAAATGGTTAAGAGATTCTTCTTTTTATAAAAGAATTCGTTGTTCAACGATTTCTTGATAATACATTAGAGGAACAACATACACAAATCGTTAAATTTTAACGAAGGTATCAATATATCAAATTCCATTAAAATAAAATATATTTAATTTGGAAATATATAGTTTTTGTTGTATATTTAAGATGATGCTTTCACAATTTTTAGAGAAAAAAAAAATGTAGTTTAAGGGCCCGAGAAGGGGTAGGGTAGGCCCAAATTTAACTATTTTAAAACACAAGTTATCTCTAGCGTAGAAATAAGCCGTCAATGATTTCCTTTAGAGACAATAATGAATTAATTAGTGATAATTTAGATTTGGGAAATTAAGGTCATGTTTAGAGCGAAAAAAAATGCAATTTGTGGGCGCAAAAAAGGGGGTAGGGTGGACGTATAACATATAGCAGAAAAATACTTCTAAGAACTTAATGATGCTAGAAATGTAAACATATACACATCTTTTTTAAAATAAGAATTTGTGATGAGTTTCGCAATAGCAGGTAGAAATTATCGCAAAGTGCAACTATTATCCCAATAACATCGTGTTATATATTCTAATATAAAATCTATGATATATTAGGCTTCTGGTAGATTGCATTCATTTCCGGCTGCTTCTCGACAAGTTGGCTGCTTCCGATTCAGCGTATTTGGTACTGAGATGATTTTCGTTGTTTTCGCTAAATGCTTTGCATTTTGTGACGTAAATTTGGGTATGGGAAATGGCGTTGTTGATGTTGTTATGTTTTAGCAGGAGCCGCAGGGATGACGTAGATAGTAATGGTGTGTTTGTAATGGTGTGTTTGTAATGGACTTCTTTATTCAACAAAGAGACGTTTGCTACGTGAATCAATTACTGGTAAAAGAATTAGTAAAATGAATTAGATTCCATCAATTCTCTATGTTTTAAATAAAGTGGGGCTCAATGATGAGTTCAGTGGAGCACAAAATATAATTTCGGATAACTGTGCTAAAGGATTTTTTTTTAAAATACTACCGTGTGGTGCTTAATATTTTTCTGTCAGGAAAATGAGCTCGTCTTAACGTAAATATGGTGTAATAAATATTCGGTGTAAAAGTGGTCGGGACATTAGGATTTTTATATAGTTTAAGGGCGTGAAATAAAAAGTGTGCAGTGACGTATGATGGAGGGAGGGGTATAGCAAAAATTGGCATTCTTAAATGTGTGTTACTTGGTTTCATGTTTTGTCAAGTAACTTTAGTGGATGGGAAGTTTCTGTATATATATATCCAGAAACCTATGTTACTTTGAGAGAAAACAATTTACTACGACATTATGCAGTTCGTCCGATTTCTGCTCACTAGCGAAAATGAAATTCTGCTATAAAATTAAGTAGAGATGAACTATTCACAAATAACTCAATGAGCATCACCTATCAAGATGGATTAAACATTCTAAAATCACAATGGATAGTGATAGATTAGCTCTCAGAGCGGAAGGATAAAGTGACGGAAAGAAACTTTAGTCAACTTACGTCATCATGGGCGAATGGAACAGTGCTCTGAAACAGTAGCACTCTCTCCTATCTTGACTGATTCCACTTGAACTACGAATTCTTCTCTTCAGCTCTCCAAAAGATTGGCTGATGCGCAGAATCTTTGGACTTTGAAAAAAACTCCATTTTTTAACCAACGGCTCTTCTGCAAATGTTATCCTCTGGCCCAATGTCGAGGTCTCAGTTTCCGGTAATGTGGTGGCCCATGCACTGCTGACTGTCCTGGTCCCGGAACGTTTGCTTTTCCTCGATACGATACTGCTCTTGGTCTTTCCACTATAAACGCTGCCGTCTACACCATCGCTGAGCCTTGTTTTATTCCCTCTGGAGGCCTTCCTGAAGCCGTAGCCACACGAATTTCGTCTTTCGTCGTGGCCCCAGATGGAGCCGGGGCTGCTCATGATGATCGTGCCATGGGTCATGATCATGGAGATAAAAATATCACTGTTCAGCTCATGGGACCTTGTCTCTGACCTGGCTTTGCTCTTCCTGTTCATGGGATAAAAGCTTATCGAATTAAAGTCCGTCGAAGATTCAGTTGATGAATTTGGGTATTCGTAAAGCGCTCTAGTGTTAGAGGCTCGATTGCCCTTATCGTCTTTCTGAGACGATCGAAAAGTGGATATCCCAGTGGCTGTCGTTATGGTCGTGGAGGATGGCTTCTTGTCGACTGGCAACAGATCCAATTCTTTTTGGGTCTTGAACCGTTCAATTTCGGAATTCGTTGCATGCGTTGAATGTTTCGCTTGTGACAGTCTTACGTCAGTTTTCGGATAGGTTGAACCTTTAATGTGTAACAAAATCATGACTCGCTTCCGTCGTCTGGGGGTTTAAAGAAAGAAGTGATATTTCGATGGCTGACAAGATATTTACACTGAGAATGATATGACGAAAGGATGGATTGTTTATTGCATCACAAATGTTGAATCCCACATATAGCTTTCACGTTACTCAATCTTTATGAAAACCTAAGAATCCAACGTTTAACACAGTCTCGTGGTGGGATGCTGCTGGACTCAGTTACAAGCCCTCGTTTCCTAGTTCGCAGCACATGTACCGGTAAATGATGAAGCCAAACTTGTAAGTTCAGTTTGTATTTCAATATAGTAAATGACTTTTTTGTGCACATAGTCATAGTTAATTTAATTACAACTTATCACAGAAAAACAATATATATTTGAATCATTTCCTAAGTGCCCGAGTGGCCTGAACTGTTCATGGACTTGAACATCATTTTTGTCCGCTACGCAGCTACATGTAAAATCATTTTTTTTAAAAAAAGGTCCATGTTTGTATTACCTGTACCAGGATAGTATTACCTGTACCAGGATAGTATTACCTGTACCAGGATAGTATTACCTGTATAAGGATAGTATTACCTGTACCAGGATAGTATTACCTGTACCAGGATAGTATTACATGTACCAGGATAGTATTACCTGTACCAGGATAGTATTACCTGTACAGGATAGTATTACCTGCACCAGGATAGTATTACCTGTACCAGGATAGTATTACCTGTACAGGATAGTATTACCTGTACCAGGATAGTATTACCTGTACCAGGATAGTATTACCTGTACCAGGATAGAGGCCTGAGCAACAGGCCCGCCACCAACATGTGAAGTTCGAATCCGGCCAGTATGAGGTAGGTGCCCCTGAAGCCGTACTCGTTGTTCAAGTCCCTGATCAGCGCGGGGGCCGTGATGCTGGCCACACAGAAGCCACTGCTTGAGATGCTCATGGCAAAGGAGAGTCTTTGCTTGAAAAACTTGGCCAGCATACTGACCACTGGGATAACAATGCTACCTGCTGCAGCACCTGGTGATAGATTCAAGTCAGGATGTAAAATTGAAAAAAAAAGAGTGTGTGTGTGTGGGGGGGGGGGGGGGTATGAATATCAGCAACTTAAACTTTAGATTAAGGGCACGTCTGTTAATCCATGATTTATAGGATCCAAAATGTGTTTAAAAGTATTTAATTAAAGTTTAAAAACATTTTTCTCATTACGGCAGAAACAAATTATTTGTTATGTGATGTTATAAAAATATAGACAGCGGTCAATGGATTTTTTGAACGGATTGGGACAGGAGAGGGGGTGGGGTGGTTTGACGGTTTTCTGATTTTAAGAAAATTGGACACCTGAACACTGCCACGAAAATAATGTACTAAAAAATACGGCATAACAAGTCTGTCCTCTACACATATAACTCAAACACGTATTGTGCTGTACCGCTTATTTTGCCTCTGGCACACTTTAACTTGAAAATTTTATTGGACTCTGCTGTTCCCTCATTGGTATTTAAAAAAAAAAAAATCTTTGTTGTTTCTGTACGTCAGGTTCTTTTGTCATATTTGGCGACGCCCTAAAGGTATATGCGGTGGCCGCCCCTGGGCTGCGAGGGGTCGCGACATGTTGACTTACGTTTAGAAAAGTTCAACAAAAGGCCGGATGTACAAGGGAACGCTGACGTCTGTATTTTTTTTTTCTGTAAAAAGGGGTCGTTTCCAACAAGAGATGGCGGGTGCTTCTTAAAATAAACCTTTATTTTGCTGTATGAACTAATTATTTTAATAAATTGATCCCGTATTATCTTAATCTGGTTTCTGCACGTGCAGTAGGTATCTGTGCGGACTATCTTCACGGCATGCCCATATTATCTTCATCTGATTACTTCACGTGCAGTAGGTATCTGTGCGGACAAGCTTCACGGCATGCGGTTGCGTACTATAATTAATATTAATTACAGTAAACAGGAGATGATCAATATACGGATGATTCCCTACTTTGGTTTTTGTACACCAATTTGACTACCTTGTTTTTTTCTACACTAATTTCCCTACCTTGAATTTTTCTACACTAATTACCCTGCCTTGATGTTCCTGTCGTGATTTTCCTACATCAATTCCCTACATCAATTTGCCAATATCAAATTCTTTACTTCAATTTCCCTAAATCAATTTCCCTACATTAATTTCCATACATCAATTTCCCTATATCCAATTCCTTACATTAATTTCCCTACATCAATTTCCCTACCTTAATTTGTCTGAATGAATTTCCCTACCATGATGTTCCTGTCGTGATTTTCCTACATCAATTTCCATACCTTAATTTGTCTGAATGAATTCCCTTACCTTTTATTGCAGATAATACAATAAACTCGGCGATTGTGGTGGTAAAGAATACACATACTGAACAACTTGCATAGATGACACCAGCTAAGATAGTGAGGTAACGTTCTCCCAGCAATGGCACCAGGTAGGCAGACACAACAGCTGTGTCGAAAGTTGGTCGAATGAAGTGTATCAGTAACGCATTAGCACAACAAGTTATCCTTTTTTTTTAAAGAAAATGTATACATTGCTATACCACTGGTTGATTTCTACATTTTAAAAGCCTGCTAAGTCAATATAGAACTGGAAACATGGGATAGAATCGGCGCAGGGACGAGCATCGTGGCGTTCCTCTGAACACAAAAGGCCCCATGTAATATGAAGCAACAGAGTAGTGGCTGAAAAGCACAAAAGACGTGCCAGAAAAAACCTGGGTCAACTCTGCACCCGAAGATGTACTATCAATCCCTTGCATAAGCACATTTTTTGTGTGGCCATAATCTGTCGTATCAGCCATCTACGCAACACAACAAAGATCAGAATTAGAAAAAAACACTAATACGGCGATTAGGTTTGGCATGGTCGAATACGACTGACGAACTAGATAAATATTATATTGAGGAAATAGGATTTAATGGCGTCAATCACGATATAAGTTAAAATGGAACCATCTTGAAATGAGCGCAATCTATGAAGTTATGCGCGAAGACCACTTTATAGGAATTAACATCCTTTGAACATAAGCAAGATGCTAAACGTAAGTACGATTGACTAACACATAATGCTGAACTTAAGGACGACTGACATACACATAATGCTGAACTTAAGGACGACTGACATACACATAATGCTGAACTTAAGGACGACTGACATACACATAATGCTGAACTTAAGGACGACTGACGTACACATAATGCTGAACTTAAGGACGACTGACATACACATAATGCTGAACTTAAGGACGACTGACATACGCATAATGCTGAACTTAAGGACGACTGACATACACATAATGCTGAACTTAAGGACGACTGACATACACATAATGCTGAACTTAAGGACGACTGACGTACACATAATGCTGAACTTAAGGACGACCGACGTACACATAATGCTGAACTTAAGGACGACTGACATACACATAATGCTGAACGCAAGGACAATAGACGTCATGCCAAGAGACGCAACAGAGTAGGATGTCCGGTAGAAGTCTACAATCTCCAGGAAGAGTATGGATATTGCTGAAGATGACAATCCTGTCAGGTAGGAGGTCAGGAAACTTGCTGCAAAATAAAATATGAGGGAAAAACGCAGTTAACATACAGGTTGCAGGTGAAACTGGTTAGTTAAAAAAAAATACAAGGGAAACTGATATGATATATAAAAAATGTATAAAAACTCGTCTGATATTTAAAAAAACAAACAGAGAAAGTGGTTGAATATAAAAATAAGGGGCAATGGGCCTTAAAAATAGAAGGGATCACTGATTGGTTATAAACAAAATAAGGAAATCAGGTTGGATATTTTTAAAAAAAAGCGGAAAAAGCTGGTTGGAATTAAAATACTTTAAAACAGCTATCTGGTCCAAGTGTTGCAGTCAAAGCGAGTATAATTCAAATACCGAACCCTTTTTTTTTCTTATCGATAAAAGAGTAAGCGGTGGCACAGATTCTGTCTTTACAGATATTTTACAAATCATTAGGGAATATTTTATGACGATCTTTATTTATTTTAGCGTATTTATTCCATTAACCCAAGCCGATCAGCGAATCACAGGTTGGACAAACTGATTCTACCAACCTTAATATATCACCTATGACCATAAATAAATAATTTCACCAACCTAAACATATCACCCATGCCCATCCGTGATCAATAGGAAGAAAGTTTTCATAGTCGTAATCACTGGAGGGGCGTTGTTGTGGGGTGCTACTGAAAACGCTCGTCCTCTTCTTGGCTTTGTCATCGTCAAAATATCTTTGGTCCGATGACATGTTCTGGTGGGGTGGGTGGGGGGCATAGAAATAATATCTGTTAAATGGGCACTTTATTTGATTCAGAAATGCAAAACTATATTATTAGTTTAAATAAGTAAACCCTTCATTATTTTTTAACAGTTCGCTTCTCATATGATACAGAACTTGCTATCCAAACTTGATGGAGTCCAAAGTCACAAGATAGGTTCTAGTACAGAAAATTCTTTTGTTAAAAAACTTAAGTAGGATCTGTACTACTTTTTTGATAGTTTTTAGTTCGGCTCAGACCCTGAAGACAGTTTCATAAATGCAATTTGCAAAATCTCTCTGCAGTCTTCTCATCGAGATGGGTGGGACAGTAAGGTGGGACAGTAAGCGAGGAAAACATACAATTTTTATTCCAGTATTCCTTGTTGTCCTGGCGCTGACTATTTGATGTGCTTATTTCGACGTAACAAGCGGAAATGGTTTGGCTTAGTGTATCCCTCCCAGTTGCCCTATAGCCCATGCAGGGCTCTGGCCTGCCTCACCACTCCATTCCACTCGGACCTGACTGATGCTTTTCTTTCCCATGCTTAGATTTCCACCTGCTGTAGGTCCTTTCCCACACCATTCACCCATCAAAGCCTAGGTCTGACTTTGAGCCGCTTTCCTGTGAGGTTTTGGTGGTGCACCCTCTTCACTCCTCTGTCATTTTAGAAAGACCTTTTCCATTTCTGCTTCTAGTGTGGTATTTAATGATTGAATACATTTATAGCGCTTGGGATCCTGATATTATTATAGACTATGCAATTCTTTGTTGGTACATATTCTCCATCCATATTCATCCTTTGTTGGTTCATATATTGTTTCTGTCCAAAAGACTCGCACAAAAACATACGGTAAACGATCTTCTCTTTCTGTACCCCCAAATAATGGAAATCTCTTCCACTGCACATCCGCAATATACCGACCAACTAGGCATTCGAAACTGCACTCACAACACATCTCTTTAATCTCTACTATCCTGACTGATTCCCCCTCTGACCGCTTAACGACGCTGCTGGCTGCCGTCCATGGCCTGACATGTACATATCTATGGAATGTATGGAGTGAATATATATTTGTTTTGTTTCATTTAATCCATGTATGGTTATTTTTAAGTTCATGATTATGTTTGTTAAATTGTATGTACAGCGTGGTGAGCCTAGCCCTAGGCTTGGGTACCGCGCTATATAAAACTACTATTACTATATACTACTACTACTAATAATGAGTTTTCTGCCGTTTTTGTTAAGGTCATATTACAACTGGTCTGATTACAGTTTTATAAAAAAAAAATCATAGTTTTTGCTTTTAATGTTTGGCTTACTACAGGATTACAAATATAATGCTACTTACTCTTACTCCCAGTGACTTACTCAGCTCATGATTCTATACTACATCAATAGGCTACCAAGAAATGATAACCGTAAAAAAACAATTACTTAATTTTTACCAAAGTTTAAAACGAATGAGTCTACCACGATAGATTCATTGGTTAACTGTAAGATCTGAATGAAATAGTATTGCTGTTTTTAGTATCCGCATAATAAACAATGGCATTAGCGATTTTGCTTGATGTTCTTGAATCTTCAATGAAGGAATCAGAAAAGTTTGAAAATAGTGCGATTTGGTGTGCATGTTAATATTTTTAAGCGGTGGTCATATTTCATTGACGCCTTTATTTATAGAGATTTAAGCTCTCGTAAGGCGCGAACAAATTGGTATTTCTTCATTTTATTATTTATGTGTAGAGTTTAACAAACTGCACCCGGTGTCAAGGACGGGACTACACTACTGGCTTTAGGCAACTGTCCCCTAATCCTTAATCCCTTGCGATTGCAGCAATGCATTATTTAGTTCGATTTGTTTTTATGTTCCTTCCGTTGTCAATCACACTATATGGACTAATTATGTCCTCGTGTATTTTTTCTTGACATGTTTTTACTACACAGTGTAAGTCTAAGTCTTAGTGCAACTGTAAGTGTAAGTGTAGGTATACGGAATATGAAAAAAGTAAACACAAAGCGAATCTTTGCAATCTTACTGCACCACATATCTCTAAAATGTTTATAGATTGAACAAAACAAAAAGATCTTGAAATTTATTGTTTCGCATCTCTACACGTCTATGATCGGATAAAAAATTTAGATTCAGTGATACATTTGGGAAGAGGACTACAAACAAGAACTTTTCAGGCCTGGAGGGCTACAGACATGAATTGTTCAGGTCTTGTGGGCTACAAACATGAACTTTTCAGATCTTGAGGGCTTCAGACATGGCTTTTTAGGTTCTGGGGGGCTACAAATAAACTTTTCAGGCCTGGAGGGGTACAAACTTGTACTTTTCATGCCTGGAGGGGTACAAACGTGTACTTTTCATGCCTGGAGGGGTACAAACTTGTACTTTTCAGGCCTGGAGGGGTACAAACTTGTACTTTTCAGGCTGAGGGATAAACGTTTAGGATTTAATCATTCGGATTATTTATCTTTAGGGTTGGCATGAGGAGCGGATTTAGTGAGAGAAGATTAAGAGATGTTAGGTGGAAGTAAGAGATGTTAGGTGGAAGTAAGAGATGTTAGGTGGAAGTAAAAGATGTTAGATGGAAGTAAGAGATGTTAGGTGGAAGTAAGAGATATTAGGTGGAAGTAAGAGATGTTAGGTGGAAGTAAGAGATGTTAGGTGGAAGTAAGAGATGTTAGGTGGAAGTAAGAGATGTTAGGTGGAAGTAAGAGATGTTAGGTGGAAGTAAGAGATGTTAGATGAAAGTAAGAGATGTTAGGTGGAAGTAAGAGATGTTAGGTGGAAGTAAGAGATGTTAGATGGAAGTAAAAGATGTTAGGTGGAAGTAAGATATGGGGAGAGAAATATTATGTAAGGGAGACAAACGGTGAGACAGAGTGAGATAGAGAGAGAGACAGAGAAAGAGAGAGAGAGTCATTCGAATGTTACATGCTCGCCTACTCTACAATAATTTAAAAACAAATTTGAACATTTCCAGTATATTTTTATTTACACAAGAAGTCATTGTACCTCGAAACACATGACATCTACTGAAACATATGACATCTACTGAAACATATGACATCTACGGAAACTGCATATTAAATTACACTGTAATCATAGTGTACATGTAACATGTAATTGAGTCTAAAAATATAAATAAAATATGAATGAAAGAGGCGCTGAGTACAATTGTATTCTTGAAGGATATGGCGCTCTGGTCAGTGTATGGTCAGTATGTATATCGATTTGATTTTTCCTTCAAGGTGTGTTAAGACAGTTTGGTAGTGCTGACAGAACGGTGGTGCTACCAGCATGGTGGTGCTGAGGGTACAGTCGCTTTGAAGGTATGGTGGTGCTGACGGCATGGTGGTGCTTATAGCATGTTTGTGCTGAAAGTTTGTCACCATCAAAGGGACGTTATCATCGTGTCAGTATTTTTGGGCGTGTACACTGAAATGAGAAAATTGTCGAAGCAATAATTTATCCTGCTTAAAACTGGCGTGAATTAGTCGTCCCCCAAATCTCAACCAGCAGAACCCACCCAATAAGCCGCTTTTGACTGAGAGAACTCAAGCTGATAACTGCAAGAGTCAAGTGTGCTCTACTCATTTTACTTAAGGCCTGTAGAAATAGATTTGAACTACTTCATCGCGACTTCATGCCAAGAACTTCATACAGTTCCTCATGTTGTAGAGACCCCCAACCACAAAATTATGTTCGCTGATACGTCATAACTGTAGAGTATATGTGTTTTCCGATGGTCCTAGGCGATCCCTGTGAAACGGTCATTCGACCCCCAAAGGGGTCGCGACCCACAGGTTGAGAACCGCTGGTCTAGGGTATGACATGTGAAACTCTTACACTTACACCACTACACACTAACACATGACTCAAAGTGCTTATTAATTTATATTAGTAAAGGTTATTTTTTTAAAAAGCTGCACTGATCCAACACAGATGCTCACGTTAATAATGAGTTCTGCTGATAAGCTTAGCCAAGGAACTAAATCTACTAACGAGATTACTGGCAACAGCGGTCCTATCTCCTCTCTCTTGCTTCCCCTACTTCTGACCAACTGCACACTTTACATATACACATTCGTTTCTTGTATCCATACGCCGATCGTCCACTCCACATGCAGGCACATAACTCTCGGTTCTCTTTCATAACATCAGCAAACAACAGACTCTCAGTGATTCTAACACCTTGACATCCATTAATAATATTCTACTTTTGTTTCCAAAGGGAAGAGTTCATATTATTCATTTAATGTTGTCTATTTGATATGACAGAATCGAGGCGCTTACAGGTCAAGAACATATGCAGTGGTCTTTTGACTAAGATATGGTTAGACACGTAGAGGATATGAACCCATATAATTACTTCAGTCTGTTTAGGGTCCAAAGTTTATCTATAGACTGACTTTTAGGATCCTAAGTTTGTCCATAGACTGAATTTAGGGTCCAAAGTATATATATAGACTGACCTTTAGGGTACTAAGCTTGTCTATAGACTGACATTTAGGGTCCTAAGTTTGTCTATAGACTGACATTTAAGGTCCTAAGTTTGTCTATAGACTGACATTTAAGGTCCTAAATTTGTCCATAAGACAGGCATTTAGGGTCCTAAGTTTGTCTATAGACTGACAGTTAAGGTCCTAAGTTTGTCTATAGACTGACATTTAAGGTCGTAAGTTTATCCATAAGACTGACATTTAGGGTCCTAAGTTTGTCCATAAGACTGACATTTAGGGTCCTAAGTCTGTCTATAAGATCGACTAAATCCTACTCACACTGTAAAGTAGGTCTGCTTGGAGTGGACACGTCAACCTGGCTAAAATTGAAGTTCTCGTCTGTATTGAGGTCAGTCTCCGGGTCTTTGACGTCATACTGTGTTCGGACACAACACACCACTAGTGTGATTAGGATTATGATTATAGCACCACACACCCCTACGCCCACACCAATCCAGATGCCGTCGTCATCCACGTGATCTTTAAAGAGAAACATAAGAATGCGTTTTTTGTTTTCGGGCAAAGCTTTTATAACAACATTATAAATAAGTCATATTTTATTTTCAAGGGATTCATATTCATAAAAAATATATTGCTTTAATACAGTTATGCCCTAGAGTGAAATTGTATAAATTTGGATCTTAAATTATTTTTAACCAAATAATTAATAAACATATTTCGAGTACAATGTTATGCTAGAATATGACTGTCGCTTATAGATTTAAATCGTCAGAGTGGCCTGTCATCCATATGTTAGACTCAAATATTTAGATACCACACTCATATAACCCCACTACAATACTAATTCACCCAGCTACAACATTCATACAACCCCACTACAACACTCATACAACCCAACAACACTCATACAACCCCAAAACAACACTCATACAACACCACTACAACACTCATCCAAAACCACTACAACACTCATCCAACCCCACTACAACACTCATCCAACACCACTACAACACTCATCCAACCCCACTACAACACTCATCCAACCCCACTACAACACTCATACAACCCCAAAACAACACTCATCCAAAACCCCTACAACACTCATCCAACCCCACTACAACACTCATCCAACAACACTACAAAACTTATCCAACCCCATTAAAACACTCATACAACACCACTAAAACACCACTACAACACTCATCCAACACCCCTACAACACTCATCCAACACCACTACAACACTCATCCAACACCACTACAACACTTATCCAACCCCATTACAACACTCATACAACACCACTAAAACACCACTACAACACTCATCCAACACCCCTACAACACTCATCCAACCCCATTACAACACTCATCCAACCCCATTACAACACTCATACAACACCACTAAAACACTCATACAACACCACTAAAACACTCATACAACACCACTAAAACACTCATACACAACCACTAAAACATTCATACAACACCACTACAACACTCATACAACACCACTACAACACTCATCCAACACCACTACACCACTCATACAATACCACTAAAACACTCATAGAACACAACTACAACACTCATCCAACACCACTACAACACTCATACAACACCACTACAACACTCATACAACACCACTACAACACTCATACAACACCACTAAAACACTCATAAAACACCACTACAACACTCATCCAACACCACTACAACACTCATACAACACCACTACAACACTCATACAACACCACTACAACACTCATACAACACCATCCCACACCTCCATCTCTCCCCATCCTGAAAGACTCACCTTTTGGGTATTTCTTAACAGACACAAATTTAAACTCCAGGTCGCCAGCCGGACTGCCCACTGCCAGAACGTAGGTGGTGGTGTTCTCATACGTCTTATCATACAAAATGAGGGCCACCAGCCCGTTGGGTGGCACCCACTCCGTGTACGTCACATTGTACTTTGACGCCTCCACAACCATCCGTGTCGAGTCCGTCTCTTGTGTCAGGTTGAAATGGGTGGGGTGCGGGTACCCATATACCTCCAGTGTGAGAATAGTGTTTGTGTTAGGCGAGGACTGGAGGCTGAGGATGTCATTTGAATCCAGTGGATAACGTAACTTTTGTGGACCTGTAAGGAATGTAAAATCAAAACAATGACGCAGCTCAGTCTCCATTGAAATGTCACATTAAGAAATTTAACATTAGGAAATGTCACATTAGGAAAAGTCACATTAGGAAATGTCAAATTAAGAAAGGGTGTCAGCGGGCCGTTGAGCTATTGCTCCTTATGCCCTTCCCAAAGCATCCCCCCATAAGCCCAAAAATCGGGCCGCAAAGCACGTTGGAGATGTCCCTATACCAGGACGGCCCCAACCCGAGTCCGGTCGATAGGGATCTCTGCTGGACGCCGCCCCAAACCAAGGACACCCGGTCGGTCCGACCCTACACTTACTCATAGTGCACACGATCGACTTTCCTAAGATTTGGGATGGTAAATTTACTTACTAATATCTTCCCCCACCCATCCCGGGGAAGCGTCGGACGCCCTATAAGAGGGGTTCTACAGTCGGTTTCCACATCGCAACTAGTTTACGAAATAGCTGGGACGAAACTATTGCCGAGGAGCAGCTTTCTCAGGGCTGCATATCTAGAATCTTCGGCCAGAGACTTCCACCCGAGCCTCTCGACTCATATTCTTTAACGGCACCTTGTAATCATGATCCCTACCCTGTCTCTGCCTTTTCCTCCAACTGTGAAAACATCCCAGCTGGAAGTTCCTGTAGGAACTGTTTTAATTCCGGCAGGTACCATGTATGCCTTTGTCTGCCCACTTTGACATGCAATGGTGGTCGTGTTTTCCGGGTTAACGTTGAGGGGGGGGGGGTGGTCCGGTGGCCAAAGCTTCCAAATCGGCAAGACACCTCAGACTTGTCGACCGGAATCCCGGGAACGCCCTGTCTCCATTAAAATACTCGACCACCTTATCATTACAAGAACAACCAAAGAAAAAAACGTTGTACCGTATAGATAACACTGATAAGGATTGTTGATTGTCATTAAAATATAAAAAAAAAGAAGATATGACGTTCTTTTCCCATAAATCTGTGCTCATACAATAAAAGAACAGTAAGATTGTTGGTATATTCGCGAAATATATTTTGGCCAAAATAACTCCAGTGTCTCTGGAAAGACATGACACCATTAAATTGTTACATGACTGTTTCAATTGACGATTGTGCCATTTTTTAATAACAAGTTTGAGTGCTTCAAGTTTACAGAACATTTTTTAAAAAATAATACAAGCCTATTATAAAAATGAGTTTTGGTAAACCTTTAAGATACACGGGACATTCACCATGAACAAACAAGTAACATTCACATGACATTTAAAATGAACATACACGGGACATTCAGCTGCACAAAGGCTTCGGTTTGTGTGAATGTGCTGTTGGTGACATCACCAAGAACTCTGCACATGTAGCGCCCCGTGTCCTCGCAAGACACGCCGACCAGAGGGAGCTGAGTCGACCCTCTATCAAAACGGACTGTCTGCATCTTTCCGAATCCATTTCCAGATATTTCTCCACTGAAGTGAGATTCTGATTTTATGTAACAGTAGAAGGTCACGTCCATCCCTGGGCTAACGCTAAGCTTCCTTGAGCCATTGACGATAAAATAGACCAGTCCATTGCTTTCTGGAAAACCAACACAACATATATATATATATATAGCTTGTTACCAAAATAATAAAAGTAAATATGGAGTGTAAATCATTATTATAGGGTCGGTTCACACGATCAAATTTTCCTTCAAGCATTTGATGCAATTCGTGTATGAAGCCTTGTCAAAACTTTCAAATTACTACTTGATCGAATTCCCCCAAAAAGAAATCACGCACAAAAATAGTGCGTTCATACAACAATTTGACGCGAAATTTGATCGTGTGAACTGACGCTCTGAGGTATGTGGATGTGCAGGGAAGCTAGAACAGATTTATACAAATCTTGTTAGATGGATAAATAGTCTTTCTTGAATGTTACTTAAGTTATGTCCTTATAATGGCCTTCATATTTGATCAACAATTTTCAATTTACTAAAGGGTCGGTTCACACGATCAAATTTCGCGTCAAATTGTTGTATGAACGCACTATTTTGCGCGTGGTTTCCTTTTTTGGGGAATTTGATCAAATAGTAATTTGAAAGTTGTGACAAGGCTTCATACACGAATTGCATCAAATGCTTGAAGGAAAATTTGATCGTGTGAACCGACCCTTAAGCTGAACATCATTTTTTAGTCAATAACTAGATTATAAAGTCAATAAATAATTATAAAGTCAACAGATGATAAAGTCAATAGATTATTAAGTCAATAAATTAAATATAAAGTCTATAAATAGATATTAGGTCAATAAATAGATCATAAAGTCAATAAATAGATTATATTTTCAATAAATAGATTTTAAAGTAGGAATTTAAACAAATGAAAGTGGGACATTACATTGTTGAAATTTTACGCGGTTTTTAAAACGTGCAAAAAATGTAACAATATTACCTTCCGTTAAAGACCTTGTTAGCCTCGTTCTGAAGGAATCGACCGGCGCCAAGGAGGTGTACAATGCAACTGCAACACAAATAATGGCGCACGCGTATAATTAGAGCGAGAAACTCAAATGATAAATTTTTTTTTTTTTTTTCAATCATAATTGTGTTCCATAAAAGTATTCAAAATTTAAATCTAATTCTACAGCTGCTTTGGTTTTGAATCAAATTGTTATGGCTATGATACATATGGTGTACGATTATAGCGCTAATAAAATGATGGTAGCGAATTAGTCGCTTAATAACATACCCGGATAACATACCCGGTTAACATACCCGGATAACATACCCGGATAACATACCCGGTTAACATACCTGGATAACATACCCGGATAACATACCCGGTTATTAATTATGTTGTGTTTATTAATTAAATGTAAATTTTCCTTAACCGTCCACGTTTATGTGAAATTTGAAGGCGTTCGTTGCACACTACACATTACATTGACGACATAGAAACAAGTACCTGTGAGGAGTGTAGGAAGAAGCGTGTACTCCATGGTGTACCGGGGGTGAATCAATAGCTGTGTAGTTATTCCTTCACTACATTCTAATAACACATCACAATGAGGCCGTGCATGGTAGCATGAGTAGACTTTATGAAGCTGGATACTGCCGAGGAGCCGATGAGTTATTCACATGTTTACCAGTCTAGTGGCCTCGTTGTTTTCATCAACAGTAATTTTGACTTAAAAGAAGAAAATTTGCGTTCATCGTGAAATGGGGCGGCATATACAGCAATGTCTCTACACGGTTTGTTTTAAATAGATAACGTAGACAAGTAAATAGAATCTGACAGGATGCCATGTAAAGAAAAACAGAGTTGGAGAAAGATGGAGACAGACAGGCAGTGTAGACATATAGATAGATAGATATATAGATATATAGATAGGTAGGTAGGTAAGCAGGCAGGTAGGTAGGTAGGTAGGTAGATAGATAGATAGATAGTCTGATAGATAGATGGTCTGACAGACAGATAGAAAGAAAGACCGATATACAGATAGATAGATAGATAGACGATATATAGAGCAAGATTTAGAGAAAGGGGGAGAGAAAGCTGAGAGAGAAGCCTATGTCATAAGAGAAACATGGGGCCTGTTGTTCACGGTACATTTAGATCAATATTTTGGTTTTGAATTTAATTTCCTTGAGGAATTAATTGAATTCCAGCCAATGAAACCAATAACCACTTCCTGGCAGCCGCTTTAAACTTCACACACAATGTTGAAAACACGTAATAATACTTGATGGAAAACAAAAAAATGTCATTAAGTTTACGAACAATTATTATCACCATTTTAATACAAATAAAATCCATTAGAAGAAAATGACACTTTCAAACAAAACTGACCATATATTCGTTATAATTTAAACGTATACAAGCTATATTTACCACTTTGTAATCCCCGACAATCCCTTAGTCTACTACATAATATCCTACTTTTGTTATTAAACTAGTCATAATTTTATTTTGAAAAACAACAATGCATCATTTAAACTATTTTCTGTTTAAAAAGTGGATTAGAACTCGTCACATAATAAAACACATCCCTTGCGATCCTTGATGTCATGTAAGCCAACCTTTTCAATACGGCCACAAGCCTAGAGCACATCAAAAAGTCAAGGGTTAAGGAGTAAACAGGAATGAATAGTGTGTTGGAATATCAGAGCGTGAAATCTTAGGCCGCGGGAGGGGGGGGGGGGAGGGAGTGTGCCTTCAAGCGTAACAGTCATGTTTTTTGTCATAAGTTCACGGCACATTGGTTGATATTACATCTTTCAAACCGCTTGAGCCTCCATTAATGTCCGCAGTGGCGTATACATAGTGGGTTGTTGTGGGTGTTTAGAAATCGATTAAAGGCGAGCACACTGATCAATAAAAATTTTTAAAAAAAAAACGAAAACTTATCATTTGTTAGTAAATGATTATAATCAATATAGTTCTGAATACAGTTCAATCAAATCGTGCATTTCAATTAGATAGAAGAAAAAAAAACAGTTAAACTTTAAAAATAAAATAGGGTTCATTTCAAAATTACAGGTCTGATCCGATTTTCAATTAAATTATTATTGTAATTTGCTGGGGAACCGAGGTGCCTCGTTTTGTTTTATTTTGTTTTTTTTTAAACACACTTTTTTGGCTGTGGAATCAGAGATATTCTAGTATCTCATTTTTGCATCGGTTCAACATTATTATTAAGAAAAATAATTGGCTCCAAATATTTTCCTTTGATAGATGCTCAATAATTTTCTTTTTTAAATTGTAAAAGACATTAAGAAATCAGCGGTCGACCAGTCATTTTGTGGTGTTAGGTGAGACTTCAATTCATGTCTGATTTATCAGTCAGGATCTCTCAGACATTTATTACAGCTGTATCAGGCAATATTCCTCACACATATGTATTAGAGTGGTATCTGTAATTATCCCCATGCATATGATTTAGAGCTGTATTAGTAAGTATCCCCCAAACATTAGAGATGTATCAGTAAGTATCCTTCACACATTTATTGGAGATGTATCGGTAAGTATCCTTCACACATTTATTGGAGATGTATCAGTAAGTATTCTTCACACATTTATTGGAGATGTATCGGTAAGTATCCTTCACACATTTATTGGAGATGTATCGGTAAGTATCCTTCACACATTTATTGGAGATGTATCAGTAAGTATTCTTCACACATTTATTGGAGATGTATCGGTAAGTATCCTTCACACATTTATTGGTGATGTATCAGTAAGTATCCCTCACATTTATTGGAGATGTATCAGTAAGTATCCTTCACACATTTATTGGTGATGTATCAGTAAGTATCCTTCACACATTTATTGGAGATGTATCAGTAAGTATCCTTCACACATTTATTGGAGATGTATTGGTAAGTATCCTTCACACATTTATTGGTGATGTATCAGTAAGTATCCCTCACATTTATTGGAGATGTATCGGTAAATATCCTTCACACATTTATTGGTGATGTATCAGTAAGTATCCCTCACATTTATTGGAGATGTATCGGTAAGTATCCTTCACACATTTATTGGAGATGCATCAGTAAGTATCCCTCACACATTTATTGGAGATGTATCAATAAGTATCCCTTACACATTTATTGGAGATGTATCAGTAAGTATCCCTCAAACAGATTGTTAATGATTGTTTCAATGAACGTGTGCTTTGTATTGTGTTTTGCATACTTGATTTCTTTATGAGCATATTTGGTGTCGAGATTAATTTTGTAGCTGTTGCTAGGTGCTCTTTATTGTTGAGTACGAGAGTTAACGTTCTTGGTTGGTGTAGTTTTGGTAGTAGCAGAGAGATAGTGGAAGGAAGAAGGCAAGCTGTGGAGTTATATGTTCAATTAAGAACCATATCAAATATAGATCTTGGTGTTGTTACTAATGACCCCTAGACCGAATGAAACTGTTGAACTGCTTATGTAAGAAGCATTTCATAACACATATGTATTTAAGCTGTATCAGTAAGCAGGCGTCACACAGATGTATCAGGAAATATCCATCACACATCTATTAGATCTGTATCATTGAGTATCACTCACACACATCTATTAGAACTGTGTCATTGAGTATCACTCACACACATCTATTAGAACTGTGTCATTGAGTATCACTCACACACATTTATTAGAACTGTTTCATTCCGTGTTACTCACACACTTTGTTAGAACAGCACAGGTAAAAAAGTTTGCTAATAAATAAACCTTTTATTTTCAAAACAAATGCATTTAGAGTTTTTATTTTAATGGGTTTTGTTTTTAATTTACACAAACGTATACATTATAAAAAATATTACAAGCATTGTAGGAAAGACAACTTAAATAATGAATAAAGGGATAAAAAGTATCTTTATTTTGTATGTTTGTTTTAAATTTATTGTCAAGATCTTCAATAAACATTGTCAAAGTTGATTGTCATGTGTGGTCATCTAACATTAATGTCTCAATTAATCTCTTATTTACACAACAGAGGAGCTCAAATATAAAGAACTTGGCATTTAATAGCACATTTAAAAGTTAATAAACACAAAACAGTTTTGTCAATGACATGAAGTTTCACTCCTAGACAACGTCTCTGACTCTTCGCTGTCCTGAAGATGGTGAGGCGTCTCTGACTCTTCAGCTGTCCTAAAGATGGCGATAACCTACTACGGATATAATTAGCCACTTGGTTGACAGTGATACATTTAAACTTGATCATATTCAGAGAACTTGGCTCAGTCGGAGTTTGTAGCCAGAATGATCAATACATTGATCGTGGGCCCTCAAAATGTAGCAGAAATATAGAAGACGTTTGTCTAAAAAAGTGCACCACAAAAGAGACATTGGTTGCAAACTCTTTAAGTTTGCTTCCATATTCATCGAAATAGAAACATTGGTTACAAACTGTTTAATTTTACTACTATATTCATCCAATAGAAACATTGGTTACAAATTGTTTAATTTTATTCATCCAAATAGAAACATTGGTTATCAGCTGTTTTATTTTACCACTGTCTTCATTCAATATACAGTGAACGACTCCAATGAATACGATAAACTGCAAATTCTAAGAATCCATCACCAAATCTTTGCTCGTGATATCGTCCTTTATTACGTCGATGAAGAATTGTCTTGAAATCGCTGAACAACTTAAATATTTTCATTTGTTGATCATGATGTTCAGATGAAAAAAGTACTAACTATCGTCCAAAAAATCAAGTTGACTTGAAGGCAATGTTTCCCTTTTTTTCTGTTTCACTTGTATGGCAGTGACGAGTTGCACTGACTCGTAATATAAACCCCCAGGATTTTGCATTCAGATGTCGTTTGTCATCATACAAGTTCTTGATAAGTAGCAGCAAGTTGATCGTGTTCGTTGCTGTCGTCCCATGTTCTTCTCACTGAGTTCTCAGCCCCCCTCAACGTGTTTCCTCGAGACCCTAGCTAATACACTCAATTTCTCCTGTCAATGGAAAGAAAACACTTTTTTAATTTTTTGTAACCCGTTGTGGTGTTCCTTAAATATATTGCCAGTGATTGGTGTTATTTTAATATAATGAATTATTATTCTTTATTTTACGTAGCCCATAAAAGACATTTAAAAATAGTTATTGGCCTATCAATTTTCAAAGACCCGCCCTCCCCCTTTTTTACAAATTGGAGAGTTAAACTATACATTTCTATTAAATTTTTACTTAAGGCTGTTTGAACACTTGTAAGGATTACAATTTTTTACTTCAACTTCATAAAGTTTTGAATAAACAAATGTTCGAATATTTATATTTTCTAAGAATAGAGTGGGCATTCAATTGGTAAAATAGTAAAATATGGAATGTTTTGAAATATTTTGTTTTACATGCAGTAGGGTTTGTCATTCAATGGCGGATATCTATTAATAGAAAATCCGGGCGTACAGTCTGGTCAGTCTCATTTAAGGTATTAATTATGCATCCTGGTATTCCGTTCGGCCAATTTCTCAAACGCCAGCTGTTCGGTACTCCTATGTTAATGTGAGCCAGCATACTGGCTCTTGCCTAGACGAATACGTTTTTATAACTTTATTTTAAGAAAGATTTTACAAACGAATTGTTACTGCAATATATATATATAAATAAATAAATATATATATGTGTGTGTGTGTGTGTGTAAATACAGTGTTATAAGCTATGTTTTACGAAAAAATTGTCTAAAAATATGTTACATTGCGTAATGCGATTTCACGTTTTCCGGTCTTAGCAATGACAAACACCTATTAACTACGATAACTACACTTTTGCTACCTCATAAAAATCCTTAATCCCATTCCCCACCCTTGTCATTCTGAAATACCTTATGGCATAAGGGGCGTAAGGAGAGAGAGCATAGAAAGGGCTTTTCACCCTGGGAGGCTTTTTATTTAATTTATGTTTTTGTTTGGGGCGCCATTTTGGGTCCAGTTCATATAGATGAAAGAGCAAATTATTTTCTAAATGTATTATCTTTAAATTGTACTTTTCGTTAATTCTGGAGAAAAAAAAAAGGGGGGGGGGGACAAAATTATGGGAGACTGCGATCTACCAACTTCTTATAATCTATCACGCAACAAACATTTAACATTTTTCCCTTTAAAATCATCCCCGTCACAACTGGTTTATTTAATAATAATAAACAATATATTTCCTTATTAATTTATTATTATATTGTTTCAATATTGATCTTGTACAATCTTTTAAATTATGATAAAATTAATTGGCAAACTGGATTGTCAAAATCAGTGCTTTGGATTCATGTACCTGTCGAATTTCACTAAACAAATAAAGATGAAATCTCCAATGATCAGAAATGTCATTAATGAAATGAGTAATGCACTTACTTGCCAACTTCCGGTATCGGCACTGACGTAGCTTATTGGCCAGGAGTGGAACAGTCGCCGTGTCTCCATTTCTGTTCTTCCATACGTGCAGGCTGGACAGGCACCGCTCTGACGTCGTGTCTTTGCTGGCCTCTATGCAACTGATGTCACTGTCTGCCACGCCTAGAAATCTGGCCAGCTGCTTCCACTGTGCGACTGCGCGGGGATGTTTGGCTATGGTGACGAACGCTTTCCGCAAATACGAATCTGAAAATAATCGTTGAATCAAGACATTTTCAAGGACTGTTATAATGAAATACATGGCTACACGAAGAAGGCCTAATTCACCAGATGATGTAAGAAATGATCCACTACTTGCAGAGTGGTAATGAAACCTAGAGGGACGTTGAATGTGCCATATTTGGCCACTAGAGCTAAATAACTTACTAAATGCGGAATTTTTGGTGGCTTTATTATTATAAAACATTAATTTGTAGATAAGAAATGCTTGACAAAAAAAATTAAATAAACATTTAAAAAAAAAAAAAAAAAATTATATTAAAATGAAACTGCATTAGAATGTTTTAACACATAACAATTACAGTAAATGCACCTTTGAAGTGAAGAGCTTTCGCGCTTTTAAATTCCTCCTGCCGGGCTAGTAGCTCCTCAGCCAAATCAGTACGTCTTATGCAAGTCAGAGCGTGGCTTAACACGTCGATCTGAAATGTTGGATTGGAAACTAGAGGCGTTATGCATATCAATACAAGAATGCTGGGTAAAAAGATATACAAAAATATATTACTATTATTACCATGTTTAAAGTGGTAGATTTGTGTGGGAATGAAAAGAGCGGGGTTAACGGGGAGAAGGAGGGATCCAGTAACAAAGAGATGTCAGCTTAATAATAAAAAAAAAAGAAGGCATTTCTGACCCTGTCCATAGAGCGAGGCAATCGTTTTGACCACGTGACCAGCATGTCGTAAATCGATTGGCTGATGTCGTTGTTGACGTTCTGACGTAGGATCGCCTGTATTCGACAATGTTTAACGTTCAGCAGCTGAGCGAGCTTCCTCCAGTCACTGTACTCCAGATGGGTGGACAAGAACTTGAACAAATCTTCATTGACAATACCTGGGAGATGATGACTTTTTAAACTTACAATGATATAAGAGTGCCACGTGACCACGTGCTTTTGTAACTTACGTGACACATTTAACTAAAGTGCGCTTTGTAAAAAAGAAAAGGAATTGAAAACATGTAACGTATGTTACATATATACGTATGGTAAAAATATCTGTGACAGTCCTTACCTCCTGCCGAGAAGACGATTGGTGCAACATTCAATGGACGTGGAGTTTCTGGGTCAGGCTACAAATATGAATTCAATATAGTATATAAGTGATGAAAGGAATATAGAGTTGGAAATGATTATTTGTAATAAATGATTCGTTTGAAAACGTAGCTATAAATCATTTAATATAAAGATAATCCTAAACGGAAAATGGACTTTTAAAAAAAACTTTCAGTTTTCTTATGATTTACATTTAGTCATTTTATCCTAAAGAAACAAGTTCAAATAGTTTTAAATTTAGTCCGTTGTCTTGGTTAATCCTAAATCCTATAATCCTATTATACTCATGACCCGACTTTGACCTCCAATACAAACCAGAAGGTTCCTGACCTTGGGTAAAATAATAAGATGCTCACAGAGCAACACGTCGCCGTCGATGAACTCGTCCTTGACCCGCTGACCTGTAGCCCTGTCCCTTTCCTCGGATGGGTCGAGAACCTTCTTAATTTTCCCCCTGGTGTAGATCTGTGAGAACCCTCGGTAACTGCCAAAACCCCTCTGAGCGAATTTGTCAAGTTCTGAAACTCGGAACCTCAACCTGAAAGGACACGACAGCAGAAATTTAAGATATTTGCTTGTACTTTATTGTTGATTCATGACAGCAGATATTGAAGACATTTGCTTGTACGTTATTGTTGATTCATGACAGCAGATATTGAAGACATTTGCGTGTACGTTATTGTTGATTCATGACAGCAGATATTGAAGACATTTGCGTGTACGTTATTGTTGATTCATGACAGCATATATTGAAGACATTTGCGTGTACGTTATTGTTGATTCATGACAGCAGATATTGAAGACATTTGCTTGTACGCTATTGTTGATCCATAACAGCATTTCTCGTTTGGGCGAAACTCTAATTTATTTAGTTCTAGAGAGCACCCTCTCAGCATCAAAGAACTTTGACAGAACATTCCAACACGTCCTGTGACTATTTGTTACGGGTACTACATATCTGCTTAGTTACAATTGTCGTGGACTGTAGTTTTAGCTTTCAAGGCGCACGTTTACGATGGATTTTTTAGATATGCTGTCAGTGTCTCGCACAAATCTCAATAACTTATTCGGATTTTAATAACTGTTTCGGATTTTTAGATCAAAGAAAGTTCACGGCATGAAACGGAGAGCTCTTGTCGGACAAAGGTAATAATTGGTGGGAGGCATCAATGGTCTTAGAAACATTAAAATTTAGTAGTTTTAAAATAGTATACATTAATAATGTTCGCTTTATGAACAGACATAGTTTAAAGTACATGGTGAAAATTCCTTTCGAAATGTTTTATAATAACTTAATTTAAGGAATGTCTAAACTGCGCAAATGTAATGATTAATTAGATGTATATGTTACGGCCAAAGCCCGAAGTTCGGCCAGTTCCCGAATTGGCCGGCCATTTGGCACTTTGGCCGAAGTGTGTAGCCAATGTCCGATGTACTGGAAATGGCCGGTGTATATGCTACTTTGGCCGGCCAGTTCGCGAACTGGCGGGAAATCCATGTCCTATATTCAATGTGCGGCACAAACATTGACTGAGACAAACATTGACTAAGACAAACAGTATCATTATTTATTGATATTATTTAATACAACATACAACCACTCCACACTCCAAAAATAACAAACTGCTGTGTAATTCGAAATGTCATAAAAGTTCATCTTGTTGTAACCAGTGATGTTAAAGATTGGTCATTTACTGTAATAAACTAATTTGACTTTTTGGCAATTTAGTGTAATTAATAATCAATATTATATGATTATCATTACAGTATACAAACGCCCAAAATCTTTCATGACCTTTTTCTTCCGACTTTGGCCGATCGCCCCACGCCATTTCGCAAACTGGCTGACCAAATGCCGAAACCTAGAAAAGATTGGACATTGGCCGGTCATATACAAATACACTCTGCTTTGATATTTGATCACAATTGAGATTTTCACTTTAATTTTAAAGTCACTGAACTCAGCAATGAAATTACGAAAGACTTGAATGGTTACTTGAAAGGGATGTAGGTGTTGAACGCGCACACTGTCCGTGCTTCCGGGTCTATGAGGGTCAGGTTGCCACGGAAACGAAGCTCTAACCTCTGACCTTCTGAGCACATGACGTCAGGGGTTGGTCGAGGTCCGTGGTCGTAGCCGTTGTCTGCCATTATGCGGGTGGTTCTGGGAGAAAAAGAGGAGCAACATTTAAGTCAATGAATTGGATGCTATCTTCATAGAAACTGGTAGTTTAGAAATACAGACGTAGACAGAGAGAGAGGGAGAGAGAGAGAGAGAGAGAGAAAGAAAGAGAGAGAGAGAGGGAGATGGAGATATAGAGAGTAAGGGAGACAGAGAGACAGTGAGAGATTCAGATGCAGAGAGAGAAAGACAGACAGATTCAGGGAAATACAAGGGTTGAGAGAGAGAGGGGGGGGGGGGAGAGAGAGAGAGGGAGACAGAGAGAGAGTCAGATGCAGAGACAGAAAGACACACATATTTACGGAAACACAAGGGTTGAGAGAAAGAGAGAGAGAGGGGGGGGGGGAGGGAGAGAGATAGGGGGGAGAGAGAGAGAGAGAGAGGGAAGGAGACAGATGGAAAGACAGGCATATGAATTACAAGAGATGGTGATTATGTTAGCATCAAAGTATGATAGAAAGAAAATGTAAGTTATAGCCTTATGATATGTTATAACTTTTAATAAATCAAACTAGACGGGAGTAAGTGTCTTTGACAACATAGTAATTGTCTCGTTATTTAAGATTATATTTTAATGTACGTTAATTTTATTAACTCTGACATAATTGTTCTGAATTACCTTAATTGTAACACATTTAAAAAAAAATACGTTTACATAAAACTTCAAGTAATCTATTTAGAAAAGTAAAGATATAATTGATATAAATAATTATCTTTTATTTAAACTCATGTCTTCATATAATGCGAACAATCAAGAGGACCGATATGTCTAAATGTCATTAACATTTGTATAGAATCTAAGACCGATATGTCTATACGTCATTAACATGTGTATAGAATCTAAGACCGATATGCCCAGCTGCCTTTAACATTTCTATAGAATCTAAGACCATTCCAAAAGTAACAACGCGGTCCAACCTTTCGACATTCACCGGAAGGGCGCAGGTGACCATGACATTAGACGGTTCGGCACTCATCTGTCGCATGATGACACATACGGGCTTCAAGGTCAAAGCTTTCACAAGATGGCGGACTATTTTTTCAGCTTGTGCGGAGGTCACTTCAACGGTCGTCCTGAGAATGACCAACCTGGTCAACGAGAAAACAAATAAATACATAAATATATCAGGAAATCCATACAACCATCATAACCTTTCAAATGATGTAATAAAATATATTTTGATATCAAGCAGTTTGTGTATATATGCATTCAGCCAACGTCAAAAGATGCAAGAAACGCTTTTCATAATTAGAATCGTTTCAAATTTCCAATTTAGTATTTAGAACTAATGTTTAAATGACGTCTATCCATTCGAGCTCAGCTCTTAATTCTAAAGATTAAGACAGATGTTTTTTTTTTTTAATCACTCATTATATTTTTAAAATTAAATCAAAATCTAAAGGTGTTTTGGCTTATTTGGAGAAGCTATGGGGAATATCAAAGAACTACTTAGAGAAGTTATGGGCTGTATCAAAGGTAGTATGACCTACTTAGAGTCGTTATAGGCTGTATCAAAGTTACTAAGACTAACTTAGAGAAGTTATGGGGTGTATCAAAGGTTGTAGGTCCAACTTAGAGAAGATATGGACTGTATCAAAGGTAGTCAGACCTACTAAAAAGTTATGGTCTGTTTCAAAGGTAGTAAGATCTACATAGAGAAGTATGGATTGTATCAAAAGTAGTAAGACCTACTTAGAGAAGATACAAGCTGTATCAAAGGTAATAAGACCTACTTAGAGACGTTATTGGCTGTATGAATAGTACTAAGACTAACTTAGAGAAGCTATGGACAGTATCAAAGGTAGTCAGACCTACTTGGAGAGGTTATGGGGGATATCAAAGGTAGTTGACCTACTTAGAGAAGCTATGGGGGATATCAAAGGTAACAACATCTTTTTTCTTCAACTGAATGAGGTTAACATCTTCTAGTTTAGTCCAAGGACCATCCGCCTCCTTGTGTAACAAGTGGATCTCATCTTGTGATGCTTGCTCTGACAATGACAGGGATAAGAATTAAAGTCATTTCACGTCTGTTATACAAGGTAAAAAGCAAGACAGTGTGTCAGCTTCTGTTAGTGACTATGAGCGGGCAGTACTGCAATCAGGTTAGGTTGAAGGAAGTATGTTAAACAAGATAAAGGAAAACCTGAATAAATGAAGCAACAACGAACGTGTCGGCGAAAATAGATTTCTTTGTTTATGCTGTTCGCTGACGAAGGCTTATGTCCTAAACAATCTTTGATCGATATTTGTTCTTCCCTTTTTCAGCTTTTCCCATAACTTGTTTTACATATTTCCTTATATTAACGACAATGTGACATGGTCACCAATTAACCTGATTTAGGAATCAAATTTTTTTTTTTTTTAATTATTCTTTTTCAAATTAATGTTACTTTAATAGTTCTGGTTGAGTTCTGGCTTTATCAACCTAGAGAATGTTGGCTAAGTCAGTCGTATAATAAACATATTCGACTTAAGGACTTACTAAAATAGTTCCACTCCAATTAAACAACCCTTTAAAACAAAGTTTTCGAATACATTCTTTATAGGCATTTTTCATGTTTTAATTTTTTAAATTAATATTTTAATACCCCACCCGCTTTTACACTATAGAATTTTTGAAAAACTAACGAAATTATTAAGCACCAAACACACTTGTGATTTTTGATATTTTAAAAAAAAAAATCTCATTTAAGGCAACAGTTATTGGGAAGTTTATTTTGTGAAATCATTTTGATCATATTTCCTTCATCTTCCCCTATGAAGGGCCGAGTAGAAAAAGTACTTAAGTGTATTTTTGAAGTATTGAGAACATTGTGTTTAAAAATTTTTAAATTCCTATTTAGATACAGTAAAATCTGTTCGAGGTAACTCTGAATCAAACAGTTTTTGACATTTATCATGAATGATATTTACAGTAATGATTCAGGGGAAGTACTCAAACATGATGCCTGTCTTAACTCATTTTTGGAAAATTGTAACTTAAGTACTTTTTCTACTCGTCCCTTCCATTGAAAAAAAGTAAAAACAGCCTTTTCGGGGTGAGGCTTGGGGGGCGAGGTTTGAAATTTGAAAGCATATGTTATCACCGGCAACAAGACTATGAGCCAAGTTTCAGCTACATAGGTTGACGGAAAGTGGGTCAATTAGACTTCCGAAGATTATGCCAAGGAAAAAAAAAAGCGAAGAGATTATAAAGAATTTAAAAAAAAAAATCATTTGAACGTATCAAATCTGTACGACACGGTGGTCAAATCTGTACGACACGGTGGTCAAATCTGTACGACACGGTGGTCAAATCTGTACGACACGGTGGTCAAATCTGTACGACACGGTGGTCAAATCTGTACGACACGGTGGTCAAATCTGGTCAAAAATGTTAAACCAAACGCTGGTGGTTTCCTTAAATTGTTTACTCTGACCATGGTTACCTTCTCTACTGGTGAACGTAGTCTTAGCACTGGACATTCTGACAGGCGTCACCTCCTGCTGGTCACTTGGCCCCCTGTTCACTGCAGTTTGCGGCCGTCGGGGTCGCGAAGCTGGGTTCGAAGGAACCGGAAGTGTGATGGTGAGTGGAGAGGAAAATGGAACTAACAAATTCATTCTGGAAAATACGTTAATATTTTAAAATAAGCCTACGCCCATCTCTACACGACATTTAATATTTTATGATGGCCTACGCTCATATTTAAGCACATTTTATTTAGATAAGTAGTTGCGTTATGGAGGGCTACTAGTACACACCTGAATTTATATAACACATAGCAAGTATTTCTTAACCTTTAAAAGCGAACATATTTTAAAACCATATTCAAAATATCTATGTTATATAATAATGTTACAAGATGACATGTAACTACCCCACGTGAACACTTCCCCCATGTAGAGATCAAAGCGACATGTAAAGATCAAAGCGACCTACGTGATTATGGGACTGACTGTTAAAAGCTTTCCGCATTCTGTTGACATCTTGACCTTTAGGGCAGCTAACAAGTTGGGGTCAACCTGTTGGACCTGGGAGAAAATTAAGAAAGATAACGTGGTTTAAACTAATACCGTACAGTTTGGTTTCCATTAATCAAATGTTTTATTTTGTAACTAGCGCTTAACCGGTTGCAGTTGTTTGAGAAATACCCGGTGGATCCAAGGGTTTAAATAAAATATAACGTCTCATTTTTCTATTTTATATGCCTGCCTTTAAACAATAGTCATACACCATACCTGCCGGCCCTAAACAATAAGCCTACATAGAGTCATACACCATACCTGCCGGCCTTAAACAGTAGGCCTGCATAGAGTCATACACCATACCTGCCGGCCTTAAACAATAGGCCTACATAGAGTCATACACCATACCTGCCGGCCTTAAACAATAGGCCTACATAGAGTCATACACCATAGCTGCTGCTCTTAAACAATAGGCCTACATATAGTCATACACCATAGCTGCTGCTCTTAAACAAAAGGCCTACATAGAGTCATACACCATATCTGCCGGCCTTAAACAATAGGCCTACATAGAGTCATACACCATACCTGCCGGCCTTAAACAGTAGGCCTACATAGAGTCATACACCATAGCTGCCGGCCTTAAACAATAGGCCTACATAGAGTCATACACCATAGCTGCCGGCCTTAAACAATAGGCCTACATAGAGTCATACACCATACCTGCTGGCCCTAAACAATAGGCCTACATAGAGTCATACACCATAGCTGCTTCTCTTAAACAATAGGCCTACATATAGTCATACACCATAGCTGCTGCTCTTAAACAAAAGGCCTACATAGAGTCATACACCATACCTGCCGGCCTTAAACAATAGGCCTACATAGAGTCATACACCATACCTGCCGGCCTTAAACAGTAGGCCTACATAGAGTCATACACCATAGCTGCCGGCCTTAAACAATAGGCCTACATAGAGTCATACACCATAGCTGCCGGCCTTAAACAATAGGCCTACATAGAGTCATACACCATACCTGCTGGCCCTAAACAATAGGCCTACATAGAGTCATACACCATAGCTGCTTCTCTTAAACAATAGGCCTACATAGAGTCATGCACTAAACCTGCTGCTCTTAAACAATAGGCCTACATAGAGTCATACACCATACCTGCCGGCCTTAAACAATAGGCCTACATTGAGTCATACACCATACCTGCCGGCCTTAAACAATAGGCCTACATAGAGTCATACACCATACCTGCCGGCCTTAAACAATAGGCCTACATAGAGTCATACACCATACCTGCCGGCCTTAAACAATAGGCCTACATACAGTCATACACCATAACCTTGGATCTTGATTAATTATTTTAACAGTCGCTTCCTTTTAACGAAAAAGTCAACCTGAACGGAGTTCAGACGTCATGCATGAAGGCTCGCTGAGTGACAGGTTGTTTTTTTTTACTTAGAACTATTAATATCAAACGTGTAGCGTTGGGGGAGGACCGGCTGTGAAATGGAAGCTAGACACACCAGAAGCAAAATATTCATAAGAGATAGTTTCAGTCTAACCACAGTGCAATAGCTATTGAAAAAATGCTTGCATAATTAACTAGATCTAGTTATTATAATTTTTTGTTACCGATAGCTTTTGACTGACGAACGTCGTATGGCAGCTAAACGGAATTTATTCAACATGTTTTTTTTTAAACTTCTGATAAACGTTCTTTGCAATATGTGAAAATAAACAAGTTGGATAACTCACCTCCAAAGTGAAACTGGTGTTATTGTGAAAAGCTCCTGCCTGGCACGCTAAGGTAACTCGCGAGTCAGCAGACGACATAACTTTACCTCCTTTCCGGTTGAAGGTCAGAACTTCTTTTTTTAGACGTAGAAACACAGCAAAGGTTCCAAAACCTTTAGTCCGCATCTCAACAAACCGCGTTTCCTGCGTGCATTAAAAAATGCACGTGAAATAATGGGCGCAGCAATAATAGTAAATTTAAAACAAAATTTGTTGCGTATATCATTAGAACAGAGAATTTATTGGCAGACTTGTGTTTTAAAGAATATACTTTTTTAAAAACAATTGAAATACCTTTCTTATAACGTCATCAGTATAATCAAAATTCTCAATATTTTAAAATGTTTAAATGTTAATGTTCAAAAAATGCGCTAAGAAATTATGTTTTTCATTCATAACTTTGAGAGAAAATATTTTCTGTAGCTAAATAGATGTTTTCGGATTGTCTCACAGACACACTTCCCTGTGTGAACATTAGAATGTTTATGAATGTAAGGGTCGGGAGCAAATCTAAGTGTGCAACTTTAGAGTCACACATTTGAGCCGAGTGTGTACTGACTAGGATGATGGGATATGTAAACTGAAAAAAAAGAAAAAAAAACTAGATTGAATATTTATTAGTCAAATCCAACTCCGAAAGTCTCCGTAAATTCTAATTAGTATGATAAATGACATGCTTGGACCTAGGATCACCTTGATATCCTCAAATACGACTTCAAGTGCTGGTAGCGTAATGAGGCGTCCTTCTGACGTCAGCAGTTTGACGACTGGTTCACGTCCAGGGTGAATTCTAGGCGCACAGTGGGGTATGGCTATCACTAGGGGCTCAGGTAGCTAGGACAGATAGACAGTGAAGACAAAATGTTAATATTTGATGGGCACAGATGTAATGATGGCTTTAACAAGTATTGACAACAATTTCATAAGGTTTAACAAAAGATTAAAGTTAGAACTTCTTTTCTTTTCGTTTTTCAAACATCGATATTCTCAAATAATAATTCAACCTCTACCATTACCATAGAAAATAATTTATTTGAATAAAAACAAAAGGACACTTTTATTTCTTTTAGTTTTTATCTAATACTCTGTTCTAGATGATCCTATCTCACCAGAGATACATTTCTAAATGAACCAGCCTACCTCACCAGAGATACATTTCTAAATGAACCAGCCTATCTCACCAGAGATACATTTCTAAATGAACCAGCCTACCTCACCAGAGATACATTTCTAAATGAACCAGCCTATCTCACCAGAGATACATTTCTAAATGAACCAGCCTACCTCACCAGAGATACATTTCTAAATGAACCAGCCTACCTCACCAGAGATACATTTCTAAATGAACCAGCATATCTCATTTGTAATATTTTATTTTTCTACTATAAAATAATTGATCCTGACATGTGCAGCTTACTTTGATGGATCTGTCGTGGTCAGCCGGTGCCAGTCGCACAATGTTGCTGATGAGTTCTTCAGCCTCGCCCATTGGTAGAACACCAGACAACTGGTCAACAAGAGTGACTGAGATGTCATCCCTTTCAAGGGTCCCGTCGGGGGCTTTGAGTACGACACCAATGCCAGTGTCAACATCACTTCGGTCTATGCTGTAGCTGTCGGGAAAGAAATACAGACAGCTCAGTCAATTATTGATTGCGTGTCCTAACTGAAAGTTTAAAGATTTGTGTTATTAAGAAAACCATGAAAAGATTTGTAATGAATAACACATGCCCATGCACAATGGTGCAGTTGTTTAAATCCGCTATAGTAACTTCGTTTTGTTCTAGTGTTTAGAGCTAAATTTTCGGATGGCTCGTCATCCTATCGAACTTAAACTTTTCGGTGAAAACATATTCTTTCAAATGTTCATCCTCAACCCCACCCCCCCCCCCCCCAAAAAAACAAACAAAAACCAAAAATACAACCCAAAATTCAGTTTTTCTTGTTTTTCAAGTGGAAAATGAACGAAATATGATTTGTTCAATGGGTGCATGTTTTGATGTGGAGACTAATTGTGTAGTTATTGCTATGTGTTTTATATTTGAGACATATTTAGATTTAAATCTATCTTTAGTCTATTAGGTTTTGCATGCACTAAATTTGTTTTAAAAAAAACATTCCATTACAAAAAATCAGCTGCTGCAATTACATACATGATAAATCATGAACAATTACATACATGATAAATCATGAACAATTACATACATGATAAATCATGAACAATTACATACATGATAAATCATGAACAATTACATACATGATAAATCATGAACAATTACATACATGATAAATCATGAACAATTACATACCGGTAAATGCAAACAATAATGCGAAAAATGGGTTTATACGAAAAACTTAGTTTTTAAGGGTAGTTTAAGTATAACAGATGAAAACCCAGATGGAAGTCAAAGTGAAAAACACAAATTGTATCATACATAAGTATCTTTACTGATGTTTGAAAATTAATTTTAATTTATTAAAAAAAACTGAAGATCAATAGATTAAAAAAAAACATACATAAATCTTGGCCAGTTGTCTGGATTTTTTTTGTCTCCCTTCTGATCTTGGGTCGTGATGTCTTCCATTATTATGCTCTCACCTAATCTCATTTCTTCTTCTTCATTCCTTCTCCTCCTTTCCTCTTCAAGCTGTCTTTGTTCTTCTTGGTACTTTCGTTTTGCTTCCTCCTAAAAACAAACACAATAAGAGTTTACTATTTTAACAGTTTAAACCATTTCCTTTCCATTAGAAACATACATGATTCCTGTTAATTAAAGTTATCAGCAATTAAAAATTAACTTAAATTTAAGTCAAATTTACTTTGTTAAATCTTATTTTTTCAGGAATTTTACAGATATTATAGAAATATATTCCCTGTACAAATCGTTGCATGAGTGTGAGTAATATGTAGTACAAACTAGGGACATGAGTGTGAGTACTATGTAGTACCCACTAGGGACATGAGTGTGAGTAATATGTAGTACCCACTAGGGACGTCATTTCAGTTTCTTTTCATGAGGATGGTGCAGACTTATAGGTTGTTGATTTTGTTGTTACTGGAAGCACCGCAGTACATAGCTGACTACTGGTGACGTCAAAGTACATAGCTGACCACTGGTGACGTCACAGTGCATAGCTGACCGCTGGTGACGTCAAAGTACATAGCTGACCACTGGTGACGTCACAGTACATAGCTGACTACTGGTGACGTCACAGAACATAGTGATTGATATAAGAATTAATTTCTAGATTACGATTTACGCTTTGTATAGTTAATTTTAAAATGAACGAAGACTTATTGATTTCCTTATTGATATTCTGCTACTTTTGATTTTTTGCTGTTCTAGATATTGATACCTATTGGGAAAAGATATTACAAATACATGGGGGGGGGGGGTTAGCAAATGCCCCTCTCTGCACTACCAAAACGACTTCCCCAGAACCCACCTCTGCATGTCTCTTTTCTATCTCTGCACGTCGAGCCGTCTCTGCCCTCTTGACAGCGGCTCCTGCTGCATTCCTTGCAATGATAGCAGCTTCCTCGGCCAGACTGGCTTCCAGCTGTGCGTGGGTGGCGTTCTCGTGGGCAGTTAGAGCGTCAGCAGAGGCTCGTGCTGAGATGGCCTTTATTTCTAACAACCTTGCCTCGCTGAGTTTCTTTCTTGCTTCTTTCTCTTCATCTATAATAGAAGCACCAAAACAGGATACAATAATGATGTCTAATTTTCTCAAGGAAGTTGGAAATTTTTTAAGACGTTTTGTCTTAGAATAATAATGTATTCCTATGAAAACGGTACTTAATTTATGTTGAGAGTTTGCTCGGGTCAAGGAGCATTTGAGTTAAAATTGTAGTGTTGTTAGTGATCGATCAATGTAATGGGCCCAGGTCTAAAAATCACTGTTCCTAATGTCTACACTGTTTTGTGTCGTGTGGGTTCACAGCAAGTATTTTGATGAAGTTTTTGGGAGCAAACCCATAGCCTTGTTAAATTAAAATGTATGTGTTGCAGGTAAGTCGTTTGGTCATGCAATCTCCATTGTTTTATCTGTCACCCAGGTAGAGCCCTATAGACTCCGCAAACACTTTTTAGGTGGAATAAAATAGGAAACATTTGACATAGACATTAGAATAGAATGAAGTGTACGAATGTTGAGTGATTGGCTTAGTTGTGTAGGAATCTTTAACAAAAGGGACGGTCTAGTTAACACATTTTGTACAGTTCTATGTTTAATGCTGTGTTCGCTATTACAAAGCATTTTCCTCAGGATTCAAACTTCCATAATTTAACTGGGTGTTGGCAACCTTGAGCTACGTCTTGCTTACCGCCAGGACCAGGCTCAGTCTCATCAGTCCACGCATTAAGCTCGACAGATTTGGCGCTCGTCGTGATTAGGTCACAGATTTGGTTGGTGATGTCCTTGATGTCCTGCAGTTGCTCATTGATCCCCCCTGTCACAACCTCGCACGCCTTGTAAGCGTCAGACAGTGACGTCAACGTTCGGCTAAACTCGGGAACTTCATCGGTAAACTCCGTAAAGTCTTGTGTTTGAAGCCGTGTCTGGTAGCCAGTGAGAATGGATTTTGCTTGTCTAAAAAAAAAAAAAAAAAATCAACTACATGAAATCAGTCAAGTAAAAACAGAGAACTAACCTAGCCATGTCCCAAAGCACAACAAAAAATGTACGCTTTTTGTAACATGAACCACTTCGTCTTCAACATCTGATGCCTATCCTTTAACTTCAGTACACTCTGCCTTGGTTACTGAGATCTTCTCCCATGTATAACAGCACATCCCAACACACTACAAGGAATGGTGGCATCTCCAGAATAAAATAACTAAATTTATAGTCAGTATGAATAAAAGACTCAATTTTCACTATACACCCATACCTCGCTTTACGGCCTAGATACGTTCCGGAAAAGTTGGCCGTAAAGCGAAAAGCCGTATAATGAATCAATAATTTTGATATAAACCCATACAAATTTAGTTGGATCTGTTCCAATTTTTCTAAAAAATAATATAGTCGTTAGTTCATAAATCATTTTATTCTTTTCATTTCCTATAAAAATAAAAGTACAAAACATTGTAATAGTAAACAGAAATTTAAAAAATAAATATATAAATTAAAAAACAAAAGAAATCATATGCACATATTTATACATAAAATAATGTTTAGAAACTTTAGAATCTGATGAACATTAAGACGAAAAATCATCTGCCATCCTCACTTTCCGCTGTTGTGGATTGACCCAGTTGAAAATATTGGTGCAAAGTTGTCTGCTTTGCCTTGCTTTCTGTTTCTTTTAAAAGAGTTTTGTAACAGGCAATTGCTGAATTTACTCCTCTAGACACTTTAGCGCTGCGTTCTTCGTCTGGATCATTTTGAAGAAGGATTTCATTCCCTGCTCAAAATATGAAAGTGCGTTTGATATGTTCTTTGCAGTTAGCTGTTGGCCGTATAATGAAACATCGTGGGCCGTAAACCAAAAAAAAGCCATAATTTAAAAAGGCCGTAATAGCGAAATGCCGTATAAAGAGCGGCCGTATAGCGAGGTATAGGTGTATTTTGTGACAAGTTGCTATACACAATATCCTTATGCGCTATATTAGCTGTTAATGTTTAACATTTTCCCATCATGAGCCATCACAATCAATTTAGTCAATTCATTTAATACCTATCTTGTTATTTGGTTTTTTTACAAATATTTCCATCGAAACAAATCAACCAAAAAAAATACAAATACCCAAGAAAACTGTTTAGGTTTCCCGAATGACAAACCTTATAGCTAATTAACCATTCCTTAAGTCTGTTTCTTAAACAAATCCTATTGCAAACATTCTAATTACTTACTTGAACATATCTTGTAAATTGTCTTGCATGTGACCGACGTTATCGGCGGCTTCTTTGATGCGTCGCATTCTGTCGGCACTGGCCTCGCGATACTGTCTCTTTGACTCACGCGACACCCTCTTTCTTGCTCGCCCGTCCTTGACCTCAGTATCACTCCCTGGGTCTTGATCTGCGTCACTGACACCATAATCTGCTTGGCGAGTCTCAACATCTCTGTCTTCGGAAGTTTGGCGTTCTAAGTTTGCGTGTCTCAAAGCGACACTCTTGAGATCAGTTTCCTGCTTGTAAAGTGAAGTGTTTGCATGGGAGACCTCGCCGATGACTTCACTTCCGCTGGCCGCACTCTCGCTACGAATACTGATCGACTCAAGGTCATCCGAATAGCTGAAGTGTTCGTCGGAGGGATACGGATCTTCGGTGTCACTCGAGTTCACAGACCTACTCTCTGGTGAACTTGCTTTCTTAAACGCACGACTTCTTTCCCATGATTCATCCGCCAACCCGCCATGTTTCTGCATTGAGCTCTGAGAACTGTCCTTTACGTTTCTATAAACAATAACGTCTCTGACCATTCGCCCCTTCTTTTGCTGTCGCGGATGACTGGATTTTGGTCTCGCGATTTTCTCGTCAGCCATGTTTGCCGGTTGTCTCAAAGCTGTTACCGGGGGCGCCATGCTCGTTAGGATGAAATCGTCAAAGTCCCCGGCCTCGTTACCGCTGGTGTTTTGGTCACTTTCGTAAACGTTGGTGAATTCTGTTCTCGGCCTCGTGCTTATTGCCCTGTCGTACTCACTGGTGGAGCTTTGAGGGCTACCTGGGCGGGTATTGGGTTCGCACCCGCTATTTTCAGTCACGGATTTCTGAGATGTTTTTGAGGGAGATGTCTGGTAGCTAACTGGTCCTTCTTCGGTGAAGTCCTCTTCATAAGCTGAAGGGGATCGATATTGAACTGAACTAGTGTCCATATTTTCTTTGTTACAAATAGGGGCCGTTTCGGGACTGGCCACATAGGGACTGGCCACATCGGGACTGGCCACATAGGGACTTGCCACATCGGGACTGGCCACATCGGGACTGGCCACATTCACTTGTCTAGGAGTTGAAACAACCTCGTTTTCATTCTCAACTTCTGTAGTCACCGGATAAAAACTATACTTTTCTGCTGCAGGCTTGTCAAAACCACCGGTTAGTGGTTCGCCATGATGACCATTACGATCGTCATTCTCCCTGTATTGCTCTCTTTCATTCTTCTTATTGCTGTCCTTATCTAACACACTTATTTCTTTATTTCTTTTAGCTTTAGACTTAGCCCCGTAGAAAGTGGAGCTCAAAATAACTGGTTTTTGCCCGTCATTCGTTTGGTCAGATACTTCCGCTCCGTCATGCGTTAAGAAATCATTATTTTTATTGTCAGCAAAGTCGAATCTGTCTTTTAACTCGGAGGCCGAGATTGTATCACTAGGGGCGGGTGAATGGATCTTTGAGCCTACTAGGTAATTTTCAGAATTTTTCTCACTATTGCTGGAACCTTTGTCGGAGCTTTTTATCGTTTCTGGCATAATAAAATTAGAACGTAGGCTAGGTGAAATGCTCTTCCTTTTCGTTTCAGAAGTCAGGCTAGGGGATGTACTCTTCCTTTTCGTTTCAGAAGTCAGGCTAGGGGATGGACTCTTCCTTTTCGTTTCAGAAGTCATGCTAGGAGATGGACTCTTCCTTTTTGTTTCAGAAGTCAGGCTAGGGGATGGACTCTTCCTTTTCGTTTCAGAAGTCAGACTAAGGGATGGAATCTTTCTTTTCGTTTCAGAAGTCAGGCTAGGTGATGGACTCTTCCTTTTCGTTTCAGAAGTCAGGCTAGGTGATGGACTCTTCCTTTTTGTTTCAGAAGTGAGGCTAGGGGATGTACTCTTCCTTTTCGTTTCAGACGTCAGGCTAGGGGATGGACTCTTCCTTTTCGTTTCAGAAGTCAGGCTAGGCGATGGACTCTTCCTTTTCGTTTCAGAAGTGAGGCTAGGTAATGGACTCTTCCCTTTCGTTTCAGAAGTGAGGCTAGGTGATGGACTCTTCCTTTTCGTTTCAGAAGTGAGGCTAGGTGATGGACTCTTCCTTTCAGAAGGTACGCTGGGTGAAAGATGCCTCTGAGAGATGAGCGTGGCTGTTTGATGTTGACTTTTTTGTTTTGGTTTTGCTCCCGATTTAGAACTACCCAAAGAGCTGCTACTGTCAGATTGTTTAGAATTAGAAGAGCTTTTAGAATCAGTTTTTGTTAGAATTTTTGCAGGATGTGATTTACTCTCAATTTTGTTTTGGTAACCGTCTATATTATTCTGAGTCTCAGATGAAACGCCGTGCGAATTACTCACGGAAGTTTGAGATTGTGAATCATGCAACCGACTCCTTTCAGAATGCGCTCTAAATGAACGGCTGTTCATTTGTGTCTTTGAATCGTGTGATGAACTCTTAGCGTCAGATCGTAGGCTATGCGAAGGACTTTTAACTTCAGACCGATTTCTGTAGGAAGGATTTTTGGCCTTTGATTTTAGGCTATGTGTGGGGCTCTCCTTCGCTGATATTTCATCGTTTGAAGGGTTCTTAGCATGTGATCTTAGGGTATTAGAAGAACTTGTTGCCTCTGATTTTAGGCTATGCGAAGGACTTTTGTTCTCTGATCTTTGGCGATGTGAAGGACTTTTAGCCTCTGATCTTAGGCTATGTGAAGGACTTTTAGCCTCTGATCTTAGGCTATGCGAAGGACTTTTGTTCTCTGATCTTTGGCTATGTGAAGGACTTTTAGCCTCTGATCCTAGGCAATCTGAAGGGCTTTTAAACTCTGATCTTAGGCTATGTGAAGGACTTTTGGTCTCTGATCTTTGGCTATGTGAAGGACTTTTAGCCTCTGATCTATGGTTCTGTGCTGGACTTCCAGCCTCTGATTTTTGGCTATTTGAAGGACTTTTGGCCTCTGATCTTATGCTACTTGAAGGACTCCTAGGAACAGTCACATTAAAGACATTATCTTTATGACTATTATCTATCTGATCATTTTCAAGTATTTCACCTTCTTTGACATGGCCAACGGCCGATTCTCTTTGGTCGTATTTATCGCTTTTTACGTTTTCTGATTCATCAACAGTACACACAGCTTCTTTATTTATCCGGTTTTCTTCAATTCCATTTACCTGATTACCATTTACGGAATTTCTATTCAGTGTTAAGTCTTCCCGAATAAGAACTTCATCACCGTCACCACATTTAACGCCTGAACTCGCTGTACTCTCCGACACCGAAGAAATATCGCTCCCAAAACCTTTTTCAAAGCGGACGCTTTTCAGCCTTTCTCGAAGCCTCGAATCCGAACGCGTTAACGATGTGCTAAAATATCCATTATCGTGAACAGCGCGTTCGGGGTTGAGGTTATCTATTTGAATCACACCGTAGTTTTCTGATGACGCACTAGCGGTTGTTGATTCTTCAGCATTGGTTTCCGCAAGAGAATCGACACAGCTATTTTCGGAATGACATGAATCCGGACTTTTTGTATTGTGCACGTTTTCCGAGAAGTCCAACTCCGTTCCGGCTGAAACTCGAGTCAACGTTACACTCTTCTCTTCGAATGAACTTGATTTAGTATTTCGCGTAGCTATGATATCCTCCCTTTCGTTTTTTTCCCCAAAAACGTTTCTACGATCCTCCTCCGCAATATTTACCACATCTTGATAACTTCCGCTGTTTAAAGGTATATCCGCGGAATGATGGTTTTCATTAAATTTCTCGGAAGTCGTATCACCTTTTGGCTCTAGTTGAAAGAAACTTGGATCACAATAGTCTGATTTGTCATCATGAACTTCCGGGTAACCTACGATGTTTTGTGGTATATTCTGACCGAAAGTATAAATAGATGAATACTCGGTACTCACATCACTTAAGTTTCGTGGAGCCGCATGTGGCTCATCCCTGTTAATCTCGTCGTTGCTTACGATGCCGTCATTGTTGACCTCGTCACCACCGGCTGACTCGCCCTGTCCCTTGATATCCTCTACACGGTCGTCTGGCTGGTTTACTTCTCTCTGCTCGTGTACGTACGTGTGCGCGCCGGTCGTCTCGTCGATTGATTCTTCGCCGGCTTTGTTCTCGCTGCCACTGATTTGTTCGACGCGGTCTTTTGTCGTCGCGTCTCTTGCAGAGATATTGTCACACGAATCACGTGACACGCCCGTATGGGAGTCGATTGTCTCTGTGTCCAAAATGGGGGCCACCCCTTCCAAACTGTCGGCCATTCGGTCTTGGTTCGCTAGTCACGAAACAATCTGGCTAATTATATTACCTGGTGCGCTTGTTCCATTTGGCTTCTGAAACACAGCAAGGAGTATAGGGCGTTATTGATTTTAATAAGCATTAAAGAACATATTTGACTCTTAATTGAAACGACACGTTTAATTTAAATCATTAAAATAAGTGGTAAGTGTTTTCAATACACTCAACTTGCGCAGTCAAATGTTTTAAGATAAGTTTTTTATACATTAACCCTCTTACCCCCACTTTTTTTTTTAAATTCCTTTTTTTTAAACATGTACACACTTTCACACAAAAAAGAAAGGAACCAGGTTGTTGTACAACCTAAAAATGAGTGAGGAATTACCCATAAGTTTATATTGAAATAATTATAGATCATTGGTATTCTAATCACAGATGAGAGAGAGCGAGCAACCAAATAATTTATGTCTAGCAACTGGACATTAAACTGCAAAAGTCAAATGGATGGTTATACTATGATAATATAAAAAAAAATTAATGGCTGAGTCATTGGACATTTTCGGAAGCATCCCCGGACATAATGCTTACAACTTTAATCGACTGCTGACAACAGTAACGAGGATGCAAAGGATTATACATGTCTTTAAATTACGCCAGTCTGCAACCAAAACCTTACAAACTATAAATGTGGTTGATGCTTCGGCTTCACTCCTGGCTTTTGTTGCCGTGTCGTGTTGGTTGAAAGGGGAAAAACATATTATCAATTTAATTAGTTTTCACCAGAACATATTTACAATTTTGAGTTTTTTGGAAAACAAAACGAAACAAATAAATGACTCAAATAAATTCATAACGCATAGTTCCCGTTACCGTGCTGCGATAGCTCATATCTTGCGGCAAGTACAAGGTGCTTGCTATGGAATTAATATAGGCACTGTTTGTGTCAAAGATTGCATACACTACGCTGGCTAAAGTAAAGACTACACTGGCTACAGTATAGACTACACTGACTTAAGCATAGACTACATTGACAAAAGTATAGACTAAACTGACCTAAGCATAGACTACATTGACAAAAGTATAGACTATGCTGAATTAAGCTTAGACTACATTGACAAAAGTATAGATTACACTGACTAAAGCATAGACTACATTGACAAAATTATAGACTACACTGACTAAAGCATAGACTACATTGACAAAAGCATAGACCACACTGACTAAAGCATGAACTACATTGACAAAAGTATAGACTATGCTGACTAAGCATAGACTAAAATAACTAGAGTACAGACTAGACAAGAGGCGGGCGTCGCTAAAGGGTACAGATGACAGATTTCCGTTGGCGCCATATTAGTTAGGGGTGCAAAAAATGTGCTTTGATATTATTTTATTGGATGAAAATAATGGGTTCGGGAGCTGAAAAAAGAAAGAGAGGCTCTTTAAAATGAATCTTGTCCCAGGGCGCCAAACACTCTAGCTACGCATCTGGACTAGATAAACTAGAGTGTCACTCGGCATTGAATGGGCCTTTCCTATTCAATACCTAATATTACAAGCCTAACTGAGTCTGGGTACATGCGAACATATTTGGAGTTTTCCATCCCATCATTTTTTAAATTTTCGCTGTCAGATTCGCATTCTTGGTGGTCTTCGTTGAATTACTAAACTGGATTCCGATTCTTGGTGTCTACGTGGGTGAAATTAATCTGCTGGAGTCTTATTTTTTAAAATAAAATTTAAAATTGGACGAAAAAATGCAATAGATTACAGAAAATATAAGAGTTTGGGAATTTTTAAAAAATAATAACCATAATTTAACAACCCTAATGCTAAATTAACAACCCTAAACTTAACTTAACAACCCTAAATTTTACAACCCTAGCCATAACTTAACAACCTAACACTAACTTCACAACACAAACACTAATTTCACAACCATAACTTAACAACCCTAACTCAACAACCCCAACTTAACAACCCTAACCGTGTAACACACAATAAAACTGCCATTGCCAACAGCGTGGAATTAGAGCTTACAAATTTGCAGGTCCTCACCGAACAGAACAAAGAATTGTTTCCTCATAAAACCCATTCATTGATATGCATTGGCTATATATATGAATGGTTTTTTTAAAAAATGTATATACAAGTAACAAAAAAATGTGATATGATGACGATATAACTCTGTTTCTAGATGAATAAACTGTGCCCATGGATTGTTGGGTAAATATATTTATTCCTTTATTTTCAACTCCAGGTATTTGGTCACACGACCCAGCACATTAGATTGGGTTATGCCTCAGTCTTCACTTATCGATCTACAAATATCGACTTACAATAGTTAAATCGCAGTTGAGTTATCGCACCGAACAGAGATGTTTACTTTAGCCGCGTGATTTTTGTTATATTTTCACCAGAATAAAAATAAAAAAACCTTTTACCTTCCCTCGAGGCACAACCAAGCCATTGTCGCCATAGAGAAATAATATTAAGACCACCCCATAATATATGCCAATATCTTTTTATATACCAGACACCAATGTCAGACCAATATCTTGCTGTATACCAGACATCCATTTCATACACATATATTGTTGTATGCCAGTAATGTATGACATAATCATATCTTGTTGCATGCTAGACATGGATATCATACCCGTATTTCGCTATATAACAGTCATCGCTGCTATAGTGTTATATACCGGACCATTACTGACCATGCCCATAGTCTCTGCTTGAACGAAAAGCCTTGCATGTGTCCCGGACTAAAGCTGTAATTTATGGCAAAGTATATCTTGGCTTTGCCTCAAAAAGTGAACACTATTTTCAGAGTACTGGTGAGACTCGTTAAATAACTACCGCAATTTATGTTCGTCTTTTACTCAAAATTTTAATTAACGTGCAGAATATTGATTATTCAGCATGGCCAAAATCAATTTACTTTTCTGGCGGTCTGATATTTCGTTGGCTGGCGTACTCTGATGTGGCTTTGAATGGCGAGTTGCATTTTACGTCGGCTTGACCCCAGGCACACGGAAAAGCACTTAGGAAAAACAGTTTAGGGGTGGAGTCAGGCTGGCCATGAAAGTGGATACAAGTTGATGACGGGATGTAGGTTAAATTAACAGTGAAGCTATATTTAAAAACCTGTTCCAGTTTTACGGTTCAGTTGTTAAATACATTTCGATATTTTCATACAAACTTTAATTTTTTTTAAATTAAAACAATATCTTAATGCGCTTACATTTACATAAGTAAATTTATTAAAAGCACATTTGTGTAACACCTGCATTAATTGTTATGCTAAGAGCAGTGGCGTAGCTTAACTCCCGCCCGGGTCACAATACCTTTTTTATAGCCCTCCAATACCTTTTTAGCGCCCCCCTATTCGAAAACCATACAATATTATAGTAAAATATACCATTTGGCGCCCTTTTGTGAGTAGCGCCCGGGGCATGATGCCCCCTTGCCCCCCCCCCCTCACTACGCCACTGGTTAAGAGCTCGACTTAACCTCTCAGTTTAAAATATAAGAAAGAAATATTTATTTACAAAGCACTTAAGTATAAGATGAGGAATATGAAGTCACAAAATCGCCCAGAATGTTCTTTTAAAAAATGTCAACACAAGATAAAAATATATTTTTACCTTGATGCAGCTCTATTTTTATGAAGAGACTTAAATATAGTATACAAAAAATATTTGTTCATGTTGAATCTGCATTTTATGTATGGTAAAATAAATTTTTCATACGAAAGTGATATCTGTTTGCATACACACATGATCATGCAAGAACTGCATGTTCATAGCATCAACTGCATGCATAATAACCTCAAATTCTGCACTACTCCAACTCCTTTATTAAGTTTTAAAGATAATGCGGCAGAGCCAATAGAAAAACTTTAGTGCTATAATTGAATTATGGGACTGTTAAAAAACAAAAAGAAAAAAAAAAATAGCAAAAACGAAACGACAAACCGTTTACAACATCAAACATTATATTTAAAAAAATATTTTATGATCATTAGACAAAAGAGTTTTAAAATTAAATCAATACATTTCAGAAATTAAAAGTACAATTAAGTTTTTAAAAAAGTTAAAACATAGGAAACAAACCATCTAAGAGTCTCTATTTCGTCTTTAACACGAGCTTATACTTACCAACAATTTGGTTATTGAGAAAAGCCAAGCAACTTCTCGTATTTAAATAACAATAGTAGGTTTTATTATGATAGAAATATGATTCGGTTAACCGAGGATGTCATCACTTATAACATATTTTATTGGAAAAATCACCGCGAGAAGGATAAAGCAAAATATATTTAAATGTTACCACCTAACAGAATACTTTACATTAAAAGTAATAATGCTGTCCACTAAAGTGATGAAAGGAAAATAATACCTACATTCAGATAAGTTTAGCAGCTGGAATACAAGTACAAAGTTTAATTACTGCTTGTAATGTTTCACAACTAGTAGTTTATTGCTATTTAAGCTGGTCTTAAGTGTTACCAGCACAAGCAAACGTAAGCGCACCTAATGCCATGTGGAATTACAGACGTGAAAGTGACACAATCTCAACTTTGTTTGGAGAGGTAGCCAAAGCCGGACGTCTGACATCACGGGACATACCTTGGTAACGGCTAATGGCAACCGTTCATAAACTTTACGTTTGGCGTCCGGGCTTGGCTTAGCACCGTACTCGAGAAATTCAATGACGGCATTATTGGGTATTGGTTCTGTGCATCGATAATCAATAATCAGTTTGGTGATTATTAACAATTTGGCAAGTTGATTTTCTTTCCTTTTGTTTTCACTTGTTTTAATAAACTTTCATATCACACGTTATGGTTGGAATTTTGACATCGCACTGAGCTATTTGCCTACTCTCAACATCAACATCTCAAATGTGTTGTTAACTGCTTCTTTTGTTTTCAAATTAAGGGAAATGTAGATGGCTATGATGGCTATGATGGCTATGATGGCTATGATGGCTATGATGGCTATGATGGCTATGATGGCTATGATGGGCTATGATGGCTATGTTGGCTATGATGGCTATGATGGCTATGATGGCTATGTTTGCTTATTATAATTCTTTCCATTATTTACTAACCAGTAAGTAAGCCCGTCAACACCAGTTTATTTCTTACGTGCGTGTCAGTCATTTTGAAATTGCACCTTCCTCAACTACCCTGGCACACCTTTTATTGCACACCTTCCCTGCGATGCCTTCTCTTCTACACATTACCTGACCTGCCTTCCCTTGCACACCTTCCCTGCGATGCCTTTCAACATTTTCTCTAATCTACATAGCCACACTCGGCTCATTCAATCAAAAGTTGTTTTTTAAAACTATCTCTTGGAAGGTTTTAACTCTTGGACTTGAAATTTTAGTATATTTAACATTGTATTAACGCCATGAATCATGCACACTAGTAAAAGAATGGAAAACAATACCGCATGGAATTGATTGAGTTTGCCGCCATACACCGTTTCTCATAGTGAGCGTTTGGTGACCTGTGCAGTGCCTGGTGACCTGTGCAGCGTCTGGTGACCAGTGCAGTGTCTGGTGACCTGTGCAGTGTCTGGTGACCTGTGCAGTGTCTGGTGACCTGTGCAGTGCCTGGTGACCTGTGCAGCGTCTGGTGACATGTGCAGTGCCTGGTGACATGTGCAGTGTCTGGTGACCAGTGCAGTGCCTGGTGACCTGTGCAGTGTCTGGTGACCTGTGCAGTGTCTGGTGACCTGTGCAGTGTCTGGTGACATGTGCAGTGCCTGGTGACCTGTGCAGTGCCTGGTCACCTGTGCAGTGTCTGGTGACCTGTGCAGTGCCTGGTGACCTGTGCAGTGCCTGGTGACCTGTTTAGTGTCTGGTGACCTGTGCAGTGCCTGGTGACATGTGCAGTGTCTGGTGACCTGTGCAGTACCTGGTGACCTGTGCAGTGTCTGGTGACCTGTGCAGTGTCTGGTGACCTGTGCAGTGTCTGGTGACCTGTGCAGTGCCTGGTGACCTGTGCAGTGTCTGGTGACCTGTGCAGTGCCTGGTGACCTGTGCAGTGTTTGGTGACCTGTGCTGTGCCTGGTGACATGTGCAGTGTCTGGTGACCTGTGGAGGGCAAGTCTGGTGCCAGCAGCTAGCACACTTGGTCGGGGGGATCTAAAGTGTGTGATAGCTGTGGTCTGGTGATCTGGCTGGTGCCGTCGGCCGCCGCCTTTGGCACCGGTGTCGGGTCATCGGGCTTGGTGTGTGTCCTTGGTCACGTGGACCTGAGAAGACTCCGACCAGACGCGCCACCGGTTGCCCCACCGGGACTTCCACGCATTAAGAGGTTGTGGATGTTTTAATAGAGCCACACGGAGACCGTTGTCACCGGAGCGGGCTATGCGTTTCAATAAGGCGAAATTCACGCATGCGAACAGCGAGGGGGCGGGGCCTGGGATGGAAGCGAGCCCGGGCTCCGTAAGCAAGCGAGATCAAAAGCCCGACCACTCTCCACCTAGAACGGTGATCTCGGGGGTCAACTCTCGGCCCTTAATAGTGGCGGTGTGTAGGCTCTCACTTTTGTGGCCATATGGTATGATGATTCCGGCTGTGCCATGTCCAAAAGATAAATGTCGTGACAAGGCGGGAAGGCACAGTCAGGAGCGACGAAGCCGTCCGAGTGGGGCAGGATACAGCTCGCTGTACCCCACGTAGACGATGGGAGATGTGGGACAAGGCGGAATGAGGTTTCGTCTTCGGCTAAGAATGAGACTTGAGTTCTTTGGACCAGGTGGGAGTTCAGAACTAACCCGAGGCGTCGGGGTGTGGGTGCCCGCGGGCGTCCCTGGTGGGCGCTGCGCCGTCCGTTGCCGGCGGGTGGGGTCGGGGCCGTGTTCCCGTGTTCCTTTGCCCATTAGGATGGTATTTTCTGCCTGCGTTCAGGTCATTAACGTGCTGGTCGCTAACGGAGGGAGTCGAAGTCCCCCAGAAAGAAGAGGCTGGTCGGTGGCTTATGCCCCGTTGTCCGACAATTTTGATTGCGGCGCTTTGGATAGAAACTGTTGGGCTGGTCGCTTGTGCCGCGGAGGCTCGAGCATGTCGGTGGTTAGTCAGCCCTGCTTGGTCGGTTTTTCCGGGCCCATTTGTACAAACGGCCCCCATTTCACGTGGGGGGGCCGTGAGCCAAGCTATCTCGCAACCGCTGGTTAGCAGCGGGGAGGCCTTCGGCCTCGGTTCGGCTGTAACGGTTACGAAGCGTCGGATCGGGGTTGGGGACGCCGCTCTTCGTGAGTGGTCGGCCTAAGAGCTTCGTGCTCAGTGCCGCTTCAGCACATGTCTTTTACGGTGACCTGTGCAGTGTCTGGTGACCTGTGCAGTGCCTGGTGACATGTGCAGTGTCTGGCGACCTGTTCAGTGTCTGATGACCTGGGCAGTGTCTGGTGACCTGTGCAGTGCCTGGCGACCTGTGCAGTGTCTGGCGACCTGTGCAGTGCCTGGCGACCTGTGCAGTGTCTGGCGATCTGTGCAGTGACTGATGACCTGTGCAGTGACTCGCGACCTGTGCAGTGTCTGGTGACCTGTGCAGTGCCTGGTGACATGTGCAGTGTCTGGCGACCTGTTCAGTGTCTGATGACCTGGGCAGTGTCTGGTGACCTGTGCAGTGCCTGGCGACCTGTGCAGTGTCTGGCGACCTGTGCAGTGCCTGGCGACCTGTGCAGTGTCTGGCGATCTGTGCAGTGACTGATGACCTGTGCAGTGACTCGCGACCTGTGCAGTGTCTCGCGATCTGTGCAGTGACTGATGACCTGTGCAGTGTCTGGCGACCTGTGCAGTGCCTGGCGACCTGTGCAGTGTCTGGCGATCTGTGCAGTGACTGATGACCTGTGCAGTGACTCGCGACCTGTGCAGTGTCTCGCGACCTGTGCAGTGTCTGATGACCTGGGCAGTGTCTGGTGACCTGTGCAGTGCCTGGCGACCTGTGCAGTTCCTGGTGACCTGTGCAGTGTCTGGTGACCTGTGCAGTGTCTGGTGACCTGTGCAGTGTCTGGTGACCTGTGCAGTGACTCGCGACCTGTGCAGTGTCTGGCGATCTGTGAAGTGACTGATGACCTGTGCAGTGTCTGGTGACCTGTGCAGTGACTGATGGCTCAGTGTCTAAAGACCAGTGCAATGTCTGGCGTTCTGTGCATTGTCTGGAGACCTGAGCATTGTGTGGTTACCAGTGCTCTGTCTGTTTTCCTTTAGCTCCGTAACAATATTGCGAAGACTTCAGAATGCAGTATTTGCTTTGTAAATTTGTTTTTTGATCTCATCATCTATTGTTACTGACCTGTAGAAGACGGTGCCCAAATATGTGAATTTGTCCACAACTTGAAGATTCTGTTACATCAATGATATGTTAGGTACTCTGTAGGCATTCCCACAGCCATACATCTGTTCTGCATCTTATAAGTATAATATTTTAAATAGTTTTTTTAAGCCCTACCTCTCACTTCTGGTACCCGGGTACGAATAGCCGCAGCCATCTCAACCTCTCACTTCTGGTACCCGGGTACGAATAGTCGCAGCCTTACTCAAATGGAACACTACTTGTGGGAGAGGAAACAAAATTTGTCATTGATTATCCCGGTTTCTCCAGGAACCCATTAAGAATGCGTAGCCTGGAATAACTGTGGGATGTAGTTGTAGAAATTAGTGGCGACATACCTGTAGAAATGAACATCGGTTTATCGCCGGCTAGACAATTAATTGGAGAGACGTGTGTCGGTGGGTGTGTGTTAGTGAATAGATTTCTCTGCCGTTCCAATGGGGCTTTCTTGAGTGATCAGAAAAGAGGCAGTTGAGGGGTTACTTTGATTTAAAAAATATTTCACAAACTTTTCAATGTAGACATTGAGATCTATGGAATAAATTGAAAATAGTTTATTTTTTTAGTAAAAGAACAGTATGTAATAATCAATGGGTCATACTGCTAAACATGTTATAACGTTATTACGTTAAGTTGTATCCATTTTAACCAGAAGTCGCAGTACTGTTACCAGTGTGTGACTGTATAGTACTTGTGAAAACAGAGTGTTAATTGATGAACCTGCAAGATCAAAGGCGGCAATCAGGCGTGCAGATTGTATCGATCTGATCCAAATACACGGTAGTCGTCTCCGTCTCAACAATGTTAGGTAAACTTTGTAAACTAATTGGAATACACTTTTAATTATATTTGTAATAATTTGTTCAACAATGCTAGCTAAATACTGCTGCTTTTTAGGGGTTGTATTTCTCAAATATTTATTAACCCATTAATAAAATGTAGCTCTTCAAAATAAATCTAAAATGACAGATGCGCCATAATTACATGAGCAAAGAGGACATCGGGTAGTCTGGTCAAATGTAAAACTATAGCTTTTAGGACATCGGGTAGTCTGGTCAAATGTAAAACTATAGCTTTGAGGACATCGGGTAGTCTGGTCAAGTGTAAAACTATAGCTTTGAGGACATCGGGTAGTCTGGTCAAATGTAAAACTATAGCTTTGAGGACATCGGGTAGTCTGGTCAAGTGTAAAACTATAGCTTTGAGGACATCGGGTAGTCTGGTCAAATGTAAAACTATAGCTTTGAGGACATCGGGTAGTCTGGTCAAGTGTAAAACTATAGCTTTGAGGACATCGGGTAGTCTGGTCAAATGTAAAACTATAGCTTTGAGGACATCGGGTAGTCTGGTCAAATGTAAAACTATAGCTTTGAGGACATCGGGTAGTCTGGTCAAATGTAAAACTATAGCTTTGAGGACATCGGGTAGTCTGGTCAAATGTAAAACTATAGCTTTGAGGACATCGGGTATATATAGTCTGGTCAAATGTAAAACTATAGCTTTGAGGACATCGGGTATATATAGTCTGGTCAAATGTAAAACTAAAGCTTTGAGGACATCGGGTAGTCTGGTCAAGTGTAAATCTATAGCTGGTAAAACTATAGCTTTGAGGACATCGGGTAGTCTGATCAAATGTAAAACTATAGCTTTGAGGACATTGGGTAGTCTGGTCAAGTGTAAAACTATAGCTTTGAGGACATCGGGTAGTCTGGTCAAGTGTAAAACTATAGCTTTGAGGACATTGGGTACTCTGGTCAAATGTAAAACTATAGCTTTGAGGACATCGGGTAGTCTGGTCAAGTGTAAAACTATAGCTTTGAGGACATCGGGTACTCTGGTCAAATGTAAAACTATAGCTTGGAGGATATCGGTTACTCTGGCCACCCCCATCCTACGCCACTGAGTTTTCGAGTTACTGTCATTCCTAAGGAACGGTTTGTATATCAATATCTCCACACTTCTTTCTACCAATGTACTCGAAAAGTTACATGATAACAACAACAGAACCTTTTAGAAATGTACTACATTCTAAATTAACCTTTATATTCAGTGAGAACCTGCTCAGATTTCCTAACTAAGATCCTAGCAACGAATGTAAACATAACATTTGTTGTGGATGGGTTGTGTGGGTAAACTTGCTGAAAAACGTCAAGTCATTAATCGATGAAAATAATGCCAAGGACCAGTTTAGTGGCTGATATTCTATACACGTTTCAGTCTAGTGGCTGATATTCTATACACGTTTCAGTCTAGTGGCTGATATTATATACACGTTTCAGTCTAGTGTCTGATATACTATACAAGTTTCAGTCTAGTGGGTGAGATTCTATACAATTTTCAGTCTAGTGGCTGATATTCTATACAAGTTTCAGTCTAGTGGCTGATATTCTTTACATGTTTCAGTCTAGTGGCTGATATTCTATACATGGATTCAGTATAGTGGTTGAGATTCTATACAAGGGTCAGTGTAGTGGTAGTTTTTCTCTTCTCGCAGCACCAAACTCCATAATCCTGTCCTACCATGCCCATAAATCTTAATAATATCCCTAAATGTCTAATTAACTTTTTCTAGACGTGTTTATCAATGGGTAGCACGAGCGATGTAAATGTAAATGTATTTTTACATCAGATATTTATCAAGTATCGCAGTTGTGGCCACACTGATGATAAAAGCGACAAATATGTATACAGCTCATCCTTTAAGAAATAAAATCTCTTTTTTTTGTGTTAATACTTAAGTCCAGTTAACACGGCTGTGCAGATTTGATGTGCTTGGTCAGATTGTACTTTTGTTTTCTTTCCTGTCACATAAGGGTCATATTACCTGTCATTGTTTGGGTCTGTTTGTATGGTCGACTTAATTATTTTCGTTCGAATTTACTCTAAGTCTTATGTAGTCATGGGTCGATGTTTGAAAAAAAGCTGTCAAGATGTGTCAGTGTTGTACAATAGGTCAATGATGTATGAGAATAAGTCTTGCTTTTTCATCACGGGTCAATGTTGTGTCATCACAGGTCAATGTTGTGTCATCACAGGTCAATGTTGTGTCATCACAGGTCAATGTTGTTTCATCACAGGTTAATGTTGTGTCGTCACAGGTCAGTGTTGTGTCGTCACAGGTCAATGTTGTGTCCTCCTCTACAATTTAGTGCTACGCTGTTTGCTTTATGACACGCCGTCAGGTCATATATATGAGAACCAAATTCTTCGATTGAAAAATTCCTTTTATAAAACAAAAAACAAAAACAAAACTAAAGGATAAAGTTCTGGGATAATGTCTCTGTTGGATATGATTATTTCACGTTGTTTGTCAGATCCACGTTGACTTCCCACAAGATGGCCGCCAAGTCAACAGAAGTTCTAGCCTGTTCATTTACACATAAACTATAACATTATGCAACCTTTAAAACATAGAGCGAAAGTGCCATCTACCCAATTACCACTAAATTGCATACATGAACAGCCTGTGAACATTTACACCAGACAAGACCAAATAAAACGGCAAGAAGGTGATATTCAGTGTTTTACTTTTAATACAAGTTGTTCTTTTTTTTTAAAGGTGATTGTATATCTTTTGGTGACATTCAACAAATTTACTACATCAATGGCTTGGTGATTTAAGACAAAAAATAGTTATTTTATATCAATAGTATGGTAACCCACCGACTTCGTACACCTTGGGCATGCTTCCCTGTTAGGAAAGTGGCAAGAAGAAATATGACAAGTTGCATCTGAATAAGCAAAGTTTTGTAAGTAGCATTATAAGGTGAATTCGAAAGTTTAGCCTCAGTATCAAAGCCTTAAAAATATTAATATTATTTTGTTGTTGAAATTGTAAATAAGGTCAAAATAGGTATCTGAAATAATCGTAAAAATGTGTAAAATAGCATGACAAGAACTACGCGAAAATTTATTTGGCGAATTCCCAAAATTTAAGAAGCGGTGGTATATCTTATAGTGAGAAACGGCAAACGTGTTTAAATAATGGTATGGCATACATGGTGGTCATTACGTCATAACAAGATACTCTCAAAATGGACAATATCATTTTCTCATGTTTTAAAAAAAACATCAACATGAGTGACTTGAGAATCTTTTGACATAATTGTGTAGTTTTCTCCAGTTTTATGAAAGCATCAATATATATAATTGTGTTTGTACACAACTTATTATCAGACATGCATTTAGGCATTCATGAACTTTGTGTCTAGGTTTCCAGGGATTCCCAACCTGGTATTCAGACAGCTGACATTTCAGGGTTTGCCAGGAAAAGATGATACAAGCAGGGGAGTATTTGAATTTCAGCTATGAATATATGATATAGATTTTTAATATTTTTTCTCTATGTAATTTATTCATTACTCCAGCTCATTCGCAGCCCCCCCCCCCCCTATCCTCTGAACGATAAACAATGCTCGATGCTGCTGGGTGCATGGCTGGACAGGGGTAGATAGTTCTTGGGGTATCCCAAGGCTGGGGTTACGCACTATATAAGACCCTTTAATAATAATAATAATAAAAATAATAATTTAAGTTTAGGTCAAAGCAGTTTTTCAATCAGACACTTTTGCTCCTTGGGTTTAAAAAAAGGGGTGGGTGGGGATTTTAGATGTTCAGGAGGGCAGAGACGGTGCTTTAGGGAAAGGGAGAGGAGGGGTAGTATGCCCAGTGCGGCACTTTTTAAAAACTTTTTTCGCTAACTGCAGAATTCTTTTTCGTGGCAAAGGGGCGGTAAAAATATTAGCCCCACCACGGCCTCACTACACCTCGCTAATTCAATGATCAGTGCATCTACCAACGCCACAAAATGCATAATGTCCACCAGGGCTAGCTAAACCTCCGCCCTCCTCACCCAACATAAACTGAATTCATTCTAGTTGTGGCCCTCTTTAGGGTAAATCTGAGGCCCTCGATAGGTTTCACACTTGAAATCTTTATAATCGAATTATGTATACATCATAAGAGGAAAATAATTCATTCGTCATTGGTGAAAATTATCTTTAAAGGTTCCGTTGCTGTCATTTTTATCAGTGGGGCGGGGGGGGGGGGGGGGGGGGGTCAGAAATCGATTGGGCAGGTGATTCTCGGGTGAAACTGGGGAGAGGGTGCATTATGGTGCATTTTTTTTTTTGCATATTGTGCAGACGTTTAATGAGGAAGGGGGCAGGGCATCTATCAGAGTGCTTTTTGAGCATGATGGCCATTTGTTCCGTTTTTAACCTGAATTTTTAACTTTTCGGGTGCCCTAGGGTATTCTTTTGGCCCCAGCCTACTTACAACCCCCCCCCCCCCATAATCAAGGGCGCCGAAAGCTGATAAGCAAAATTGGAGGGAGAGGAGGTGTTTTATATACATGTCGGGGGGGGGGGGGTTACTGACGCCTTCCCCTAATCTTTTCGACACATTCAAATGATGCATTTTAGCGCATACCTGTTTTACGTTTTGCATCGTTCTACACTTGATCAGAGAGCAACAGAAGAGATTCTAGTGATAATCAAAGGGTCCCCTTTATCCGTTTGTGTTTATACGAATACTATCATTTAAATATTAGCATGCCACCTACGAAATCACCGTAACCCACCCCCTCCCCCCCAAACCGGATGACTGGATGGTCCTAGTCGATGTTGATGGACGTACAAACATATCGTCAAACTTAATACATAAATTAATGTTTCAAAAAGAAATATCCATAAAGAGGTTGCCATCATGAAAAACTTTAGCTTTTTTGTACACAATTTTCTCCGGCGCCATTGATGTCTTCTTGGGGTGGGGGTACTACCATCACACACACCCTTCCCCCCCCCCTTCCGGAGAGGTGCTTGGCAAAAAAACTGAGTAAATCATAATTTTCTTTTGTAGAGCTCTAACTTTCTTGAAACTAAATTTATTGAAGCTCTTTTCTCGTTGGCCTCCTTACAAGCTTAGACACAGAAAAAACGATTGCAATCTATTTCATCTGACCAGGATTAGCGGCGGCATATCCACAAACAAAGGAGGGGGTAGAGGTTTTAGCGTATCAGAGTAATCTCCTTTAGTATGAACGATGCAATCGTTAAATATTAATGTTATATTTGCATCATTTATATATAAGTTTAAAAATTTTCAAATAACTTTGGTGCCCCTCCACCCACAGATTCCGCCACTGCAGCTCCTAAAGTTTGAGTATTTTCCACCCACGGCTGATTTAAGTACGTTACACGCACACCAGATGTCAATCAGGGGCAGTCCTTATAGCATGTAAGCAAAAAAGTCACATTTTAACCCACCCCCCCTTTTTCCCCCCTTTTGCAAGCGTACTTTTTTAGACACAAATCACCTCTGCGTAGTACCAATGTGCTTTGACGGTATGTCCAGAAATTATTATTTTTTAAAATTATCTATATATATATATATAAAAGTTTCTTCTACATTCAATTTGAATCCTCTGGCAACACAGAGGGCTCATCTACACTTCTGCACAGTCTTTTTATGCATAATACATTTTTATCAATTTTAAATTATTTCTACTTTTTAGTACGTTTTTAATCGTCTTTGATATAAAGTATCTTTTTTTAATGTTTTGTTTTTATTTTTTTATAAATAATTTGCTATTAGTGGACTTTCACAATTTCAGGATAATTAATGCAGAATTTGCGAATATACGTACCTACTTCTGCCAAGATCAACCCCGTCCTGAGGTATATTCCCCCTCCCCCACTATTTTTTTCAATGCGTACGTACTATATGGATGGCCCCTCTAAAATATCGTTATGAAGGCAGTGGTTAATGTTAAAATAACATGGAGACGTATTGACATAAATCAGATCATATCAGTATGGCAACAAGAGGGCAGGTTACAACAAATGTTAACAAAATTGATAAATTCGGTGCATAATAAAAAAAAATCATAGCACAAAACATACACATTGCAGGTGTGTGTTGTAGGATGTGTTAACCGTGTTAAATAATGACACTGAGACAGTGTAAGGTCAAACGCTATTCCTAACTGCATTCACCATACCCATGTTTTAATGACTTGTAGAGAAATTACATTAGAAATTATTTGTTTCTTAAGATAGCATCTTTTCTTCAGCCCTTATATTTCTGTGGAGCGCTATTCAAAGATGCAGAAATTATTGCATCATCTTGATGCCAAAGTCTTAACAAAAGCTACCAGTCCACCTGGAAATTGCTAAATGTAACAATAGACCGGAAATTCGCTATCAATGTTTCCTAATTTTGGCAGGGCTATGTAACTTTAAATTTAACATGACACGTTAACATTTAAGAGTGTATGTGCTGCTAAAGCCATTAGGTAATAATTTAATAGGGTTTGTCATTTGATTGCGGCAATCTATTAATAGGACATACGGGCATCCTGTCTGGTCAATCTCATCAAGATATAGAACATCCTGGTATTCCTTTTGGCCAATCTCTCAAAAGCTGTTCGGTACTTCTACGTTAATGTGAGCCAGCATGGTGGGGCCTTAAACTAGACGAAAACGTGTTTACAACTTTATTTTAAGAAAGATTTTACAAACAATTTCTTGCTGCTATATGTATGCGATATTACTTTGTTAAAAGCCTTATTTTACGAAAATACTGTCTAAAAATAGTAAAATTACGTAATGCGATGTGCCGTTTTCCGGTCTCAGAAATGAAAAACCCTATTTTGATTTATGTACATCGATAACTTCCGTAATATAAATGTGTACAACACAATGCAATACATAAAAATGCAAGAGTTAAATCAAGCAATGTGCACAAACCAAATAAAAAATATGTGTGGAAATTTCATCGAATACAGACTTTAAAAGAAATTCATTGTAAAACAGACATCACGTGTTGTATTAAAATAGAACGTCTGCTTCATTAAGACATGTGGTCAAACATATTTTGATTTATTGCATGTAATTCTTTCCTCCGTGTTACAACAAAAACAACAAACAACGCTTCGGCTTGCAGCCATTTCTCTGTGCCTTTTTTTTTTTACAGTGTCATAGATGATCCGGACACATGACTGCATAATTACTTCACATATAGGAATGCATTTTTAAATATAGGACTTTAGTATGTAGCTTGACATACTTAAGACTGCATAATACTTTTATGACATTTCCTATGATTCATGTGCGTGATTTGATTAACGAAACAACTCACTGAAATTATGTGTTTTTTTTTTTAAATGTACAATGTCAAATGCATAATGGCATTGCAGGTCAACACGGAACATAGAACTTGGTACAAATTGGAGTTATCTGTCTTTGGTGATAAAAAAAAAAGAGGGGGGGGGGAGAGAGAATCGGGGCTCATCAACTGTTGTTTTTTTTCATCATATAATATGTACAGTTTAGGAAAAAAGACATACAAATAGCATATGGTCGGCAATGTGGGGGTATGTTTTGCCTTGAACCCTTCTAGTAACACCATCCACATACAGGGTATATTTCAGATATTTCATTATGTCACACTCACCATTAAAAAAACAACTTATTAGCTCCAGATATTCTCTAAATGATAAAAAGGAGGGGGGGGGGGGTCGGGAGGGTATTTTTTCTAGTTCCTGTCTCTCTCACCATGAGGACATGCACTTTTTGGGTTGTGCTTAAGCTAACCAAAACCGTCACTGTGACCTTATATTCCTAGGTACCCTCGTATCTAGGCCGCCTGCACAGTCACTGTGCTTGATTGTTGGTACGCCCTATCTGGGCAAAGCCCTGACTTTGGAAAGCCAAACAGTGGAATTGTTACTTTTTTTTCTGTCAAGTTCTTTCAATAAAGTCCTCTCTCGCTGGAGTGTTGGGTAAAAAAAAATCTATATAAACGATGTTTTCCATTAGTATGACCCCCTCCTCTCTCCTTCCTCTTTAAGCTCATCTATTTATGATTTGGGTAGACAGAAAGCATTTTTTTTTTAATTAGTTCTTTGTAATATTATCTCTTGGCCTCTATTTCAGTAGCTTAAAAAAAATTGATTTAAAAAAAATCAAGTGTAAAATTAGACTTTAAAACAAATGCGACTAAATTACTCCCCCCACCCCCCTCTTTTTTTTTTTTTCTTTATGTTTTCAATCTGTCCTACTGCACCTTTCCCTATTACCAACTTATCGAACTGCGTCTTTTTAAACAGGACAGTAGTGATGTTAGAATTTAAAAAACAATTTCACCAAGGACCACTGCAAACAATTTATTTGATATTTTTCTGTGTCATTCTCCGGTGAATTCAGACCCAATTCAATACTTGCTCTAAGGCAGTGGTTCTCAACCTTCCTAATGCCGCGACCCTTTACTACAGTTCCTCATGTTGTGGCGACCCCCAACCACAAAATGATCTTCGTTGCTACTTCATAACTGTAGAATATACGTGTTTTCCGATGGTATTAGACGACCCCAGGTGAAGGGTAGTTCGATCCCCAAACCGCTGCTCTAAGGTATTATCAAGTTCCAGAGTTATTGACAGGGCCGAGCATCTGCATTGTGGTTACGTTTTTCGTCCTTTGACTCCGAAATATGATGCATGACCAGCAGCTGTTACCGCAAGTGGTGGATTTTAGTAGATGGTTTTTAACACGGAATAGAAAGATGTGGTATTGCTTCGCCTGCGACAGCGCTAACGCCTACAAGTCACTGGACTGTACCGTGGAGAGATCCAATTTGACCCCGTGGCCTTGAAGATATCTGTGAAACTCAAGAACGTCTCGTTCTTCCCGCTCTAAAGCTTCAAGGGGAATAAGCGGGGATTCCTGTGTCAAACCGTTCGATTTAACAGACTTGTCTCCCATGAGCGGTCTCGCAGCATTTTTGTTGATGCTCACGAGCTCTTCATCATCCTCTTCATCCTCCTCGAGCCCCCTGTTAGCCTGAGGAGGGCTCTTGTCTTCCATCTCCAGATTGTCCGAGTCGCCCAGCGTGTGATCGCTGACGTTACTATCGGTGCTCGTCTGAAAGGGCGGGAGAGTGAACGAAGAGGATGCGGTACTGACGGTGGCGGAGCTGCTGCTGTCGTCCGCGGTGAGAGACGACTGAGAGGCGTTGTGGGGATTCTTGTAGTAGCAGCCCGTGTCACCCTCCCGTTGGCGACTTGATGGAGACACTCCTGGTTCCGGGAGGTTCCTGGTTTTCATTTTCAGCGGGGACACTCGGTGGTCTGAGTAGGCTGTGCTGATGCTGTTCTCAAACTCTTCCACTCCCTCCAGAAAACTGAAGTCTGGAGATTCTGGCGTCAGCAGCCTGGACGTCGACGAATGCGGTGAGCGTGTTTGTGGCGTAGCTAGGAATGGAGAGGTGGTATGAAATGACGAATGACCATTGCTGCGTCGGCGGTGGTTGCTGTGGTGGTCGCGGTTGGGGTGCTGATGCTCCGGCATCTGCTGGTGACTCCTGCGTCGATGGGGGTCGCTGGAATCTCCAAGAAGCAACGAGGATTCCTGGATGTCTAAATCTGGTAAAGAACACTGACCCTTCCGGTCGTAGCCGTGGCAAACAACACAGGGGGGTGAGCTGGACGGACTATAGTGATTGTCTTGGGAATGAGGTGAAGGGAGCGCGGTCCTGTGTATAGTCAGCGGCTTTGGATAAACAGGGGAGGGAAACCGAAACAGGTGGTTCTCGCGAGTCACGCCTGGTGCGATATTATCGTCCACGGCACCCGAGCGTTCAAGTCTGTTCTTATTTTTCGACACGCATCTCTGCCGTAACGGCGGAAGCAGGCATTGAACTAAATCCTCGCTCGTTTGACACTCAACACTCTTCGTCTTAGGGCAGACGGACACACACGTGGACGATAAGGATTTCCTGAAGTCTCTCGGCTTCGCGTGTCTCGTGTTCGTGGTGGATGCTCCATCCCCGAGCAGCTCGTCGAGGTCTAATGGGTCAAGGTTGTGTATGCGATGTTTCTCTTTCTCGGCGGGTGACCCCGGGCGCAGAGACAGCTGACGTTTGTTGTTCTGCATGGGAAAATCTCTTGCGAGGTTCTGTCTGATAGCCTCGACGCCAGCTGCTTCTCTGTGATCTTTCGCGAACAGCCTTTCTTTTTCGGGACAGCTGAGAGAGCTGACCGGCGTCGATTCCGTTCGTGTGCTGTCGCTTGAGTTATCCCTGTTGACGAAGGCGGCGCTTCGCACCGCGTGGTTGTGGAGGACGCCGTGGTTGACGTACGGTGTCTCACCGTCTGCTGCCCCTGATCGCTGCATCACGAACCTGCTGGGCCATTAAAAAAGACATTAAATTAATTTTAAATATTTCAAAGTTATTTCAAATTCACGATATCTTATCTTTACTATGTTAAATCTTTAAATAAAAAAATAAGAGTAGAAGAATACTAACACTCTATAGCATTTTATAAATAGTAAGACTACGTCATAATATTGAAAGCCAAGCGGATTTGACAGAGAAGAAGAAGAAATAGCACAAACAGCACCATGCGTATTACAAGCTAAGATTCTTTCATTTTTCACAATGTGCATATTCATTTTCAACTCACGCATATTTTTCGGTCCTTCATATGTTTTCCGCAATGAGCATGAGTATGTGGTACGTGATCCGTGAGGACGTGTGGAGAGAGTCTGAGTCTTGACATTGAATTTGACATAGAGGGAGCGAAAATGGGGAGAGAGAGAGTGGGGGAGAAGAGCCGCGTTGTTTCTGCATAATTGAACACACCTAGTCTAGTTGTTTCTGCATAATTGTACACACCTAGCCCAGTTTTTCTCCATAATTGAACACACTTAGCCCAGTTGTTTCTGCATAATTGAACACACCTAGTCCAGTTTTATCTACATAATTGAACACACCTAGTCCAGTTGTTTCTGCATAACTGGCCACATTGATACATTATTAATTTTTCACACGTACCACAATAATTTAAACATTTCACCTACCCCAGCTGTTTCTGCAAAATTTGGCGCACCTACCTCAATCGTTTCTCGTCCAAAGATTTCTGCTTCCAATTCCGGTTATGCCCCTTCTCTGATTTAAACAAATTCTCAAACGTACTGCTCTCCCTTGTTGTAAATATAAACAATAATTTAGATCATTTAATGACGTCAATTTAATCTTATTAAGCATTATTTGCTTTTTTGAACTGAAAAATATATATATATATTGGCTTTCACAAACTTCCAAGGGTGGATTAAGAATTTGTTTAAAGGAGGGGCGCTTGTGTTGTGAGTAGTGTAACATGTACAGGCCAGGGACTTAAACATTTTGATACTTTTTGAATTTGCAAGGATCATTTATGATTTAACTATCATTGTGGTCAAGTCAATTGATAGCTTCTCGGACTTTTGGCTAATATCAAAGTCAGGTATATATTCTTATTCAACCGGGTTTGCACCCCCCGGGGGAGGGGGGCGGTGAATCACTTTGTGTTTGACCAGGGCCGGGGTACCGCCAAGCCAAGAGGCCATCAAGACTGACAGACCCGTAAGGGCAAACCTTGAAGAGGACTACCCCAGTATTACAGTACTTCGGGGACAGGGGTGGGTGAGGGGGGATCTTTACATTCATTACTTACATTTGTTTTGGTAAGAGTTCCCTATAACATATGACTAACTCCTAGAGGTGTAGAGATTGTAACTGTCTGTTGTCATTGTTAAAACAACCGGAGTTGTTTCAGTTCCTTGATACAAATCATTTCAAATACCTATCTTGTTTAGAGAGTAAACATATGTCTTACTAAAGTTGATTCAAAATAAACATTATAAAATTAACTGCAAGTTTTTCAATAACGACACGTGCCATAGTCATTGCAGCGCCATCTGTTGACATCAACAAGTTGCTGTTTAAACATCACACGTAAATGACACTACGGCAGCGGTTCTCAGCATGTGGGTCGCGACCCCTTTGGGGGTCGAACGACACTTACACAGAGGTCGCCTAAGACCATCGGAAAACGCACATTTATGAAGTAGCAACGAAAATAATTTTATGATTGGGGATGACCACAACATGAGGAACTGTACTAAAGGGTCACGGAATTAGGAAGGTTGAGAACCACTGCACTACGGTAAGTCCATAGTTTTTGGTGTGTTTTCATCAAGAGTTGAGGTAACAGGCATTTGGGGTAATCCAGCGCAAAAATAGCGGGTGCCTTAACGATTAAGAAATTAGTGATTACTGCAAGTGCGTTGCCCTGAAGGATTTGGTCATAAGATTAACACGCAAATAAGTTTAAGCTTGACACACGGAAGAGATGGGAATGTGTCAATGCCGGGACCCTGATGCTAGGTGGGCCGTTGACAGGCCAGAGTGGTTGGGGTTCAAGGTCATGTTGTTAAGAGACAAATGTGGTTAGGCGTGCTACAAGACGAAATGGAATGTTGCGCCGTGGTGGAAAGAGGTTTGGAAATTAGGTTTCCCTGGTGTGAGAGACATGCCACGGTGGAGATGGGGGAAAACATCATCAGAACCGGATTGGCCTGATGGGGGTAAGATGGGGTGGCGGGAAAGACTGACATGATGGGGTAGTGGGTAAGACTGACAGGATGGGTAGTAGGTAAGACTGACAGGATGGGGTAGGGTGGCTATTTGGTAAGACTGACATGATGGAATAGTGGGTAAGACTGGCAGGATAGGGTAGGATGGGTAGTGGGTAAGACTGACATGATGGGGCAGTGGGTAAGACTGGCAGGAAGGGGTCGTGGGTAAGACTGACAGGATGGCGTAATATGGGTAGTGGGTAATTCTGACAGGACGGGGTAGAATGGGTAAGTCTGATAGGATAGGGTCGGATGGGTAAGTCTGATAGGATAGGGTAGGATGGGTAAGTCTGATAGGATAGGGTAAGACTATCTTTGAATCACTGTTGACAAGATGTCTTCAAATGACTAGGATGGCATAACATTTCATTGTGGGATAAAATGATTTGAAAAGTAAAATGCTGACAAATTTGTTGGAACCTGTAGGAGAGGGGAGGTCGGGTGGGTGGGGGAGGGGGGTAATCATAAAATTAAAGGTGACTTGTTCATTTTAAAAAAAATAGTAATGTAACATAAAGAAAAACTGAATAAACTAAAAACATGACACATCTGCCATGTCCAATGTTCTGTTTTGTAACGTCATGTTTCGAAACTGGGATGTTGGTTCCAGCAGACGATCACGATATACGTGACCTTGGCAATCAGCGTAGGTTCCCTGCGTTTTATCGGGATAAGAAGTCAACACCCCCACTCCCCCACGCCCCAAATCCCACCCCATTTAAGTTAGAACTGCCCTATCGCAAGATTTCAGCACAGCAAACAAAGACAATCAGTGACCGCCCAATGCTAATGACATCCCAGTCATCACTGTTCAGCCATCATGAAGCGAACTCTCCGCACCGTCACTTCCGGCCAGCATCAGAAGAAAATACTATATTACCGATCGGCCGGTCGTCGCGCTGTCCTGATCACTGACTACACCTTGTTTTGGACATTAGTCAGCCAAATTACTTCTGGCTGCTCTTTGGGATATTTAATCAACACAATTAGTGTCCTGCCAATTCTCGTCGCTCGAAAACTGGAGTTCTATTTCGGAGGCCGATTCTGATGGAACGAGATGATAGATAACAGAATTACTGAGTGAAACAGTCTATCGACGTGGTGAGAAATTCACTTGCCCCCCCCCCCCCCCCAACCCCACATCTTCATTGAACTAACTACATCTCTTTTGTAAACACGCGTTTATATCAAACTTGTTTTGAACAGCTTTGTATCAAACTTGATAAGTGCGATGTACTTTTAATTTTTTTTGTATATTCGCCCTTTGGTTTGCTTTGCTACTCTGGAGCTGCGGAGCTAAACTTTTGTACAGCAAGGAAATCTCAGTGGAGCTTTTCAACAATCTTTTTAATTCTGAAGAGTCTCGCGTTAGCTACACTTTTGTGTCATAATATTCCCTGTGATCTCTAGTAAATAATTGTATTTTAATTTAAAAATTCTTTTTTTTAACGAAAATAGAAACATCTAATATCAATGGAATCTGTAGCATTTTTTTTACAAACGACTATTAGAATGTAGTCTATCGATATCTCATTTATACATTCTTGACCTTTACGATACATTCAAACTTCCATGAGATAGATAACAAAGATAGTGTAGATTATTTCTAATAGAGCCATTGTTCTGAGTTAGAACCCATGTTCTGAGAATGAGTTAGAGGCCATGTTCTGAGAATGAGTCAGAGGCCATGTTCTGAGAATGAGTTAGAGGCCATGTTCTGAGAATGAGTCAGAGGCCATGTTCTGAGAATGAGTCAGAGGCCATGTTCTGAGAATGAGTTAGAGGCCATGTTCCGAGAATGAGTTAGAGGCCATGTTCTGAGAATGAGTCAGAGGCCATGTTCTGAGAATGAGTTAGAGGCCATGTTCTGAGAATGAGTCAGAGGCCATTTTCTGAGAATGAGTCAGAGGCCATGTTCTGAGAATGAGTTAGAGGCCATGTTCTGAGAATGAGTTAGAACCCATGTTCTGAGAATTCCAATATGCTAACATCTGTAATAAAATAGAATTATAAGTCAGCTTTTCAAGATGATTACAAGTTGCGGTTAAGGGATATGAGGCGATAGGCTGTGGTGGAAGCCTATGGCCGGTGATTCTAAATATGCAGCCCTGAGAAAGCTGCTCCTAGGCAACCGTTTTGTCCCAGCTACTTCGCGAATTAGTTGCGAGGTGGAAACCCACTGTAGAATCCCTCTTAGGGGGCGTCCGATGCTTCCCCGGGACGGGTGGGGGGAGATATTAGGACGTTAATTTACCGTCCCGGCCCCTAGGAAAGTGGACTGCGGACGCTTTAAACGCAGCGTCTTCGGTCGACCAGATATCTCCGGGCGGGGAGGGTCTCCGGCGGCAAACTTGATCGAGCGGTTGCTGGTGGGGACGCTCCACGCCTGGGGAGGTCTCTGGCGCTCCCCCGCACGGCCCGACGTCGGGGAAACCCGGCGCCTGTCAGGTGTGGGGGGGGGGGGGTGCCAGGGAGGGCATAAGGAGCGCGAGCTTGACGGCCCGCTGACGCCATTTCTTAATGAGATATATGTAAAGATATATTGTAAAAAGGTGTCTAAATCAGCGTTCAATGTTTTAAAAAACTATTGTTAAAGGAACAGTTTTAAACACCAGTGGCATATCGAGCTTAACTCGCGCCCGGGGCACAATACCTTTGTAGCGCCCCCAATACCTTTTTAGCGCCCCCCTCTTCGAAAACCATACAATATTATAATAAAATATACCATTTGGTGCCCCTTTGTGAGTAACGCCCGGGGCATGATGCCTCCCCTTGCCCCCCCCCCCCCCTCACTACGCCACTGTTACACACACAAAAAATATTACTTTTTTGTTTTGAGCGGAGGGTCGTGGGTGGTAGAAATGATTAACTTTCTGCTGTTATTTCTTTTAAGTGTATTTTATTATCTTTCATCTTGTTACAATAATAGTTCTTCTTCATATGCCACTTTTCTTTGTATTTACAGCTCGGACGAAATTTTAAAGATAAAAAGATTGGAAGGGAAAAAAGGGAGGCAGTGGGGAGAAGGCACGCAATCCATGCCATAAACAGCAAGAAGTCTGAGATTATCTCCACATCGTCCTCACACACCGACCAGACGATCGGTTTTGGCCAGTGGTCAAAAGGTTCAGCCCTGGGCCGGTAGGAGTAAAGAAGCACAACCGGATTCTGAAGTAGAGTGATTAATCAGAGTACTGTCCCTTTAGATGCGTGTGGGGGGGGGGGGGGGCATTTTCAGCGAGAAGTGTCTGGGCTATCGGCGAGAGATCAAGAGGAAATCGATGTCCGCTCAATATCATTCATGACGGTGGGTTCCGCTAAGAAATACGTCCGTTTTATGCTGACTAATTTGTTTTGCAGCGCCCCTCGGGGCCCGTGGCGGCTTTATGTTTGATAAGATATAGTTCGGATGAGAGATTGTGAGGCGTACGATTAGGTCATTACATCATTGGGAGAGGCGTAGCTAGAGTGTTTGACGAGAATCATTTTTACGCCCCCCCCCCCAAACTCTGAAATCTATCCTTTTTATCAATAAAATAACATCAAAGCCTTTTTTAACCTCCCCCCCCCCCCGAAAAGTCCCCACTATCCACACCCCCAAACCTTGAGATACGCCCCTGATCATTCCCCGGTACAGCTGAATCTCAAGAATTGCACCAGAAGTGAAATCCTAAAATTAAAATAAAAAAGTGTGTTACGTTCAGCCTTGTTTATAACAGATATATTCACTGATCATCTTTACCTTTGTGTTTTCCTGTTATATTTATTGTATCACAAACTACGAAGACTATATGTCAAACAGGCGAAGGATGAGATTTGACTCGTGACCACCTCAGATATCGTGAATCAGAAACTTTACTCGGATTTAACGTACACGGTTCATTCACCATTAATCATTTTCGTTTGTGTAAAGGTATCTGAAAGATCCTGCAAATGTTCATGCTTTGTTCACAAATATAATGTAAGTTACTATGAATCATTAAACACTGCAAGTTGATAGTAGTCTGGGTTGTATTTAGACAAGCTTGGCATAATGAATCGACGAAAACGAAATGTAAAAGTTGAATAAAACTGGGTGAGTTCTATAACATTACACTATTAAATAACGTTACTCGCAAATGATAATCAAAGTTTTCTCCCACTATTGACATTCCACAATGACCTCAATGTAAAGAAAGTTGTGGTTTTTCAAGCACTTAGAAGTGATCTGGAAACTGGATGCAAAGCAATTTATGACACATTATATGCTATAAGTGCAAGATCTCGCAATGCTGAATAGGTGGACATTTTAGCACTCAAAACATGTCAAAGGTTTCCAAGATCAGCGGTTCCCCAGACAACAGATATAACACAGTGGTCCACCAGACGACAGATACGCCACAGCGGTTCTCGGAGGCGTAGCGTACGGGGGGCAGGGGGGTACAGATGTACCCGGGCGCCAGCTAGTAAGGGGCGCCAAAATGTGCTTTTGTATTATTTTATTGATGAAAATAATGGGTTTGAGAGTTGAAAAAAGGAAAAGAGGGCGCTTTAAAATGAATCTTGTCCCCGGGCGCCAAACACTCTAGCTACGCCTCTGGCGGTTCTGCAGACGAAGTATATGTCACAGTGGTCCTATAGTCAACGGATAAGCCTGAGGGGTCCACCGGAAGCAATTCAAATTCTGAAATTTAATCAAAATTGTTTCTTTAATTTATAATTTCTGCTAACATTTCCAGCAGTAATGTCAAAACTATATTGAAGACTGCACACTATGTCAATATAACTTAGTGTGAAGACTGCACACTATGTCAATGTCAATTAGAGCCAGACTGCACACTATTTCTATGTCACTTAGTGCCAAGACTGCAAGCTATGTACATGTCCCTTAGGGCCAAGACTGCACACTATGTCCATGTCAATTAGACCCAAAACTGCACACTATATCCATGACCCTTAGTGCCAAGACTGCACACTATGTCCATGTCCCTTTGAGGCAAGTTTGCACACATTGTCCATGTCCCTTAAATTCAAGACTTCACACTATGTCCATGTCACTTAGAGCCAAGACTGCACACTGTGTCCATGTCACTTGGAGCCAAGACTGCACACTGTGTCCATGTCACTTGGAGCCAAGACTGCACACTGTGTCCATGTCACTTAGAGCCAAGACTGCACACTGTGTCCATGTCACTTAGAGCCAAGACTGCACACTGTGTCCATGTCACTTGGAGCCAAGACTGCACACTGTGTCCATGTCACTTGGAGCCAAGACTGCACACTGTGTCCATGTCACTTAGAGCCAAGACTGCACACTGTGTCCATGTCACTTGGAGCCAAGACTGCACACTGTGTCCATGTCACTTGGAGCCAAGACTGCACACTGTGTCCATGTCACTTGGAGCCAAGACTGCACACTGTGTCCATGTCACTTGGAGCCAAGACTGCACACTGTGTCCATGTCACTTGGAGCCAAGACTGCACACTGTGTCCATGTCACTTAGAGCCAAGACTGCACATAATGTCCATGTCACTTGGAGCCAAGACTGCAGACTATGTCCATGTCACTTAGAGCCAAAACTGCACAAAATGTCTATTTCACTTAGAGCCAGGACTGCACACTATGTACATGTCACTTAGCTGCGAAGACTGTACACTACGTCCATGTCACGTTGAGCCAGCTGAAGTTAACTAATTCTTCGTTCAAGATTGTCGGTATGTCAATTTATGGTGCACAATTCAGACACTCAATTTAAAGAAGCGGTCTGTTGTTCCAAAAATAAGGGTTAAGAACCGCTGACCTAGATGTTCCTTGGCTATTTTTACCGATGAATCAGTGGACCTATTGTCCTAGGGATCATTTGTTATATCAAGTAAACATTTTTCATTAAGTTTTTTTTTCCGACTCATCCAGTAAAAGAGCATTTCTATTGGTTTTTAATTGTTCTTTGTGTTAGCATACACGCCATAGTTCAACTGATTTAAACGCAAATCGTTCGCGAATTAAATTTCATATTACTTTCTTCGATCGCTTCTAACTAGTATTGCATTTTTAATTTTTTTTTTATAATTTTGCCAGTTTATTTCTTCATTTCAATTAATGAAAAAGTTTTTATAACACGATTGACGCGGAGCGATTCTTTGATGAGATAATGCTCGTTCACAAACTTTGTTTTGATTAATCAATTTTAATCTCTATTCTAAGAAAAGAGATCAGTGTGTACTTCGTATTCAAACTTTTGAAGTCGTATCTCAGGTCCCTGGTTGGTACGTCAAAACATGGAAAGAGCACCAAGGCACCTGACATCTATCCCTGCGGTCGGAAACTTAGCCACCTGGTACAGCGGTCGGAAACTTAGCCACCTAGTATAGAGTTTTGCAGCTTAGCCACCTGGTACAGCGGTCGGCAACTTAGCGACCTGGTACAGTGGTCGGAAACTTAGCCACCTAGTACAGCGGTTGGAAACTTAGCCACCTAGTACAGAGGTTGGCAGCTCAGCCCTCTGGTACAGCTGTCGGCAACTTAGCCACCTGGTACAGCGGTCGGAAACTTAGCCACCTGGTACAGCGGTTGGGGTCTTAGCCACCTGGTACAGAGAGGGATTAATGTTTACTTATTAAGAAGGCTTTTACCATTGGAAATTTTTTTTTTTGTCAAAGAAATCAACTCACTTTATATCAATGCTGTCAGCTGACGCCATCGACTTGGAACCTATATGACATCTTACATCACGAGATGTTGTGAACGCCCCTCTTGTGTTTTTTTCAGGCACCCACACTATCACATACACCTAATGGAGCAACAAGAAAACAAAATAACCGTTTCTATTAAATACGCACTGTCTAGATTCCTTATCAAATCCCATATAAAAGGGTTAATGCATTGTGAGCTGAGCAAGCTTCATTAGAGAAAAAGAAACTCACCCATCTCACAAAGAAGAAGATCAGTACACCTTACGAACAACTATATTATGCCAAATAGCAATCAGGGGAAAAGTAAAACATCAAAAGTTAAGTATTTTAACACGTTCTTCAACTATAAAGGCATTTAACAGTTGGTGATTTAATTTCTATGCAGACGTAGGCATAAACAAAAAGCAAGTTAATAGATTAATAATAATAATAATAATAATAATAATAATAAAGTTTATTTGAAAATCCCGATTTATCCCCTAAGGCTCGAAGTGCGGTACAGAGTCAACCATATTAAAAGAGAACTGAAAACAATCTATATTTAACCACATTGAAATACAAAACGCATTATGAAAAATACATACGAGCACACCCATTCAAAGTCTTTCATCCCTTGCATTATATATATATATCAAGCTGCCTGTATCAAAAGCAATTCTTAAACCTTGTAATCCTTCCACTGACATTCTCCGTTGATGTACATGTGATTTGTAACGTTAAAGTTTTACCTTCGGCATGAAGAGAAGCAGCAGGGCGATGGCAGCACTCAGAGACACGGAGATGCTAAGGGTCATCTCCTTGTTCTGACCGGCGAAGTAGATGGGGAAGAAGCCGAGCCATATGACGCAGGTGGAGTACATGGTGAAGCCAATGAATTTAGCCTCGTTGAAGTTCTCCGGAAGATTACGTGTCTGTGGAAGAAGGAGAGGAAGAGTGAAATAGAGTGTGAGAGAGATAGAGAGTGAGGGAGAGAGAGAGACAGAGAGAGAGAGAGAGAGACAGAGAGAGAGAGAGAGAGAGAGAGAGAGAGTAAGAGAGAGTGTGGAAGAGATATAGAGAGGGGGTGTACACAGATCGAAAGATTAGTGTCCAGGAGTTTTATAGGCCATGTGTACCCGTTTGAGACTTGGTTTAAAGCCCTGAAGGTCCAAAGAGCTGGGAGATGGTAGGTTCCTTGTTAAAAAAATTACACCAGAAATTAGTACAAAAACAGAAAACATATCTTGCAACTAAAGCAACAAAATTAAAGAGAAAATACAAACTATTATTGCAATTTGTTATTAAATTTTATAATTTAGTTGCATTTATGAGAAAACTGAATTTTTTTATGAATCAAGTTAAGATTGTTTGTCGTTCAACGTCTGCTTTCATTTAGCTAGGAAGTGCATCAGCACCTTGCAGATAACACATTTTTTTTGGTTAATGTTGGTGAATAAGAGATTCTTAACTTTTAGTCAACATACATAATAGGATTTAAATGCTTTTGGTATAGGGCAGTGGTCGGAAAACTTATAAATCAAAATAGCCATAAACCAGCAGCAGCACGATTAACACATTTTTGAAAGCCTAATTTCTTTTTAACAGCACGTCAAGAACCATGATTGCGGATTCAAACCCGATTTGTGGTCGACTGGCCCAGTCGCACTCAAGTCGCTTGCGGCTCGGGAGTCCGCGATTTGCCGACCACTGGTATAGGTTAAAGTTTCAATTGAAACCTCACAAAATAAATCTGCTTGTAGATAACAACTTAGTCCCCAATTTTGTAGATAACGATCTAGTCAGCAATGTTGTAGATAACAGCCCAGTCCCTAATGTTGTAGATAACATCCTAGTCCTCAATGTTGTAGATAACCGCCTAGTCCTTAATGTTGAACATAACAACCTAGTCACCAATATTGAAGATAACGACCTAGTCCAAAAATCTTGTAGATAACCACCTAGCCCCACTGACCTTGACCGCGTATATCGTGCAGAGCAGAATGAGAACAAGGTCAAATCCCAGAGGGACCACAATTCCCAAGGTCGACGTGTCACACACAAGCCGAACTTTTCTAGGGGCGGGGTAGTCCATCTTAAAGTCTGCAGGCTGGTAGACCAGCATTCCAGTGATGACGGCACACTCAATGCCGATGATGATACCCGTGATGACCACCTGGGGACGACAAGTGCTGTTATATAAGGTCAGACATGAACCGGCCGGAACAAATTGTTTCTAAACCGATAACGCTATTACAGATAATAATATTACAGATAATGCTATTACAGATAATGCTATTACTGATAATGCTATTACGGATAATGCTATTACAGATATTGCTATTACAGATAATGCTATTACTGATAATGCTATTATAGATACTGCTATTACTGATAAAGCTATTACAGATAATGCTATTACAGATACTGCTATTACAGATAAGGCTGTTACAGATAATGCTATTATAGATACTGCTATTACTGATAAAGCTATTACAGATAATGCTATTACAGATACTGCTATTACAGATAATGCTATTACATATAATAATATTACATATAATGTGATTACAGATAATGCTATTACAGAAATTTTAAAAAATCGAGATCTGCTATAAAATAATGATTTTAATTAATAATAAATTAATTAAGGAACCATAATCAAATGGCTTTGATATTACCATAGCTACACAGAACTAACCTGCGCAGTTGCGCTCATAAATTTTGGCTTCTTCGTCATAATGCGCTTGCTACCCTCGAGTATTCTCGCAATGCGGTTGGTCCTTGTCACGAGCGCTCCGTACATCAGAGAAAAACTCAGACCCGGAAGTATCCTAACAAGTTAGAAACAATTGATACAGATATATCATTTGTGGGGGTGGGGGGGGGTGGGGGGGGCTAGGTGCGAGGCTGTTATATTTACTTTCAATAAATATTATTTATCTAACAATTCGACAGCAACTTAGAATAAACGAGTGTGTATGTATATATATATATATATATATATTTGATTGAGAGAGAGAGAGAGAGACATAGAAAGAGATAGAGAAATAGGAGGGGGGTAACGGGACAGAGAGATGGAGAGAGAGAGAGAGAAAGAGGGAGGGAGAGAGAAATAGAGAGAGAGAGATAGACGGCGTAAAAGAGAGAGAAACAGAGAGAAAGACAGGCTAGGATGGATGAAGCCCTGATCATCTCTACATAAAGAAATTCCCCAGCGTATGTTGTACTGGATAAAACTTCAATAGAACACAATCTTTATGGGATCGGAGGGTTTGAGTTCTTAACGAAAACATACTTCACGGATTATATTGTTAAAAATTGTCATCTTTTTAAATTATTCTTATTAAGGAATAACTTCAAAAACTAACAAAAACAAAAAACAAAAAACAAAAAAAAAAAAAATATTTTTGCAATATTCGTCCAACATTATCTCGTACTGAGGATGTATTATTATTATGTTTCAAAAATCATGTTAAACCGCCATTGTAAGACATAGTATCAGGAGTCTATTAGTGAGAGTTGTATTTTCTTCATTTCCAAACCCCTATCCGGAGTAGTCGGTAAACAAAGAATGGCGATGTTGGGGGGGGGGGGGGGGGGTTACATAGTTGACCCACCTCGTCAGATAGCAAAACTCTCTGGCCGGCTTGGCCACAATGAAGAAGTTAGCGCTGAACGCCAGACAGATGCCGACCAGGATGATGTAGCTGAGCTCTCTGGTGGACGCCTTCACGATGGGCGTGTCGTGATAGCGTATGAAGATGACGAAGATCCACAAGGTCACGCAGATCCCGACGCAGGCCAGCGTGATGCACACGATGGCCTCAGTCTCTCGCCAACTGATGAAATCGACTGGGATCTCTTCGCAGTCTGAAACAAAAGACCTTTTGCATGAATTTCTATTGGGGGGGGGGGAGGTGTGGGGGGGGGGGGAACACTCTCCTCTTCATTTTCTAAGTACAGCTATCATTTAATGTTAGTCTGTATACATGTAATATAGGATCGTTTTCTTAAGAAAAAAATCTAAATAATAAAGTTAAATGTAAACCATTTAAAATTTGATAATAACCTCCAAAAAATTTTTTAAAAAATTCAATGAAGCACAAAATTATCATATCCCTAGTTAGTTTCAAGTTGTATTCTCCAATAATAAGTCAAGTTGAAATCTGTATTTTCTCCTCGACTCTGACCTTCGGACTTTTTTTTTAAAAATTGGTATAATCATATTTAGGAGATTTGAAATGATAATAGCAAGCTCAACCTTTACAATATTATTTAAATTATATTAATAAAAATAACATCAGTAATAATATTTTAAACGTTAATAGTCATAACAAGAGTGTGCCTCGCGTCCAGCCTACAGAGCACCAACAACGATTACACAAAATTCCATGCAATAAAAAAAAAAAAGAAGAAGCCGTTCCTGGGTATGGAGAAACGAGCGAGTCATGCAGACGAAGAAATTATCTTGATTTATTGAAGCTTAGCTATCCGAGATTCACAAATCCTTATCCGAATATTTTATATTTTCCAGTGCACCGTCTATCTGTATGCTGCAGGAAGTTTCGATTTCAAAGGAGAAAAGAAGCTTCGATTACAAAAGAGAAAAATTCGACTTAAATGGCCATCAGTGGATCTATCTTAGGTTTCTGGCATTTACATTAAATCTCGCTTTACAAAATACATTGAGATGAGTAGAAAGAGCTGGGGTTGGCAAGTCTGTGGTGGCTTGCCGATTAGGAGGCGCCGGACCTCCATAAGCGTTACCCGGGGAACACAACAACCATGGCGTGTTCTGCGTGGGCAGTCAAGGGACATGTATGGTACCTGCCGGAAATAAAACAGCACCTAAAGGGGTGCCAACTGTGACGTTTTTACAGTTTAAAGTAAAGGCAGAGACAGGGTATGGATCATGATTACAAGTTGCAATTAATGGATAAGAGGAGAGAGGCTCAGGTGGAAGCCTCTGGCCGATGATTTTAGATACGCAGCCCTGAGAAAAGCTGCTCCTAGGCGCCTGTTTCATCCCAGCTACTTCGCAAACTAGTTGCGGTATGGAAATACAAAGTAGAACCCTTGGGGTGACCTGGCGTCTGGGCTGTGTGGAGGTTAGTCGGGGAGGACATTAAGAGCTCACGCTCGACGACCTGCCGACGCCATTGTCCAATGAATGTGAAAATATTTTCTTTATTGTATGGCTTGTGTTGTCTGTTTGTTGTCTGGCTTGTGTTGTCTGTTTGTTACCTGGCTTGTGTTGTCTGTTTGATGTCTGGCTTTTCTTGTCAGTTTGTTGTATGGATTTTGTTGTCTGTTTGATGTCTGGCTTTTGTTATCTGTTTGTTGTATGGGTTTTGTTGTCTGTTTGATGTCTGACTTTTGTTATCTGTTTGTTGTATGGATTGTGTTGTCTGTTTGTTGTATGGCTTGTGTTGTCTTTTTGTTGTATAGCTTGTGTTGTGTGTTTGTTGTCTGGCTTTTGTTGTCTTTTTGTTGTCTGGCTTTTGTTGTCTGTTTGTTGTCTGGCTTTTGTTGTCTTTTTGTTGTCTGGCTTTTGTTGTCTGTTTGTTGTCTGGCTTGTTTTGTCTGTTTATTGTCTGGCTTGTGTTGTGTGTTTGTTGTCTAGCTTGTGTTGTCTGTTTATTGTCTGGCTTGTGTTGTATGTTTATTGTCTGGCTTGTGTTGTATGTTTATTGTCTGGCTTGTGTTGTCTGTTTATTGTCTGGCTTGTGTTGTATGTTTGTTGTCTGGCTTGTGTTGTCTGTTTATTGTCTGGCTTGTGTTGTCTGTTTGTTGTCTGGCTTGTGTTGTCTGTTTATTGTCTGGCTTGTGTTGTCTGTTTGTTTATTGTCTGGCTTGTGTTGTATGTTTGTTGTACGGCGTTTAATGCCTGGAGAAGTTCATTTCAAATAACGAAAAGGATGATAAAATGACATTTGTGTGGTGTGCCCCATAATAATTGTCTCCGTAACAAGGTAGAGCCACAATTGGTTTTTACAAATCTTGTTTGTTACGTTATCTTAACTGATGTTGATGCGGTTTTAGAAACCATTTTAATGTTGTCATTTAAACATCTGTGACATTCAGAGTCATTCAGGCGGAAAGATGGACAGTAACTCTTAATAACTTTCTTCCTCAAATTATGCCCGCTTTACCCCATCTGCGGCATACGCCGTCTACAAGAATTCTCAATTCATCACGGTCCTGCACTTTCCTTTCCAGTTGTTTCCAGGTGTATTCCATAATTTTGTGTTTCTGCCTCTAGCTCGCGTCTCCGTGTATTCTTCGGCCTTCATGTCTGTCTTTTTCCCTGTGAATTCGAGTAAATGGTTGGGATTGTCTGGTGATGCTATCTGGGGGTTTTCGGAGAGTATACCCTACATCTTTTCTTTATGATGTCTTCGTTGATGGGCACCTGGTGTGTCTTTCTAGTAGATCTTTTTAGGTGATGGTATTTCGTCATATGATGTTCAGGAACTGTCTAAGAAATGTGTTTATGAAGGTCTGTACTTTCTGCATAATGCTCGCCGTTGTTCTCCAAGTTTTGTTCCATAGAGTAGGACTGTTTTGACATTTGTGTTTAAGATTCTGACTTTGGTTTGCAGAGCCAGTTCCTTTGACTCCCATATTTTCTTTAATAGCACAAATTTTGATCTTGCTTTTCCAATTCTAGGCCTTACACCCGCGTCGCATCCGCCATTTATGTCGGCGATGCTGCCTAAGTATGTGAAGGATTCCACTTCTTCCAGTGCCTTTCCTGCCAAAGAGATTTGTTCTTGGTTGGCCTTGTCTTCATTTTATTTATAATGAGTTCTAGCTGTAATGAAATAATGGATAATATGATTATTTAACTTAAATCATTAAGCATTTTGTTCATCTTTTCATTTCGATGAATCGATATTAATTCAGTTGACAATATATCAACTTTTTCCTAGCAATACATAAGAAGTTTTGCTCTAATGTCACGGCAGAGACTATGATATTTTGCAACCGGGGACGAACAATAAAATTAGCGCCCTCTTCCAAAGTTTCATCACTTTTTTAAAAATTTTCATGGAATAAGGAAAACTATTTAAATTTTATTAAAAATTTGTATTTTAAGAAGCAAATGTATAGAAATTATAGTATATGACCCACTCAGTCACTGTCGTAGACTGGTTTACGTTTTCTACAAAAGATTTATTTTTATTGATTTCACTGTCTCAAAAGGATTCCACTTCTTCCAGTGCCAAAGAGATTAGCTCTTGGTTGGCCTTGTCTTCATTTTATTTATAATGAGTCCTAGCTGTGATGAAATAATGGATACGTCCTTTTTTCTTTTCCTGCATTTGTTGTTGATGGGGGACAGAAGTGCAATGTCGTCTGCAAAGTCTAGGTTAATTCAGCTGTTCCCAGAGCGCCCACTGTATCCCGTTCCTCTTTCTGTCTGTGGATTTTTTTTATTATCCAGTCAATGGCGGATATGAATAGGATGGGCTACAAGAGACATCCATGTCTGACTTCACTTTACACTTTCAGTCATTCGTGAGTCTACCTTCGCATACCACTCTGCATGTCGTTTCTTCATGAAAACTCTGAATGATGCTGCATAGTGCTCCTGGTACTCCCTAGTGCCGAAGATGTGCAGTAACTCTTACTAACCTTGATATATTTGTAATGTCATCTGTAAGATTAAACAGATTTTTCAAGATTTTGTTTAAGACGACAAGAAATGCTATGCCAATTACACTGTCTTTATTTTACGGAATTTTACTCAATGCATTTACTTCAATTTAAATTTTCTCTGAAGTACTTTGAATTTACTTGTAACATTTAAAAATAGATGCTTAGAGTAACTTATAATAATTGATAATGGACTGCATTGAAGTTTTGTAAATGAAATGTAAAAACAAGGTATGGTAAACTTGAATTTCTCGGCAGGACAAAAGATTTTGACGTTTCTGAATAGAGTCTTCATCAGAAATCAAGACAAAATGAAGTATAACAAGTCTCAGATCGCAATGCCTGTTACACTACTTTTTATATTGATTTCTGATGAAGGCTCTAAGCTAAAATTTCAAAATATTTTGTCCTGTCTATAAATTCAAGTTTAGCATACCTTGATCTTATATTTCATTTAGAATGACTTAGAATGACATTGAATGAATGAAAGATTGGAAGTTAAATTTCAAGTGCGTCGGGAGGTGAGCATGGTTCGCGGGGGGGGGGGGGGGAGGGGGGGAAGGGATGGGGGTGGGAGTATGGCTAGGATGAGGTTGTCGTGTTAGTCTATAAATAGATACTGATGTTGATGACAAGAGCAAATTTCTTTTAGCTCGTCTTGTACGGCGGCTTTAAATAGCTTACATTAAGCATGTTTTGTGAGGCCGATTGACAGTGATTGGATTCAATAAGGAAGTTGGGGCTGAGATAAATAAATAAATCAATGTAGACAGAAAGAAAGAAAATAAAAAAAAGAAAAAGAAAGAGAGATCGAAAAGAAAGAAAGAAAGCTGAAAGAAAGAAAGGCGGAAAAAGAAAGATATAAAAAGGAAAGAAAGTAATAAAAAAGGAATAAAATGAGAGTTGAGAGAGAGAGAGGGAGAGAGAGAGAGAGGTGATATTGAATTAGGAGTGATAGAGAGTGAGAGGAGAGAAAGAGGTGATAGACAGAGACGTGACAGATGAGAGAGAGAGAGATAGATAGAGAGAGAGATATTGGGATAGAGAGAGAGAGAGAGGTGATATTGAATTGGGAGTGATAGAGAGTGAGAGGAGAGAAAGAGGTGATAGACAGAGACGTGACAGATGAGAGAGAGAGAGAGATAGAGAGAGAGAGAGAGATTGGGGTAGAGAGAGAGAGGGGTGATATTGAATTGGGAGTGATAGAGAGTGAGAGGAAAGAAAGAGGTGATAGACAGAGACGTGACAGATGAGAGAGAGATAGAGAGAAAGAGATTGGGGTAGAGAGAGAGAAATATGTTATCGAGTAAGAGGTGATAGAGAAAGAGATGATGAGAGAGCTGAGAGAGAGAGAGAGAGGTGATAGAGGAGTTGAGAGAGAGGCGAGAGAGTGATGGATGATAGAGAGAGAGAGAGAGAGATTGGGGTAGACAGAGAACACTTCATCAAAAGAATAAGAGCTAATTAAAAGCAATACAATTTAGTTAAAAAGAAAATAACAATATTGATTAAGTTAGGCAGGTTGGAAAGGAGAGACTGGGCTAGGGAAGAGTTGAGGCTAGGAGGAGAGGGGAAGACGGGTGGGGCGAGATAGGGCAAATGAGATAGTTGAAAAAGTGACAAGCAATTTAAAATTATCTAGAGAAATACGTTTTATCATTGAAAGTATGAATGAAAAAAATTTGAATTATCATAGAACCAATCAGAACCATAAATTAAACTTATAAATTACAGAGAAGGTGGGTACAAAAAGATTGAAAGATGGGGACAAGGAAGAGAAGGAAGTAGTGAAAAAGAAAACAGACAGACAAACGGGAAAGACAGACATATTCAGGGTTAACACGGTGGAAACGAGAGATAGTGAGAAAGGGACATCTAAATATAGTGAATAAGGGAACCCGGCGTTGTTTAATTGATAAAGATGGCTCGTAGTTTTCCCAAAAGGAAGCTTCGCGAGGCTCATTTCACGAGCCGTTTAACGCTGATCGATGCGCACCCGAGTGCTGCCGAGTCTGGCAGGCGAATGCATTATAAATGAAGTCTGGGACGCCATTGTAAAACATCAATCAAGGGGTTTATTGATATCAACGTGTTATGACACGCCTGGGTGACCGCGACGTGCGTTACGACGGCATTACGCCGCTGTCGTGGTGGTCACGAAGACGTGAGCTCGTCCGAGGCACGATTGATATATCATTAACTGGCTGAAGTTCTCCGACTAATTGAATAATTGATTCATAAAGTATTCATAAACGAAGACATCTGGTCTCATCATTAATCATTACTCGAAATTTATAAACGCATAATGAATTTAACCCATTAATTAAACAGTTATCTAAAAAAAAAATTGAAAACTTGAAAAACAGCCAATCAAATTTATCGATCAATTTACTACCGGTCGATATAGAACATTCCAAAAAGAATAGGGAGCCTTAATGGAAGAAGTGTTAATAGATTCTATACTCGGTCCAAAAATCATATTTCTCACAGTTATATTCGTACAATCGTAAAATACATCATACATTCACACAGTGTTCGCCGAACTCGTAAGAGCAACCACGATGGAGATAACATTTTAAACATTGCCTCTTGCACCTACCAGTTTTATTGAGGTCAGGCCAAAGGCCAAGGTCGCAGACGCGACAATTCGTATTGTTGTCTACCAGAATCTCATCCTCCTGACACGGCTGACATATCCAACAGCAACCGAGGCCGTTCACTTTCTGTCGAGGGTGAATAATTAGAGATGTGGATGTGACTGGGTAGTGAGGTTAAGGATGGAGAATACATGTTTAGGAGAGACAATGTTCACGGTTACCGGAAATGTGATCGAAATAAAATTCGTTGACGGAAAATTGATCGACAGCAATTTGATCGAACGGAAATTTGGTCGAATCTTTTTTTCAGTTCACACGTTAAAATTATCGTCAAATTTCTTTTTGAACGCACCATACTATATAGTAAAACAAAATAATGCGTTCAGAAAGAAATTTGACGCAAAATTTTAACGTATAAATTAAAAAAACGATTCGACCAAATTTCCGTTCGATCAAATTTCCGTCGATCAATTTTCCGTCGACCAAATTTTTTTCTATCAAATTTCGGATACGAATGTTAACCTCATTGGCTGGACAATTGGAATGGGGTGGGACAGTGGGCAGTGGGCGTGATCAGGCGGGTATTGGAGTCCAGCAACATTTGAAAGAATATATGATACTAGGGCTTAAACGGGTGCATTTTTTTTTAAAAACCGGGGCCAGGTATTTTGAGAAATAGGCATAAAGACAATACTACACTCTACTTGCTGGTCTTTAAACAATAGTCCTACAGACAGTCCTACAGACAGTCCTACAGACAGTCCTACACCATACCCGTGGCTCTTTATTGATTAATATAATAGTCGCCACGAGCCCGACTTGACCTGAGTTCAAATGTCACACATGATAGCCTTTTTGTGACTCGGTACTATTAATATAAAACATGTGAAGCTTGGCGGAGGGCAGGTTGTGAAAAGGAAGCAGGACACACCAGAAGCAAAATATATATAAGAGAGCCACTGCGATGGTAACAGTCGTATTATGTAGAGCAGAAACTTGAGAAAACAAAACAGCAGCAAGCACTACGCAGAGAATACAGACCTTCATAAACACATGAGAGATCCTGAACATCAAATGGCCAAATACCATCACCAACGAAGATCTACTTAGCAGGTGCCCATTGATGACGACATCATTAAAGAAAAGATAGAGGTGGCTTTGGCATACTCTCCGAAAACCCCCAGATAGCATCACCAGAAAATCCCTAACATGGTAAATAAAAAGAGGGGAAGGCCAAAGAATACACCGAGACGCGAGCTGGAAGCAGACTCGCAAAATATGGGATAAAAACCTGAAAGCAATTGGAAAGGAAAGCACATGACCGCGATGAATGGAAAACTCTTGTGGACGGCCTATGCACCAGAAGGTGTAAAAAGGCATAAGAAGAAAGAAGAAGACTGCATCGGCAAATATTATCTTAAAGACTCCAATATTCGGAGCTTTGGTCGTTTGCTAGTTTACGCTTTACACATTTTCCAAGTTCAAACTCTAAAGAAATGACGACAATGCTACATGTGAATAAATGCAAGTTCATTTAACACACGGACATTGTCATAGAAAGTTATTAATTGCTCCTTGTTAAGAAAAAACAGTTCAAACGTCAACCCTGATTGTGATAGTTTTAATGATGTTGTTGAAAAATAACCTTATAAAAAAATAGTGTAATCACTAGAGCCATCTTTAAGACATCCAACGTTTCAATGCTGCCACGAAGTGTTTGCGATGATCTGTCATTTACAAAAGAAAACGTTCTATTTCCAACCATCGCAGGGAAGATATGTTGTGTCGACTATTACCTGTGCTGAAAAATCTATATCCGCGACTTTGTGAGGAAGTCAAAAGTCAATTAACCCTTAAAGATTGTTCAATTTCGTCTAGATTAGGGATTCTCAACCTTTGGAAAACACATATTTATGAATTAGAAACGAAAATAATTTTATGGTTGTGAGTGTCACCACATCACCAGGAATTGTATTAAAGGGTCCCGGCATTAGGTAGATCGAGAACCACTGGTCTAGATATTTATGTGACCAAAAATAATTCAACATATTATTTAATTTAAATCATTAAGCATTTTTTTTTCATCGTTTCATTTCGATGAATCGATTTTAATTCAGTTGACAATGTATCAACTTTTTCCTAGCAATACATAAGAAGTTTTGCTCTAATGTCACGGCAGAGACTATGATATTTTGCAACCGGGGACGAACAATAAAATTAGTGCCCTCTTCCAAAGTTTCATCACTTTTTTTTTTTAAATTACATGGAATAAGGAAAACTATTTAAATTTTATTAAAAATTTGTGTTTTAAGAAGCAAATGTATAGAAATTATAGTACATGACCCACTCAGTCACTGTCGTAGACTGGTTTACGTTTTCTACAAAATATTTATTTTTCTTGATTTCACTGTCGCAAACTGGTCAATTACGCAAGCCAAATCTGATTTTTCCAATGTTCCTTATTTAAGGCTAAGAAGAGCAAGATGGCTGAGACAATCCTGTCCGATTGACGCACATAAATGCGAAAAAATAAGTATAGGCTATCAGATGACACGTCTGCTGAGCCACTGCACCGATCTTGTGACCGATTTATTACCTTTGTTTACGTATTTGCGCCCCTGTACCTTAACGCCCCGGGGACATATCTACCCTTTGCACCCCCCCCCCTCGTTACGCCCTCTGTGTCACGGAGGAAATTTTTTGTGACAAATCAGTGATTTTAAAATTCCAAGGAAAAACTACGAATAAGTATGAACTGACTTTTCGATGAAATTAAAATTTTTCGGGGTTCACTTGAAGTAATGAAATTTGTGAAACTTTTGACAGTTGCCGTTATGGTTCGTGAATTTGCTTTCATTCACATACTGACACATTCTTTCAATGATTTCAGTTTGTTCAACTGTTCAAAAATGTTTTGTTAAGTTAAGCAATGCGTGGTGACATAGAACTGTATTCAAACAGTGTAGTGACATAGAACTGTATTCAAACAGTGTTGTGACATAGAACTATATTCAAACAGCGTAGTGATACATAAGTGTATTTAAACAAAGAATTCTGGCTTTGTTTCCCTATAAAATAGGTCTCACATTTCATAAAGTCTTCTGAAAGCTTTTCCTCTGGACATAGCCTAAAATCGTATTGATAATAACAAGCTTTTTGTTGTCAATATCCACATCAGAACATAGCCAACCATGGACTTGCACAGTTTTAGGACCTGCTTTGATTAGCTAAGCCACCTTAACACCTAGTACGTTTGACATGCAGTTGTATCTCTGTCTACTGGTTAGTTGAAAGAAAATATAAATAGGGCAGCCTTTGGACGGGTAGCTTAATTTATAACTTAGGTGAACAGAGGATACGGTGGATTGGTGGATGAATGCAGGATGTAACGGATGGATGGATGTTTCTTAAAATGAACAGTATTGTTTACTCTAGGTTACAAGATATAAGTATTAAATAATAATATATAAGTATTAACTTATAAGATATAAGTATTAACTTATAAGATATAAGTATTATCATGTCGTAAATCATATTTAAGAAACTTGAAAAAAATAATAGGTTCGATAAAAGACACGTATTTGTTTACCTTAGCTTGGCCAGGTGTACACGGCTGGCTACACACTGACGTCATTTTTTGCCTCGTCATGTTGCCATATTTAGGCCAGTAGATCTTGCTCTCGTTGAGCGTGAGCACGCCGTCCATCCACTTACCAATCACCGTGTAGTGGTAGGACACCACGTGACCAAACCTGTCCACCACCGGCTGGTAGTTGACGATCTCGTATCTGGCGAGAAAAGGAATCAAAGCTGAATTTTGTTTGAACCGATTCCTTAACAAATCAAAGCGTCAAAGATGTATGATATATTAGAGGAGCTTTGGGTAAGATGACACTTTGTGTCTATTGTTTTAACCTAAGCTTGGTCAAAGTGTACGTCTCGATTGTTAGGGATCCAGTTCACCTGTGATTTGTCTAAGGATCAAATATAATCGTTGAAATTCTCAAAGTTGGGAACAGCCAAAGGAGAGCAGCGGTCCTCAATGGGGCAGGAAAAGCAAAGCGTTTCAGAACATTAGCATGAGCTGCTGTACAGCCCTGGCTTCTCCGACACCATCGAAAAATTCATCTTGTAAAGGCTAAAGAAAAACGACGATGTAAGTCAGCATTAGCGCAGAGAGTTGGGGCGACAATATGCCTAGGTTAAGATGATCTGGTTTGGTCTTTTCTGCATTACGTGCTCTTTTCATGCAATCGTCATTGCATGTTGATGTTACATAGCTTGATGTTACATAGCTTGATGTTACATGGCTTGATGTTACATGGCTGGATGTTACATGGCTGGATGTTACATTACTTGATGTTACATAGCTTGATGTTACATAGCTTGATGCTACATAGCTTGATGTTACATGGCTGGATGTTACATTACTTGATGTTACATAGCTTGATGTTACATAGCTTGATGTTACATGGCTGGATGTTACATTACTTGATGTTACATAGCTTGATGTTACACAGATTGATGTTACATAGCTTGATGTTACATGGCTGGATGTTACACAGCTTGATGTTACACAGCTTGATGTTACATTACTTGATGTTACATGGCTTGATGTTACACAGCTTGATGTTAATCTCCAGTTGTTACGACGATGCGTCGTTATTATTAGTCATGTTCCATAAAGGGTTGCCTGGTTGCGTCGCTAAAAAATCAGACTCCTTGGTCGGGCTGAATGCGCATGTGCGGTGAGTGTCGACTGAATGCGCATGCGCAGTGAATGTCAACTGAGTGCGCATGTGCGGTGAGTGTCGACTGAATGCGCATGTGTGGTGAGTGTCGACTGAATGCGCATGTGCGGTGAGTGTCGACTGAATGCGCATGTGCGGTGAGTGTCGACTGAATGCGCATGCGCGGTGAGTGTCAAATGCACTAGAGACAATGCCAAGAATAATTAGGTATTTTTTGCGCCGCAGCATCAGGATGAGTTCGGTTTTAATCCGGCCCTGCTCCTGCGTTGATTAATTGGGTCAACAAACAACATGAAAGATTGGTCATAAAACTTGTTGCCGTGTGACAGTGACACAAGAGTTTGCCGCGGTGACATGCCACAAGGCATCGTCTGGTAGTATGATGACACGGCAATGCTGACAACGTGGAAGACCATGACCCACACGTTTTGTCTGCCGATGTTTATCATAATTCCTGTGTAGAAATCTAATGCGTCTGATTATGTAGATGTCTGATTTATACCTGACTGCGTTCAATGCACAAGTGTGACTATGCCAGTCTGAATGTCCCGTTGACTTATCTGTGGCGAAATATACGTATTAGTATCAGTGTGTCTATACGATAATCCTAAGATTATTCCAATAATCTTTTATAAATTAAATTTGATTCGTTAGTTCCTAAGCAGAAGGCTGTGGGTCTATGGAAGTCTGCAATGTTTTTTCCAGGTCCTCAATATATGTTGATGAATTCGAATCACTAATAACAAGGACTTTAAATTTATGGTCAATGGATGTCTTCTTTATAATAAAATATTAAAAAAAAAATAAAAACGTGTACACCCTCTGATATGAACGTCATTTAAACAGTCGATTGAATATAATTAGGACTATTTCAGGGTTTAATTTTTCATTGTTAACTTACTTTTTAAAACACATTACTGCTGTATTTTTCGAACGCATCGTCTGCCTCAACTATAATGACCACCGAGATGACACCGGTGATTTCTTTGTCGCTAATGTGTAGCCGCCCTCCACCCCCACAATTCCAGCGCCCTTCACTCAACACCTGTCTCTCCGTGGTTGAGACTTACGAAGTGAACGCGTAACTATTATTTCTAATTACCTTCTCAACACTAGAGTCTGCTTCTATAAATCCAATCAATCATAACTCGATTCCCATCACCTCATATCGATATTTCCTCTGGCTTTAGATCACCTAAGTGCAGCTTCACCGCTTCCCCCCCCCCCCCCCTTTTTCTGATATTGATAAACGATTCGTTCTCTTAGATTTGTCTTCTATTTGATAGCCTCAAATGACCGAAATGTATCTTCTCTCTGTCTATCCTATTTATATACTAGCGGTATCCCTCCATCCCCCCGCCGTCTTATCCCACCCCATGCACTATTGATAAACTATTGATTTACTTGAACAAATGCATGACGAATTTCATCACGGGCTTCCCCACTCCTCTAAATGCCACCCCTGCACCCCTCCCGTCTAATCGATAGTGTGCCGCCCATGTGCCGATCAAACTAGACCACGAACATTAGGAACCGCTCGTGTCGTCAAGCCATCTACTAAGCTCTCAATTTGAAAGACCCACTTCCCCAAACCCCATTCCTCGTGCCGTCTCGCGTGTGCTCTTATCTTTCGTACAACTCAAGGCAGACAATCACAATTGAAAACTTAGCGGGACCAGTACAAATTTAATGTTCTTTAAAATAACGGGGTTTTTTTATATTTAAAAACAGCACAAAAAAATGTAAAACCCATTTCCTAATTTTTAAACAATTGTATACAAGCTTAAGTGTCATTATTAGTTTTAAGACTTTATCAAAGAAGAGTCCAATAATGGTATGACTAAAACGTATTTTCTGTGGCTCCAGCCCAAAGCTTTGACGTCTTTCAATGTTTGTGATTTTTTTCAATTAAAAAAACATAATATGTATGAATTTTTAAAAAAACAACATAAAAAAAAAGCCCCAGAAAATATATTTTTAAAAAATGTTTGGCATTAAAAATCTGAACAGGTGCTTGACGAGTGCAAAGACAGTGTGTAGCTGACACCACAAAACTTATTATAAAAGGAAAATAGACTTAAATATTAAAGTATACATGGAACAAATTTCTCTTTATATAACTCCCCGTTTTTTTACAAAAATGTTTTTAGTTGCACTTTCTCCCCCAATATCTCTCATAATCCCGATTCCTTCAAAACCACCTTTTTCGTAATCTTCTTTTCACCGTCTATTCTCTTCACTGAAATCTCTAGTTCTAAAATCAATATTATGAAATTACACGGCATTGCTTGAAAACTCCATCCACTGTTATCAATGAGACTCTCTCCTGCTGCGCTCCATGTTCAATTAAGGTTGTCGGCGCAGATGTTAATGAAAAACTTGGTGTCCACGATACCACATAGTATTGGGGAAATCCACTATGGTCCCTCGTGTTATTATAGAGACCTCTTTGGATTTACTTACATAACATCAATGACGTGGAGACCATGTATCCGATCTGCTATTTTTATTTTTTAAACGGAACAAACAAAAAGAAAGCTTTTAAAAAAAAATAAAGCTGAAATTGTTTTTCATCATAGCTGTTTATTCGCTCTGAGTCTGCCGGTCAGTAAAATGTTTTCTGTCAAAGTTAGAATGAAGTTTTGGATCAGTAAATTCGATTCCATTGGACATAGATCAAAATAGCCTTAAAATATTATGACAAAAATAATGTTTATGAGTCATTGATAATTTTTTTTTTACCATTTTTAAATTGTTTCCAAGTTTAGATTTGTTTTGTTTATTTATTTGACTCGAATCTAAAAAACAATATCTGGATACGTGCAAAACAAAACTTATGGTGTTAATTTGGCTTGAATTGTTTGCACATTTGCCAGTTTTAAAGTCAAGGTGAGCTTTGACCTACAATTCGTTACAACGTTGACTTAGAACGTTACGTGAGGTTAGGTGGAGAGTATAAGAAGTAAGGGTCAGGCGTCTAGAAAGTGGAGTGTACTCCGAATGAACGTGACGCCGAGGTCAGTGGTGTGTTCACGGGACACCCCTGGGACATTTTGTTCAACTCACGCCCTTGCAGTAGCCTCGAAATATGATCGTTTATATATACACTTGCCGTACCGTTACGCTATAACAGGGGTCACTAAACTTTTTTCACCGCGGGCCGGATAACGGACACAATGACAATACTTGCAGGCTAGAACGAAAGTTCTGGGAAAAAATACGAAAAGTGAAGTTTTGTATTCCATGTTAATCATGGGTGAATGGCGTGCAATGTAATCATGGGTGAATGGCGTGCAATGTAATCATGTGTGAATGGCGTGCATGTAATCATGGGTGAATGGCGTGCAATATAATCATGGGTGAATGGCGTGCAATGTAATCATGGGTGAATGGCGTGCAATGCTCACAAAACAAAGACAACCAACATGTTTATATACTAAGAAATATACCAAAGAGGTCGACGCTAGCAAAAAGATAGTTACGCAGGTTTTTCCCGTCATCTTGGCCTGCATTCAAGCCCAACCATCTCTACCAGTTCTTCCTCACATCTCCCCGGCCCCACACTTACTTATCCCACACAATGAACACCATAACATCAACTACTCGCCCAAACTGATATTGGTCTTCCAATACCTCTTTCCCACATCTCCCCGGCCCCACACTTAACTTATCCCACACAATGGACACCATAACCTCAACTACTCGCCCAAACTGATATTGGTCTCCCAATACCTCTTTCCCACATCTCCCCGGCCCCACACTTAACCTATCCTTCCCAATGAACACCCCAACCTGAACTCTAACCCCATGCGAATACCGTCTCCCAATACCCCCTCTCCATACTCCACACCTCATACCCTACTCCACTGCAAACCCTAGATTTTCCTAGCACAATAATATACTAGAAAGAAAATTACGTATATTATAGTTCTTACGTTATAAATACTCTCCAATGAAACGTCCCGTGAATTTCACCATGTCGCTCCCCTTTTTTGCTCAACTAGTCTCTCCCCTTTTTGTCAAATTACTTTTTGAACGCACTATATTATATAGTAAAACAAAATAATGCGTTTAAAAAGAAATTTGACGCAAAATTTTTACGTATAAACTAAAAAAACGATTCGACCAAATGTCCGTTCGATCAAATTTCCGTCGATCAATTTTCCGACGACGAAATTTCATTCGATCAAATTTCCGGATACGGACCACAACACCACTGGAAACAGAGTCTACACTGACCATTAGTGTATCCTCCAACGAGAGGTACTGACCATCATTGTATTCTCTACTAAAAAGTATTGGCCATCTGTGTATCCTCTTCTGAAAGATATTGACCATAAGTGTATCCTCTACTGAAAGGCTTTGCCGATCAATGTACCCTTCAGTGAAAGGCACAGACTATCAGTGTGTCCTCCAATGACAGGTACTGACCATTAGAGTACCCTCTGCTGAGAGGTACTGACCATCAGTGTAACCTCCACTGAGTGATACTGATTAGACAAACTGTGTATACTCGACTAAAAGGTATTGGTCATCAGTGTATTCTCTACTGAAAGGTATTGGCCACAAGTGTATCGTCTACTGAAAGGTATTGGACATGAGTGTATCGTCTACTGAAAGGTATTGGACATGAGTGTATTGTCTACGGAAAGGTATTGGCCACCAGTGAATCGTCTACTGAAAGGTATTGACCACAAGTGTATCATCTACTGGAAGGTATTGGACATGAGTGTATCGTCTACTGAAAGGTATTGGCCACCAGTGAATCGTCTACTGAAAGGTATTGGCCACAAGTGTATCCTCTACTTGAAGGTATTGGACATGAGTGTATCGTCTCCTGAAAGTTTTGGCCACCAGTGAATCGTCTACTGAAAGGTATTGGCCACCAGTGAATCGTCAACTGAAAGGTATTGGCCACAAGTGTATCCTCTACTGGAAGGTATTGGACATGAGTGTATCGTCTACTGAAAGGTATTGGCCACCAATGAATCGTCTACTGAAAGGTATTGGCCACAAGTGTATCCTCTACTGGAAGGTATTGGACATGAGTGTATCGTCTACTGAAAGTTTTGGCCACCAGTGAATCGTCTACTGAAAGGTATTGGCCACCAGTGAATCGTCAACTGAAAGGTATTGGCCACAAGTGTATCCTCTACTGGAAGGTAGTGGACATGAGTGTATCGTCTACTGAAAGTTTTGGCCACCAGTGAATCGTCTACTGAAAGGTATTGGCAACCAGTGAATCGTCTACTGAAAGGTATTGGCCACAAGTGTATCCTCTACTGGAAGGTATTGGACATGAGTGTATCGTCTACTGAAAGGTAATGGCCGCCAGTGAATCGTCTACTGAAAGGTATTGGCCACCAGTGAATCGTCTACTGAAAGGTATTGGCCACAAGTGTATCCTCTACTGGAATGTATTGGACATGAGTGTATCGTCTACTGAAAGGTATTGGCCACCAGTGAATCGTCTACTGACAGGTATTGGACATGGGTGTATCGTCTCTACTGAAAATATTGGCCGTCAGAGTATCCTCCACTGATAGCTACTCTCTAATTAGGGTGATGACTTGGTCGATTAGTCCCCGGGGCGTTGCTTGAGTAGAAACGAATGTTAAGCCTATTGAGTCAATTATTTTAAAGCCCCTCAACTCAGTGAGCTTAACTCTTCGTTCCCTCCATCTCCCCCACCCCACCCCCACACTTCTCCCCTCCACTCAGTTTAATTTTCTCAACTTACTCTTTCCGCGACAAGTGAGGTGGATGTTGATATGGTCTCCTGGTTCTGTGTATAAATAAAACACAGCTGACCAAGGGGGGCTACTAACAACAACGAAGATCGAGATGCCCTCTTCGCAATAAACTAAAATTACTTCGTACATTTTTTTCCACCAGGAGTAGCTGCTCGGACCTCGAATAAATGAGTGTTGCGGTGACCTATGACCTCGAACCGTTGAGTTTCTTCCCTTGAGGAGACCACCTTAGAGGTTAAAAGGCAAGATGGCGTCAGTATTTCTCTTTATCCCCACCCCCCTCTTTTTTTTGTGTACACTTTATTTACATCTCCTCATCTTACACTTCTTGGCTGGATTTAACATTTTCTGAATGAAGTTTATTTTATTGTTCATTTTGTGTTTCAATTTGAAAGATTGGAAATTTATAACTCTACAAATTGACTCAGTTATACGTATCTGACCTCAACTGTAACTCCTATTTCATCCTGTGCCCTTGCTAAATGCATCATTTTAAATGAAACTAGATGATACTGGCTAAATGCATCATTTTAAATGAAACTAGATAATACTGGCTAAATGCATCATTTTAAATGAAACTAGATAATACTGGCTAAATGCATCATTTTAAATGAAACTAGATGATACTGGCTAAATGCATCATTTTAAATGAAACTAGATGATACTGGCTAAATGCATCATTTTAAATGAAACTAGATAATACTAGCTCATTGTTTATTTTAATCAAACATGTAGAGAAAACTGGCTAAATGTATCATTTGAAATCAAACAAGATAATAACATTTGTAGACACCTATTCAATATGTATGCGTATGTAAACAGTTATTATTATCGTTAAATTGAAATAACCCACAAAACACTTGCCGCGACAATGCGTGAACTTCCCGTCTACCGAAGTTACTTGACATAACATGAATTCAAGTTACGCACTTTATAAGAATCCCAATTAGTGCTAACTTCTGGGATTTTTTTTATTTTCGCGCCTATAGCACACAGCGTTACAGCCATACATACATACCCAGGGAATTATGTTTTGTTATTAAATTTGCTTATTTCAGTTTTTGACATTCGTAAGTCTCAATGTTATAGGCATAGAAAATGAATGTTAAATAAATGTTTATTTTCTTTTCTAAGCAAAATCGGATCCGTGACGCACTACGAGGTCTGTCACCGCAGATCGTGAGGTCTGTCACCACCGATCGTGAGGTCTATCACCACAGAACATGAGGTCCATCACCACAGATCGTGAGGTCTATCACCACAGACCATGAGGTCCATCACCACAGACCGTGAGGTCTATCACCACAGACCGTGAGGTCTATCAGCACAGATCGTAATGTCTATCAACACAGACCATGAGGTCTATCACCACAGACCGTGAGGTCTATCACCACAGACCGTGAGGTCTATCACCACAGACCGTGAGGTCTATCACCACAGACCGTGAGGTCTATCACCACAGACCGTGAGGTCTATCACCCCAGACCGTGAGGTCTATCACCCCAGACCGTGAGGTCTATCACCCCAGACCGTGAGGTCTATCACCCCAGACCGTGAGGTCTATCACCCCAGACCGTGAGGTCTATCACCCCAGACCGTGTCTATCACCACAGACCGTGAGGTCTATCACCACAGACCATGAGGTCTATCACCACATACCTTGAGGTCTATCACCACAGACCATGAGGTCTATCACCACAGACCATGAGGTCTATCACCACAGACCTTGAGGTCTATCACCCCAGACCGTGAGGTCTATCACCACAGACCTTGAGGTCTATCACCACAGACCGTGAGGTCTATCACCACAGACCATGAGGTCTATCACCACAGACCATGAGGTCTATCACCACAGACCATGAGGTCTATCACCACAGACCGTGAGGTCTATCACCACAGACCGTGAGGTCTATCACCACAGACCGTGAGGTCTATCACCCCAGACCTTGTTTTACTCAACCTTTCAATGTAATTATGCGCTCCTGCTTTTATGTGTTCAAATTTCTAAAGAAACTCAACGTCTCTCCATGTCTCTCAATGTCTCTCCATGTCTCTCCATGTCTCTCCATGTCTCTCCATGTTTCTCCCTGTCTCTCCATGTCTCTCCATGTCTCTCCATGTCTCTCAATGTCTCTCCATGTCTCTCCATCCGCTGTCTAACACCAGAATTTCTAATGTCTCCAGATCTCAAGACGGCGAAACATAATTTGGCCGCGACGCTGGGGTGGTAAGCTGTCCACACCTTTTCCAACGTAGCTTGCCGTGATCTAATCACCCCTTTAGGGCCGGGCCTCCATAAAGCTCTTTGTGGATCTTCACCGCCTTTGTCTGGGCTTTTATTTAATAGTACCCTCTCACTCCAAGTCCTCCCTCACTCTAAGTCCCCCCCCTCATTCTCAGTTCCCCACCTCCCTGCGCATCGTCACTGATCTTTTAGATTAAAACTTTTCTACAAGGCTTTGTGTTTTGAGAGTATTTGAATTCACAAAAAATGTGATGTCTCCCAGGAGAATGAAAAGGGGTGCACTTAACCGTCAAGAACGAATGAAGATAAGAGAAAGACACAAATAACGAATTTTCAACGTAAGAACGGAGGGAAGAGTTGAGGCAAGAACGAATGAAACGTTGAGCATCATGGGAAGAGGTCTGTAATAATTATATGTGAGCTGTGTGAACCGAGAGTTTTGCACTGATGCAGTGTCAGAATGAAGCGTTTTGCACTTACTAGGTGTGCACTGTAAGAATGAAGAAGATTGCACTATTAATTTTACACCGTAAGAACTGAGTGTTAAACACGGTTGTCGAGACGTGTGCACTGACTTAAGATGTGGTCAAGACGTGTGCACTGACTTAAGGTGTGGTCAAGACGTGTGCCCTGACTTAAGGTGTGGTCGAGATGTGTGCACTGACTTAAGACAGGACGTGTGCACTGACTTAAGATGTGATCGAGACGTGTGCAGTGACTTAATATGTGGTCAATTTTATTCTGTGTTCGGGCCACAAATTCAACCGAAGAAAAAAGGAATAATTTTAACTCCACGAAGACTTTCCTTGAACCTGTTTTTTAACTCTGAAGTCTCACATAAATCCGCTGATCAGCATCGACTGTTCAATAAATATTGGTATACTTTTCAAACGGGTCACAATAAAGCTAAGATACAAACAATAAATTGTAAGTTACTTGACAAAACGTTCAATAATCTCCACATTCAGGGCACTCGTGACAAATCTCTGCACGATAGAGGCTTATGAAAGTGACATGTTTCTGACTTATTAAACGTTGGCTGCACCTATTGGTGCCCGGCTACCAGAATTGAGAGGTTGGGATTAAAAAACGATATAAAATATTATTGTTAAGTTTGTAAGACCAAATGAGGTATCAAATGAAAGATAATTGAATGCACTATACGTTTGTAAACCCAATTCTTTAGTTTTACTAAAATAAACTACCACAAATGACATCCGAATAGCATTGAGTCTATTGGTAACCGGGTGCGAATGGAGGCGAAGCGTGTCTGGGTCCATTTTGACTAATGCTTTTCGGATGTCATTTGTAGTAGTTAATTTTAGTTTAAATGAAGAATTAAGTTTACAAACGTATATTCCACTCAATTATCTTTCATTTGATACCTCATTTGGTCTTACAAACCCAACAATAATATTTTTAATCGTTTTTTAATCCCAAACTGTCACTTCCGGTACCCGGGTACCAATAGCCACTTCGTTAAATGTTTTCATATTTGAATAGTACTGGTTAATTAATTATTTTATGCCTCATGATTAAGGTTGTACGATTACACTGGTATCATCTCAAGACTTTTTCATTTCGGACATACGCTCTCCCTGGAGTTCCACCTCATTAATCAATATCTGCCCTCAGTAATAAGTCCCCTTCCTTAAGACTTAAGTAATCCCCCTGGGGATATAATTAATCCCTTAGAAATTAGGTTTTCTACTAACAGGGTCGAGTACATATCTAATCCATACAATGACAAGCAATATGCAAAAAGTACATACAAAAATACAGATGAAAATACGCACAGTGGTTTGGTTTTATTTCACGAACGTGAATTCTTACCTTCACGTAGTTTGGATAAAAATAACGCGACGTAATTATTTTACGGCAATTCTGGACTCTGGCGATAGGAACCAACTGGTCCGTGCTAGCTAACTTTTAAGTTCATTTACAAGCTGTGTACCACGTCCATGACGGCTAACATTTAAGTTCATTCACAAGATGTGTACCAGGTCAATGCTAGCTAACTTGTAAGTTCATTTACAAGGTGTTTACCGCGTCCATGTTGGCTACCTTGTAATTTCCTTTACTCATGACCGTGCTGGTATACGTGTAAAGCCAATACCAATTTTCAAATGGCTTCATATTATGAATTTCGTTTAATCCATTCAAAACAGCCTGTCTATTGCAAAAACGCCTTACGCCTTACGCCATGAGATACAAGCCCTAAGTGCCTACACCATGATGCCTTACGTCATTAGGTATAGCATGGAGTGCCTATCCATTAGCAACATTGGCTTCGGTTTTCTCTTCCTCCCCCTTTTCCAATAATCCGACAATAATCCAAGACACGTATTCTGTAAGACAGATGAACATTTTCGTTCATCAAACAGAGTCATCAAGAATAAAATGAATCCGAGTTTAATTCATCACTCTCCGCGACTTCTCCGTGACTTCCCTGCGATTTCTCTGCTGCGTCATGTACCGGCGACAGTAATAGAATTATTTTTACAGCAAAGTCAGAAAGACTGCTTGTTAATTGTAGAACTAAGTTATACTATCTTGTAGAAGAGTGTGTTCAAGCTTTTAATCAAATTTCAAAGCATTGACTTACCTTCCAGGTGGGTCACCTTTGCTGTCGAATCGTACCTCCTGGTCGCTATAGCTCTGGAAGCTGACGTTGAGCAGGTACTGGAGGTACAAGCTTCCATTAACTGGCTCCATGGCAGGACACAGGCCTGGAGATCCCGGGCACAAATCCAGGTGCATATTGTGCAGTGCCCTGGCCATAGTGGTGACAGCGTTAGCCACGAATCCCAGCTTAGAGTCGGGTTCCGAGCCAGCCAAACTTTCATCACCTGGAATACAAGACAGAATTGTAACCATGAACATTTGTTATAAACTGGTGAAACAATAGAGTAATGTATTTACAAAGACTTGTTTTGCGATATGCTTTCAGCTAGGCTACGTTAAAAATTATGCCGCCAGTTGGCCAAAAATGCCGTACCTATAGGAATATAAAGGAAACAAGTGCGTCCCGGCGCGAACGACCTCATACTTTCTGCACCAGTGGCTTAGATTCTAGAAACAGGTTTACATAGATCAGTGGTTCTCAACCTTCCTAATGCCGTGACCCTTTAATACAGTTCTTCGTGTTGTGGTGACCCCCGAGACACAATAATTTCGTTGCTACTTCATAAATATGTGTTTTCCGATGGTCTTAGACGATCACTGTGTAAGGGTCGTTCAACCCCCAAAGGGGTCGCCAGCACAGGTTGAGAACTGCTGTCTTAGCTGTTGCACTAAAATAAATTTTAAAAAACTCATCATTGTGTCATGTAGACCCAGTGGAAAATGTACTTATATAAGGCGATTATATTCACATCATTTGGAGTAGATTGAGACATGATACCATCACAGTTTATAACAAAAAGATGTTTATCTTCAAAATGTATACATAATATGTTATTGTATAAATGTCCAGGGTCATATGAATATTCGGGGCCGTATGGATGTTCGGGGTCGTATCGATGTTTGGGACCGTATGAATGTCCGCGCCCTTTGAATGTCCGAGGCCGTTTCTGTGTTCGGGGCCGTATGAATGTCCAGGGCCGTATAAATTTCCGATCCCGTTTTAATGTTCGGGGCTATACGAATGTCCCCGGGTTTGATGAATGATCATGGCCGTATGAATGTTCGGGGCCGTAGAGATGAACATAAACGTATTAGAAACTGTCTTGATCTCTCTCCACAATGACCGTCAGATATAGGAGCAATAGCTTTTGACCTTCAGATAGTGGAGCAAGGGCTTAAAATAAAATTTCAACATTCATCTCGTGCAAGCACGTGGTCTCAACTTGCAGACTTTAAATTTACTTGCATGTCTTTTCGTTGTTGTAGATGAGGGGGTCACCGAATTACGGCCCGCGACGTCAGTTCATCATGCCTGCCGATGGTACTTGAATTTAGAACGAGAGACGTTGGGATAAACTTTAATTTTAAATATTTTTTTTAGAATACTAAGAGATCGTCACATGAGTGACGACCTCCTGGCTGCTATGTGCCTTAAATTTACCATTTTTCAATTTTAATTGATTGTATCTAGATTTTCTTGTTTATTGATTATTGTAATGTTTGCTAATACATCGAACGAGATTGATTGAAAAACATTTGAGGTCGATTCTCTTGATTGGATGCAGCAATTCCAAACCAAACATTGATGATATCTTGAAGGCCAAACGTCAGTTTCACTAATCTCACTAACCTTTTTTGGCTACTTAGTTTGTGAGATTCAGATATATGTGCGCTAGGTCTGATGTAACTATTTTTTTGCTAAGGTCGCCTTCTTTGGTAACTTCTTTAGTAAATACATATGTTAGCTGTCTTTGTTGTTTGTTTGTTGCAAGCCACTCACCCATGACTAACATGGAATACTAAATTTAGTTTTTCGTCTTTTTCCCCCAGAGATTTCGTTCTGGCTTGCAAGTATTGTACAGAATGATTATCCGGCCCGCGCTCGTCATTTTTGTCCCGTTATTCGGCACACTGTGAAAAAGGTATGGTGACCCCTTTTGTAGATAATCCACAATAGTACGATGTACTTAAATGTATACTTAAGTCTACTGTAATAACATATCTTTATTTTGCTGAACATACCCCACTACTACCCCACTAAAATTTTGGCCTGAATTTGTTGCTTGGTTCTAACAGTGTTATGTGAAGTGAGCCCAGGCCCTACCAACTTTTTACTACTCAAATCTTGAATAAAAACCTTCAAAAATGAAATTATATTTTAATTTTAAAATAGTTTCTTCAAAGTCAAGTTAAAGGCTATGAGAAGGCTATGAGGATCGAGCCAACAACATACAAATGATCACCTGTAACGTCATAACTTAACTAAACAATGGATGTCAATGCTAATAGTTGCCATCTGACATATGATAATTGCTGCCATCTGAGATATGATAATAGCTGCCATTTGGCATATGACAATGGCATATTACAATAGGTGACTTATGACATATGTTAATATCTGCCATATGTCATGTTAATAGTTTGAATCTGACATATGTTAATAGCTGCTATATGGCATATGTTAATAGCTTCCATCTGAAATATGTTAATAGCTGCCATTCCCATATGTTAATAGCTGCCATCTGACATATGTTAAAAGCTGCCATCTGGCATATGTTAATAGCTGCCATCTGGCATAAGTTAATTGCTGCCATATGGCATATGTTAATATCTGCCTTCATGCATATGTTAATAGCTGCCATCTGTCATATGCTACTAGCTGCCATCTGGCATATGCTAATAGCTGCCATCTGATATATGTGAATCGCTGTCATCTGAGATATGATAATAGCTGCCATCTGGCATATGACAATAGCTTCCATCTGGCATATGTTAAAAGATGCCATCTGAAATATGTTAAAAGCTGCCATCTGATATATGTTAATCGCTATCATCTGAGATGTGATAATAGCTGCCATCTGTCATATGACAATAGTTGACATCTGACATATATTAATATCCGCCATATGTCATGTTAATAGTTTGCATCTGACATATGTTAATGTCTGCCATCTGGCATATGTTAATAGCTGCCAATGGTATTTTTTATTTCAGTTTTCTGAAATTAATGCATGCACATCGGAATATTGTAAACAGAAGATCCAGTTTCGTTCAACGTTTAAAAAGAACAACCGAACTATAGTATGTACACACTTTTTGACCACATAATGCAAAGTCTAGCTATTTAACAACCGAACTATAGTATGTACACACTTTTTGACCACATCATGCAAAGTCCAGCTATTTAGCAACCGAACTATAGTATGTACACACTTTTTGACCACATCATGCAAAGTCCAGCTATTTAGCAACCAAACTATAGTATGTACACTCTTTTTGACCACATAATGCAAAGTCTAGCTATTTAACAACCAAACTATAGTATGTGCACACTTTTTGACCACATAATGCAAAGTCTAGCTATTTAACAACCAAAATATAGTATATACACACTTTTTGACCACACCATGCTATTTAACAACCAAACTATAGTATGTACACACTTTTTGACCATATAATGCAAAGTCCACTTATTTAACAACCAATTTATTAGTATGTACAAAATGTACCCTCTTACCTCAGATTTTAAAAATATATTTAACTCATCATGTACTTTAAAAATTTAGGCTCTGAGCCGATCTTAAGTCATACTTTTAGTTGTATTGTAAAAAGAAGTAAACTTCCCTGTTTTACGACAACAATTCAACCATAACCAGACAATGCAATGGAAACATTCAGATTTCCTTATCAGTTTTTTTCTATCCATATTTTTTATTCTATTTTCTGTAATGTCTCCTTTTCAATCCAAGAAGCCGACTCTTCATGAGAGTTTTTTTCTTCGTCTAAGAAAGTCCGGTGAAATATGAAACTGGCGACGAGATTACGGCCCTGCCGGCTTAGTCCTTGCTTGAGATACAGTTGAGGAATAGGGCTCAATAGGAGCCTCCTTCTAGCCCAGAAAGCGCCTTAAATCTCTTATTGCTGCTGACGAAGGAAATGACGTAGTGAGCGAAAATAAAATGGCGCTCTGGCTCCGTCATGACTGTAAGCTTTTCCATACACACAAATTGAAAAGAACGTCGCGAGAACCAATCAGTGCCAGGACGTACCTTTCTTTACATTATTTATGACTTCTTTTCTCCCTTTCTCTCTCTAATTTTCTCTAGCTTTCCTCCATTTTGCATCATTGAATTTATATCCAAATCTTTTGCTATACCCTCAAACCCTGTCTCAAAAATGTTTATATTCAAGTCTTTTTTTAAATAATGTATTATATCTCTATCCATTTATTCTTGGTACATAGTCTATAGTAAAGCGGTTCTCAACATGTGTGTCACGACCCCTTTGGGGGTCGCACGACCCTTTCCCAGGGGTCGCCTAAGAACCTCTGAAAACACATATGCTCTACAATTATGAAGTAGCAACGAACATAATTTTGTGGCTGGGGAGTCGCCACAACAGGAGTAACTGTATTAAAGGGTCGCGGCATTATAAAGGTTGAGAACCTCTGCTATAGTTTATTTTTTATTGACAGCGTTCATAAGGAATTTGATTAAAGGTTATTGTTTGACTAATTTCTATAACATTCTAAATGTAAGTGACTTACTTTCTTTCATTATTTCCTGCCCCTTCTGGGTCTTTCACTGTACTTTCTAATCTAACTCTCTCTCTCTCTCTTTATCTCTCTCTCTCTCTCTCTATATATATATATATATATCTCTACCTTTCTCTTTGTGTGGGTTTTTCTCATCTCTCATTTCAATCTTTTTCTCTCCCTCTCAATCCTTTATAAACAATCCATCCAAAATTTAAAAATCCCAGAATATGGAAGCTGAAATCCTCTCTCTCTCACACATACCCTTCACCCCCCACACTCCTCTCCAGCTCAGCCCCCCCTCCCCTTATTCTTGGCGACCCTAAGATCAGCCATTGTTCGAGGTTGCAGCATCAGCAAAATGTTCACGTATAGCCACGTCCATCCCCCCCTGACAAGTCACCGCTTCATTCACGTGGTCCGATGTGTATTTATTGGAGGGAATGAGAGACTACTAGAAATGAAGAAGATATCAAAAGACGCAGTAAAGGAGAAAATGAAGTAACAGTTCGGGCACTTTGACAGACACATTTTGTTATAATGGAGTTTTACGGCGCATTTGTATTTTTGTTTTGTTTGTTTTTTGTTTTAAATGGAATTCCTTCACGCTCTATAGTAGGATAGAGATGACCTTCTCGACCAGCGTTTCTCAACCGGTGGGTCACGACCCCTTTGGGGGTCGAACTACCCTTTCCCAGAGGTCGCCTAAGACCATCGGAAAACACAAATACCAACAGTTATGAAGTAGCAACGAAAATAATTTTGTGGTTGGGGGGTCACCACAGCATGGGGGACTCTATTAAAGGGTCGCGGCATTAGGAAGGTTGAGAACCACTGTTCTAGACTCTACTCTTTGGCTGACGAAATAAATAGTTTCTAGAACACCGGTTCTCAACCTGTGGGTCGCCGCCCCTTTGGGGGTCGAAGGACCCTTTCCCAGAGGTCGCCTAAGAAAATCGCAAAACACACATACCAACAGTTATGAAGTAGCAACGAAAATAATTTTGTGGTTGGGGGGTCGCCACAGCATGAGGGGAGTCTATTAAAGGTTTGCGGCATTAGGAAGGTTGAGAACCACTGTTCTAGAACGTCTGATCTGCTATTGTAAGCCGTGCCATCTTCATTTAGGAGAGCGTCAATTTAATGCAAGGTGAATTTAAAATAAAAGAGTTGGGGGGGGGGGGGGGGGTGCGCGTATTAGAACAAACCCACCTAATTTATGAACACCGTCTAATTTAGATTTCTTCCAAAATTTAAAAAAAATTAAAACGAGAAACCTTAAAATATACCAGGGCCGACTTAAAAACAGGGAAAGTTATTTTTTAAATGGGTTGCGCATCTTGAATCTATTTTTACATGCACTCATACCCTTACGTTTACTTAACAAAATAAATAAACTAGTTTGTACATAAAATATATTAGGTTGTACACAGAATAAATTAGGCTGTACACAAAATAAACTAGGTTGAATACAAAATAACATAGGTTGTACACAAAATAAACTAGGTTGAATAGAAAATAAAATAGGCTGTACAAAAAATAAACTAGGTTGAATACAAAATAAAATAGTTTGTACACAAAATAAACTAGGATGTACACACACAAAAAAAGGATAAACGCAAAATAGAAGAAAATTCAAATTTTAAAAAAAATCAGTTTAAAACACTATTCACGTAAACGCGCTATTCCCGTAAATCTAAAATTCCCGGAAGCACACTATTCAAATAAATACGACCAACCCCCGTACACTGTACACCTATGAAAAGCGATCCTGCAGACTGAGTAAATATCAAACATATCAACACCGAGGGACAAGAAGTCCAGGTAATTGGTGGACAAGATAACACAACGATTGATTGCACCCCAGTTGGGCTTTGTGGTCCATTTGTGGTAATATGAGCTGAACATGTCATACTTCCGTCAAGGGATCTGGGACTCTGCCAGAAGCTAGTGTTTACAGACGTGTGGGCCAAGCAGTTGGGGGGGGGGGGCTGGGGGGGTCTTTAATTCAGTGCAGCCAGAAGTTGAAGAGATGAATATTTAAAGGATAATAACTTAGGACGGCAACAATACATAAACTTTTACACTTCTTGTTATCTTTCTTTTTGGAAAATCCATCTTCCGGCAATAATAATGGCGATCACTTAAGTTTTTAACTCGTTTCTATTTCTTGTCGTATTTTCATTTGTCAAGTCTGCTGCGAAAGCCTCTTAACCGAAACATTCTTATCTTATTGTCCTGTCTTTCGATACAAGGCTCTAAGTCCCTCGTTCTACTATTTCCTTCTGAATAGTGCAAGCATTGGATTTTTCACAGAGACTAAAGTAAGGAAGGCAAGCCCTAAATTTTGTCACATAGAAACAAATGAGGCGACTACAGTTGACTCATTTGTGTCTATTGCCTCCCGTTTTCTAACCCACAGTTCATGACACCATTGCTGAGTAGTTCTTGCAACCGGTGAAGTATCCCCTTCAAAACCACGCATAGCTACATCGCGAACCCTTCTGAAACTTATGAGCCTGAATGATCAATTCATTTATCGTGGGCCCTCAAAATATAGAAGAAGAGGAAGAAGAAGTGTAGATAAGACAATTAGCTTATTCTTCAGTGCAACAACTGGAAGGCTTCTAAACTAAAGTGCTACTTGATGGTGTGGGAATTCATCGTCTGACATCAAACACCGATGAAATAATTTAATCAAGAAAGCTAGTGATATCACACAGACCAAACATCTTTTCCTTGAAGAACATTGTGAAGAACATTATGAAAAACATTGTGAAGAACATTGTGAAAAACATTGTGAAGAACACGTTGAAGAAAATTGTGAAGAACACTGTGAAGAACATTGTGAATAACACTGTGAAGAACAATGCTCCTGTAAAGCTTTAAAAAATGTTGGATGATGCATCGCATCCACTTCATCCCAGATACCTAAGATCACACCCCATCCACTTCATCCCAGATACCTAAGATCAGCTCGTTCAGGGTGAATTCTTTCTCTTAAAGTTAGGACCGAAAGATATATTTTTTAAAAAAAATTGGTCCTCAGTCTGTATGAATTATCCAGCGTGCTTCCCCAGCGATTACCAAATCTAAATGATCACAAAGTCATTATTGTCACTAAGGGATTTCAGTGATGGCTGATTTCTACGCTAGAGAAATACTTTAGATATAGTGTGTTTAAATTGTTATAATCGTGTAATGTTTTCTTGGTTAAAAGTATGTATCTATTTATGTGCTGAATTGAATATGTGCAGTCCCTGTTTGTAGATGGACGTTGACTGTTCCAGGTATTTTGATTGCACTGGGCACTGTTTCCTCTTGGAAAACAAGGATATGGCTCTTTTTAACCCTGGTACAAGACCCCCTGGTACACGACCCCCTTGTACACGACCCTCTTGTACACGAGCCTCTTGTACGCGATCCCCTGGTACACGACCCCCGGTCCAGGAACACGACCTCCGGTACTCGACCCCCTGGTACACGACCCACTTTTCACGACCCCCTGGGACTTGTCCCCCGGAACGCGACCCCCCTTAGCGGCTGGCTGGACTCAGTTGTTAAAGCTCTTAACCAGGTCACTGCTCACTCTAACACAAAAGAAGAATGTGATATGAATAACACTTTCAATGACACTATTTTTAAGTGTTTTCCCGGTTACCTGAACAATAACTTCGAAATTACTTTTGATGCAGAAGTTATATTTGGTCTTCGAACGGCCATTACTTTTCCATTAGTTGATCATCATACAATACTTACCCCTACATTTCCGTGTATACTTGGCTGTGTTCCCATTCTCTAATAGGGAACAGTTGAATTTTGCCTCCCAGAATTCTCGAAACCAAGGGTTCTTTGCGTTGTGCGGTGTCAGCTTGGCGTAGTGCAAATCGAAATCCGTGAGTCTGGGCGAGTACAGCACCATGGAGATGCCGCCGACAGCAGTGGCCTCTATGTCTTCTATGACGTCCAGGCGGTTGCCCCAGCCGTCACTGGAAACAAGACACAATCGTAAGAAGACAAATGTAAACAAGAAAAGGGAAACAAGACACGGGGAAACAAGACTTAATAGAAATAGAAACAAGACAAATAGAAACAAGACAAATAGAAACAAGACAAATTTTAATAGAAACAAGACAAATGGAAACAATACAAATGGAAAACATACAAAAGGAAAAAAGACAAATAGATACAATTCAAATAGAAACAAGACACATAGAAAAGAGACAAACAGAAACAAGACATAAGGAAACAAGTCGCTTAAACTGGCGTAAAGAATGTCATTCATCGTGAATTAATAGCTCCCTATGTCATACCTTATTAAGTGCGTCTAATATTAAGTAAACTATTTGTGTCCTAACTCTTCCTCTTCTCCTTCTTCTATATTTTGAGGGCCCTCAATCAATGAATTGATCATTCTAACTCCTATGTTTCAGAGGCGTTCGCGATGTCAACTCTAGGACTGTTCTTTTCAGGGGCAACTCAGTGGCAACAGAGAAAATTAAAACCACAAGATTGTTGCCAATGAAAAGATACATAAACATAAGCATAGACAAATTTTATTATTTTTATTCTTATTGGTATTTTTCTATAGCGCGGTACCCCAGCCTAGGGCTGGGCTCACCACGCTGTACATACAATGTACCCCAGCCTAGGGCTGGGCTCACCACGTTGTACATACAATTTAACATAATCATGAACTTTAAAATTAATTTACATTTATTTTTTTAAAAAAACACATGTGTATTCGCTTCAACCATTCCATTACTATTTACACGTGAAGCCATGGACGACACTCAGCAGCATCGTTTAACGGTCAGAGGGGGAAGCAGTCGGGATAGTAGAGTTTAAAGCGTATCCGGAAATTTGATCGAAAGAAATTTCGTCGACGGAAAATTGATCGACGAAAATTTGATAGAACGGAAATTTGGTCGAATAGTTTTTTTTAGTTCATACGTTAAAATTTTGCGTCAAATTTCTTTTTGAACGCATTATTTTGTTTTACTATATAGTGTAGTGCGTTCAAAAAGAAATTTGACGAAAATTTTAACGTGTGAACTGAAAAAAAAAAAGATTCGACCAAATTTCCGTTAGATCAAATTACCGTCGATCAATTTTCCATCGACGAAATTTTTTTGATCAAATTTCCGGTAACCAGTTTAAAGAGATGTGTTTTGAGTGCAGTTTTGAAGTTCTCTCGGTGCTAGACTTAAAGCTTTTGTGATATATTTTCTAAAGCGTCCCCCCCCCACCCACACACACACAAAAACCACCAAAAACCTCAACAACTTATTAGTTTGGTTCTTATATATGCTGACTCTGAGTCATTGACTGACGCCAACTAAAACTTCTCAGAAGCCACTTAAACTTTACCTGCCGATGATTAGGAACTGTCCCTCTATCCCTTTCCGCCTTGTTGCAAGCAGCAGGTTCCTGACCGTCTTGCCCTCGCAGAAGCAGACGACCACGGAAGCATTAGAGCTCTTCCTCAGACTGTCCAAAACTCGGTCGTAGGCAGCGTCGTCCGCCGAGCTGGCCACGTTCTCGGACTGGGCAATACAAACTCCGTGATCTTTGGCGATGTCCTTGAACTTCTCCATCCCCCGCACCCCGTAGATACCTGAATGAAAGAAGAAAAACTTTGATCAATGAAAGGTTCGATGTAAAACGTTCCTGTTTACACTTGGTTGTTTCATGTTTACACTTGGTTGTTTCCTGTTTAAAATTGGTTGTTTCATGTTTACAATTGTTTGTTTCATTTGTTTTTTCAAGTTCATTTTCTATCCTTAAACTTAAAGATTTTTTAATCGAAAATAGGCTGGTTGTCAACATGGAAAATATGCTGGTTGTCAACATGGAAAATAGACTGGTTGTCAACATGGAAAATAGGCTGGTTGCCAACATGGAAAATATGCTGGTTGTCAACATGGAAAATAGGCTGGTTGTCAACATGGAAAATAGGCTGGTTGTCAACATGGAAAATAGGATGGATGTCAACATGGAAAATAGGCTGGTTGTCAACATGGAATATTGGCTGGTTTTCAACATGGAAAATAGGCTGGTTGTCAACATCGAAAATAGGCTGGCTGTCAACATCGAAAATAGGCTGGTTGTCAACAATGTAGCTTTATCTAAATTATTATTTAATTTATCTATAAAACAAATTATGCTAATAATGCATTGTAAATTGTAATGTCCTTTCCTGAATTAGGTTAAGTTTAAACAATTAGATCTTTTTTTGGTATACACTCATTTGACTATTTCTCAATATAATTAACCCTCATAATCATGATTCCCGGTCAATTTAAACGAACATACCGACTATTAGGTTAGCCCATTGGTCGGCAAATCGCGGCTCGCGAGCCGCATGCGTCTCTTAGGGGCCTAAGTGCGGCTCGGTCAGTCGGCCATTAATCGGTTTTGACTCCGAAAAACATGGTTCCTGAAAGTTTCTTGAAAAAAAATTTGGTTCTCAAACAAATTCTAATCGTCCTGCTGCTGAGTTTTTTTGGGGGCTTTTTTGACTAATGAGTTTGCCGATCCCTGGACAAGCCATTATAGACAATAGACAATTCAGTATATAAAGGTATATGAATGGGGCACCGTAGTAATGAGCATTGTCCGAACCAGGTCTTATACCATCAATAGGTAGGATCAGCTACATGATTATACTACAAAATAGGCAGCACCAGTTGTATGATATATAGAATTCGATGATTTCTTTCCTTTTAATGTCAGGAGCCTCGCAAACCACACCTGACAATGTCATACACAGGATGAAACCACACCTGACAATGTCATGCATTTGAGCCTCACTAACCACACCTGACAAAATCATACACAGCAGCCTAGCAAACACAACCTGAACATGTCAGGCACGGGATGAAACCACACATGACAAGGTCATGCACTGGATCAAACCACACACGACAATGTCATGCACAGGATCAAACCACACACGACAATGTCATGCACTGGATAAAACGTCCATAGATAAAACGTCCATAGATAAAACGTCCATAGATAAAACGTCCATAGATAAAACGTCCATAGATAAAACGTCCATAGATAAAACGTCCATAGATAAAACGTCCATAGATAAAACGTCCATAGATAAAACGTCCATAGATAAAACGTCCATAGATAAAACGTCCCTAGATAAAACGTCCCTAGATAAAACGTCCATAGATAAAACGTCTATAGATAAAACGTCCATAGATAAAACGTCCATAGATAAAACTTCAACATTTAAAACTCTTCTCGATTTTCATTTTTTTGCTATCAAACCACCTCATAACACACCTTTTGCAACCCTCACTATCCCTAACAACCACTCCTTACCACCCCACACCACACCCTTTGCAACCCTCACTACCCCTTCTCTAGGTCTAATCGTGATTCCCCAAAACACCAATCTTAACGCCCCCCACCAAACGAGGGCACCCTTATCCAACCTTTTCAAGCAATAGAACGTTGGTAACAAACCTTTTACTCCCCGAGTGGTGTCTCCCCAGGCCGACCTAATTCCTAGCGGCTCAATTTATGGGCCTTCCATCGCCCCTATTTAATTCCCCCCCTCCAGCCCTCGGTGGATTATTAGCCGGGTGGCATCTTGATTCCACGACGCGATACTCCACCCGACAGTTCAGCTCGATACCAGATTAAAAGTACACTGTGTTGGAACAAAGTACGCTGTGTTGAAACAAAGTACACTGTGTTGAAACAAAATACACTGTGTTGAAACAAAGTACACTGCGTTGAAGCAAAGTACACTGTGTTGAAACAAAGTAGACTGCGTTGAAACAAAGTACACTGTTGAAACAAAGTACACTGCGCTGAAGCAAAGTACACTGTGTTCAAACAAAGTACACTGTGTTGAAACAAAGTACACTGTGTTGAAACAAAGTACACTGTGTTCAAACAAAGTACACTGTGTTCAAACAAAGTACACTGTGTTCAAACAAAGTACACTGTGTTCAAACAAAGTACACTGTGTTGAAACAAAGTACACGGTGTTGAAACAAAGTACACTGTTTTCAAACAAAGTACACTGTGTTGAAACAAAGTACACGGTGTTCAAACAAAGTACACTGTATTGAAACAAAGTACACTGTGTTCAAACTAAGTACACGGTGTTCAAACAAAGTACACGGTGTTCAAACAAAGTACACGGTGTTCAAACAAAGTACACTGTATTGAGAAACAAAGTACACGGTGTTCAAACAAAGTACACTGTATTGAAACAAAGTACACTGTGTTCAAACTAAGTACACGGTGTTCAAACAAAGTACACGGTGTTCAAACAAAGTACACGATGTTCAAACAAAGTACACCACTGAGACAGGACGCAAACTTGAGCTGTTGACACACCGTTCCTATTTACCGTCATCAGCTGTTATTGTGTTTTAGGATAATTTGAAAGCAGCTTTCCTATTGGTTCATCTCGTTATGTGTGGCCGGTGTTTTTTTTTGTGTGTTTTGGTTTATTTTTTACGGTTGCTTGTTATAAAGATGGATCTCTCTGTCTACCTAGCATTAGATTATAGGCAATCTTTTTGGAAATGGCTAGGTAAAGCCACGTCAGGGGCGTAGGAAGGAAGGTGCGGTCCGCCACGGGTGGCACTTTTTCCTTCCTTTAGGGGGGGAGGCATTTTTGGCCTTATGCAGATTTTTTTTCTTTGACAAAAATGGGGGTGGGGGAGATGTCCCCACCACAGGTGTCACTAAAGCTTGCTACGCTATAATACTGAGCCTAGGGGTTATTGTTTTAAGCTGAGGAGTTTAGTCTAACTAGAAATCCAGTGAAGCCTATGGGAATAACAAAACATGAGTTATAACACTAACGGACAATTACTAACATATAATTCTACGGACAATTACTAACATATAATTCTACGGACAATTACTAACATATAATTCTACGGACAATTACTAACATATAATTCTACGGACAATTACAAACATATAATTCTTGGGTCGACAGTTTTTGTTCTTTTATTATAGTATAATAATAAAGTTTATTTGAAATATCACGCTTCATCCCCAAAGGCTCGAAGCGCGGTACAAAGTCAAGTCTAGGAGATAATAGCTAGCTGGAAAAGATGGTAGACAACAAGTAGGGGGGGGCAGGTTTGAAATATAGCTTATACATTTTAATGATTAAAAAAATTATGGTCTTCAGGTTCAAATTTTTTATCATTAATTTAGCATTGTTGTAAAATTTAAAAAAAAAAAAAACATTGAATTTATTTTAATATCTCCTTTTAATAAAAGGAAGAAGAAAACTTAGATTAGTACAGGCAGTCTATAAAAGTCTTATACCAATTGCAGACATAATACAATTTGTGTAAAGAAGTTGGAAGTTATAAATATTTAATAAACTTTTTGAGTGTAGAAACATATTTAAGAAAACTGTGAGCAGTGGTGTTAGTAATGTACACAAAATGTTTGTGCTTTTTTTTTTCATTAAAGAACATTCGCACTGCACGACAGAGCACGACAGAACACTTCAAAGCACTTCAGAGCACGACAGAACACTTCAGAGGCAAGCTGAACTCATATTTTGGAAGCTAATTTTTTTAAGTACCCAGTATTCACGATTATCTAAACCTTTAAAATGTGTCTTTAAATTTATAGATACTTTTATCACATAATAAATACTGTATTTTAATTTTGTGTTCTTTAATTACACTTACAGAAATGTAGTCGCGGACGACTCCATCAAACATTGGGATTGTGAAACAAAGGACCAAGTTTAAACCAATAACATCCACACAAAATTTTCAAATTTTATTCGATAAACACTGGACATGAATGTGTTTGCTTGTAAATATTTGCGCTTTTAATTATTTAACGCCATTTTTTCAGGAAATCGATTTCATAATTTTAATGAGGTAACAAAAAATTAACCGTGCATTATATAAAAAGCATAATTGAAACAATGAATGATTAAAATTGTGTAGATATCGACTCAATAACTCGTGTATCGATCCTGAGGTCTTGTACTCTAAAAGTCTAAGACCACCACTCTTCCCGAAAAGAGCCGTAGAGCCAATTATCAATATTGAGCTAAATGGAACATCGCACTGCAGATTTGCTGGTAACAAGGGGGAGGGGATGGGGGTGTAGTAGACATCATTACGTGGCGTCATCTGACAGTAACAGACAACTATAATTGAGGTGGCCTGACAGTATTGTGTCTGTCAACATTAATATAATAGTACTTTTATTCCTAATCGTTTGTTGAGGTCACATTTCTTTAGCACTCTTATCACTAATGTAGCAGGCAAAAGAATCACCACTGCAAACATTCGCTGCTAAAAGCTGTATCCCTGAACAACTGAAACAACGTGGAATATTACAGACGCAATTAGGATCTTTGGCAAGGGCAGACCATGAGGTAAACACCAACACTATGGTCGCTTTCAGCCCATTCGCTTGGTTTAACGTGAGTCCAAGACATCTAGAATTTCACAGAATGAACTAAGCCCCACTAGTCTCTCAGTGACGCTGCTAGTAGATGTAACTAAGCCCCACTTTGTCTCTCAGTGACGCTGCTAGTAGATGTAACTAAGCCCCACTTTGTCTCTCAGTGACACTGCTAGTAGATGTAACTAAGCCCCACTTTGTCTCTCAGTGACGTTGCTAGTAGATGTAACTAAGCCCCTCTTTGTCTCTCAGTGACGCTGCTAGTAGATGTAACTAAGCCTCACTTGTCTTTTAGTGACGCCAAAAGTAGAAGTAACTAAGCCCCAATTGTCGTTTAGTGACGCCAAAAGTAGAAGTAACTAAGCCCCAATTGTCTTTTAGTGACGCCAAAAGTAGAAGTAACTAAGACCCAATTGTCTTCTAGTGACGCTGCTAGTAGATGTAACTAAGCCTCACTTGTCTTTTAGTGACGCCAAAAGTAGATGTAACTAAGACCCAAATGTCTTTTAGTGACGCCAAAAGTAGAAGTAACTAAGACCCAATTGTCTTTTAGTGACGCCAAAAGTAGATGTAACTAAGCCCCACTTGTCTCTCGGTGACGCGGCAAGTAGATGTAGCTAAGCCTCACTTTTCTTTTAGTGACGCCAAAACTAGATGTAACTAAGGCTTACTTTGTCTCTCAGTGACGCCCCAAGTAGAAGTAACGAAGCCCAACATGTCTCTCGGCGACGCAGCAAGTAGCTAAGCTGGACTATATTGTAACATATACCTATGGCACATTGTCTTATGTCTGGCAAAGCGGCAGACCGGCTCTGCGGTGAGCCACTAGAGACCATAAATATGTGTATGGAGAGTGGATCTATATCGTGATAAGAAATACATCTACCGAGACAATGTATCTAAACACATTTGGAGTATGAGGGGGCGATAAACACACAAGCCGAACATTCGATGATCAGAAGGGTAAGAGTTATCCGAAGTTTACAGTCCTCACCAGAACAAACAAAATCATTCTCTGACCGCCATGTAATGGGGCCATTAATTATTGTTAGGCCACTCACCTGTTTAAATTCATTGGGTTAGTAATTGCAGACATTAATGGAGACGCACGTGTTATTAATTTCTTATTTCTAGCATTCTCGTTCTTATACAGTTTTGTGGTTTTCGTCTCTCTTTTTTTGAATCTATACTATTGATTCAAGTTCTAAACTATACTATTGATTCAAGTCCTAAACTATACTATTGATTCAAGTCCTAAACTATACTATTGATTCAAGTCCTAATCTATACTATTGATTCAAGTCCTAAACTATACTATTGATTCAAGTCCTAAACTATACTATTGATTCAAGTCCTAAACTATACTATTGATTCAAATCGTAAACTATACTATTGATTCAAGTCCTAAACTATACTATTGATTCAAGTCCTAAACTATACTATTGATTCAAGTCCTAAACTATACTATTGATTCAAGTCCTAATCTATACTATTGATTCAAGTCCTAAACTATACTATTGACTCAAATCCTAAACTATACTATTGATTCAAGTCCTAAACTATACTATTGATTCAAGTCCTAAACTATACTATTGATTCAAGTCCTAAACTATACTATTGATTCAAGTCCTAAACTATACTATTGATTCAAGTCCTAAACTATACTATTGATTCAAGTCCTAAAATATTATTATTATTATTAATTGGTAGTTTTCTATAGCGTGGTACTCCAGCCTAGGGCTGGGCTGACCACGCTGTACATAAAATTTAAAAACAATAATCATGAACTTAAAAATTAACTTAATTAATTAAAAAAAAATGTTTATTCCATAACAATTTACATGTGAAGCCATGGACGGCACACAGCAGCATCGTTTAACGGTCAAAGGGGGAATCAGTCAGGATAGTAGAGTTTAAAGAGATGTGTTTTGGGTGCAGTTTTGAAGGCTGTGATGGTTGATATATTGCGGATGTGTAGTGGACGAGAATTCCATTGTTTGGGGGCACAGTAAGAGAAAGATCGTGCACCGTATGTTTTTGTGCGAGTCTTGGGGACAGAAAGAATACGCCCGTCTGCTGAGGAGCGAAGCTGTCGAAGAGGTCAATAGACAGAGAGAAGTTTGGTTAGATAGGAAGGGCAGGAATTCGAGAAAAAGTTGTGGCAGAGAACAGAGAATATACTATTGATTAAATTACCCCCCAAAAAAAACAAACAACAACAACAACTAACTATTCATTAAAGTCCAAAAATATACTCTTATTTCAAATCTTAAATTACATTATTGATTTAGGTCATTGGTCAGAGATTCAAACCTGGTGTCAAAAAATCCAAATCAGTGGTCAGAGTGTCAAACCAGGGGTTAGACATTCAAACCAGGGGTTAGACATTCAAACCAGGGTTCAGAGATTAAAACCAAGTTTCAGAAAATCAAACCAGGGGTCAGACATTCAAACCAGGGTTCGGAGATTAAAACCAAGTTTCAGAAATTCAAACAAGGGGTCAGACATTCAAACCAGGGAGCAGACATTCAAACCAGGGATCCGACATTCAAACCAGTGGTCAGAGATTAAAACCAAGTTTCAGAAATTCAAACCAGGGGTCAGACATTCAAACCAGGGTTCAGAGATTAAAACCAAGTTTCAGAAATTCAAACAAGGGGTCAGACATTCAAACCAGGGAGCAGACATTCAAACCAGGGATCCGACATTCAAACCAGTGGTCAGAGATTAAAACCAAGTTTCAGAAATTCAAACCAGGGGTTAGACATTCAAACCAGGGTTCAGAGATTAAAACCAAGTTTCAGAAATTCAAACAAGGGGTCAGACATTCAAACCAGGGAGCAGACATTCAAACCAGGGATCCGACATTCAAACCAGTGGTCAGAGATTAAAACCAAGTTTCAGAAATTCAAACCAGGGGTTAGACATTCAAACCAGGGTTCAGAGATTAAAACCAAGTTTCAGAAATTCAAACAAGGGGTCAGACATTCAAACCAGGGAGCAGACATTCAAACCAGGGATCCGACATTCAAACCAGTGGTCAGAGATTAAAACCAAGTTTCAGAAATTCAAACCAGGGGTCAGACATTCAAACCAGGGTTCGGAGATTAAAACCAAGTTTCAGAAATTCAAACAAGGGGTCAGACATTCAAACCAGGGAGCAGACATTCAAACCAGGGATCCGACATTCAAACCAGTGGTCAGAGATTAAAACCAATTTTCAGAAAATCAAACCAGGGGTCAGACATTCAAACCAGGGTTCGGAGATTAAAACCAAGTTTCAGAAATTCAAACAAGGGGTCAGACATTCAAACCAGGGAGCAGACATTCAAACCAGGGATCCGACATTCAAACCAGTGGTCAGAGATTAAAACCAAGTTTCAGAAATTCAAACCAGGGGTCAGACATTCAAACCAGGGTTCGGAGATTAAAACCAAGTTTCAGAAATTCAAACAAGGGGTCAGACATTCAAACCAGGGAGCAGACATTCAAACCAGGGATCCGACATTCAAACCAGTGGTCAGAGATTAAAACCAAGTTTCAGAAATTCAAACCAGGGGTCAGACATTCAAACCAGGGTTCGGAGATTAAAACCAAGTTTCAGAAATTCAAACAAGGGGTCAGACATTCAAACCAGGGAGCAGACATTCAAACCAGGGATCCGACATTCAAACCAGTGGTCAGAGATTAAAACCAAGTTTCAGAAATTCAAACCAGGGGTTAGACATTCAAACCAGGGTTCAGAGAATAAAACCAAGTTTCAGAAATTCAAACAAGGGGTCAGACATTCAAACCAGGGAGCAGACATTCAAACCAGGGATCCGACATTCAAACCAGTGGTCAGAGATTAAAACCAAGTTTCAGAAATTCAAACCAGGGGTTAGACATTCAAACCAGGGTTCAGAGATTAAAACCAAGTTTCAGAAATTCAAACAAGGGGTCAGACATTCAAACCAGGGAGCAGACATTCAAACCAGGGATCCGACATTCAAACCAGTGGTCAGAGATTAAAACCAAGTTTCAGAAATTCAAACCAGGGGTCAGACATTCAAACCAGGGTTCGGAGATTAAAACCAAGTTTCAGAAATTCAAACAAGGGGTCAGACATTCAAACCAGGGAGCAGACATTCAAACCAGGGATCCGACATTCAAACCAGTGGTCAGAGATTAAAACCAAGTTTCAGAAAATCAAACCAGGGGTCAGACATTCAAACCAGGGTTCGGAGATTAAAACCAAGTTTCAGAAATTCAAACAAGGGGTCAGACATTCAAACCAGGGAGCAGACATTCAAACCAGGGATCCGACATTCAAACCAGTGGTCAGAGATTAAAACCAAGTTTCAGAAATTCAAACCAGGGGTCAGACATTCAAACCAGGGTTCGGAGATTAAAACCAAGTTTCAGAAATTCAAACAAGGGGTCAGACATTCAAACCAGGGAGCAGACATTCAAACCAGGGATCCGACATTCAAACCAGTGGTCAGAGATTAAAACCAAGTTTCAGAAATTCAAACCAGGGGTCAGACATTCAAACCAGGGTTCGGAGATTAAAACCAAGTTTCAGAAATTCAAACAAGGGGTCAGACATTCAAACCAGGGAGCAGACATTCAAACCAGGGATCCGACATTCAAACCAGTGGTCAGAGATTAAAACCAAGTTTCAGAAATTCAAACCAGGGGTCAGACATTCAAACCAGGGTTCGGAGATTAAAACCAAGTTTCAGAAATTCAAACAAGGGGTCAGACATTCAAACCAGGGAGCAGACATTCAAACCAGGGATCCGACATTCAAACCAGTGGTCAGAGATTAAAACCAAGTTTCAGAAATTCAAACCAGGGGTCAGACATTCAAACCAGGGTTCGGAGATTAAAACCAAGTTTCAGAAATTCAAACAAGGGGTCAGACATTCAAACCAGGGAGCAGACATTCAAACCAGGGATCCGACATTCAAACCAGTGGTCAGAGATTAAAACCAAGTTTCAGAAATTCAAACCAGGGGTCAGACATTCAAACCAGGGTTCGGAGATTAAAACCAAGTTTCAGAAATTCAAACAAGGGGTCAGACATTCAAACCAGGGAGCAGACATTCAAACCAGGGATCCGACATTCAAACCAGTGGTCAGAGATTAAAACCAAGTTTCAGAAATTCAAACCAGGGGTTAGACATTCAAACCAGGGTTCAGAGATTAAAACCAAGTTTCAGAAATTCAAACAAGGGGTCAGACATTCAAACCAGGGGTCAGACATTCAAACCAGGGGTCAGACATTCAAACCAGTGGTCAGAGATTAAAACCAAGTTTCAGAAATTCAAACCAGGGGTTAGACATTCAAACCAGGGTTCAGAGATTAAAACCAAGTTTCAGAAATTCAAACAAGGGGTCAGACATTCAAACCAGGGGTCAGACATTCAAACCAGGGGTCAGACATTCAAACCAGGGTTCAGAGATTAGAACCAGGGCACGAAGATCAATTCCAAAACGCATTCGCTCTGTTCATAAAATAACATATCTTAGAATTGCAATTAGATATCGTACTGAATTGATCGCGAAACCTTTCCGCCAGGTAATGATACATGTAAAACACATTTTCTCACCTCCGAAAATGCGATTAGCTTTAAAAGATGATATCATTTCTGAACATTACAAAAAAATTATTATTGCCAGCGTCAAAATTTTCTACACTCATAAAAAAACGTGCAAGGGTGACCATCGTATTTTATCTGTGTCCCGATATCCGCACCCTGCACCACACTTGTTAGCCATCCCAGAAAATGCTTTTTGAAGAAAAAAAACTTTGCGTTCCTATTACCGCCCTTGTCCGGAGACGATACAAATGGATTAAGTGAGAGCCATAATAAATATTTTTATTGAAGTTGTTTCCCCTGTCAAAAAAATTCATTCCGGAGATGGGAAAAACTGCGAATGCCTCAAACCTGGGAAACCTTCTTCCATCGATAAGTTACAAATTGAAGAGATGGTGTTTTAAAAAAAGAATAAAATTTAAAAAAAAAAGATATAAACACAAAAAAGGCACCAACACGCACACACACACACACACATCCTCTAACTCAGCTCTCCCCACCTCATTTCAAGTAGGTAACTCAGACATACAGTTTACATCCTCCACTAGGAATCTTGGTTATTTTCTGTCTAACAATATTTTTCTCGATAATCATATATCCCACATTTGTCGCTCTGCATACACGGCTATCCGTCAGATCAGCTCCATCCGCCACTACCTCACAGTTAGAGCAACAAAAACCATAGTCTATGCTCTTGTTCTCTCTCGTCTTGACTGTTGCAACTCTCTTCTGTCAGGTTCACCAAAACACTTCTTAGAAAAACTACAAAAGGTTCAAAACTCAGCTGCTAGGCTAGTTCTAAAGGCAAAAAACGTGATCACGTCACACCACTATTTCATTCACTTCATTGGCTCCCTGTACAAGCACGGATTGATTACAAACTCTCTGTTCTCTGCCACAACTTTTTCTCGAATTCCTGCCCTTCCTATCTAACCGAACTTCTCTCTGTCTATTCACCTCTTCGACAGCTTCGCTCCTCAGCAGACGGGCGTATTCTTTCTGTCCCCAAGACTCGCACAAAAACATACGGTGAACGATCTTTCACACACATATGTATAGAGAAACGAATTGTATCACAGTTTTCTTTCGTAGAATTCAAGATAAAAATTGAACTTTTAGTCGAAATTACAACATATGAGTCAATGAGAATCGTTCTAATCAAACAATTCACGTGGAATTGTTGATATTTGTTTAATCTTTCTTGTTTATCTAGCATGAGTGAGAATTCTTGATCATGTTGATTATTTCCTGGTGATAAGCTTGGGTGTGTTTCGCTTCTCACCTCAAAAAAATAAAATAAATGAAATTATAATGGAGATTCATTCTCTTCTCAAGCAACTGTACGCGGAAGTGCCTTTCGTACTTCATTGTGCCATTAGTAGTTTAATGTGCCATTAGAACTTCAATGCGCCTTCCGTTCTGCAATGTGTCCTTAGTATTTCAATGTGCCTATGGTACTTCAATGTGCCTTTAATACTTCAATGTGCCTTTAATACTTCAATGTGCCTTTAGCCCTTCATTGTTCATTACTGCAATATGCCTTTAGTACTTCAATGTGTCATTAGTATTTCAATGTGCCTTTAGTAATTCAATGTGCCTTTAGTATTTCAATGCGCCTTTAGTATTCCAATGTGCCTTTAATATTTCAATGTGCCTTTAGTATTTCAATGTACCTTTAATATTACAATATGCCTTTAGTATTTCAATGTGTAATTGACAGAATCGTCAACTTTATTCGGTGATTTTTTATTAATTACGATTGCACGATGCTGTTTAAAAAATAAAGTTAAATATGGCCTCCTTCACCTTCTTCCCCTCCTTCAACTCCTTCATCTCCTTCTTGATTAATTTACAGCTTTGTGCAGTAACTTTACCGAAAACGCCCAACATTGAATCCCCCCCCCCCCAACCCAAACCGGGTCTGTAAGCGTCAAAATGATATCTCGTACTTATCACCGAGCTGACGGGACTGGATTTGTCATCTCCTATTCGCCAAAATCGCGCGAGATTTGGGGAGGTTCCGCGAAATCAATCTTCCTGGTTCCGCTTCTCCGCCGATTAAGCATAATGTGTAGTTAAGGCAACGGATCATAGCACACCAATTTGTGGACAAAAATTGAAGGGCAGTCTCCTGGAGATTCCACCCTCACACCGAGATTGCCAAATCTAGTTGAATGGCTCCTGGGTATCAGAGGCGGATAACGTCGGCACCATTCATCTGACGTGGAGTTGCTATGACGAGCACGATGGAGAATGCTGATGAAATGAATGGCTTGACATGATTTTCATCATGCAACCGAAAATCTAGAGTATAATTCTGTCAGTGCAGCGACTTAACAGAATCAGACGTGTGAAACTGAAATGTTTAAAGAAAAGCACAAAACTAAGCTCATTTTGTCATTTTCTAGTTTATGGAAGCGTGTCAAGTTGTTAAACTAGATCAGATCATTCGCACGTTTCATTATATGATATTCACAATAAAATTCCACCGTTAATCTCTAGACGAAAAAGCTAAACTATTCTCTATTGGTTTTTTAAAATATAAGAGCTGGTCAAATAACCTACAAACATGATTAACTGCCAAGAGGCAACAATAACGTTATGTTTAGAACCAAAAGAACAATATGTTTAAACCAAAACAAATCTATGTTTAGAACCAGAAAAAATCTATTTGTAGAGCCATGTGTTTAGAACCAGAAAACTCTATGTGTAGAGCCATAAGGACTCTGTGTTTAGAACCAGAAGCACACTGTGTTAGAAGTACAAGAACTCTATGTTTAGAGCCGAAAGAACACTACGTTTAGAACCAAAAGAACTCTATGTTTAGAACCAGAAGAACTCTATGTTGTTAACCATAAGAACTCTGAGTTTAGAACCATAAGAGCCCTAAGTTTAGAACCATAAGAACTCTATGTTTAAAACTAGAAGCGCTCTATGGTCAAGACATCTGGAGCGTTAAGTTGTTCAAAACTGAAACGTGCATACCACATCACTTAAAGGCGGAAGAGTTATAATAAAATATTTTTTATTCAGACCATTACGTCATCGCTCGCGCTGCTCACGCCCTGTATAATAGTTTCCCCATTGCCCGTACAGCGTGAGCATAGCCAATATTTGATAGCGGAAAATGAACTATATTCACCTGACATCTGCAAAAAGAGTGGGGGGGGGGAGGGATTTGCGGGGGGGAACTGCGAGGTGGGGAGAGAGGTATAGACTTCTGTATTTTATTCATCACTGCTAGCTATAATTCTTAAAACATGCACCAAAATGGTGATGTGTCGATGTAAGGGTTTTATGCTAAGTTATCGCAATGTTATCGGTTTCCTTTCTTTTACTTTGTATTTACTGTATATTTAAACCTATATTAGAAGGAAACATTTGTATGCTCGTGTGTGTTTCATTCTTGTAGAAGCCTTTTCCATGGGGCGTAGTGAGGCGGGAGATGTCTTAGCAGACAATCTGACGTCATTTGCCGACTTAATGCGGGACAAGAGTACGTTGACGCCATACCGTATAAACCGGATCCACAATTTTACGTAGCGGCAGTGTCCTTTTCCTGTTTGGTTTTTAAATTTTACTTCCACTCACTTCTTTTCCGTTCTTCTGAACTTTGATTTTGGCTGTGTTTTGCACCCACTCTTATTCTTTTCTGTCTCATTCTAGGTGAGATATTTGTATATATATATATATATATATATATATATATATATATATATATATATATATATATTATGTAAATTGTATGCACACTTTTATGAATGGTTGTTTGTTGTTGTTTTTTTTTTGGTTTTTCTGTACTGATGGAGGAATTAGCCGAAACGTCCACATTTGTATTTTTTATAAGGATCATGAAAGTTGAAAGTATATTGTTTTATTTACACACATTTTTTGCGTCTAATTAATCTACTTGAAAGCTTTATCGCAATCCAACACCCTTAAAATATGCTCAATCTGCCTCGCGGTTCGCTTGAGAGCTCACACTTGCTACAGAGGACATTCAACAAATAATAGCCATGGCTCTATTACTAGTAGCCAAAATATGACTTAAAATTTAGTCAAAGAATAATAATCTCGCATCAATAAGGAAACAATTTTTTTTTTTAAAATATCAGCCACATTTATCAACTTTAATGGCTCGTTACTTTAAAAAAAAAAATGGTTTCTATCCCCAGTAACCCATCCGCAACCCACCAACAAGCGCCACTTCCACCCCCTCTGGCACGGTGAAGAAATGATCGGGCAAACATCTACTTAATTTACTTATTTTGATTTTTAAAAATTTTATGTAACGTTTTCCGTAAGTTTCAAATGCAAGAGATGAACATTTGGAAATAAGTTGGAGATGAACATTTGGAAATAAGTTGGAGATGAACATTTGGAAATAAGTTGGAGATGAACATTTGGAAATAAGTTGGAGATGAACATTTGGAAATAAGTTGGAGATGAACATTTGGAAATAAGTTGGAAATGAACATTTGGAAATTGGTTGGATATAATTCCCTACAAAATATGCTACCTATTTTTCTCTCTATCATTCTCTCCCCCCCCCCTCTCTCTCTCTTTCTTTCTTTCTCTCTCTCTCTATTTCTCCAAATATGTGTTTTTTATTCGTTTATCTCTTTCTTTCTTTCTCTCTCTCTCTTTCTCTCTGTCTCTCTATTTCTCCAAATATGTGTTTTTATTAGTTCCTATCTTTATTTCTTTCTCTCTCTCGCTCTCCTTTACACTATGTCTCTCCCTCTCTCTCTCTCTCTCTCTCTCTCTCTATTTCTCCAAATATGTGTTTTTATTCGTTCCTTTCTTTCTCTCTCTCTCTCTCTCTATCTCTCTTTCTCTCTGTGTTGGTCTATCTCTTATTGCCGGGTACTTCCCTGCTCCCAGATGTCAGACCACTGATTTGGTTTTTAACGAGAGATTTATCATCTTCACTGTCATGTTAAAACTGGTCTAGGTCCCGCTAGGGTCAGACGGTCAAGCCATCTCCACCACTCCGCCCCTAGGGTTAACTCCTGATTTCATTTAAACCCTTCTAGCCTTGAGAATGTCCCTGTTGACCACCACACGTCCATCGCTTTCACTCCTCCTACACAGTGAAGACCTGGAGTCGTACTTTTTTACGATACTAATTTGAAAAATCATAAATATCTGTTTCTATTGCTATAGAGCGTCAGCGTTGACTCGCAAATATGTTCAGAGATACTCACTGATTTATTCCAAATTGTTAGTAGTCGATTACTAAGCACGTACATTAGTACTCGTTGTCATATAGAATCGGGACTTAAACCCCAGGAATCCAGGTTCGATTACACAGCCTTCATCATCAGACGAGAAGTCGTGACAAAATGAAGTGTTAGTAGCCTCCCCTTCCTATAAGCAATTATCTAAATTTGATGTTTGGTTCCTAAATATAGAGAAAAGTATAAAGTTTCTACAAACCCAACTTCAGATGGAGTACATTGTAAAAACTTTATTGAGCTAATTATAATTAAAAGTTCATTTTTAAAAACGTATAAAGTACAGACCACTAGTCTTAACTGTAATTTTATACTACACGTGTCGGCCATGTCAGCTCCACCATTGCATTTAACATCGGTGGATATTTGTTGTCTTATTACTGAGCAATGCTACAAGTTTTAATAAACTTTTTATTTGAAGTTGATAACATCTAAAGCTGACACTGTCGTACACATACGTCCGTTATAAATAATATGTACATTCAGTTTCAGCACCTACATAACCTATCAGAACTGATCAGCTGTTAGACAATTGAGGTTTCATATGCGTATTCAGGTAATAAGACGGTGATAGATGTCTTCAAGTAATATGACTGTGATAGGTGTCTTCAAGTAATATGACGGTGATAGGTGTCTTCAAGTAATATGACGGTGATAGGTGTCTTCCGGTGATATGACGACGCCTCTGATCTGAAAGCAGGTAAATTGTGTTCTCAATTAAAAATCTACGTTGGAGTCTCGGAGCTGAATTTTAAGATTTGAAATGTTACTGCAAAACGCCTGCTTCAGGTAAATCTTACTGATGAGCCCCGAGACATCAGCCTTTAGATCTGAGTTATTTCAAAAGATTTCTGGCAGCGAGAATTGATATGGTCCTGTTCCTACAGTTATGTACTAGATCATCCAATGTACAACATTACAATATTAAAAACTATATGAAAACAAAAGCAATACAACAACAATATTCCTGTAAGAAGAAATACATTCCAAAGGAGTCAAAGATTGGTGAACGGGTACGATGCTGGTTTTGCTTCACTGGCTCGACGAACTAGGTTCGTACAGAGAAATATTTTTACGACTTTGAAAGCCTAACAGCGAAGAATATAGTAGTTTTGAAATTGTTCAAATTTGACAAATACAACATTTATACAGCACGCCGCACAAAATGTGTTAGTATTTAGCCACGACAATAGCATCCACATTTTACACACTGATGGGGTCCGAGGTTAAGTGAACACGGGTCGTGAGAATGGGTCAAGTCTCACGTTGCACACAAAATAAAAACTGTTCGCAAAATGAAGGCGTCGACAATTGCAAGGAAAAATGGGGATGTCTACCAGAAAATACCAAAGGTCAACCGTATTTAACAGTGGTTCTAAATCACCCCCAAATATACGACATAAATAGGATCATACATTTAATAATTTGTTAGGAATAGACTACTCTGTAACTAGTATCACAAATAATTATTCGCTAGGTATGTATGTAATTGCTGAACGATTTGTTCAACGGGCGTGCCAAATAACAAAACGACAAGTCAGCACTAATTTTTTTGTATTCTTATAAGGTGCGTTCCTCAAATACATGATTTGTCAAGTAATTTTAGTAGATGGGAAGTTCAAGCATTTCCACAGCCATTGTTTACTGGGTCATTTGCAGTAGAATAATTTAAAAGACATTTAGCGTTTGATTTGTTTCACCTAAAAATCCTCCAAACGAAAAGGATAAACAATCTTCACTTACAAGGAACACACACATATATAGTTTCAATGCTTCACTTACAAGGAACACACACATATTTAGTTTCAATGCTACTCGGTTTACAGAAATGAACGAATAAGTGAGCAGCCGCTGGTAAATGTCTCACCACATCTCCTCCCTCCCCTCCTCCACTCACACTTTGTTTTCTCCTTTGGCATCCGGAAAAGCACATGTTAACTGAAGAAATGAACACCTAAGGGCAGAGCCATTGTTGAAGTTTTTACTGGAAATGTCACTGAAAACGCCAGTGTTGAATGAATGAATGACAGTTTTCACTGGAAATGTCACTAACTACACCAGGGTTGAATGAATGGATGACAGTTTTTACTGGAAATGTCACTGAAAACGCCAGTGTTAAATGAATGGATGACAGTTTTTACTGGAAATGTCACTAAATACACCAGGGTTGAATGAATGGATGACAGTTTTTACTGGAAATGTCACTGAAAACGCCAGTGTTAAATGAATGGATGACAGTTTTTACTGGAAATGTCACTAAATACACCAGGGTTGAATGAATGGATGACAGTTTTTACTGGATATGTCACTGAAAACGCCAGTGTTAAATGAATGGATGACAGTTTTTACTGGAAATGTCACTGAAAACGCCAGTGTTGAATGAATGATGAATAATGAATAGAAAAAAGTCAAGTGTTTACTACGATACGTCATTTTATCATTGTTTCAACAAATGTAAATGCGCCAGTAAAAATCCTAAATATGACGTCATGTAATGGTTGTTTTAATGGATGATAACACTTTTGTTGACTAATAATTTTCAAAACATTGCCGTTGTTTGTTAATGTTTTGTTTTTAAATTTCAACGTGACCCAAATTCTCTGACAAAAATTAGAGGAAAAAAACCCACAAACATTCGATTTGGAAACTCTGAAGAAGTTTTCTGATGAATCCATTAATGGCATTTATTGCCTCAAACTACCACCGGTGAATTTAATGGAACTAGCTACAGCTTAAAACACTGATGTCAATTTAACCGACTTTCGCCCACTCTGAAATATGGCAAAAGTACTTCCGGTTTGAAAATACAGTTTATAGGTTTCTGAAAATCGTTTAACGGTGACACTGGGCGATGATTTATCGAAGTAAACAATTGAATTAAATGAAGGAAATCTATTTATTTACTGTTTTATAACATGGGGGTGGGGGGGGGGAGAGAAGAGTCATGTGGGAAATAAAGCTAATACATACTCCTGTTTATTGTTAGTTACAGACTGGTGATTACAATGGAACAGTTTTAAACTTACCATCAGAGTGTATGGTTGAGATGTAGGTCCAGTTAAAATACACAACGATGTCCAGGAGTGCCTGGGCCTGGAACAGGTCTGGCGGGACAACTCGTAGGAAATACTTGAAGTGGCTTTTGTCGCTGAGATCCATGGCAGTGGCAGAGTAGCCGATCTGTGGTATGTTGAAAATCTGGAGCAAGTTTTGAACCTAGAATTTAAAACAAATGAATAAGCTTTTCTTGTGTTGGCTGTTGCGTGAATAATAAATATTTATTAAAAAGAACCTAATTATAATTAATGCAGAGATATGGGAAACAACTCTCATCTCCCATGGAGTATGCAGACACAAAAAGCTGTTCTGGGAAACAACTCTAATCCCCCATGGAGTATGCAGACACACATTGCTGTTCTGGTGTTTAAATTTAAAGATGAGCCAATTCAAGGTTCTATATGCAAGACACAAAGCCGTGAGGATCATCAAGCCAGAAAACTGCACAAACGTAGCTTTTAGTCAAATGGTTCTACTTTTTCCCCAGGGTAGGGCATCAGATACAAAATCTCTTACGGCAACTGCCAGTCCACTGTCGTAGGCGTGAATAGTTCAACGACTCCATATTGTAGCTATTCATATTTTCTTGTTGGAAAGGGGGGGGGGGGAATAGAGATGATAGCTAAATCTACGTGTTATGTTACTGTCACTGCCACATCATTGACTTGATATGAATTATCAAGTCTACTTGACACAACAAAGCACTTTATTGAAACGAAACTGAATTCACATGATAAAGATTAAAGAATCTTTAAAATAATAATATCACATACAGCACAGGATATAAATATATATAAACATACTCTTTATATGTTTTTTCATTTTTCATCCTCACACGTATTTCACAATTTATTAGATATAATTATTACAACACGACCTCACTTTATGGAAGCCTTTTCCCCTTGTTCGTTACACCAATACATTTGTGTGTCTCTATTGATTTTTTTAATCTAATATCAAATCATCATGCACAAAGTTATGCAGCTACACATTTAAAACATCGTAGATACCCAGAATAACTCTTTTAAATGTCATTAAAAATGCCACTTCACTCTTCTCCCTGGACAATGACAAAGCGATAACCGTGTATTTTTTTTAGATGTGGGTGGGTGGGGGTGGGTTTGGGGAGATGGGGGGGTAGAAAGTAATTTTCAAATAACTCTAAATGACATTATGCGAATTTGATTCATTCCTCATTCATAACTTATCTCTATTTCTTATTTTAGTAACACAAGTTCTTTCTTGCTGTAATGATTCATATATTCCTATTTTTAGTCTTATAAAAGTATTTCATTACTTTAATAAATTTGGAGTTGATGCAAGCGAGGAAGAGCCGAATCCAAATTTGAATCTACGGATCGATAATTCTTAATCAAAGAGTTCAATGACAAGGCTACACGTCAATGGAAGCTCTCGGTCTAGTGCTGAACGTCCACGGCCAAACTTTCCTTTTGTAGGAAGAAACGAGAAACGTAAATAGACTAGGCTATCATTTCATGAAAGTAGAGGTCAGTAGAGATAATATCGGGGGTTGATATGAGCACTTAACATGGACCCCAAAAGTGATTGTGACCATATATATCTCATTAGGAAATGGCGTCAGCGGGCCGTCGAGCTTACGCTCCTAATGCCCTCCCTGGCGCCCAACCGCACCTGCCAGCCGCCCCGGCGGCAGGCCGTGCGGACGGGCGTCAGAGACCTCCCCGGACGTGGAGCGTCCCCGCCCGCAACCGCTCGATCGGGTTCGCCGACGGAGACCCTCCCCGCCCGGAGACATCTGGTCGACCGAAGACGCTGTGTTTCAAGCGTCCGTATTCCACTCTCCTAGGGGCCGGGACGGTAAATTAACGTCCTAATATCTCCCCCCACCCGTCCCAGGGAAGCATCGGACGCCCTCTAAGAGGGATTCTACAGTGGGTTTCCACCCCGCAACTAATTTGCGAGATAGCTGGGACGAAAGGTTGCCTAGGAGCAGCTTTCTCAGGACTGCATATTTAGAATCACCGGCTATAGGCTTCCACCACAGCCTATAGCCTCATATCCCTTAACGGCAACTTGTAATCATGATCCCTACCCTGTGTTTGCCTTTTCTTCCCCCTGCGAAGTATCACAGGTGGCAGCCCTGTAGGAGCCGTTTATTCCAGCAACTACCATGCATGGCCGTGTCTGCCACGCGGGACACGCAATGGTGCTAGTGTGCCCCGGGTTAACGCCGAGGGGGTCGGTGGCCAGCGCTTCCAAATCGACAAGCCACTACAGACTTGTCAATCGGAATCCCGGGGGGTTGTGACCATATAGTGTCAGTCGACAGCTATTGCGACCAGACAGTGTCAGCTGACATTCGTTGTGACCAGATGGTGTTAGTCGACAATGATTGTGATTAGATAGTGTCAGCTGACAGTGAGTGGGACCAGAGTTTCTTTCAGCTAAATCTCCGGGGGGGGGGGGGGCACTACCCCCGAGGAAAGTCAAGTGCCCCCCACCCCCCGGTGCAAATATTTTGTAAAAAAAAAATATATATATATACCAAATTGTCATTTTTTAAAACAATTTTAAAAAGAATATTATCTGGTGTCATTGCCTGGTTACAATTAGTGGAATCAATGTAATATCGCTACGCTCGATATATTTGATGATCCGCATATTTAAGGCAAATCTTCTTAGAATATCGCAATGTTTAGAAAATTTGCTGCGTCCTATCAGAGGCGTAACTGGGTTTTTGACGCCCTTGGCTAATTTATTTTAGCGCCTTTGATATTTAAATGAAAATTTTAAAATTAGAGATTTAGCGGCGCCCTTTGAACTGGCGCAGGCCGGCGCCCTTGGCAACTGCCCCAAATGTTCGCATTATTTCTCTCTTTTTATTAATATCACAATAATAAACAATTTACCCCACCTATTTCAACGCAATTTTAAAAAAATTAATTTGTCTAAAATGAAAATCCAGTAGAAAGCTAAATAAAAGTTTATTTGAAATAACATTTCGAATGTATGCCGAATGTATGCCGAATCCATTTTTGTAAATAATTTTAGAAATAAATTTTTCTTCCCCAAATCGTCGATTAAATAATTTCTATCGATTTGATTTTTAAAAAAATGTGTTAAAGTATATCGAAGAGGCAATTCGTAATTTATCTGCAGAAAGTTATAATAGCTTGAAATTTCAAATAATAAGTACAATCAACTGAATTTTTCTGAACTTTATACTTCATTTTGAAACGATTTCCTTTAGATAAAGTAACACATGAATAAATATAGGATATCATTTGTACATGTACCTTAACAAAAGATATACCGTTCATATACGATTTATAAAAATGACCCGTTTTTTGAAACCCATGAAATGTATAGACCTTTTTAATTGTCAGTTGTCTTTTTTCATTTTGACTCTAGTAAAATTTTGGAAATATTTAGAAAAAGTAGTCAATTGTAATAAGTTTGGTTGTCTTTTTTCCCATTTGCTTTCAGCATGTAATACCGCTACGGAAACACCTCAAGTGTTGGCAGCATGCTGGAAACACTGGGATGGTCACCGTTGGAAGAACCACGACGACTATCCAGGCTTTCCATGTTGTACAAAATATAAAATGAGCTGGTCAACTACTCCAGCATTAAACAAAAACTTGTCCCTCACCCCCCCCCCCCCCAAACGACAGGCAGTTCCGGCTCATAAAAAGAAGAACTCAGTACATGAACTCCTCATTCCTGCCAAAGACAACCAGGGACTGGAACAAGCTTAAAAAAAAAAAACAGTTGAAGCGGCCGCACTTGACACATTAGCGTCTATTGCCTCCTGTCTTCCAGCCCCCAGTTCATAATACCATTGCTGAGTAGCCCGTGCAACCAGTAACGTATCCCCTTCAAAACCATTTACAGTACCATCGCGGACCCCTCTGAAACATAGGAGTCAGATTTATCAATTCATGGATCGTTGGCCCTCAGAATATAGCAGAAGAAGAAATCATGTTTGCAGTGCTTTTTAGTGATGAGACCCTTTTTAATAGATTTTTTTCTTTTGAAAATTAATTTTTAAATTAAGAAGCTACTGCCAAGATAGTGTCAATAAAAAATAAAAGCCACATTACAATTTTTAGTTATATAATATTTTTATGCATAACACAAGCAGGTCAATCACCTTTTTCTTCCCCCCCCCCCACCCTTCACTGAACGATGATAATAAGGAAGATATCCTCATCACATTTTTAAACTCCTAAAATGTCAGAGGCACCTTGCAGTCCTAAGTTTTGCTAGGCGAACACGAGAGTACTAAAGTTAAATGAAAACTAATTCAGATAAGTGATAAAATCCATTCTTGTATTTTGAATTTATCACCAATTTTCCGAGAACTATAAAAATGTAAGGGGCGAGAATAATCTAGGACAAAATACATGACTATGATAAGAGAAGAACAGACAGATGAAGACATTAAAATTAGATACCATAAAAAGTAAATCATTTCAAATACCTAGGATCTTTATTAAATGAAAAAAATGAATTACTAACAGAAATAGAAGAAAGAACACAGCTTGAAACATGGCATACTTTATTAGTCACAAAATACTCAAAAGTAAAAACATTACAAGAGAGACAAAGAAAACTATATATAAAACTGTAATCAGACCAGTTGTAACATACGCAAAACTTAGACTCTAACAAAAACGGCAGAAAACCTATTAAACCAATGGGAGAGGAAAGTTCTCAAGGAAAATATATGGACCAACAAATGATGAATATGGATGGAGCATGCTCCATTATTTTTAACCATTAAATACAATCAAAGCCCATTTAGAACTCCTCTTCTCCTTGTTAGGCCGCTCGGGACGTATGTCCCATCTGTCACCCCTTAGCTACGCCTCGGAACACTGGCAACTGTGTCTGCCTCCCCCCCCCCCCCCCCCCCCCCAACATCTGAAATGTCCCCCGGAGAAAAATGTCGGAAAGAAACACTGATTGGAACAAGATATTGTCAGCTGACATCCATTGTGACCAGATGGTGTCAGTCGACATTGATTGTGACAGCCTAGTGTCTTTCAACAGTGTTTATGACCAGTTAGAGTCAGCCGGGCCATGGTTGTCACCTGTAAATGTCAGCTGGCAGTGATCGTGACCTGACGGTATAAAATGACAGTGATTGTGACCAGCTAGTTTCAACTGTTACTGATTGTGACCAGCTGTTTAAACTGACAGTAATTGTGATAAGATACCAGTTATTATGATCAGCCAGTGTCAGCCGAATTGGTTGTGACCAGCTGGTGTCAATCTACTGTGAATTTAAATTTTATTTAGTGAAATCAGCGCCACCTGGTAGCGTTATTGACATTGTTACATAGAAAATTATGTACAGCGCCACCTGGTAGCGTTATTGACATTGTTATATAGAGAAATATCCATTTCAATTGTTCACGGTCGTTTTCATAAATATTAGTACTTTGACGGATCATTCTAAACATATGTTTGATAATTTTCATATTTTTATCTCTTGTATGATGTATTCAAATATTATGAACTACTGTGGACATTATATTATGTTTATAATTTTAACACCCTTCTCCCTCAACCCATGGAATAAAATGTACTTTAAAAAACGAAAATGCCTCTACATGCATGATATTGGTTAGAATAATTAGCTTCAGATGACTGTACTTCCGTTATCCCAAAGAGCGAAAGTAATGCGTATTCGTTTTCGTAGAAACGGCCCGCGGCTTAACGATGCAACTTCCGGTTTCTATGACCGTCTGTAATCCACTGAAGAGCTCTTTTAGAACACGGCGCGGCGATGAATTTCCCCCCCCCCCCCTCATTCTTCTCAAGGACTTAACACTGGTTGAAATGGTGATGTCTAGTCACTCATGGTTTGGTGACGCTGTAGAATTGGATGAAATTGTGATATCTGGTCACTCATGGTTTGGTGACGCTTTAGAATCGGACGAAATGGTGATGTCTGGTCACTCATGGTTTGGTGACGCTGTAGAATCGGACGAAATGGTGATGTCTGGTCACTCATGGTTTGGTGACGCTGTAGAATTGGATGAAATTGTGATATCTGGTCACTCATGGTTTGGTGACGCTTTAGAATCGGACGAAATGGTGATGTCTGGTCACTCATGGTTTGGTGACGCTGTAGAATCGGACGAAATGGTGATGTCTGGTCACTCATGGTTTGGTGACGGTGTAGAATTCTTTTTTTTTAATCAATGACGCCCTCCTCGGAAGTCAGTGACTCATAATGCTCTTGAAATTACATGACGCCAGCGCATCGTTGCTCTTAGCCCTTAACACTCTGCTTAGCGCCCTGTTCCTTTTTGGTGGACTCATATTACCTGACCCATTGGAAGGCAGCAGTTAACGGCCTGTCTGTTTACTGTGTCTTCTGTCACGCTTGTTGTCAACAATGAGTGTTAACATGACGCAAATAAGGCGCTATGATAATAACACTGAGTCAAAATTCTGAGAAAAAGTGACTTCAAAGTTCGATAAAGTTAACATTCAGTTATTTACGAACTGATAACATTGAGAAAACACTTTGATGACATGCTCTAATGATAACATGGTGTTCTGAAAGTTATTATTTTATATCGATGCCTCATTGTCCAAGACGAAACCTTAACTAGCACTGCCGATTCTACTGTGTGGATTTCCGTGACAGTCGGAGCTCGGCTCTCCGTTCAATAAGCTAAGAAGCCCTGATGTGGTTAGGGATATTGCCGCAACACCCCTAAAAAGATTTTTTGAGACGCCGTTGGCCGAGAATGCCGCCCATCGATATAAAGAAAAAAACTGACACCTGGGGCGGACCGACCAATTTCACCCCCTCCCTTTCCTCCGCCACTGCTAAGAAGTAACGCGTCCTTTCTCTTCCTCATCTTAGAAACCATCACTCAAGTATGAAAGCGACAATTGGAATTTGTCACGTCGCGAGCAAGTCTTTGTGAAGTCAGTAACGTGTGATTAAAGAGGGACTTAAGGCCTGTAACGCCATTAGTCAACTGATGGAAGTGACAAATCAGTTTAAGAGGACTCCATCACTCCCTGCCGCCAGCCATACTTACGCCGTTATCGTCGCCATTGTGCCAGCCTCAAAGTGCCAGCATTCCGTTACACTACTTTACGGCACGAGTTATCTGCCGGCCTAGTTGTCTCCACGTTGATTTTTATTCTTCCAGAAATTGAAATTGCGCATGGGAGTTAGGTCTAGCAAAAGATATTCATTTTAATTGATTTTTAAAAAAAACAGACTTGTATGATAAAATCCTGTTCAAAGTGTGTATGCTGTTCATACATTCATGATCTCATACTAGTTTTACTTTACACTTTACGCTGTGGGAATTTCATTTTGCGTAAAGTTAAAATCAATTGTGTCGTACTGAAATAGAGTCAAAGATGGTGTCAGTAGAGTCAAAGGTGGTGTCAATAGAGTCAAAGAAGGTGTCAATAGAGTCAAAGATGGTGGCACTAGAGTCAAAGAATGTGTCATTAGAGTCAAAGATGGTGTCAATAGAGTCAAAGATGGTGGCAATAGAGTCAAAGATGGTGGCAATAGAGTCAAAGATGGTGGCAATAGAGTCAAAGACGGTTGCCATATCATTAATGTAATAATTAGATTTTACGTAAAAACTCTAGAGAAAACGTTAAAATTGTCATCTATTTGGTCGTAATTATCTTCGCGAAATTGTGGGCGACGCGTCTTGCGAGATCACGTGACACTACATGTAAACATTACGGATAACTTTTGATAAAATGAATATTGTATTTTTTCACTTTAAAAACACTTTACCTATGGAAATGAAACATCAAATTGTATGTTCATGTTCTTTTTTTCTTATTCAATTTTGATAAAAGCAATAAAATAAGTTTTTCAAAAATAAGATAAAATATTCGTCTAGCGTCGGTTTTACATGTCAATGACTTGTTTAAGCTACCCACGTGACACGTGTACGTATTTAGTACGTTAATAAATGGGTTCTGAGACAGTTTTGAATCTGTGACTCTAAGGTCTAGACTCGAAATAATGCCATAAAATCTTTACGCTATGTTCCCATGTGGCGTAATTCGAGCAGAGCTGCCAGGTAGCAAAGGTTATTGCAGAAAAGGCAATTTGTTGAAACCACGTCCTGCAATAATTCCAAATGTGCTAATAAGAAACGCGGATTGTAATTTTTGAAAATTGGGGTGGGGTGGGGCAAGCAGAATTGAGGCCGGGGCAAGGTTGTTATTTTTTTTAAAAAATCATGAATATTGAAAATGCTGGGTTTTTTAATGTTGCTGTGCCGAGTGGTAGATCAAGGTGGTCACTGATGTTATAAGTATTTACAAAACCAGGATGAGATCTTGAGAACTAGACATTTTATTATTGTTTTTAGTATATATTAAACAGAGATAGATAAAGACAAATGGGGAAGAAAAAGTACAGAGCGGCTAGATACGATCCGTGAAATATCTCAGAAATAATTTGGTATGTACACATGTACACATAGGCTCTCTCGGTTCAAATGGAGCGGGTGGCGGGTGGCGGGTGCCTTCCTGGTAAGAACAGAATGGAGAGGACGACACGTGGCGACTGCTCGGCCCTCGGTGGTTGTCGCAGTGCAAGAAGTAACCAGTCTGATCAAGTCGTAACACATATATTTGTGCTGCGTTTAAATTTCAGTGGGTGTGTACGTGTGCTGGGGTTCACCTCAGCTATTGAGACTCAAGACCATGCGTCTGTTACTTTCTCTCTAATAAGTGGCACCTTGTCATTAAAAAAAAAATTAAAAAAACAAACTCTATTTGCAAATAGTAATTAAGGAAATGAATTACTTCCTTATTAAGATCACCTTTTTTGCTCATCCAAATAAATGAAAGGTCCAAGAAATGCCATTGAGTTCATCGGAAGAGTCAATATACCATCTCGCGGTTAGAGCAATAACAGGACCAAATTCAGGAATACTGGCTGTTCATGGTGATCTCCATGTTGTTTGAGAGTATTTTAAAAAACAAAACTTAATATACAAGGCATTTTATTGCAGGGTTAAAAAACATGGCATGTAATGACGTCATTGATATAGACGGAAAAGTGGCCAACAGAGCCACAAGATAGCGTAACAGAGACGCAATGAAGGAAGCGAGCCAAGTAGCAGAGATAAGGGCTCTGTAACAAAGCAGCGGAGCGACTGTTTGCTTTTCATTATTTGGAGATCTTGTCTGTGGACCAGGCTGAAAACCTCACAAAGTACAGAAATGTTGGTTCGAGTGTGGGGGCGAGGATCGCCAAACAACAGCATGAGAGCTGAAAGGTTAAAGTTTAATAGTTGTTTGTTTTTTCGCCACACGTCCCAAGGATAGAGTCTGTAACAGACCAGCTTGCATTTGTAGATAAAGGTTGATACTCTCGACGCAGCTTGGATTTGTAGATAAAGGTTGATACTCTCGACACAGCTTGGATTTGTAGATAAAGATTGATACTCTCGACGCAGCTTGGATTTGTAGATAAAGGTTGATACTCTCGACGCAGCTTGGAGTTATAGATAAAGGTTGATACTCTCGACGCGTTGACTTTTACTTTATAAGTGTCCAAAAATCTAAATGTACCTTTTATAAAAATCAGTCCGACACAACTGAACAAAAATATACACAAAACAGTTTTAGTGCGAGATGAAAAAAATTTTTTTTTTTTAAATAATAATAATAAAATCAAATAATAAGTTGAAATTTATAACTCACCATCGTTTCAGTGTATAATATAGTTTATATTAAATTTAATTTATTTCGGGATTTCACCCCGAGATTCCCAGAAAATTCACGGGATGAGACCAACCCTATCCTCGTTTTCCCGGCATAGGCTAAAACCCGGGAAAATAAGAAACCCTACTGTAAACCTATCAGGGTTTTGGAGTCGGAGTCAAGTGTTTATGAAAGAATGTGGAGTCATAAAAACAACTTTTAGACTCAGTATTTTCATTGTCGTTGTCATGACAACATAGACCACGATCAAAGTCCGCACAATCGTTGGCGTGATTTCAAAGAATTAAAGTTAAAAATAGATTGAGGTTCCTGTGTGTAGCTCAGCCACATGTGCTCATACAAAGCCACATCTTCTCAGGAATCTGTCTATGAACTATCATCGTTCATAGGAATTTACTTGTGATCTATCAAAACGACATATTTCATAGGAATCTATTAATAATCTATTGAAATCACATCTTTCATATGAATCTATCAATAATCTGTCAAAAACACATATTTCATAGGAATCTATTAATAATCTATTGAAATCACATCTTTCATATGAATCTATCAATAATCTGTCAAAAACACATATTTCATAGGAATCTATTAATAATCTATTGAAATCACATCTTTCATATGAATCTATCAATAATCTGTCAAAAACACATATTTCATAGGAATCTATTAATAATCTATTGAAATCACATCTTTCATATGAATCTATCAATAATCTATCAGAAACAACATCTTTGATAGGAATCTATTAATAGCTACCAATACGTTTTGTTCTGTATGCTTCTTATTTCGATCTCTTCAGAGTGACTCGTCGATTAAATAGATTTGTTTAAAAATATTATATTTCTTATCCCTTTATTTCTGATGTGCTTTATTTCTAGTTGTTGTTTTTTTAAATCCAACCTAGTGTCTTATTTGTAGTTCCTTTTGTCACAAACGTTTGTTGGTTTGTTACACGAATTGTGGACGCACCGGATGTTGTGAAATTGATGGATGATTTCTTCCTCTAAGGCAGTGGTTCTCAACCCTCCTATTGCCGCGACGATTTAATACAGTTCCACATGTTGTGGCGACCCCAACCTTACACTTATTTTCGTTGCTACCTCATAGCTGTAGAGTATATGTGTTTTCCGATGGTCTTTGGTGACCCCTGGGAAAGGGTCGTTCGAACCCCCCCCCCCCCAAAAGGGGTAGCGACACACAGGTTGAGAACCGCTGCTCTTAGGGCCATAACTTGAGTTCCACGGTGTGATCAATATTTAACATGAGATCAAAGTTAGACATCTCCTGGGTGGTTATCGATTCCACTGAGCTGCCAAGAAAATTAAAAATGAATTCAATATGAGATACAACCATACAACCATCAATACCTAATGATCCTTATTTAAAGCCATTTATCCAACCCAGAGCAAGCGTCTTTAATTGGGTCTTAGTTGTTTAAAATACCATTCGATGTTAAGTCAGTAGAATGATATTAATTGTTTGGAGCACCATTAGTTGTTCAGAGTGCAATTAATGTTTGGAGTACTATTCGTTGTTTGGAGTACTATCAGTTGTTCAGAGTGCAATTAATGTTTGGAGTACTATTAGTTGTTCAGAGTACAGTTCGTTGTTTAGAATACTATTAGTTGTTTGGAGTACTATTAGTGGTTTGGAGAATTATTAGTTATTTGGAGTATTGTTATTTGTTCAGAGTACAATTAGCTGTTTAGAATATGATTAGTTGTCTAAAAATACTATTAGTTGTTTAGAGTACTATTAATTGTTCGTTCAGAGTACAATTAATTCTTTTGCTTACTGTTAGATTTTTAGTACTATTATTTACTAAGTGTGCTACAAATATTGGAAAAATACGCCCCAAATTTTAGATTTTATTATTTTTTAAAAGACATAAAGTCTCATTTAACTATATTGATTTCCTTTAGTTTTCTTTTCCCTATATTTCTTTTCATTACATTTCTTCTCGGTCTGTGTCCAATTATCAATTGTTGCCCTATATCAATTATTGCAATGTCCATTTTTTTTGTCTGAGATCAAGTGAAAGCTGTTTTTACTTTCAAACAGCTGCTCTGTATTGTTCACTTTCAAACAGCAGCTCTGTATTGTTCACTTTCAAACAGCAGCTCTGTACTGTTCACTTTCAAACAGCAGCTCTGTACTGTTCACTTTCAAACAGCAGCTCTGTACTGTTCACTTTCAAACAGCAGCTATGTACTGTTCACTTTCAAAAAGCAGCTCTGTACTGTTCCCTTTCAAACAGCAGCTATGTACTGTTCACTTTCAAAAATTTCAAACAGCAGCTATGTACTGTTCACTTTCAAAAAGCAGCTCTGTACTGTTCCCTTTCAAACAGCAGCTCTGTACTGTTCACTTTCAAACAGCAGCTCTGTACTGTTCCCTTTCAAACAGCAGCTCTGTACTGTTCCCTTTCAAACAGCAGCTCTGTATTGTTCACTTTCAAACAGCAGCTCTGTACTGTTCACTTTCAAACAGTAGCTCTGTACTGTTCACTTTAAAACAGTATCTCTGTACTGTTCCCTTTCAAAACAGCAGCTCTTTACTATTCACTTCAAACTTGTCTGTATTACGATCTTCACCAGTGTGTAATTTTCGTTCCTTTAGTTGATCTTGTTGTATAAGGGGAACGTTATTTTCATAAGAAGGTCAACCAGACCAAAAGTTTCATGCTTAACATTGCTGAGCTCTGGAACATACTGCTGATAGCCCCTTTTTTGGAAGAATTTTAAGCTTTGACATAAAAATACTTTCCTTTTACTTTTTAAGTCTCGTCAGTCAAATATGTATTCTCAAACTGATGACAACACACCAATATCGTCCATTTGGTTAGCTCTCCATTGTATTTTTTTTTCGTTTGTAATATTCAATTCTATTTTCATTCTTTGCTTTTTTTTTTTATCATCATTGAAGATTTAAATTAATGAACTGAAAAACACACACACAGAAAGTGCAGTTTTTTTTTACCAATAAAGGTTATAGAAAAGTATTTTCCAAATCTAAATTATTATTAGAAATATAGTTACTACTTATATTTCTGCACTAAAAACTCCGACAAGCAGCTGCGTGTGATTAATCTGGTCACAGAAAAGTTAGGATTCTTGTAATTTCACGATGTCATTTTTGGGGGGTAAATTTAACAACTTTTAAAGCTGCAGAAACCATTAACGTCCGGAAGACAGGTCGGGAGACACTGCTCAGCATCAGCAGACATTTCAATAGTGCAGCAGACGACAAGACAGGTTTATTGATTGCAACCAACGTGAGATGAATTGGAGATGACTGATCGCTGCTTTTATGGGTCTTCCAGGGGTCAGCACGGGTGTGCGTCCCTAAGGAGAGTAAGCGGGTTAACGAGATATAAGACACTCTCACTCTCCTTGTCCTAAATCTCTGCCAATACGAGATTTCCAAAATTCTCAAATTCTGATCATCAGAATATGGTGATTATGATGAAGATTATGGGTTTGCCATGCTATTCTCCCTGTTGGCTGAAGTATATGTTGTGCAATTCTTAAGTGATATAACTGTATAATATTGAAATGAATCGTACCACTATCTCATTTTAATTGTGCTTGCGCTAATTTTTGTTCCTTCTAAATTAAGCACAGCGTTAATTATTTTATTAATGAACATATTTTAATTGCGCCTTTTATATTAGCTGCACTGTCGGGACACATTATAATTACAAGAATTAAATGAATAAACGTTTAACAGTACGATGTTATATATACACCTGACCCAGGAGTGGCTACACCATGTAGATGGGTCAATCACGTGGAGTGGGACAAGCATGTGAAGTAGCTCAATCCTGTGGAGTGTATGAGTATGAAGACAGTGACACATTGACTAACGACACACCATAATAGTTAATCTCTATGTCAATTTGATCTACTACATTAAATTCGAGTGGGATAGCCCATGACCAAAGGCTTGAAGACCACGGCACCATGGGTTAGATTCATTAAAAAGATACACTGCCAGTGGCTGTTGACACGAAAATAAACGAACCGTAACTGCGATAACAGATCTAATACGTATGTCCATCTTGGAGACTAAGGTCACGAGGGTCACTCAACAATACACGTAACTCATTTTACACGTCACAGCTCTAAAGAAGAGGAATAAAAGTAGAAGGAAAAATTTGAATTGGTAGAAATCAGAATGAGGCTGCTAAGCAACGACTAGATTTCAATGGTAGATATCAGAAAGAGGCCTCTAAACAAGACATGAGCGACTTGCTGTTCTTTAAAAGTTTATGCTTGATAAAACTGAATAAAGGAAAATTTGTTAATAGTCAATATGTCGTCCCAACAAACAACTTTACAATACAATATGTTGTTCCCAATTGGTTTGCAAGTCAATTTGTCGTCCAAACATACAACTTTACAATACAATCGGTTGTTCACAATTGGTTTGCCAGCCAATATGTCGTCCTAAGAAACAACTTTACAATACAATCGGTTGTTCCCAATTGGTTTGCCAGCCAGTATGTCGTCCTAAGAAATAACTTTACAATACAATCTGCTGTTCCCAAATGGTTTGCCAGCAAATTTGTCGTCCTATCAAGCAACTATACAATCTGTTGTTCTCATTTGCATGTGGACAGCCTAGAAAAATGCGCACAATAAAAATAAATTGATACAACTCAGTTTTTTTCCCTTTCCGTTAAGGCACAAAGATACTAACATGTACTATGTGTCGTGCTTTGGAGACTCGTGTAAATAAACTATTTAAAATAAATCTAAGCTCTGAAATGCTACTGGCGCTTTGTCTTTTTTAAAATATTGATACATTTTAATACAGATCCATTGACCTAATGAAATATAAGAAAAAGATATATTAAACTTGAATTAATAGACAGGACAAAAGATTTGGAAGTTTCAGCTTAGAGCCTTCATCAGCAAACAAAACAAATAGAAGTAGAACAAGTAACAGAGCACAGTAAAAAAAACTTTGTAGTTGCCGGAAGTAGGATTACAGGAAGTGAAAGATTATAAATATTGGTTCTGTGAAAGATAAGGTAGAGAATCTTAACGGACCAAAATATTTAGGGATGCAAAAAATCTAAGGAATTAGAAAAATGGAAATAAGAAATACAGAGAAATAGAAAGATGCATCATTACGTCTTTAAAATATGTTAAACAGATTAATTGATTGATTGATTTGATTCTTATATAGCGCTGGTATCCATGCTACTTTAGCATGCTCAATGCGCTCTGGTTTTCTTAAATCTATTTAAACAAAAAAGTCTTTAAATGTTTCTTAAATGATTTTGTATCCTTTTCAATACCCCTCAAAGATTGAGGCAAACTATTCCATAATTTGGGCGCTATCGCTTCAAAAGAGCGCACTCCGTAAGCCTTTTTTTATGTGTTCATCTAAACTGGGAATTTTCAGTAAGTACTGTGATGAAGACCTCAGTTTCTTTAAGGATGCGTGTTTATGAATCAGTTCTTTCAGATATTCCGGTGCAGAGCCTTCTATGCAGCTATACGCCAAGGACAGAATTTTATGGTTAATGCGCTCACTCACAGGAATCCAATGGAGATCTCGTAGAACTGGGGTGATGTGGTCAGATTTCTTTATCCGCGATAGAATGCGTGCTGCAGAATTTTGTACCTTCTGGAGTCTCTGAATTTGGTTCTGAGGTAAACAACACTAACAACTGTTGAAGTAATCTAATCTTGACTGGATTAGAGTTACCGCTACAACATTTGCTGTTCTCTTATTGAGTTGAGGACGCCGCTGACCCCTGGCGCCCATACGACAGAAGCATGCCCTGACCACAGAACTGATATGTGGAATCATTCTGAGTTTACCGTCAATAATTAAGCCAAGGTCTCGGACAGTGGAGGACAACGGGATCTCCGATTCACCAACTTTTATTGATGTGATGGCAACTTTCCGAAGATTTGCGTCTGAACAACAAGTAATATTGCCTCAGTCTTATCATCATTTAGTTTTAGTCTGTTCGATGAACAGCTTGAACAGCAGCAGCACACTCCAAGGGATCAGGGCGGAAACACTTGTACAGTGCTGTGTCATCCGCAAATATTTTGAGGGAAATACCATGACTTTCAATTATTTTGCCGAGCTGGCTAGTGTACATGGAGAACAGAATGGGTCCTAAAACCGAGCCCTGTGGCACACCTAGCTGGCTAGTGTACATGGAGAACAGAATGGGTCCTAAAACCGAGCCCTGTGGCACACCTAGCTGGCTAGTGTACATGGAGAACAGAATGGGTCCTAAAACCGAGCCCTGTGGCACACCTAGCTGGCTAGTGTACATGGAGAACAGAATGGGTCCTAAAACCGAGCCCTGTGGCACACCTAGCTGGCTAGTGTACATGGAGAATAGAATGGGTCCTAAAACCGAGCCCTGTGGCACACCTAGCTGGCTAGTGTACATGGAGAACAGAATGGGTCCTAAAACCGAGCCCTGTGGCACACAGCAGGTAACAGATGTGTCCATGGAAGATACCTGCTTCACTACAGTAAACTGAATTCATATTTACAACTCAGAAAAATAGCAGCTGATAAGAGATAAAATGTTTTGTGGCTGTACACTGGAATGCTAGCCCCTTTATTTAAAAGGACACGGGTTTACTTAAGACGTTGTGAGTTTGAAATTTGGGGGAACATTATTTATTATTTAGTTTCAATTAATATATTTTAAGTCGATCCAACAACGGCAGAATGTTCTAAAATACTCGAGAGAAATAATAAGTGATTTATAAATCTAAGAATACAACAGTTCTAAGGAATAACGTATTTATGTAAAGCTTCGTTCACTCAACACCTGGCTTGGGAATTTAATGCCTTTCAACACATAATTAAAATAAAGGGAGTAAAAAAAATTAATTTGAAAATTGTGTCATAACTTCAACAGTAACAACTCAGACAGTATGTAAGTAACATCGCAATCCTATTTTAATTATGCAACATCACATTAATACTGTATGTATGTGACATAGCACCCTGACAGTGCACGTGTAACATCACACTCAGACTGTAAGTATGTGACATAGCACCCTGACAGTGCACGTGTAACATCACACTCAGACTGTATGTATGTAACATCACATTCCATTTCAAACCTTCTATATTTCTTCTGCTTATCTTAACTTTATTACTTTCTTCTACAATGTAATTCTATTTATCAATAACGTTAACCCGTAAAAGGATGTTACATAGAGCCGAAAATAGACACGTCTGCTTAGCATCTCCCAGCCATTACAAGAACTTACTTTATTATGAAACAAAGTGGACAAAAACTTCATGACTCTCAGCAACAACAAACATTGTTAGCCTGTGATTGTACAGATGCGTCTGTTGTGGCATTGCAATAATGAATGCGTTTACTCTGCAATATTGTTTATTTAAGTTGAACGAATGATCAATTCATTGATCGTGGGTCCTCAAAATATAGAAGAAGAAGAAGAAGAAACGTTCATTATTTCGCAGGGCAAATTTTAAGGTAAGGGGCGTTACGAAACAACCAACGAGCTGTCAATTGTACGCATTTGTTGTCGTTACGAAACAACCAACGAGCTGTCAATTGTACGAATGTGTTGTCGTTACGAAACAACCAAAGAGCTGTCAATTGTACGAATTTGTTGTCGTTATGAAACAACCAACGAGCTGTAAATTGTACGAATTTGTTGTCTTACGAAACAACCAACGAGCTGTCGATTGTACGCATTTGTTGTCGTTATGAAACAACCAACGAGCTGTCAATTGTATGAATTTGTTGTCTTACGAAACAACCAACGAGCTGTCGATTGTACGCATTTGTTGTCGTTACGAAACAATCAACGAGCTGTCAATTGTACGAATTTGTTGTTGTTTTGTTTGTATTTGTTTTAAATTTTGGTTGTTTTATTGAAAGCGTGAATACAACAAAAAATCTTATACCTTACGTCACATTCTCGTTGTCTTCCATGTTTCAAAAATATTATCTAAGCATCTATAGGCCTGCAGACGAATATTTTACATAGGGGTCGTTCATTAATTACGTCAGCAATTTTTACGCCATTTTTACCCCACTCCCCTCCCTTGTTAGCAACTGTCAAACTTTCAAGGACCCCCCCCCCCCCATTATTTAGTTATGTCAACATTTTCTAAGACCACCCCCACACCAAAAAAAAAAATTAATTAAAATCTTCTATTGTTAAAACATAATAAAATTATATGAATATTTACATTCATTTGAATGCACTTATAATAATCGTTTTTTAAATAATGTAATAACTAATCAATTTTTAAGTTTACAATTTTAATAGAGAGAACATGATTGTTTACTTCAACTGATCTAACCCCACTCCCCCTTGTCAACAGTTGTCAAACATTTCCAAACTCCCCCCTTCCCCTTCTATTTTGTTGTCAGAATTAATGGACGCTACCGTACAGGTTGCAAGCGCTTTGTGCTAATTGTGTCATAGGGATTAACACGAGTAATAAACTGAATTTGCTGAATACATTTATCATGCATGGCTTGTATTCATTTCCAATCTTCAACTTCCGCGAGTGTTCATTTAAAGCAGCAGTTCTCAGCCTGTGGGTCATGACCCCTTTTGAGGTCGAACGACCCTTACACAGGGGTCGCCTAAGAACAGCGGGGGAAAAAACGTATTTAATGAAGTAGCTATGAAAATAATTTTATGGCTGGTTCATTAAAGGGTCGTGGCATTAGGAAAGTTGAGACCCTCTGTATCAAAGGATTGACACAAGTCCTCATTTGCATAAAGCCCCACTTAGATTCTTGAGCGACAAATAAGCTTACGATAATGTGGACCGAGAAAATTGAACATTAGTCCATGGACCACACTAAGTGTAATGGACCACACAAAGTGTAATGGACCACACAAAGTGTAATGGACCACACAAAGTGTAATGGACCACACAAAGTGTAATGGACCACACAAAGTGTAATGGACCACACAAAATGTAATGGACCACACAAAATGTAATGGACCACACAAAATGTAATGGACCACACAAAGTGTAATGGACCACACAAAGTGTAATGGACCACACTAAGTGTAATGGACCACACAAAGTGTAATGGACCACACAAAGTGTAATGAACCACACAAAGTTTAATGGACCACACAAAGTGTAATGGACCACACAAAGTGTAATGGACCACACAAAGTGTAATGGACCACACAAAGTGTAATGGACCACACAAAGTGTAATGGACCACACAAAGTGTAATGGACCACACAAAGTGTAATGGACCACACAAAGTGTAATGGACCACACAAAGTGTAATGGACCACACAAAGTGTAATGGACCACACTAAGTGTAATGGACCACACTAAGTGTAATGGACCACACAAAGTGTAATGGACCACACAAAGTGTAATGGACCACACAAAGTGTAATGGACCAACAAAGTGTAATGGACCACACAAAGTGTAATGGACCACACAAAGTGTAATGGACCACACAAAGTGTAATGGACCACACAAAGTGTAATGGACCACACAAAGTGTAATGGACCACACAAAGTGTAATGGACCACACAAAGTGTAATAAAATAACCTGGCCATTTGAATTTTTTTTTTGGCTTAGAGTTCAAGAATATAAATTGTTCTGAGAGCAAATTGTGGCCCCATTTGGATATCGGTGTTTATTCCAACATTAAGATATATTAAGTACGTTACTCGATAAGCTACGAAGAGAATCACGAATCTCAAAAGCTAACCACATTCTCGCCACATTGCTGTAGCTAAGCACATACTCGCCACATTTCAGTAACTTACCACATGCTCGCCACTTCTCAGTAAACAACCACATACAAGCCCCATATCGATAACTAATCACATACTCGCCACATCTCAGTATCTAACCACATACTCGCCCTAAATCAGCATAAGCCTTCGTTTTACAATAAGGACCCCTGCTGCATTGTCTGTGTCTGGTGGGGGTAGACAAATCTGACAGGAAATTACCAACTTCCGGTAATGCTAAACCCGCCATCTTGCCTCGACAAGGGAGAGCAGCTTTGCGGGGATTTGAGACACAGTTGAAGTCATGGTGATGTCAGATAACGATCAGCGATATCTTGGGCCCTAAGGTTGAGACTTGGGTCCACGAGAGCAGCCGCTAATGGCCTGCATCAAATTAACCACTTTCCGTTCGGTGACCTTTGTTTGCCGTGACGCAAATGTTACATCCCAACAATTTGGGGTTGTAAGGACGGTGCATTTATGTAATGAAAGCGGATAAGTGGATATAGATTATGGATAATGAAAGCTGTGGGGTTTTAAGGTTTTCGATCACGGCAATGTGGGTGCTTCAATACTTTGTAGTTTTGGTATCGTTGGACTAAGACCTAAGGCAAGGGTTTGATTGTGGCCAAATGTATGGGTATAGAGACATTACCGTTGTAGTCGTATTTACGCTATCAATGTTGCATCACTAACACCACACAGAGCAGGTAAAAAGTTCATATAAAGTTATGTAAATATAAAATAATCAATTTGTATTGTTAAATATTTACATCACGCCACTCTTTCGAAGCATCTGTACTTGTCACACTAAAAACCTTAAAGTGAGAGAGTGATGCAGCCCATTCTAACAAGAGTTACACTACATAGCTGTATAAAACCCATCGATTCAACCAATCAGAGCTGTATAAGCCCATCGATTCACCCCATCAGATCTTTACAAGCCCATCGGTTCAACTAATTAGAGCTTTATAAGCTCATCGAGTCAATTAATCTGTTAGAATTACTCGACGTTGAACTTGCTCATTATAAGAAACCGTTACGCCAATGCTCACCTGTATTGTGGACTCACTAGATCCTGGCCCGACGAGTCCGACGATCGGCTTCAAGTTGTTATCTGACTTGCAACGCTTGCCGGAGTCGTTGGCGGCTGAGGCCGGCGATTTCAGGGCTAACTCCATGCCCATGAGATCGTTCTCACGCTTCGACTGGCTGGCTATGGCGTCCTTGATGAAGTCGATGCTGTTCTCTAGCGCGATGGCCGAGTACCAGCACGAGTCTCGTATGTCCCAGCCGAGAGTGATGTTAGGAAGTATGGAGGTGTCGCTGTGAAAAATAGACATAATCACAGTATCAGAACATAAATCACAGTAAAAGTACGGAAACACAGTACTACTACAGACTCACATATTCATTACAGCATAAGTAGTATCAGTACTGAATCCCACTATCAGTACCAAAAATCACAGTCTAAGAACAGAATCACAGGCACGGCAAAGGATCACAGTATCGGTACAGAATGCCAGAATCTGTACAGAATTACATTACGCTACAGGATCACATATTCAGTACATCATAAGTACAGTATCAGTACTGAGCACAGTACCAGTACAGCATAAGTACAGAATCAGAACAATATCAGAAGGGTTTCAGTTGATTATCAGTACAGTTTTTGCACGGTGCATATTTCGGAAGTTACTGAGGAGTTGCTTCCCATACCATGGTCTAACATCATTTGAAACAGTGGATTTCTGCCTTCTTGTCTTAGTGTGGTTGTCAATAGCGAAAAAGCTTTCTTACTTATAAACTTCAGCCATCGTGGCTGTTTTAGACCATGGTGACAGGAGGAGAACACAAAACACTAACAACTTAATGGCCTATTCCGTAAACATTGACATTGATGCTTACTGTTGCTATGACTATCTATGATACTCGTTAGGATTCATTGGCGAAAATTTGTGTTATGGTTAGGATTAGGGTCAAGGTTAGGGTCAGGGTTAGGGCAAGGGTTAGGGTAGGTGTTAGGATCAGGGTTCTTTGGTGAAACTTGTAATATTTTGGTGGTAGTAAAGTTCAGGAATTGGATAATATTGCTTTCGAAAGATTTTTTTTGTGTAAAATTTGAAGATTTAGATCAGTAGAAGTACCCAGAAAAAAACTGGAAAAAACTAGTAGGTAAATGTACCACTTGAAACATCTAGAACTTACTGGTACAAACTGGATGAACTAGAACTTGCTGGTATAAATAGGACTTGCTAGAACTTACTGTTAAAACTTGGACAAAATAGAACTTGCTGGTACAAATTTTACAAACTATATTTTTTCTGGTATTTCGAGTAAAATCACTCGAAATTACTGTTACAACGCGGACAAACGAGATTTTACTGGTTCAATTTGAAACAACTAGAACTCACTGGTACAACTAGGAGCAACTAGAACTTACTGGTACAAATGGGAGAAACATAATAGCTCTAGAACAAACTTGACCAGCGTGCCCTTAGCACCACCTACAAGATGTGGCAAACGGAGTTTTCGTAAGCGTGAGGTTCAGGTCACAGACAGGTCAATGAAATCGCCTCCAATAATTCAGACATCGATTTTTGAATTGTCCCCAGAAACCCCGCGTCTCCTGCTACCATAACTACGTCATTATTTCCGCATTCCCCCACCATTGCCCGCCCCCCTCACTACCCTCCCACCCACCCCGAAATCTCCTCCGTTATCTCTAGTGTTGACAGCTGATCACAAGGCGCACTCGGACTGGGGTCACAGATGTAACCGTGGTTTAGTAAGCCTAGCACGTGCCCTAAACGTCATAACTATTCCAGTGACCTCCCCCACCCCCCCACCCCACCCCCACCCACAGCAAATAGTTATAATGCCCGGTGCACACGCCGGGGTTACTAAACCACGTGTCGGCACTAAGACCTCCATCCTGAGTGCAATATGTGAGGGGTAGCAAGGAAAGTGAAAAAATGCAAAAAAGGCAGATTTTTGTTGTTGCTTGATGTAGAGTTGGATTGAACTATTTTAGTTAGCTATATATAATGTTTATACGAAGTTATTTTTGACAGTGTCGAGACATTGCACGCTGGAATCGGGGATATAAAATTGATAACGTTTGGGTGGGGAAAAATGCTTGGTGCATCTGTCCAACAAATCAAAGTCTATGCTGACTTACAGCTGTGGCTTTTAGCCTCGACCAGGGCGTGGAGCTCACTGGCGATTGGATGATTTATTTCAAAACGTAAACATAAATATATCGCTTATTTCTTATATGTCCGATAAATAAAGTATAATCGAATGACGTCACGGGTACGAGTTATAAATAGGTTCGCATTTGTGGGATTGCTTTTATTATTTAAAAAAAAATAATAATTTCTTTTCAAACGCTGGGGATCGACAAACTATTTGTGGGGGGGGGGTCCAAATAGTGGCTTTGTTTTGCTCAGTGGGACAAGAAGCAAAAGAAGGAAAAATGAAAAGCCAGGGCCGAGCATCAGTCAAGGTTCTCGTGCGAGAAGAAAAGCTCATCAGAGTCTGCCACTTTACGAATGGCCTCATAAGTCACTCGTGGGTAATACAAACAGAAATTATATATACACTAAAATATATACACTATAAATTCGCTATACAATTAACAAACACTTTGCTGGGTGGCCGAGTGGTCTAAACTGAGTCAGTCTCAAGTCCGTGGTCTCGAGTTCTCCACCAAAGCCCTGTCTAAACATCTAAATTGTTCTAAGCTAAGTTAGCAAGTGAATGGCTAAGTTATCAAGTGAATGGCTAAGTGATCAAGTGAGTGGCACTGACTATCAAGTGAGTGGCTAAGTTATCAAGTAAATAGCTAAGTTATCAAGTGAGTTGCTAAGTTATCAAGTGAGTGGCTAAGTTATCAAGTGAGTGGCTAAGTTATCAAGTGAATGGATAAGTTATCAAGTGCGTGGCTGCGTTATCGTACCACCAGGGTAAACCATTCTTTTACCAAAAGTATGCATAGCAATAAAACTAAGCAATCGACAGGGTAGACTGTTCTTTCAATAGTATGACTCTTGCAGCTGCTGTTGATTGCTTGGTCTGGTTTTTTAAAACTTTTGTCAACAACATCATTCCATCGGAAGTCCACTGGCCAAGCCCAAGTCATAACCAGCCAAGTTTTAAGATACTTTTCCTTTCCCTTTTCTCATTCACAAAAACTGCGAGGGAATCACATTGGCCCTCATGCTCGTAATGTGGTAAAAATGTTAAATTATATATTACAGGCCCGCACAACTCAGAATGTAAGGCGAGCCCTAATACTTTATGAAAAAATTGTGCGAGCCCAAAAAAAATTGGACAAAGGGGCAAGCTATGAAAAAATTCTTAAGAATAAAGAATATTTCGTTACTTTGAGGGCCGCCAAGTGGGTGCCGGCGGGCCGCATGCAGCCCGCAGGCCGTATTTTGTGGAGGCCTGATTTATTAGCATAACAATTCCAGATATCACAACAAATAATCAAAGTATAGAACAAGTAGAGACCTATCAGTACCTAGATGTCTCCATATAGAACAAGTAGAGATCTATCAGTACCTAGGCGTTCGATCAGGGCGAATTATTTCTCTTAAAGATAGGACCCAAATGTAGGACCGAAAGATAGGACCCAAATTTAGGACCGAAAGATAGCACCGAAATTATTTTTTTTTTTAAATTTCTGTTCCCCAGGAATTAACTTAGCAATTACAAAATCTAAATGATCACTTATAATGTCATTGTTATCACTAAAGGAGTTCCTCTACGGCTGATTTCTACGCTAGAGAAATATCTTTGTATGTCTTGTATTTCATTTGCTTCAACTGTAAAATGTCTTGGGTAAAATGTCTTGGGTAAAATGTCTTGGGTAAAATGTATTGGGTTAAATATAAATATTTATGTGCTCAAAACGAATATGCGTAAAGTAATTTAAAGAAATAAATTCATTTATTAGGATGCATAAAAATCTTGTCTTATCTTATCTTATTTGGCGTAAAGTTGGAACGTAAGCTTTAGAGGGGATGACATAAAAATGGTCTTGGGATGTCATATTGAAACGTATACATTAAATAGTTGAGGCATGAGGCTGAGGGAGTCGGATTTTGATCCCTTTCTTTACGAGGCCCACACGGGGTGGGGGCAACCATGGCACTTGTCAGGGGCCCGAGCTAGATAGGGGCCCGTCCCTAAAATATACGCACATGTTTGAAACACGAAAGGGGCCTGAACTCTGTCAGCTGCCTGGGACCCAGAATTTCCTACGTGCGGGCCTGTCCTTAGCTAGCCTAGCGAAATGTCAAGTAATTATTTGATGACCGTTTCGAGGTTGAAGCCTGAGTTTTAATAGTAGTTGTAGGTAATAAACGTAGCTGATGGTTCGTTGAATATTTGGTAGTAGGTTTAGATGCAGGTATGTTAGTAGCAATACTCAAGACAAATTCCTTAAATTGTTGTTTTTTTACATGAAAAAGCTGTACTATTGGAACGCTACATATGGTTACACTATGACATTTGAATTTTTGTTAGTACTTCAAAATTTAAAATCAATTCTCAAAGTAGCCCCGATGTCATTTAAGAATACCAACATAACTAACATGGTCGCTACAGTGCAGCATCGGGGGGTCTTAAGCCAAAACAGTAAATACCGACACAGGAGATTTAAACTTCAACGTCTGAACTATAAAAAAAAAAAAATCTCGACTGAAATGAATTATGTCAGCAATGAACAAGTATGATACATCGCAGTCAACACATTTGTTTTTTGAAGAGGACTCCAAGCTCTGAAACTATGTGTAGACTAAGATACAATACACCTTATACAACTGAAACTGTGTGTAGACTAAGATACAATACACCTTATACAACTGAAACTGTGTGTAGACTAAGATACAATACACCTTATACAACTGAAACTGTGTGTAGACTAAGATACAATACACCATGTACAGCTGAAACTGTGTGTAGACTAAGATACAATACACCTTATACAACTGAAACTGTGTGTAGACTAAGATACAATACACCATGTACAGCTGAAACTGTGTGTAGACTAAGATACAATACACCTTATACAACTGAAACTGTGTGTAGACTAAGATACAATACACCATGTACATCTGAAACTGTGTGTAGACTAAGATACAATACACCATGTACAGCTGAAACTGTGTGTAGACTAAGATACAATACACCTTATACAACTGAAACTGTGTGTAGACTAAGATACAATACACCATGTACAGCTGAAACTGTGTGTAGACTAAGATACAATACACCATGTACAGCTGAAACTGTGTGTAGACTAAGATACAATACACCTTATACAACTGAAACTGTGTGTAGACTAAGATACAATACACCATGTACAGCTGAAACTGTGTGTAGACTAAGATACAATACACCTTATACAGGTTTAAAAGAAAATGTTGTTTTTTCCAAAGAACTATAGAAATGGAATAATTTATCAATAGTTTTTTTTTTGTTACAGCTCTGATGAAGACAGGGGCGGTAGCTGAGAGGGAAGCAACTTTTAAATTTCAGCCATACGATAATGCCAAGGAGGGCTGGGAATAAATCCATTTCGATGAAGTGTCCTCCTTGCGCTCATACAGCAACTGCTGCTGACGGCTAATCAGCTATAGGGATGAAATTATGCAATTATGTCGGAGACAGCGGTGCACCGAATCAAACTCGGGGATCCGAGAGAGTTTTTAATGTTTTATATCAGGGAGGGGGGAAAGTGTGTGGGTAAAGGGTGGGTGGGGGTCGATGTGGAGAGAGGCAGGCGAATATTTCAACAAAAATGTCTGGTGGAACAAAAACCAGAAATCAAAGTTAAATTTCCACTTGAGGATCATTGCAACAAAAGAGAAAAAAAACATGATATTGACGTCGGAAGATATTTGATAGGTCAAAGTTCAAACAGAACGACCACAAATTAAAATATGCGATGATTTCAAGTCAAAATTGTAGGTAAATACTCCAAAAATTTACCATTTATCATTAGAGTATCAAATAAATAAGATGTCTATTTTACGCATCTATTTTCATAACTACAAATTAGGCGTGTCGAAAATATTTTTGTTTTTGTTTTGTTTTGTTTTGCTGTTTTTTGTGGTTTATTTTGCAACATATATATTGCCAAAAGACAGCAGCGCTCGCCATCTTGGATAGATAACATACAGGGAATAATGACGTATTCGATTCTCACGGCTTTCAGAATTAGTCATTTAAAGAATCAGTGAAATTCTTTTGCTCACCAAATAAAAAAAAGATAGTGTCGGATATCTTTTCAGATCTGGACAGATATTTGGAGTATTTTTATCTGACTTTTCCATAGAACGCCCAGCCTCATTTTACTTACCTCGTTTTGATTTTAATCTCTAACCCCAACCAAGACGTCATGAATTAATTGACCTTAGAGAAGCGTTATTTTGACATGCACTGGAGGTTTTTACTGCCACCGTGGAAACTTTTTAATGAATTGATGAGACCCCGAGGGCACAGAGGAAAGGGAAATTATTATTGTTCTAAAAAATATTTTATAATAAGCGATATCTTCACTTCAAAACTAATCTAATTACCATTTTAACAATGACGTGCATCCGTTACAAACGCACATGGCAAAAAATGGCCTTCATTATAATTAAATCTTATTCTTAAAGTTTCCTAAACAAATTTCAACAAGTTGCGGTCCGCGGGCCTACATTGGTCCGCTATTTTTTGGAAATAGTATGGATTTCTATTAGAGACCGAATTTTGGCTACGCCTTCGTTTTTCGGCGGCGAAAGTTGCCATTTGATTAATTTCGGTCTAGTTTTGGTTTCGGTCGAAACAGAAAAGTTAACTTTCGGTTTAATTTCGGTCTCGGCCTAAAGTGATTGAGACGTTCGGCCATCTGGCCGAAAGTGTCTGAGGAATTCGGTCATCTACCAGAAGTCAGACTGTATGTCTGTCTCCTTGCCGGCAATCCGATATTCATTATTGCTAGACGTCTTGCTGTCATCGTATGTCATATGACTAATACTCTGCGAAAACTGCTCACAGCTGCATGATGACATATTCGTCCTATATTTCTAAATAATTAAATTCCAATTAGGCCTAGGCAAATGTAAACAGTTTTGTGGAAGAAAAACTAAAGGCATGTTACAATTTATATCATTATTTTTGTTTTAATTTTTTTGCAAAAATAAAATTTGGAACTGTAGGTTTATTCAATTCATTCATTTGTGATATATATTTATTTTGATTTATCATTATCATGCTTATCAATGTTGTCATAGGCAAAAGTGAATCATATTGAATAATCCCAAGGAATGGTAATATTTCCATTATAATTTTTTTTTTTTTTTTTTAAAAGAAAGAAACTTTTTCAATTCATTCATTTCTTGAAATGTGTCATTATCATGCTCATAAACATTGCTATTGACGAAATAACACACGTGTGCATGTATCACGGGTTCGTAAAATAATTATGTAGTAATTTTACTGCAGACCTGTTTACGTTTTTACTTTGTCGACCAATTTAGATGTCTTTTTGCGATTCTCCGTCGAGTCCCGTGAGAGCAACAAAAATTTTAAGAGCGCCGGTTAAAAAATAAATCGCGTCCACCGCGGATGGGGGGGTGGGGGGTGGGTGTGAGGGAGGTTGGTCACCAGGTGAAATAATTACATCACCAGCACCATAAGACTAATGTGTTGGTACTAGGCTAAATATTAATACAGCGATATATTGCCAGCTATTTATGAAGACACAAAGCATTAGTATGACGATAACAGCCAAACAATGTGCTGATATTTGATAGCCTTAATAACTGATATTTAGGTGAAAAATTGGCTCTGTTGGAGCAACTAATTTTTTATAAAAAGAATGTAAATATTGATACTTTGCCCCATCATTTTTCGATGTATGCAGAATGACTGCGTGAACGAATTTCAAAATATCTATATATATTTCGGTTTCGACTTCGGTATTGGCCGAAAGTCACTTTAAGCTTTTGTTTTCGGCTTCGGTTTCGGCCGAAAGTCATTTTTAACTTTCGGCCTCATTTTGGTTTCGGCCGAAGTCAGAAAATTACTTTCGGTCGGTCTCTAATTTCTACATAATTTATTTTACATCCTATACTTGCAGGACTGGAGCAAGTTTTTTCTGACTGGAATTATTGTTTTTTCATAGCTATCTCGTGTATTGATGTAAACTTGTTTTATTGTGAAAGAAAAATCAATAAACAATGTAAACGATCTCTTTGAGTAAACTGTTATTGTAGAAAGTATCTTTTTAATTTTATAACCGGACTTCTGTTATATTATTTTATTTTTAATTCAGAAGCCATGAAATGGACCCGTGACAATAAATACGGCGATAGGTGTTCAGATGAGGTCGAACATCAGTGTCCTAGATTTCCATAGGCTAATGGTCGGCAGGCTGCGACTCTGGAATAAATGCGGCTCTTTTCGTTGTAAACTTTTTTTTGACTCATCTAATATTCCATTTAAATGATCAAATATATCCTTAGGTGATAACGATGGTGAAATAGGTTCCAGAGCATGGCAACCTAAAATACACCGTTTTAGTCATGTGACTTACGAACAAACGTAAATACATAATTTAGTCATGAGACTAAAGGACAAATGTAAATGCATAATTTAGTCATGTGACTGGAGAACAAACGTAAATACATAATTTAGTCTTGAGACTAAAAGACAAATGTAAATACATAATTTAGTCATGTGACCGAAGAACAATCGTAAATACATAATTTAGTCATGAGACTAAAAGACAAATGTAAATACATAATTTAGTCATGTGACCGAAGAACAAACGTAAATTCATAATTTAGTCATGAGACTAAAAGACAAACGTAAATACATAATTTAGTCATAAGACTAAAAGACAAATGTAAATACATAATTTAGTCATGAGACTAAAGGTCAAATGTAAATACATATTTTAGTCATCTGACCGAAGAACAAACGTAAATTCATAATTTAGTCATGAGACTAAAAGACAAATGTAAATACATAATTTAGTCATGAGACTAAAAGTCAAATGTAAATACATAATTTAGTCTTGAGACTAAAAGACAAATGTAAATACATAATTTAGTCATGAGACTAAAAGACAAATGTAAATACATAATTTAGTCATGAGACTAAAGGACAAACGTAAATAGAAAGATCTTGCCATCCGACTGAAACTGCGTAAGGTTGTTCTGATCCCGAACGACAAACTACCGCAGAGATTTAGCCATGTGACTGAAAGACTATCGCACATACACAGTTTTAGTCAAGTGACGGACAGACTAACTCACATACTCAGTTTTAGTCAAGTGGCGGAAAGACTAACTCAAATACACAGTTTTAGTGGAGTGACTAAATTACAAGCTCTCATACGCGTTTCAAGTCATGTGAATGAATGTATTACAGCCTGACATTAAACGACCCAGCTCACGTGCAAGGCTTTAACCGTGTAACTAAAGACAATGAACAAGTTCTGACTATCCTTTTGATGCCAATCGACCATCTGCTATAATGGACTAGTGACAGATGACATCCGTCGTGCCTTGGATACGACCGGTCATTAATCCTTATTTTGTTCTCTCCTGAACAGAGCACATTTTTTATATCATTTAAACGCGTTAGATGATTAATTAACTCCCTTTATTTCTCTTTACTCGCATCAGGAGTTATCCGTTCAATTTGTCACCTTCTTGCATTTAACTTGGAAATTTTCAATTGGCTTCATTCATTAACTTTTGCGATTTAGTTTAGTTGTTTTTTTCGTTTCTAATTTACATCCTCAAAACTTTTAATTAATGTTTTATCGCCAGTGCAACAAAGTTCCAAGTTCTTTCAGTTTTTTTTTCCCCACATCTAATTTTTAAATGCACGTTGTAAGACACGATAAATTGTGATATATCAGCTAAGACAGAAGTTGACAACGCAGCATTGACGGAATGACAGGTGATGACACGAATGATGACACGGGTGATGACACGGGTGATGACACGGGTGGTGACACGGGTGGTGACACGGGTGATGACACGGGTGATGACACAGGCGATGACACGGGTGATGACACAGGTGGATGACACCACCGGACACGTCGAAATCAGTCCAAAGTTATGGTCCGGGCAAGGCACCATCACTGGGCTACCCTCACGGTCTTCATAACGGGAAGCTTATCCCGAATGGGTTGACGCACGCCGCCATACTGCATTGCTTACACTCTACTATACACGTCAAAACTAATGTTCAAATAAGCGTAAGGTTTGCCATTCATAAATATTTCTGGAAGCACGCAAATATTGAGCCATTTAGATCAAGAGTGTCCAAACTTGTAGCTTGCATTGAACACATTCGAGGTGGACGAGTTGTATTTGGGTAACACACAATGCGCACTAACACTAAAGATGTAGCTGAGGAGCACACACGCAAAACGTAGATTATTTACCACTAGAGTTACAATGTTTAAGTCATTTTAACTTCATTAATTAATTAATTTTTTATTTATAAAAAAATTGACCAGACAGCACCATGAATTTAATGAGATTTCTGACATTGATTTTGAAACAAAAATGACCAGACAGCACAAAGACAAGAGATTTCTGACACTGTTTTTAAAACAAAAATGACCAGACAGCACAAAGACAAGAGATTTCTGACACTGTTTTTAAAACAAAAATGACCAGACAGCACAAAGACAAGAGATTTCTGACACTGTTTTTAAAACAAAAATGACCAGACAGCACAAAGACAAGAGATTTCTGACACTGTTTTTAAAACAAAAATGACCAGACAGCACAAAGACAAGAGATTTCTGACACTGTTTTTTGAAGAAAAGGAAATAATGCTTCGATATTTGATACGATGAAAGGAGTTTTCAAGGCGCTTATCAGTATTTTGGTTCTAGTTGTATTCTTCGTGTGCTTCATCCTCGAAAATAGTCGCTCACAAATTTAAGTGCTTTAAAATAGCTGCTTACAAATGAAAGTGCTTCAAAATACCTGCTTAGAAATTTAAGTGCCTCAAAATAGCTGCTTTGAAATTTGAGTGCTTTAAAAGTAGCTGCTCACAAATGTGGGTGCTTTAAAATAGCTGCATAGAAATTTAAGTGCTTGAAAAGTGATTCGAGAAATAAGACATGAGCTCATATAATGTGGATACATGGTTTGGCTAAAATTGGATTTTTATGTGGATATTTGGATGATACGTTATATGAACATCATAATTGAATGTTGAAATCGGGAGCAAAATAAAATTGATAATTTCTGAATCTCTTCCTGCTTAACAGACTGCCTTACACAAAAATTGTGTTTAGAAATTATTTCATTGTATTTTACTGAAAAACATAACATTTTACATTTGTATAAACCTACTACAATGCATTACTATATTTTCGTCGATATGAAAATCCCACAATACTAATATCTAATCTCATTTTAAAACCAGTCAGTGGTAAAAGATGAGAAAGTCCAAGTCCCCCAATTGAAGCCCTTAAAAAATTATTAAAATCTGTTCCGATCGTTGGGAAGCCCAGCTAGAAATATCTCACGATGTCAGTGTATGCGTACAAAGTATCGAACTCTTGGTAATATGGTAGCAAATAATTTTTTTTTCATAAACTTTGCAAATAAAAGAAAAGTTTATACTCATCAATTATAAAATGACACAAATTGAGTGGTTTCTATAAGATATCCATAAAGCTGAAGTAGCTGCATTAACTTTGACATTTTAAAAAAATAATAATAATATCTTATATCTAGTTCGTATGTGTAACGCGTATATTGAAAGAAGAAGAAGCAGGTCGGCTTTTTCAAAACAAGAAATCATAAAACCAAAGAACTATATTATATTTTGTTTTAATTGTAAGACTTTTTAAATTTATGTATTCATGTAAATTGTTATTTCACTTTGTTTAATCCCATTTAATGGCTTTTTCGGAGGGGGGGGGGAAGGGGGGGGGGGAGGGGGGGGGAGGATAGTTTCATGAAAAGGACTGTATAGTTGCCTGTATTTAGTGAGAAGGATCGATACGACTACTTTAAAAAGATGTAATAGAATAATTGTCATCAGAGTCGGAGTCTAACCAAGCGATCCACAACTTTGTGTGTGTGTGCATGCGTGCATGCGTGTATGTGTGTGAGTGAGAGAGAGAGAGAGGGAGAGAGAGAGAGAGAACGAAACAAAGAAGATAGAAGAAGAAAATATAGACAGGGAGATAAATTGAGTTTATGTCCCAATGTTCAGTTTCTAGTTATTAAATGATCTGCTTTTTCTGAAATATCTCATTAGGAAATGGCGTCAGCGGGCCGTCGAGCTTGTGCTCCTAATGCCCTCCCTGGCGTCCACCCACACCCGCCAGCCGCCGGGTGTCCCCGGCGCCGGGCCGTGCGGGAAGACGTCAGAGACCTCCCCGGGCATTGGACGCCCCCACCAGCAACTGCTCGATCAAGTTCGCTGATGGAGGCCCCCCCCCCCCGCCCGGAGACGTCTGGTCGACCGAAGACGCTGTGTTTCAAGCGTCCGTAGTCCACTTTCCTAGGGGCCGGGACGGTAAATTAACGTCCTAATATCTCCCCCCACCCGTCCCGGGGAAGCATCGGACGCCCTCTAGGAGGGATTCTACAGTGGGTTTCCACCTCGCAACTAATTCGCGAAGTAGCTGGGACGAAACAGTTGCCTAGGAGCAGCTTTCTCAGGGCTGCATATTTAGAATCACCGGCCATAGGCTTCCACCCCAGCCTATCGCCTCATATCCCTTAACGGCAACTTGTAATCATGATCTGCTTTTTCTCTATGTCTCTCTCTCTCTCTGTTTTTAACTATCCCTCTCCAGCTCTCTCTCTCTATGTTTACTATCTCTCTCTCTCTCTCTCTCTCTTACTTTCATTCTCTAGTCCTCTTTTATATTCGTATAATTTCCACAGTGAACTGAATCTTAAAACCCTTCTATGCCAAACATCCATATCCAGTATTCCACACCCAATACAAAAACAAATGACCTACTTGTTAATTTTCTCATATCTTATACTACGTGTATGTTACAAATGACCTACTTGTTAATTTTTTCACCTCACCTACTGCGTGTATATTACAAATGACCTACTTGTTAATTTTCTCTATCGTCATGAGCATCGTTTCCACCCTCTGAATCCCATAATGCTCTCGTATCTTCCCGCACTGTCTCGTATAGGCCGTCTCCTGGGTGGGCGCCTCGTGCAGGGGGAATAGCGCCCCGATGATGGCATCGCCCTCGTGTCGTGCTCGGGTGTTCGACGACGACAACGCCGGCTTTTTCCACGACGTATCAGCAGCAGCATTTCCCTTCACCGCCGCGCTTCCGGTTTTATTCTTCCCCGTTGCGTTTCGGGTTTTCCTCGACCTATTCTCGGAAACAGCTCCGTTAGAAATGATGTTTTTACGAGAGGTGGTTTCAGCGATGTCGTTATGGATTTTCTCCGTTGATATTTGCTGAGTCGTTCCTAACGGATTATCGTCCGGCGTCTGAACGTGGGGAAATTCATAGTTTGCATTGAGACGCGTATTGGCTTTGTTTCCCCCTGCTTCGACTTCCTCATTATCATTCACCGCACGCCGGACACGTGATCCCTCGTCCTCCTCTAAATCTGGCAATTTTCTCCTATACTGAACACGTTTCACGCCGCTGACGTGGGAGAATAACGAGCGATGTTCCTGCATGGCTTGCGTCGTTTTGTTGACGATGGCATCAGCATGGCTACTTAGCACCAAGATGGCGGCCCACAGCAAAACCTGGATCCCTCCGTACATTTCAGCATTGAGGGACGGCCGCCGGCGTATCAGTCATCCTTGTTTCGGGGTGGGGGGGGGGTTACGTTGCCATGGCAACAGTCGGCTCTTTTAGGCGCTGATATTTTTCAACCTCCCATGAAACAGAGACACCAAAGTCTTTCATTCACATTTGTTAGAGCAAGGTCTTAACAAAAGTCGGTTGAAGCTTAAAACCCAATCAGTAGATGTTTGAATGTGATGGGGTAACGATTTTTCAAAGTTTTTCTCAAGGGCTGAATTTCTAATTTGAATGGAATTTCAAAGAAACTTTTAGCCTCTAAAGAATATTTCCTTTCAATACAATTTTACCATCTAAGAAAATAAAATTATCTCTAAATCCACTAATCCAAAATAGAAAGCATGTCAGCGTAATTCGTAGACAAACCGATTGAGGGTGTAAAGAGTATGCTCTATGGAGTGTATAAACTAATTCGTTGGACTACATTTTTTTTTCCTCACTAACTCGTTAACTCCAATGTCTATCGGCAACATAGTTGCACTGAGCCTAATTAGGGTTAAATCAATCCATCGGACGGCTACAGGCTGACCACCGTATCAATACATCGATGGCTTCACGTGGGAATCTATAGCTAGAATGTCTGGTAGGGCTGTGGATCGGTGCGTCATTCGATGAGATGGAATCTTTGGGTCTAATCCCGTGAAATGTATCGATTGTTGACGTAATAATTATTTCCGAGACGTCAAGCACTTAGCCTCTAACGAAGCTGTTTGCTGTTCGGTGTTTTCGGCAAGATGTTTCTATATTTATTCGCGATTCAGCGGAGCGTCGTCAGCAAATATCCAAAATGGGAAATAGAGAACACGCCTGTTGGAAAAGTTTGTTTTTTCCATTCACAGCGGTCAAGTCTCCACACAGAGCTGTCGGTGCTCCACCAACAGCTGTCAATGCTTCACACACTGCTGTCAAGTCTTCACATACAGCGGTCAAGCAATATTTGTGCCGCAGAATTTCATACATCAATTTTGGTGCCAGATTATCCCCCCCTCCCAGAGTACCGCAGCTTCCGGTTGTCTTCGTTTAAACAAGTTCCGGTGAATGGTCGCATTTGCATTCGTCAGCCGAGGGTTAATGTTTTTTTTTTTACATCATCCAAGTCAGAGGCGGAGCACATCGCTGGTCCTGAAGGTTCATTTCCGCCTCTGAAATAAAACGAAACCAAATTAATGATAAGCAATGTCCAATGATTTCACTCTGGCCAGAAATGGGGCTGGTGGGGGCGTAAATATAATATTACCTTTAAAAATATGTTCATATAAATCTGATTTAATTTTTAAGCTAAAGAAATATGGTCAACTACAATATATAAACATCGTATACCAATGATCCCACGACACACACATCGTATACCATTGATGCTACAACACAAACAGCGTATACCAAATATCCTAGAGACGCTAACAACGTATACCATTGATCCTACAACACAGACATCGGATACCAAAGATCGGACTACTCTACAACAAACTGTCATTGCAACAGAGAGAAAGCGACATAGATAAGCTGTTATAGAAACTTAGAAGTTCTCAAATGTTCAACGAATAGTGGCAATGTCTTCGAACCATTTCCAGGACATTATAATATCCTCCACTTGACTGATCTCCCCCTTCACATGCTCAATCTCCCCTCCCCATATCTGATCTCCCCTCCATATGTCCGAGCTAAACTCAAGCATCTCCGATCTCCTCTTCGCGTGCAAGATTTTTACTCCTCATATATAATCTCACCTCCATCTGCCACATCTCCCTCCTCATACCACATCCTATCCTCATGCCTCACCTCCTCTCCACATGCACCATCCCTTCTCATTGCTGATCTCCACTCTACACACTTGTTCGCCCCTCCACTCGCCTGTGTGGCTGGAGTATTGTGTCATGTTAGCATGGAAACAAAAAGTCTAATATAAACAAATGAATGACGTCACATCAGTACGCAAAAGCCGCAACGACCTTCACGCGCTCGGAAACGTGTCACGATATTGCAAAATGTCATGTGATTACATCATACCGGCATGGCGAACAAACGCCACGTGATTAACACGTGATGTGTGGAGACATCGCTAGAAGATGCTTGTGTCAACTGCATGCAAATATATCGCGCATGTCGCCATAACCAAAGACACATGAAAGTGTTAACCCTAACCCGTGGTTGATGGCAGTGAGATGTAGGGTCGAGCGTGCTGTGATACAATGGCGTGACGCTGTGCTTGTTTCTAACACAATGGCCGTCATCGGCCAGTGGTTGAAGACCAGGGGCCGGGGTTCATCCCGAGGATGATTAAGGATTAAGTCAAGTTGACGTTATTGTAAGTCATGCGTAGTTAATACTGACTTTAAAAAACATAGGACTGGTAAGCAATGTTTTGCGTCCAGTCATATTTGAGAAAAAATGATTTACTGATCAGTATTGATGTAATGGTGTTTTAATAATAAATATGCCCACATCAGTTGCAGCTGTTAAATGTATGGAGAGATAACGTAGATACAATAGACTGTTAGCAAGGCATGTGAAGATAAAATATTCTGGTAGCAATGCATGTGAAGATAAAATAGACTGGTAGCAAGGCATGTGAAGATAAAATAGACTGGTAGCAAGGCATGTGAAGATAAAATAGACTGGTAGCAAGGCATGTGACGATAAAATAGACTGGTAGCAAGGCATGTGAATATAGAGAGAAAATAGACTGATAGCAAGGCATGTATCGATGGAGATAAAATAGACTGATAGAAACGTATGTGAAGATAGAGATGAAATAGGCGGACAGCAAGGTGTGGAAAGATGGAGAAAAAAACCATAAAGAGTAAAGTGCAAAAGTGATTAAATTAAAAAAATGTAGATTCTTTAAGATGAGTACGGTGGTTTGTGGGAGGTGTGTGGCATGTGTGGCATGTGTGAAATGTGTGGCATGTGTGAAATGTGTGGCATGTGTGAAATATGTGGCATGCGTAAAATGTGTGGCATGTATGAAATGTGTGGCATGTATGAAATGTGTGGCATGTGTGAAATGTGTTGCATGTATAAAATGTGTGGTATGTATGAAATGTGTGGCATGTATGAAAAGAGCAAAAAAATGTGTGAGATGTGTTAGAAGAGTGAAATATGAGATATGTGAAATTTGTGAGATTCGTGAGATATGTTAAATCATATTTTCCCCAAAGCCTGGCGGGAAGGTAACTTTTCGATCAACAAAAATTGTTTACTTGCAGCATTTCTGGATCGATCCATTAACCACCAACATTAAGCAATAAGTGTATTCGATACTAACTCTGGTGAGTTTTTCATGTGGGAATTTTAAGCGTTGTTTGGTTGGTGGGAATTCAAAATCAACATTAATTAAGCATTCAAAAAAGTCGAAAGTTTTTAACGAAACAGACGTATTTGAAGATCTCTCGTGAAGTCTGTAGTTAACATGGCTTTCTGTTGGTTTAGACTTAATTTGGACATGCGCACGGGGTCGATTACATCTAATTACCCGCTGGGTTTGATTACCTCAATAGAAAATACACACCACTAAAAGTGATAGAAAGACAGAAAAGTTTGTCAGGGTGGAAATTAGTTGGTGTGTAAGCTGACATTAGTTGGTGTGTAAGTTGACATTAGTTGGTGTATAAACTGACATTAGTTGGTGTGTAAACTGACACTAGTTGGTGTGTAACCTGAAGTTAGTTGGTGGGTAAACTGAAATTAGTTGGTGTATAAACTGACATTAGTTGGTGTATAAGTTGACATTAGTTGGTGTGGAAGTTGACATTAGTTTGTGTGTAAACTGACAATTGTTGGTGTGTAAAGTGACATTAGTTGGTGTATAAACTGACAATTGTTGGTGTGTAAACCTACATTATTTGGTGCATAAACTGACATTAGTTGGTGTGTAAACTGACATTTGTTGGTGTGCAAACTTCCATTAGTTCGTGTGTAAGTTGACATTAGTTGGTGTGTAAACTGAATGTACGTAATTAAAGGCATGTGTGTAAACAAATATTGCGCTTCGTTTAGCGAAAGGGCCCGGTGAAAACGAGTAGGCCATAACGCCTCATGTAAGTGTACCTCTTGGAGTCCCCTGGTCGTTCCCGCCAAATATTCTCTGGTCTTTGAAATCCACAGTCCTTATTTAATGAGCAGAGAGCGAAAATATGCTTTTTATTTTAAAGATGCAAACGGTAAAAGAGAACACTCTATGTTTTTAATGATGTCCCATCAAGTTGTTATTGTTTTGTTTTTGTTTGTTTTGTTTTTTTGGTTGGGGGGGGGGGCAATAGAGTCACGGTGGTTGCCCGGTTCCAAATAGTTTATACTGAGAATAATATATGACGGACAAAATTCCAGCCAATTAAAGTAATTAAATAGAGAAACAACATTTGTTTAGAATTGTTTCATAAAACATATCTTGGTCCACTATTTATTAATATTGTGACAATACAACTTTTCGGACTCTAGAGCCAGGTGATCAATTTTATATTTCGGATTATCGTTCGTACATAGAACCAACGAGACTTGTTTAGTATTTCTGCCAAGATGTTGATCTCCAGTTGTATTAAAATGACTTAACATGGATGAGGATGCAGGAACGAGGCCTCCCGATAAGTAGTACATCCGTGAATGGGTGTGTAATGGTGTATTACATCACAAGTCAATCTTCCCGTTGTGATACAATGCCCGCGTGTTTTGTGGTGAAATCCGGTAAAGTTTCTCACAACTCAATGAACTTAGAAGTTGCCAAATTAGATCCTTCAGTGGACTACGATGAGTCGATTGTTTTGTCACGTGATAAGAGTAAGTACGAGTAAGACTTCCGGGAGGCTGTCTGCAACACACTAGTCGCTCAAAAATTTTTCTTCAAACAACTTTCTTCCTTTAATCATAACTGAATTAGAATTATTGTCACATTTATGAATTTCGTTTAAAAAACAAGTGTATTCAAGAATATTTTGAAAAGTAAAATTTTTAATTAACTGCTTAAAAATGAATGATAATGGCTGATCAGCTGTTATCCGTTGTTATGTGTAGCAGACAACCTACCGAAGGCTTACACATATCACGTGACAAAACAAGGAAGTGACTCATCGAAGTCCATTGAATTGTCAATTTTGTTTTTTTTAAAAAGGTTTTCATTAATATGTAGGTTTTTTAAAATCATTCTTAACTTTATTCACATTTAAGTTCACATTGCGGACAACTTTGCAACGGATGAACCGTAACACGATACCGCTTAAATATGATTTTATTTTCATGGTCATTACTACGTTATTAATGAAAATGAATTACGGCATGAGATAAAGAAAATTTTTAAATTTTTTTTTCTAGTACCATCTAAGTAAGGGGGTTCAGCTAATTTTTTTTTGGACGAGGTCCGGTTAGAAAATTTCTCCCCGCTCAGGGAGCCGGAATGATAGTGACGAATTTCATGTAGCTTATATATATGATTGGAATACGTCACATATTTGTTATTCTATTGAACACGCACGTAAAACCCACTTTTCACATCCTTCATATCGACTTTGATTGTGTTCCCGTGTTTGTGGAAAAATCTTATGGCATCTAATTGACCCACTTCCCGTCATCCTATCGAAATGACGCTTGATAATTAGACTCATTGTCGATGACAACAAATTCTGTCAAATGTTCAGCTCCACCCCAATAAGGCCATGCTCAAAGTTAGAACGACTTATCATAAAAGTTAGTGCAAGTGATTTCTATTGAGTCAGCTCTTCTCACACAAGTAGGTAGTGGTGTCTCTCAGAAAAGCAGGTAGTGGTGTCTTCTCACACAAGCAGGTAGTGGTGTCTTCTCACACAAGTAGATAGTGGTGCCTTCTCACACAAGTAGATAGTGGTGCCTTCTCACACAAGTAGATAGTGGTGTCTTTTCACACAAGTAGATAGTGGTGTCTTCTCACACAAGTAGGTAGTGGTGCCTTCCAACAACAGCAGGTAGTGCCAAAGTCAGCGATGAGCAAATCTTTTCATTGATCCTAAAGATGACTGGAACCACTTTTAGAAGTCAGTTAGCTCTCCTTCTGTCTATCATTTTCTCTATATATCATTTTATAAGACCACTGATACAACCACATTAAGCTGGTTTGGAAAGTTATTGTTTTTTTCCACTTGCACTCGGATGAGAAAATCGGTCAGAAAGCACTTATCATATAAACTCGATTGGAAATGGTCGCGAATGAGCGTGTTGGTTCCTGCGCGAATCCGTCATGGCATGGAATTGGGTGAAGCTACCATAATTAACTGGGACTAGAAAAGATTAATTTTTTTATCGAACTGTTTTCACATTGTCATTGGGTACAAGCATGCGGCTACGGCTTGCAAACTGAAATACAATTCGCAGAAGTGCTTCGTTAAATCTGCAGAAAGTGCTTGTGTCCGTTCAAGTCCGTTTTTTTGAATTGACAGTCGATTGCGTTTCTATTCATTACATAAAATGTCAATCTCTGTATAAGATATCGCAATAAAACCTTCTCGCAACTGAGTCTCCAGACAGCAGAGTAGTGGCTACGTCGCGATGAAACCTTCTCACAACTGAGTCTCCAGACAGCAGAATAGTGGCTACGTCGCGATGAAACCTTCTCGCAACTGAGTCTCCATAGAGCAGAGTAGTGGCTACGTCGCGATAAAACCTTCTCACAACTGAGTCTCCAGACAGCAGAGTAGTGGCTACGTCGCGATGAAACCTTCTCGCAACTGAGTCTCCAGACAGCAGAGTAGTGGCTACGTCGCGATGAAACCTTCTCACAACTGAGTCTCCAGACAGCAGAGTAGTGGCTACGTCGCGATGAAACCTTCTCGCAACTGAGTCTCCAGACAGCAGAGTAGTGGCTACGTCGCGATGAAACCTTCTCACAACTGAGTCTCCAGACAGCAGAATAGTGGCTACGTCGCGATGATACCTTCTCACAACTGAGTCTCCAGACAGCAGAATAGTGGCTACGTCGCGATGAAACCTTCTCGCAACTGAGTCTCCATAGAGCAGAGTAGTGGCTACGTCGCGATAAAACCTTCTCACAACTGAGTCTCCAGACAGCCGAGTAGTGGCTACGTCGCGATGAAACCTTCTCGCAACTGAGTCTCCATAGAGCAGAGTAGTGGCTACGTCGCGATGAAACCTTCTCACAACTGAGTCTCCATAGAGCAGAGTAGTGGCTACGTCGCGATGAAACCTTCTCACAACTGAGTCTCCAGACAGCAGAGTAGTGGCTATGTCGCGATGAAACCTTCTCACAACTGAGTCTCCAGACAGCAGAGTAGTGGCTACGTCGCGATGATACCTTCTCGCAACTGAGTCTCCATAGAGCAGAGTAGTGGCTACGTCGCGATAAAACCTTCTCACAACTGAGTATCCAGACAGCCGAGTAGTGGCTACGTCGCGATGAAACCTTCTCGCAACTGAGTCTCCATAGAGCAGAGTAGTGGCTACGTCGCGATGAAACCTTCTCACAACTGAGTCTCCATAGAGCAGAGTAGTGGCTATGTCGCGATGAAACCTTCTCACAACTGAGTCTCCATAGAGCAGAGTAGTGGCTACGTCGCGATGAAACCTTCTCACAACTGAGTCTCCAGACAGCAGAGTAGTGGCTACGTCGCGATGAAACCTTCTCACAACTGAGTCTCCAGACAGCAGAGTAGTGGCTACGTCGCGATGATACCTTCTCACAACTGAGTCTCCAGACAGCAGAATAGTGGCTAAGTCGCGATGAAACCTTCTCTCAACTGAGTCTCCATAGAGCAGAGTAGTGGCTACGTCGCGATGAAACCTTCTCACAACTGAGTCTCCATAGAGCAGAGTAGTGGCTATGTCGCGATAAAACCTTCTCACAACTGAGTCTCCAGACAGCCGAGTAGTGGCTACGTCGCGATGAAACCTTCTCGCAACTGAGTCTCCATAGAGCAGAGTAGTGGCTACGTCGCGATGAAACCTTCTCACAACTGAGTCTCCATAGAGCAGAGTAGTGGCTACGTCGCGATGAAACCTTCTCACAACTGAGTCTCCAGACAGCAGAGTAGTGGCTACGTCGCGATGATACCTTCTCGCAACTGAGTCTCCATAGAGCAGAGTAGTGGCTACGTCGCGATAAAACCTTCTCACAACTGAGTCTCCAGACAGCCGAGTAGTGGCTACGTCGCGATGAAACCTTCTCGCAACTGAGTCTCCATAGAGCAGAGTAGTGGCTACGTAGCGATGAAACCTTCTCACAACTGAGTCTCCATAGAGCAGAGTAGTGGCTATGTCGCGATGAAACCTTCTCACAACTGAGTCTCCATACAGCAGAGTAGTGGCTACGTCGCGATGAAACCTTCTCACAACTGAGTCTCCATAGAGCAGAGTAGTGGCTATGTCGCGATGAAACCTTCTCACAACTGAGTCTCCAGACAGCAGAGTAGTGGCTACGTCGCGATGAAACCTTCTCACAACTGAGTCTCCAGACAGCAGAGTAGTGGCTACGTCGCGATGATACCTTCTCACAACTGAGTCTCCAGACAGCAGAATAGTGGCTACGTCGCGATGAAACCTTCTCTCAACTGAGTCTCCATAGAGCAGAGTAGTGGCTACGTCGCGATAAAACCTTCTCACAACTGAGTCTCCAGACAGCCGAGTAGTGGCTACGTCGCGATGAAACCTTCTCGCAACTGAGTCTCCATAGAGCAGAGTAGTGGCTACGTCGCGATGAAACCTTCTCACAACTGAGTCTCCATAGAGCAGAGTAGTGGCTATGTCGCGATGAAACCTTCTCACAACTGAGTCTCCATACAGCAGAGTAGTGGCTACGTCGCGATGAAACCTTCTCACAACTGAGTCTCCATAGAGCAGAGTAGTGGCTATGTCGCGATGAAACCTTCTCACAACTGAGTCTCCAGACAGCAGAGTAGTGGCTACGTCGCGATGAAACCTTCTCACAACTGAGTCTCCATACAGCAGAGTAGTGGCTACGTCGCGATGAAACCTTTTCACAACTGAGTCTCCATACAGCAGAGTAGTGGCTACGTCGCGATAAAAGCTTCTCACAATTGAGTCTCCAGACAGCTGTGCATTGGCTATGTCTCCATAACCCGCTTTTATTCCGTAAGAAAGTTGTGAGACTGATGTTCACGGAGATCATGGGGGAGAACAAAGGTCTTTGTTGAAACAGCAGCTTCCAATCACCCACCATACATCCTGGCATTTCCACATAATGCTTGTTGAGGAAAAATAACACGAAGAACCATAGGTTTGGAACAGTCAAAACTAAATAAGTACACCCAGCACTAAGTACGGCAAACATTAAGTACGGCCAACACTAAGTACAGGCAACACTAAGTACAGCCAACACTAAGTTAAGGCCAACACTAAGTACAGCCAACACTAAGTTAAGGCCAACACTAGGTACATTCAACACTAAGTACAGTCAACATTAAGTACATCCAACATTAATTACAGCCAACACTAAGTACAGCCAACACTAAGTACAGCCAACACTAGGTACAACCAACACTAAGTACAACCAACACTAAGTACAACCAACACTAAGTACAACCAACACTAAGTTAAGGCCAATATTAAGTACATCCAACATTAATTACAGTCAACGCTAAATACAGCCATGCAAGTTTGTTAAAATTAAAATTTTCTCTCGACCGCACATATTTTACCACAATCCGTTTAAATTTTACATCAATTTTTAGCCCCTTATTTTTCCCATTGTTTTTCCATTGTTTCCCCAATGTTTGCCCAATATTAGCCCATTGTTTGCCCATTGTCTTCCCATTGTTTTTCCATTGTTTGCTAATTGTTTTACCAATATTTGCCCATTGTTTTCCAATATTTTTCCCAGTGTTTTCCAATTGTTTGTCCATTTGTTCCAATTGTTTGTCCATTTCTGGCCCAGTCCAAATTGTACTGAGCAATTAACTTTTTAGGATGTCCTTGCATCATGCCAGTTGTCAGCAATAGGATAGAAGATAGCTACACATACTGTCTCCAGACACTAAGAAGAAAACCATTAACAGGTTATACAGACCTGTTTACCCTAAGACTCTTAAAATCGTACAATATCATTCAAATACATTATCTTAATAGTAAAAAAAAAACATACATTATATATAATGTATAATCCTCAAAATCGTACATCGCACGCCAAAATCGTAAGAGTCAACAGGTCTGGGTTATATGAAGTATGAACAGAACTGAACGGTTATGAGCAGTTGGTCTAATACTACAACTATAAACATCTTACTAAGACCACTTGCGCAGACTAGGCACACATTTCTTACACGTCTGCTATCAAGTGTCTTAAAAATGCTCACGTCACGTCACGTAACGTCATCTGTGATATTTTATTATTCGTTGCTTTTTTAAATACTAATAATAAACACAGAATTGCGATGAAAAATTAACTGTATCGGAAATTTATGTTATATTTTAACATTAAAAACTAAGTTCCAGACTATTACGCAGATACCGCATTTATATATAATTTTCAACGTCGCAGCCCAGATCCTAACTCCCCCCCCCCCCACCCCCACAGAAAAGAAAATAGTTTCATTTTTAATATTACTCTTCACGTAAAACCATCCTGGGTAATGACAGATGCCTTTGTGTGCACCCCCCTCGCCCAGTGAGAGGGCTGGCTGGGGGCCTGTGATGTTCGTAACTTTAGCGTTCGTCTAGTTCACGCCCCCCCCCCCCCCCAATCTTTCCTCCTGTAGTCTGCGAATCAAGGCTATAGGGATGGACGCCGACGCCTGTTTTCAGAAGGATCTTGAAACAAGATGCGCAGCGGACATACGTGTAGATTTTGTAGTGAATCTTTGAGTGAATGCTGCCATTGTGATCTACGGTATCACAGTGCTGCACTTGACAAGTTGGCAACAGGACTACTTAGTGCTACGTACCGATCATTCTGTGACTTATCCACGGTATCACATTGCTGTACTCGACAAGTTGGCTACATGACTACTTAGTGCTACCTACCGATCATCCTGTGACTTATCCACGGTATCACAGTGCTGCACTCGACAAGTTGGCTACAGGACTACTTAGTGCTACGTACCGATCATTCTGTGACTTATCCAAGGTATCACATTGCTGCACTTGACAAGTTCGCTACAGGACTAAGTACTTAGTACGGCGTACTGATCATTGTGTGACAGTCTGTGAGCTCTGCTTTTAGCAGTGACAGTCTGTATCGTCTTTCTGCTGAGCAACATAGAGATGTCTTGCAACATTCATGTATTTATGGCTTTGACCTGTACTTGACAAAAGATGTTCTAACCTCAAAACATGGAATTTAAATAAAAATTTGTTTCATTTAAACAAACATAAACTTCTCTTTTTTATTGGACATTGTAATGTATTGCTGCTATTCCGTCTAATAAGACATATCTAGGTACTAGCTTATTAGAACTACCAGCTTTACTCATCATCAGTTGCTAGCCCATTAGAAGAACGACAAGCCTTACACATCATCAGGTGCTAGCTCATTAGGAGAACTACCAGCTTTACAAATCATCAGTTGCTAGCCCATTAGAATGTCTACCAGCTTTACAAATCATAAGTTGCTAGCCCATTAGAAGATCTACCAGCTTTACAAATCATCAGGCGCTAGCCCATTAGGAGAACTACCAGCTTTACACATCATCAGGCGCTAGCCCATTAGACAAACTACCAGATTTACACATCTCCAGGCGAAAGCTCATTAGAAGAACTTTTAGAGTTATAATGCAACACAGCTTATTAGCGCCTCTCACCCCACACAAACGTCTGTAGGCACTAAGGGGATTTATTAACGTTCATCATGTGTATAACAAAGAAGAACTATTGTGACATTTTGCGAAATCCAAAACGAAAGTAAAATTTTTAATAATTATAACAAGAGGATGGAGAGGTATCGTTGTAAGAAATGTTCGAGCGATGTACGAATGACGAACTAATGGTGTACGAATCAGTGGCGTAGTGGGGGGGGGCAAGGGGGCATCATGCCCCGGGCGCTACTCACAAAGGGGCGCCAAATGGTATATTTTACTATAATATTGTATGGTTTTCGAATAGGAGGGGGCGCTAAAAGGTATTGGGGGGCGCTAAAAATGTATTGTGCCCCGGGTGCTAGTTGAGCTCGCTACGCCACTCGTACGATTTAATCAAGCTCAAACACATGTAAGAGATGCCATTTCCTGTGGTTTTTTAGGCGCCACTCGTTGCTAACAATTAAACTGTTCATGCCTTGATGTGAGGGGAAAAAGGCAGAGCAATGAGGCTGTACTTAAGTTCGAAGGTTAGAATCACTTTCCAGCGTGAGCAAACATTTCCTTGAAACACAATATTATCATAGCGGTAAATTATCACGATAAGCCGGGCGGGGGGGAGGCATGCCGTTCCCAGATACTCTATCTACCAGCGTCTTGTAAAAGGTCCACGGGCATGGCGGAGTATCGCCAACAGACTCCAATTTCTTTATGGCATAAAAATTATTTTATGAAGAATTATGGCTAGGCGGGACTAGATAACATACCATCTTAAATGTGGATGGCCGGAGTAGAAAAGATACCATCAAAATTATGAGTCTGTAAATAAAAGCTGAAACCAAGCGTGGCTTAGTAACACTAAAATCTAAGACCAGGGCCTAATGCCCCGTGGGGCTCTGTCAGTTACGCCTCTGTGTTGGAGACACAAACCAAAGAAATAAATTTAGGCAACATGCCTTTGTCTCTAGGCCAGTCACACTTCCTCAATCATAAGGCACTTACACACACACACACACACACACACGCGCGCGCACACACACACTCCTTGCTGCATTGCTGTTACGATGAGCGTCAATATATATATATATATATATATATATATATACTGTAGCCGGATTATTTTTCTCTTAATCCGAACTAGTGATTAAATGATCCTGTTCCAGCTCCCGAGTAAGGGAATAACTTACTGGCCCCATACTCCGGATGATCGCTTTAAACAGCCATGCATAAATAAAAGGGAAAGAATACTTTGGTACAGTGGTTCTCAACCTTCCTAATGCCGCGACCCTTTAATACAGTTTGCCATGTTGTAATGACCCCCCCCCCCCCACACCATAAAATTATTTTAGTTGCTACTTCATAAATAGGTGTTTTTCGATGGTCTTAGGCGACCCCTTTGTAAGGGTCGTTCAAACCCCCCCCCCCCCAAAACAATAGTTCGCTATCCACAAGTTGAGAACCGCTGCTCTAGTGTGTTCTTCTTCACTGAGAAATAGCATTAGAAATTATTAATCTCAGCGGAGATAGTGCGACGTTCCATACAAATTAAAACACTCATTCTATAAAGAACCTGTTATTTATGTCTCTAGGAATGTAGCGTATGATTCACAAGGCCTGTGCGATACACTTTCCATATGGTATATATATACATACTTAATACATTTTGCAAGACATCCAGTGATGAACGAAAAAAAAGGGGGGGGGGTGGGGGGATTCGGTTGGGGGGGGGGGCTTCAAAGGGGGCGGTCGGCCAGGGAGGCATATTTTTACTTTATATTGAGGGGAAACTGTTAGTGCCCACTGCGCGGCTTTTTCAAAGAAAGGGTGGAAAAAATCTCGGCTCACATGGAGTGTCACTAAACTGTGACATCCTTAATATTACAAATTCTATCACACTCGTTCTCTCAAAGAAATCAAAACTAGAGACGAGCATTTCAAGTTAGGGTTCGCCCCTGCAAGACATTGCTCCACATCACAAACATTTCAAGTTAGGGTTCGCCCCTGCAAGACATTGCTCCACATCCCCCTTCCCCCATCCTGAACTCACCATTGGCAAGATGTGAGCGGTCTCCCCGAAATTGAAGTTTGTAACGGGGTGGGGGGGGGAGATAAGCGCTATGGGGGTCGACTCAAGACGTGTCGGCGAGACAACACATGTCTTATTGTCGTGACTGGCATGACAGGGCTACTTAAGGGGATGGCTGTGCAAATCCAGGCTCGCCGTGAGTACAGACTGGTCGGGAAAGTGGGGGGGGGGGGGGATGGTATGAGTTAAGTATGATTTGGGAATGTTGGGGTAAGAGTGAAGTATGGTTTGGGAATGTTGGGGTAAGAGTGAAGTATGGTTTGGGAATGTTGGGGTAAGAGTGAAGTATGGTTTGGTAATGTTGGGGTAAGAGTGAAGTATGGTTTGGGAATGTTGGGGTAAGAGGGAAGTATGGTTTGGGAATGTTGGGGTAAGAGTGAAGTATGGTTTGGTAATGTTGGGGTAAGAGTGAAGTATGGTTTGGGAATGTTGGGGTATGAGTGAAGTATGGTTTGGTAATGTTGGGGTATGAGTGAAGTATGGTTTGGTAATGTTGGGGTATGAGTGAAGTATGGTTTGGGAATGTTGGGGTAAGAGTGAAGTATGGTTTGGTAATGTTGGGGTATGAGTGAAGTATGGTTTGGTAATGTTGGGGTAAGAGTGAAGTATGGTTTGGTAATGTAGGGGTAAGAGTGAAGTATGGTTTGGTAATGTTGGGGTAAGAGTGAAGTATGGTTTGGGAATGTTGGGGTAAGAGTGAAGTATGGTTTGGTAATGTTAGGGTATGAGTGAAGTATGGTTTGGTAATGTTGGGGTATGAGTGAAGTATGGTTTGGGAATGTTGGGGTAAGAGTGAAGTATGGTTTGGTAATGTTGGGGTAAGAGTGAAGTATGGTTTGGGAATGTTGGGGTAAGAGTGAAGTATGGTTTGGTAATGTTGGGGTATGAGTGAAGTATGGTTTGGTAATGTTGGGGTAAGAGTGAAGTATGGTTTGGTAATGTTGGGGTAAGAGTGAAGTATGGTTTGGTAATGTTGGGGTATGAGTGAAGTATGGTTTGGTAATGTTGGGGTATGAGTGAAGTATGGTTTGGTAATGTTGGGGTAAGAGTGAAGTATGGTTTGGTAATGTTGGAGTATGAGTGAAGTATGGTTTGGGAATGTTGGGGTAAGAGTGAAGTATGGTTTGGTAATGTTGGGGTAAGAGTGAAGTATGGTTTGGGAATGTTGGGGTATGAGTGAAGTATGGTTTGGTAATGTTGGGGTATGAGTGAAGTATGGTTTGGTAATGTTGGGGTAAGAGTGAAGTATGGTTTGGTAATGTTGGAGTATGAGTGAAGTATGGTTTGGGAATGTTGGGGTAAGAGTGAAGTATGGTTTGGTAATGTTGGGGTAAGAGTGAAGTATGGTTTGGGAATGTTGGGGTAAGAGTGAAGTATGGTTTGGGAATGTTGGGGTAAGAGTGAAGTATGGTTTGGGAATGTTGGGGTAAGAGTGAAGTATGGTTTGGGAATGTTGGGGTAAGAGTGAAGTATGGTTTGGGAATGTTGGGGTAAGAGTGAAGTATGGTTTGGGAATGTTGGGGTAAGAGTGAAGTATGGTTTGGTAATGTTGGGGTAAGAGTGAAGTATGGTTTGGGAATGTTGGGGTATGAGTGAAGTATGGTTTGATAATGTTGGGGTATGAGTGAAGTATGGTTTGGTAATGATGGGGTATGAGTGAAGTATGGTTTGGGAATGTTGGGGTAAGAGTGAAGTATGGTTTGGTAATGTTGGGGTATGAGTGAAGTATGGTTTGGTAATGTTGGGGTAAGAGTGAAGTATGGTTTGGTAATGTTGGGGTAAGAGTGAAGTATGGTTTGGTAATGTTGGGGTAAGAGTGAAGTATGGTTTGGGAATGTTGGGGTAAGAGTGAAGTATGGTTTGGTAATGTTGGGGTATGAGTGAAGTATGGTTTGGTAATGTTGGGGTAAGAGTGAAGTATGGTTTGGTAATGTTGGGGTAAGAGTGAAGTATGGTTTGGGAATGTTGGGGTAAGAGTGAAGTATGGTTTGGTAATGTTGGGGTTTGAGTGAAGTATGGTTTGGTAATGTTGGGGTAAGAGTGAAGTATGGTTTGGTAATGTTGTGGTAAGAGTGAAGTATGGTTTGGTAATGTTGGGGTATGAGTGAAGTATGGTTTGGTAATGTTGGGGTATGAGTGAAGTATGGTTTGGGAATGTTGGGGTAAGAGTGAAGTATGGTTTGGGAATGTTGGGGTAAGAGTGAAGTATGGTTTGGGAATGTTGGGGTAAGAGTGAAGTATGGTTTGGGAATGTTGGGGTAAGAGTGAAGTATGATTTGGGAATGTTGGGGTAAGAGGGAAGTATGGTTTGGGAATGTTGGGGTAAGAGTGAAGTATGGTTTGGTAATGTTGGGGTAAGAGTGAAGTATGGTTTGGGAATGTTGGGGTATGAGTGAAGTATGGTTTGGTAATGTTGGGGTATGAGTGAAGTATGGTTTGGTAATGTTGGGGTATGAGTGAAGTATGGTTTGGGAATGTTGGGGTAAGAGTGAAGTATGGTTTGGTAATGTTGGGGTATGAGTGAAGTATGGTTTGGTAATGTTGGGGTAAGAGTGAAGTATGGTTTGGTAATGTTGGGGTAAGAGTGAAGTATGGTTTGGTAATGTTGGGGTAAGAGTGAAGTATGGTTTGGGAATGTTGGGGTAAGAGTGAAGTATGGTTTGGTAATGTTGGGGTATGAGTGAAGTATGGTTTGGTAATGTTGGGGTATGAGTGAAGTATGGTTTGGGAATGTTGGGGTAAGAGTGAAGTATGGTTTGTAATGTTGGGGTAAGAGTGAAGTATGGTTTGGGAATGTTGGGGTAAGAGCGAAGTATGGTTTGGTAATGTTGGGGTATGAGTGAAGTATGGTTTGGTAATGTTGGGGTAAGAGTGAAGTATGGTTTGGTAATGTTGGGGTAAGAGTGAAGTATGGTTTGGTAATGTTGGGGTATGAGTGAAGTATGGTTTGGTAATGTTGGGGTATGAGTGAAGTATGGTTTGGTAATGTTGGGGTAAGAGTGAAGTATTGTTTGGTAATGTTGGAGTATGAGTGAAGTATGGTTTGGGAATGTTGGGGTAAGAGTGAAGTATGGTTTGGTAATGTTGGGGTAAGAGTGAAGTATGGTTTGGTAATGTTGGGGTAAGAGTGAAGTATGGTTTGGTAATGTTGGGGTATGAGTGAAGTATGGTTTGGTAATGTTGGGGTATGAGTGAAGTATGGTTTGGTAATGTTGGGGTAAGAGTGAAGTATGGTTTGGTAATGTTGGAGTATGAGTGAAGTATGGTTTGGGAATGTTGGGGTAAGAGTGAAGTATGGTTTGGTAATGTTGGGGTAAGAGTGAAGTATGGTTTGGGAATGTTGGGGTAAGAGTGAAGTATGGTTTGGGAATGTTGGGGTAAGAGTGAAGTATGGTTTGGGAATGTTGGGGTAAGAGTGAAGTATGGTTTGGTAATGTTGGGGTAAGAGTGAAGTATGGTTTGGGAATGTTGGGGTAAGAGTGAAGTATGGTTTGGGAATGTTGGGGTAAGAGTGAAGTATGGTTTGGTAATGTTGGGGTAAGAGTGAAGTATGGTTTGGGAATGTTGGGGTATGAGTGAAGTATGGTTTGATAATGTTGGGGTATGAGTGAAGTATGGTTTGGTAATGTTGGGGTATGAGTGAAGTATGGTTTGGGAATGTTGGGGTAAGAGTGAAGTATGGTTTGGTAATGTTGGGGTATGAGTGAAGTATGGTTTGGTAATGTTGGGGTAAGAGTGAAGTATGGTTTGGTAATGTTGGGGTAAGAGTGAAGTATGGTTTGGTAATGTTGGGGTAAGAGTGAAGTATGGTTTGGGAATGTTGGGGTAAGAGTGAAGTATGGTTTGGTAATGTTGGGGTATGAGTGAAGTATGGTTTGGTAATGTTGGGGTAAGAGTGAAGTATGGTTTGGTAATGTTGGGGTAAGAGTGAAGTATGGTTTGGGAATGTTGGGGTAAGAGTGAAGTATGGTTTGGTAATGTTGGGGTATGAGTGAAGTATGGTTTGGTAATGTTGGGGTAAGAGTGAAGTATGGTTTGGTAATGTTGTGGTAAGAGTGAAGTATGGTTTGGGAATGTTGGGGTAAGAGTGAAGTATGGTTTGGTAATGTTGGGGTATGAGTGAAGTATGGTTTGGTAATGTTGGGGTAAGAGTGAAGTATGGTTTGGTAATGTTGGGGTAAGAGTGAAGTATGGTTTGGGAATGTTGGGGTAAGAGTGAAGTATGGTTTGGGAATGTTGGGGTAAGAGTGAAGTATGGTTTGGGAATGTTGGGGTAAGAGTGAAGTATGGTTTGGGAATGTTGGGGTAAGAGTGAAGTATGGTTTGGGAATGTTGGGGTAAGAGTGAAGTATGGTTTGGTAATATTGGGGTAAGAGTGAAGTATGGTTTGGTAATGTTGGGGTAAGAGTGAAGTATGGTTTGGGAATGTTAGGGTAAGAGTGAAGAATGGTTTGGTAATGTTGGGGTAAGAGTGAAGTATGGTTTGGGAATGTTGGGGTAAGAGTGAAATATGGTTTGGGAATGTTGGGGTAAGAGTGAAGTATGGTTTGGTAATGTTGGGGTATGAGTGAAGTATGGTCGGCGTGTGGTGGGAGTATAAGTAAAGTGGGGTCGGTGAATGACCGGGGGGGGGTATGAGTTAGGTATTGTTTGGGAATGAAAAGGGTGTGTGTGCTGCTGATGAGGCTAAAAGTGCCGTATGATCGGGGGAATGGCAAGGGATATGAATGCCGTATGGTCGGGGGAATGGCAAGGGATATGAATGCCGTATGGTCGAGGAATGGCAAGGGATATGAATGCCATATGGTCGGGGGAATGGCAAGGGATATGAATGCCTTATGGTCGAGGAATGGCAGGAGATATGAGTGCCCCAATTTTGTGTGTGTGATAATAAATTATGTGACTCATCATTATCGACGAAAACATGTTACATCACTTAAAGACGTCACATGAGTCACCATTTTGTTATTGCAATCAACTGTTCAAGTAGCACTAGCACGTCAATGATACACTTCCCTTCATTACTACAAGTATTTTGTTCTACATAGAAAATGAGACACCAAATTACATAGACAAAACTAAAGCTATTTCAAAGTATAATAATGTGAACCAACCCACATTCCTTTCGAATGTGCCAATGAAAGTAAGAGTGTAGCATATAAATGATCATTTATATCTATGGTCTTTACTGATCAAAAGACTTCGCCATAATTGTTTCGCCGCCCGGCACGAAAGCCTGCAACAATCTTGGATACAAGGCAACTCTTAAGGCACTGGCAGGGACTGCAATGTTCACAGCGGGGGTTTGTCTTTGAACCGCCGCGCACCTTGTGAGATACAAGTAGTAAACATGACCCGCACGGAGGAAAACATCCCCAGCTGTGGTGACGCGGGAGCTTAGAGGCGGGGCGTTGGTGACAACATATATATAGTCACTTATTTCTAATTTCACATTGAATTCTTTTCAAACTTATTGACTAGATTATATACTTTTTAATTAAAGAGATTATTTAATTATTTTACAAGTCTTCAATTCAACTTCAGAAAATGCAGTTCTAGAATCAAACATTTCAAGTCCACTAATAGAGACATTTGTTAAAGGCATGGATCATAATTTTAAAACTAAAAATAAATTTGAAATTATCAAAGAATTTTATTAAATTCAAACATTACATATTTAGTGACTATTGATTATTGTGATGGGTTAATAATGTTCATGTAACATAAGATTCTTGAACAATATTTAATATGTTCATTTATAATGTTTAGGAATTTATTTTGAAGTTATCTATTGAAATTAGAATATATCTTGCGTCCATAAGCAAAGTTCAAATGAAATAAGTGTAAAAGACAATTTCAAAACTTTAGTGAAAATCCACAAATGTATAATTAAGTGAGTACAGTCGTAATGCAACCGCTTTAGTGACCCGAAACATGTTTTTGACGGACATTTGTCGTTGTGATTTTACCCAGCCATGTTGTTAGGCACTGTAGTCGCTGACTAAGAAATTATGGTATCTCAATTTTTTTTTCCTTTCTTTGTTTTGGATAACCATAGTCATACAAATTTTCTGTTGCTTAATTATAGCCAATGATACACAGAGCCTGGTTCACTATCCAGTGGTTCTTAGACTTTTTCCAGCAGAACCATTAATATTGCTTGACTTACTTAAGCTTTTCATAATAGTATGAAAATAAAAATAAACACACAAACAGAAAACCTAGAGGCAATTCATCTAGATAAGTTATAAGATATGTATTATCAAGGGGAGAATAGCATACATGCTGGTGGTCCTCAAACTGAGTAGTGTCTATGAGAAGTTTTTATTTCAATGGAACATAATAGCGAAGCCGAACGTCTTAATAGGACAGTGGTCGACAAATCGCGGCTCGCGAGCCAAATGCGGCTTTTTAACGACCTTAGTGTGGCTCGGCCAGTTGGCCACAAATCGGTTATGACTCCGAAAAACATGGCTCATGGAAATAAAATTTGGCTCTCTTAAAAATTTTAATCGTCCTGCTGCTGATTTTTTGGCCCTTTTGACTGATGAATTTGCCGACCACTGGTCTAGGCGATCAGTTGTTTGGTGATTGAAAAAATCAATGTCTTTGACTTCCCACGGAGTGTATTTTCTACATTCGAGATGTTTGTTTGTTTGTTTGTTTGTTTGTTTGGTTGTTCTTTTTTTGGGGGTTGTTTTTTTCATCACTGAATCCTTAGTAAAATAGCACTGTATTAAAATCAGCTGCTTCGTGTTAGCATTCTAATAGAAGGCTGAAAAATCAAGTTAGTGTTACACCACAGTTATTTTGCCCTTCGTAAAATACTTGCGATGAGGAACGTTTCTAGTGACACGTTGAAAAATGTCACACACATTGTTATGTCATCGCACTAAGCTGGGGTTTTTTTGGGTGTTTTTTTTTCCTCATGACCTATTGCATGAGACCTTATTCAGGAAGTTGGTGATTACTGTGTGGAGAGAGGGGGGGAGGAGTGCCGTAAAAAGGTTGGGATGGGAAGCAAGCCTTTTTGTAGCCGGAAATGTATTACAGATGTCTTGTGTGAGATAACCAACGTGATGGAAGACATAAAAACACGAAATTTTGTTCCCAAAAAGAAATGAGATTACTGGAGGCCAGGGAAAATAGGTTTTTATTTATTACAGTTTTTATCTAATTTGAATATTAATTTTTAAGGATATCCCGGGAGGGGAGGTAATTTAAAAGTGGGGAGACGGAGATTATTTTGTTGTTTCTAGGGGTCTGTTTCTAGGGGGGTTGTTTCTAGGGGGTTGTTTCTAGGGGGTTGTTTTAGGGGGTTGTTTCTAGGGGGTTGTTTCTAGGGGGTTGTTTTAGGGGGTTGTTTCTAGGGGGTTGTTTTAGGGGGTTGTTTTAGGTGGTTGTTTCTAGGGGGTTGTTTCTAGGGGGTTGTTTCTAGGGGGTTGTTTTAGGGGGTTGTTTCTAGGGGGTTGTTTTAGGATGTTGTTTCTAGGAGGTTGTTTCTAGGGGGTTGTTTCTAGGGGGTTGTTTTAGGATGTTGTTTCTAGGGGGTTGTTTTAGGATGTTGTTTCTAGGGGGTTGTTTCTAGGGGGTTGTTTCTAGGGGGTTGTTTTAGGGGGTTGTTTCTAGGGGGTTGTTTCTAGGGGGTTGTTTTAGGGGGTTGTTTCTAGGGGGTTGTTTTAGGGGGTTGTTTTAGGTGGTTGTTTCTAGGGGGTTGTTTCTAGGGGGTTGTTTCTAGGGGGTTGTTTTAGGATGTTGTTTCTAGGGGGTTGTTTTAGGATGTTGTTTCTAGGGGGTTGTTTTAGGATGTTGTTTCTAGGGGGTTGTTTTAGGATGTTGTTTCTAGGGGGTTGTTTTAGGATGTTGTTTCTAGGGGGTTGTTTTAGGATGTTGTTTTAGGTGGTTGTTTCTAGGGGGTTGTTTTAGGATGTTGTTTTAGGTGGTTGTTTCTAGGGGGTTGTTTTAGGATGTTGTTTTAGGTGGTTGTTTCTAGGGGGTTGTTTTAGGATGTTGTTTCTAGGGGGTTGTTTTAGGGGGTTGTTTTAGGTGGTTGTTTCTAGGGGGTTGTGTTAGGGGGTTGTTTTAGGTGGTTGTTTCTAGGGGGTTGTTTTAGGATGTTGTTTCTAGGGGGTTGTTTTAGGGGGTTGTTTTAGGTGGTTGTTTCTAGGGGGTTGTGTTAGGGGGTTGTTTTAGGTGGTTGTTTCTAGGGGGTTGTGTTAGGATGTTGTTTCTAGGGGGTTGTTTTAGGTGGTTGTTTTAGGTGGTTGTTTCTAGGGGGTTGTGTTAGGATGTTGTTTCTAGGGGGTTGTGTTAGGATGTTGTTTCTAGGGGGTTGTGTTAGGATGTTGTTTCTAGGGGGTTGTTTTAGGTGGTTGTTTTAGGTGGTTGTTTCTAGGGGGTTGTGTTAGGATTTTGTTTCTAGGGGGTTGTGTTAGGATGTTGTTTCTAGGGGGTTGTTTTAGGTGGTTGTTTTAGGTGGTTGTTTCTAGGGGGTTGTGTTAGGATGTTGTTTCTAGGGGGTTGTGTTAGGATGTTGTTTCTAGGGGGTTGTGTTAGGATGTTGTTTCTAGGGGGTTGTTTTAGGATGTTGTTTCTAGGGGGTTGTTTTAGGTGGTTGTTTCTAGGGGGTTGTGTTAGGGGGTTGTTTTAGGTGGTTGTTTCTAGGGGGTTGTTTTAGGGGGTTGTTTTAGGTGGTTGTTTCTAGGGGGTTGTGTTAGGGGGTTGTTTTAGGTGGTTGTGTTAGGATGTTGTTTCTAGGGGGTTGTTTTAGGGGGTTGTTTTAGGTGGTTGTTTCTAGGGGGTTGTGTTAGGGGGTTGTTTTAGGGGGTTGTGTTAGGATGTTGTTTCTAGGGGGTTGTTTCTAGGGGGTTGTGTTAGGATGTTGTTTCTAGGGGGTTGTTTTAGGGGGTTGTTTTAGGTGGTTGTTTCTAGGGGGTTGTGTTAGGGGGTTGTTTTAGGGGGTTGTGTTAGGATGTTGTTTCTAGGGGGTTGTTTCTAGGGGGTTGTTTTAGGGGGTTGTTTTAGGTGGTTGTTTCTAGGGGGTTGTGTTAGGGGGTTGTTTTAGGTGGTTGTGTTAGGATGTTGTTTCTAGGGGGTTGTTTTAGGGGGTTGTTTTAGGTGGTTGTTTCTAGGGGGTTGTGTTAGGGGGTTGTTTTAGGGGGTTGTGTTAGGATGTTGTTTCTAGGGGGTTGTTTCTAGGGGGTTGTGTTAGGATGTTGTTTCTAGGGGGTTGTTTTAGGGGGTTGTTTTAGGTGGTTGTTTCTAGGGGGTTGTGTTAGGGGGTTGTTTTAGGGGGTTGTGTTAGGATGTTGTTTCTAGGGGGTTGTTTCTAGGGGGTTGTGTTAGGATGTTGTTTCTAGGGGGTTGTTTTAGGGGGTTGTTTTAGGTGGTTGTTTCTAGGGGGTTGTTTTAGGGGGTTGTTTTAGGTGGTTGTTTCTAGGGGGTTGTGTTAGGGGGTTGTTTTAGGGGGTTGTGTTAGGATGTTGTTTCTAGGGGGTTGTTTCTAGGGGGTTGTTTTAGGGGGTTGTTTCTAGGGGGTTGTTTTAGGGGATTGTTTTAGGTGGTTGTTTCTAGATGGTTGTGTTAGGATGTTGTTTCTAGGGGGTTGTTTTAGGGGGTTGTTTTAGGTGGTTGTTTCTAGGGGGTTGTGTTAGGATGTTGTTTCTAGGGGGTTGTGTTAGGATGTTGTTTCTAGGGGGGTTGTTTTAGGGGGTTGTTTTAGGTGGTTGTTTCTAGGGGGTTGTGTTAGGATGTTGTTTCTAGGGGGTTGTTTCTAGGGGGTTGTTTCTAGGGGGTTGTTTCTAGGGGTTTATTTCTAGGGGGGGGGGTGTTTCTAGGGGGGTTGTTTCGATGTGGTTGTTTCTAGGGGGTTGTTTTAGAAAGTTGTTTCTAGGGGGTTGTTCCTATGAGGTTGTTTTAGAAAGTTGTTTCTAGGGGGTTGTTCCTATGAGGTTGTTTTAGAAAGTTGTTTCTAGGGGGTTGTTCCTATGAGGTTGTTTTAGAAAGTTGTTTCTTTTGTTTCTAAAGGTTATATCTAGGCTTTGTTTCTAGGTGATTTGTTTCTGTTAGTGAAGCTTCCAGAGGGTTGCTTTAGGGGTGGTTTCTATTTTGTTGCTTTATTGGGGCTGTTTTTGAGGCCTATTTTGGAGACGATTTTGTTTCGGGGTGGGTGGGGGTTGGTTTCTGATTCTTATTTTCCAGCTAGCTATTTTCTTCTAGATGTATATTGGCTTGTGTTGTTTATGATTGCAAGGTGATGTAATGCTTTGAATTGGTGTGCTCGTCTGTAGTTTTGTATTGTTGCGTTTTCTATTTCAATGTGGTAAAATATAGATTGTTGTCATTTCTCTTTTAATGTGGTTGACTTTGTACAGCGCTTCGAGCCTTTGGGGATGAAGCGGGATTTTCGAATAAACTTTATTCTTATTTTTATTATTATTATAATTATTATTATTTCTAGTTGTTTTGTTTTTATCATTGTTTACAAGTTTTTGTTTTTGGGGTTGTTTCCAAGGGTCGATTCTAGGGGGTTTTTCTTGGGGTTATTTTCGATCAGTTTTTTCTATAGGAATTTTAAAAAAAAGGGGGGGGGGATTTTAAGGAGTTTCTTCTAGGAGCTGTTTCTATGTTGCTTTTTCCTAGAGAGCTTTTTTTAGGGCTTGGGGGGGGGGGGGGGCATTTTGAGGGTTTTTTATTTCTACGGGGTTTTTCCAGTGGTTGTTTCTAATTTTTTGTCAAAATGGTTGGTACCTAGTTGTTTTTTCTTTTCCAAGGGGATATTTTTTAGGCTGGGATGGTTGTTTCTATGGGTTGCACTGGTTGGTTTCCACCAAAAATCAGCGGAGCTATAAGTAATTGAGCAAAACAAAAAAAATCGTGTACATTTTGGAAGTCGTATATGAATCGAGAAAGCAAAACACACAGAAATGAGAATCGTTTTCTTAATCTTACTTAAGTTTTAGCATTGGTGGACCATATGAGTACTTGCGCCATCTACAGATTGTGTTAACATGGACTTATTCGGGGTGCTCCATGAATACGAGTCAAAAAATACAATATTCTTAGAAAAACATAATTCCAAGAATTTAAAAGTGGAATCGTGGGCACTATTGGATGCCATCGTTGACAACCTGGAGCCAGACCTGGTCATATCTCTAATGAATTTCCATGCAAGTCGTGGATCATTAAACGCGTTTGTATTGTTTCCTTATATGTCGGTGTTTTTGGGTCCACCGCCTCAACTCCGGAAATAGACATGACTATAAAAGCTGCTGCAGAGCTCAATGGGGGTGAAAGTCTATTGTAGAGGAACGCCATCATCATTTTCGCAAATATTTTACCAGAAATGTCAACTCCCTGAACTTGAGATAATGGACTGTTTCCTGTGTAGGTCCTATTTGGAGATAGTACTTCAACGTGCTAAAAATATCCCCCATCATGACGCATTCAGCAAAAGTTGATAGAATGTTTTGTCATCGGCAACGAGTCTATGTGCCAAGTTTCAGCTCGAAGATTTTGCCTGTCAGAAAAGCACGAACAATAAAAACGACGAATTTAATATAAAGGATGAAAAAAAATAAAGGCATAGGTCATCGTGACCTGTTGTCGTCCAAAAATCCGTTTCGGTTGTATTCGATTTCATTCCGCGGTTAGTTTTCTAGGGCGTACGAGTCAGAAACAAAATCACGGTATGTCACTCTGAATCAGAGCTCCACAACCGATTTCCCACGAGAAAATGCTAGGTGTGCCACGAGACGATGCTAGATGTGCCGCGAGACGATGCTAGATGTGCCGCGAGACGATGCTAGATGTGCCATTAGACGATGCTAGGTGTGCCATGAGATGATACTAGGTGTGCCGCGAGACGATGCTAGATGTGCCGCAAGACGATGCTAGGTGTGCCATCAGACGATTCTAGGTGTGTCGTAGTGAGAGTGCACTGCCCTGTGTCGTAGTGAGAGTGCACTGCCCTGTGTCGTAGTGAGAGTGCACTGCCCTGTGTCGTAGTGAGAGTGCACTGCCCTGTGTCGTAGTGAGATGTGCCGCGAGACGATGCTAGATGTGCCATTAGACGATGCTAGGTGTGCCATGAGATGATACTAGGTGTGCCCGCGAGACGATGCTAGATGTGCCATTAGACGTTGCTAGGTGTGCCATGAGATGATACTAGGTGGGCCGCGAGACGATTCTAGGTGTGCCACGAGACGATGCTAGGTGTGCCATTAGACGATGCTTGGTGTGCCATGAGATGATACTAGGTGTGCCATTATACGATGCTAGGTGTGCCATCAGACGATGCTAGATGTGCCACGAGACGATGCTATATGTGCCGCGAGATGATGCTAGATGTGTCATTAGACGATGCTAGGTGTGCCATGAGACGATACTAGGTGTGCCATTAGACGATGCTAGATGTGCCATGAGATGATACTAGGTTTTCCCGCGAGACGATGCTAGATGTGCCATTTGACGATGCTATGTGTGCCATCAGACGATGTTAGGTGTGCCATCAGACGATGCTAGATGTGCAACGAGACGATGCTACGTGTGCCATCTGACGATGCTAGGTGTGCCATCAGACGATGATAGGTGTACCATCAGATGCTAGGTGTGACGTGAAAAATTATTGGCTATTGAGCAATTCCATCACATCTGCATGTTTCAGATTTGGCGGATCACACGACAAGTAGTCATCTCAAACAATGAGTCACTGTCTCTGAAGCGACTCAGTATAATATATCCCTGTCGCGTTGGCCTTTGGTCACAGACTTTTTACGACTTTTTTTTTACTGTGTAATACTTGGAATGCGTTTTGTTTTCTGCTTCCTTCACATTTGTTCGCACTTCGCAAGTAACTATTTTTCTTGACAGAACAAATGAAAACCAATTCAACACAAAACCCAATCATGTCCATACCGAGGCCACCGATGGTCGTCTTATGTGATGTCTTGATACTGTCAATAACGCGTTGATCGTTGAGACATACAATTTTATGTTGTAGATTAAATGTCAGTTTTCCTGTTTTGTTATTGTTGTGTGGCTTGTTCCGTCTGTAAATGTCGATAACTGTACACATTTATGTCATAAGTAGGTAAGTAGGGGTTGCTTTTATGTTATCAAAAGTCTATTTTTAACTGTTTGCTTAAATGGCATTGTTTATTTGTGCTCAAACAGTAGACATGCAGAGCTTTTGACATTAATTATGAAAATACAACTTTGACCTGGATACAAGAAGTTGTGTAAAAATAGAAGGTTTTTAAAAGACAGTACAGGGATGAATATGTTCAATTAGGTCTTAACCGGGTGCAGTTGTTGTTTTCTTTACACCAGGTCCGGGTATTTTGAAAAAAAAAATACCCGGTGGTTGCAAGTGTTACACACACAAAAAATAGTTAACTTCTCAGGTTTGTAGTATGCAACACACTCTACTGCCCTGTGTCGTAGTGAGAGTGCACTGCCCTGTGTCGTAGTGAGAGTGCACTGCCCTGTGTCGTAGTGAGAGTGCACTGGCCTGTGTCGTAGTGAGAGTGCACTGCTCTGTGTCGTAGTGACAGTGCACTGCCCTGTGTCGTAGTGAGAGTGCACTGCCCTGTGTCGTAGTGAGAGTGCACTGCCCTGTGTCGTAGTGAGAGTGCACTGCCCTGTGTCGTAGTGAGAGTGCACTGCCCTGTGTCGTAGTGAGAGTGCACTGCCCTGTGTCGTAGTGAGAGTGCACTGCCCTGTGTCGTAGTGAGAGTGCACTGCCCTGTGTCGTAGTGAGAGTGCACTGCCCTGTGTCGTAGTGAGAGTGCACTGCCCTGTGTCGTAGTGAGAGTGCACTGCCCTGTGTCGTAGTGAGAGTGCACTGCCTTGTGTCGTAGTGAGAGTGCACTGCCCTTTGTCGTAGTGAGAGTGCACTGCCTTGTGTCGTAGTGAGAGTGCACTGCCCTGTGTCGTAGTGAGAGTGCATTGCTTGCATCAACCGTTTGTGTCAATGAATAACCCACTGATAGGAACAGGCAGTTGCCGGCTCCCAGAGTAGAGATGACCTTGTACCCCGTCGACAGAGAAGATAATGTCGTTCATTTATAACAAAGACTTTCTAAAGGGAAAAAAAAATAAACCTATTTACCGGAGTTCAAACGTTATGCATGAAGCTCGATGCATGAAAGTCTTTTTTTTTGGAGGGGTGTAGTTTTAAAGAGGGAGCATGACGCACCAGAAGCAAATGTTTATGATATAAGAGATAGGGGTTTTCGTAAAGCGTTGATGAATCGGCCCCGAAACCTGAGTGTATGATTTGCAATGAACAACTTTCTGACGAAGCTATTCTGTCCAGTAAGCGTATTAAACTCTCTAATGAAGCTATTTTGTCCAGGAAACTTATTCAACTTTCTAATGAAGCTATTGTGTCCAGGAAACTTATTCAACTTTCTAATGAAGCTATTGTGTCCAGGAAACTTATTCAACTTTCTGACGAACCAATTGTGTCTAGCAAACGTATTCGCCGTCTAAAATCAAAACATTCACATATTGTGCCAAGCAAAAGTAAATGAATTTTTTCTGCAATTTTTTAGTCAAAATCTTAAGCGACGGCAAAAAATTAAATCATCTGTTAACGTTTCAGAAAAGGAGTTAGAAGGTAGCTATTTAACCAGGCTGTGGGCCTAGGGAAATCATTTGAATGATGATTGGGCCTAATTAGTAAAAAATAAGTGTCAAGTGATATTTCGGAGAAGTTATTGAAAAATTGGATTTGGCATAATAACATCTAACATTGATGCAGACACAATTTAGCTCATACTTTCATGCAGTAAATTAGGAGCGATACAATTGGATCCTAAACCATTTTGCTTTATTCACACACATATATACATAGACGAACTTTCCCTCTAGGTTCAAAATGAATCTTAAGATATTGGGAATGACGGGACATTCAATTTAAAGTTCAAGAAGTCCACAGCCTGTTAACTGGGATTTTAGTCAAGGAAAATTAGCCAAGAATTTCTATCGACTCCATTGCAGCTCTGATATAATGTTTAACGAAATCATTACAGTTCTGATACAATTTCTAACGACGCTCTTACAGTTCTGATTCCATTTCTAACGACGCTCTTACAGTTCTGATACAATTTAATTTTTAACGACGCTCTTACAGTTCTGATACCATTTCTAACGAGGCTATTACAGTTCTGATACAATTTCTAACGAGGCTATTATTGTTCTGATACCATTTCTAACGAGGCTATTACAGTTCTGATACCATTTCTAACGAGGCTATTACAGCTCTGATGCCATTTAATTTTTAACGACGCTCTTACAGTTCTAATACAATTTCTAACGATGCTCTTACAGTTCTGATACAATTTCTAACGAGGCTATTACAGTTCTGATACAATTTAATTTTTAACGACGCTCTTACAGTTCTGATACAATTTCTAACGAGGCTATTACAGTTCTGATACAATTTAATTTTTAACGACGCTCTTACAGTTCTAATACAATTTCTAACGACTCTCTTACAGTTCTAATACAATTTCTAACGACGCTCTTACAGTTCTGATACAATTTTTAGAGAGGTTAAAGCTTTGATACAATTTGTAAAGCGGTTATTACAGTTCTGATAAAAATTTCAACCAAAGATATTTGTGAACAAAGGGTTTCTACTCTTTTTTGTTGTTGTTACTTTACAGTTTTTTTAGACAGTTGTGCTTAAAAGATATTGGTGTAAGTTGAGTTGTGCTATCAGATATTTGGTCGTTAAGGTTGAGTTGATCTATCAGATATTTGTTCGTTAAGGTTGAGTTGATCTATCAGATGTTTGGTCGTTAAGGTTGAGTTGATCTATCAGATATTTGGTCGTTAAGGTTGAGTTGATCTATCAGATGTTTGGTCGTTAAGGTTGAGTTGATCTATCAGATATTTGGTCGTTAAGGTTGAGTTGATCTATCAGATGTTTGGTCGTTAAGGTTGAGTTGATCTATCAGATGTTTGGTCGTTAAGGTTGAGTTGATCTATCAGATATTTGGTCGTTAAGGTTGAGTTGATCTATCAGATGTTTGGTCGTTAAGGTTGAGTTGATCTATCAGATATTTGGTCGTTAAGGTTGAGTTGATCTATCAGATATTTGGTCGTTAAGGTTGAGTTGATCTATCAGATATTTGGTCGTTAAGGTTGAGTTGATCTATCAGATATTTGGTCGTTAAGGTTGAGTTGATCTATCAGATATTTGGTCGTTAAGGTTGAGTTGATCTATCAGATATTTGGTCGTTAAGGTTGAGTTGATCTATCAGATATTTGGTCGTTAAGGTTGAGTTGATCTATCAGATGTTGAGACTAATATAAAAACAGCTATGTCCAGCAAAAAAAGACACGCTTCATCTGATTTAGTGTGAATATTAAATCTTTAAATTTGTTGACACATTTTGTCCATGTATGTTTTATCGTTATCTATTTCTGATGTTCCATTGATGATCTATTGATGTTCTATTTCTATTCTATTTCTGGTCTACTGATTTTCTATGTCTGTTCTATTGATGTTTTTTTCTGTTCTATTGATGTTCTATAGTTGTTGTTTTGATCATCTATTGATGTATAGTCTATATCAGGATCCCACGCCAGTAGCAGAAATAAAAAAAGGGTAGACTACGCTGGGCGGGACACTTAGAAAGAATTTCAAATGACAGAGGAGTGAAAAGGGCGCTTCACCAAAACCCCAGAGGAAAACGGCTCAAAGGCAGACCTAGGCTTAGATGGCAGACCTAGGCTTAGATGGCAGACCTAGGCTTAGATGGCAGACCTAGGCTTAGATGGCAGACCTAGGCTTAGATGGCAGACCTAGGCTTAGATGGCAGACCTAGGCTTAGATGGCAGACCTAGGCTTAGATGGCAGACCTAGGCTTAGATGGCAGACCTATAGGATTAGATGGATGGATGATGTGGAAAAAGATATATAGCAACTAGGAATCCAAGCATGAAAAAGAAAAGGTTTGAGTGGAAGGAAGTGGTGAGGCAGGCGAAAGCCTTACATGGGCTGTAGCGCCACACGGATGGATGGATGTTTATTGATTTTCTATAGATGTTTATTGATGTTCTATTGATGTTCGCGCTTAAAAATGGAAACATTATTTTATGTTATTTCACTTGGTAAGGTGAAAAAAAAAATCTAAAAGCTTATGTTAATTTCAAATCTCTGCAAAATATACAAAAGTTGCTAACAGCTTTCTTTTAATTTATCCGTTAAAACATTCGCAATTTTTTTAAGCACCTGATTCGTACTAAAATTTATTATAAAAGTCGCATCATTTTATTCAACTAAATAAGTAAGGGCAATGGTTCAACGTCTTTGTAACAATATATACAAGGTTCTATATGTGTGATGTCTTCAATGTGTTCACCATCTTCCATGTTGGGTCCCTAAACAGAAGGATGTGTTTTTATAAGGAAAAAAACCGTGGAGACTTGGTTGTTTAGCTCTGGAGACATTTTGGCCATCTCACCAACGCCTCCACCGCATTTATGTATGTTGTATGTGGTGGATGCCATCTGGTCCCTTAGGCCTCCACTGCATTTATGTATGTTGTATGTGGTGGATGCCATCTGGTCCCTTAGGCCTCCACTGCATTTATGTATGTTGTATGTGGTGGATGCCATCTGGTCCATTAGGCCTCCACTGCATTTATGTATGTTGTATGTGGTGGATGCCATCTGGTCCCTTAGGCCTCCACTGCATTTATGTATGTTGTATGTGGTGGATGCCATCTAGTCCCTTAGGCCAATACTGCATTTATGTATGTTGTATGTGGTGGATGCCATCTGATCCCTTAGGCCTCCACCGCATTTATGTATGTTGTATGTGCTGGATGCCATCTGGTCCCTTAGGCCTCCACTGCATTTATGTATGTTGTATGTGCTGGATGCCATCTGGTCCCTTAGGCCTCCACTGCATTTATGTATGTTGTATGTGCTGGATGCCATCTGGTCCCTTAGGCCTTCACTGCATTTATGTATGTTGTATGTGCTGGATGCCATCTGGTCACTTCGGCCAATTCTTCAATGCCCCCAATGCTGCTATGTCTGTTGTATGTGGTTGAAGCCATCTGGTCACTTCGGTCATCTCATCAACGACTCAAGTGCTTTATGTATGTTGTATGTGGTTGATGCCAACTGGTCACCTAGGCCTCCACTGCTTTTATGTATGTTGTATGTGGTTTTTACCATCTGATCACTTAGATTGTTCTTAGAGAGTGTTATTTGATATTACTGTTTACACTATGTCAACTCCTCTATGTTCTTCTGGATTGAGTAATTCGTCAAGTTCCCAAACATGTTGTAATAATTTGTACTATTCTTAATCGCACTGAATAAACTCAAGTCCTTTTCATAATAATTATAACTTTAAGAACTAATTATAAATACAGGCTGCAATTTCAATAGACACACGAATATATTATGATATAGCGCAGCTCGCTATCAGACCTACTAGAAACACATCTTACTTCCACAACGTTCCACTCAATACTGCCGCACGACAAAAACTTACGTCACAATACAGACTAGACAATACGTCACAATTAGCATAAAAATACGTCACTCAGTCAAGCGCGGGAAGAGCGTTCATTAACTAATTAAAAACTCTCTAACACGCACCGCGCGCAATAAACATGACATTCACTAGCATCAGTTACTCATGAACTCCCATACTCGACACACTAATTGCCATGACAGGCAGTTCCGACTCATAACAGCAAGATAACACTAGAGGAACTGCTCATTCCAACCAGGGACTGGAACAAGCTTCCAAAAAAAGAACAGTTGAGGCGACAACACTTCACCCAAGTGTGTCTATTGCCTCCTGCCTTCCAACTCCCCCGATTCCTTATACCCTCGCTGAGTATCCATTGCAACCAGTGAGATATCCTCTACAATACCAGTCGCAGTAACATTACGAATCTCCTTTACACACATAGGAGCCAGAGTTGTCAATACGTTGATCGTAGGTCCTTAATGTACATAGAAGAAGTAGTAGTAGAATTAAATTTATTTATAACACGAAAGCCTCGTCTTTGACAACGTCTTGTACTCGAATCATCGGTAACCATTGCGTGGTGTATGTCATTCTATTATGTCACGCCTTGATCTGCCTTCGTTTTGTCCAAATTGTCTTGTGACGCCATTCCTTTACAAAGTTGATTTTAATGTAGAATCATGTTTAGCTGAAAGCGGGGGGGGGGGGGGGGGGGGGGGGGGAGGGGGGGGAGAGAAGAGGGAGGGGAATTATGTGGTAACATTTTTCTATGTCAAACATATTTCAAGTACGCTGAAATAATTAAAAAAAGATTTTGTATCAGTTTTTGCAAGCCACGTGTTAACTTAAATGAAGACATATGATCTTTTTTTGAAGAACGTACAGAGCCAAAAGCATAGTTGAAAATTCTGTCATTGTAACATAAAACACGTTTGTGTATTTATTGTTACTGTAACTCAGAGACATAAAACATGGCTGTGTATTGGTTAAATGTAAATCAGAAGCATAAAACATGGTTGTGTGTTTGCTAATGTAACGCAAAAACATAAAACATGGTTGTGTATTTGTCAGTGTTTTAAAACCATAAAACGGTGTGACTAACATAAACCCATAACGACATATATGTTAATCTGTCAAGGTCAGTTCATGAATTACAACGTATGTGTTGAAGTCCTCTTTAATTTAAGTTTGACTTCAGCTTGTGTGACGTCATGTCTGGCGTTTATTTAATGGTCTTTTTATTTCAATTCTATTAATAGGTTATATATAAATACATGCATATGAAATAACAATTGTATTATTCCATTCTATATATATATATAATATATTATATAATGCCAATTGTATTTTTTCACTCAGTAAATAGGGTTTGTTATATATATATATATGTGTGTGTGTTTGTGTGTGTGTGTGTCCATTTCTTGATTCGCTTAATTCCACCTTCCCAAAGCGACACTCATACAATGTCATAATTTATGTTAAGTCAGTGTATTTGGCAGGTCCAGTGTAATAGATAACACAACATTTACTATCTACGAAAGCAGGCCTTGGCACGGCAGAACAGATCTCTGGTCTGCACATGCAGGCGATTGCAAAAGATGCGAGTGGAATGGAAACCGACATGGAATCCGAGACTATAATATTATTTCAAATGTTTCTTGGAAACTTAAGAATAACAAATATTTTAATCAGGCAGCGGAACACGTCTATATTTTGTATCCTAATTATGAGGTTACAACTACTTAATAACAATGACGTCACACGCTGCAATTTCGTAATGTAGACAAGAGACGAACAAGGTATTTTAAATGCCTCTACCTCTCCGTCTCTTGATCACCTCGTCCCGTGTCTACTTCGCCTCTCGATTAACTCAATCCACGATCACTTCGCCTCACGACCGCTGAGCCTCCCAATTATCTCGCCTCATGACCACTTTGCCTCTCTATTAAATCATATTGCTTGAAATTATTCCTTCCAGTCTGTATGACTAATGTGTGAGTGTGAAGAGGCACATGTCAAAGATTTATACCATTTAATATTATGCATAAACGATTTTTTAAAAATGCAAAGCAAAGAACTCAAGATTGCAACTGGGTGCTGGGTGGCCGAGTGGTCTAAACTGACTCAAAGCAACTGGGTGCTGGGTGGCCGAGTGGTCTAAACTGACTCAAAGCAACTGGGTGCTGGGTGGCCGAGTGGTCTAAACTGACTCAAAGCAACTGGGTGCTGGGTGGCCGAGTGGTCTAAACTGACTCAAAGCAACTGGGTGCTGGGTGGCCGAGTGGTCTAAACTGACTCAAAGCAACTGGGTGCTGGGTGGCCGAGTGATCTAAACTGACTCAAAGCAACTGGGTGCTGGGTGGCCGAGTGGTCTAAACTGACTCAAAGCAACTGGGTGCTGGGTGGCCGAGTGGTCTAAACTGACTCAAAGCAACTGGGTGCTGGGTGGCCGAGTGGTCTAAACTTACTCAAAGCAACTGGGTGCTGGGTGGCCGAGTGGTCTAAACTGACTCAAAGCAAATAGCCGGTGGTATGGAGCTCAATCCCCACCCAAGCACCCTGGGTGGATGGGACTCGTTAGACTTGGGCGGCAACTCATCTAAGGGAAGGCAAGCCGGGAGCCAGAATGATAAATAATTTGATCGTGAGCGCTCAAACATAAGAAGAAAAGAAGAAATATCGGAGGAACTCAAGAATTGGATTTTAAAAGATGAATGTGAACTTAATACCAAAAACTGAACACTGTCTAAAAATTGGGCATTTACTTTAATAAGAATCTAAACATGCAAATGTTAAGGTCTGGACGAGATTACAATGCATCAAACAACGTGACGAGGCTCAGTCAAAATGACATGAGACGATTGAAGAAGATGCATCTGACACTCAAGAAAGTTTTGGACAATTTCAGATGTAAACCTGCAAATGTCAGGAAAATATGTGTGGGGGGGCGTCCCAGGGGGGGCGTCCCATCGAAATATCAAGAGGATTGAAACCGGTTTTTTTTATTTCTTCTTCAAGACAAGATGGGACGAAACTCATGGCTAGGCAATATTAAAGGGACATCAATGCAATTACTTCCTTTAATATAATGCTTTAAGTTAAATATTAGACACGGCGATAATAATATATTGTACTATCTGTCACTTTTTCCGAATCTCGCAACACTTTGAATGTGCTGTGATAGTTCTATGTCAATGTTGTGACATTTTATTTGTGACTAACCAATGGCCAGCAATAAAGGGAACATTTTCTAAATATACATTATAATCAAGTAACACTCTGTCATGAAGTAGACATCATAACTAACCTATAACAAAGAACATAATATCTACATCCATTTATTTTAAGACAACAGAAAGTCATAGTTTCCTCCTTTACTCATCATTCCATCCTCAGTCATGCAAAAATTACATCCCTTTTTCTCGATTGATTAGACCAGAGGTTCCCAAACTTTTTTGTCTCGTAGACCCCTCCCATGTTTTTCGGTTTTGGGTAGACCCCCTGCTTACCTGATATTGATTTTTTGCAAATTCATTAATAATTTAAATGTATTTTTGACAGGCGGTATAGTGCTACTCACTGTGAAAGATTTAAATTTATAACGGTTGTGAAGTGCAGTGTGAATAACTTTCTTAAAAACATGTTAAGTTTTATACATTTATTATTTAAATTTAAATTAAAAAATGCCAAAATAGAAGTCTTGACCTGCTTACATGAGATCCACTATCGTCGACCCCAATTTTCATTTCATGGACCCCCATTTTCATTTCATGGACCCCCAATTTTTTTTTCGCTGCCATAGACCCCTTGCAAGTTGTCGTAGACCCCTGGGGGTCGATATAGACCACTTTGGGAATCACTGGATTAGACTAAGAGGAATCTGCAGCAATGATGCGAATTTTTTTGGGAAACGACGGCAGAAATGTGCATATTTTCCCGACGTAGATTATATCCTGAACCAACTTATAAAATCAGCTGTAACTCGAATTAAAGGTACGACCAGACAGGATTGGTTTAAAGTGACTATTTCCGCAGAGGGGATAGATCTAAATTCATTTTTAGCTTTTCATCCCCATAACCTTATGGCTCGTTATCTAGATCTCAAAAACTGGTCCATTCTTATGGCAGACCATGGCACCGATGAGATTGTCAGAAAAACTGGTGCATTCTTATGGCAGACCATGGCACCAATGAGATTGTCAGAAAAACTGGTCCATTCTTATGGCAGACCATGGCACCAATGAGATTGTCAGAAAAACTGGTCCATTCTTATGGCAGACCATGGCACCAATGAGATTTTCAGAAAAACTGGTCCCTTCTTATGGCAGACCGGGCCACCAATGAGATTGTCAGAAAAAGTGGTCCATTCTTATGGCACACCATGGCACCAATGAGATTTTCAGAAAGCCTCTTCTTTTTCGCTTTCCGAGAGACCAGGGCCTTAGGGAAATGCTTGTTAGAGGCCACCTACCTGGCATTAAAGCACGTATAAGCAACAAAAGTTGCAAGCTAAGCTGAAGTAACACATGTCCCCAATACGTGATTGGAGTAGGGAAGATCATGCCATTCAGAAATATTTTGAATCGAATTCCGTTTTACTTGCACAAGTCGCAAAATGATTTACATAATATCATTTGTAAAAAGTGCGGAAAATCATACGTAGTAGAGACATGTCGTCGCCATGGAGACTGTTTAAGAGTACACCTGTAAGTCATCAATAAACAAGCCCTTTTTTCCAGTTTCTAAACATTTATAGAATGTATATGGAAAATAAATTAACGACAAGATTGGTAGGTTGAATCCATTAGGTTTAAACCAAATTCGCAATTTTACATAGCTGCAATTTCTTTTTCCTTTTTTTGGTTTTTAAATGTTACTTCCACCCACTTCCTTTCCGATCTTATGAGCTTTGTTTTTCTCAGGGACTTGTGCCCATTCTTTCATTTTTAGGTAGGAAACACACACACAAATTATATCTATACTTAATATATAATTTAAATTTAATTTATACATATATGAATGTTTGTTGTTATACTGAGGAAAGCATTTGCCGACACGATTGCATGTGTACCCTGTGCAAACATAACTACAGCTTGGCCTATAGTTTTGTTTGCACAAATAATTTGCTTCTAATTAATCTACTTGAAAGCTATCTCGCAGTCCAATTCTCATATGTTAAAAATAGCTGCCGATGTTACACTTAATTTTTTAACATTGCAAAAAAAATATAACTCCATTTTTTAAAATACTTGTCTGCATTATTAAAAAAATGAACATGGTGTCAAAGACAACCTTCATTAGTTCCTATCACGTAATGGTTGGTAGTGTTATGACATGGTGTCAAAGACAACCTTCATTAGTTCCTATCATGTAAAGGTTGGTAGTGTCATTAACCGTGTGGTTGGTTTAACGAATACCTCCTGTCATTAGCACCGGGTCATGATGGCCTGGTAGTCGTTACGGTCATTTTTGTCACACATACATGACAACATAGGGTTAATGGTGTTTAGCCGCCTCATGCATTGGTGCAAATATTTCTAATCTGTTTGTGTCGTGAGTTAAAAGCGCTATTTTATCATGCAACCGATATGGACGGATACCAAACAAAAAACTCACTCACTCTCAAATGACGTGGTGCGCATATGTTTAGTGCACTGTGTGTTTGGTAAAACTAAAATTTTTCTACAGTTTATACAAAACCGAGTGTGTCGGCATTGACGCTCTTAAGAGCCTGCTCTTTTGACACTAGGTCAACCACTGCCTACACACATCCTATAACTTCCCCAACAACGCTTCTCATACTGTGGGCAGAAGGGTAGAGAAGAGGTGTGGAAGATGAACAATACGTGGGGCATAATATTTACCAATTGGGTTTGTGGGGTGGGGGGGCGCTTTTATGAACCATATCTGGGATATAGAATGAGCTACACAGATTTGTAACAGGCGGAGAAATCTGGAAATAAAATAGTCCTAGTTATACAATACCTTTATATATATGTCCATGTATTGTGTACTATAGTTTGATATCTTCATGTATAGTTTTCATGATAAGTGATGATGTTTAGGATACATTCATTCAAGGGGTAAATTATACTTCTGACTTGTGAGTTTCTGTTCTGTTTCGAATGGCGGTGCATTAACCTAAAAATCTTATCCCACCCAAACACAGATCTGAGAAACTTAAGAATTATTAAAATCCTTTACTTAGCACATTTTATCAAGTAATGTGTATTTCACTACATTATGTCATGTGAAAAATTGTAGCGAACTGTAGCAATAGGTTTAAAATCGGGATTGGGTTGTTTTGTTTTTTGTTTTTTTTGTGTATTTTTTTTAAATAAATAATGTTAATCAAAGAAAAGATTGTAGACGATAAAAGTAGTAAAAATGAGTTCTATTATTCATATTACGTTGCCTCATTCTAATTTAGAGTTATTATATATTCATTCTTGATGAATTTCATTATTGTAAGAGTTTTTTTTTCCGCATTCACGTATTTCAAGTAACTTAGCCATATTATTTAACCACGACCACATTATTTCAATTAACTTAGCCATGTAATTTAACCAGGACAAGATTATTTCAAGTAGCTTAGCAATATGATTTAACCACGACCAAATTAATTCAAATTAAATTAGCCATATGATTTAACCACGACCAAATTATAGAAGCTATTATGTGAACAGACGAAGTCCGTGTGGGCGTATGTCGTAGCTTAGTACAGCTTATGATTAAACAATATGTGCCCCCATCACCCCCCCCCCCACCAACCCCTGTAAGTCTTTCCAAAAATAGAACTAAATTAGCAATCTAGTTAATTATAAATGAAACACTACCTCATGTTATAGTTTTATAGTAATCCACAGTCCTAATTCATGTTATAGTTTTATAAACATACACAGTCCTACCTCATGTTATAGTTTTATAATCATACACAGTCCTACCTCATGTTATAGTTTTATAATCATACACAGTCCTACCTCATGTTATAGTTTTTTAATCATACACAGTCCTACCTCATGTTATAGTTTTATAATCATACACAGTCCTACTTCAAGTTATAGTTTTATAATCATACAAAGTCCTAATTAATGTAATTGTTTTATAATCATACACCGCCCTTACCTCGTGGTGCAGTTTTGCTACTCCATGATCCGATAAAGAGATACCAAGTTCCAATAATCCACTTGCATTTGATCACCTCAGATAATTCCCCACATGTGTGATCCAGCCTTTAGTTCACCTGTGTTACCGGTGCAAATATACCTGTCACACCTTCCATAGGTCAGGTTAGTCTCTCACCTTATTTGGCCCCGATAACTGGTTCAAGGGCCTTGACACACAAATTGCCTACCCAGGAAGGAAGTTTTCGAATTAAAATCTTATCATTCTAGCTCCAGGATGTACTTATTTCAATACATTAAACTTTACTCACCCTCTGTCCTAAAAATCACAAGACCTATGACGACTGATTGTTCAATCGTATCGACTGATTGTTCAATCTTACTTTAATAGTGTAATGAGATCAAATACTTTTATAAAAAAAACAATTAAAACTTCTTAACTAGTACCTAACTTTAAGTAAACTTTTTAACAGAAGAATTCAGTGATCCGATATTTCTAAATATAATTATGTGAGTTATAGATGTATTTTTTTGAAGATCAATGATTACAACTTCAAAACTTGTTACCCCGATCCGCATAGGCAGATACCGATACCAATGTAAGAATAAGAAAAACGTGATGGAAGCTTACGATGGTGCAAGGCGAAACAGTTGAATGAGGCTACTGTGACAGCGGATAGATCTGGGGCTGTGCGGGCCAACCCTCCATGGTCGAACACTGGTGAATGAATGTGTGTGGTAGGGGGGCGGAACGTGCTAGCCGGATTGGGTTAGCCGACACCAGGGACGCGAGTGCTGCAGTTCGCCGCAACACAATGAATCTAAATTAGAAATGGTGTCTCGGGGAGACAAATAGGAGAGAGAGGTTGGGGGTGTGGGGGGCATTCACAAATCTAAAAGGTGATATGCGCCAATAGATCTATCCATCAATCTATCTATCTATCTATCTATCTATCTATCTATCTATCTATCTATCTATCTATCTATCTATCTATCTATCTATCTATCTATCTATCTATCTATCTATCTATCTATCTATCTATCTATCTATCTATCTATCTATCTATCTATCTATCTAACTATCTATCTATCTATCTATCTATCTATCTATCTATCTATCTATCTATCTATCTATCTATCTATCTATCTATCTATCTATATATCTATCTATCTATCTATCTATCTATCTACCTACATATCTATCTATCTATCTATCTATCTATCTATCTATCTATCTATCTATCTACCTATCTATCTATCTATCTATCTATCTATCAATCTATCTATCTATCTGTCAATCCACCAATCAATCAATTCATTCATATGTCCATTCATCTATCAATCAATTAATCAATATATCCATCCATCTATCCATCAATAAATCTATTCATTTATCTATCTACGCATATATCCATATGTCTATCCATCCATAAATCCACGCACTTATCCATCCATCTAGCCATCCATCTAGTCATCCATATAGCCATCGATCTAGTCATCCATCTAGTCCTCCATCTATCCACGCATTTACCCATACATCTATCCATCCGTTTATCCATCCATTATCCATCCAGCAATATATCTATCTATCCATCCATCTTTCCATCCATCTATCCATACATATATACATTCATCTACCACATCCATCTATCCATTCATCTATCCAAACCTTTATACATCCATATATCCATCTATATATCCATCTATATATCCATCCATTTATCCATATGTGGGTCAAAATTATCCATTCCTTTATATGTATATATATTTTTAAAAGAAAAAGAAACTATCAATGACGGTGTCTTTGTTACCGTACCGTGTGACCAAATTTATTATTTTGTTAGGGTACTGTGTGACCAAAATTATTTCTTTGTTAGGGTACCGTGTGACCAAATTTATTATTTTGTCATGGTACTGTGTGACCAAATTTATTTCTTTGTTAGGGTACCGTGTGACCAAATTTATTATTTTGTCATGGTACTGTGTGACCAAATTTATTATTTTGTTAGGGTACTGTGTGACCAAAATTATTTCTTTGTTAGGGTACCGTGTGACCAAATTTATAATCGCTCGCTTTGTGCTGATATAAAATTCCAAAGCAAATACTCTAGAAGACGAGTTAGAGCACTTGTCTGTCTTTCAAGTTCAGGTCTGACAACAGAAGATCAATCAATACTAGATGCCTTGCCACTGCCTGTTTCTGATATCAGAGGTAGGACACATCATTTCTTGCATTCTCTCTCAATAGTCGCTCCATAAACGTTAACATTGTTTGAACGTAGATTTTGTTGAAATAATAAAAAAATAAACACTTTTCTCTTTTTTTTTTTTTTTTTTTTTTTTTTTTTGTATTGACGGTCACACCTGGAACACATCCAACAAGTACATTTTGTTTTATTTTAATTGTTTATTTATTATATTTTTATTTTTTATTTTGGGGGGGGGGGAGGGGGGGTCTCTATATTTATCTGCTAAGGAAGCGACGATTTAATCTTCCATGTTCCCTGAGTGATGTTGAAAATTATTTTTTTTTACTTGGCAAGAGCTCTCTAAAACTGTTCTAATCTGTATCAAATTCCATGTGAAAATATTTTAGTTGAAGGCTGGTATCACATATTATGTTTGCTCCATGCACATCTGCCTTCAAACGAATTGAAGATAAGATATCGGAATCGTCTCATCGAATGTCGCTTCAAAATAACCTTTTTATTTGTAAAGTCAGCATATTTTCTTCTTCTTTTTTTTATTTTTTTTTATCAATGAAATCCTTTCTGTGACAGACATCTTGTGAAGAAGATGTTACACTGTGCAGGAATCCTAGAGAGGGTTTGTGTTTTTAACTTTAAATGTTATTCCTATTTATCAAATCAATTAGGATGGATTCAGTTAGTGGACTTCTAAATATAGTATATATATATATATATATATATATATAATATACATGCAACCTTTACAATATATTGCATGTGAACTTGACATCGGGTTGACAAATGCTGGTGAAAAAACTGAAGTTTCACCATGAAAGCTACTTTGACAGTTCTAAATATAGATACATTTCATCTTTTTATTTACGATCTTATTTTAAAAAATTCTCTCAACCTGACCTTGCTGTGCTGAACAGTTCGGAATGTATTATAAAAGCTGATAACCGGTACCGGGGTAGCGGTCACGGTACCGGTATGAAGCTGGATTATGAAAACCGATAACATGGTTGCTTAAAGGGAATAGAAGATCTCAACATCCCTAATTATAACCCACATATCAGATCCACTAATGAACTATATGGCCCCCGAGCCGGATAATACTATTATATTATAGTATAAAAATTCCATTTGCTCTGTACGTGATCAGATCCACTTCTGTACATTGAAAATGACGGCCAGCTTTGTCTCTTCTTTTGTTCTAATGTCTATCCCAGGTTCCTAATCGTTGGCATTCAATTTAAAAATAATAAAAAAATAATAATAACTCGCTTATTTCGTGCATCCATCAATTTTTATCGATTTTTATTTCTTTGTGATCTGAACAAAAATTTATCTTTATAAAAACCAATCATCTGTAATGCCTGTCATGCTTACCAGATTATAGATCTTACCAGGGCTTGTGTTTTGTTTTCTTTTATATTCTTTATACTCCGTAATTTCATGCTCAGTAATTTCATACTTTTAATCCGCGCTGATTGTTCCGCCATGATTGTGAACATTTCCGATCCTTGCTTTGTTTTGTTTTTCCTCCTGCTGTTGTAGAATATCAAAGGAAAAAGGATTATATTATACAAGTGGGCATGCTAAATTCGCTGTCTAGTAAGCTTTATAAACAACTAGCAAAAATACCCGGAAGTGATTGGATTTATATTCGGAAAAACCCCATAAAACGCATAAATTATAGAATAATACTTTATTTGAAATGCATGCACCAAACAAATGCACACCAAAAACCTGACTTTAATAAATGTTTGAAAGTACACGGGTGTGAATAAAGGCTTATTTAAAATGCATACACCTTTGACTTAGACCATCCCTGTGGCGCTTCAACCGATGTAGGACATTCGCCTGCCTCACCACTTCCTTCCACTTAGACCATCCATCCATCCCTGTGGCGCTACAGCCCATGTGGGGCTGTGGCCTGCCTCACCACTCTTATACTTTCTTTAAAATGCATGCACCAAACAAAAGTGCACCGAAAACCTGCCTTTAATAGATGTTTGAAAGCCCCCGGGTGTGAATAAAGGCTGATTAAAAATGCATACACCAAAACAAATTAACTGCAACGTCCCTCGAAACTATTTGAAAATGATAAACTAAAATTACTCATTACCCTATGCATTTCAAGATTTTTAATTACAGCTTTTGGGATAAGGGCATTATGACCAAATAATTTTTGGGATAAGGGCATTATAACCAAACAGCTTTTGGGATAATGGCATTATGACCAAACAGCTTTTGGGATAAGGGCATTATGACCAAACTTTCCAGGAACGTTCTGTAGGTCAGGGAGGAATGAACATGTCAAATTTGGTTGCGACCAAATGCTTAGTTTTCTTGTTATAAAATAACAAATTAACATACAAACACAGCCACACTACGCTTTATATCATCATCATCTTCATCGTGTCCCTTAGTCCTTGGACAGTTGGGGCGCCACAGATGACAGGAAAACGATCCTTCTCCATTCCTCTCTGTCTTCTGCACTACGCATAGCATCGCCTAGTTTTAATCCCGTCCACTCTTTGATGTTATCGTCCTATCTTTTTCTCTGTCTTCCTCTTCTTCTTCCTCCTCTAGTTGTGCCCTGCATGATTTCTTTGGCGAGCCCTTGTTTTCTGGTAACGTGGCCATACGCTTTATATAGAAATTAGTACATTTTAGCACGCCATTTTGGCTGTACTGTGCACGGCGCTGAGCAAATCGTTTGATAGCATGTCTAGATTAATCGAACCTTTAACTTATAATGAATTAGATTTTCATATAAAGCTTTATTTAAAGTAGGTGCGAGACGTCAACAACAAAAACTTGAGATTAGAGACCGACCGAATTTCGGCTTCGGCCTCGGCGCCGAAAGTTTCCATTTGATCCCTTTCGGCCTAGTTTCGGTTTCGGCCGAAACAGAAAAGTTAACTTTCGGTTTTATTTCAGTTTTGGCCGAAAGTAACTGAGGTTTTCGGTCATCCACCAGAAGTCAGACTGTTTGTCTTACTCTAGGCCGGCAATCTAAAATTCATTATTTCTCGACGTCTTGCTGCCATCGTATGTTATACGACTATCCTCTGTTGACAATGCTCACAGCTATATGATGACCTAATTGTCATGTATTTCCAAAAAAAAAAAAATTTCAATTACGCCTAACACAGATGTAAACAGTTTTGTGGCAGAAAAACTTATGGAATGGCATTATTTATATCCTTATGTTTTTAATTAATTAATTAATTTTTTTTTAAATGTTTGAACCCTTTGTTTATTCAATTCGTTCATTTGTGATATTCATTTTGATTCATCATTACATGTATCATGATCATCAATCATGTCATAGCCAGAGGTAAATGATATTGAATAATCATAGAGAATGAGAATAGTAATATTTCCATTTTTTTTTTTTTTTTTTTATTTTTTTATTTTTTTTTTTTTTATAAATAAAATGAAGGAAACTTAGTCTTTTTCGATTGATCCATTTCTTGAAATTCATCATTATCAGGCTGATAAACATTATTATTGACTAACTAACACGCGTGTGCATGCATCACGGGTTCGTAAAATAATTTTGCAGTAAGCTTACTGTAGAGCTGTTTACTTTTATGCTTTTGGCTACCAATTTAGATGTCTTTTTTGCGATTCTCTCTCGAGACCTGTCAGAACAAGAATTTTAAGAGTCCGTGTATAAAAAAAAAAATTCCCACACCACGAAAAAAAATTTACTTCTTCATCTTTCGCGCCATTTTGTATCGAATAAAACTGAGACAAAATGTTTTTACGCTCAATCTCCCCCCCCCCTTTTTTTTCCCCTTTTTTAAAATCAAATTAAAAAAGTTTAAATTTTAATTTACCATAAACCATTCAGCGAAATTACCTTCACATGTTATGGCAGCGTTGAACAGGAAGTCCAGAAACTGTGCTATTATATTCAGAAAGATATACGACATTGAAGAGTGTGATGGAACCCAGCGTGTTATCGAGGTCGTAAGTCCGCGGTAATAAAATTAAGAGCCGTGACCCATATCTGGACTTGGCCAGGGATTATGGCATACATATTTAATGTCTTGAGACTCTGTTTTATCACCACCCCAGGCAATCGGCTAGCGGACTTGAATCAATGGGCCAGCGTCCGCAGTTCAGCCAGGGGATGTGTACCCTAATCTGGCTAAAGTGTCCTAATTTTAGACCGATCTTGTTGTTGGTGGTGCTAATGAAATTAATGAACTCCTGAGTAACATGAACTCACTGTACAGAAAGTGTTGTTGCGGCCGTCATTGTTTGAAGTGGCATGAAATGGGACGCGTTTGTAAAAAATAAGAATAGAATATGAATCCCTGATGGTCTTACTGAAATTGGTATGGGATATAACAGAGTTGAAAGAGGGGTGGGCTTGTTCATTGTACCATCTATCCGGGTGGTGCTACAATCAATGTAGGGCTTTGTCCTGACTCACAACTCCTGTCTGATCATACCATCCATCCATCCATCCCTATGACGTGACAGCCCATGTAGGATCTTGGCCTTCCTCACCACTTCCTTCCACTCAGACCATCCATTCATACTTGTGGCGCTACAGTCCATGCAGCGTTTTGGTCAGCCTCACCCCTTCCTTCCACTTAGACCATCCATCCGTCTTTGTTGCACTAGATCCCTTGTAGCGTTTTGGCCTGCCTCACCACTTCCTTCCACTCAGACTATCCATCCATCCTTGTTGCACTACAGCCCATGTAGCGTTTTGGCCTGTCTCAACACATCCTTCCACTCAGACATAACTAAAGCTTTTCTGTCCAACGTACGAAACAAATATTTTATCAAAATCATATAATCGATTTGCCTTGTGGTGGTGCCAAAAGTTCTTCTTAAAATCATTTCTCCGGGACTACAGTTGTAATATTATATTTACTATCCCTACTTCACTTATGTTATTACGGATGACATAGGGCCGATTCATTGCGCATGATAGCCACTGGTAAACAGCGCACAGTAATACATATTTTCAATGCATGTTAGCCAGGAGACACGATGGTCAAGAACACGCCACGTAATGCCTCCGGTGTTAAACATTGGATCCTTTGCCTCTTCTTCGTGTCCGCGTTTACTTTTCGGCCAAACTTTAAAAAAATGGACAATGTGAGCCAAATTGAATTTCGTGTGATAATTTTGGCCTTCGGGTTTCCGAAAATGAATCAAAGTGGCAATGTTAAGACAGGGAGGTTGACGTTAATTCGACTGCGCTGCCATTTATTTGACAGAATGTCGGATTGAATTTTTTTTAATTCCAACTTTCTATACTGGTCTGTATCTTCACAAATTGTGATCCCATGAGGGGGATGTGCGGAATTTCAAAGTTTTAGAAAACCAATTGCTGGTAATCATCACAGACGTTAACAAAATAGTGTTCCGTTTTTTTTAAGCAAAAGAAAGAAGAATTAAACTCTTTATGTTTATGAATTCACACTAAAAACTCGCAGTCCCTTGACAGTCTATCCCACTTTGAGAACCATTTTTCAAAAAACAAGTCATAATTTCAGAACCTATAACTTATATTTTCACTGAGAATACAATTAAGGTACTTGTATTTGCACTTTAAATATAAATTTTATTTTAAATACTATACGAAATAAAGGAGACATTTTTGGAACACAAAGATGTAAGACTTATCAAAGATGGTTACAAAAACGGAAGACGTATCAAAGATGATTGCAAAGACGGAAGACATGTGATTCATATATATGGCTGACAATACGAATTGGTCAGTACGATGTCACATGTGGCCTTAAGACTCTGGTCCATTAGCAGTGGGTTATGTGCCATATGGTAAGACGCTTACTGTGTATTTGTGTAAGATATGTATCAGAATATCACACACGTTTATCAATCCCAATATGTAGTGTGTACATTTGAGTCCTCGTTTTGGGTACCGCAAGTTAATGGTGATGTGGGGGTTTGCATGAGCTAACCTTGACATATATCACAATTTGAATCGTATGAGGGGGTGGGGCGTGAGCTAACTTTGACATATATCTACTTAAATATGTTGTTTAATAAATGTTTGTAAATTTCAAGGCTGAAACATACTCGGAACCAACAAAATAATCTTTCGCCATCATCGCCCCACCGTCTATTCAAAGTTGGATAAATCATTGACACATTGTCGTCTGCGTCCAGGAAGCCAAGGGACCTACTGGTCTTCTCCCTGGCGGTGGACGTCAGTTATGTCCAGATTTAGCTCTCCTGCACACAGTGTGCCAGCAAATCTTTAATACGAAAAGATCCGTTTAGGAATCTGCACAAAGTAATGTCCCGGCCCATTGAGGGGATGAGAGCTAAACCGGGCCATCGGCTTAAAGACGCCCGCGTTAATCTCTATTGTTCTATTTAATGCCCAAAATGGAAGTGGAAAAAAAAGGGGGGAGGGGGTTCTCATTCATCCTTAAGTGATATGGAAATTTAAGAAATCGTGTAGGTTAATGTTAGGGATTAGTTAGTTGCATGATCCATCACGGAGTGAAGTCAAGGCGAAAGAAAATTTTATGAACTGTATGTGTGACAATCCTATTAACTGTGAGACTAACCTATCAACTCTATGTGAGACAACTCTATCAACTGTATGTGAGACAACCCTATCAAGGGTATGTGAGACAACCTTATCAGCTGTGAGTGAACCCTATCAACGATATTTGAGATAACCCTATCAACTATGTTTGAAACAACCCTATCAACTCTATGTTAGACAACCCTATCAACTGTACGTCAGACAACCCTATCAACTCTATGTGTGACAGCCCTATGAACTATATATTAGACAACCATATTAACTATTTTTGAGATGAAAAAGTGAACCAAGTGAGACGCATTGTTCTTTCCCGACCTCAGCACCACATCTTCACAGAACCACATCACCACAGCACCACAGCACCACAGCGCAATGCAGCTTAAAGTTCAGAGAGGTCAGCATTGAATTATTCATTGCATGTTGCTGATTGTTGTATGGCATTGTATCTCAGGAATTTATTGGGTTCAACCAGGGTTTCCAAACCTGGGGTTCGAGATGACATTTCGGAGAGGTGCCATCATGAGTGATTATAAGGCCGAAGAAGAAACTAACTTTCACCTTATGGCATAAATGTGGATTTTCTTTTAATTTCTCCACTTACATTTTACTTTATATAATAAGTTACAAGGTCTATAGTTATATGAGTTTTTTTCAAATAAAAAAAGATATCATGCATTTATACTTTTGTTGGGTGTGAGAATCTTAGTCACATAATTCGTAGGGGCTGAAGCATATAGTAAGGTTTTGTAAATGATCTTAGCCGTTATAACCAGTGTTATGTAGGCGACGTGCTCCACGATTTTCCCGTGCATGACCTCTTGCAGGCGAGGCCGTTGTGGGGTGTGGCTAGCGAAATTTAACTTTGTTTACAACAAAGCTTAGTATCGTCCGTTCCAGTCAGAAAATAGTAGAATAATCTAGATTAAACTGGAAAGCAAAACAATGCATACGGCGTTTCTGGAATCATTTCAATTAGACTATAAAAGGCTAAAGATTGAATGAAAGAGAGAGAGATCCTTTATCACGAGACTGGGAGCGTATGTCATTATTGTACTACTAGACAATGCTTTGTTGTGTGTAGATTTTCTTTCATTGTACAACTTTTGCTCATTGTATTTCAATTGACACAGTACCGGTACCAGCCAAACTGTAGGTCAATAGTTTTAGTCATATTCTCTTTCTTTTATAATTCATTGTAATTAACACATTAAAAACGTATTAATGGGTAATTAGCCCTGGTTTGAGAATCGTATTAATTGTTATTGTATTTAAACTTTGGTATCGTCCTTTGTTGTGGGCTGTTTTTGGAACGAGCCATAGACTTTAATAAGAGATAAAATTCTCCATTAATAGCAGTCCGTTATAACCCGTCTTAGCTATGAATAAACATGTTGTCCAAGTCCATGAGAGGATCATTTTATTCACGTCTTACCATTGACATCAGAAGATCCTCGTCTGATTTCTGGAAGATATCTCTGCAAGTCGTGCAAGTGAATCTGAAACACCTTCCCATCTCTGCGGAGCCAGAAATGGACTTTAACGGCGCATATTTGTGTGTATGGATTTGCTATTCTGACATCCACTCCAACACCCTAAAAAGATGTCATGTAAGGGATTTAACCCCACAGGGATGAATAAACGGCTCATTATTAATGTCAAATACTTGGCCCATAGCTCATTATTAATGCCAGATATTTGGCTCACCGTTAATTATTAATGTCAGACATTTGGCTCACGGTTAATTATTAATGTCAGACATTTGGCTCACAGTTCATTATTAAAATCAGATATTTGGCTCACAGGTTAATTATTAATGTCAGACATTTGGCTCACAGTTCATTATTAAAATCAGATATTTGGCTCACAGTTAATTATTAATGTCAGACATTTGGCTCACAGTTCATTATTAATGTCAGACATTTGGCTCACAGTTCATTATTAATGTCAGACAGTTGGCTCACAGTTCATTATTAATGTCAGACATTTGGCTCACAGTTCATTATTAATGTCAGACATTTGGCTCACAGTTCATTATTAATGTCAGACATTTGGCTCACAGTTCATTATTAATGTCAGACATTTGGCTCACAGTTCATTATTAATGTCAGACATTTGGCTCACAGTTCATTATTAATGTCAGACATTTGGCTAACGGTATTGATGTTCAAAAGACGAAATCGGACTTGGGAAAATTTACGCCTGCAAAAAAAGCTTAGAGCTACCACTCCGATTCCAAGAATCGAATTCCTGGGTTATCACAAAGTCATCAGATGAATCTGCCGTGACGTACATGTCTGGTTATTGATCTTATCAAATAAATTTGAATAAAGAGATATCGAGATTGACTTGTAGTTGGCTTATGATTGACTTGTGTTTGACGTGTGATTGTTTTGTGATTGTCTTGTAATTGACTTGTGAATGACTTGTAATTGACTTGTGAATGACTTGTAATTGACTTGTGAATAACTTGTGATTGACTGTAAGTGTCAGCACTTTGAAAACTTTAATTTCTTTTTGAAAGAAACAAAGTCACTTTGGCACCGCGATGGCACATGACCTGTTTATATTTATGATTAAAACTTTGAAGAATGTTTTTAATAACTCATACATATCATCATCACTACACATAATTCTCTATAGGTATCTGTGGTGTAATGGCGAGTTCAATAGCGCGAAAAATACAATGGACGATAACTGCGCTTAAATCAGATTCTTTTTTAACAAATGCAAACGTAATTATGTTTTACGGAAAGAGTCTAAATTTAAATATGGTGAAATAAATCTGCGGTGTTAAAGACGTGGGAAATAGAATTTTAATATAGTTCAGGGGCGTTTTAAAAAAAAGTGTGCAGTGGCGTATCCTTGGGGGGGGGGGGTGATCACTATATGGAATTCTTGTAAAGTGCTTTAATGCATTTTTTTAAAAAATAACTTTAGCACACGCATTGCCTCCGCCAGTAAATAATGAGCATAATGAATTTCAATTACATTACATTTCAGCAAGACAATTTATTGAAATAACTCTATAAAACTAAGTATTTATCTCCCTTCTAAATCTATATAGATGTTTGCGGCAAGTATTAATAACAAAACTAGACTCTTATCTTGCTTTTAACCTTGTTGGCATCTCTCCTTGAGTCCTTTTTTGCCTGTCATCAAAAATGTATATACAATTCCATTTGGAATATCTTTCGATATCTACCAGGAAATGATGTGGGAACGATTTTGGCAACGGTGCCAAAAAATCGTCACAATCATTCATGATGTTAGTACCTTAGGTTCTTAGTGTTACATCTTAATCCGTACGTCTCAACTGTACCTAAGTTTTAAGTGTCAGCTCTTAGTCTATACTTCTCAATTGTACCTTCAATTCTAATTGTCACATCTTAGTCTATACTTCTCAATTGTACCTTCAATTCTAATTGTCACATCTTAGTCTATATTTCTCAATTGTACCTTTGATTCTAATTGTCACATCTTAGACTACACTTCTCAATTGTACCTTCAATTCTAATTGTCAAATCTTAGTCTATACTTCTCAATTGTACCTTCAATTCTAATTGTCACATCCTAGTCTATACTTCTCAACTGATTTATTTCATTCACATGAAAAATATTTATAGTTGTATAGAAAAGTGTAAAAGAAAGTAAGTGGACATTGACTCTGGCTCTGCCATCGATAACAATTACTCCGATGCCGTGATCTCGACTACTCTACCTTACCTTACCGGCCAACCAGTCCCAGCCGAGACTCGGAATCGAGAGATCCCTGGGTAACAGGCCAGCCGCACGAGGGCCTCTAATGATGGAGTCCCTGCTGATGCAAGGACGGCTATGTGAGCAAGGAAAGGGTCATTAGTTGCCCCATTTAGGAATCTGCGAGTCGGGAGAAGTGGGTGAACAAAAATTATGTAGCCTTAAAAAGTGGAATTCGCTACAATCCCAGTAGACGAGGATGTCAAAGTTGTGTTTTAATTAAGATAAAAATGAGTGCTTGAATTATATATTATAATATTACATCTTATAGTACCCGCCTAAAGTATATGATTTGTTAATTTGACACGTAATAACTGACACAGATTGCAATATGTATTGCTGTTTTTTTTTTAAATAATTGGTGTAAAGATTATTACAATATATATATATGTTACGGCCAAAGCCCTCAATCGGCCAAATCGGGAACTGGTCGGCCAAATCGAGAAATGGCCAATATCGCCTCACATTGACCGGCCAATGCCCGATCTTTTCTTGATTTCGTGATTTGGCCAGCCAGTTTGCGAAATGGCTTGGGGCGATTGGTTAAAGTCGGGAGAAAAAGGCCATGAGCAGATTTTGGTTGTTTGTATACCGTCATGATAATCACATTACATTGATTTTTATTATACTAAATTACCAAAATCGGTCAAATTAGTTTATTTTAGTAAATTACCAATCTCTTTTATCACTTGTTACAACATGATGAGCTTTTATGAATTTCGAATTACACAGTAGTTTGTTATTTTTACATTTGCAATGATTTGTTGAGCACTTGGTAGTGCGATGGCATCGAGTGTTGCCTTGACCGGTCATTGAATGTGAAGAAGCGACGGTTCGTAGTGATTTTTTTTCTGTGCCTACGGATGCCAATGTGAGCAGTTTCTCGCGCAGAGTGGGAAACTAAATTCTGGAGTACTGTTGTGAGAACACTGCGTTCTTTTCGTAGCATGTAGACAGCGCCCTCGATATTCATGACAAATGCAAGGACGCTTCGTGGATCACCGTCTGCTTTACGGATGCGTAAATTATCTCCAACTTTCGCTGGTGTGACTTTTGCATCCTTCTGCGTCATTAATTATTCCACAACTTGCATGGACATCGTTGCCGCAAGATCCACAAGAATGACACTCCTTTTCACACACTACACAGAATCTGTTCGCATTGTTATTAGTCTTGCGTCAGCACATCGAATAGTGGCCAAGGATTTCACGGTACTTCGAGAAGTGGCCGGCCAAAGTAGCATATACACAACAATTTCCAGTACATCGGAAATTGGCCACACGCCTCGGCCAATGTGCGAAATGGCCGGCCAATTCGGGAACTGTCCGAACTTCGGGCTTGGCCGTAACATATATAAGAATGAGCTATACTGACATAACGCCAAAGAACCGATAATATTTTGATACGTTCGGACTCTTAAAAACAATCATAGTTAAAAACAATCATAGTTATTTTCAATTATTTTACGGAAATCGAATAAATTTACATGCGCAAAAAAAAAATTATACTTCTGCTTTTATTTTAGCAAAAGTTTAATTATTATTATTATAAATTACAAATACATTTAAAGAAACAAATAAGGAACTATCTTAAGCATTTTATATGCTTTTGAAAGTTATGAAAAACAAATTAAATTTAAAAAAATTATGATCAAAGAATTGCACAGTAATCACATTTATAGGGACAACCTAAACATCAGTTGTTATAAGTGCTTTCTTTAGTGCGTTGTCAATAATTCGTAATAAAAATAAAATTAATTAGTTCTAAAAAATCACGCAAATGACGTCATAGTGCGAATTGCCTATTTAGCCAAAGCTAAAATTACTCTGATTTAATAAAAGAGCGTGACAAAACTGATGATGCACATTCCCCTTCTTATAAGTAAAATTAATAAACAGGACTGATTGCTTTTTAAATTGCTAAACTTAAATACAAATTTAGCTTTGTAATTTTAACATTTAATAAGTTTTTACTTTTTATTCATTCCAAAAATAAACTTGTATGACATTTATAAAGTAGTGAAAACTCTTTATTTAAAAATGATTTTAAAAGGATTTTCCGTTTATTTCAATTGCTGCAGCAAATCTGGGTAGCTAAATAGCATTTTAAAGCACTTATCACTAATCTAAATAAGAATAAAGCATATTAAATGCAATAAAATTCTTTTTGCAAAGGTAAAGGGGTTACAATCCAGTGGATGATTTATTATTATTTTTTTAACTCTGTGTGTGTGGGGGGGGGGGGGGATGGGGGGGGAGAAGTAATACGATACATTCATTTTGCCAAATGCAGCACAAGATACGTCTCAGAATGAATTTGATAAATAATTAACCTTCTTTGATACATAATATATATCGGGGGTAGGAAATTGAGTTTATACATTTTTACTCGGATGACAATATCTTTCAATCCAATGACATTATAGTTGTAAAAAAAAAATGCTATATTCTTATGTTACATATGAACATATGTTTACCAATTAAGAAAATGAATGACGTTAACAAAATGTAAATACATGTACATAATTATACCAATGAATATCAAAACCAAATCATTTTACACAAGTAAAAATTTAATTTCCAAAATAGAGATTTTATTAGATAGAAAGATAGACAGGAAGACAGACAGATCGACATAAATACAGACAGGCAAATAGGCAGATACATAGATGATAGATAGATAGATAGATAGATAGATAGATAGATAGATAGATAGATAGATAGATAGATAGATAGATAGATAGATAGATAGATAGATAGATAGATAGATAGATAGATAGATAGATAGATAGATAGATAGATAGATAGATAGATAGATAGATAGATAGATAGATAGATAGATAGATAGATAGATAGATAGATAGATAGATAGATAGATAGATAGATAGATAGATAGATAGATAGATAGATAGATAGATAGATAGATAGATAGATAGATAGATAGATAGATAGATAGATAGATAGATAGATAGATAGATAGATAGATAGATAGATAGATAGATAGATAGATAGATAGATAGATAGATAGATAGATAGATAGATAGATAGATAGATAGATAGATGGATGGATGGATGGATGGATGGATGGATGGATGGATGGATGGATGGATGGATGGATGGATGGATGGATGGATGGATGGATGGATGGATGGATGGATGGATGGATGGATGGATGGATGGATGGATGGATGGATGGATGGATAGATAGATAGATAGATAGATAGATAGATAGATAGATAGATAGATAGATAGATAGATAGATAGATAGATAGATAGATAGATAGATAGATAGATAGATAGATAGATAGATAGATAGATAGATAGATAGATAGATAGATAGATAGATAGATAGATAGATAGATAGATAGATAGATAGATAGATAGATAGATAGATAGATAGATAGATAGATAGATAGATAGATAGATAGATAGATAGATAGATAGATAGATAGATAGATAGATAGATAGATAGATAGATAGATAGATAGATAGATAGATAGATAGATAGATAGATAGATAGATAGATAGATAGATAGATAGATAGATAGATAGATAGATAGATAGATAGATAGATAGATAGATAGATAGATAGATAGATAGATAGATAGATAGATAGATAGATAGATAGATAGATAGATAGATAGATAGATAGATAGATAGATAGATAGATAGATAGATAGATAGATAGATAGATAGATAGATAGATAGATAGATAGATAGATAGATAGATAGATAGATAGATAGATAGATAGATAGATAGATAGATAGATAGATAGATAGATAGATAGATAGATAGATAGATAGATAGATAGATAGATAGACAGCAGACGGCAAAAACAATACATATTTTCTATTTAAAAATTACTTTAAAAAACTTAATTAAAACACAAACACTTTTTTCATTGAGCGGCATTGCAACGCATGCCGGGTTCTCGCTAGTAAATAAATATTGTGACTCTACTTAGAATTGCATGATTCATAATTTTTATTTTATCAAAATATGTTGACATTTTCACAAAAGTATGAGAGATTCAGGGGATTGGTTGAACAAATTGGCAAGATTTATCTCAATTTGCAAAACGCTAAAATTTGGTTAAGAACAGTTTATATTCAATTAATTTTTTTATAATTTTTATATTATTTAATTCGATATTTATTAATCTACTCACAGCTAAACTGATTGATCTTAGCAATCACGTGACTTCGGGGCTTCTATAAATAGTACACATCGTTTCATGACGTTCCCAGGCAGACTGGACATGTTCTAATTTAACTGTAGTGTGGAAGTTGGTGGGGGGGGGCGGGGGAATATTGTTCTTATTGATGGGGATTATGCTGTTTGGAAGGAATGGATAAATAGGTGAAATGCTGATTTTGCTTGACTGTGTGTTTCACGCATCGAGAGTAATACGGACTTCAGATGAGTTTAACTAAACAATAGTAGGGGGGAAATAATATTATTTGCTGCGTATCTAAAATGCCATGGTTGAAAAATGTTAGCTCGAAAACTCGAATTTTTAAGATTTCATTCAAATGAACAGAAATTCGTTTTATTGCCTTTTTTTAAAAAAAAAAAATTTGCAACGATACAAACTTAACGTTCTTAAATTCCTCTCTACATTCTTCAGTCACAACCCCCCCCCCCCCCCCAAACCCCAAACCTAACCGCCCCGATTGGAGACCACTGGCTCATATTTCCGTCCAAATGACTATCATGGCAGACGTGAAGTCATCGTCTGCTCCTTTGAACCTGACTCCCATCCAAACTTGTCAAACTGGGGAGATTGAGAAACACGGTAACTACAGAAAACTTGGACTTTCAAGAAGACAGAATCTCCTGACATAACCTTTTATAAATATATTTATATATAAAGATATATATATATAAATATTTTTAGAGATATATATAGAGATATAAATAGAGAGATAGATATATATATGTATATCATCATCATCACGTCCCTTACTCCTTGGACCGTTGGGCGCCATTGATGACATGAAAACTATCCTCCATTCCACTGTGTTCTGCTCTTCGCACAGCATCGCCTAGTTTTAGTCCCGTTCACTGTTATATATATTATTATATAACTGTTGGTTCAACCTTCAACAAAATTAATAGCCTTTATGTAAACTTTATCTTCACATTTTTTTTTATGATAGAATGATAACAACAGAATGCTTTTATTTAAATTCTATAAGAGTAAACCCACATTATGTTTGCAGAAAATTAACTGTAAGATGATTCAATTCTTTAGTTAATTACTTTATGAAATCAAAGTTATGTTCACTATTTGAAATCATTTAAATAGAAAAAACATGTTAATATCTATATATATCACGCATATGATAAAAGTCAGGCTCAGATTTAAATCAATGACTGGTCTATTACAACTTGAAAAAAAGAAAATCATTTATCTATAACAAGGAAGCCTTATTTATACTTGATAAGATAGCACAACATACTCGGATTTGTCCAACTGAACATACCAACAAACAAAATGGGACCTTAACTAAGAGCTATGCATCAAACTGTAATCGCCCTGGACATACAACATCTCCAACGCTGACGTAAGTCAATACCCCTTTTTAAAAAAATATAAAAAATTTTAAAACTACATGGAAACCTCTTTTTGTAACCATCATGGTGGATTTTTGCAAAGCAAATAATCGGTGTTGGTAATGTGTTTTTCCCCCTTGAATCCCTGTTTGTGTTGCTCCCCCCTGGGGGTTCAGTAATGGCAAAAAAAGCAGTTATCATTAGTTTTGTTAACATTTTTCAATACAGGAATCGATGTCGAGTTGTCTTTATTTTTCTCCTTCTTTCTTTCCTGTTTGGCCTGATCAGACACATAAAAGGAAGTATTGGAAGCTATATTAAAATAGTGGCAGTTTTGTGTGAAAGATACTTCAAGGCGTTGTTCTTTCGTTTGAATATAATAGTTTCGTGTGTTAATGTAGCAATTTCGTGGAAAGTAGTTCAAGATTTTTTGTTTTTTATGTTCCACGAGGACCATCATTAAGGATGTCTTTGTTTTAAGATTAATGATGTGATTTCTTAAAGATGTAGTATAGTAACATGCAGTTTTTATTCTATGACAACCTACTATATGTCCTTTGTAAAAAAAATAATACAACGCAAAAAAAAATTTTTAAACGACCATTTGATACACCAATTAATGACGCTTTTGAGAACTCTTTGTAAATTGTTAAATGATGTGTATTATAAAAGAGGGGTCGTTGTTTAATTTCTTAAAGGCGAGAAATGAGAAATTAAAGATAAAATATGCCTTCATGGAGGTGGAGAAGAAATTATATTTGGATACGTCGGTAAATTCACAGTTTAGTGGGTGGATCTATTCCAAATTAGTACATATACATATTGATTGTCAATATTCAAATACTGGTGGGTTCTGAACTCGTAATACCCACTCCTTATACAAGAAATACCAGTAGGCTTAAACATCAATATAATAAAGGCTCCGACGGGAATTTATCGCTCTGGGCCAAGCTTATTAGAAATACACTTCATAGAAAATGTTGAAATGTCGGTGGATTTAAAAGTAATAATATCCACTCCATTCTGGATAATCTAGGAATTTCCAGAAAGTTCGATAATTTAAAAGAATTGATCTCCTGCATTCTTTAAACGATTTGAAAGACATTAAATAGGGCGCCATATTTAGGGCATAACTAAAACCGCACTATATGGAATGGCATCCCACCGGGTCCTCTCTTCAAACTTAATGACAAACGGTTATCGTTATTGCATTTTGTTGCAGATTTTTTCGTATTCGAAAAAGGATTACGTAGAACAGTCATTTGTCACAAGTTTCTAGGGTGTTTACGGGGGTGGTGTGGGGGAGGCGGGGTATTAAAAAGACGTATATTTTTTACAGAAAGTTCTGTATTGTTCCATGGGTATAGATATAGTTGGGATTTTTCAAAAACGCGTATGGATATGTTAGTTTAGCTCTACAGATTTTCTATATACTTTTCTATGTTATTCTAGAAATTTCGATTTTTTTATGTGATGGTTTTAAGTTTAAATAAATAATATCCTAAAGAAATGTCAGTTTAGTTCAACAGATTTCCATAACTTCTTTTGAAATTTCTCACTATCCGCGAATTAATTTTTTATTAGTTTCGTAACCGTTTTAAGATTAAATAAATCTTATAATATTTTTCTTCTTATTTTTTTTAATCTTTGTACAATTTTCAATGCCTTTCCTAGAATATTATGAATATAATTTTGAAAGATTCTAGAAAATTCAAAATTAATGTTCTCTTATAACGGCCTAAGCCATATAGATAGATAAATTTGGAGGCCTAGATAAAAGTTTACGATTCTAAAAGAATTGTTAGATCTTGGCCCAATTTTGGTAAACATAGTCTTCATAATCCCATTGGGTAACAGCCTCCTACCAGGACAGGAACCCAGCGAGGAACGGGATCCCATTGGGGGAACGAAATTTGTACAAAAGTTATTATAAATATGTTTATGTGAGAACATTTGTTTTTCTTGTTTTTCCTTTATTGTTAGGGCCCTTACTTTCCATGTTAGCTAACTAACACACATATTCTAGTGAAGGCCTGAGATTACTCTCTTATGACCCCGGCTAGTACATTGGCTACCAGCTCCATCTACTTTCTCTCAGACTGGCAGAGCCGTCCGTGAATACTTTCACGGGTATTTAGGAATACATAGCCATTGTCTCAAGGGCAGCCGGTTTCTGAACTACGCTTCGTCACTGCTGCATAGGTTAAAGCCAAATGTCTGGCAGGGACGTAATGGTTCCGCGTATGGCGGATTGACTGGGATTGGGGTCAGACGTTCTCTATTTTGGAGCAGGTCAACTGTCTTTTCCAGCTCCACGACCTGGTGCATGAAAGGTGATCTCTTAAGGCGCCTGCCCGCCATCCAGTTGTTCTGCATTTCGAACGACGGTTTCTTCTCGTTTATCCGTCGGTACCTCTTTACGGTGCTTAAAATTGCTTTTTCCATCCTTATTTCTAGCGGTTCTACTTTGGTCAAGACCTCTACAGCAGCAGGGTGTGGTCCTGAATGCTCCACAAATGAATCTCAGAGCCTGATTCTGGATTTGTCCCAACTTTTCCAATGCGGTCTTGCTTGCAAATGATTGGAGTGGCATGCTGTAATCCATCACCGACCTTGCACTGCCTAGGGATAGAGCTCTAAGCGTTCTTGCTGCGCCCACGCCCCAACTTGTGTAAGCCAGTTTTTTCACCAGGTTGAGCTTCTCAGTTGCCTGGGAGTAGAGGTCTTGTACAAAATTATGTATTTGCACCTCTTGATCCAATTTGACCCCCAGGTAAATCGGTTGCTTGTCCCATTGGGGTGCTACATTGTCCACCTTGAGCTCAATCGCCTGTTTGAGAATGGTTTGGTGAAGAGCGAATAGACTGTAGTGCCTCTGGTTAACGATTCTCTCGGCTACCTTCACTAGATACGATCTTAGGGAGATTGGACGTTAGCCGGTACGATGATCGGGTTTCTTCCCTTATTTGGGAATAGAGACGATGGTAAAACTAAGCCAAGATTTGGGAAGGATTCCAGTTACCCAAGATCTGTTAATGATTGACAATAGCTTTGTCTCAGCTATCGGGCCAAGGTGTTTGATCATTTCGTTGCAGATCTTATCCGAACCTGGCGTCTTGTCGGCGTTACACTTGTCGATGGCGGTTTGTAACTCAGTAATAGTGAAAGGTGCGGTAAATATCTCAGCATGAGTTCCCCACCGTTGGGCCACTTCTCAGTGCATCCGGAAACGGTTAAGGTTCTGAGACTCTCTGGACTCCATCGGCTTCCTATTAATCTTTGCAAAGTGCTTATTCAAAGCCTCGGCACTTTTGGCATCAATGGTAGCCGTGCCAGTAGTCGATTGCAACGGGAGCAGATTACGAAACTTTCCCATGCAATATAGAGAGTCCATCAATCGCCAGACCTTTTTGCCGTCTTTCAGGTCGAGTTTTCTAAATGTCCCAACCCATTTTTCCTACTTCGCCCTATCAACCTACTTCCATTCTTCGATCGTCAGTTTTTTGTAAGCTGCACGAGCAGCAGCAGTCTTCAACTTTCCGGCTTTGGTCCGTGCTCTCTTTCGTTCACGAACCATCTCTGCCAACCTCTTGTTCCAAAAGGGGTTGAAATTGCAGGTCCCGTTGGTTTTAGGGATAGTTTTCTTTGCCACTGTAAGAATACTACTCACAAAATTGATTTGTATGCAGCTTCGGTGCTTTCGGAGGTATCAGGAATCTCTGCTTATTCCTCCATCGTGCTCACTGTTCTTTCAAGAAACATAGAGTCCACTTAGCTTTGCCGAACAGCCAGTGTCTGCTTTCCAAGCACAAGATCAATTGTGATGAGGGTCGGTCGATGGTAACTGCCAACCTCATCTAAGACTTCACACTGAATCTTGGCCTCGAGCTCAGCCAAGACCAGGGTTATATCAGGGCGAAACATGGCACAATTGCCAGTATGGAGCAGTGGGGAGCCACTGTTGCCGTTTTGGAGCCTAATGAGGTTGGACGTGAGCTCGACCTCCTCTAAATAGCGCCCTAAGGCGTTAGTTTCAGAATAGCCCATATCCCCCATATGGTCGTTAAAATCTCCTGCTATAATCCTATTTTTAAAAAGGGTTGTGCCATGTAAGGAAAGGCACAAAGTGTTTTTAGGGGTATTATAAATGTTAAAAATTGTAAAGAACTTACCTTCTAATCCTACTCTCAGGATCGGAGTATCTGTCCCACCAACTTTTTTGCTCTCTACCAGCTCCGCTGTGAGGGAGTTTCGCACAAGTGTTACTAACCCTCGGCACTTTGCGCAAGTGCAGCAGTATATTGAAAATCCCGTGATGTGCAACGGGTGCTTTTTCAGTAAGGTTTCCTGCAATAGAGCTACGTCCACTTCCCGGCTGTGGACTAGGTTGGTGAGTTCGGGGATTTTCCCTCTGACCCCGTTATAAAAGCTGCATAACTATTAAGGTTGTGGGGAGGTGATCAGCGGCACCATGCCAAGTGCTCCCAGTTGCACCTACGCCTACAGTCGGCCTGAGCCCCATCACCAATCTGCAAGTGAGGAGGTGATTCGAGTTACACGTTACCCCCCCCCCCCCCCGCTTAGATTTATGTCGATTGTACTAGCCATATAATTTGAATAATGTCTAGGCTTTCTTCTCTTTTCTTCTCCCGGAGAGAAACTACCGAAGTAATCTCTCTACTTCGCCTTGGGAGACGGACGTAGTGACATGACGTGATTTTTTTTTTTTTTCGGTTAGTCTGCTCTATACCATACTAGTCGGTCGCGCCACGTAGAGGCAAAACTCTTGCGGGAAGCGCCGAGGCGGAAATTGTACCGTTCTATTTTAGCTAAAATGCTTCAGTTTTGTTACTTTATTGATAGGGCCCTTACTTTCTATGTTAGCTGAAAGGCTTCAGTTATTTTTTAAATGCAATCCTAGGAAACGCCGGGTATATTGGCTAGTAATATAGATATAGATATAGATCTCGACCAAACTTGGGTACACGCACCCTTCATTATCTAGAAATGCATAACTGGTTTGGGTTTAAAATATTTCAATTTAAGAGACACATAAATGCGTAGGTGCCACCATTCATGATAAGCTGACATGGCATGAACACGGCCAAAGTCTGTCTAAGAAAAATTTCAAAAAAAAAAGTCTTTAAAAATTGTACAATTTCGGCATAAACAAATAAGTTCTTACCTTATTCTACACTTCAACAATTGAAAGCCTACCGTACTTTAGTATTAAATGCTGATGGGGAATTCATCGTCTGACATCAAACAACGATTAATAGACTAATCAAGAAACGTCGTAACAACACACAAACTATACAACCTTCCCATGAGAACTATTTGAAGAAAAATTATGTTGTACAACTAATAACATTTTGGATGATACATCACACGCTCTTCATCACATATCTGTAAGATCAGCTCAATCTAGAGATGTTAGGATCTAAAGTTATAAAAAAAAATATTTTGTTCCACAGTCTGTAGGATTTTACCAGTGTGCTGCACGTGCGGTTACCAAAACTAAAGGACCGCTAATTAAGTCATTATTGTCACTAAAGTACTTCATTGATGACTCATTTATACGCTAGAGAAATACTTTAGATGTCTCGTGTTTATATTGAAATTAATTGTGTAATGTTGTCTTCGTTAAAATATGTTTTTGTTTATTTTGCTGAAAATATGTACAATGTAATTTTTTTTTAATCCAATTATATGGATTAATAAAGAATCTTGACTTATCAATGCAACGATTTATTTAAAAAGTAAATTTAAGACTATCTGATTTTATATCAGTGACTTGAAACAATAAATTTATCAAGTTTGCAATAACGATCGTCTCTTTCTTCCCTCATGTATAGTGTTGCCTTATATCTCGCATAAGGGGACCCCTGGTTCGAAAGGGTCTAATTTGTGCACTTTGTTTGTATGGCATCTTGACAAAATATATGTCATTACGTTCGTTTGACTAAATATGATCGTCATATTTCATATTTTAAAAAGCTTTTAATTTTCCTAAATCGATACATCAATAGAGCTGTTTGACAAGCTTGAAAGAAAAAGTATTGCCCTAATTTTGCCATCATTATACGTGGGATAAAAAGTCCACGTTGCTGGATGGGCCCGCGGCGGCCATGTTGGAATAGTGACATTGATGAGAAGTGGATGATTGGGTGGCCCACAAACCATAGTCACGTGCTTAAACGCTTTATCTCCCGATGTCACTCGAAAATATCACCGTAAATGTCACCAGCTCCAACGTCAATTCTGGGGAAACCCTGTAGATCTAATGGAACTTTCGGCTCAGGCCGGTGCTGTAGAGTCAGCTCAGGTCATTCCTATACAGTCAGCTCCGGTCATTCCTGTACAGTCAGCTCAGGCCGTTGGTGTACAGTCTGCTCAGGTCATTCCTGTACTGTCAGCTCAGATCATTCCTGTACTGTCAGCTGAGGTCATTCCCGTACAGTCAGCTCGGGTCATTCCTGAAAAGTCAGCTCGAGGTCACTGTCATGCGAAGAAAATGTGAATATTCCAAATTAAAGATAAACATAACAGCTTAAGCGGTGAATCCGGCACAAAGATGTTTTCAAAATAACCTAAAAAGGTCTAATATATGACCACAAAACATATTCACAGTTCATTACATTGAGCTAGTCTTTGCTATTAAAGGCTTGACTATTATAAGTCAAAATTTGGAATGCATCGCGTAAGACGACAGGGCACTTGTACACCTCTCATTAGGCACTAGTTTAACTCTTGCTACAAACCATTGTGTAAAGTTTAGACGTGCACTAGTTGCAAATTAAATGTTAGTGAAAGCGATGCCATTATGAGACCAGGGTGACTAATGGATTGCCAGCCATTGCCAAAACCTTCTTTTAACAGTGTAAATTTAAGTGACGTGCGCGTAAGATGGCGTGCTTCATCGCTTCCTTGGGTCTATCGTTACATGATGTTTACATTCAACGACGCAGGGATAGCCCTGTAGCCGATAAGTTGGTTAAGAGCAGAGACCTTCAGGACGAGCCAGTGAGAATAGAATTTCGGTACACTTCGGACAGAGCTCAATGCTATGATTACCATACGTCAGCTACAAGTTAGTAGCAATGGCCGAGAGAAAGCAGCGATGCGGTGGGCAATTCTGGATATGATTACTGGTCAGGCTGAAATAAACCCTGTGTACCTTTCTTACTCAGTAACATTCGTCAATTAATTTTTTAAATTTTTAAAATGGGTTTGAACAAAAAAAAAATATCTATTATATACTGGCGAGAAACCGGCATGCGTTGCAATGCCATTCAAAGAAAATGGTGTTTGTTTTTTAATTACGTTTTTAAAGTAATTTTTAATTATAAAAAAAAATTCCGTCTGGTACGTATACAAAAAAAATTGATGGTTTTTCGACGCGTGAGCAAACAACATACAGCATTCCACGTGAGAAGTATGGATTTTCAAACTTTAGTCCTCACTCTTCTAGCGATTGATCCACCCATGCAATAGCTATGTTTGATATTATATTTATGGAGATAAAAAAAATTAAGTAATGCCCTCGCCCCAAACGTAAAATTGTAAACTGGTTGTATTAATTTAGAAACCTACTTTTTATGTTACAAACAAGCTGAAATGTCGCTATTTGAATTAGATTAAATTCCATCCACCCATGCAATGGCTCTGTTTGAAGTTATATTTATGTAGCTCATATAAGACAAAAATAATTTAGGGCCCGCGGCAACAAAAGGAATATTTCAAAATAGATAACCTAAATAACAAACCTTTGAGGGCGTGCGCCAAAGTTTAATTGCATATCTATCTATCTATCATCTATCTATCTATCTATCTATCTATCATAGAATATAGCATCTATTTGTTACAACTGTAATGTCACTGGATTAAAAGATATTGTCATCCAAGTAAAAATGTATATATTCAATTTCCTACCATCGATATCAATGTATCGAAGAAGGTTAATTATTTATCTAATTCATTCTGAGGCTTATCTTGTGCTGCATTGTGCAAAATGAATTTATCGCATTACTCCCCCCCCCCTCCAACACACAGAGCCTTTTTTAAATAATAAATCATCCATTGGATGGTAACCCTCTTACTTACGCACACACACAAAATTATAATTTAATATGCTGTGATAAGTGCATTAAAAATGCTATTTGGCTACTTAGTTTTACTGAAGCAATTTAATTGAACGACATATTCTTATTAAAATTATTTTTAAATGTATAGTTCTTACTACTTTATAAATTTCATAAGAGTTTATTTTTGGAATGAATAAAAAGTAAAAACTTATTAAATGTTAAAAATACAAAGCTAAATTTGTCTTTAAGTTTAGCAATGTAAAAAGCAATCAATTCTATTTATTAATTTTACTTTTAAGAAGGGGAATATACATCATCAATTTTGTCAAGCTCTTTTATTAAATCAGAGAACTTTAAGTTTTGGTTAAATATTCAATTCGCACTTTGACATTATTTGCGTGATTATTTAGAATTAATTAGTTTTAATTTTATTTCCCATTATTGACAACGCACTAAAGAACGCACTAATAACAACTGATTTTTAGGTTTTCGCGATAAATGTGATTGCTGTGAAATTCTTTGATCATATATTTTTTTATTTCATTTTTTAAAAAAACTTTCAAACGCATACAAAATGCTTAAGATAGTTCCTTGGTTGTTTCTTTAAATATATATGTAATTTATAATAATAATACTTATTATTTTGCTAAAATAAAAGTGGAAATGTAATATATTTTTGCGCATGTAATTATATTCGATTTTCGTAAAATAATAGAAAATAACTATGATTGGTTTTAAGAGTCTGGATGTATCAAAATATTTTCGGTTCTTCGGCGTTATGTCAGCATAGCTCATTCTTATATATAATAAATATATATAATATTATATATTTAGCTTCTTGTGCGTCCTACTTCCTCTTCAAAACCGCCCCCCCCCAACCAAACCAAACTCCAAATTTTTTATATAAATAGTACTGAATGGACCAAGGGTGTCACGCAGCGAGCTTCATGTGTGACGTCATGCGTAACGTCTGAACTCCGGTGAATAGGTTGATTTTTTTTAAAAGTCTTTGTAATAAAATGAACGACAGTAGAAGGGTTTTGTACAAAGTCATCTTTATTGCGGGATCCGGCAACTGCTTGTCCCTATCGGAGGGCTATTTCTGGACAGTAAATTTCGTTGCATACTATAGAAAATGAAAAGTAAACTTTTTTTGTGTGTGAGTGTAAAACTTAGACTCACCTGGTATTTTCTCAAAATTCCCGGACTTGGTGTAAAAAAATTGCACCCGGTTAAGAACTAGTGAGAAATAATAACTTTAAAAAGAACCAAGTTCTGTAGAAAGTATACTCAACTGGAATTAGGTGAGTTTTGACTAAACTGGCATTAGGTGAGTTTTGACTCAATTGTCGCTGGGTAAGCTTTGTGTATTCTACGTCCAAGCTATTCCACACCCTTTACTTCCTTTTGCAACAGGGTTTCTCAATCTGGGGTGTAAGGTGTAATTTCAGGGGATGCAACTGATTCCCCCCTCTGGCCGTTAAACGATGCAGGTGAGTGCCGTGCATGGCTTCACGTGTAAATTGTTGTGGAATGATTGGTTTTCAATTTTTAAGTTCATTTTAAATTGTATGTACAGCGTGGTGAGCCCAGCCCTAGGCTTTGGTACCACGCTATAGAAATCTACCCATAATAATAATACTAATTTCAGGGGATGCGGGGGTGTCCTTCCAGAGAGTGTAAGGAAAGATGATTAGATGAACAGGGCAGTAATTGAATGTTAAGGTATGATACAAAATGCATAGATATATATTTAATTTCTTAATTTGAGTTTTTGTAAACGTTAAGTTGTTAAGTTCTCTTTGTAATTTAATTTGTAAAAACTAGAAGCAGATTCCCCCACCCCTCTCGACTTTTCAAATACAGTATTAACCTTTTTAGGAGTGCGGTGTGAGACGTAGTCAAAACTGATTCTTAGCGGTGCGGTTTGAGACGTAGTCAAAAACAATTCTTAGCGGTGCGGTGTGAGACGTAGTCAAAAACAATTCTTAGCGGTGCGGTGTGAGACGTAGTCAAAATCAATTCTTAGTGGTGCTGTGTGAGACGTAGTCAAAAGCAATTCTTAGGGGTGCGAAAATGAGTCAAAAGATAATTCTTAGGGGTGTGAGATCTGGTCAAAAACAATTCTTGGGGGTGACGAATATAAAATGTTTCCATGGCAAAGCCTTATAGGCTGTGTTCATATTTAAATTCCCAGATCTGATCTTCATCGACATCCTGTTTATGTCTTGTTTGAATCTCTCATTTCATAAAAATGTTCATTGTATCATAACCCATATTTCACTGTATCATAAACCCTATTTCACTGTATCATAACCCATATTTCACTTTATAAGTACCCATATTTCATTGCTTATTATTTCATCATGTTAACAGAACTTCTCAAAAAATGTGTTTCTGAAATAAATGCACATGGGAGACACAATTTCTCTGGAAAATATGCAGACCAAAAAAAAGGATGATTATAGATTGAGAATATCCAGGAAGTGTATGGAATATATGTCAGGATCCCACGCTAGTAGCAGAAATTTAAAAAACATGGGCAGGCTACGCTCGGCTGAACACATAGAAGGAAGGCCGAGTGACCGAGAAGTGAAGAGGGTGCACCACCAAAAACCCAGAGGAAAACGGTTGAAGGGCACACCCTAGGCTTTTAGGGATAGATGATGTGGGAAAGGGATCTACAGCAGCATGGGATCCAGGCATGAAAAGGAAAAGTCCGCAACGTGAATCTGCAGCGGGGCTCACACCATGCGGCAGACGACCCAGCTTTGCCTCCCCCGCCACGGTGCCCCAGTATAAGCGTATATAGAAGAAGATGAAGTAAAATGTTATATTGAATAAATTCGTTTCTTTGAATGGTTTTAAGGGATGTCTTTTTTAATTACACTGACTTCTCCGCCCCCCCCCCCTAGTTGTGCGCTCCCTGGGTGGGGGGGGGGCTTTGCTTTTGGGTCCCATCATAGTTTCGCCTCAGGATTCTTTATGGACAAACACAGTCCTTATCATTTTAACAAAAATAAAGGACAATGATGTTTTAGAACCCAGTAGTACTAGGATGAATCTAAACACAGTTAGTATATAGCATAAATCTAAAAACATTTTTTGAATAGCATAAATCTAAACACAGTGGATAGCATAAATCTAAACACAGTAGATAGCATAAATCTAAACACAGTAGATAGCATAAATCTAAACACAGCGTATAGCATAAATCTAAACACAGTAGATAGCATAAATCTAAACCAGGGGTGGGCAAACTTTTTGTGCGGAGGGCCACATTGACAAAGGTAAAGCTATTGGGGGCCAGCATGTATATTATGTCCAATTTTTAAATATCGATAAGCATTTCCCTATATTAAAATTGGTAGTTTCGCATTTTAGCATTACATGACAAAGGTCAAGGACTGTTTACACAAATAGAAAATTAGAAAGAAATTTGATCAAAAATGTTTTAAAAATCATAACGGTGCATGAAATTCTGTAAAATTCAACAAAATAACTTAAAAACATAGTAATTTTTTTAAATTTCTAAATGCCTTCGAGGGCCACATAATATCAGTTGCCGGGCCGCATGCGGCCCGCGGGCCGTAGTTTGCCCACCCCTGATCTAAACACAGTAGATAGCATAAATCTAAACACAGCGTATAGCATGAATCTAAACACAGTAGATAGCATAAGTCTAATCACTGTAGATAGCATAAGGCTAAGCACATTTTGTAGATTGGTGTCAAGGGTATGAGAATCACTGTTGTTATGTGTAGATCACTGTTGTTATGTTTGTCACGTAAAATATGTTACTTGGGGATTATATGCAGGGTTACTTTTAGCCATCTCTCCGGGGGGGGGGGCGCTTCCCCCCCCCGGAAGGTCAAGTGCTTTCCCCCCCCCCCCCCCCCCCGCCGAGCAAGATGGGGACAACAATGTAACGATTATATTTGTTTTATTAAAAACTACTATATTATCTTTTCAAATTTGTTTTTAAAAGAATTGTATCTGATACCTTTAGCCGATTACACTTGGTGGAGTCTATAAGGTATCGCTACGTTGGATGTATTTCATGATCCGTATGTGAGGCCTGGCTCGTTAAGGGCTTGCAGTATTCGATTAATAATATCGTATTCGCCGCTCCAGATTATGAGCCGATGTCTTGCTTCCTGTAGTTCGCACAATATATTGGTTATTTTTAAGGATTTTGATAACACTGTATTTAAATACCTTTACATCGTTAAGGATGTCTACAATATTGTTAATGCGTTCATGCTAAGTCTCAATCATGCGCAATCTATTTTAAAATTGTATTTCGTCATAAGGGCGTCATTTTTAAGGTAGGGATAGGTCATATGTATGTGCTAATTATAAATTGTATGATGGCATTGGTCCTCACAAAATGCACCTTTTAACCCAGCACTAGGCAGGCGGCGGGCTGTAAGGGTGGATGCTCATGGTGGTTATTAGTTTGGTGCCCCCCACCCCCAGGTAGGTGCTCATAGCATGGTAGTTTGGTTTAATTCCCTTACCCCACCCCCCATATTTTGCAATTTCCCTACAGGTTCTTTAGCTTCAGGCTGTGACTACAGCTTCAGGCTGTGACTACAGGTTCTTTAGCTTCAGGCTGTGACTGCCTCACTGGGCCCTACTAGTACGGTGCACCAGGTGGAGGGCAGGGCCTTTGCACAGGCCAGCCTGGTGCCAGCCTGAGCCAATGCAGAGCAATCCGTTTTGGTCTAGATTCAATTCGCTCCTTTAGGGGAGAGTCAGGCATTGTGGATACAAGACAAAAGCCTTTTTAAAATGTTTTTTTTGTTGATTCTCATTGGGGGGCTTCTGGTTTAATCCCCCTGACCCCACCCCCACCCCCATATTTTCCAATTTCCCTACAGGTTCTTTAGCTTCAGGCTGTGACTACTTCACTGAGCCCTACTAGTCCGGTGCACCACGTGGAGGACGGGACCTTTGCACCAGGCAACCTAAACCAAGGCAGAACAATCCGTTTTGGTCTAGATTCAATTCCTTCTTTAAAAAAGGAAGGCAGGAATTGTTAATAAAGAGCAAACACTTTTATTTTTTTTAAATATTTGTTTTATTTATTTATTTTCATTTTATTTCATCATTTTTTGGGGGGCACCATCAGACACCAGACATCGGAAGATGATCTTTTTTATCCTGGGTGTTCTGAAATGAATAAATACAAGTTTTTAATTTAATTTTTTTTTTTTTAATTGAATGGTAAGGATGTATTGTGTATATTTGTTGCCCCACCAATGCCGTCCTGGGATGATCCGCTGGCTGGGACAATATTCTGTTCTTTTTTAAAGTCTTATGTAGGGTGTGCGCGGACGTACTAGAGAACGGGATGATTTAAAGGGTATTTTTGGGGCCAAAAGAACGACAAAGTTCCGATTCGACCAGTCCGCTCTCAACTAAAAGCTTGAACATCTTTGAACTGGTTGATTGCTGTCTAGTTCATAATGAAATGAAGAAGAACGAGCTAAAGAAACCTGGTTTGTTGTGCGTTCATCTAGCCTCAAGGAGACGGCTTATTATAAAAGATAATTCATTTTGGATTCAGATATACCAACTTAACCTTGAATCTGAAAATTCTCAGGTCATTACGTGGTCATAGCTAGGGTGTCGAGGGTCGACCTCTGTGTGACCAACTTCTTAGAGCACGGTCCTATGTTGCCAAGGTGACAGAGGCCTTGACTCTGTGTTGCCAAGGTGCCGTTTTAAAAGTCTTGTTCATCCAATAAAATGATTATTGCACGGTCAAATATATCATGGGAAAGAAGAAAAATATTTTTTTATAGCACGCATGGTTGGCTAGGTACTAGGTCCGGAATAAATCATACGGGCAAAAAATAATGTTATACCTAGACCTCCAAAATTTGATTAAGAGTTGTAGTTTTGAAAGTAAATTCTAGGCAGGTTTTCATTGAATGGTCTCCGTGTCTTCTTTGCGTCTGCTAGTGTACATTTCTCATTGTGTACACAATGTCCCAACGGGGTTGCATGGTCTGCTAGTGCACATTTCTCATTGCGTACACAATGTCCCAACAGGGTTGCATGGTCTGCTAGTGCACATTTCTCATTGTGTACACAATGTCCCAACAGGGTTGCATGGTCTGCTAGTGCACATTTCTCATTGTGTACACAATGTCCCAACAAGGCTGCATGGTTTGACGTTTTTCAACAATTCATCGGCTGGAGGCATATTCTGGGGGTCACTGAACGGGGAAGAAGTGGTTCTCACATTAATATAGAGAATTCAAAGTTAAATCCGAAGTAGTGGTTTGAAACGAAAGGCTGCGGGTGTATAAAATGTTTTAATATCAAAGGAAAGAAAACAATATTATACATAAACTTAGGGTCTGTACATAAAGATTTGGCACCTTTTAGCCCTCCCCCTTTATCACAATATAACAAAAATCTCAGAGCCCCCCCCCCCCCCCAAACCAAAGTATGTCAAACTTTCGAACTAAAATACCCCGCACTGTAAGTGTGGATGGATCCCGAAGACGAAAAGATAATTGAGATTTAAAATTCCACGAAGCAGTTATAATTACCTCTGACTGTGGAGTGACATCTTCCGACATCATTCTGAACAGAAAGTTAAACATTACTGTCCCTTTCAGTTGTTTTATTTGTAAGATAACAAAATATTTTAAATTGCGTGACGTCACATATGATCTTTATCTCTATCTGTCACAAACCGTCAATCTTATTTGTACCCTTCCGCCCCCCCCCTCCATTTGTTAAAATCTTGACACACTTAAAGGATAGCCCCTTACTTCAATAGAGTATAAATTATAATAAAATCTGTTCACCAAAATTTACCCTCCGTAAACATGCCTCAAAACCAGGGGCGTCATGTCAGGTTTTTTAAAGAGGGGGGGGGGGGAGAGGCAAACCAAAACTTGGTCGGCTTGATAAGGTGTTTATTACTGTAGGCACCACAGTACATAGCAATTTAAATAAAACCTGCGAATTCAGGGGTGGGTGGCAAATGCTCCACCCTGCCCTCTCCAAATGACGCCCCTGCCCCAACCTAAAAAAGAACAAAATCTATCGAAAGTGGGAGAGAATTCAACGAAAGACAACGCAACACGGATCGCTTGAGTGGTTCAAATGAGAGGAATGTGAGTGGATCAAAGCGTTCGACCACTGGCCAGATTGCATTACAGTACACTTTGAATGCGACGATAATTAGGACTTGCCACTTTTGTGAAAAGTAATCTCAAGAAAATATGTATTGTATGGGGACATTTCTGAAATTAACATCTTTATCTGTGTTTATTCAAAGATTGGGAAAAGATACAATGTTTATTCAATGAACTCACTTCAAAAATGTGTCCCCTTTTTTTTTGTCTTTTAGTGACTCACATGAAGATTGGGCCTGGGTGACAAACGTTGGTGTAGCCCTAGAGCTATGAATTGAGAATCCATGTAATATAAGAGCGGGTTGGCCCCTCTCAATGACTTAATGGCATCCTTCTGATTTTTTTAGACGCACGCGCAAATAGCACCAGACTAGTCCCCAGCAAGCTCTTCCCTGCCCCTGCTACCCGGGTCATCTTCTATTCTATTCATCCCTGACCCGCTATCAGGGTAATTGCCCTTGTCTCGGGAATCGATTCCGTCAGAATCTCATAAAAACAGATAATGAAAGGGGTGGGGTCCGCAGCATTACAAAAGGTGCTCACTAGTCATGTAAGGAGACCTCCGCGGTGTAAGAGATTGGTGGTCAAAAAGTCGGGGAGGGGGGGGCCTTGCTCACTGAGGATGAATCGAGGCTTTAGAACAAGACCGAAAGGGGGAGGGGCTTTGTGGGGCCCTTTGGGGTGGGGGGCCTTTGTGGGTGTTGGTGACTTACCATCGCAGTTTTCAGAATGCTCCGGATGTAGCTTCCTAGACGCAACTGCTCGAGATAGATACGGGATGTAATACATCGGTGCTGTAAGCTTTATATCAACATGTGGCGAGGGATGCAATACATCGGTACTGTAAGCTTTATATCAACACGTGGCGAGGGATGCAATACATCGGTACTGTAAGCTTTATATGAACATGTGGCGAGGGATATAATACATCGGTACTGTAAGCTTTATATCAACACGTGGCGAGGGGTGCAATACATCGGTACTGTAAGCTTTATATCAACACGTGGCGAGGGATGTAATACATCGGTGCTGTAAGCTTTATATCAACATGTGACGAGGGAGCATTGTCAGCAATTAATGGGCTGTCAAAAATAAGTTCAAACAATAATGTAATACTAATAATACTGTATAATTTTTCTTTTATCCCAGCGAAAGATGGAGATAAAACGAACTGGAATTATGTTTTGGTGAAGGGGAAGGGGGGGGGGGTGACGGCGGGAGTAAACTTTAAATGTTGAGTTAATTTGTTAATTTCCTCCATCTTTCTATCCCCCTATATCCACTAGAGGAACTGATGGAAATGTATACACATTTTTTCGATCAATAGTTCCGGAAACGAAATTTGAGTATGAAGAATGAATTTGTTGCATGCGTAGAAGGCGCGCCCATTTACGTGACTGTGGATTCTCATGGATCTGATTTTGTGGATTCTCATGGGGCTGACCTTGAGGATTCTTAAAGAGCTGACCTTGCGGGTTGTCATGGATCTGACCTTGCGCATTCTTGCAGAGCTGACCTTGTGTATTCTCGCGGAATGAGTGGAGACATTGGTGGAATTATTTTTTTTATGAAAGAAAATACAAAGATGTTTATTGATTGACTTCTATTGATTTAAATGAGTATAGCATCTGGATAAACCGTGCCACTGTTGGCTCCGTGTAAGAAGCTATTTGTGTTTAGTGTGGTTGCTATTGATTCTTATATTAAATTATATATATTTAAAATATACACCTCAATGGGAATATTTTGGCAAGATTGGAGATTTGGAATTTTCAAAATATTGTGTGTGTGTGTTTTGATTGATTGATTGATTGGATACTTCTATAGCGCTGGTATCCATGCTACTTTAGCATGCTCACTGCGCTCTGGTTTCCTCAAATCTATTAAACAAAAAAGTCTTTAAATGTTTCCTAAATGATTTTCTATCCTTTCTTTTCAATACTCCTCAAAGATTGTGTTAAGCCCACTCGAGATATTTGTAAACTTTTTGTTGTACTTTGAAATGGGGTGACGCTTCTGATCAGTGTATTTCAGACACTAGCCCTCATTAACTCTGTCGGCCACGCCCCTGAATATGTTGAAACGTCATGGACATTATAAGAGCAGGTTTTTAATTTAAATCAATGTTTGCTTTCTCATTCTGTGGGTCAGTGTTTTATTAAATTGTAATAAAAGAATTGAGATATATTTAAGAAAGAAAGAAAGGTATAGAAAGAAAAAAGGGTGAGAGCAAGAAAGAAACAAAGAAAATTAAGAAAGAAATATAGAAAGAAAGAGCGAAAGAAAGAAGAAAGAAAGAAAGCCAGAAAGAAAGAATAAGAAAGAAAGGAAGAGAGACAGCAGAAAGAAAGAGAGACAGAAAGAATGAATGAATGAAAGAAAGAAAGAAAGAAAGAATAAGAAAAAAATGAAAGAAAGAAAGAAAGAAAGAGACAAGAAAGAAGAAAGAAAGAGAGAGAGAAAAAAAGAAAGAAAGAAAGAAAATTAAGAAAGAAAGAGCGAAAGAAAGAGCGAAAGAAAGAGCGAAAGAATGAAAGAAAGAAAGAAAAAAAAAGAAAGAAAGAAAGAAAGAAAAAACGAAAGAAAGAAAGGAAGAGAGACGGAAGAAAGACAGAGAGACAGAAAGAATGAAAGAAAGAAAGAAAGACAGACAGAAAGAATGAATAAGAAAGAATGAAAGAAAGAAAGAAAGAAAGAGAGAGACAAAGAAAGAAGAAAGAAAGAGAGAAAGAAAGAAAGAAAGAACGAAAGAAAGAATGAAAGAATGAAAGAAAGAAAGAAAGAAAAAAAGAAAGAAAGAAAGAAAAAACGAAAGAAAGAAAGAACAAATGAGGCATTGAAAGAAAGGGGTAAAAGAGCGAATTTCATTTTTGAAGGCAAACGTTTTGCAATACTAACAAAATCCAATTTTCGAAAACTCGTTCAACCATTTAATCACGAGGGTGCGAAATTTCTTTGTAACTTAGTTTTCGTTCAGTTCCATCTCCGTGTGGGGCAATTTAGTGTAAAGACACAAACTGCTAGTAAATTTTGAAACGAGAACAAAAATTTGATGAACCGAGTAACAGCCAGGAGCTCTTAACCAATTTAGCCCCACAGCTTACTTGAAAGTAACCTCGATTTACATCATTTACTTACTTTTATGGGTCTTAAGCGTGGTAACGTCACTGCATAGTGATGTTCTCCCATGCCAATGCCTTATTTCAGTATAGCTATGTAGTAGGCCTACAAAAGCGTTTCTGATTAGGGACAGGGACTACCCGGGATGGTGGTACAAAGGGGGTGACTCCATAATATAACAATTGGAAGGTGGGACCGCATATTACAATTAAGCGCACGCTATTTAAAAAAATCGATCTTGTTGTGGATTCATTTTCTTACAATTATTTCATATTGAAAATTGCAAGCAACGTTGATTTTAATTTTTTTTTTAAATATATATATTTCCAGAGAAATTACACTATTTTCTCTTGGAGTAAGGAGTCTCCAAAACTATTTTAAAATGGGATTGGTGGAATTTTTATTAAATAGGCATGGTATTTCAAATTTCCCACTATAACTCACATTGTCGTTGAACTAACGAAAACAGAGGTAGAAGTCTATAAACTAAGGTACCGTAACCATTAAGATCTAAATTTAAGCGTAAAACATGAATTATCTTTCTTGGTTATCACTAGCAGAACTGTAGTAATAGTAGTAATATTTTTTCATGAAAATAATGTTCGTCTTTCTTGATCCAATTTAAAAATTATTATTATTTTTAAACAAATTTACTTGCATTTATCTAGATCGTTTTCTTTGATTTAACTGGGATAAATAATTTACCTATGGTACTCATTTAAGTTGCTGCGGCATACTCTCTATGTCTTTAATGGCGGCAACCTTATTTTCCAAACAATAGCGTCGCTTACCGGTTACTTACTTTTATTATTGATTAAAAAAGAATATCTGCATCATTTACTCATTAAGGTGAGAATTTTAATGTCCTATGAGTTTTACTCTCTGAAAATTATGTAGTCTTTAAGTATTCTTTAACATTTCACATGTCCAGTAAATGCAGAGTTTTGGCGAAGTTTCTACTACTCCATGTCCATATAATTGCGAGCTAAATTAAAAATAGGCCTACAATATTCTACCTGTTTCCGATAGCTTTGTAGGCTTGTATGTTGTTGCATTAGTTATTAAACTAGATAATGAAAGTTTTTGTATTAATCTTTGAAAATTAAAATCATTACTGTTACTATAGTTTGCAGCATATTTTAAAAAATTCTTTATTTGTTTAAATAGTTTATTAATGTGATTTTACTTAGGTACTTTGGTAAAAATTAAAAAAATTTTTTTAAATAAACCAATGGCGTAGTTGAATAGAGCTAATTTTTAACAGAATTATAACACCAAAATCATATTTTTAGCTGTTGGGTAAATTATGAGAGATGGGTCCGCGTTTTTTACCATGGCCGCCATCATGGTTGCCCCGACCCGCGAACTTTTATGTGTTCACGGGTCGGGACAACCAAGATGGCGGCCATGGAAAAATAAAATAACTCATGTTTTTGCTAAAATTACGAATAAAAAGTTTTTAAAAATGAAAAAAATGATCTAAATCTATCCCTCACCCTAACCTGAACCCTAAATTCCTCCCTAACAGGGTTTTGACCCTCTCCCTAACAGGGTTTTGACCCTCTCCCTAACAGGGTTTTGACCCTCTCCCTAACAGGGTTTTGACCCTCTCCCTAACAGGGTTTTGACCCTATCGGAACCAGCGTTTTGACACTCTCCTTAACCTAACGTGGCGCTGGGCTTTGACCCTGAAAAGTAGGAAAATAAAAAAAAAAAAAAGAAAAGTGGCCAAAATTAATTATAAAATAAAGAAGTAATGAAAACCCAACTTACATTTTCATGGAATACACTTTTACACACTTTATTTCAGGTTCCAACGAAAAGAATATCCAAAAATTAATGAAACACGAATAAAAATGAATGAAGCACGTGTGGTCATCCTCTAAAATAATCTTATGAAATGGCAGACGACATAAAATACTAAATCAGCCAACCAATCAAATTTTATCATTATATTTAATCAACCAATAAAATTTTAATTAAAAAACATGCCATCGTAATTTAAGGAAAACGTAACTCTAATAAAAAAAATAAGGGGAGTGAATCCACGCAAATGACGTCAGGGCTCCATAACTCAGAATCAGCCTGTTGTAGTTTTAAAGTTATGAATTTTTAAAGTACGACTTTGTCATTTTTTACTATGGAGGAAACCTCCACATCTTGTGACCTCATTCCGCTGATCGCGTCATGCGCAATGACTATATAGTTTATATAAGGCAACGCATCCCCTTATTACTTTAAATACTGTTTAGGGTCGACTTATTTTAATCTTTCAACTTTGACACATGAATAATTAATTAAAGCTCTCCCTGACCAATGGTTTAATAGTTTTTGCACACTGCCAACTCTTATGAATGAAATAGTATTACGGTATAGCCATTATGCAAGTGGCTGTGTGAATGGCTGCCCAGTCACGACCCAGTACAACGTTTTGCACATGGTGATCATTTATAATATGGACTCTACCGGGTTTTTAAACCTCAAATTAGGATATTCTTGTTTAAAAGACTTTTAAGTTCACTCGAAACTATAAGTTATCCAAATATTTTGATGTAAATAGTGATAATAATTGAATATTTGTCGAGTATCGGCATCTTCCGCCATTGAAAAGGGGGCGTGGTCACACCATAGCGAATTTGGGTAGTGCGACCTACATGGTATACTGCTCATGGGGGGAATCATGGCGTCTCTTCGGAAGGACTTGTTGCTTTGACATTTGGCATACTGGTAGATCAATCTATGCCCGAGATGCATAATAAATATGAAAATGACATATTTTGTACTTTGACTTATATTAATGATGAAAGTTGCCTTATATTCAACAAGGATTTTCTCAAATATTAACCGATTGTAAATAAAAAAGAGATTGATTAAAATGTAGGCCAAGATGTCCTCTAAAGCATAAGGCCGGAAAAGGAACACAATTGTGAGATATAGTAATTTTTTTATGAAGGAAATTGCACCAACATCAACAAATTAAAAACACGGATTTTCGCGCGCCGACGCCCATTTCCCATACAAAATTTTTAGTAGTCTCCCTTGCTTTACCGAAGTATCTATTTTACTTTTTTGTTACTTTTACTTTTTAGATTAGCCTTTAGCTTGGTTTGATAAAAAAAAAAGGCTCCGGTTGGTTAGCTATTTTATCATAATCATTCATAGCGCCATTGGCTTAGTCTGCAGAATACACTAGCATAAGATATATATGCATGAGTAATAATAAATGAAGGTCTGCGTTCAAACTGCGTGAAGGAAATAGCAGAATGTTAAAGCTTGAAATAGAAAGACAGGGCAATAAAAGAACATAATTTAAGGTAAATTCGAATAGATCGTACCGCATTTTTTTACCACGGCCGCCAACTTGATTGCCGTGACCCGTAAAATTAAGAATAAAACGTTTAAAAATAATGAAAAAAATTCCTAAATGTATCCCTATACCTAACCTGAACCCTAAATCTATCCCTAAACCTAACCTGAACCCTAAATCTATCCCTAACCTAATGAAATGAGGTACGATCTATCTAAATTAGCCTAATTAAATGTAAAGCAGACGATTTGTGCTATGAAGTCATTTACATGTTAATTTAACTTACTAGGTCTAGGGTTCGGGTTAGGTTTAGGGATCAGGTTAGGTTAAGGCATAGGTTTATTAGAGTGACCTTTCACTGGTCGTAGCACCCAAGATGGCGGCCGTGGCGCAGATTGTCTAAATTAGCTAAAGAATGTGTGGGCTAAGGGCCTTCCTCAGCAGACAGAAGAATGCTCTTAGGTGAAACATCCTTCTTTTATTGTCCTGTATTTCTATTCCTAGATTCCACATACCCTGTTCTGCTATTTTCTATACCATATACAAGCAAATCGGGGATTACTGATAGATTTGCTTCAGTACATTGTGCGATGTCAATTATTTACCATCGATTATTGGTGTATTATATTGATATAGTTAAAGATAATGTTATCATGTATTTGGCCAGTTTTGGATTGGGTTTAGAAGAGCCCTGGCTAAGGTTAATATGAATATTTATGGGTAGATCGCAAAGCCCTCTCATCATAATACATGACGGGTAGACCATTAAGAGTGCAATGTTTCCTTCCTCACACAGCCTAAGTCAACTTTAATGTAGCATTAGCAGCTTTGGCAAAAATACAACTACTCTAAAGAAATTTTTAAAATATAAGTTTTTAGTTGCTTTTGAGCTATGAACTTTTTTTAATTTGACATTGTTTTTCCTTTTATGCTCATTACAAAGTTTGGTAGCATAAACTGCACCACCTCATGATTAAGTTGTAATCTAATATGACAATGTTGTGTTGTCTGCAAGGGCAGAAACAGGAATCATTGCACATGCACATCGCCTCAATAACAAATTGATTCCTTTGGAAACCCTAATTATTCCTAAGGTTCAACTCTTCCTCCACCGTCATTTTTTTGTGTGTGTATTTTGCTAAGGCTAGTCTATCACCAAGTGTCAATGCAATAGTCACTATGCCTAGTCATTTTGATTGAAATTAGTTATACCTGGGTTAAAGAGAACTAATGAAATACCTTTATTGGCCTAGATCTTTTTGTTTTCCATGAGAGGCATCATTGCCTAAAATGGTCCTAGATAAAGTTGCTACTGTCCTGCTCTCCTACCTGCTATGTTGATGGTAAATCATGTATTTGTTATTTCCTAGCTACAAACATAGGAATGTCCTTAATAAAATTGTAATGTTAATTGGTGCCTGTTATAGCATTGTTGAAAATACCACAATTTCATAAAAGAAAAAAAAAAGACATTCATTGGGGATGTATGAGAGCATATTTAGAATGTTGTACAAATGTGATAAAATCCCAAGCATTTATTTTATTATTTTGCTGGTTAGCTAGCTTGTCTATATTTTAAAAATCTGTTATTGATTAAACGGACAATGACAATGTTGCCTGATATGATATCAGATAATAAATGGTGTAATATTTAATAAATTTGGGCTTAAAAATTTTACAAGTGTCAATATAAGTTTAATATAAATACTCAGTAATGAAAAATGCTACTATCTAAACTTATAAAATTGATATGCCTACACATTTTATTTTCTGTTTTCAAGTACAACCTCTCCTCATTATGTTCAGTTTATTGTTGTGCTTTTTCAATCTTTTCTATTCAATGCTTTTCTCAGGTGTCAATGACACTGGTTAAATCTAAAGGTAATTAACTACTAAATAAATTAATAGCCACCTAGATTTAATCTCTTTTAATTGTAGGTAATCAATTATGTGACATCTAAAGATTCACATAATGTTTAAAATGCATTATTTCATAATTTTAAACAGATGCCAAGGTTGACAAGGAGGAGTGTCGCATCTAAGAGCGAGACAACACCAGAAGCAGAAGAAAGCTCTAGATCTACCAGTCGGGGTAGAAGGTAAATTTAAATGTCTTTGAAACTTATAACTATCAAGATTTAAACTCAGTTTTATCTTTTACAATCTAATATTTGAAACCTACCAGACACTAATTAGTATATTTATTTATATCTCTTGTGATCTTTTGTAAAAAAAATTAATCTTCAGAGGTGCAAAGAAGGAAGAACCAGCACAAGAGGTTGTAGCAATTGGAGAGCCTCAGGGTGCTCCAACAAAGAGAGGAGGTCGACAGACAGCAAAAGGTAAATATAAAGAGTGTATTCGAGTAGTTGGGGACTTTTAACCCTATAACTGTCATAATGGCCGTTATACCCCTTTCTGCGGTGTCGCGGCCGATTATATAATTGGCCGTTAGCAAAATCGTCATTAAAAATGCAAATTAATTTAATGTATATTATTTAAGGGGAAATCACTCTTTATAAATGAGTTTGCTTCATATTTCCGTTACTATAATGTGTATTTCCGTGATTTATCATGGACTTTTTTGTGATTAATCTCATGTGAAATGTTCTCAAATTTTTTCACTGCCATAATGTCTGATGCCAGAGAAGGCCCCCCCGCCCCCTTTGGAATTTCAGAATTAACACAGAATTTCTTTATTGGAATTATTTAAAATATATTAAAATGAAAGCAAAGATACCAGAGATATTCCATGTGCTAGTAATGACAGCATAGGCTCTAGCGGGGATGTCGAGATAAGAGTCAGATATTGACAATTTTATCTCTAAGCTTAATCATATTGTTACAAATTCATTTGAGAAAGTATGGAAATGGAACGTAAAAAGACACAGATTTGATCCCAAAGATCTAGCCCTTAGATATTTATGTTTGTATATGTTCTAATTTTTAAAAAATGGATTTAATAACTTCAAATGAAAAGGAATTTTCGAACTCAATTCAAGCCTTCCCCCTTTAATTTTGTATAGCAGAAATTTGAAGGTAGTGAATGAAAAAATTCACCAATATCACAATATTCAATATAAATAACTACATTGTCATTTTCTGAAAGAATATTGCTTCTAGTATATCAAAAACTTGATTTTATTATATTTTGAATAATTTATGGAGTATTTAGGGTGGGTTGAATTCAGAAGGTGAATAGTAAAATTTTACTCACTCTGTAAAGGTCACGGTCAATATCAATATTTTTTTGTGTAAAATAATATGATTCCTTAATTAGTTTATTATTGGCATACCAAAGCATAGGAGCTTTTTCTCTTCTGGTGATTATAGCTAAGGAAGTTGAGTCAAAAGATGAGACACCAAAAAAGGGTCAAAAGGCTGCTGGAGGTGTGAGGTCAGCATCTCGTGGGAAAAGAGGAAAGAAACAAGATGAATCTGAGGATGAGGAGCCTCAAGAAGATGAAAGCAAGGATGAAGAAGCAGAAGAAGAAAAGCCTCAGAGGGGTGGTGCTCGCAGTAGAGGTCGTGGGAAAACAGTGGCAAAGGGTGGTCGTAGTGGTGCCAAAGGTGGAAAAGGGAAATCAGCAGAAAAAGAAGAAGACTCTGAAGAGGATCAAGCTAAAGAGGATGAACAGGAGGAGGAAAAGACAGAGGCCAATGTCAAAACTCCCAGCAGTCGAAGCAGGGGAAAGGCTGTCCCTGTCACGCCATCACCTAAAGGTGGAAGGAAAGGTCGCAATAAAGCTGAGCCAGAATCAGAGGAGGCAGAAAATGAAAAGAAAGAAGCTGATGCTCCAGATGCTGAAATTAAAGAAAGTGCTGATCCTGCTTCAGAGAATGATGTGGATTCAGAGACCAAAGGCAGACAGAGGCGTACCCCGACCAAAGTTTCAGATGCCCCTAGTGCCACACCACCAAGTGGTGGGCGTAGAGGTAGGGGTCAGAAGGCTTCTGTCACAGCTCCTCCTGCTAGGTCTTCTCGCAGAGGTGGTGCATCTACTTCGGTTGCTTCAGAAATTGATGAGCCGGAAGAGAAAGAGGAGCCAATGGAAACATCTGTGGTGGAAGAAAAAACGACAGATGAAGAACTATCAAAGAAGACAGAAGAAGAACCAACAAAGAAAACAGAAGTAGAATCAGCAAAGAAGACAGAGGAAGAACAAGCAAAGAAGACAGAGGAAGAACCAACAAAGAAGACAGAGGAAGAACCAACAAAGAAAACAGAGGAAGAAACAGCTACGCCTTCAACTCCATCTAAAGTAAGTTGTGCATATAGATTTAAAAAAAAAAATTCATGTCACTTTCAAATAACTTACTGAACATCGCATGGATTACTCATTCCCTTGAGCTGTCTAACGTCCTTACTTATACTTATCCTGAGCCATGGGGAGGGGGGTGTTAACTTTTTAGCTTCTAAATATTTAATTATTAACAAATTGTGTGGTGTTTGATATAAAATGTAAGGTCAGTGGACAAGAAAATAATAAAGAGTATTTAAAACAAAAATGATTTTTGCACCTTGGACCAACAATTGATAGATATAAGTAAATTGTGCTAACAAGAAACAATTTAAAACAAAACATACAAATTTACAATTTTCTTTTTTGAAATTGTTCATAATTACACCATCTGGTAAATTTTTGGGTATAGATGATTTTGTTGCTACTGTGATATAATGAGAGATGTGTTTTAAGAGAGCGTTTGTCCGCACTCTGGAGACCCCCAATGACGAATTTTGTGGCAACCTGTTATGTTTTAAGCTCACAATATGTTTATAACTACAATTAAATTAGCCATGATTTTTTTGTTGTTGAGATCATTGTAGTAGAGAACCATTTCAGTAACATTTTCCATTTATTTTATTTTTACAAATGGTGCAGAGTGTTCCAGAAGAGTCAATAAGTCCTAGTAAAAAGAGAAAACTTGAAGAAGAAGAAGGGGAGAGGGCAGTGAAACGTCCAAAAGTCAGTGAGAATGAGAACTCTGTGACTTCAAATGATGAGCTCAGTGACTTTGTCATTGTCAACAAAGAAGATGTTCCACCTTCTGACAGCAGGGAAGTAAGCACTCATTAAAAGCATAGATACAATTTTTACACAGCTTTCTTTGGTCTATAAGCTCTGGCATTTTGATTACAGTAGAATCAACCTTCTTTTTTTCCCTTTCAGTAAAGTAAGACTTACTTTTTTTAAATATCCTCCTGCTCATGTAATTTTAAACGCTGAATTCGTCTTAAAATCGATAGAAATCTCAACATTTCTCCGATAATTATCATTTTTTTACATTTCTATTGTATTAAATACAACTTAATAAATACTGGGTTAAAGGTTATTCACTGCTGCATGCGTTGGGCACAATTCTGAAGTCATTCTATAAATAGGAAAAAGCTCAACGCGATCAAAAGAGAGGAGGGGGTAAAAAAACAATCTTTTAAAATGCCGCTAAAGCTCAATGCGGTGATGTTTTTCTAACTATAAAAAAGTTTATTTGACTAACACCAATAGAAAAACAAACATATTATTAAAGTGCTTGAATCGATCTTTTAAATGGTATAATTTTTATTAGTATGCATTTTGCAATTGTAAGAAAATATGTTAAAAAAATGTCAAAAAAACACTGCTTCTCAGCGGTTTGGAGTACATACTCCTATGCCATTGTTTGCAAACGTAATTTAAAACTTGTTTTGTGTGCGCAGTTCTTCGATTTTCTTAATTATATTGATAATCTTGAATTAAATTTATTTTTGAGGTTTATTACACATTTGTGTTCTTTGTAGAATTGGCTTGCTTAAAAACAATTCATGTTATACCTTTTTTTTTCAGGTATCTGACGCTCTTCCTCGTTTTGTGCCTGATGAACCAGAAGTTGAAGATTCAAAACCCGATGAACTTAGGTTTGGACCTCCAGGGGAAACAAATATTTCTTTTGTTGTTCCTCTCACAGAAGCTGAGCTTGCTAAGCAGTATACAAAAAAAGTAAGTTATTTCCCGAGGCATATTGTTTTCATGGTTGGCTTGGGAAATTGTTTTCTATATATTTAATATTTGAAAATAGAATGTTTTATATAGCTCTTCATAATTTATTTTTTTTTTAAAGATTTTGAATTGAAGCTCTAAACAAAAAATTAGTTGAAAATAATTAATTATTGTATTCTTTATATTTATCTATAAACTGGTATCTCTGACTTCTATTATAGCTGGATGTGGATGAAACCTCTTCAACCTATGTTGAGGTAGGAAGTGAAGCTGCATCTGACATCACTGGTTTGTCTTCTCGAGGGTTTGATGTTAGTGACGCTCTTTCTATGGACTCCTCTGCATCAGCTGAACAACCAGACCAATCTATGGAGCTATCATCAGCATGTCCGCAAAATGCAGAGGATATTTGTCTGAACTCATCTGATAATGCTTCCACTACAGCCCAGGAGAATACACAAAATAATGCAACTATTGATGTTTCAAATGACACGCAGGTAGCCTATCAGCAAGCTGTTGAAGTCAGCATCAATATGAATAATCTGAATTATGAGCGAAATGAAAATGCAAAGGAAATTGGCGTAAAGAAGGTTCAGTCTTAAGTCCAGTTTCACAGTTTCTGCCATTTTTGCTGTTCAAATTCCATTTGTTGGTTTCTTTTAACCGCAGTTCAGATTTGTATAATCTTTTTGTGTTCAGAATTGAATTTGTTTGCCTGCAAATTTTAACTGCCGAATACTGCCTGAGCAAAATATTGGAATTGTTGATATTTTAAAAATTTTGAAGTGGTCAGTTTAGCCTCTTTATTTTGTTAAAATGTTTTAACTCATTAACCCACTCCTGTCTACCAAGAAGGGACTAGCAATTTTCCTGTAAAATCCACTTTAAAATTATCTAATTTAAATGTTTATTTAGTTAATAATTAGAAATTAACTTTATGATTTATTTTTATAATACTTATTAGAAATTTTTTTTAAATGATACATTTTAAAATTTATTTTATTTTTTTTATATTTATTTATATTTTTACATTGTACCCTTTTAGAGTTATGGACCTTTGTTTTTAAGTTAATTGAAAGATTTGCAGTAGAAATTGAGTAGGCATCAGTGGATTAAACTAAGTTTTAATTTTTTTTTTTTAATTTAAATAACCAGTTACTGGTATATTTGAAGATATTTTAACCAAATTTTTACTTAATAATTGTAAAAAATATGTTCAATGTATGAATTATAAATAAAATATTGTTATATAAAAAACGTTTTTTTTTTTAATTCTTTTTTTTAATTTAAAAAAACAAAATTTGCTGAGCAACAGTGAGATGTTCAAGAGCTTCACAATCATGATGTCTGTATGCAGTTTTCTTATTTTTTGCTCGTATTAATTTAGAAAACCATTTATATTTTTATAAAAGTTTTCTTTTTCTCTACAGTCCATTTCAAGGAAAAGTGCGAGGGTTGATCCTTTGGAAATGTATACACCATCTTCCACTGGAATTCTTAACCGCAAGTTTACCCTCAACCCAAAATTTCCTGTGGAAATGATGGATCCTGCATTTTGTTTCAGTGTTGTAAGCTACAATATTTTGGCTGACTGTCATTTGCGCAGGTTAGAAAGAAGAAAAAGCAAAAGTCTATATAATCAGCCTGTTAAAATTATAGTGAAGTCTTAATGTCTGAGGGTTGAAGCAGAAGCTTCTTTGTGGAGTTTGTAAATAATTTTATTTTAAATTATTTCACTGGAAACAATACATAAAAGCAACAAAAATTATTTCTAATTGTAATATTAAATGGACAGAATATTTATACGTTCATGCTGCCAAATAGTGTCATTCTTTTAGCATCCTAATTTGTTATTGAGTTTTAAAATTTAAACTACATACAAACATCCACTTATCTTTACTGATATAACAAAAAAATTTAATCATAAACTTTTTTAAAACTTTCGCCCCGAAATATATTTTTAAACTAACCAAACTTACCCAAACTTGAAGAACCCAAAAATGTATTGCTTTATCACAATAACACTTCCACCCATATAAGAATAATTTAGTCAAAACATTTAAGGGGGCATTTTGTATTACCCCGGTATATTATAAAGGCTGAGCTACAAATGACATCTATTGAGAATCTAAATTGTTATGGGGAAGGATATGTACAACCTTTGTAAACCACAAAATCAAATATTGATAAACAATTCAGTACCATGAATGTAATAAAAGTAATGATGTAGACTGTTTAGAAACTCAATGGAAACAATAAAGCAGTTCAAAAAAAAGAGCTATAATATTTTCAATACTTTTCCTTCTCTTTCACCTAATCCTATCTTACATAGAGAAAACATTTGGTGGAAATGATAAGGACATTGAAAATTGTTGATTGAAATGATTTAAGGTTGAAAAATGAAAGTTTATGATTTGACTGAGATAATTCAGTGATCATTAAATTTAAATGATCTAAAATAACTACAAGAAATTTGTATGTCAGATGTGTGTGTCAAGGGGACAACATGGTAGAAATGAAACTTATGTAGTTTGAAAAGTAGTGTTACGTATTTGGTAGTGCTGCTTGTTAATATGAAGTATTTGTTATGGTTGAGGAAAATATAGTCAGATGTGGAGAAAACTCATTGTCGTTGTTTTTTTCAGTTGCAAATATACTAATTTGGTAGATTGATTTTAGACAGTGTGCTTGCCTCAATATTAAATTTTGATCGAGGTGAACTTAGGACATGGGAGATCATTATATAGATGTATCCATAATCTCTTCTATTATAGACAACTTTGTCTGTTTAAAAACACATTTATGTGGACAAGTGCTTTTGTCCATTATGCAATGTGCTAACTTTTGAATGGGTCAACCATTCATTTTATCAAAATAATTTTTTTTTTATGGCACGCTTTTGATTTCTTTCTATTATTTCTTCATGCTGTTAAAATGATATTTATGAACTAAACTGCCCCAACCCAAATAGTACCTCTAAGTAATTTTGATTCATTTATTAAATATTTTTAAATATAATGTACATATTTAGGGTGCATAACATAAATACTGAATAACAATTTGTAGCCAATAAAATGACGTCAGCTGATCAGTAATTGGCTATTTGTTTATTGGTGTACTCTTAAAGTGTAATCATGTGGAAACAGAATCATCAAGGAGACTAAAATAGCCAAATCTTGTTACAACAGTGCCTATTTATTTGTCAACTTAGTTAAATATTTAAAATGTCTTTCAGCTCATACTCATACAATAAGACTAAGCATAAATTATTTGGTATGGTACATTCATTAGAATTAAATAAAATTAATGCAGCTTGCTGAATATCAAATCTATTTGATAGTTGCAAATAACTGGTGCTTAAAAGCAGCCTCTTTTAAGACATTGACGTTGGTAGTAGACGTTAGTTAATCAGTTATGGTGCAATTTAAATGTAATTGATAATCAGCTTCACAAAAAAAACAAAGTTCAGTACCTTGACCGAACTGAGAGTAAATATAATGAAATTATCTTTAAATAATGGATAGAAATTCTCAATTTTTTAATCTAGCTTTTTGTGTGTTCTGTATTTGAATATGTCATTTTCTAATGAGTGGCTTAATCTTCCTTTACCTTTTTTACCCATAAATTAAGAATTTAAAATTATCAAAGTCGTCAATAAATAAAAAAATAAATGTATAAATTTATATTTACAAAAAAAGATTTCATTAAACACAAAATATAGATTTAAAAAATGTACCCATACTTTTTTAAAAATCTCAAAATACTATATTTTTTTATGCGCCTAATAGAAATTGAATCTTAGTATCCTTTGCGAAGGGCATGAATACATATCAGGTTGATTGGATGGTTGTTCAGATGCCTGCTAAATATGTTCGACTGTTCCTTATTTTTTATTCATTTAGAATTCTTGTAATTTTTCTACAGAGGAGACTATTCCTACACAAAACTCCAGTATCTTGACCAAGGCTATCGAAGCATTATTTTGCTCAAAGAACTGGATTATTTGGATGGTGATATCTTGTGCCTGCAAGAAGTCAATCCACTCTACTTTAAAAATGTTTTGGTTCCTGCCATGGCCAGGTAGGAAAGTCAATTATAGTTTATTGTGGTCTTCTACTATGAAGAAGCAAACATAATTACATTTTACTCTGTAATGGTCTGTTTTCCACTTGGTTCATTGTCTCTACAACTAACTGTACTTGTCACAGTCTTAAATTTCATAACATCTTCAATGTGATTTCCACAATTAATGTTTCAAAAAAATCTATGATACCACTTTTCTGTCAATTTGCCCAATTTCATTTATTATGTGTTCCTCTGGGTGATTTTTGTTAAGTTCTCTTCTATTAGCATAATCCAGAACTATGGTTGATATTACATTAAAGATTTTTTAAAATAAATATGATGAAATGTCCTTAAAAACATTGTTTTACTAAGCATTTTAAGTTTCCATTTAATTACTCAATAATGTTTTGTATTGTGTTAACTTCAGCCGGGGCTATGAGGGCAACTTTATAAAGAGAACAAAAGATTACTGGGATGAAGGTGAAGCCACTTTTGTGAGAACATCCAAGTTCACTGTTGTCTCATCTGAGGGTTTTTCGTTAAAAGATTTGGCTTATAAGGTAGAGTCAGAGCAGAGTTACAACACTTTACATCATTCCTTACAGGGTGATTTTTCTTTTTCTATGCATTTCTATAAAAAATATTTTTATTTCAATTTTAAAAGTTAATGTAATTGAAAAGTTTGTGGGGAAATATTGAGGTGTATTTCCTATTAACTCTTTCTCTCCGGAATTATTTTCCGCATTCTGATGGAATTTTCTAGTTTGCATATTTGTTAAGCACTACTATGTTACCTCTTAACCATCATAACTTATTTGTTATTCATCAGAAAATGTTAAGTTTGGTATGGAATTGAACGGGAATGCATGCTCTTTATAGACAATACAGACTTGAGTTTAAATTTTAATATACAAATGTGATTGTGGTGTAAGGAAAATAAAAAATTTAAATAAAAACTCACCAACAGTTCACAAAACGCTCATTCCAAGTCACACAAAGAGAAATATATAATCCAAGGTGTAAAAAAAACGTTTTTTTTCTGAGCTATATCCATATGTGCATCACAAATAATAAAGACAACATTAAAAAAAAGAAAAAAATGAAACTCCAGGGCACATTATCCATTGTCACAGCCACACAAAAAATGTCAGAAAAAACTATTTCCACTGGAAACAATCTCTTGATATTAGAACATATTTGCACTGTATCTTTGTATGTACTAACACTTATTATGGTAAATGGAATATTTAACATAAATTTGTCATATCTTTTCATCTGGGTTTAGCTATGGAAAAGCTGAAAACAATCCATATGAATGAGCGGATTTGACCAAATGTATACCAGTACAGCTAGCCTTGTTCTATAGAATAGTGTTTGCACACTGTCCTTTTTGGAGCTAATAGACACATGTTTTGCTCCGATAAGTCTTGTTGGAGTGTTGATTTTAATTCTGTTGGAATTATTTATTGAGAGTTCAAGCTTGTAAATAATATGTGTCTAGCAAAGTAAACAAAATAGTCAAGGTCATTTGACTTTCTAGTCACAATACAAGCTCCAAATTTACACCTACATTTTTCAAATTGAAGTAAAAACCTGAAATTGTACTCAGTTTTAGTGCTAAGATCAGCAGCTTTCCTTTTATAATCTCCATTATTTGTAGTAGGATCAGTATTAGCTCTTCTTAGCTTCTACAAGGCACTTTAGCTGGGGGCGGGGCTGGATGCTCATCAGCTGATGAATTATCAATTTCATTATTTCGTCACCAGTACTACTAATACTACTACTAGGATTATAATTATACTATTCATCAGAATCAGCCTCTGCATCCAAAATCATAAAAATAAACTGTCTGAATTGTCATCAGAGTAATATTTTCAACCTTTATTTTTATTAGATCGATCACCAGATGGTTCAGGTCAAGATATCATGTTTGTAAACAAAAATAAAATGGACAATCAAAACAACCGCTTCAAACACTTCGTTCTATGTAAAAACTGGTTCAAATAAAGAAAAACTGGATATTTTTCAAAGGGAAATCATTCTAGATTTTCTTAAAAGTAACTAAACCAATAGCTAAGAAAAGAACAGAAATAAACAGGTTTTTATACATCGACGATGCCATCATCGATCCGCCAGAAACCTCATTTAAAATCGACGATGGGAGCGTTGATCCGGAGAGAAAGAGTTAAATTTCAATTTTATTTTTAAAAATTTTATAATTCAATAATATATCTTTAAAGATTGCAGTACCGGTAACTAGAAAATATGAAATATCAATGTTTTGGGTATGTAAGGTAATTTAATTAAAAACAGAAAGGCTGAATGTTCTTGGTATGCTTTGCTAGGTCTGATTATAATGCTAAAAGTGATTTTTTTTTAAAATTTTCGTTTAAATCAGGAATTGGAAAACTGTCCTCTGAATGAAGAAGTTAGTCATGCAGCCAAGAAATACTTAGACAGAGCAGATGTTATTTTGTTGACCCAGGTTAAGTGTAAGAAGACTGGCAAGTTGGTCACCATCTGCAACATTCATGTTGTGTATTCTAATGATGCCCAAGATGTGCAGTGTATTCAGGTATCAATAGTTAATTGCATACATTATTAAATACTACACATGAATAACTGCACACACAAAAATCTTTAAATGTATATAATAAATTTATTATGGTATTTGATACTCTTGTCATTTCTTCTAAAGTATCCTATAAATTACTTGTATTCTATTTAATTATTAAGGATTATATTCTCTCTTTATTTATAAGTAGATCACTTCCAGCCAATCTTGACGGATGTGTTAATAAAAAATTTTCACTATAAAATATTATTTGCTTTCACTCCATGAAATTGTGATTATTTAAGTAACAACAAATTTATTTTATCTTCTTCCATTTTATATATCTGATTTCATCCTACTTTTGCATTTTGAGTTACCATTTTAAAATAATACTTTGAAGCAATAAAATTTTTACTGATTCTTCATATCAGATATGTAGTGCAATAAATAAAACGGTGAGATGTATTATTTATATCAATTAATTAGAAACTGTAAGCACAACTTACTTCGTTCAGAAACCGTTGACCAGACATGGGGTTGTAGAGCAGATAGCTCTTCTCATCCTCATTATACCATTTTTATGTTTGATTTACTTACCTAATTGTTTTGCATTTTATAACAGATAATTGTTACATAAAAATACTGTTCATCATATAGTTTACCCACTAATAACTTACACAGCCATAAGGACTTCAGTCATTAACAACTCGTCACTGCGTATCGGCAAGTTGCCCTGTAAACTTGTTCTTTGTAATCAGTAAACATAAAGGTTGGAAAAATAAGCCGGGACCAATTTATCACTGACGCTGTAGCTGTATTTGGAAAATAACTAGTTTTTCTCTTGTTTTTCTTTTTAAAAATAAGAGATTAGCCATTAGCAATAATTCTTAACTTCTTTCCTATAAAGATTTGCAAAACAAAAAAAAATTTCAGTTGAGCATGTATTTGAAACTAACTCTAACTATACACCTTCATAATATTTTATTGATTACCGGTAGAACAGTACAGTTTTAAAACAGTACAAGTGTAAATGTGTGTGCAGTCATTTTTAAAGTACTAGAAATTAAACATACACCCCAAAAATTCATCAATGGAATACAAATATTTTCCATAAAAGACTCTGCACACTAAAAAAAAAAAATGTTTACTTTCCTCCACTATATTTTGGTGTTAAGGATATAAATTGTTAACTTTTGACTTCGTTTTTAACACCAGATAATGTTAGGATCTGTAGTTTCATTAATAACATTAAGTGTATCAGTGAGTGACCTGAATGATTTAATGTTCAAACTGTTGCAAAAAACTGCTCATAAATGCTAATTTTCATCTTTCAAAAACACTTAACAGCAGCCAGGTGTCTTTTCATGTAAGATGTTTTAATATTGTTAGAAAGCGATTTCGTAAAGGACTATTTAATAAATTGTAATTGAATGTATATTTAATTTTACCATGTATATCTGCTAACACTGGCTTATCTTTACTCTTTTCTTAAATTTTTGTCTCTTGTTTTATTTTTCTTTGTTTACCTAAGTTAAATTTTACACAGTTCCAATATTTCATTTTGTCGGTATTTGGGGAATGTGCATTTATTTTCAGCGCACCAAAAAACAATTAGATATACACTTTTGAATAGAGGCATATCATTAACATAAAAAAATTGTTGATTTTTATGATCTTTTTTAAAGGTGGCCTCTGCCATCAAAAAGCTGGTGGCAACAGCTGGAAATGACCTCTATCCACACATCATTTGTGGAGACTTTAACTCCATCCAGGGTTCTCCAGGACAGCAGCTTGCCAAAGATGGATACCTGTCAGATAATGACATTAAAAGGCTTCAAGCCATAAATTCACTTACTCTTAAAGATGGCACAGTGAGTGTTGATTTAAGTAATATTTTAATAAATAGACTCAGTTGAAAAGAGTGGAGCAGTGCAGTCACCTGCTAGCTTATTGCAATGAATACTATAAGTATGATTGCATTTATACCACCACAACAGTGTGCTGGTCAGCTCCACTCACTTCATTGATTCTGTCATGTTTCTTGTTCATCCCTACTATTATTAAATGCTTTCCTTTTTTGTTGTATGGAAGTCTTTTAAAGGTGTTGAAATATTTTTAATAAAAATGAAGTTATTAATCATATATCCGTCATTGTATTATTATTACGCCAGTTTTAAACTATTGTAACATTCTGCAAAAGAAATTAATTTAACACTAATTCTTTGATGAAATTTTATGAGGCTTTTAAATGAGGTTATTTTCTTTGTACAATTTTTGCATATATTTTAATTTTGATACTCTTTACTAGCTTGTGTCAATGAATCCACTGCATTTTTCATACTCCATAAATAATAAGATATACCGGTACCGGTACTCTTATACCTAAAAGGGAGGTAACCTCTTCAATTGAAGATTAAGTAAAATGTTTATAGTAGTGTTTCTGTAAACAAATGAAAATCAAATGTAATAAAAATCATTTTAGAGCCAATGAATAACCAATAAATCTTTAAATAGAAATTTTAAGCTGTATTCGTATATCTGTATGTGTATATTTCTTTTACATATTTTTAATTTATTTAAACCGTTACAAAATATTGTTTGAATTGAACTAACTGGCCCACTTTGGCCGAGCTGACTAAAAGATTTTTTAATTAAAATTATTAAGTAATGGCTTAATTTTCTGAAGTTGGTGAATATATGGGTTTAAGTACTTTGTCTTAGTTAGGCATTTAAGAAAGAATTGACACCTGAAAGTATTAAAATTCATGTACTGGAACACAAAACAATCATTTATCAAAGCAAGGAACTTTATTTATCAAAGTGACGAACTTTACTTCTTATAATTATGTATAAAAAATATAAGTTGTCTTTTTTTGTTATTGGCAACCACCTTGAGTTGTTTATTCTTCACTTTTAATGCTGTTATGATTGTACTACAACCGTAAGTAAAAAAGATAATGTAAACATAGTACGGGTAGCAAATGTGAAAATTTAGGGCATTGCAATGATCCACTGATAAAAGGGTCAAAGGTTGCTACTGGGACAGATATGCCATATGATGTAGTAGTATGATATATATATAACTGTGTATGTGTATTACTTTTAAACTATCTTAAATTTTTATTAATCTGTTTACTCTTAACAGTAACAGAGGTCAGATATATTACAAATAAATGATTTTATGCAGCTGGGCACCATTTATTTTAACATTTCTTAAAAGGCTAATAATGCAAAAGTGATATGATCATTCTGTCTTTCACTGCAGAATGAAATGTCTCTATAGTCTATATAATGCAGATCTGGAATATTAGCAAAATTTATCACCAAAAACATTATTCAAATGTGTGAATTCTTTTTATTTCATATTTCAGACTTTTGCACTCATAAATCACATGTGGGGAGCATTTCAACACACGTCATCAAACTTGAAAAGTGCTTATGAAATTGCACTGGTAAGGTTGTTATTGGCAAAGCTCCACAAAAATTTACAATCATAAAGTGGTGGTACTTTACAGAAGTAGTTAAGTAGGATACCTTGGCGAGCAATGTCTTTTTCATCTAAAATAATCTGTCACTTGGTAAAGCAATAGCTAAAATAATTACAAGTTTGTGAAATTTAAAACAATATTCTTTAAAACTCCTATAAATTACATCCTCAAATTGTCTATCAAGAAATGATTTGTGTACAATGTACTTATCACAAAATGTCTGTTCATGATACATTCAGAGTAATTGAGATCCAAAGGATACAAAGAAAGTTGTTTATTTGGCTGCAACTTTTGTGGATTGATAGGAATAAAGGAAACAAATGTACAGATGGTTTTTTTAAAGGTTGGATGACTGGTGAGATTGAGGGAAAAAAAAGTAAGATTTTAATTGTAGCATTCTTCCAATATTACAGGGCAGAGAACCCACGACAACAACCTACACATCAAACACATACGGCACTTTGGACTACATCTTCCATTCATCCTTCTCACTGGATACAGTAGGTGTGCTAGAGACGATTGACGAGTATGTGCTGAGGTCAACTGGAGGCCTTCCAACAAGTAGCATCCCATCAGATCATCTCTCTCTCAAGGCAGTCTTCAGACTCAAGTAACGAAATAAGATTTTTGTAAAAAAAAAAAAATTTTTTTTTATTTAACATCACTGACACATGTTTTTACTCTATCATTTTTAAGTTGAAAATTGGCAATATTCAACTCTTTACCTACTGAGTGAAGTTACATCCGCTTTCTAATTGACATAGCTTAGACAGGGTGTCGAAGTATCAGCTTTGCCAAATTTAGTCTTTATCCTGTTGCCTTTAAGGTCGATCCTAATCAATGTAATTAAAAGTTAATACAAAACCAGTTTTTCTTGGTAACAAAACAAAATGAAATTTGAAATTTTTGTTTCATGTATTCAATAAATGAAAAATGCATTGGAAATATTTTAAAATTCTTTAAACTCAGTAGGCAAAGAGTTAGTTTAATAAAACTTATTTGTTCAAATATTTGAAGGAAAATAAACAACACTTCAGTTCTTGTAAATATGAAGCGTTCACTCACTCTATGAAAGTTGACTTTTCTTATCCTGAATAAATTAAGTTGAAGTGACAGTTTTCTGGTTGAGTGTTCATTTTAGTGGGAGTCTGTTGTCCAGATGTCTCCACTATCTATTTTAAAATGACTTTTGAGATGCAAGTGAAAATCTGAGTCTATTTGCTCTACTATTTAGACATCATGCCAGTCTATGACTATGACATCTATCTTTTTAGCTGTTGAAAGATATGATCTTTTGTTACATTCATTAAAAGTTGAAATCACTTGACAGCTAAAGCTATTTGTAGGCTAAATCTCTTTCTGTGTGTCTTCATTGAGTTAAAATCAACAGTACTATCCTTGAAACTAGCACCTGCCTATCTGTTGGCTGAGGCTATAAGGAGTTGTTATAATGGACCCATAAGTCTCCATTGTTTCTGACACCAGCTGCTGACAAATGGGAAGTTTAGCTTATAGATCTAGCAAGCTTGGAAGAGCTAAAAGTACAGTAAGCCCTCACATAATAAGCTGAAGAAGTTAGTAAAAGCTACGGCCCTTCATTTAACTTAACAAAACTTCCATATTGGTAACTTTTATAAAAATCTTTTTTTTGTAAATCCTATTGACGAAATATAACTAAAACGTCTTTTTATATTTACCAAAACATTTCAGATTATTATCAATATATTTGTACTGATACAACTGATCTAATTTTAAAAGATAGATTTGGTTTTTAAAAAGAATTCCTTACAAAACCTCAGTAAGATTTACTTAGAAAATGACTAAGTTTCTCACAAATTACAGAAAAACCCTTCAAGATGCCAGGTAATACTATTTTACATAAATTTATTTAAATTGTTTCCTTGTTTGGAAAAGATACATTTGATTTATTCTTTAATGAGTTGATTTACCCCAGTGTTCTAGATTTAAAAGTTCATTCAAACGGAAAGACTAGTTATTTAATTAATATAGCTGAAGGTTGGCATGACACATAGCTATTATTTAAATTGTTTTTATTCGTTTAAGACTTGTTATATCTTCCTTCTAGATCAATTAAATACATTCAAATTGGGCTCTGTTTTGCTTTTTCTTGTATGCAACTATTTTTAAACCCCACAACTTTTTATATTATAAGGGCCTAAAAAAAAAGGTTCTCAGCGATGGCATATTTTAAAAGATATCATTTTTTTTTATTCAACTAGACTACCCAAGTTCACATAATCCAAATGGTTAAAGGTTTTTTTGGGGACTCAACGATGAGAGCTCTCTTCCTGGCTAGAGAAAGCAATAAATTACTGCAGACAATCACTTTCATCTAGCAGTAGTGACATTCTGTCTAAACATGATCGTTAGGCATAGGGAATCTTGCTAGTGTCTTGGGGATCAAAGAAAGAAAATGCCTGCAAATTAATAATAGTACACAGTAAAAAGGAATAAATAATTTCTTGTTAACAAAGTCACACAAATAATTTATTTGTAATGTTTGGGCTCATATCAATATCAATTGTTTTTTTTTTTATTCCTTTTTTTTTTAAAAATTGCAAGCTACATTTCAAAAGGAAAAGTTATGAAATCAGGTTAATATAAATTCACGGCATTTAAATGAGGGTTTACTGTATACAGTACAAAATTTATTTGTCTTTATATCTACAGTGCTTTTATCGCTGCCCTTTATCAAAGTCCAGTGTTTATGGTTTGTACTATATTCATGTTGATCATTATAGTTCACTTTCCATTTGTTATATTTTTCCTCTCACACAGTGACACGACTTAAGTGTTTGTTTTTAATAAAGTTGGCGCCAAAGTTTTTAGCTTTCTGGATGGGCACTGAAAAAGAGATGTGATACAAACAAGAAGCTAGACTTGTTTTGAAGTGACATCACTTAAATTTTATTTTCAATTCATAACTTTGCACTGACAGCATTGATAGAACCACATGCTTGAGGAGATTTTCTTTCAGATATGAAAACAATGTTTTCATAGCATTGTCTTTTCATCTATTTCTTGAATTGTGTGGAAGTAATGTCTTTCAACAACCATTGTGATTCGTTTTAAAAAGTCTTCATAATCCTGCCTGTAGTTTTTTCTGTTTAATTGGTCTTATTGGCATCGGGTGTGAGTGAGTATATTTGAACAAATTGGTTGTGTAGAGATTCACTGAAAATCTTTTTATCATTGTCATTCCAGCACCACAGGAACACATCATATTTTGTATCCAATCCATGTTTCATTTCAGAGAATGAGAGAACAGGAAGCTTAGTTAAGCTTGTTTTGTTCCTTCATGTTTAACATCCCCGGATCTGGAGCAGCATACAATATTTTTTCAAATATCTCTGGAGTTAAAAGAGACAAAAATTCTACTACCTGTTCTGTAACCGATCACAAGGGTGAATTGGGGTTGAACATTTCATCAAATAAATATTCATGTTGTTTTGTAAAAAAAAAAAATTTAAATCACTTTCTATGGGTATGATAGATTCTAAAACTTGTCACCGATTTTGTTAATTTGATTGGTGTGTTGTTTACGGTTCCAACAAAATTGTTTCCATAATGACATGTTGAAATTTTAGTTTTAAAAAATAAAATCTACTAATGATATATAAGTGTATCCTCTCATTGAGGCTTTGAAACTATGTTATGTTCAGTTTAATTTTTGAGTTAGAAAGACACTATTGTTTGTGCTAATCCTGTTGTAGGATATGTTCTGTTTAGTCCTTAAAATTAATAAGAGCAAATTATTTATTAGATGCAGCCAATTCCTTTTACCATCAATTTTGCCTGAAAGATGCTGACCACATGTAATAGAATTTAGGTGCCATCCCCTTTTCAAGTTAACAAAGAAAATAAATGTGAAACAAATAGTGTTAAAAATAATGTTCCACGTCTTAAAACAGAGGTTAACATGAACATGTTCACAATTAAAAAAATACTGACCTATTTATTTTAGAATCTACATGTAACATATTTTTGGCATTATAATTTTTAAAACTTATTTGAACTAAGATTTCTAACTACTGAAGATTTTAAGAATACTTTTTTTCATATCCTGTAAATGTAAATATGTTGTTGGGCATTTCGCTCAGCATATTTTGTTCCAAAGTTATAGTTTTCATGTAACTTTTATTATGTTGTTTAATTGAAAGAACTTTAACATCAGAATGATAAATGAATTTGACAAAGCATAATTGTAGCATATTTTGTGTCCTACAGTTTGATAGGCTAACATATGGAGTTATTTTTGTCTCACTTCTATTTGAATGAAATTAAGGTTTCCTTTTTTAAATAAAAAAAAATCTTTATCCCCTTTGCAACATCATACACTTAGGTGACTACTGATGCATTTTTGAAATGATCTTGAAAACTCACATATTTTTAATGACACTTTTGTACCATCTACCATGTTATCACTTACATGTGAATAGGTTTCCATCTGCCATAATGTTTTGGTTTTTTCTTGGTGTGTATAGAACTCTTTCTGCGACTGGCAGCTGATCATATAACATTACTTGTTTTTTCACATTTAATAAGGACCTGTAAACTAACTTCTGTAGTACATAATTTATTCCTCAACCGTGTCCATTCTGGTGTTTTGTGGACATCTCCCACCTTAGAGGTTCTCCACCTCTGTTTTTCTGTAGCCCATCCAGAATGCTCATACTGTATTTTATATTTATTTTTTAAAATTTTTATCAAAATTTTCTTTGTTTTTGCGTAATAATTTTTTTTTTCAAAACGTTCTAATTCATTTGAAAAACTTATTTGAGAATACAATTTTACAACGCAAATGCCATCTTCATAGTTCATAAAACAAGAGAATCATGCTGCACTTTTAAAATAAGTTTATACTATGACTTGAGATCATCTGCCAGGGTAACTTAAGTTCCTTAAATGGTGAATCAAAATTTTGGACCTGGGCAATTATAATTTTTCACTTCAATAATAAAATAACCTCTCTTATCTGCTTAAAAAAGTTATTTTTAAATTGCAAGATAATCATTTTAGAAATGAATGATCTAATCCTAAGATTTTAGAATGGCTTGTTGAAAATACCCTCCAGTTTGCATGTACATTTTTTTTATATTTCAATTTTAAGCTCACAGATTTGGCTAAGAACATGCTTAAAGTGAAATGCTATTTTTGTACCAATAAACTGAACAGTTGAAAAAAACAGTAAATAAGTTAATATCCCAAACGAATGCACCAATGAAACGTTTTATTTGAGACCCCTTGAAATAAATGACATGTCCTTTTCTTTTGGTCCTTGGATTTTTATTTTAAAACAAAATATTAGAAAAACCTGCTCTTTTAAATGATTAGACCTGATTCTTCTTATACCTGTACTTCTTTTACATTTAACAATTGAATGATAAGAATTTATTCTAAATTGATTTTTGTAAATAGCCAATTTAAGATCTGTATCCTCCTAATCTTAATTTAAAAACTAAACTGAAAATTTCTGTAAGTCTAATTTTTTTCTGAAAGTTGTTAAATGGAAATTTCTGAACTTGTGCAAGATGTGTTTAATTTAGTTTGTGACTAAGTCCTTATGAATAAAATGGAGACTTTTAAATTAGTATTTTATTAAAATTGTCATTTAGATGGGAAAATTGCTATTCTCTATCATACTAATTTTTTCACCCATCATTTTACAAACTACTATTATTAACATATCTTGTTTGAATAGCTTCGAGAAATGGGGAGAAATTTAACAAGATACATAATTCAAACACTGCTGTTTATTGCTAGGGACTAACTAGAAATTTAGATGCCATTGACAAAATTGTTATGTTATAATTTAAAAATTATTGTTGTACTTGTAGCTCATCAATTGATTTAAATTTCCTTGACCTCACGTACACCCACGCAGACTCACTTAACTTTGTCTTTTTGTAACCACAATAACTTTTATACAGTCATAAATTATTGGTGTATTCTTTGATTATTATTATGAATTATGAAACTTTTTTCAGATTGGTAGCTTGGTGTATTTCATTGTACCTTTTAAGGAAATGAATTATTCTACTATTTCCTAGATCAGTTATTTACAACTGCATGACTGGGCATAAGAAATAGGCAATATCTTGTGTAGCAGAATGTTATCACTTATTAACAAATCTCTAGTAGGAGCTGTTATATAATATTTTTGTTGTTGCTAGTGCTTTAAGATTACAGCCTCATAAATAATGCAATGTCCCATTCAAAGTAATGCCAAGTAATCCAATCAGAGCATGGAGTACTCTAACTGCTATGTGCATTGCTTATATTTTCAACTGGTCGAAGATGGTGACAAAGTCATGTCAGATGGGAATTCCCAATTTTCTTATTTGTTTAGACAATTTAAAAAATAAAATTAACAGCTTCAAATCTAACTTAATCTAAAAATTGTTTAAAATGAAACTTATTAGGTGTTTCTTTTAATTTTGTGAAACTGTTTTTCATCATACTACCTTGTACCCATAGTTGTTTCAGGAGTTTTATTAAAAAATGATTCAGGAATTGAAGCAATATGAAATTGTAAAGTAATAACACTGTTGGAATCATGTATGTTCAGCTGATATATATGTCCAGAAGCAAATACACTGTTCAAATGAAATGTTCTGATTCTCAGTTGTTTTTTTCAAACAATTGTTTAGACATGATATGTTATGTAAACAGTGTTTATACAAATTAATGAAATGTCTCTGTAACATGTGTATCTAAAAAAAACATTAAAAAAAAAAAAAATTATGGAAAGTTTCTGAAATAAAGTAAAGTTCTGAATTTTTACCATGTTTTATTGCTTCTTCTTATCAAGTTCCTCACCTGGAATCAATGGCTCATAAAACACATTTACCACATAACCAGGTGGAAGCATGTAACAATTATTAGTCCCAGATCATCCCAAACTATGGGCAAATAGCATGTAGGAGCTTATAGTTAATAGTGAGAATAGTAATACAAACTCTAGACTGACCATGTCAAAATTATAGCCTGTTAACTCTAAGGCCATAAATAGTGGAGCAAGGTATGCTGCTGCTTGAAAATAAAAGACAAGACATTTTTGTGAGGTGCATTCTTTAGCAGACAATAAATAAAAGAGAAGATTTAAGTCAAAAATAAAACTTAAGTTTTTTTTGAATGTTTCAAAGTCAATTTTCAGAAGTTAATGTCAGAATGAATGGGCCAACTCTGGTTTTCTTTTGTTGGTTGGTGGTAAGCAAAAAAGCCATTGTTTAACAGACTTATTTGAAAGTTTTAAAAACATTACAATAATAAAATGAACTTTTTTAAAAGAAAAACCCAAGTTTTCTTTCAAGTCTAATATTCACGTGGTTGCACACAACCCATAAAATAGCCATTGACAATTCAATTATCCATAGACAAATCTATTATTAGCACTCACTCATTTAAATTATTTGAAGCAGTTTTTAGGCTTTAGGGCATTTTCTTACCGCCATTAAGTCTGGGACGAACCATTTCAAGAGTAAGATGAAATGAACACAGCTTCTGTGAGTGGCGTCCGTTTGGCTGATGTACGGAGCTCACAGCTAAAGTTTTAACTGAGATCATTGTGTTTCAAAATTGAAATGTATCTTTTTTTTTTAGCAAAGGACTCACTAGTGTACCATCTTTATAATAAGATATATATTTTCCCTTTTACACGCTTTAGAAATCGGTTACCGGAAATTTGATCGAAAGAAATTTCGTCGACGGTAAATTGATCGACGGAAATTTGATCGAACGGAAATTTGGTCGAATCTTTTTTTCAGTTCACACGTTAAAATTTTCGTCAAATTTCTTTTTGAACGCACTATACTATACAGTAAAACAAAATAATGCATTCAAAAATAAATTTGACGCAAAATTTTAGCGTGTAAACTAAAAATAAGATTCGACCAAATTTCCGGTCGATCAAATTTCCGTCGATCAATTTTCCGTCGACGAAATTTCTTTCGATCAAATTTCTGGATACGTTAGAGATCATGTTCTCACAATTAGCCCTTCCCAATGACCGTCTTTTTTTTTCCTGACAAGCCAGAGCCAAGTACATTTGGCATGCCATACCTACGTATATCTGGCACCGGTAGTGTGATCTCATTTCAATAAATCATGGAAGTTTTTGACGTTCTTAACCCTAAAAAGTAATAGAAACACCTCCAATATATATGTATATATCTTAAATATATTACTCTTCTGGTGTGACTCGTGGACTGCTTCCATTTACGGCTGCTTCCTAACAAGCGAATTTTGTATTGAGAGTATATTACAAATAATTCTATACGTTTAAAAAAAAAAGGAAGGCTCAATAATGCGTTCAATAGCGCGAAAAATATAATTCCCTATAACTACGTTGAATGTTTGTTGTTTTTTTTAAATAGCGCAACTGCGTTGGTGCGTATGATGGGGAAAGGGTGTAGCTAAAATTGGAATTCTTAAATGTGCGTTACTTGAGTTCATGTTTTGTCAAGTAACTTTAGTGGATGGGAAATTCGCGCATTGCTGTCGCCAATGTTTGACAGGTTATATCTAGTATATATATCTTGTAAAGAGTTTGGATTGTTCATTAGTCTACAGAAAACTCATGTCAATATGCAAGAAGCGCGGTCCCCTCCAATCATAACTATTGAGGGCCATAATCTGTCGGTTGTTGAGCATTTCACATACCTTGGATCCAATATTTCTAATTCTCTCTCCATTGATGAAGAGATAAACATCAGGATCGCAAAAGCAGCAGCAACTATGGCTAAACTGAATAAGCGGGTGTGGAATAATCTCAATCTAACTGAAAAAACAAAACTAAGTGTCTATCAGGCATGCGTGCTTAGTACGCTCCTATATGGCAGTGAAGTGTGGACCACATATACCAGTCACAAGCGGAAACTCAACAGCTTCCATCAACGATGTCTGCGTCGCATTCTACGCATCCGATGGCAGGACAAGGTGACTAACACAGAGGTCTTGGAACGTTCCAAAATGTGTAGCATATTCTCCGCTCTTAACAAGAAGCGCCTTCGCTGGTTAGGCCATGTAAGGAGAATGGAGGGAGGCCGTATTCCAAAGATGCTGTTGTATGGAGAGTTGGCAGAAGGGACAATACTTATTGGACGGCCTCGCCTGAGATATATGGACGTTTGCAAAAAGAGCATGAAGGAAGCCAACATTGAAGTCAACAAATGGGAGATCATTGCCGAACAACGTTCCAGCTGGCGAACGGCAGTGTACGAAGCAGTGAAAAAGGAAGAAGATGTGCGGAGCGAAGCCCTTGCAACAAAAAGAACAGCACGGAAGGCCAAAATTAACCAGGAATCCTCATTCTCCTGCGCGAAATGCAGTCGAGATTGTCACTACAGGATTGGCCTAGTGAGCCACTCGTCGAAGTGTAGGACTACATTATTGCTACTCCATCGTCTCGCGAAGACGGAAGGATGCCATACATATATAATATATATATATATATATATATATATATATATATATATATATATATATATATATATATATATATATTTGTTACGCTTCTGGTAGGACTCCTTGGCTGCTTCCATTTCCGGCTGCTTCCTAACAAGCATATATATATATGGGCCATATATATTCTTTTAAAATTAGATTTCTCTCTTTGCACCTTCATGTAATGTCTTTAAAAACAAGAAGACTCACAGTGTGATACTGTCATAATATTGTCTGTCTGGCATTTACATAAGGTCTAATTAATAAGCTTCACTTTTTGTTGTGTTAATTTCAAATTGTTCTCAATGCTAGTAGTTTAGTAATTTCAGGTGGCCAGTGGACATACCTTGAACTATGTTGCGGATACCCACGACCAATTAGTCTATACCTACATACATATGTCAATTGCAATCTTTAATTTTTGTCATTTATAAAAAGCAGTGTGTATTGGCATATTCCTTAATGCAAAGCATATGTAGCCAAAGTTTTTAGCCTGAATACTTTAAAGAACTGATTTCTAAACACGTATCCTTAAAGAACCATCGCTCTTTAACACAGTCCTTACTGAGAGTTTCCAGTGTGGATGGACACAGAAAGAAGTCTTACGGAGTGCGCATTTATTGAAGCTATAGCGCTAAAATTATGGTACAGTTTGACTAAATCTTTGAGGGGAATTGAAAATAATAAAAACAAATCATTTAAGAAACATTTAAAGACTTTGTTCTTAAAATAAATTTTAGGTCACTAGAGCGCTGTGAGCATATTAAAATAGCTTATGGGTACAAGCGCTATAAAAGTATTCAAAATCAAATCATTAAGTTGTTAAAAAGGCTTTTTTTTTTTTTTTTTAAAATTTAAATATTTACGCGGTATCTGTGCTAAGATCTCTTTACAAATTGATGCATTTTTAATCGACTTTATACTACTACACATATACAAAAAAATATTTAAAAATGAAATATCCGCAATGATGCCAATGGACGGAAGGGTTAGATCATACGAAGCACGACAGTTGAGTTTAGAGTTAGACTTTTATTGCGAGGAATCGAATTTTGATCAAGTTTATTCACAAGAGCCCTTTTTAAATTATGTAACACTCCACGGATTAAATGCCCAGTAGGATATGATTTCCCAGACCCGGGTTCCATTTTTTTGCCGAATCCACGGTTCTTCTTGGGATTGGGTCAACACCTGGGTCTAGAACTGAAGTATGACGTCTTGGGATCGGGTCAACACCTGGGTCTAGCACTGAAGTATGACGTCTTGGGATCGGGCGCTCTAAATAGATGGGAGAAACTCGGCTACAGTCACAGTATATATTTCTTATCCCACCGGCCCCCAACGTGTGAATTACTGCGAGACACTTGGTCAAAACTAACCGGACCCGAAACAAACACACACGCTATACAACCCCGGCTGATAAATGGAAGTGGATGGGGTGGGGAGAGACCAGTTGTTGGGGGGGGGGGGGCTGAGGGTTAAGTGACCGGGGTAGTTGGCCTCACTTACCCTTGATGGAGACCCGTGGAAAATGTATGGGAATTTGTAAAGATAGTTTATAGGTTTTCGTTGGTATTTGTAACGTACACTGTGGGTGTAAGGGGGATTTTGTTGCGGCGTGGGTGTAAGGTTTTGTTACAGCGTGGATGTAAGGGGCATTTGTTTCAGTGTAGATGTAAGGGGCATTTGTTTCAGTGTGGATGTAAAGGGCATTTGTTACAGCGTGGAAGTAAAGGGCATTTGTTTCAGTGTGGATGTAATTGTAAGTGACATTTGTTTCAGTGTGGATGTAAGGGGCATTTGTTACAACGTGGATGTAAGGTGCAATTGATTCAGTGTGGATGTAAGGGGCATTTGTTACAGCGTGGAAGTAAGGGGCATTTGTTTCAGTGTGAATGTAAGTGTAAGTAGCATTTGTTTCAGTGTGGATGTAAGTGTAAGTGGCATTTTTTTCAGTGTGGATGTAAGGGGCATTTGTTACAACGTGGATGTAAGGGGCAATTGTTTCACTGTGAATGTAAAGGGCATTTGTTTCAGTGTGGATGTAAGTGTAAGGGGCATTTGTTACAGCGTGGATGTAAGGGGCATTAGTTTCAGTGTTGATGTAAATGTAAGGGGCATTTGTTTCCGTGTGGATGTAAGTGTAAGGGGCATTTGTTACAGCGTGGATGTAAGGGGCATTTGTTTCAGTGTGGATGTAAGTGGTATTTTTTCACCACGGATGTAAGGGGCAAATTTTCAGTGTAAATGTAAGTGGCATTTGTTTCAATGTGAGTGTCAGTGTAAGTGGCCTTTTTTCACCGTGGATGTCAGGGGCATGTGTCTCAGTGTGAATGTAAGGAGCATTTGTCTCAGTGTGGATGTAAGTGTAAGGGGCATTTGTTTCAGCGTGGATGTAAGGGGCATTTGTCTCAGTGTGGATGTAAGTGTAAGGGGCACTTAAATTGTTTCAGCGTGTAATAATTAGTAATACCGCAAGCCTTGGCTCATTGTTTTGTCAGATTATTTCAGCTTTCAGCCAGGCTTGGACTTTGTCTCCTATACATTTGTCATGCTAACAACTTACAGTAGGTATACAAAAATTTTATAATATTGTCAACGTCAGTGATGTATTACAAATTATCATCAATGGAAAACAGCCTCACCCTGGGTGAAATTCCATCCTAGAGTTTGCTTTTGTACAATTGTCGTTTTCCTCAAGAAGCAGGTATATGCAGACATAGTAGGCATAGCAGGCATAGTAGGCAAGAGTCAATTTCTGAATGCGAGCTTTCTGAACCTCATTTTTGAATGGAGACAACCCTAACTACTAAAGACGATGTGAGTTCATTTCACATGTTTTCGTTCTAAAATTGTATCATGAAATTGAACTCTGAGCTGCCAAGTGGGTTTGTTAAAGAATGCATGAAATTGATGCAAACTAAGGGTGATCATACACTAGGTCCGGATTTCACCGGATTTTAAGACTGACGACGAGACCGGTTGCTCGGTAGAACTGTACATCGGACATTGTAGAAATTGAGAATACATTGCAGCCGATCGCATCCGAATTTTTTATTGTTTATCATAACAACGGCCTTGACCCTGCTGTCTTTCCGGTGACGAGTATTAAACTAAACATAGATTTTAAATGAGCGTGTTGTATTAAAAAAACTGGAATATATGAACATATGTTTTATTTGATGAAGAATCCATTATTAAAATTATTATTTTCAGAATGAACCATTATACTTTTGACTACCTACATACAGTGGTATGCTTTGTTGGTGCAAAGTATAAATTAAATTATTAATTGTTGACAGTGGGGCATAGTGCAGCAGAGTGACAGTGGTATTTTCGTTGAATCAAATCTATACAACCACATAGGAACGGGGTCTTTCCCCTTTCCTTAACCAAGACAGATACCTGGGATCAATAAATACACATCTTCCATATGTTTTTCTGGGTGACCAAGGTTATCTGATGCGACCATACACAACCAGTGGTGATACTGTATCACGAGAAATTGAAGTTTACAATACAGACATAGTCGGGCCAGTTGAGTGTGCATTGGGCTTACTTGTTGCACAATGGAGATTCTTAAAACAGAATTCAAGTTGATCCTAAAAATGTGGACAAACTAGTCATTTCTGAAGATCAGTTGGACATGTTATTAGCTTCAAATACAACAGCTGGTAACGCTACAAGATCACCAACGGGAAGATCACAACGAATATAATTGAGAAGGGAATGATGCATATAATATCCGTGATTGCTTTAAATTTAATTTTAACATTTAAGTTTAAGGAGCAATTGACATCCAGTACTGGTACAATAAAATAGACTTTTACGTCCCATGAAAATGTAAAATATATTTTATGAATTGATTATGAATTGATCCACGTTGATCTTTTTCCATAATAATTTAGTGATAGCATTACCGTGTGCTACAGAATCAATGGCATTATCCATGCTAATTTAATATTTGTTTATAAACAGTTTAATTTAGTTTTCTTTTAAAATTTAGATTAAATATAATTTATAAATTTGGTAAAAGCATAAATATTCTACATGGAACTATATTTATTAACTGTATTTATTATGTTAAAATTATATTTGATTCATTATTGTGTAACAAAAATATATCCTAAATTCAAGTGATTGACATTTCTTTGAACTTTGAACTTATTTTCCAATGTTACTGTTTTGCAGGTCTAACAGTAACAGGATATGCAAACTTCAAAATAAATGCATACTTGTTATATATAATTTTCATTTCTTAATTGCTATTTCTAATTATAATTATATTTAGCTATTATATGATCAAGTTTGTTCAAAACAATTTGGTTTTATTTACCTAATCTTCTTGCAATAAAAAATAAACATTGACCCAGACACGCAGCGCCGCCATTCGCACCCGGGTACCATTAGGCTCAATGCTATTCAGATGCCATTTGTTGTAGTGTATTTTAGTTAAAATGAAGAATTAAGTTTACAAACGTATAGTACATTCAATTATCTTTCATTTCATACCTCATTTGGTCTTACAAACCCAACAATAATATTTTTAATAGTTTTTTAATCCCAAACTCTCACTTCTGGTACCCGGGTACCAATAGGTGCAGCCTTTATCCATATCGATCGAACTAACTTAAAATAGTAATAAAATAAAATCATATGCCCACTCCCGCCACTCACTTGTATTGAGCTCTTCTGCTATTTTGTGCTAAAGTTTACTACCAATATCCCTATTGTGGTAATTTTTCGTTATGTCCCATAGTGGCATGCGGTCATGAACTAGGGATATTAGCTTGTCTATTTCTACCATTTTATTTTATTCAGTTCTATAATTTGTATTTATCTTAAATTACTTTTATTGGATCCGAATGAATCCTACACACGGATGATGCAAAGAAGACCTGCAATGACGTCATTTGCTTGTTTTTTTTTAAATTTAGCTTCGGATCATTCCGTCGAACATCGCTCTAATTATATGGTTGCTATGTCTCATAGTGGAGAGCGATCATCCACTTGAGATTTTAGTTTATCAATTTCTACCATTTTAATTGATAAAATGCTACAATTTGTATATATTTAAATTACTTATGATGGATCCAAAGGAATAATACACAAATGAAAGGCTATTCTAGATTTTAAGGTGACATTTTTGTACAAACAATCTGTAAAAAATTACATGCCGCCATTTTAATTGTTTTTAAAATTAGCTTCGGACAGCTCTGGCGAAAAAAACAAATAAGACCGGCGCGCGTTACCGACTTTCACCGATGACGCCTGAGCAAATGTAGCTGTGTTCACTTTGTTATTGCATTTGTTTTTTTATACCGATCCAGTCTTGTCGTCAGTCTTGGAATCCGGTGAAATCCGGACCTAGTGTATGATCACCCTAAGTCATTGAGATAGGCTCATGCAGCTTGTGGGAACTCGCACAAAAGGGAAAAGGGTGGGGGGGGACAGGCCCACCAACTTTCTCAGTCAACTGTGACCCAAACAAATAGTGTTTGATTAGCAATTTGTATGCGCCATGTTGGTTGGACGGCGGAGAGGTGTTCAGACAAATTAATCACAAGTCTGATCCTGCATTAAGTGGGGCGATGCAGAGCAGGAACGGCATTTGCATAGGGCAGGGTGGGGCATTTGCCCCCCCCCCCTCTCCCTCGAATTTGCAGGTTTTTTTTTTAATTGCTATATACTGTGGCACCTCCAGTAATAAATAACTTAACAAGACGACCAAGTTTTGGTTTTTGCCCCCCCCCCCCCTTTCCTGAAAAACCTGAAATAACGCCCCTGATGCAGAGGCCGCTGGATAGTGAGTTAATGTCGAGCCGGTCTTTATATAAGCTTTAGAATAGAAACTTAATCCAGGTGCATAATGGTGGTCTCAAAGATAATATTTTTATTCTTATCTACAAGCAACATTTTTTTAAAAAAGTATATACAATTCATCCGGCTTTCCGAATTGCGCCCCTTCCCGACTCCTTTATATTTCAATGGGCGCCCGATGGCACGTACCTTGTCCGGACACACCTTTGGAATACATTTGCTCAGGACCGGCCTAAGCTATTTTGGCGCCCCAATGAGTTCTAACATTTTTGGCGCCCCTACCTCATACACATTTTTTGGGTCGGTGTTAAATATTAATAAATTTAAGAAGCGCTGCTAGAGAAGACATAATTTAAAAGTCCTAAAATAACAATATTATTCTGACAGCTAGGCATTAACAATAAATCATTATAAGTGTTATTTAGATTGTACCGTAGATGGAACATTAAAAACTAATCTAATCTGTTTGAATTTAAAATTTAAACAAGAAATGATCCGACTTTCAAAAAATTTATAAAAATAATATAGCACTTAGCTGAGAAGTAGTGTCCAAGAGGGAAGCAAAAGATTTATCAAAATATTGCCAAATACGAGAGACTTTCCTGAGTTATAGACGTTTTTTTAAAAAAGATATATTCAAATCAATTTTAGTTTAGAACAACTTCTTTCTAATATAAGAACGTTCAGTGGGTATTTCTGACATAGCGGCCTTTGCACAATAGATAATATTTCAAAACATTATTCATTTACACTTATGTCTGAGATATTTCCAATTAGGATTTTTCCTCACAAGAAGATGATTGTTATCCGTAAAAAATTGTTGCTTTGTTGTTTCATTTCAAATGGTTTGGGTTTCTTCCATAAGTTAAATAATCATTTTTTTTTAAAAATTCAAATTAAAGGGAAAATAAATGACTTAAAATAGCAATTAAATGTACTGTAATGACATCAATGTCTCCACTTTATTTCTGAATTTGACAGCTGTCTTATTTCTACTTTGATCAATCCCTCTAAGCTGAACTTAGCTCCATTCTTATTATGGCATGGTGTCTAGACAGTTTTATAAAGTTGTACCGGTAGCCATTTAGATAGCAAGCGTAGTCCGGCAATTTTCAAGCCTGGCTTATCTACTGATCATCGCGTCTGCTCACGGGACGTAGAAAAGCACCATCTAAAGTTTGTTAATTACATCGTGGGTGTTCTGTGCCTGGCATGGATACGGGTCATCTGTTTCAAACAGATGATTTTTTAATTTATTTAATGAGAAAAAAAATGAGAATTTCCGGACAGCCGCCTTGAAGGAAATAACAAAAACTGCCCACAGGTTCCCTGAACTGAGATTGAAGAAGGCCATCACAAAAAACTGATGTATCATTGTATTGCACACTTGACGTTCGTGTATTCATGTTGTACAGGGGTGGGCAAACTTTTTGTACGTAGGGCCACATTGACAAATGTAAAGCTCTTGGGGGCCGCATGTATATTATGTCCAATTTTTACATGTCGACAAACATTTCTCTATATTAAAATCGGTAAATTCGCATTTTTTTTTAAAAATAGAAATTTACAAAGAAATTTGATAAAAAATGTTACAACAATCGTAGCAGTACACGAAATTCTGTAAAACTCAACAAGATAACTTTAAAACAGAGCAATTTTTTTAATTTTCTAAATGCCTTCGAGGGCCGCATAAAAGCAGTTGCCGGGCCGTAGTTTGCCCACCTCTGAACAAGTGAAAGAAAGGATTCGTCAAGCAATTGGGCAGTACGATGACCTCCTGGTGTCTGTAAAAAAGCGCACATTTGAGTGGTATGGCCACGTTACCAGAAAACAAGGGCTCGCTACAGAAATCACACAGGTCACAACTAGAGGAGGAAGATGAAGAGGAAGACAGAGAAAAAGATGGGAAGATATCATTGACGGAATTAAAACTATGGCTCGCCAAAGAAATCATGAGGGCACTACTAGAGGACGAAGAAGAAGAGGAAGACAGAGAAAAAGATGGGAAGACAACATCAAAGAATGGACGGGATTAAAACTAAGCGATGCTATGCGTATAGTGCCAAAGACCGAGAGGAATGGAGAAGGATAGTTTTCATGTCATCTGTGGCGCCCCATCGGTCCAAGGCCTAAGGGACATAATGATGATGATGATGATGAACTTAAATAGCCGGTTAATCCTACTTCACATCCGGCTGAGGACTTCCTTCTGACTTGGGTGGGTGAGGTTGTTTTTCTTCTTCTTGTACTCAAAGATTTATCTTCTTCCTCAAGAATAGATCTCTTGCTGGCTGATACATCCATCTTATCTTGTTATTTAACCATAGCTTTCGACGACTCATGACGATTTAGAATTTAGCAAGCCATGTGTTATGCCTTGTCGGGCAATGGTAGCTGTGTCTGCATGCCATCCTAGGATAACAAATTAGATTCAGTTAAACCTGTAAAGAGTGAAGCTTGAAATAGCGCCACTCACCACCGACCCGAATCACTTTCAATATAATATTGTTAGAAATGGCGCAAATCCTGACAAACGCAAAATGAGCAAGGGCGGGATTTCCTTACACACTAAGTAGGTATACGCCTAACGCCTCTAAAATCCAAGGGAAAAAAAAAGGGGGGGGGGAGGAATGCTCAAAATTGAACAATTTTCATTTTATGGATTTCCGCACTTGAAGAAATATAATTTACTTTTTAAAAAAACATGAACATTATTTTTTTTTTTAAATCAACTTTAAATTTGGTTTCGCCCGCCACCTAACAAATTTACCTCTTCAATTTTGTTTGTTTGCGATATTGCCCATCGCATGGGAACAGTTAACGAGTCGCGATTTTGAACTCCCGGGTCAAACGCAACAAGTCCATGGGCCATTTTGTCATTTGAAGGATTTTAAACGGTTTGAAAAATAATAAATTCTCGAAGTTCTAAATTATTCATTTTAACCCGTAAAAAAACCCGACTTAAAAATTTAAAATAGATCAATCCAATGTCATTGACATATTGATTTGTGTCGGGTCTGATGACGGGTCTGATGACGGCGCTTCTTCTTAGCATTATTTCAAACATCGAACACACAACCACGTTAGTACATACACAGTCGTGTTAGTGCATACACAGCCGTGTTAGTTTGTACACAGCCGTGTTAGTACTTACATAGCCATGTTAGTACATACACAGCCGTGTTAATAAATACACAACCGTGTTAGTTTATACACAGCCGTGTTAGTACATACTATGCGATCTTTTATATGGCCTTATAAATGGTGTTAGTAAACATTATTCGAACATGTTTTGGTCGGTAAATTATGTGAGTAAACAATCCCTAATCTCTGTAGACTGAAAGCCCCTCTCCACTCCCCTCCTCTCGTTCACTTCCTGTTGTTCGCAGGAGGTCACAATGCTCTTGACCCAATGACCCCCTAGTTGAGGGGAAACGACCCTCGGCCGAGGTCATACTAGGTCCACCAAAGTTTATGCTTCCAGGGCTGCGATTAGTGTGGAGGGCTGTGCAATGTGTTGGCCACTGGTATCTCGGCTCCTGACTGGACTCTAAAACAACGGGAGGGTATGGTGTCGACCGCACCAACTGATCGCCGGTTCTAAAAATATGAGCACTCTACCTTTATGCAAGTTACTATGACCTACGCTGTCCTTTCTCGTTGTCGGGGCCTATGTTGTTTCATATCTGGTATTGTAGCTAAAACTATAATGTTTTCTTTTTTTATGTTAACTCTCACATCATTGGCCATATCGAAAATCAATATTAACCGGCTGCCAGACGAATTCTTCTGCGTGTCCTTTCTCTTTCTTTCTTCTTTTTTTTTTCTTCTTCCTGTCAAGGCATAATTATACCATGGAATTATTATAGCTTTATAGCATTAACTCATAAATTTACGTTGATATAATTGTACATTCCATTTTATTTGTAAAAAAATCTCAGATAGGATAACAAGTAGAATGTAGAAACACATCTTGTTGGCGGTTTTTTGAGATAATTATTATTTCTTAATTTTTTTAAATTTCAGAGCGATAAATTACTTTGAATATAGGGTATCCATTTATATCAATTGAGCAATGAACACTATACATAGATTTGGTATTGGTCTGAATTACTTTTCGTACTTTATTTGCTCTTATAGTGTTATCTATTTATTTTCATGAAATATTCTCTCGCTCTCTTTCTCTCTCTCTCTCTCTCTCTCTCCCTCCCTCTCTCTCTTCTCTCTCTCTCTCTCTCTCTATATATATATATATATATATATGCGTGTATGTGTGCGTGTCTGTGAAAGAAATTTTAACTACGGTGAGTCTCAAATTTAAACGACGTTTGGGTCATTGGAGTAGCAAATGTGGGGAGTTGCTCCGGAAAGGGGGTGGAGTGGGTTGGGGCTACAGGACCTCACATTTGATAGAGGTGATTATAACCGGAAATTGAAGTTTGAGATGTCGAACTAGCATCAGACAGCGCACGCCTGGACGACACCCCATACCTACCGCCCATACCAGCACCCGCACGCAAGACAAATTCCCCTTGAGCTTTGTGGTATCCGAGTTAACGCCCCTTTCCGTACCATCGAAAGAACCTAAACTGAGGTCCGACCTTTGATCTTTGCCAGCTGAGCTCATGTCATATTTGTGAAGCGTGTTGTCACGCCGTTCAACCCCTCCTGCCCCCCCCCCCCCCCCAAGTTTTACTGCACCTAACGGCACCGCCGCCCACTCCCCTACTTGAACTTTAACTTTGATAACGTTGCCTAACAAAGATAATTGTTATAAAGATCTGATTCTTAGAATTCGATCTCCTTTAAAAGAGGTGATCAAGTCCGCTTTCCTGGTGCTCAGCCAATGTCTTCATCAGAACCGTAGACGCAGAATATGAAAGAATTCAACAGTTAAAATCGTATAGATGTATCGACTAGCAAGCAGCTCTAATTCAACCGATCAAATCAATTTTGTAAATTTTTTTTTTTATTTTTTGGGGGGGGGGGGGGCGCGATCAAGTTTGTAAATATATTTTGAGAGGGGGGGGGGGGTTGTCGTGCAACGCCTTTCGATGAAACTGTGATTTAGCTTTCGTAACATTTGCTTTTTTGCGTGGCGGGGTCGTCAGCCCTGTGCCTGGGCCCTACATAGGTTGTAGCGCCACTGATGATGACTTTCGATGAAAATAACGTTTAAAAAAACTCCAAATAATGGCGTTATAAAGCAGTCGCCAAATCAAGACACAGCAACGGTTTAATTAATGAGAACGGTTGTGACTTTCAATGACGGTCACGTTACTCAACAACACAAATGCGTAAGGCAAAAAGGAATATTTTCAAGATCGTGAAAATCCATTTTTTTCCCTCAATCACATATTATATTTAGGTTAAGATATTTAGACAGCGATTTAAAATACGTTTTACAAAAAACGAGTATCGCCATTTTAGTCCCGGAAACCAAGAGGATCAGACAACCGTTTTCTGTGACACGGCACGTGATGACCGTCTTTCGTGTACACTTTTCACACATTGTCAGCAATACAGCGTTCTGAGGTGTTCCTAAGTCGACATTGATATTCTGAAAAGTTAATGAGCTGGACAATATTTGACAATTAAACAGGAGCCTTACAATTAGATATATTAACCATGTATTTATACGGGATCAGATGATAGATAAATAAATACTAAAATCCTTGACGTGGGAAAATAAATCAAAACACGAATCTTTATTTACACGTATCATGTCACAATATCATGTCACAATATAATGTCACAATATCATGTCAGAATATCATGTCGCAATATCATGTCACAATATCATGTCGCAATATCATGTCGCAATATCATGTCGCAATATCATATCGCAATATCATGTCACAATATCATATCACAATATCATGTCACAATATCATGTCACAATATCATGTCACAATATTATGTCACAAATATATTTTGGCAGTTGGCTTTAGCTTTATTCTATAGTGAGGAGTTGGTGCAGGGGAGGGGAGTAAAAACATCTTTAAGAAGGTCTCCAGAAACTCTAGAGTCGATTACAGCTAATTTCTTGACCACTCTGCGGGCGTACTAAAAATGTTGGCCTTTATGGATGTGGTACTTTATACTCTATATGTCAACTTAAATTTTTTTAAATCGGAGTTATGACAACGATTATTTTAGGGTACTCATGTATCGTCGGTAGGCATGTGACATGTGCCGAATAACTTTGGTGTTCTCGATATGTCTGAGACAGATGAGACAGATTACGGTTGACTGATATGTCTGAGACAGATTAAGTTTGACTGATTTTTTTCTTCTTCCTCGAACGAGATGTGATCAAGTGCTTTGAGTCTTGAATGGTGTAGAAAATAATTGAATGAATTGTCATGGCTTATATGTATGACACTCTGTATCTCTAGGTACTCTCCGGGCTTATATGTATATGACACTCTGTATCTCTAGGTACTCTCCGGGCTTATATGTATGACACTCTGTATCTCTAGGTACTCTCCGGGCTTATATGTATGACACTCTGTATCTCTAGGTACTCTCCGGGCTTCCACGAATAAATATGCGATTGTTGTAACACTGACCTTGCCGCTCTCAGTGATCACGTACATACCATCCCCGATGACTGAGTACAGACCCAAGTCTGTGGGGGATGCGGTAAGGATAGATCTTGGAGGACAAGGGCGTATGTCCCAAACTATAATAGGGTAAAAAAACGAAGCAAACTAGGGTAACGAATGAGGCAAACTAGGGTCACAAACGAAGCAAATTAGGGTAACGAATGAGGTAAACTAGGGTCACAAACGAAGCAAACTAGGGTAACGAATGAGGCAAACTAGGGTCACAAACGAAGCAAACTATAGGGTAACGAATGAGGTAAACTAAAGTCACAAACGAAGCAAACTATAGGGTAACGAATGAGGTAAACTAAAGTCACAAACGAAGGCCACTTGCGCATAAAACTACGGATTCTGGGAGAATTTAAGACAGATTGCGTCAAGGTTTTGTGGAGCACTCAAGTTGAGTTGCAAACCTGTTGTATTGGTGAGAAGATCAGAGGTCGTCTGTACCAACCCACTTCCTGTGTAAGGGGGCAAAGCTGAAATCACTCTTTGCTTGGTTTGGGCATGATGTTTAGATTTGCCCACCTCTGTCTACAGCTTTGGCTGCCACAGATAGGGCTGCCACATTTAATTTTTACATTCTATGGATAGAAATATTTTTATATTCTTTATCGCTCTCTCTCTCTGCCAGTGGCGTAGCGAGCATTAACTCGCGCCTGGGGCACAATACCTTTTTAGCGCCCCCCCCCCTATTCGGAAACCATACAATATTATAGTAAAATATACTATTTGGCGCCCCTTTGTGAGTAGCGCCCGGGGCATGATGCCCCCTTGCCCCCCTCACTACGCCACTGCTCTCTGCCTCTCGCGCTCTCTCTCTCTCTCTCTCTGTATATATATATGTCTCGAAATTGTTGCTATCAAATTCAAAAGTCTCTGCTTTGAGCTATTTTTCCATTATGTTAGATGTTCATGAAACACGTTCCCTTTCCAAATCTGTCGCCTGGACTTGCAGTATTTCTCAAGCATGACCCATTTCGATGGGTTGGATCTTTTAAAAAAGTTTATTCTGCAACTTTTCGGGGGTTCCCCTGTGCTGTTTTCCAAGAATATGACACCATAAACTTTAATTTTTTTTCTAATAATGGCAATGTTATTACACTATTATTACATTGTTATTACAATAATCTTACAATGTTTTAAAAATATAATATTTGTATAAATTATATCGAAAGTCATTTTTTAAAATGAATTATATGGTAGTCATATTTTTATGAATTTTATTGGTAGTCATATTTTTAATGCAATGGTTCCCAAACTGTGCTCTTATCGCCTTTGCTTATCCAAGGCAGCTCATTTCCAATTCTAAGAAGAACTCAGCGAACAGCGAAAAATGTCCCTTTCTTTTTGTTGAATTAATGGGTTATGTAAAAAGGATGAAATCCATTTCTGTACTGACAAGGTGCATTCAGTCATTTGTAGAGGTTTCTGCTAACAGTTATTTCTGAGGGCGTCAGTGTTTTGGGCCACGCCAGATCGATGGCTTTTCCGATCACATTGATAATGAACATAAATAGTCTATTCACAATTTTATAGGTAGAAGGTTTTCGAAACATATAAAATTTTGTATTTTAATTTGACGTATTGTCATTACTATTATTAGAGGTTTTATATAGCACGCTACCACAGCATAGAGGTTTATTTTAAAAAGCTCCCTCTTCCTCTCTCTCTCTCTCTCTGACCCTTTATGTATGTGCTTAATATGAAAGTGCAAGATTTCCCAACAGCGTATGACAGAGCCACCAACAATGGTGCTCTTATCTTCCAGCAGTTTTTCCGTTATAACTTCAAAGTACCGAGAATCAAACTTCGAATATAAGACCTGCAAACAGTTTCTTCATTAGCATACACACATGTACATCAATAATGAAATTTGAACAAAATATTCTATGGTGGGCCTTTCATTCACCCCTCCCCAGCCTACCTATTCCATAATAACATTTATTTTTTATTTTTTATTATTTTTTTTGCAGTCAAGTTCCCAAGACCCGTAAACCCTGACCTGAAAAAACAATCAAATTCGGGAAAACCCAAGTTTCCCTCGCCCCACCCCACCCCCCTCACAGACTTTCTCACTTCGACATTGTCTTTTCCCCCCGTGGACACCTGATTTAAGTCAGATTAAGTAGGCAACGAGGCGGTGCCGTGTGCAGGAACATGTTAAAACAATTTGTCAACAGATGCAGCCACGTCTTCTCAAGTCAAACAGACCCCCGGACTGGTCATCCAAGCTCTCTGTACATTTGTTCTCCTCTACCCCTCCCCCTCCTCCACAGGTGTTGATTTTTCCACTGTTGTTCTTTACCTCCAATCCTGCATGTTTATCTGTGTGCTTGTCAGTCTGTCAGTCTCATGGCCGAGGAGTCGGGGAAAAGTCAAGACTCCGTCGTCGGGTATGCAACGTCATCTTCGACAACAGAGGTTATCCAGTGTCTCCGGCATGAGACGCCTTCCTGTGTCTCTGACATGATGCATCATCAAAGTGTCTCCGAGTTAAGACACCATTAAGTGCCTCTGACGTAGGACACAACCCATTGTCTCTGACATAAATATCATTCAGTGTCTCTGACATGAAAGATCATACAGTCTCTCTGACATGAGAGATCATACGGTGTTTCAGACATGAGAGATCATACAGTGTCTCTGACATAAGAAATCATACAGTGTCTCTGAAATAAGAGATCATACAGTGTCTCTGACATGAAAGATCATACAGTCTCTCTGACATGAGAGATCATACGGTGTATCAGACATGAGAGATCATACAGTGTCTCTGACATAAGAAATCATACAGTGTCTCTGAAATAAGAGATCATACAGTGTCTCTGACATGAAAGATCATACAGTGTCTCTGACATGAGAGATCATACAGTGTCTCTGACAAGAGAGATCATACAGTTTCTCTGACATGAGACATCACACAGTGTCTCTGAGACGAGACGCCATCTTGTGTCTCTGAGCTAAGATAACAGTTAATATCAAGTGTCTTTGACATAAACAGCCTCTATATATGCGTCTATATATTTAGCAATGCGCGCACTGTCAGTTTGGTCTGAAGTTTGAGACATCCTTACATCGCTTCTAGCAGAATAGTTTTTTTTTAAAGTTTTTAAATTTCAGAATCCATGACAACATGCAATTTGTTTAATTGAAACGTTGTCATGACTTATAATATGTTAGACGTTTCTGCACGGTGTAAACCATGGCAAGAACGAACCTCTGGCCATAAAATCTATAGCCATTCTAAAATTGTTATTATTCAAGTTTTAAATAGCTGTATTACACTTGAAAAGATTATTTGAAAGGCGTGCGGTACCTAAGAAAAACATAGAAAATGTGTAGCTTGACCTCAAACACACACAGAGTTAAAAACAAAACAAACCAAGATATATCAGAAGTTCAGGGTAATAAACAAAATGTCCCAATTCCACGGCTTTGGTTCACACCATAAAATCTTGCTCTGCTGTGAAGAAAGTCAAGTGATAAGAGCACATGGAAAATTCCTGCAAGCCCTCGCTGTTGTCTCGGGGTCCACTTGCAGCATATCTCGCCTAATCAGGGGGGTCAGACCCTCGTTCCTAATGGCTTGTCTGGGAATTAGCGTCCTACCGACAGTGCTGTTTCTTTATTGTTCGTGGGACCGAGACTTTCCTAAAGGCCCTTATACGTGGGCTCTCAAACAGTGGCTCGAGGAGTCCAATTTAAAAAAAATAAAAAATTTTAGCCTAAACTTAAGTAGTGACCATTTCCCCCCGGCTTCTGGATACAGGAGAAATGTAGGCACCATTAAAGAACAAAATGTAAAACGTACCAAAAAAGGGATAATTGGAAAAATGCATTTAAAGTTTATAGCGCCATTCTTCCATTATTTAACTCACAGTTGAAAAGAAGCGCATGTTTGTTGGAATGGAAATTATTTTGAAATGAAATTCTTTTAACGGAGATTTATTTATTTATTTTGTAAAATTATTTTTTTTTAATAAGGCAAAATGAGAGTGAGAAATGGGGGAAAAAAAATGTTAACATTTTAATAACATTTCATTTTTTTTGCTTTTCCCCTATCATTTCACATTGAATATTTTTTATATATATATATATATATTTTTTTTTAATAAATAAAAATTCAGGTAACCGAAAAGAAGACTTGCCAAACACCACTCATAAAACTGCCCATCGAAGAGTTTTTTTTTTTTTAAATTTACAAATCGAAATAGATCAATAATCCTCCAAGATTGCGATGGAAAAAAGAATCGAAGCACATACCTCTCCGTGCGTCACTGACGCAATGATTCAATATGTTACAGTTGGTTTTAGATCATCTCTTTGAGAACACAGTTATGTTTGAGGTCCCCTGGTAGAGATCCCCGTTATATTTGAGCTCCCCTGCTAGGGATAGCCGTTATATTTGAGATCTCCTGGTAAGGATCGCCGTTATATTTGAGATCTCCTGGTAGGGATCATCATTATTTTTTAGATCCCCTGGTAGGGATCACCGTTATATTTTTTTTAGATCCCATGGTAGGGATCACCGTTATATTTTTTAGATCCCCTGGTAGGGATCACCGTTATATTTGAGATCCCCTGATAGGAATCACCGTTATCTTTGAGATCCCGCGGTAGGGATCATTGTTATATTTGAGATCCCCCTGTAGTGATCACCGTTATATTTGAGATCCCCTGGTAGTGATCACCGTTATCTTTGAGATCCCTGCGAGAGACTACCACTAATCACTATCAGTGTCTCACGAGTCATGAGCTCAATTTAAGGTAAAGGGAAATCGAAGGCTATTGGGTTTTAGTGCAGTGAGTCTTAATTATTGCAAGATCCTTAAACGTCTGTGTGCATTGTTCATTGACTTTAATATCTGCACAAACTTAGTTGTTGTTTTGTATGCTCATATGTAAATGCTCGATAAAAAATCTTAAATATGTACTTATTAACAGGGCTATGCGAAGGGAGGAGCGAATGGGGCATTCACACAGGGCGCCAACATCAGGGGTGACAAAATCGTTATTGGACAGGACCTTTCAAGTGAATTAGACGTTGTAAAAAAAAAAAAAAAATCAATTTTCTTCAGAAAGACAAAAAAAAAAGTGGGGGGGGGGGGGGGGGGACATCGCCTTTTACTGTCCTCCCCTGGCGCCACGTTTTCTGTATATTGAGGGGCGGCATTTTCAGGCTAGACATGGCGTCGCTTTTCGCCTTCTATTAATGTGTGTATAACGGTTACTCATTAGTTAGAATTAGGCCTACACATATAACATACACCTGACTCTGGGCTTTGTAGCTACTTTTGCTACTTTATGTAAACTACCGAGTAGTACTACATTGTTCAATCATTTCATCTTTTATCTAGCTCAAATGTTTTCTATTAAATACTATCATTTCTGCCCAGTCATCATTTTTTTTGTCCGAACTTATTAAAGAACTAAACAGTCTGAAAAGTCTAACATCCCCCATCCCCCACCCCTTTTTTTTTCTTACCGCGGCCTAGTACCATCAAGCCCCGCCTACCAGCCTCGCTTATCCAATGAAAACGCACCATGAACAGGTTTTGCAGCCTCTATTGACAAGGATCAGCTGATTTTGTTCGGCGCGAGACTTCAGGCCATTCATACAGCTCAGGAATGTGACCTCGAAAACTCCGTGGCGAAAAAAAAAAAAAAAAAGAAACGGGGGAAAAAAATATGAATGGAGCAAAATCTGGCCATGTTTACCCTCACTCTACACCTATTCCCCGCCCCGGGGCAGACCTCTACCCTCTCTATGCCCGAAACCACACTGGCAAGAAAAGTCACAGTAAAACTGCAAATAGTTCAGTCCATACCGCACTTCAACTAAAAACAGTACTGACTGAGTGGGTTTCCTTGAACAAAGGACAAGTGAAGTAGGAATGGGTGCAGAAGGGCCGTCACGGAAGCGGACAGTAAAAGCTCGACCCGCTCCGGGTTGTACTTACCATGGCGACGTCCTGAAAATGACTTAAAATATTGAAAAAAAATCCCATCTTGAATCAACATGATGAGATTTGAACCCACGACGAGTCAAGTTTGGTACTTCTTGGTACTCAGTGCAATCCTGGAAGCTGTGATTATCGCACCTTCCTACCATCTTGTTATTAATGTATCATTATTTAGGTACAGATTGTCACAATGTTACTGTAACAGCAGCATTAATTATAATGCCGAAGTATATACGTTGAACTGGTTCTTGTGTATGCTTTGATTATACATATTCACTCGACATAACAATAATTAAAATGCGCGAGGCCGGGCGTCATGATTTGACATCACCATGGTTTTATTTACTGACCAGTCACAATACGTAATAAGAATACGTCTCCTGACACTGGAGAAAGGATAACTGATATTGTCTTACAGCTTCACATATATAAATCACTCAGAACTGTTGAATACACAGTACGATGCTATGAGATAAATATTAGATCACGGCAAGAGCCAAATCCATACTTCCATGATATAACGTCTTTCGTGTTGTACGTCTGCGCATGACCTTAATTATTTAAACAACTTCCTGTTAATCTTAAGTTACGAGAACAATACATTCTCCGAAACAAAGCATCATGTTCATATTTGAGCTGTTACAGTTGCAATATAGAATGAATGCACATTTTTACCACCATTGTATCATGGTATTATTGCATCTTCATATAAATATGGATTATATATTTAAAATCGAAGTGGTGGCAAAAGGCTAGCACTAGTATTACATCATGACATCGAAAGATCTTAAAGCACTGGCATTCCATCATGACTTTATAATAAACCAGTTTCAATAAATATGACTTTACGCAACCTTTCTTGTTTCATCAACACTAAGGGTGAGATCCATAGCGCGCAAGATACATTTACAGTAACTGCGCTAAATGTGATTCATCAAAATACCGCACGTGCTTTAGGTGAGTAATATTTTCTTTTGTTTTAGGGAAATAGTCTTATTTAAATAGACATTACAGGAACATTAGAATATTAATTAGTGTTCATGGACTTGAGTAAAAGTGTGAGATTCTTATACAGTGAGTCAGTGGCGTAGCGAGCGTAACTCGCGCCCGGGGCACAATACCTTTTTAGTGCCCCCCATTCGAAAACCATAAAATATTATAGGTAAAATATACTATTTGGCGCCCCTTTGTGAGTAGCGCCCGGGGCATGATGCCCCCCTTGCCCCCTCTCAACGCCACTGCAGTGAGTTACTTGATTGCATATTTTTTCACGTAACTTTGGGTAGATGGGAAGTTCACGCCCGTCGCCGCCATTGTTTGGCGGGCTGGAACTATTTTTCCAATAAACAAATTACTGGATACCACAGACTCACAATTTCTACAATTCTATTTATTACATTAAATACGGTACCACCTCATACAAAAGAAAGGGGGAAAAAGTCACACTTTTCCCTCCCCCAACTATGTCGATCTCGACCTTTTCAATAAATTGAGAGCTGAGGCTCTCCCTGGCTGGTTGGACTGGAGCAAAGTTCAAGTCATACAGTTCCCCATTTAACATGAAATAGTTCCCCATTTAACATGAAATAGTTCCCCATTTAACATGAAATAGTTCCCCATTTTAAATCAAATAGTTCCCCATTTTACATGAAATAGTTCCCCATTTAACATAAAATAGTTCACCATTTTAAATCAAATAGTTCCCCATTTTACACCAAATAGTTCCCCATTTAACTTGAAATAGTTCCCCATTTAACATGAAATAGTTCCCCAATTAACATGAAATAGTTCCCCATTTGACATGAAATAGTTCCCCAATTAACATGAAATAGTTCCCCATTTAACATGAAATAGTTCCCCATTTAACATGAAATAGTTCCCCATTTAACATGAAATAGTACCCCATTTAACATGAAATAGTTCCCCATTTAACATGAAATAGTTCCCCATTTAACATGAAATAGTTCCCCATTTAACATGAAATAGTTCCCCATTTAACAGGAAATAGTTCCCCATTTAACATGAAATAGTTCCCCATTTAACATGAAATAGTTCCCCATTTAACATGAAATAGTTCCCCATTTTAAATCAAATAGTTCCCCATTTTACATGAAACAGTTCCACATTTTACATCAAATAGTTCCCCATTTAACATAAAATAGTTCACCATTTTAAATCAAATAGTTCCCCATTTTACACCAAATAGTTCCCCATTTAACTTGAAATAGTTCCCCATTTAACATGAAATAGTTCCCCAATTAACATGAAATAGTTCCCCATTTAACATGAAATAGTTCCCCAATTAACATGAAATAGTTCCCCATTTAACATGAAATAGTTCCCCATTTAACATGAAATAGTTCCCCATTTAACATGAAATAGTACCCCATTTAACATGAAATAGTTCCCCATTTAACATGAAATAGTTCCCCATTTAACATGAAATAGTTCCCCATTTAACATGAAATAGTTCCCCATTTAACATGAAATAGTTCCCCATTTAATATTAAAACAAAGCTCAATACAGCAGAAAATTGTGTTTGTATTTTTTGCTGTCTAAAAAAAGAATTCGACCAAATCCCGTGATCCCTAATTATGACCAGAGCTCTTACAATTTAATTGTCCAGCTAGGTTACCCATGGTGTCCAGCTAGGTTACCCCTGGTGTCCAGCTAGTTTACCCATGGTGTCCAGGTAGTTTACCCATGGTGTCCAGGTAGTTTGCCCATGGTGTCCAGCTAGGTTGCCCATGGTGTCCAGCTAGGTTACCCATGGTGTCCACATAGTTTACCCATGGTGTCCAGGTAATTTACCCATGGTGTCCAGCTAGATTACCCATGGTGGCCAGCTAGTTTACCCATGGTGTCCAGGTAGTTTACCCTTGGGGTTCAGCTAGTTTACCCATGGTGTCCAGCTAGTTTACCCATGGTGTCCAGCTAGTTTACCCATGGTGTCCAGGTAGTTTACTCATAGTGCCCAGGTAGTTTACCCATGGTGTCCAGGTAGTTTACCCATGGTGTCAGGTAGTTTACCCATGGTGTCCAGCTAGTTTACCCATGGTGTCCAGCTAGTTTACCCACTGGTGTCCAGCTAGTTTACCCATGGTGTCCAGCTATTTTACCCATGGTGTCCCGGTTGTTTACCCATGGTGTCCAGCTAGTTTACCCTTAGTGTCCAGCTAGTTTACCCATGGTGTCCAGCTAGTTTATCCATGGTGTCCAGGTAGTTTACCCATGGTGTCCAGGTAGTTTACCCATGGTGTTCAGCTAGTTTACCCATGGTGTCCAGCTAGTTTACCCATGGTGCCCAGGTAGTTTACCCATAGTGCCCAGGTAGTTTACCCATAGTGTCCAGCTAGTTTACCCATGGTGTCCAGCTAGTTTACACATGATGGCCTGCTAGTTTACCCATGGTGTCCATCTAGTTTACCCATAGTGCCAAGGTAGTTTACCCATAGTGCCCAGGTAGTTTACCCATAGTGTCCAGCTAGTTTACCCATAGTGCCCAGCTAGTTTACCCATAGTGCCCAGGTAGTTTACCCATAGTGTCCAGCTAGTTTACCCATGGTGCCAAGCTATAGTTTACCCATGGTGCCAAGCTATAGTTTACCCATGGTGCCAAGCTATAGTTTACCCATAGTGTCCAGCTAGTTTACCCAAGGTGCCCAGGTAGTTTACCCATGGTGCTCAGCTAGTTTACCCATGGTGTCCAGCTAGTTAACCCATATTGCCCAGCTATTTTAACTACATTCGACTTCATAAACCTGGACTCCGAAGTTAAAGCCCCTTGAACCCACCCTCCACAGGAGAACATGCCCCACCCACCCCCCAACACCGCCCCTACGCACCGCACTTTCTAACCTCTCTTTGTTCGCTACTACAGGTTACAGATCTTCAACCACCCCCACACCCATAAACATTTTGCTTCTTATCCCACAAACACACACACTCCCCCAATCCCCCAAAACCTTCTCTGCTTTTCCGTGGAAAAAACTATTTTACTCTAACCTTTCCGATATTCTTTATGCTCTGAATATGTTATTTACATTTGTTTATTTATAAAAGGAAAAAAAATAATTCTGGTTAAGTTATTTGCCGTTCGATTAATTTTTTTCTTTAAATGTTTTTTTTTTTGCAATTAACCTGTACACTTTTGACTGTTTCGAATAATGTGCAAACATTGAGAACGGGTAACTACATCAAATTAGCGATAGTGTCTATTTTTAAACAAACAGCAATACGTTAGTCGGTTTTGATGTAAGCAGATATGGAAATAGTCGGTCTTGATGTAAGTAAACAAGGATATGTATAGATCGATGTAAGGAGACAAAAAGATAGCCGGTCGCCATGTAAGCAGACCAGAAAAGAGTCGGTCTTGGTGTAAGAATACAATGATCTTGTCGGTCTTGATGTAAGTAAACAGGGCCGGCCTTAGGCCACTGCAACCTATGCGGCCGCAGTGGGCCCCGCACTTTCATAGGCCCCGCCCCAAATTTATTTTCTAATACAAAATCTTAATTTTCACTTATTATCCTTATCCTCTACCCAGAATGGGCCCTGCGCAATCCGTTTCGCATAGGGCACCGCAATTGTTAAGGTCGGCCCTGCAAGTAGAAAATGAAATTTTTCTGTCTGGATGTATAAGTAGACAAAGAAAAATTAAAATGGATTTATTTTATTTTCTTTGTCTGGAGACTGCATGGCGATAATTTGGACTATTGCGTCATTTCTTTGATCGAAATTGTGAACCACAACAGGGAGATTTAGCTTAGTCGTTAATTGAGGTTTGCTGTGAGTAGACCCGAAAGACCAAATTTATCAAGGACACTAATGGTTGAAATAAGCCCATAGGTCGCGCTGTGAACTAAGAGACGAGTCGGACACATCAGAGAAGTTGGTCAAAAGTGTCCCTGAATGAGCAGAATTGAAGATTCTAATTCAGGAAAAAACGAAATGAAGGCGCGCGGGGGGGGGGGGGGGGGAGGAGTCTTTTAAAAAGGTGGGGCGTGGGGGTGTGCTCAGACCGGATGATGGCGAGACATAACAAGGTGTCGGCGAAGGTTAATTCAAAATCACGCCATTGTGTCATCTGTGGTCTTATCTTTTGTTACCTGTAATTTCTTGGGTAAATAGATTATTGGACGGGAAACGCGAAGGCCGAGGCCGTGTGACATAGAAACAATTAAGAACTTGATGTTTATATAAAATATAGTTCAGCATCGCGAGACATGCGGGCAATTTTGTTTTTTCCGACAAAACGGACCGAGATATTTTTTAGGAAAGTATCATTAATTTGTTTAAACTTAGGAGACGGACATATCTCAGAGTATGTGCCCTGCCTGATTTGATTAACGTGTAACTGTCTTTAATAAACTGATGACGCTTCTTATATAAAGTCAAATATCCTCATTGTACAGCAACGTGTTTCTCTTTCAAATGCTGACTTTTATTACGTTTAAGTATTACGTCACACTGGGAAATGGTGTCGGTGGGGCCGTCGAGCGTGAGCTCTAAATGACCCTCACGGCACACCTCCACGTGGGCCAGGTCTCCCCGCCGCCAGACTGTGTGGCGGAACGCCGGGGGAACCTCCCCCTGGCCTGAGAGTCGCCCGGTCAGCCGAAAATGCTGCGCTTAAAGCGTTCGCAGCCAACTCTCTCAGAGGGTTTGGGCGGGTTTGCTTCCAATCCGGTGGAAATGGTGTGGCGTTACCACACCCACCGCCCCCGGGAGTCTTTTGGCCGGGACGGTAGGCTGGGACAAAACGGTTGCATCGGAGCAGTTTTCTCACGGCTGCGTAGCTAAAATCATCGGCATGGGTTTACCACCACCCAAGCCTAATATCAATCAACGGCAACAAGTAATCATGTTATTGCGTTACTACTCCCGTTGGGAGTCATGCGGTCGGCCGGGGTATTTGGCTTCGGGTGGACCTACTAGTCCAACCTACTAGTCCCCCAAACCACGAAGAGGCAAACCCCGTGTGGGCGCCCCCAAGTTTCCATGGAGACGTTCCCGCTTGTGCAGGACGGACATCTATGTATTGAAATGTCACATCAGGAACTGGCGTCAGCGGGCCGTCGAGCTATTGCTCCTTATGGCCTCCCCAAATCACCACCACCCCCTAAGCCCAAAAATCGGGCAGCAAAGCGGCAAATTGGAGATGTCCCTTTGCCAGTTATTAAATGGATGTGATTTCTATATGATCAATACGACACTTGATGGCCTGCTAGTTTTTTATTTTTTTGATTTTTTTTACAACCGCAAAGCGTTTGATGTGTAGGCTCCTACCCTTTCCTCCATCTTTTGACCTCCCGTTTTTTAAATGAAAAAAAAAATAGATGCATACATTGCTTACACATTTGACAATGTAGTTTTGTTCTGGCCTAGTATATTAACTGTGATCAATATACCTGTGTATTACTACCAGACCTAAAAGTACGTTTATTGCACATTTTCATCTACTGTTTTGTTATTTGTTATTTCTAGTAACTGTCTCAGTATTCTTTAAATTTGAAAGAAAGAAAAATAATAAACGGGGAAAATGCTGAACAAGGTTTGTCGATAATGTAGCGCATTTCTTGAGAACCGCCGGGCTGCAGAACTTTCCAGCGTGTCGAAAAAAACATAACAAGATGGCCGCTCAACAATGAGATAAGTAGATCGCGCAATCTGAACTTAATTTAAATCTAAGCCGACTAAATGTTTATTCCTTGAAACTCCAACACATTCTTTTTAAATTCTTAATAATTCACTTCGATTTTGTTCGTGTGTTTCACTCTATTTCTGTGTGCCGGCAAAGCCTTCGGAAGGTTAACTGACCCAAGTCACGTCATCCAATCGAGCTGATATTAGGAACATAGACTCGTTGCCGATGACAACACTTTCTCAGCTCCACCACTACTATCCCCCCCCCCCCGCCCCATTCAAAATATATACGTTTTTCCGTTTTTCAAGGGGGAGTAATGTTAATGATTTGTTCAATGGTTGCGCGTTTTGGTGTGGAGATTAATTCTGCAACTGTTGCTATGTGCTTTGTATTTTAGAAATATTTTGGTTTATACATATCTTAAGCCTATTAGGTTTTAAATGCAATAAGTTTGATTTTAAAAAAAAAACTTTCCTGTACCAACAATCAGTTGCTACCATCGCATAAATGACAAATCCCGAACAATTAAATAAATGCAAAGAAAATGCACAGAAAATATTTATAAGAGAAACCATTGATTTAGGGGTTGTTTATTTACAAGACTATTCTCGTCTGCGTCGCTTTAAGTTGACAATGAATGAGAATTATCTTTCCTTAATGATGCTCAATACACGAAATAATAAATAAATATGTTGTGGTTTTTTTTTTTTTATGATTTTTTTACAAATTTAGCCTTCCGGAAATAGTTATCTATTGTGTCCTCTTGTTCGCTGGGGTTCCCACATGTTTCCCCCTTATTTATCTTGTAATGCAATCAGCAGTGTCAGATGCACTCTCCACCTGTTGTACGGATTGGAAAGACAGTTCAATGTTCATCTAGTCATTACCCGTAGTCACACAATGACGGCTAAGTATACGTCATGCAATGACGGCTGAGTATACGTCATGCAATGACGGCTGAGTATACGTCACACAATGACGGCTGAGTATACCTCACACAATGACGTCTGAGTATACGTCACACAATGACGGCTGCGTATACGTCGCACAATGACGGCTGAGTATACGTCACACAATGACGGCTGAGTACATGTCACACAATGACGACTGAGTACACGTCAAAAAATGACATCTGAGTATGTGAAACACAATGACGGCTGAGTGTATGTCACACAATGACAACTGAGTATACGTCACACAATGATAGCTGAGTATACGTCACAAAATGACGGCTGAGTGTACGTCACACAATGAGGGTGGAGTATACGTCACAAAATGACGGCCGAGTACACGTCACAAAATGACGACTGAGTATATGTCACACAATGACGGCTGAGTATACGGCACACAATGACAGCTGAGTATACGTCACACAATGACGGCTGCGTATACGTCACACAATGACGGCTGAGTATACGTCACACAATGACGGCTGAGTATACGTCACACAATGACGGCTGAGTTTACGTCACACAATGACGGCTGAGTATAAAGGTGTGATTCAGGTGAAAATCAAATTAACATTTCCGGTCAGAGCTGTGCCCTAGGTTTGCCCTAGTTTTGTTGCCCTAGCTTTGCCATAGCTTTGTTGCTCTAGCTTTACTCTAGCTTTGCCCTAGCTTTGCCTTAGCTTTGTTGCCCTAGCTTTGCCCTATTGTGACGCGTCCCAATTTAGACATTCAATACAAGAATGCTTCCCCCACCCCCCACCCCCAATGCCTCCTCACTGAAACGGATGACGCCAGAAGACATGTTGAATTAAGACACGTGGGTTGGGGAGGGGGAAGTGATACTTAAACGGACCAATAGGAGAGACAACCTGTGAGATTTGAAAATCTAGAGAACCTGGTCGACAAGCACGTGAAACCCTCACCACATCAGATGGGGGGGGGGGGGGTGGTGGTGGTTATTGGAGCAAGACTCTCCTTATTGTAAGACTTTGGGCTTTAAACAATGTTGTTGTGATTTTCTTAATTTTATTTTTAGAATACTTTATCTTTCAGTTTAGATAAAAGCCTTTAAAAAAAAATTAAAACGGTGAAGAGCAATATCTATGCAACAAAGACAAAACATCACAGAAAGAGAGAGATTGAGAGACAGACAAGAGAGACAGGGAGAGAGTGAGAGAGAGACACACACATGAGAGAGAGAGGAAGAGAGAGAGATAGAAGTAAGGGGGGGGGGGTGGGGACAAAGAATACACGTATTTTGTTGCATTAAAATACGTTAAAAAAATTATAAAACTGTTCTTAAATTGTTATTTAAGTTGTAACAGATTGAAAAAAATCAAACAGATGTATTAGTTGTGGTCATTAAAAACGAATAAATCTTGATCCATCACCAAAATGTATGGGTAATTCGCCCCCAACCTGTGATGACATTAGACAGCCTCGTGTGTTGTCAATGTTGTCGTCTTTTGTAAGAATCTATTTCAATAAATATTAAAATTCATTTTTTTGGGGGGGGGGGGGGGGGGTCAGGGGACTACAGACCAATGAATTGGTCGATACTGGTATTATTTTTAATGAAATTGTAAACCGAGAAGTGATAATTAGCTTAGTTGTTAACATTGCAACAGTGATATTTAGCTTAGTTGTTAACATTGCAATAGTGATATTTAACTCAGTTGTTAACATTGCAATAGTGATAATTAGCTTAGTTATTAACATTGCAACAGTGATATTTAGCTTAGTTGTTAACATTGCAACAGTGATATTTAGCTTAGTTGTTAACATTGCAACAGTGATATTTAGCTTAGTTGTTAAAATTATAAGAGTGATATTTAACTCAGTTGTTAACATTGCAACAGTGATATTTAGCTCAGTTGTTAACATTGCAACAGTGATAATTAACTCAGTTGTTAACATTGCAACAGTGATATTTAGCTTAGTTAAAATCTGGTTTAATAAGGGCTCGATAGACATATGTAAAATTATAGAAGATGTGCGCTCCTCTAAACGACCGAAATATGGGTGCTGGTTACACCACATCTTCCAAATCCAACATGTCGTGGTTATTAATGGCAGCTAGCAAATAAACCAGCGTTTCATTCAGGGATTTCTTCGGGGGGGGGGGGGGGGGTTTCGGTCGGGGGGGGGGGGTTTCGGTCGGGGGGGGGGGGGGTCAGTATCTTGTTCACTCACCGTTGAGGAAGTGGTGAACATCAGGATTGCAAAAGCAGCAGCAACTATGGCTAAACGGAAAAAGCGGGTGTGGAATAATCTATATTTAACTGATAGTACAAAAACGATTCGTCTATCACGCATGTGTACTTAGTACGCTCCTATATGGCAGTGATATGTGAACTACACAATATCAGTCATGAAAGCATAACTTTTAAAGTAGGGATATGTGGTAATTATAAACTGTATGTATGGAAATTTGCCTTAAAAATACTGTTATTAGCATTTTTTTTTTTTAATGTAATCGCCTCCATGTATACGTTGAGGGAGATAAAACAGGTGCATAAAAATAACGCACGTTTCATCAAGTAGTATTAAATCGAAAGTGTTCGTTTTATTTAAATGTGCTACTTTTGTAACAAAGTTTCCTGCAAAACAGAGCTCAAACAAAAATACTTCGCCTCCATTGATTCAAGTCCCAACTGCTTTTGTCTTTTTTAATATCAGAATAATAAAGAAAATGTCCCACCTCGGCGCACGGATTAAAAAAAAAAAAAAAAATTTTATGTCCTAGACGAATCTGGCAAAAAGCTAAAAAAAAATAATTAATGAACAAATTGTGAACTGGCATTTGGATTATCATGCCTATTCCATTATATTGGAACTAATTTTAGGAAAAATTCGTATTCTTAGTTCGTCAATTTAAAATAAATTCTGTGGATTTGGTTTTTAAAAAAATTTAAGTATTTTATTTTTTTTTTTCTTTATCGTTCAACATGTTCTGGTTCTGGTAGGGTACGTTGCTGCATCCATATACTGGCATGTGTGCAACGGTTGGGGAAGCGATGCTGCCATCCTAACGGCTCCTAGCAGAGGCCAGGGCAGCCTTGCAGCTTTCGATAGATGTTGAGTTCACGGCGGCAGTGGCGTAGTGAGGGGGGGCATGGGGGCATCATGCCCGGGCGCTACTCACAAAGGGGCGCCAAATGGTATATTTTACTATAATATTGTATGGTTTTCGAATGGGGGGCGCTAAAAAGGTATTGTGCCCGGGCGCGAGTTAAGCTCGCTACGCCACTGCACGGCGGTATTTTCCAGGTGGTTCCAAGCGATTATTGTGCGTGGGAAGAATGATTGTTTAAGTCGCTCTGTGTTACTCCGAGGCACAGTGAAGCATTTGCTGTTGTTAACATGTATAATTATGTTAGCAGTGCTTTTTTGTATTGTTAACCTTTTTTAAAAATAAATAAATTAATTTATGAATGAAATAACCAACAAGTTAGTGAAACAACAAACAAGTTAGTGAAACAACCAACAAGTTAGTGAAACAACCAACAAGTTAGTGAAACAACCAACAAGTTAGTGAAACAACCAACAAGTTAGTGAAACAACCAACAAGTTAGTGAAACAACCAACAAGTTAGTGAAACAACCAACAAGTTAGTGAAACAACTAACAAGTTAGTGAAACAACTAACAAGTTAGTGAAACAACCAACAAGGTAGTGAAACAACCAACAAGTTAGTGAAACAACCAACAAGTTAGTGAAACAACCAACAAGTTAGTGAAACAACCAACAAGTTAGTGAAACAACCAACAAGTTAGTGAAACAACCAACAAGTTAGTGAAACAACCAACAAGTTAGTGAAACAACCAACAAGTTAGTGAAACAACCAACAAGTTAGTGAAACAACCAACAAGTTAGTGAAACAACCAACAAGTTAGTGAAACAACCAACAAGTTAGTGAAACAACCAACAAGTTAGTGAAACAACCAACAAGTTAGTGAAACAACCAACAAGTTAGTGAAACAACCAACAAGTTAGTGAAACAACCAACAAGTTAGTGAAACAACCAACAAGTTAGTGAAACAACCAACAAGTTAGTGAAACAACCAACAAGTTAGTGAAACAACCAACAAGTTAGTGAAACAACTAACAAGTTAGTGAAACAACCAACAAGTTAGTGAAACAACCAACAAGTTAGTGAAACAACCAACAAGTTATTGAAACAACTAACAAGTTAGTGAAACAACCAACAAGTTTTACATAAAATAATATAAGCCACGTTACCATTTAACAATCTAAAGACGTATTTGCATATATAGCACAACAGACACGTCAGGCAGAGCCGTCGCCTGACTTTTCGAGGCCCCTTGCCAATTTTCGGTTTTGTCATCCCGCACCATGCATTGAAATATGATAATTAAGAAGGTGTCCACTTCACGGCTTTAAACCCCTGAAATATCCGAGGCCTACTGCAGTCGTAGGGGTTGCTAAGATCTCTCAATGGTGCCAAGGTTAAATGACACCTAATTTTTTTTTATAAACTAGCATCTCTTCTGTCCCCCTCCATTTAAGTGTAGAATGTTGAAAAACTAAATTCAGATATGAGCTAAAATACATTTTATTTGAATTTATCAAACATTTTCTGGGGAATATAAAGATTTAAGGGCTGAGAGTAAACTAGGGCAAAAGCATACCATCAAGGGCGACACAGCAGAAATGAATTTAGTTCATGTACCGCTGCTGCGGTGATAGAGATGTCCTTGATCAGTAATCATCATCATCATGTCCCTTGGTCTTTGGACTGTTGGGGCGCCACAGATGACATGAAAACTTTCCTTCTCCATTCCTCTCGGTCTTCGGCACTACGCATAGCATCGCCTAGTTGTAATCCCGTCCTCTCTTTGATGTTATCTTCCCATCTTTTTCTCCGTCTTCCTTTTCTTCTTCCTCCTCTAGTTGTGCCCTGCATGATTTCTTTGGCGAGCCCTTGTTTTCTGGTAACGTGGCCATACCACTCAAGTTTGCGCTTTTTTTACAGACACCAGGAGGTCATCGTACTGCCCAGTTGCGTGACGAATCCTTTCTTTCACTTGTTCATTAGTGATGGTCTCTCCGGCAGATGCCAAGAATGCCTCTGAAACACCTTAGTGATGGTCTCTCCGGCAGATGCCAAGAATGCCTCTGAAACACCTTAGTGATGGTCTCTCCGGCAGATGCCAAGAATGCCTCTGAAACACCTTAGTGATGGCCTCTCCGGCCGATGCCAAGAATGCCTCTGAAACATCTCAAATCCATCGCCTTTATTTTCCTTTTAAGTTCTGCTGTTAATGTCCAGGACTCACAGGCATATAAGAAAATGGAGAGGATTAATGAGCGGAAGAGACTGATTTTGGTGCTGGGGGCTATATTTTTGTCGTTCCATATTTTCTTGATCATTAGTGTGGCTAATTTTACCGCTTCCCAAACGAAAGTTTGAAATACCATCTCAAAATTGTCTGAAAGAAACACCGAATTTAAATGATTACCCTGGGGCACGCCACAATCGGATTGAAATAAGTTTATGTATGGCACTGTGCACCATGATGTCTCCCCCAGACTCTAAAAAATTTCCTTCCTAAGATCAAAAGGTCTAATAGAAACATACAATTCAACTCTACTCTAAAATGCACCTCTACATTTTGAAATAATAAACGAAAATTCGGTGGAGATGGCTCCACCTCCAGACACATCCTCCACACAATATTAATCAGCGCCCTCGATTTCTGCCCTACTTCCCTTTGTCAACAATCGCTAACTTTAGTGCCGATATATACACTGCCGAGTGGCGTAACTAGAATAATTGCCACCATGGGTGGCGAAATATTTGTGCCGCTCTCGCTTTTACGTTACAAACTTAGCAGTTTTCCGAAAATGCAACACCTCCATATAAAGAAAGCGTAGAAAACAACTCCATCTGCCCACATTCCATGCCACTGGCAGGGGCGTAGCTAGAGTGTATGGCGTCAGGGGCCACGATTAATTTTTGTGCAAGCCCCACTCAACTCTGAAGATGATTATTTTCAAACACATTTTGGCGCCCCTGATAGTCTGGCGCCCCGGTACTTAAGTCCAATCTGCCCCCCTTAGCTACGCCTTTGGCCACTGGCGCCTCCCCCCCCCCACTCAAAAATAAATAAAATGAAAAAATGAAAAAGTCTGAAAGAAACTCTAATATCATCAGGTTTTGTCTTATGGACGGAATTTGGCACAATCGCCCTCTGCTTCCTCCTTCGCAAAAAGAACAACAACAACAGCCTTTTATTCATTTATTTGACATCCTTTATAAAAATTGTCCTCTCCATATAACTCTATTTAACAATCCAATTAACTTTCACGATTTTGTTTCTTCCCATTCAAATCGAAGCGGTAACGTCGACATAAACAAATAAATAGCTCCCTTACCCTTTGCTTAGCCATCAGCGTAATTTGATGAAGGCTTTTGAAGCTGAAGATGTGAGCTTATGTGTGTGAAAAATCTCACAGGTTGCATCCCCTGGGTTGCTTCCCCCCCCCCCCCCCCCCCGGTTGAATGACTTCGACACTCAAAGGGGAGAGAACTTTGGGGGTTTGAGTACTCTCAGGTCAAGCGTGACCGGCCCGTTTACCCTGGTGCTCGCGTGACCTTGCTAGAAACCCCCTGCGTGCTCATTCATGGCTGTCCTCGACTCCCGGTTACCATCTGCACACTTGTTGAGTATTGGCTCGCGACGAATTCAAACGAACCAATTAGAACATGAACCACTGTTATTTGAAATCATGGCCAACCTGTCGGCCACTTCATGGTTGATCGTGAGTTGAAACAAATGAAATATACCCCTAAACAGAACAGTAAGGGGTGGGGCTGAAAAGTTGACAAAACATGACCACAAGTAACGCACTTTATAAGGCTCGCAACCGCACATTTTTTTCACGCCTCTAATGACCCGACCGCTTTTACACCTGAGATGTTCACCAACGATTTCAGAAAATCAAAAGAAAATATTACTTACTTGCGAATTTTTTTTTTAAGATTCTCATTTTGCGCGGTTATCGGGAATTTCCTTTTATCTTCCCCTGGAAAAAGAGGAGAAACGGACTTTTGGGGGCTGTAGTCGAAGAGCGGGTTTGACAATTTGAAAGAATGTGTTGCAATCGGCAAAGAGTCTGTGTGCCAAGTTTCAGCTCGTCAGCTTGACGGGAAGTGGGCCAATTAGCCGCCCGAAGATTTTTTGCCACCCAGTCTGTCAGCCAGCCAGTCACAAACAAAAGCGTAGAGTAATTTCAATAAAGCGTTTTTTTAAAAGGCAATTTCTCTACAATTGAATGGATCCCACAAAATGTTTTTAAAAAAACCTCGCACATGCAAATATATGCCCGCAAGTTGTACACGTTGTCAACTAAGCACGCTCAGATATTATATTTTATGTTCACATTCTCCTCTGTTCATCTGTGATTTGAATGGGATGCAAATTTTATGTCCTACAGGTTAATCCATTATGTACCCTAGATTGGATTAGGCCCCAAAGGTTAATCCATTATATAAACTAGATTGGATTAGGCCCCAAATTTAATCCATTATATACCCTAGATTGGACTAGCCCCAATCTTGAAATTTACTTTATCGAATGATATCTAGGTTTGTAACTTTTATTGAACTATTAGTATGTTCAATATTGTAATTTAGAAATATTGGTATAAAAATAAACTATATTCAGACTTAACAAATTTCATTATAGAAAGGCAGGTTGAAATGTCGCAAAAAAAATAAAAAATAAATAAATAAATAAAAAGAACGGCGCAGTAAGCTCCAGGTCGACCTATTGAAGCTTAGTTGACCTATTGAGGCTGAGCTGACCTATTTTCATGGGTCTGGAAATTTGAAATTGTTGAGCAGGCTTGAATGCCCTGACAAATCCACACGCCCTTGTGACCTCACCACGCACCCCTCAGCACACGTTCATTTAATGACACCCGCCCCCCCCCCCCCCCCGGGGCCGCCACCAACCTGGTGCCATCTGCAGACTTGTTGAATAAGGGCACGCGAGTCTTTCAAAAGAACCAATCGGAGATACAACCTGTGAGATTTGAAATCACCTACAACCTGTCGGAAAAAGGGAGGGGGGGGGGTTTACACCAGGTGTAACAGATGAAATTTCAGGTGTGCAACTGTCACATGTCTCTGGTTGGTCTACAGGGACCCGCGCCCCCCCCCACCCTCAGCTACATTTGGTATAGCCTCGCGCTATTCTTCACAATTCTTTATCTTTAAAAAAAAAAAAATTCTTTGTTTCTCTTTCTTTTCCTTTTTTCTTCTCCTCTCCTCATCTTCTGGTATTATTTTTAAAAAAAATAATAATTAAGAAACGCAATTGTTCCAAATGTGTACCAAAAAAAACACAGTACAACTCCAATGAAATAAATATACTTTTTTTTTCAGTTGTAAGAAGTTCGTTGACATTTTCTCTATTCTTGATGTCAACATCAGAGACACACTCAAAATAACAATCATGAGTCAAATTTTTTGAAATTTAAGTGTGAGACGCCTCATTTGATGAGCACCTATTCCTAGAATCAGACAAAGATAGAGTCTATCTCTGCTAATTTGGTTTGATGAAGCGATTCCCCATGTGCACCTATTCCTAGAATCAGACAAAGATAGAGTCTATCTCTGCTAATGTGGTTTGATGAAGCGATTCCCCATGTGCACCTATTCCTAGAATCAGACAAAGATAGAGTCTATCTCTGCTAATGTGGTTTGATGAAGCGATTCCCCATGTGCACCTATTCCTAGAATCAGACAAAGATAGAGTCTATCTCTGCTAATGTGGTTTGATGAAGCGATTCCCCCAGTCCCCGACTGTTAAGTCTTGGTGACCCACACACAAACGGCTCCACGCGTGCTCGATAACTTTTGTTAACAAACAATTGGCGCATCTCATCCGGGGGGGGGGGGGGGAAAGCGGCAAATGCTTCTGTAACGAATCCAACACTATCCAGACCCCAAAGATTCCACATAAACTTTATATGACCCACCATTCGGGCCCCAAATTATTGCCCGACCCTTTGGGGCCCCCATAACTCGTACCTTCAATGACTAATCTTTTGGGTCCCTTCTAGCATTAACCTTACTTTACCCACCGTCTTAGTGTACGATTTTATGGGGTGGGGTAGGTGTAGGAGGGAATGTCCTAAGTTCTGGGGTCGGCGATAAGAGAAACCGCTGCTCTAGATTTATCATCATGAAATACCAACCCACCACATATTAGGAACCTCTGTCTAAATTTCTTGCCTTCCCCCCCCCCCCAACCGTTTCTTTTCCATTTCCTAGACGCAAACAACACCTCCCACCCCGCTTTTCTTTTCTTTGTTTAAGTGCAAGTTTTTTATTTGGTTATAGCACCGCCCCTCCTCACCCCCGCGGTCTAACAATGGGGCTTCTTAAAAAATTAAACAAAGAATAAAAAGAGAGAAAAAATCTGACCCTTGCCTCATGTCCCACATTCTCACGTGAATGGACACAGTGTTGCTGGTGTTGTAAAGACAGAATGGCTTACAGAAGACCGGCGCGCCTGTATCTATAAAATAAATGCTTTGAAAGGGTACTGTAAAAAAAAAAAGTGTCTACCCTCGTATTGAAATTAACATTCGAAAGGGAGTAATCCTTATAATAAACTAGGATGGTAATTTCTGGTGGAACCCAGGACCGTTGCATTGAAAGGGGCCGCTCTACGTCGTTGAAGTGCTTAGTCGTCTCTGTGCGGTGCGTTGTGGGGGGGGGGGATTTCTTTAAGACATAGCGTAACTAACTGTATAGGCGGCCCAACAGAAGGCCAAAGCTTTAGGTCCTTTTGATGAGACGGTGGAGTAGGCCCGGGGTTATCCTGGGGGCATGCTGGGGGTGGGGGGGTACAGCTGATTTTAAGAGGGGTCTTTATGCTAAATGTATGATGTTTTAAAAATGTGATTTTAGTTTGTGTTTTACATAATAATTTTAAAAATTGTTTTAGAGCATGTTTTGAGAGGGGTATGCGAGGGGGGGGATACGTTGATGGTAGGCAATAGCGAGGTGGGGGATACGTTGATGGTAGGCAGTAGCGAGGTGGGGGATACGTTGATGGTAGGCAATAGCGAGGTGGGGGATACGTTGATGGTAGGCAATAGCGAGGTGGGGGATACGTTGATGGTAGGCAATAGCGAGGTGGGCGATACGTTGATGGTAGGCAATAGCGAGGTGGGGGATACGTTGATGGTAGTCAATAGCGAGGTGCGGGATACGCTGATGGTAGGCAGTAGCGAGGTGGGGGATACGTTGATGGTAGGCAGTAGCGAGGTGGGGGATACGTTGATGGTAGGCAATAGCGAGGTGGGGGATACGTTGATGGTAGGCAATAGCGAGGTGGGGGATACGTTGATGGTAGGCAATAGCGGGGTGCGGAATACGTTGATGGTAGGCAGTAGCGAGGTGGGGGATACGTTGATGGTAGGCAATAGCGAGGAGCGGGATACGTTGATGGTAGGCAATAGCGAGGTGGGGGATACGTTGATGGTAGGCAATAGCGAGGAGCGGGATACGTTGATGGTAGGCAATAGCGAGGTGGGGGATACGTTGATGGTAGGAAATAGCGAGGTGGGGGATACGTTGATGGTAGGCAATAGCGAGGAGCGGGATACGTTGATGGTAGGCAATAGCGAGGTGGGGGATACGTTGATGGTAGGCAATAGCGAGGTGGGGGATACGTTGATGGTAGGCAGTAGCGAGGTGGGGGATACGTTGATGGTAGGCAATAGCGAGGTGGGGGATACGTTGATGGTAGGAAATAGCGAGGTGGGGGATACGTTGATGGTAAGCAATAGCGAGGTGGGTGATACGTTGATGGTAAGCAATAGCGAGGTGGGTGATACGTTGATGGTAAGCAATAGTTAGGTTAACATCCGAGGTTGGGGGGGGGGTAAATAAGATGATTCTCAGCAAAAGTCATTTTATTGCTTTTTCGTAGGACTTTGACAATGCTGTCTGGAGTTCATACACACAAGTCATACTTCATACACACAAGTCATATTTCATACACACAAGTCATACTTCATACACACAAGTCATACTTCATACACACAAGTCATACTTCATACACACAAGTCATACTTCATACACACAAGTCATACTTCATACACACAAGTCATACTTCATACACACAAGTCATACTTCATACACACAAGTCATACTTCATACACACAAGTCATACTTCATACACACAAGTCATACTTCATACACACAAGTCATAATTCATACACACAAGTCACACTTCATAGACACAAGTCATACTTCATAGACACAAGTCACACTTCATACACACAAGTCACATTTCATACACACAAGTCATACTTCATAGACACAAGTCACACTTCATAGACACAAGTCACACTTCATAGACACAAGTCATACTTCATACACACAAGTAATACTTCATACACACAAGTCACATTTCATACACACAAGTCATACTTCATAGACACAAGTCATACTTCATAGACACAAGTCACACTTCATAGAGACAAGTAATACTTCATACACACAAGTCATACTTCATACACACAAGTCATACTTCATAGACACAAGTCATACTTCATAGACACAAGTCATATTCATACACACAAGTCACACTTCATAGACACAAGTCACACTTCATAGACACAAGTCACACTTCATAGACACAAGTCATACTTCATAGACACAAGTCATACTTCATAGACACAAGTCACACTTCATAGACACAAGTCACACTTCATAGACACAAGTATTACTTCATACACACAAGTAATACTTCATACACATAAGTCACATTTCATACACACAAGTCATACTTCATAGACACAAGTCATACTTCATAGACACAAGTCACACTTCATAGAGACAAGTAATACTTCACACACACAAGTCATACTTCATAGACACAAGTCACACTTCATAGACACAAGTCACACTTCATAGACACAAGTTATACTTCATAGACACAAGTAACACTTCATACACACAAGTCATACTTCATACACACAAGTCATACGTCATACACACAAGTAATACTTCATACACACAAGTCATAGACTATACATAGCGGCTTCGAGTATTTTTATTCTGTTTTCTTTAAGGAATGTCATGAGAACATGTAGACAAATTGATATTTTAACTCAACATTTTAACCCTTTGGATGATATCAATATTCTAACCAATTTGAGATTATCAATATTCATCCCTTTGACCACATCAATACTCCAAACCTTTTGATAATGTCAATATTCAACACTTTGACCTTGTCAGTATCCAAACACTTTGACCTTGTCAATATCCAACACTTTGACCTTGTCAGTATCCAAACGCTTTTAAAGATATCAATATTCAACTCCCTGACCGTATGAATATTTCAAAACGTTTCATAATATCAATATTCTGCAGTGGGGTAGCAAAAAAGGGGGGGGGGGGGTTAACACCACATTGAAAAATTGCATATTTCCAGAGCACACACTGGCTCGGTCTAATCGAATTTCATAAAAGGATGACCAATCGCACGTCAGCTTTACATCCACGTGACCAATCCAAGTGATACAGTGAAGGATGCTGATTTTGAGCACGTGACAGGTTTGCACACTTGAAGACCTGGAAAGGAACGATTTTAAATAAAGTAAACGTCATGTGACAGTAGCTGCAACTTCACGTTGTTACAGTTCTTAAATACATTGACCTCCCGACCTTCAATTGATTTGTTATTGTTCTTCTCATTGTTATACTCAAGATTTATTTTAACGACAAGAAATCCATCGTGGAGACGTGAGGGTTGGGGGGGGGGTGGTTGACACCATGAGTTTACCGCACCGGCTGACACCAACCCTGGCTCCGCCATTGATGGCTGACACCAACCCTGGCTCCGCCAATGATGGCTGACACCAACCCTGGCTCCGCCACTGATGCTCTGTTCGCTGCTTCTTTTTTCCTTCTTTTTTTTCCCCTTGTTGTTGTTATTATTGAATTTTTTGGATTTATTTATTTTAAAGAAAAAAGAAGAAGAAAAGAACGCGTATCTATTGTTACAGTAATTGTGAAAGTCGCCGTAGAATAGGGAGACTAAAATGTCAAAATCCGGAACACCATTTTTCGTCTACAAATGACAGCCATGCATTGTCAGGCGACCCACACTTCAATTGATCAGCTTGTTTAAATTGAATCTGCAAACGGAAAAAAAACAACAAAAAAACTTTATATTAACAATCGATTTTTTATCATACCCCACTTCCCCGAATTTATATAAAAAAATGAATTCCCTCTTCCATTGACCCAGTCACCTTTCTTAAAGTTTAAATATAGTAAACTGACATTACTCCCCCCCCCCCTCCCAACCCCTACAGAGCGCTCAGAGGTTAAGCTATTTAAAAAAAAATAATAAAAAAGCTTAAAAAACGTTATTACTCCTTTACGTAACAGACCGGTCGTAGCGTTCTGTGGAAACACCTTCAGGGGTACCGGTACACGAGCGCCCCGTAACCTCACCGGGAAATCTGTGTCAATCGGATTGTGACGCAGACTTTGTCGCCGTCGTCAGGTGAGCCCGCAGGAGGAAACATTAGCGTCGTTCTATTATAAGCAGGTGCAAAAGTTTTGGCTCGAGATTACAGGAAGTGCGTCCGTCATCTTTAGTGCGGATTATCCAACCACTGCTTAGATTGTATTGTTTTGTGTTTTTTTTGTATTTGTGTTTAAGGATTAAAAAAAAATTTTTTGTATTACGTGTTGAATGACTAATGTTCAATAAGACTGACTGAAATATATTGGGATTATACTGAAATTCTCATTCTAATCCTTACTTGGGAGTGAGGGCAGTGGGGGGGGGGGGGGTTGAAGGTTGTGGGGGGGGGGGGGGGAGCAGAAAATTGTAAAAAATAAAATTCAAATCAATAATGAAAAAAAAAAATCAAATTCATTTTTTTGTACAGAACAAATTCTATGAATGATTACAGAAAATATTTAAGTACAATGAAACAAATGTCGATACTTAAACACTTTCTTATCTTTGATGAAATTTATTGATGATTGTTCAATATATTTGTTTTTAAAAAATAAATTAGATTTCTAGCATTAACAGATTTTTTTTTTTTTTTTTTTTTTTTTTTACATTTAATAAGTGTTTCCATAATGACAAGTCTAAATGTTTGTTAAAGCCTCAAGTGTATTTATCTAGCCCAGAAACTTTTTGTAACACAACGAGTTAATGATACTCAGTCACATGACTGAATTGTTGATACATCTGCACGGTGGCGTAGTAATTTAACCATATAGGATGAGAATAAGAGGAACTAGTTTAGTGGCGGAAGAGGATTGCATGATTTTGGGTGTGTAAGGCTGGAAGCCATATTGTGAGGACGTTGTGAGTCAGGGAGACATGGATATATTTTGAATGTAATATGAATTCATGAGAGTATGCAAGATTTCTTATGTTATATTGTAACTACATTTGTTACATGGATTTATCTGATTCAAGAATCATATTTGTATCGAATATGTAAATAAAGAACTGTGCGATAGATCCGACCTTATTCAATTCTTGAGATGAAAGATAGCAGTAAAATTAAGGATGATAATTTAATAAAGTGAGTGTTAGATACCTTGCTGAACAAATATATTCAGCAATGTTACACTTTTTCATCTAAAGTTTTCTTTTAAAGTCATTCCAATCTCTCTCAGCTTTTAAAACATATCTATATAAAAGTAAATAATTCATTCATTCATTGATATGTTCAGTGTTTCAATGTTAAATTATGCAAATGAGATTATAACTCTTTTTTTCCCCCCTCTTCCGAATAAAAACATTTACATTTTGTAAAATTCGCGATTTCAAAAAGTGAATTTCGAAGGGCCGTTGGCCTCCAATTTGTACCATACGTAACAAGTGCAGCCTTTGTGTCACAAGGCAACAAGTGGTGACGAAGTACACATTGAGGTCAAATCCTAGACACGCGACGGATACATTCTGGGGTTTTGATTGGTTGACTACAGCGACAGCTGGGTTTGGCGTGTGCCTACTTCGCATGTTTTTTTGTGTGTGTGTTTTTGTTTTTTGGTTGGGGGGTGTGGGGGTCTTGGGTGAAGCTTTAAATCTTCAGTGAAGAAAAGAGGTGAATGATTTTTTTTAAAAAAAAAAAACCCACCTCGAAGCACGCACTTTGTCGTAAGAAAAGATGTGCGTGAAGCGCTAATGAACTAATGATGATAATCGGACGGTGTTTTTTTTTTTTTTTTTGTAATGTTTCGGATGATAGATCATTGGGGCGTGGGGGGAGCCCGCACACGTCTTTGAAAGTCATGCAGCTCTGTCAACAGTGAACCCATTAAGGCAGAGTTCTCATGTAAATCTTCAGTGGCGTTAGGTTAAAATTTCTTGAGGGTCAGTAGGAATTTCGGCGAGGGTTGGGGAGGGGTGGGGGAATATATTTTGAGAGTGCGAAAAAAAAAATGTTTTGGGGAGGGGGGGGGAGAGATTAAGGAGTTATGGGGACTGAGTCGGTTTGTTTGCCTAACCTTGCAAGAAATGGGTTAGAAATAAAAAATATATAAAAAGATTCAGACATTCAATGAAATCTTTGCTGTTAAATGGGGCAGCAGCATCGGGTGACTTTGCGGGCCATTAAGTTAAGTTAAGGTCATGCATAATTATATATATATTGAAGTAAGGTGATAAAAACTAAATGAGTTCAGCCAAAGTTGGGACGTAAGAGTACAGCTCGTGAACTCTATTTGCCCCGTGGCGTCACAAAGCTAAAAGTCAAATCCTAGATTCTAGACTAAAATCTTTTTATAGAGAGCAGCGGTCACATGTGAAATTGTTAGATGAATGCGGAGGATAACTTTATCAATAGAAAAGTCGAATGTGTTGCGAAATTTAATGAAAATGATTAATGGAAGTGACATGAATGGGAGATAATAGTTGATGGACTGCATTCTGGTTGTGTAAATGAAATATAAAGACAAGGTATGCTAAACTTGATCTCATAGACAGGACAAAATATTTTGACGTTTTCGGCTTAGAGCCTTCATCAGAAAACAAGACAAAGAGAAGTACAAGTATCAGATCACAGTTGAAAAAAACTTTAGAGGTTTCCTTTTGTTTAAGCGTTCAGGGTGTTGGAAGGGGGTGGCTATAGCTGGCTATGAAGGTTGTTGGAAGAGGGTGGCTAGCTAACTATAAAGGTTGTTGGAAGGGGTGTCTAGCTAATTATGAAGGGTGTTGGAAGGGGGTGGCTATAGCTGGCTATGAAGGGTGTTGGAAGGGGGTGGTTATAGCTGGTTGTGAAGGGTGTTGTAAAAGGGTGGCTATAGCTGGTTATGAAGGGTGTTGGAAGGGGGTGGCTATAGCTGGTTATGAAAGGTGTTGGAGGGGGGTGGCTATGCTGGTTATGAAGGGTGTTGGGATGGGGTGGTTATAGCTGGTTATGAAGGGTGTTGGAATGGGGTGGCTATAGCTGGCTATGAAGGGTGTTGGAAGGGGGTGGCGGTCCGCCCCTTGCGACACTTTTTTCTTCATATAAAGTGCTGCAATTTTTTTCCAACTGCAGAGTTATTTTTTGTGGAATTTGGGTTGGGGGGGGGGGCAAAAAAAATCTTTATACGCCCCGGATGGCATGAACCCTAGCTACGCAACAGTGTAGTATAGAGATTCGTTGGAGGTGTCACTTTGGTGTCATTTTTGGTGTCACCTTCGGTGTCACTTGTAACCACTAACTGACTCTTTATAATTCACTTATGACAAATAACTGGCTTTTAATTTATTCAAATGCCTTCATTTATCTGTTGTGAAATCCATGGCGTATTACAAAAGTGATATTTTTTAGAGATAAAACTTGATATTGTGTAGAGATCAAACTTGATTATTGTGTAGAGATAAAACTTGATATTTTGCGATGATTTTACGCACTCGGGAGTAAACAAATGTTAAAATATTGTATTATACGCCCTTATATCCTGACCTACTTACCACAAACATCAATGATTCTCAAAATATCATTGGATAAATGAAGATTAAGCCTCATTTAGCTCCCCATAAAAGTATGAGTATTCTGTTTCTTCATCCTGTAAGTCTATGAAACTACAGTTATGGACCTTAAGTAAAGCTATACTGTCTTAGTTAAATTATAGTTTAATTTAAATAGATCATTAGACTCAGGACAATGAGAAGAAGCGAGTCGTAGGCTTATAGAAGCGAGTCGTAGGCTTATAGAAGCGAGTCGTAGGCTTATAGAAGCGAGTCGTAGGCTTATAGAAGCGAGTCGTAGGCTTATAGAAGCGACTCGTAGGCTTATAGAAGCGAGTCGTAGGCTTATAGAAGCGACTCGTAGGCTTATAGAAGCGACTCGTAGGCTTATAGAAGCGACTCGTAGGCTTATAGAAGCGACTCGTAGGCTTATAGAAGCGAGTCGTAGGCTTATAGAAGCGACTCGTAGGCTTATAGAAGCGAGTCGTAGGCTTATAGAAGCGAGTCGTAGGCTTATAGAAGCGAGTCGTAGGCTTATAGAAGCGAGTCGTAGGCTTATTGTGACATGGTATTTGCCTTAAATGTTCTCTCGAGGCTTCAAGCCAATTATTGCTTTAAAAAAAAAAATTCTTTACCCGAAATGTATATTTATATGAAACCTTTCGGTTGTAGAATGGCCCGATAATATTTAGAATCTAGATGAATGCAGCGTGCTTAGTAGACCTGTCAGGATAAGTTTTTTTTAATGTCTATAGGTCTGCCCTGTACTGAGAATAAGCATAAGATTGTTTTTGTTTGGGTTTTTTTTTGTCTCCAGCTTTAAGAACAGTTTATATTCGATAAACAATGGAAACTCCCCTTACGACAGTGGCAAAGTTTAGAGTTATAAAAGACAAAGTAAAAAGGCTTTATTTATTTTTAAAAAATAATTTTATTGTTTGTTTGTTTGTTTGTTGAGAACACGACACTGGGTGGGTCTTCCTTTGGCCCAAAACTAGTTTGAGAATCTCTGAATTAAAAAAAAAAAAAATTCCTCGTAATTAGGACATAGCCCCAGAGACTTGCTGTGTTTTTAATATTCCCATTGTCTTATCTCATCAAAGGGGTGGGGGCGGTAATGACATACTTGGGATGATCTCCCATCTACCATTGATGTGCTTGCTGTTATGGATTGTGTCTGGGCGTGGTGGAGGATGGCGGGATTAATAACATCAATAAAATAGTCGACATTCCGCTCCCCCCATTTGAAGGAAATTAATTCGATTAAATACAGAAGAATTTTAAGAATGTTGAATGCTTCATTGACATTATTTTGTCCCGATGTGCCACTTCTGCTCAAAGTGCACAAGCACTACAAAGATGTTCAACTCCACAGACTGGACTTGGGTTCATATAACGAGGCAGCTCACTGTTAATAAACTGAGGACATTTCGTATTACAAGCACGACTCATCTTCTTGTGCTCACAACGGCGTAGACAGGATTAGTGCCACCCAGGGCGGACCAAGAATTTGTACGCCCCCTTCCACGTAAAGAGACTACAATTGGCTAAAAAATGACGCCCCTCCATTTGAAGAAAAAAAGTGCCAACCGCTGGTTGACGGAGACCACCTCACTCGACTTCCAACGCTGCTGTGGGGCTACTGTGGGTTATGGATCTAATAAATGTGCTCTCTTTATCAATAGAAACAATGTTGACATTACGGTGAATTTGTGTTTATATGAAGCATCAGAAAGTAGTATCCTTAAAAAAAAAACGTATCTCTTTTGAACTCCACTATGCACATCTCTCTCTCTTCATCTGTTTCTCCCTCTACCTTTATCCCTCCCCGAACTCTCTCTCACTTCCTCTATTTCTCTATTATTACATTTCTCTCTCTCTCTCTCTCTTTATATATATATATATATATATATATATATATATATATATATATATATATATATATATTACAGACTGTTATTAATGGAGAATTTTATCTCTTATTTAAGTCTATGGCTCGTTCCAAAAACAAGTCCATAAAAAAGGACGATACCAATGTTTAAATACAATAACAAATAATACGATACTCAAAGTCAGGGCTAATTACAATTAATACGTTTTTAATGTGTGAATTTCATTGAATCACAAAAGCAAGAGAATATGATTAAAATTATTAGCTTACAGTATAGCTGGTACCGGTACTGTATGTAAAAATACAATGAGTTCAAGTTGTACAATGAAAGGAAATCTACACACAACAAAGTACAATAATAATGCACGCTCCCAGTCTCGTGATAAGAAGGATCTCCCCCTCTCTCTCAATCTTTTTATATATATAGTCAGTTCCAAACGATTTCCATAAACGTCGTCTGCATTGTTTTGCCTTCCAGTTTAATCTACACGATTCTATTATTTTCTGATTGGAACGGACGATACTAAGCTTTGTAAACAAGGGGAAAGTATCGCTAGCCACACCCCAAAACGGCCTCGAGTGTGTTGACAATAAGAGGTCATGCACGTGGAAAGCGAGGAAGGCGTGCCTTAACACGTCATCTACATAACATTATATATATATATATATATGTGTGTCTTCCATCTTTCTTCCCGTCATTGTCAGTCTTTTCCTTCACTCTCTTTTCTCTTTTCCTTCTTTCTGTTATGTTCTCTTACGCAACCTGTTTTGTAACCACAACAACCAGGCTGAACTTACCACAGAGACTATCAACCGTTTAGTCCAAGATTGAACTTGCCACGGAGACTATCAACCGTTTAGTCCAAGATTGAACTGCCACGGAGACTATCAACCGTTTAGTCCAAATTGAACTTACCACGGAGACTGTCAACCGTTTAGTCCAAGATTGAATTTGCCACGGAGACTATCAACCGTTTAGTCCAAGATTGAATTTGCCACGGAGACTATCAACCGTTTAGTCCAAGGCTCTCGGTGCAACAGGCGTACCTCAACCTCATCGCTAAATCGCCCACCCCACCCCGACTCGTCCACCGTCTGTGAAACTGTTCAGTCACTTCCGACCTCCTATCCTAGAATCCTCCATGACAATAGCTGTCCCAAGGCTCGTCAAAATGACATAATGACATTACGTGACCGGATGGGGTCGGTCAAATACTAATTACGCTCATTTCAGCGGTCTCCAAAAATTGCCGTGCCGGTGGGTGTCCGATGTAGAATGTGTTTGCTAATGGGCCTAAGTTGTAGAATGCGTTTGGCAATGGGCGTAAGTTTGTATAAATGGTTTTCCTGTGGGTGTTGGATTGTAGAATGGGTCGTGACGCTTCTGAGGGCAGGCCCCATGTTAATAAGCCGCTGTGGGTCAGAATACCCCCAGTTTCAGTTATAGAGACGGAGACACCGCTTATAATTGTCTACAATCTCTCATCACGACCTGTGTGAAGCCAGCTCTTAAAAACGAGTTCCTTTTTGTTGTTTTTTTAAAAATATAATTAAAGACACCAAATAGACGTAGAGCATAACTTATGAATTAGTTCCCGACCCGAGCTTATCGGGTGGTCCATAAAAAGTACGGAATGTTGAAGTCCGGAACTGTCACATAATTATATTAGCGTCAAATGTACTTTACTGCTCCGAAACGTCCATTACACACACCTGAATAACGTTACCCGAATTTAAAAGCGCTATAAATATTTTATGGTGGTTTCAAGGACCCCAGGACTCGGAAGACAATTTTTGTTTCGATTCCGAATTCGATAAACGAAGATGTTAATTATGGCGAGTCACATGTAGAAGTCAACACATATAGATGCCTCCTTTGCTTTTTGACAAAACCACCGTACGTTTATCCCTCTGGCCAGGAAGAACCCAAAGAGGATTAATTCCGAATTCAATCACTCGTAATCGATTACTTCGATTCTATGACTTCAACTCCCATACTCTGGTATTTGAATGTATCGTAAATGTAAAATTTAACTGAAGTACTAGCCGGCAGCTGGGGGGGGGGGGGGGCTTTACGGCAGAGTTGTACGACTTACCCTGATGGCGCGTCCATAAAAGTGCCACAGATCTGACCGATGACCCGTGGGTTGTACTGACCACTGCGTGGGCGTCTACTGTCATAATTATGGCCGGGGGCTCTGTGGTTAACTGTTCGCATTAATGATTATATTTACAAAATGCTTATTGGTGACCTCAGGGTTTGAGAAGCAATAAATGGCATTTATAGAATAACCTTCATTGGTTTTATAGTGGTCAAATGCAAGGCTTGGCATCAATAGTGACAAATCAACCATCTCCTTGTAAATTACAAGGCTTAGCATCAATAGTGACAAATCATCCATCTCCTTGTAAATTACAAGGCTTAGCATCAATAGTGACAAATCATCCATCTCCTTGTCAAATACAAGGCTTGGCATCAATAGTGACAAATCAACCATCTCCTTGTAAATTACAAGGCTTAGCATCAATAGTGACAAATCATCCATCTCCTTGTCAAATACAAGGCTTGGCATCAATAGTGACAAATCAACCATCTCCTTGTAAATTACAAGGCTTAGCATCAATAGTGACAAATCATCCATCTCCTTGTCAAATACAAGGCTTTGCATCAATAGTGACAAATCATCCATCTCCTTGTCAAATACAAGGCTTGGCATCAATAGTGACAAATCATCCATCTCCTTGTCAAATACAAGGCTTTGCATCAATAGTGACAAATCATCCATCTCCTTGTCAAATACAAGGCTTGGCATCAATAGTGACAAATCATCCATCTCCTTGTCAAATGCAAGGCTTGGCATCAATTGTGACAAATCATCCATCTCTTTTGTCTTCATCAATTTTGTTTGCCATAGCTCCCACCCCCACCCCAACGCCGGCTATGTAAATTTGTATCGTTCTTTTAGCAACATTGAAATATTTGAACGTTTAAATGTGTTCAAGGTCAGGCTAAGGTCAGACTAAGGTCAGACTAAATAAGTGAGAGAGTAAAAGTTTGATGATTAAAGGAATAACTAATGTAATGACAGGAAGAAAACAACAACGAATACTTTTGTCTGGGCTAGCTGCGCAGTTAAGCTACTCTTTGTATTGCAACAATCTAAGTGTCCTTACGGTTTAGTGTCCTTACGGTTAAGTGTCTTTTTCACAGGAACAACATATTCATGAGAGCACCATATTCATGGGATCACTATATTCTTCAGAGCACTATATTCACCAGAGCACTATATTCACAAGAGCACTATATTCTTCAGAGCACTATATTCACCGGAGCACTATATTCACCAGAGCACTATATTCACCAGAGCACTATATTCTTCAGAGCACTATATTCACCGGAGCACTATATTCTTCAGAGCACTATATTCACCGGAGCACTATATTCACCAGAGCACTATATTCACCAGAGCACTATATTCACCAGAGCACTATATTCACCAGAGCACTATATTCTTCAGAGCACTATATTCACCAGAGCACTATATTCACAAGAGCACTATATTCACAAGAGCACTATATTCACCAGAGCACTATATTCTTCAGAGCACTATATTCACCAGAGCACTATATTCACCAGAGCACTATATTCACCAGAGCACTATATTCATCAGAGCACTATATTCTTCAGAGCACTATATTCACCAGAGCACTATATTCACCAGAGCACTATATTCACCAGAGCACTATATTCACCAGAGCACCATATTCATCAGAGCACCATATTCATTAGAGCAGGAGTCGGGAACCTATGGCTCGCGAGCCAAATGTAGCATTATTGATGGCTGCATCTGGCTCGCAGACAAATGTTCGATTGTAAAAAAAATATGTTTCTTTAGACTCCTTTGATCTACATATTAATTGCATATCAATATTTCATTCTACAAATGAGCTAAAGTCTACTGCAGCTCAGCATCAGAGACATAATTATTGCATTTTTAGTGTTGAAATTACACAAAATGCACACATTTACTTGAATTTTTAGTTTTAAACATAATGTATGGCTCTCACAGAATTACTTTTCAAAATATGTGGTGTCCATGGCTCTCCAGACAAAAAAGGTTCCCGACCCCTGCATTAGAGCAACACATTATTCAGTGAACCACATTCATCAGAGCACCACATTCATTAGAGCACCATATTCATTAGAGCACCATATTCATCAGAGCACTCAGAGCACCATATTCATCAGAGCACTCAGAGCACCATATTCATCAGAGCACTCAGAGCACCATATTCATCAGAGCACTCAGAGCACCATATTCACCAGAGCACCATATTCTTCAGAGCACCATAGTCACCAGAGCACCATATTCTTCAGAGCACCATATTCATCAGAGCACCATATTCATCAGAGCACCATATTCACCAGAGCACTCAGAGCACCATATTCACCAGAGCACCATATTCTTCAGAGCACCATATTCATCAGAGCACCATATTCATCAGAGCACTCAGAGCACCATATTCATCAGAGCACTCAGAGCACCATATTCATCAGAGCACTCAGAGCACCATATTCATCAGAGCACTCAGAGCACCATATTCATCAGAGCACCCTATTTACTAGGAACAATCCAAAGCGAATGACCTAGTGAATGACCTTGGATGATTTCGCCAAGTGAAAGTATACAATCAATAATGTCTACCAGGTCCCGACAATTTTCCTGTCCCCCCCCCCCCCCAGGCACATTAATGACGTCACTAAACCAATGTCCAGCCACTCAGCACTCGTCTGTTCCTCCACCACATCACGACTCTCTACCGACGGTCTCGTATAATTCATTGTTTACCTTCACTTAGTGCTGGGTCTAGTGGCGGGGCTGGTGGTGGGTCTAGTGGTGGGTCTAGGGGTGGGTCTAGTGGTGGGGCTGGTGATGGGTCTAGTGGTGGGGCTGGAGGTGGGGGTAGTGGTGGGTCTAATGGTGGATCCAGTGATGGTGCTGGTGGTGGGCCAATTAATAATGATTGTTAACATCAGTCAGTTTCCTCTCTCTCTCTCTCTCTCTCTCTCTATCACTCTCTCTCTCTCTCTCTCTGCCTCCCTTTCCTTTTACTCCCGCATCTCTCATTTTCTCTCTCTCTCTCACACTCTCTCTCACTCTCTCTCTCCTTTTCTCTCTCTCTCTCGCTCTCTTTTATTTTCTTTCTTGTTTCCCCTCCTTTAGTTTCTACTGTTCTTGTGTCTGTACGACTACTTAAACACGTACAGTTAACTTCCAACTCGCCAATGACACGGTTCACTGTTAAAATTATTTAAGGATTCTAAACACAGCTGTCAGTAGTCTGAGAAGGATACTAACGTCTAAGGATACTATCAGCCAAGACTAGTTACAGCTCAGGATACCAACCAACAGCCAACAACTGAACAGCCAAGGATACTATCAGCCAAGGATACCAACACACACGCCCTTCACATAAATTCAGACCATTACACTGGCCGCTTGTCATCTTTTATATATGTAACCTACCTGTTGAGGGGATCTCAAATCGGGATTGTAGCATCCACTTTAAAAACTAAATGAAAATAATGTTAGTGCCTGCTAGCTGAAAGATAAAATACAGAATGTCAGGTAGTTATCCAATAGACGACAACACGTATTAAGGCAGTACTTGCAGACAATTGATAAAACAATTGAAGTTTAGTGTCACTTCAAATGTTTATTTTATTCATCAACTGCTTATATTTGATCAGTGGTGAATGACTGCTGTTACGTTATCCTTATCAATTAGAATCTTATTCGAGGTATTAAGTGCATCGTTGCCGCCCTGATACATATCAATGGAATTCTCTCCCATTACACATCCCCAATGTACCGACCATCCAAGCCTTCAAAACTGCCCTCAAGACACATCTCTTCAAACTGTACTATACCGAATTATTCTACCCCCCGCCCCCCAACCGATCGATGAACAACGCTCGATGCGGCGGGGAGCCGTCCATGGCTAGACAGAGGATAGAAAGTACTTGGGTGGGTGAGGTCAATCTTTTCACAGAGCTGTTTTTAAATGTATAATTTTCCGTGAATGCTAATTCTTATGTGAAGTGTGGTGAGCCTAGCCCTAGGCTGAGGTACTGCGCAATATAAGACCGCTTTAATAATAATAAAATAATTATGTCAAGACCATGAGATCTCTTCATGACGTGTCTGAGGATGACTGGCTGAGACGCCCTGTACTTAAAAACAGTCTGACTTGATAGATGAACCACAACTGTTGGGCTAAACTTTAGTTTATGGCCGCCACCCTCTTAGAGTGGTATTAATCAACTGTGAGTTGGGGGGGGGGGTCCAGGGGGTGTGGTGGGGGTCTGGGCGAGATTTGACCCTCCTCATGCTCTTTGCTGGATCTGGTTATGGTGCTGCTAATAGATAAACTGGTTTCATTGGCTAAAGGGTTAGGAGTGCACCTAGTCGGAACAATGGTGGGGGAATAGGTCATGTTTGAATAATGGGGAGGAATAGGTCATGTTTGAATAATGGCGAGGCATAGGTCATGTTTTAATTATGTTGACGAATAGGTCATGTTAGAACAATGGTAAAGAAAAGTAAAGTTAGAACAAAATGAAGAATAGGGCACTTTGGAACAACGGCGAGGTAAAGGAAAGGTCATGTTAGAATAATGGGGAAAAATAGGTCATGTTAGAATAATAGGGAGAATTAAGTCGTGTTATAACAGTGGGGAGAAAAAGGTCATGCAAGAACAATGAAAAAGATGGGGACAGTTAAAATAATGGAAAGAATAGGAACAGTTACAACTTGTACCTTGACAACACACTATGCAATAAGAAAACAAATTTGTTTTTTGTTTTTTCAACAAATACATATTTTTAGCTTCTGTCATGACATGCCATCATTTTTTCACCATCGGAAATAAATACATTTTTTTGGCGCCGACGAAAGAGTGCGGCGTAACTATGTGAAAATTTGTTGGAAAGTGTGGCGTAGATAATGAAATTAACCGACGAGTTAGTCGTGTACATCAAATCTGTGAAGTACATAATTACTTTGTACGATTTAGACTTGTAGATAAAATTTGGCACAAAGTACGAGTGGGCGTCTACCACCATCGATGGGAAAAACACGATTAAACAGAAAAAACACACGAGGCCAAGCATCTTCATCACCTTCATGTCGAACCCGAGCATTTCTTTTGACAGATTCTTGGAATTTCTTAGGGGTTTCCCGTTTCTCAACTTACCATGGACTAATTTTTTTCGGATTTTACCGCTTTGCACCACTTTTATCCCTATTCCGATCCCAGAGAATAGAACCGTCAGCCAAGGGACTCCCCAGATCCCTAAATTAAAACACACGTAATATAGAAGGTTCAACAGCTCGTAATGCTCCTGGAGCGAGCCACTCAGGTAAAGCCTGGCCACCGTTGTGTTAAGTCTCTCATCGTACTCCCACTGGTAAGTAAACCCGAAGAAGGCGGGACCCAGCAGCGCAGAGTCGAACAGCACGATCCCGATGACGAGGAGTTTGACTCGCCTGGGCGTGAAGATCCTGGAAACCCTAAAGGGAAACCAGACGGCCACTAGGCGCTCCAGGCTGATGGCCGACACCAGGAGCATCTCGTTGCCGGTCATCAGCCGATGGAGCGTGAACACGTACACCGTGGACAGTGTCTCGGCCGTCTCCTCCATGGATGGGTCGAACTGGGCCACGATGCACTTGATGCGCCTGGTTTCACACATTACATTTGATCGTATCCGGAAATTTGATCGAAAGAAATTTGGTCGACGGAAAATTGATCGACGGAAATTTGATCGAACGGAAATTTGGTCGAATCGTTTTTTTAATTTATACGTTAAAATTTTGCGTCAAATTTCTTTTTGAACGCATTATTTTGTTTTCTATATAGTATAGTGCGTTCAAAAAGAAATTTGACGAAAATTTTAACGTGTGAACTGAATAAAAGATTCGATCAAATTTCCGTTCGAACAAATTACCGTCGATCAATTTTCCGTCGACCAAACTTTTGAATGAAATAATATCATATTTGTGTCGTCACATTTTTTGTTTAACATTAGAAAGACATTAACAAACTTCTACAAGGCAGTAGATTTAGACATTGGCTTTTGTATGGTCACCCCCCCCCCCCGGGGCCAGGAAATATGGCGGAAATCCACAAATTACACGACCCCCCCCCCCCCCCCCGCACCCACACCAATTATTTTTATTGTTGTTAAATATTTAACTGCCCTCTAACATCATTCCGATTATCGATAATCATGGACATGCCACGTGCTCCTGAAGTAACACCATCAAAATGTTTTTGTGAAGTAGTTGATATAGTCATATAGTTTTTATAGTTATTATCTATAGCCCTGATGCCGGCCTTCACAATCAGGTTTCAAATATAACTATGGGCTGAGCTAGTTGCAGTTTCTTACAGACGGCCCGGGTATTTCCGGGATTTACATAAAAAAAGGTTATCTTCTCATTCTCTGTAATGTATTCCAAACAATGGGTATGAAAATAATGGGTAGAGACTACAATTAGGCCAGGTAGAAGGAAATATGTGAAACGAAGTGGCTATTGGTACCCGGGTACCAGAATTGAGAGGTTGGGATTAAAAAAACGATCTAAAATATTATTGTTGGGTTTGTAAGACCAAATGAGGTATCAAATGAAAGATAATTGAATGTACTATACGTTTGTAAACTTAATTCTTCGTTTAAACTAAAATAAACTACTACAAATGACATTCGAATAGCATTAGTCAAAATGGACCCAGACACGCAGCGCCGCCATTCGCACCCGGGTACCATTAGACTTATTGCTATTCTGATGTCATTTGTGGTAGTTTAATTTAAACCATGGCGTATATAGCATTGCGGCTAGTGCAATGGAAACCATCCCTTACCTGAAAACGACCCTTATGGAAAGGAATTTATTGAATCTTGACGACAAAAGGATAAGTTTTGCAACGGCTGTGTCCACATGGCCTGATCTTAAAGTTAGAGATGGTCTTACGGAGAATGGCATGGATTTAAGGGAAACCCTGTTTGGCTATGAGATAATGATATGAGAATAGTTTGGTCCCGTAGCCATGGTCACTCGGACGAGACCTGAAGGCATCAACACAAGTGATATTTTTTAACCCGCTGAAGAGCTGATGAAAGTACTGGGAATGGAAGGTATCACAAAGGCATCAAAGTTGAATTCTTCAAAACACTATTAGTATAATATTAGCCAAAACCAGAAATATGCCTTAAAAATGTGAAACAGGCGATGAGAAAGGGGCAGTCAGTGGAGCTATTTATAGATAAAATGGTGCTGTTATTGTAATTCTGATCGGGGGCCGAGGAAGCAGAAATAAGGTTTAAGCTTGGTGGAGAGTGCTGCACAGGGTGCTCTGTAATTCAATCCGCAGAATATTTTTTTTTTTATAAATGCACCCAACTTATAATAGTTTTTTGAGGAATCTGCCATCTTTTAAGTTTAGGCAAAAAAAAATAAATAATAATAATTAAAAAAAATGAAACAAACATAAAAAAAAGTAAAAAATAATACTGAAGAAATTGTTTAAAAGTGAAATGAAAAATAAATTATTAAATTAGCTGCCGACATCTGCTGAATGAATCATATTTTTTTATATTTTATGTACCCGGACCGGATTCATTTTTTTTTTCTTTTGCCGGCTCAGCCCTAGTTTAAAGCCAAACTGCCTACCTAATGGGAATTGTGACGCAAAATAAGAAGTCAAAGATGGTGAGCCCCAGCAGAAAAATGTTGGTGGTGTCCTTTTGAATATCGTGCCGTGACAGTACGATCAGCGTGATCACGTTGCCGACGATACCAAACGTGGCGATGGCGTTGATGAGAAAGCAGTTTACTATAATGTCAGTGACGCAGTACACGTCATCGGCGATGATCATGACGTCATATCCCGCCATGGACAACGCGCCTTCGGGGGAGGAGGAAGAGCCACCGGTACTGTTGACGGAATAGCTGCCAGGCGTCATATCTGGTGTAGCGATCTGTTACAACTTGGCACGGTGCGACGCGAGTACATGGTGTGTCAGCCAAGTCACTTCAACGGTGACAGCTGCTGCTATACTATGTAAGGTGAGTACATCATGTATCAGCCGAGACAGCGCAGTTGTGACACCTACAGTTATACCATGCAAGTTGAGTGCATCTTGTATCAGCCAAGGCAGCTATACAGTGGTGACAGCTATAGTTACACTAATGTTCATGATGAATTTGAGCATGATCTCAATATAATTGAGCAGTTTCGTTTTCTGTTATTTTAAAAAACTTTTTGTTATTTCCTGTATACTTTGTGAGTGTGTCTGCTTTAGAATTATAATAAATGATAAAATCGAACGCTCAAAAAAATGTGTCACGCCATCTTTACATGAACATCTATTCAGACAACAGAGTAGAGCAATTATTAAAATTGGAGAGAATGTTTGATGACATAAGAATGATGACAGAAGAAAATAATTATGCCGGAAGACTGCAAAAGATTAACTAATTACGTTGGCCAGATAATTCCGGGTGACAGTAATTATATGTGCCAGCTTGGGGTGTTGACTATAATCACGCCCCAAAATACGTGACGCCCTGAACAATGATGCAATGTTATATGCCCCCCCCCCCCCCCGCCTGTAATTAACTAACTCACTCTTCTGTCCGTGATTTAAAAAAAAGGGTTCGAATTATGCATTTTAACTTACCTTATAGCTGTGAGGTGCCATTTTAGACACACTGATGGATCTTGTATTGTATGTGCCTGTGTGTGTGTGTCTGTTTGTCTCTGTGTGTGTGTCTGTGTGTGTAGGTTTGAGTAAAACTGGGGCTTAGGAAGCGAGTCTTTGAGAAAAGAGTCAAGCAGGCTTGCAGGATCAGTTTTCGCATCCCTAACAGGTCCACGGATGAGGTCATAGGTGCAGTGAGAAACGGGTGGGATGGAAACGGTGCTAGACTTTGACGTCTGAGGGGAATTTAAGAAATTACTGAAAGAAGAAACTAGTACCATAGATATGGTGGAGCTATAAATAGACTAACGGCTAATAATTAAGATCGTAAATCAGAAGGGAAAAAAAAAGGCGACATAAAATTTTAAAAAAAGGTATAGCCTAAGCCTTCAATTTGGAAGCTTACCTGCACAGCCAACAACATCGACAACAACCACCAACATCGACAACAACCAACAACATCGACAACAACCACCAACATCGACAACAACCAACAACATCGACAACAACCACCAACATCGACAACAATCACCAACATCGACAACAATCACCAACATCGACAACAATCACCAACATCGACAACACCCAACAACAACCGACAAGCCCTGCACAGCGCTTCATTTATTATAACGTATTAGAAAATAGATACGCGTAAATAAGTTCAGTTATTTTATTCATTGAAAACGGAACAGATCTCTTTCAATAATGCACAACTTCAACACAAAAAGAAAGACAGACATTGAAGCTACGATCAACTCTGTGGTGCTCGTTAATTATTAGTGCTAATTGGGTTTGTAAAATATCTGTTCTAATGTTTAAATTGTGTGATTGCCATCTCAGCTTTGTATGCTTGAGGATATGTTTGCTGATTACATTTTGAATGAACACGTCTGCTACATTACGCTTTGATAACATTTATGGACACGTCTGCTACATTATGTTTTGATAACATTTATGGACACGTCTGCTACATTACATTTTGATAACATTTATGAACACGTCTGCTACATTACATTTTGATAACATTTATGAACACGTCTGCTACATTACATTTTGATAACATTTATGGACACGTCTGCTACATTACATTATACGCTGATTATTTAGCATTATGTAATGTTCACCTCTACATTGTTACGATTGAATTTTGATTATTTACAGAGTGTCGAAAGACTGTTTGAAACAGTTGTCACTGTAACTGTCACTGTAACTGTCACTGTAACTGTCACTGTAACTGTCAATGGAAATCAGATGCGTAGCTAAGAGGGGAAGGGCAAGAAGGGACTGATATCCCTGGGCGCCTGACTAGTTACGGGCGCAAAAAATGTCCTTTGGTTTTATTTTTTGATGAAAATAATGGGTTTGAGAGTTTAAAAAGATAAAATAATAAGGATATATTCTTTAATATGAATCTGTCACGCTAACTGTCGCTGTAACTGTCGCTGTAACTGTCACTGTAGCTGTCCCTGTCACTGCAACTGTCCCTGTCACTGCAACTGTCCCTGTCACTGCAACTGTCCCTGTCACTGCAACTGTCCTTGTCACTGTAACTGTCCCTGTCAATGTAACTGTCCCTGTAACTGTCGCAGTAACTGTAACTGCCTTCTCATCAAGCGCAAGAAGAGAACATAATCACTATCTACGTACGCAGTCATCTCTTGGACGGGAAATGTAGATTTTATTCCCAGTCTAGCGATGGCCGAGAAAATGTAAACATCAATTGATATACAAGTAGGTTTAAAATAATTACAAAAGAAGCGAGGAACAATTACTGTCTTAAATAAATCAGCGTCACGTAGGCCTAGTTATAATCATGATTTCTTAAAGCCCACGAAACCAAGACAGGAATTTGAATGATAAATAATTTGAAAAAAAAAAAAAAAAAAAGATGAAGAAGTAGAGGTAGAACGACGTAGAGTATTATTAAACAGTCTAGAGTTCACCCCAGGTCAAGAAAATAAAAGCTGAGGGTCATTTCCTGTCTAAAGAGTTCACGGCCGTGTAGCGTCGAGGGGCGACCGGTTTTCTTATCTGTGGCGTATGATTTTGAGCCTTTGATCTCGCCTGCGCCCTAACAGACCTGCATAATCAACATTCTTCCCCGGGGAGCCGTTTATCGGCGGGCTGTTAGAATGGGGGCTAGGGCACTTACGACAGTGGTTAGCGATAGTGGTACGAGGTACCCGAGGTAGAAGCGATTCTCAAATTTTAAATTGGGTCGCATACTTCAAGGGACACCTGGCCTGTGTACGAATGGTAAAGCCAAAGTTTGGTTCCTTTCATTTGTTAAAATTATATTTGTCCTTCTCAGAATCCGTTCGTAAAACGGAAGTTGTCCACAACACTAGGGGCCAGAGGCGTAGCGTAGGGGGGGGGGGGGCAGGGGGTACATATGTACCCGGGCGCCATCTAGTTAGGGGCACCAAAATGTGCTTTGGTATTATTTCATTGATGAAAATAATGGGTTTGAGAGTTGAAAAAAGGAATAGAGGGCGCTTTAAAATGAATCTTGTCCCCGGGCGCGAATCTTGTTCCTGTGCGCCAAACACTCTAGCTACGCCTCTGCTAGGGGCAACAGAGACTACCACATTTAAAGGATCGATGGGTCTCAAATTTAGAGAATACTTGAGTCTCTCGCATCAAAGTGACTCGGATTTTTTAAAAAAAAACAACAAAAAACAAACAATTGATTCAAGAGGAGAAATGGTCTGATTTTAAAGAAGTGCAGTCGGAGATGTGATTCTTTCAGACTATTTGTATCTACAAATGGTTAACAGCATTGAATTCGTTTGATGTAATGCATGGACATGGATCATAAGTAATAGTGCTTATCATCAAACACGAGTTAAGCATAACAGAGGACAACAGTGTTATACAAAGGGTCAGGACGGATGAGTCCAATTTAAAGAAAATTAATAATTTACACGTTATGAATGGTGGATGTAATAAATCGGACCTGCACTGGATGGTCAGTGTGGTCAAGGAAACTGGATGTTTAAATTTGAGTAACAAAAACAATTTTAAGTAACACATACATAGTTGTTTAGTGAGGCGTATTACTAAAAATATGTATCTTTTAAACATATAAACTATATTGCAATATACATTTATTTTGAATTATTATAAATGTGTTTTTGCAATTTCCTCTTATCACCAAAAAAGTTAATAAGAAAAAATCGAAACAAGTGGGTGGTATACAAATTCAAAAAAAAAAAAAAAAAAAAAAAAAAAAAAAACTGCTGACTTCACATATTAAATCTATTTCAAACATCTTAGATGTTGGGAAGACTTCTTTTAATTCAATTATTTTCTGTCTTTGCTGAATGGTAAGAGAAGATCTGGTAAGGGATACTATTTATTTTCCATCTGGCCGTGACTATTTAGTACAAAACGCTCTATCAAAGCCCCCTCCCCCTCCCCCCGGACCTCGACCCTGTTCAGAGCAAAAAACTGCTCCACACCGTCCATCACAGTTAGTTACAGCCGGTACCCCCTTCCCCGACCTCCACCTCCAATACCATGCGCCCCCCCCCCTTCCCACATACCTCGCCACGGATTTCATATATTACTAACCATGTCAGATTGTAGTTCTACCTCCCCCACACGACCCTCCCGTTGCCGGTCGGACCACCAGCCAGTAAGCTACCTTCCGTATCTCGTGATCGCCCACCGCCCATCATCTCGTCCCCACCCACTTTACCCTCGCCCTCCCCCATAGTGACCCCAGAGCTACCAGTCATAACTTTGAGATAGACTTACTCACTAACCCTGCGTTCAAAGACATACCATTCCGATCTCCCCTCGTCCGCGAACTAAATCTCCTACGCGAGTCTCGTGAAGATTTCTAAAATAGAAAGAAAGATTTGCTTGAAAGCATTTGTATCTTTTTATAATATGAGTTGCTCAGTAAACAAGTTGATGTTGGAAATAAGCAACCTTATGTATTTTCACAACATCTTAGAGTAGGGTAGCTTTCAGAAAGCAAAACAAACCCCCCCCCCCAAAAAAAAGATTTTTTTGAACGGGACCAAGCGGACTCAGGTTCTTTACATCAGGTTATCTATTTAGATCTTTATTTCGGGGCAATTTCAAGCTAGTAGCTAGTGGCAATCTCAAGCTAGTAGCTAGGGGCAATCTCAAGCTAGTAGCTAGTGGCAATCTCAAGCTAGTAGCTAGTGGCAATCTCAAGCTAGTAGCTAGGGGCAATCTCAAGCTAGTAGCTAGGGGCAATCTCAAGCTAGTAGCTATGGGCAATCTCAAGCTAGTAGCTAGGGGCAATCTCAAGCTAGTAGCTAGTGGATTGGGGTTCAATCCTCAAATAAGCCACCATGCGAGCAACAACATCAGCAGCACCCAAGGGTGAATGAGAATCGTTACCCTTGGACGGCAACTCATTGAAGAGGAAGGCAAACTCCGGAACAAGTGGGAGAGGACGAGAGAGTGAGGCTAACCCGGAACAAGTAGGTGAGGACGAGAGAGTGAGAATAACCAGGAACAAGTAGGAAAGGACGAGAGAGTGAGGCTAACCCGGAACAAGTAGGAGAGGACGAGAGGATGAGGCTGACCCGGAACAAGCAGGTGACAACGAGAGAGTGAGGCTGACCCGGAACAAGTAGGAAAGGACGAGAGAGTGAGGCTGACCCGGAACAAGTAGGTGAGGACGAGAGAGTGAGGGTAACCAGGAATAAGTAGGAAAGGACGAGAGAGTGAGGCTGACCCGGAACAAGTAGGTGAGGACGAGAGAGTGAGGGTAACCAGGAATAAGTAGGAAAGGACGAGAGAGTGAGGCTGACCCGGAACAAGTAGGAAAGGACGAGAGAGTGAGGCTGACCCGGAATAAGTAGGAAAGCTCGCCCTCAATTTAAATACAGCTGAAGTAAGGGCCGCTACTCAGGCTTTGGTCATATTTGGCTGAGATGGATCTAACAACAATTTAGATCGTACGTGAGTTCGAGTTTGATTCCTACTAAAAAAACTGTTTACCCGGAAGCTTAAAAATGGTATTCGTGACGTTGCAACCTGACGCCAGAATAACAATGTTTCAGAGACTGATTCACGGCTGGTAGGCAAAGGAGCCACGCCCAGAACATCATTATCATTAAATGTATAATAACAAAATCTTGAATTAAGACTCAAATGCAACGCCGACAGAACAAAATCCGGAGATGCTTCGTCTCCAATAGCATTCACATTTTGTGTGTGTGTGTGCATGTTTGTGTGCGTGCGTGTGTGTGTGTGTGTGAGGGGGAGTATAGCATATACATTCATGTGTGTGTGTGTGTGTTTGGTTGATTGGAGTAAGAATAAGACGAAGACGAATTAAGATGGGTGGTTTAAGACAGCCACGAATACCAATAAAGGAAGAACACCAAGTGATTCTACCTGCGCGAGACCCCGGGGCAAAGGTCAAAACACCGAAAGAAAACGGATCCATAAATTATACGGCTATCAGTTGCAGGTTGCTGGGTTGTCTTTCTTTTCTTTTTTTTTTTTGAACGCGTCCTTAGAACTCCAAGAAGTGGCCGCCTCCGCGTAGGTGCTGCCACCGGAACTCCTAGCCCTCCGCGCGTTCTTCAGATCTTACCCGCCTGCCGCGATAGATTACCTGGTTTACCACTTTTGACTTACCCAGGTCAGATTGCAGGTCGCCCTCCCACCCCCGCCGTCCCTGACCCTACCTCACACCAACAGACATTTATGTTTACATTCATGTTTTTTTTTCTTTCTAAAACAAACTATGCTTTTTTCTTTTTTTTCTCCTTTTTTTTTTTGGTACTTCTCTTTACTTCCTAATACCCCCTTTCATTTCGGTCAATTTCTGTATTAACTTTCTCTCTCTCTCTCTCTCTTTCTTTCTCGCTCGTTTACTCCCTATATCTAAATAAAGTAAAACAAAATATATAAGTAACATTGCAATGTAATTTCAGTATTTAAAATAATATTTTTTTTTTAAAAATACGTAGCATATATTTTCATACAACAAACTAAATGTTGAACATATCAAATACAGGTAATAATTTTGGAAAATGTGGCAGAAAAAAGTATTTACTGAAAAACAAATTAATCGAGAATGCTCTTTCGTTGATGTATCTGGGGAAATTCCTACTCAACTGAAGGAGAAACACTGACCGATGTGCACTGAAGAAAAATGCCATTCATTACAAGTGAAAGGTCAAGGCCATTGGCCGAAAAAAAAAAAAACAAGAGATGTTGCAGAAAACACCGAGCACCTGGGTGACACCATCAGGGCACCGGAGCCAGACATTCAGTGTACATCTGGGACAAAATCCGGGCACCGGAGCCAGACATTCGGTGTACACCTGGGTGACACCATCAGGCCACCGGAGCCAGACATTCAGTGTACATCTGGGTCACAACATCCGGGCACCGGAGCCAGACATTCAGTGTACGCCTGGGTGACACCATCAGGGCAAAGGAGCCAGACATTCAGTGTACGCCATTGACATGATGAAATAACAATGCAACAACAGTTGTCAAGATATAAAATTAATATATTTAATTAACTGAATAGATGCATACAGAGTTGTATTTGTTTAATCTTTTTGTTTACCGAGTGAAATCGATAGTATTTTAAATAAGAAAGGGAAAAGAAAGGAATAATTTAAAAAAAAAAAAAACTTTCCTACCGAGATGAGTTTCCATACGAGCAAGCGCTTTTGGGGCGTAACATATTTTTGTGTGTGTTTCTTTCTGAAATAGTTGAGGACATAAATCTGCTGTGTCAAAGTTGGTTGGTCATTACAATACTAACATAGTTTACCGGTGTGAAAAAATGTGCCTTTGTGAGCGGGGGAGGGGGCGCAAAAAATTGGTATTCTTATAAATTGCGTTAATTATAGGCATGTTTTGATGTCTTGTCAAATTTTCGACACCCCCCGTGCCCCCATTGCTCGATATTACATTTCATAAAGGATTTATACGTAAAACTTTTTTTTAAAGAGCTTGTTTAAATTATTTTTTAAATCCCCTATTTCTATTTTCCCATCACGCACAATTTGAACTTTAAATATGACAAAGCCTTGTCAATAAAACTACTTGAACCTTTGACCACATTCCTCGATCCCAAAAGCTCAAAACTATCCCCGAACCACACCGTCCCCCTTACCTAGTCTCAATGGATACACACCAAATTACAATAATTTCCTAAACGAGTATTTATCTTGAGAGTCAGTCCTCCTTATTCAAACAGACTATAGACTCGGCAAATTGAGTCGCTTTCAAAAAATTCACTCTTTCAGTTCCACAGTCCTTCACATCCTATGCCTCCTGTTCAGTGAGACCCGACGCGGCCCTAGAATGAAGCCCACCTTGATTTCGTTACACGGAAGCCTTGGGTTTGTATATTCATCGCCGCCTGCCTCGGTAATTTCTTCTATGAATCGTTTCACAAGGACAGCCCAAACCATTTTCAACCCCGCTCCCTTTAAACTTCCAGCCTGTGATGTTATGGTCAGGGACTACAACTGTGATGTAGTGATTATGAACTACAACTGTGATGTAGTGCTCAGAGATTACAGCTGTGATGTCCTGGTCAGGGTCTACAGCTGTGATGTCCTGGTCAGGGAATACATATGTGATGCCGTGATCAAGGACTACGTTCGTAATGTCTTGGTCAGGGATGATAGCTGTGATGTCGTGGTCATGGACTACAGCTGTGATGTCTTGTTCAGGGACTACAGCCGTGATGTCGTGGTCAGGGACTATAGCTGTGATGTCGTGGTCATGGACTACATCCGTAATGTCTTGGTCAGGGACTACAGCCGTGATGTCATGGTCAGGGACTATAGCTGTGATGTCGTGGTCATGGACTACAGCCATGATGTCGTGGTCATGGACTACAGCCATGATGTCGTGGTCAGGGACTATAGCTGTTATTTAGTGATCAGAGACTGCAGCTGTGATGTCATCATCAGTGAAAATACAGTCCAGTGGTTCCCAAACTTTTAATTTTGACAAGTTTCTCAAACTTCTTCCACAGCAGTTGTTTCACTTCATTGAGAATACAAAACAAATTTTTGGAGAAAAAAAACTTTTTAACTTAAAATCTCCTTATTTAATTAGAAATGTGGGCATGCTTTTATTTGATCAGCTAATCGAAACGTGGATCGATCGTAGAGGATACTATACACCTTAAAATTGTAATCTGACATATGACGTCAGCTTCTTGGCTCGACTTGATACACACAAAGCGGCGAATTTTATACGCTTTTTATTTTTGCTCAAGATAATCTCGATTTTGAAGTTTTTTTTATATTTTTTATATTTTTTTTATTTAGCCCCAAACATGAAGCTGGAAATGTGCAGCGGCGACTCTTTGGCGGAACACTAACATACGAACCCCATTGACGCGGTAGAGAATATTGCTGTATCCAGATTCAAGCCATATCACAGCTTCCAAACTAATACTATAATATTGATAACCAGCCGAATCTGAGGCTACAGATTAATAAAATATTCAGATACCAGCCATATTTGATTTTACATAATAATACTGTATTCAGATACCAGCCATATCTGATACTACAGATTAATACTATATTCAGATACCAGCCATATCTTAGTCTATAGAGTCCAGACCTGGGCCTAGAGGTATTTTCACCTGAGGCAGGAGGGTAGCAGTTTTCTTTTCTAATGAAAATTTTAATAAATGTGTAGCCCTTTCCATTGTCCACCTGGGGCAAGTGCCTCGTTTCCCCTAACCTTGTCCCGGTCATGCTACAGACTAATAATATAATTTTCTATTACCAACAAAATCGCATACTGCAGACTAATACTACACTCAACTCAATTCGAGATACTAATGCAATATTATCAGGCTTTTAGATAACATTTAAATTCGGGGAGATGGACAGAAATGACGTAGTTTTTATCTTTCCAGAGCAATCCTTTGATACAGAAATATTTTTGGAGTAAGAATTTCTAATGTCATTCTTCGTCGTTGCTAATTTCTTAACCCACAATGGTTAACAATTACATAGTAGAGATCAATAGGTCGCATGGAGTCTGGGCTGTAACCATTGAGTTCAATAGGTTGTCTGGAGGTTGGGCTGTAAACATTGAGTTCAATAGGTCGTCTGGAGCCTGGGCTGTAACCCTAGAGTTCATTGGGTCGTCTGGTGCCTTGACTGTAACACTAGAGTTCATAGGTCATCTTGCCCCTGGGCTGTAACCCTAGATTCAATAGGTCGTCTGGTGCAATGCCTGTAACCCTAGATTCAATAGGTCGTCTGGAACCTTGGCTGTAACCCTAGATTCAATAGGTCATCTGGAGCCTTGGCTGTAACCCAAGATTCAATAGGTCGTCTGGAGCAATGCCTGTAACCCTAGATTCAATAGGTCGTCTGGAGCCTTGGCTGTAACTCTAGATTCAATAGTTCGTCTGGAGCAATGACTGTAACCCTAGATTCAATAGGTCGTCTGGAGCCTTGGCTGCATGTAACCCTAGATTCATTAGGTCGTCTGGAGCAATGCCTGTAACCCTAGATTCAATAGGTCGTCTGGAGCAATGCCTGTAGATTCATTAGGTCGTCTAGAGCAATGCCTGTAACCCTAGATTCAATAGGTCGTCTGGAGCAATGCCTGTAACCCTAGATTCAATAGGTCGTCTGGAGCAATGCCTGTAGATTCTATAGGTTGCCTGGAGCAATGCCTGTAACCCTAGATTCAATAGGTCGTCTGGAGCAATGCCTGTAACCCTAGATTCAATAGGTCGTCTGGAGCAATGCCTGTAGATTCATTAGGTCGTCTAGAGCCTTGGCTGTACATTTCCATGTTCTAAGCCCCGCGCCTCTTAGCATAACATTCAGAGATAACTTTTTTTGAAAAATCCGGGTAAGTAGGTTTATGCAGCGACTGAGTAAAGAATGATGTCGCTCTTACCGGCTATGCGTGACTAAATTAGGATGTAAATGTCGTTTGAAGTATTCAAGGTTCACCAATCTGCACGTTTGAACGAGGCACGACATTTAAATTCATCGTCAAAATTTATATTGTTTTTAAAAAAAAAAAAATCTCGGCATATTTTAAAAGGCATGTCTAAAAACAGGTGCAATAGTTTCTCTTGACATGTTTTAACCACCGGCACCGGTCTAATAATTAGTGAACTGCACGCGGACAAGCGGGTGTAATTTGATATAGGTAAACAAGTTAAGGAGTTATCAAATAATGTACTCATTTAATTGTTCTTGGTTTTATTTTAGATACGATTCAGACTTGCGCGAATAAAAAAATATGTGAAAAACTCTTAAGTTTTTGAGGAATTCTTACTTTTCTTTGGACAAAACGTTACATCAGTGAGAAAATGTTACATCCGTGAGCAACTCTTACTACAGTCACAGTGAGAAATATTTACATCTGTGAGAAACGTTTACATCTTTGGGGGTAGCGTTTGTTCATCCATTAATAATAATAAAGAAAATAACTTTTTCATTCTGAAAGCCAAATTGTTTGTTTACAAGTATTTTGTTAATCGCTGCTCTTATTTGTGTGACCATACTTTCAAATTAAATTTGACATTTAATGCCACCCCCCCCCACACACACACACACAAAAACCCATCCACAAATTTAAAAAAAAAAATTGTTTGAGGTCGAAGTTCAGGAGACAACTCCTGCCTGTGATGAAGTTCACCAGGGGAACATAGACACGGCAACGAGCAGACTGTTTGCACAGCGGTGACGTCACAAGGTTTGTATTCACACGAAGAGTGACGTCAACATATGACTTGGAGGCGATGCTATCAAAACAAATTGGCAGCGTAGGAGGAACAGGCCGACGATTCTGGAGAGACACAGGAGCTTCTAGGAGATGACATTTTGTCGCTTTGTTTGCAACGTTCTGTACGCGGTTGCCTGGCAGGTTGGCGTTGCAATGGTTTGGAAGACGTGTGTGGCAATGTTCATGACATTTGTTTATTTGAGAAATAAGGGAAAATAGAAAGATTTAGGATTTCATAGGGTTAACCAGGACATAAGCCAAAAAAATAAAAATAAGAAATAATAATAATAATTGATAAAAAAATATATACAAATTGGGGAAACAAATCTGTATGGTACCTTTCGATTGAATTGACTTTCCAAATGTATCAGCTATGACTGTATCATTGAGACATCGATTCATGATGACTTTATCATTGGGACATCAATTCATGATCTCTGTATCATTTGGACAACAATTCATGATGACTGTATCGTTGGGACATAAATTCATGATGACTGTATCACTGAGACATCAATTCATGATGACTGCATCATTGTAACATCAATTCATGATGACTGTATCAATGGAACTTCCATTCATGATGACTGTATCATTGGGGCATCAATTCATGATGACTGTATCACTGAGACATCCATTCATGATGACTATATGATTGGGACAACAATTCATGATGACTGTGTCATTTGGACATCAATGCATGATGTCTGTATCATTGGGAAATCAATTCATGACGACTGTATCATTTGGACATCAATTCATGGTTGTAGGGCTGCATATTATATTATTTGTTTTAACATAAACAAAGATTTCGCCAGTTGTTTTAATAAAACTATATAATGTTGTCTGCATCTGACCGCTCCAGTAACGTTGTCTTCATCTGACCGCTCCAGTAATGTTGTCTTCCTCTGACCGCTCCAGTAATGTTGTCTACACCTGACCTCTCAAGTAATTAATGTTGTTTGCATCTGACCGCTCCAGTTTTTGCTGAATTTTAACCTCAGCTCGGCATAAGTCAACCACGTTAGTGGCGACGACCGCTTACTTCTGAACTCTAAACTTCAGTACGCCCCAGCGGCGGATCACGGGCTGGGGAGTCAACTATAGACATAATAGTTCCCAAGCTGTCGATTGGGAGAGCCTCTTAGAGAAACTCGAAGATTTATTTATGAGGCGGAAGAATGCCCAGTCAATGGCATACATACACATTGGTACCCTTAATATTTTAAATCTAGATTCGCCACCGCCCCGAGGATCGTGTTTTGAGGCGGGGAGGTGGTAAAGCTAAAGAATGCAGACTTGACAAATACCTGGCGTATACCTGAGGTAAGAAATCCCGCCAAAATTCACCAGCAGACGTGTAAACAACATAGCTCCCGTGCACCAAATGTCTCTACTTCTGGCTGCTTTGGAAAACCTAAAGTTTTAGCTCCTTGACTTTTCCTTACCAGCGTTGACGGTGATTCTCAATGCGGTACGGCCTACCCCTTCCGCTCACCTTATTACTTACTGTACACTTTCCTTATTTAAATTAATGTAGCCTATATCCAATGAACAAGTCAAAGAAAGGATTGGTCAAGCAACTGGACAGTACGATGACCTCCAGGCGTCTGTAAAAAAGCGCAAACTTGAATGGTATGGCCACGTTACCAGAAAACAAGGGCTCGCCAAAGAAATCTTGCAGGGCACTACTAGAGGAGGAAGAAGAAGAGGAATACAGAGAAAAAGATGGGAAGATAACATCAAAGAATGGACGGGATTACAACTAGGCGATGCTATGCGTAGAGCAGGAGACCGAGAGGAATGGAGGAGAATAGTTTTCATGTCATCTGTGGCGCCCCAACGGTCGAAGGACTAGGGGACATGATGATGATGATGATGATGATGAGCCTATATCAGATGTAGCAGACCACTCTAAGAAAATAGTAACACATTCGGAGTTTCCAATAAGATCAATAATTTTTAGCTCCATACGTCATACATTTTATATCGACCTTCAAATATTTTCTAAACTAAATTATATGGATATCATTAAATTAACAAACATAACATCTATGTATCCACTTAAAATGTGAATATTTAATAAATATTACTCATTGAGATAGATGAGAAATAACGACACCTTAGTATATTGAATAAAGTTTCCCCCAACTTCAGAATGCTTGTACATTTTATTATTAAATACCTCATCTATAATCATGGCATTATTTGAGTTCACATGATATTCCATGATTTTGGCCCAAGGCTGAGATCTAATAATAAACCGACAGTATTTTGATTGTCTTGTGGGTTAGAGTTAGAATTAATTTTAGCCAACTGCTTTGGGTCGCCTTTGCCATTAGAGAGAAGTTAAACTTGCACATGAAGTGTACTTTTCTTTTCGTCAAGCCTGGGGTATGGTTTGTCCTATTGAAGTAAATATGCGCAAGCTTAGGTCAATCATCAGCATAGCTGTTTTAATCTGCGCTTATGATTCACTAGCAATTTTTTAAAACATCTATTTTTTTAAAAACAATATTAGTATTACTATTTTGGTATGCATTTAGAAATCTATGGCCAATGATTAAGGCAACTGAAACATTGTATAGGGACATCTGAGAAATCATAATGTTTCTTAATTTAATCTTAATGTCTCTATCTCAAACTTAATTTCTCTTATCTCAATCTCATTATCTCTTATCTTAATCTCAATATCTCTTATCTTAATGTCCTTTTCTTTATCTTAATGTCTCTTATCTTAATCTCATTATCTCTTATCTCAATCTCAATATATCCTATATTAATGTCCTTTTCTTTATCTTCATGTCTCTTATCTTAATTAATATCTCTTGTCGTGTTTAGGGCTCCGCTAGATGCTTACACTATTTTGTCAACGGTTTGCTTAGAATTACCGCTCTATTAAGATAATTAAAATGAAGAGGTACCTGGAACCTATGTTCCCTCTTTCCCAACCTCGCTCTTCCAACCTACAGAAAGTATGTAACCAACACACCCCTTCACCCCCCACACACACTTTCCCCCAACCATGTGTACCCCAGTTACTGCCCTTCTGTTGATCTCCTGGCAATGAAAATAAATTCTGAATGGCTCCAGCAGGCCAGGCTGTCAGCGGCTCCAGAAATTATCATCTGCAGACCGGAAGTGGGTGAACTTTAGACCTGCACGGAATGACCGGAAGTGACTTGTCTAAATGAGAAGGGCGATGCACTGGCAAATCTAGTTTGGGAAGTTTACTTAACTGGCCACAAAACTGAGATATTGAGTCTTCCTCTATATGTTAAGTGCCTTTTAAAAAAAAAATTGGAAGTTAAAAATTGTTCAATGTTTTTATGTAAAGAATATTAAACGGTTTGTATTGAATTGATATTATTTGATCAATTGCATCATTTCGCTCTTTTTTTTTTAAAATTTATATTCGCCTTAAGCAATCTGCAAAAATGTAGAGCATTTAGGAACAAAATTAAAAATAATTTGCATGGAAATCCAAATTTTACGTCAAACAAAAAAAGTATCTATACAGAGTTCAAAAATTAGTTTCGTATGGAAGGATAGATACAAACAAAATTACGCCACAAAATAAAATATAAGAATGATAAAATATTCAAGGCATGTTCCAAAAACTACACAATAACTTTTGAGTTACGACATGATGTCTTCAAGGGCAAGGGGCACTTACTCTGGGGGTACTCCTTTTGTCACGTATTACAATCAGGGGTCGTTTCTAACAACTGGTTCTCACCTCCTGGGTGGAAGCCCTGCAGCGCCCGATGGAATTTTCCGTTGTGCCGAGATTGGTGGGTGGTCTATTGTCGATGAATTGAAGAGGTGAACACGCCAGGACATGCGCCGAAAGATGCGCAAATGACCACCGTTTATCTGCTAAGTACTAATTTGAGGCTCTGGGGGGACTGGCTGCGACATCAGGACGATTCAATGGGTGACATCTTTACGACAACGTGATGAAGGTGACGGAGGTATTGAATAACATGTTTTACTGGCGTTGTCCTGGCTGGGACATAGCAGGGCCCAGTTAGGCTCAACACAAAGATGATGTCATCTCCTGTTGTGTGGCACCCGACCCGGGCGTCCAACTCAATCTCAGTCCGTATCTGGCTATCCGTAAACTCGTCTCTATTTCTTTTTGACGAATCTCATCTTTCTCGGATTTACACAATCCAGAACCAAGCAGTGATAGAATCTCATCCTTCCTTGATTCATACAACTATGGCCAGGCAGTGATGAAATCTCATCTTTCTTGGACTTATACAACCGGAGCCATGAAGTGAGAAAGAGATATTTTGATTCCAGTTTGGGCTAATGGCGTAAAAAATTGTGTTATTATTCTGTCAATAATCTTCCCAACAAAATCGCCTTTTTGTGTGTTTTTTTTCGGGATGAACACAACATGACTGCAATCATTGGTTAAGAAATTTGGACTTGAAATCCCCAGCCATGAACTCGATTATACACTTGCCAGGGTACCAAGAACTATAAGGAACATCTAAGATATGGTAGATATAAGAGATACTCTTTTAGATATAAACAGATATGTCTGCTGTTAGATATAAGAGATACGTTGTTAGATATACAAGATATTTTGTTAAATGTAACAAATACGTTGTTAGATAAACCAAATATATTGCTAGATATTCCAGATTTTTTATTAGATATACCAGATATGGTGTTAGATATATAGTATCAGATACGTTGTTGGATACACCAGATACGTTGTTGGATACACCAGATACGTTGTTGGATACACCAGATACGTTGTTGGATACACCAGATACGTTGTTGGATACACCAGATACGTTGTTGGATACACCAGATACGTTGTTGGATACACCAGATACGTTGTTGGATACACCAGATACGTTGTTGGATACACCAGATACGTTGATGGATACACCAGATACGTTGTTGGATACACCAGATACGTTGATGGATACACCACGTTGTAAGATAGTTACGTTGCAAGATAAATTAGATGTATTAAATTATTGAACTTTGCTTTGTCAGAGATTACTCTGTTAAGTCTTATTCTCGACCGCCGTCTTGTCCAATTCGACATTTCATTACATAATGTTGGCCCTAAGATTAAGTTTTCTAAATTTAGCCTGACCTGGGCATGGCCGCATCCTTAGTCTTCCACCGTTTAAGGAAAAACCCTCCGTTTGCTCAAAATCCTTTGTTTATTTTCTCGCTGTTATTCTTTCAGCTCAGCGAAGCAATGGTGACGTTTGCCTTTCACAGCAGGAGCTGTCGATTCGAGATTCGCTCAGGTTCGTCCCCAGCCTGACTTTATGGACAAAGTAAGACACACATTCTTGGGGATGTTAAAAAAACAACAACATCACCAACAAGCGAAGCACGAAGCCAACATTTTTTACTCGGAATAATTAATTGTAATTTAAGAAAATAAAATTGAAAATATCAACTCCCCGGGAGTCTCCCGACCCAGCAACGAAACAAATGTAAATGTAAATAGTGATGTTTTGGGAGATGGCATCGAAGACTTAGAGACAGAGCCGCCATAACGGAGAGAACACACGAAGACTTAGAGACAGAGCCGCCATAAAGGAGAGAACACACGAAGACTTAGAGACAGAGCCGCCATAACGGAGAGAACACACGAAGACTTAGAGACAGAGCCGCCATAAAGGAGAGAACACACGAAGACTATCAGAATGTACGTGAGGTACCTATGTCTTTCAGCAACCGTCTTTCCGTGATTGGTATGCATGCTAGAATGTCTGTATGCGATAGTCTGTCAAATGTCAGTGTGTAGATTTTTACTGTGAATGTCTGTATGTAAAGGTATATTTTAAAAATATCTTGACGTGAAAGTCTTGAAAGTCTTCCAATATGTCAGGCGTACGTTTCCGTTTGTTTTATTGTTGATTATCAAACAGCAAACCTAAGAATTTTGAATGTGCCTATCAATTTGTTTTAGAGTTACATTTCAAGTTGTTTGGGGTGTACATATCAAGTTGATTGGGATGTGCATATCAAGGTTATTGGGATGTGCATATCAAGTTGATTGGGATGTGCATATCAAGTTGTTTGGGATGTGCATATCAAGTTGATTGGGATGTGCATATCAAGTTGATTGGGATGTACATATCAAGTTGGTTGGGATGTGCATATCAAGTTGTTTGGGATGTGCATATCAAGTTGATTGGGATGTGCATATCAAGTTGATTGGGATGTACATATCAAGTTGTTTGGGATGTACATATCAAGTTGATTGATATGTGCATATCAATTTTTTCTTTGTTAAGGGTATATTGACTGGCTTAGTTTGCTCCTTTCCCATAACAACGACTTGAAAGTAAACCTTTGCCTACGTCCAAAATTCGTTGGTCACAAGTAATGCACTTAGGGCTTTTTAATTCTAAGGCTCCCAAAGGTTTTATACTGCTACTCTGCCAGATTTAGGACTTCCCTTCCAACCCATAGTTTACAAAATGCCACCACCCTTTAGGTCTTCTAGCAGCGGTTCTCAAATGTTTAGTACCTGTAAATCCCGTAATCATAAAGCCAACCAACTTATTTCTAACTTCGATTTTTATAAATTTGGCCCTACCCGTATAAATGTCATTATAAATTAAATGCTTTATTAATACAACAAAACCCAAACAAGTTTTTTTTTTAAATTACGTCTTGCTTTCCACTAACCGAGGACCGCTGGCCAAAGCCTTCTCCTACTTCCTTGTATTTTTTTTAAATTTATTCTTTTTCTACCACCCACAAGTCGACCGGCGAGCAGGAACATCGCCAGGGACAGACTTTTAAAAAGGGGAAAAAAATAAATGAAAGGAAAGCTACACGTACCGCTGGCGGCGTGGGAGGGTTGAATGAAACGGTGACCTGTCAATAAATATTTGTTGAATGAAACGGTGGCATGCACATACATGTTGGCTGAATGGAAGAGCGGCTCGTTCATAATTTATTACTGAATGTTATTAGAGCGGCGTGTCAATATGAATTTGCTGAATGCAACTGTTGCTTCAAAATATTGTTTTAATGAAACGGTTAGTTTTCAAATATTGTCTGAATGAAATGGTGGCTTGTCATTAAATATAAGGTGAATAAAATTGTAGCGTGCTCTAATTGTTCAGCTGAATGAAACTGTGGCTTTTAAAATACTGTCTGAATGAAGCGGTTGCTTTTCAAATACTGTCTGAATGAAACGGTTACTGTTCAAATACTGTCTAAATGAAACGGTTGCTTTTCAAATACTGTCTGAAATGAAACGGTTACTGTTCAAATACTGTCTAAATGAAACGGTTACTGTTCAAATACTGTCTGAATAAAACGGTTGCTTGTCAAATACTGTCTGAATGAAACGGTTGCTTTTCGAAAATTAGCCAAATTAAATTGGTGAATGGTCAAAAATTGTGTGCGGCTTTTCAAATACTTGATCTCCTCTTGTATTTAGCACCGTGGTGTGTTCATTATTAGTGGAACCGATGCCACCTCCGTGCTTGAGTGCCGCAGTGCTGGCGACACGATATCACAGTAGTCGATTACATTATACTCGGATACGCTTTTGATTCGCCTTTGGCGTGAAGACCTGATTCATAAACGCAGGCAACTTAAAAATGAAATATTTAGCTTTAAACGAGATGTCCTCTTCTCATGGTTAACTTGCTGTTCAATTCTTTAGTTGGTGGAAAATGGACAAAATAAGGAGGAACATGGAGACAATGAGGAGGAAGATGGAAAATGTGACATATAGGAGGAAAATAGACAGTTTGAGGTATAAGAGGGAAATTTTCAATGTGAGGTATAGGAAAAAAAATGGACAATGTGAGCAGAGCAGGCGTATGGACAAGGGGAGCAGAGCAGGCGTATGGAAGATGTATTCAGAGATTTTTGTTTCTCGAAAGTTGATACTTAAATGTTTAAACATGGGAATATGTATTCTGGGCTGGGAAAAAAAGGGGGGTGGGGCGAAGAGTAAGTGGGTGGAGGTGAAACAAGTGTGTTTGGGGAAGGGAGGGGGTAGATTATATTAGTAAGCTTAATAGAAAATTCTGCCCCAACATAGAAAAATAACAAGTGAGAGAAATTCCAAAAGAAAAAAGTATTTAAAAAAAAAGGGAAGACGATTGAGGCAATATGGATAATGACGATGAAAAGAACATTTCAAAAAGAGGATAACCGAGGCAGCACGGATGATGTCATTCAATGACAGAATATGAATGTTTCAACTACGCTTCCGCTATCAGCAACTAGGGTCTCCAGCCCTGCAGCTGTATTCAACCGAAAGATTGCGACCCAGGCTGACTGTTACAACAGATCATCTATCAACTGTCAACATCTGGACTACAAAAGCTTTACTCCTTTATCTGATAACAACAGAATCTAATTGAAATGAGAGTGCACTCCACATAATTTTTTTTTTAGTACAGTGCGATTTACTTTAAAATCTGTTTGTTGACAAACTTCAAAAGACGGGTTGACAGTCCATAATGTCATAGGTGGAATCTGACATGTCGTTATAGGGACACATTAAAGTGGCAATCATTTCTATCTTTCGAAAAAACGTGTCCAAGCAAAATTTAACCGACCTAACGGAGCAATGGTGACCCAACGGAGCAATGGTGACCCAACGGAGCAATGGTGACCCAACGGAGCAATGGTGACCCAACAGAGCAACGGTGACCCAACGGAGCAATAGTGACCCAACAGAGCAATGGTGACCGACCTGGAGCTAAGGGTACCGAAATGAGCTGTCTTGACCCCCCCCCCCCAAGAAAAAAAAGTCTCCTTAAACTACTGTGGCAGTCATGCCCGGCGGAGTAAAGGTGACCCGACGGAGTAATAGTGAAACGATGGAGTAATAGGGATCCGACTGAGTAATGGTGAACTGACAGAGTAATGGTGACACTACGGAGTAATGTTAACACAACGGAGTAATGGTGATAGGACGGGGTAATGGTGAACTTATCGAGTTTCTTAATCTAACGTTACAGTTGAGCGACGCAAACGAGCAGTCGTCACCCGGCAAGCCATAGTTACTCACAGAGCAACAGTGACTTAACAGAAGTCCCTATACCTATAGGAGCAGTTATGAACCCAGGGGAAGATACACCATCAGCGATTGTCGCTCACTAGATCGATGTTTACTTACTCATTCTAGAATTTTTTTTTTACAATGCACGTCTCTCCCCCCTCCCCCCAACTGACCCAAAAGAGGTCAGTTGAGAAGAAGTAGAAATAGAATTAAGGCCCCCCCCCCCTTTTTTTTTTCTTGTACCCTTTTCTGTCTCCGCCTTGTAATCTGGCCCCAGTGACCGTGGGAAAAGCCTATGTAGAGGCAAGCAGCCGACACGACAGCTCCCTGAAAGCATAGCAGTCTTTACCTCTCTTGAGCCTAAGGTTTGTTTTTAATTTACTAAAACTAAACACAGTGTACACACATACGGGGATAGAGGGGTGGGGGGAAGGGATGGGGGAGAGAAGGTGGGGGATATTCCGACCGTGTCCTCAATTATATGTGAGGCGAGTATGTAATTGTGCAAGAATGTCGGTGTATGTTAAGAAGGTATCGTGAACAATTACACATGTGTACCAGGGTGTCGGTATATGTGGGTGTACGTTAACAAGATATATCGTACATTTACCCATGTGTACTAGGGTATCGGTGTATGTGGGTGTACGTTAACAAGGTATATTGAACATGTACACATGTGCACTAGGGTGTCGGTGTATGTGAGTGTACGTTGACAAGGTATTTTGCACATTTACACATGTTCACTAGGGTGTGGGCATACGTTTTCAACGTAATGTGTACATTCACACATGTGTACTAGAATGTCGGTGCATGTGTGTGCATGATTACACAGTAGGGTGTAAGTTTCAACACCTTTCATTTTGTAATCGACGCTACTTCATTAACCAGTCTGTCAATGTGAATGCCACTACGAGCGCTGGGCACATAATTACATTGGTATGGGGGACATTCAGTCATATGCTTTCCGCCCAAGACTGCTCGGATTGTGCACTTGAAGGACACTGGACATTTGGGCAGGCTCTTCTGTTCAAAGGACTCAAATTGACTCATTATCGACACATCACGTTTCCAAGCTCATTTGACACATTCTAATTTTCAAAAGAAAAAATATCTCAAAGCAGTAAGAATGAACATCTTGTTGTAGACAATGTACAGCTCTATGTTTACAATGGCATTTGTGTCACAGACAATTTACATCTTTATATTTAAAATGACAATTTTTTAAAGCCAACTTACAACTTTATGTTTACAATTTTTTTGTTATAGACAATTTACTTTTTAATCACTTTTTAAATCTAGAGTTTGTCATAAATTGTCTTGTTCTTTTCTTGTTGTGAACCAGAAGATGGCACAGTCATTTTTCTCATTATTGTAAACAAATACGATGCTGCTGAAAAGATAGCAACATTGTGACACAGAGCAAGTTATATTTATGAAGCCATAACAGTAAGAGTATGTGTGTACAGTCAATCTGAACGCTAGACATACACGTATGTCAATCTATGACATAGGTGTATGCAAGTGTAGGGCATAGGTGTATGAAAATGTAGAACGTAGGTGTATGCAAATGTAGAACATAGGTGTATGCAAATGTAGAACATAGGTTTATGCAAGTGTAGGACATAGGTGTATGCAAGTGTAGGACATAGGTGTATGCAAGTGTAGGACATAGGTGTATGCAAGTGTAGGACATAGGTGTATGCAAGTGTAGGACATAGGTGTATGTAAGTGTAGAACATAGATGCATGTCAATTTCGAACATATATGTATGTCAATGTAGGACATGGGTGTATGTCTATGTAGGACATATGTGTATGTAAATAAAGGACATAGGTTAATGTCAAGGTAGGACATATGTGTATGCCAATGTAGGACATAGCTACATGTCAATTAAAGATATTGGTGTGTGTCAATATGGGACTTAGATGAACATCAATGTAGGACATAGGGGCACATCAATATAGGAGATAGGTGCATATCAATGTAAGACATATGTGCACAAAAATGTAGGTCATATGTGAACATCAATGTAGGTCATAGTTGCACATCAATTTAAAACATAGGCGCAGATCAATGCAGGACATAGGTGCACATCAATGTGGGGCATTGGCACAGATCAATGTAGGACATAGGTGCACATCAATGTAGGACATTGGCGCAGATCAATGCAGGACATAGGTGCACATCAATGTAGGGCATTGGCGCAGATCAATGTAGGACATAGGTGCACATCAATGTAGGGCATTGGCACAGATCAATGCAGGACATAGGTGCACATCAATGTATGGCATTGGCACAGATCAATGCAAGAGATAGGTGTACATCAATGTAGGTCATAGGTGCACATCAATGTAGGACATAGGTGCACATCAATGTAGGTCATGGGTGCACATCAATGTAGGACATAGGTGCACATCAATGCAGGACATAGGCACACATCAATGTAGGCCATAGGCGCCCATCAATGTAGGTCATAGATGCACATCAATGTAGGTCATGGGTGCACATCAATGTAGGACATAGGTGCACATCAATGCAGGACATAGGCACACATCAATGTAGGTCATAGGCGCCCATCAATGTAGGTCATAGATGCACATCAATGTAGGTCATAGGTGCACATCAATGTAGGTCATAGGCGCACATCAATGTAATAAATACACGTTTAAATGTTTACCTTTGCATTATACAAAAAGAAAAAAAAAAACATTGTATTTAAACACAATTATCACCTTTGTGATTGTGAACGTTCAATGATTTGTCACAATCTATCACTTAGTCCGAAACAAGTTTTCTATGTTGATTTTTATAGATGAGACAAATGATCATTTCATGAAGTTGATTAACAATGGGGCCAGAGAATCGATAATTTCTAACATAAAATATGCTTGGTTATCAGGCACTGGTAAAAAATAAATAACAACTCTTTACGGTTAAATAAATACTAATGTTCATCAGCCAAAATCTATTTCCACGCACCTATAGGATACATAATTGTAATTTATTGAGTTATCTCCCCTAGAGTATGAATCGCATTGTGTTGACGCAATGGCAACAGTGTTATTCCAGGGATGTTAGATTAGAATAAATAATAAAGAATCCTTTATTGCCAGAATATCATAGGAGGACATAGTATCATGGAGGACATATTATCATGAGGACATATTATCATAGGAGGACATAGTATCATGAGGACATATTATCATGAGGACATATTATCATAGGAGGACATAGTATCATAGGAGGACATATTATCATAGGAGGACATAGTATCATAAGAGGACATAGTATCATAGGAGGACATAGTATAATAGGAGGACATAGTATCATAGGACATAATATCATAGGAAGACATAGTATCATAGGAGGACATAATATCATAGGAGGACATAGTATCATAGGAGGACATAGTATCATAGGAGGACATTGGATAGCGTAGTATATGGTATCTAGTAGGATATCGTATCATAATAAGACATTGTATCATAGTAGAAAATGGTATCTAACAGGACATGGTTTCTAGTTGGTCATGGTATCTAGTAGGATATGATATCTAGTAGGACATGGTATCTAGTAGATCATGGTTTCTAATAGGACATAGTATCTAGTATGACGTTATATCATAATAGGACATGGTATAGTAGGACATGGTATGAAAGTTGGACATGGTATTATAATAGGACTTGCTATCATAGTAGGACATGACATCATAATCAGAAATGGTATCTAGTAGGACATTGTATCTAGTAGGACATGGTATGAAAGTTGGACATGGTATCTAGTAGGATATGGTATTATAATAGGACTTGCTATCATAGTAGGACATGACATCATAATTAGACATGGTATCTAGTAGGACATTGTATCTAGTAGGACATGGTATGAAAGTTGGACATGGTATCTAGTAGGATATGATATTATAATAGGACTTGCTATCATAGTAGGACATGGCATCATAATAAGACATGGTATCTAGTAGGACATTGTATCTAGTAGGACATGGTATCTAGTAGGACATGGTAACTAGAAGGTATCTAATTTTAATCTGGAGAACGTAAACATATACAAAAATCTATCTAACTTTCATCAGGAGAAAGTTAACATTAATAAAAAATATTTCTAGCTTTGTAGAAAGAAAACATATATAAAAATTTCATGAGGAGAAAGTTAACATTAAAAAAATCTTTATACATTTCTTTATGAAAAACGTAAACTATCGTATGTCCACATTTCTTACGGAAACTGGCAACAAAGTTTTTAAATCTAAGCCACGAGATAGACAAGCACATACATCTTTTCCCCTTTGTCGGGTATTTTCCAGTAGAATTTTGCTTTACCTGTGGATGGAATGTTATGATCCTAACCTCGCAGGTACTTACCAGGCGAAAATTCGACAGGTAGTTGGCGGGTCACGTTTTGGTAATGATTAGATTTCACATGATTGATTGGCGTTGAACGTTTAGAAAAAAGGTGAAGTCAGTGGAGCGGAAACTATGTCAGCAGACACGAAGACAAGGGAGTGGAATGTGTTGTTGTTTTTTTAAAAAAAAAAGGAAAGCATGGTTGAGCATCTTGTACAGGGGACCAGTGATGCTCAAACTGGGAATGGATGAGTCAAAAGTCTGATTTGTTGTCTGTTACTGATAGGCAGCAGGGTGTGCGTGTATGTGATTATGGTGTGCGTGTATGTGATTATGGTGTGCGTGTATGTGATTATGGTGTGCGTGTATGTGATTATGGTGTGCGTGTATGTGATTAAAACTGGTCATTTTCTCAGGAGTGTTGCGAGGACTGAGATTATCATTATTATTATTGTTATTGGTAGTTTTCTATAGCGTGGTACCCCAGCCTGGGGCTTGGCTCACCACGCTGTACATACAATTGAACAAACATAAACATGAACTTAAAAATTAACTTACATTAATTTAAAAAAACAAAACAAAACAAATGTGTATTCGCCCAACCATTCCATAACAATTTACACGTGAAGCCATGGACGGCACTCAGCAGCATCGTTTAACGGTCAGAGGGGGAATCAGTCAGGATAGTTGAGTTTAAAGTGATGTGTTTTGAGTGCAGATAAGGTTATTTCGTTATTATTCTATCCACACGTAGTTTGAGAAGCACTGTTTTGAGCAGGCATGTGGATTTGTTATCAGGCAGTTCCGGCTCATACCAGCGAGAAGCCAGTATAGGAACTTCTCATTCCTACCAAAGACAATCAGGGACTGGAACAAGCTTCCAAAAGGAACAGTTGAGGCGACAACACTTGACTCATTTGCGTCTATTGCCTCAGGCCTTCCAACCCCCAGTGCATGATACCCTCAAACAGTTACTCTTGTAACCAGTGAAATATCCTCATCAACACCAGGCACAGAGACATTGCAAATCCCATCTACATTCATAGGAGCCATAATGATCAATAAATTGATCGTGGGCCCTTAATATATAGAAGAAGAAGAAGTGAAGTGTGCAAAGTAAACATGGATGTCCCTTTAACATATTTGCCTGTATTGCAAACGATGTGGTGGCCCTTCCAGTGACTAAATGAGCCATGTCAGAAGAATGTGTTGTAAGATGATGTGTTTTAAGATGATGTGTTGTAAGATGGTGCGTTGTAAGATGATGTGTTGTAAGATGATGTGTTGTAAGATGATGTGTTGTAAGATGATGTGTTGTAAGATGATGTGTTGTAAGATGATGTTTGTAAGATGATGTTTGTAAGATGATGTTTTGTAAGATGATGTGTTGTAAGATGATGCGTTGTAAGATGGTGCGTTGTAAGATGATGCGTTGTAAGATGATGTGTTGTAAGATGATGTTTGTAAGATGGTGTGTTGTAAGATGATGTGTTGTAAGATGATGTTTGTAAGATGATGTGTTGTAAGATGCTGTGTGGTATATATCGATTTATAAACGAGAGCACATATGAAAAAATAATATTTTAAAAAATGAGAAAAAAAGTGGGATCATCATTGGCTCCTTCTCCACCCCTTACCAACATAAACTGAGCATGTTTCAAATATTAGTGAAGCTTCAACAAGTGTCTCCCATGCTTCGACAGGGTCTTTAAAAAACGACCCTTCCTGTAAATTAATGCACGTTGATATGTGTATGGTAGAGCGGCTACATTCTTCAAGTGCCTTCAAGTTCTCTCTATAGGATCTAATTGTATTTATGACAGGGAACTAATGTCACTGACTTCTTACACACCATCTCATACAGCAATACCATACACCCACTGACTGCTTACACACCATCTCATACAGCAATACCATACACCCACTGACTTCTTACACACCATCTCATACAGCAATACCATACACCCCCCCAAAACCTACATGCCTCGCCCAACATATCACCGCAGGCATCCTATTCTGAAGATCCAATGCTGTTTGCTGATGAGTTTCACCAACAAAGACAGATTAAGATACAATGCTGTTTGCTGATGAGTCTCACCAACAAAGACAGATTAAGATACAATGCTGTTTGCTGATGAGTCTCACCAACAAAGACAGATTAAGATACAATGCTGTTTGCAGATGAGTCTCACCAACAAAGACAGATTAAGATCCAATGCTGTTTGCTGATGAGTCTCACCAACAAAGACAGATTAAGATCCAATGCTGTTTGCTGATGAGTCTCACAACAAAGACAGATTAAGATCCAATGCTGTTTGCTGATGAGTCTTACCAACAAAGACAGATTAAGATCCAATGCTGTTTGCTGATGAGTCTCACCAACAAAGACAGATTACTTTGGTTTAACGATTCAAGGTCTGGATGGTCGACTTTTTTTTTTCCTTTTCATTGAATCCTGTGGTGTGTAGCAGGGTGGCACCTCTCAGGTCACCTTTGGATGTGGTGCGTAGCAGGGTGGCACCCCTCAGGTCACCCTTGGATGTGGTGTGTAGCAGGGTGGCACCCCTCAGGTCACCATTGGATGTGGTGTGTAGCAGGGTGGAACCCCTCAGGGTTTTGGCGAATGGACCCTAAATTGTGGCGAATTCGGTTTCGTCCAACTCAAAACTTTCAAAAAGTAAACAATGTAAGCGGTAGGTTACAATTAAAAATCATTATATTTCATATTAATCACCCAGTAAGGCAAGTTAGCATTTGAATTGAGTTGAATGTGTGATGCTAATTTTAATATATATATTTATATAAATATATGATTTCATAAACCTTGCAGCACTTACATATTACAAAGCAAATGAGATTCTTACTAACCTTTCACGCTGTCCACACCGTATCACCTTAGATTTCCCTCCTACACTATTTAAAGCTATTTATATTTTTTGTCGATTGGCTTAACGGTTTATCTTGAATAAATATGTTGCATTCTCTAGCACAGTGATTTCCCACCTGGATTCTCGCAGTCCCAGGGGATGTGAGGAGACATTTCAATGGGAGCTAGAAAAAGAAATTTAAGAACAGGAGAGACAATTCAATGGGAGCTATGAAAATGGATTTAAGAACAGGAGAGACAATTCAATGGGAGCTAGGAAAATGGATTTAAGAACAGGAGAGACAATTCAACGGGAGCTAGGAAAAGAGATTTAAAACAGAGGAGACATTTCAACGGAGGCTAGAAAAGGGCATTTTAGAAAAGAGGAGAGATTAGCTTTGAAAAACACATATCAATTTTAATTTATTTTTAAACATTTCTTCGTGCACATTGTTCCTTTATTGAATATGTCCCAAGTTCTTTAGCGTTCCTTGTAATTTAACAGATAAACTACAAGTCAATATGTCCCAAGTTCTTTAGCGTTCCTTGTAATTTAACAGATAAACTACAAGTCAATATGTCCCAAGTTCTTTAGCGTTCCTTGTAATTTAACAGATAAACTACAAGTCAATATGTCCCAAGTTCTTTAGCGTTCCTTGTAATTTAACAGATAAACTACAAGTCAATATGTCCCAAGTTCTTTAGCGTTCCTTGTAATTTAACAGATAAACTACAAGTCAATATGTCCCAAGTTCTTTAGCGTTCCTTGTAATTTAACAGATAAACTACAAGTCAATATGTCCCAAGTTCTTTAGCGTTCCTTGTAATTTAACTTTAAATTACAAGTCATTTATTTTCAAATTTTAAGATTGATTTTTACTTTGGTTTTAAGTGGGGAGAAGGGGTGCGAGACTTAGTAAAATAACTTTTAGGGTTGCGAGACTAGTCAGATATTACGTAGGGGGTGCGAGAGCATAGAAACGTTGTGAAACACTATTTTACTAACACTAATATAGAGCGGTCAATGAATACATTTTTGTACATGCACCATTCGCACACACCATCGTCGATAATAATACAAATATGACACTTCTACTGCTCCCATCAAACCAGTCAAATGATGTACCCCCACCAGTCAAATGATGTACCCCCACCAGTCAAATGATGTACTCCCCACCAGTGAAAGGGTGTATCCCCCACCAGCGAATTGATGTTTCCCCACCAGTCAAATGATGTACCCCAACAAGTCAAATGATGTACCACCACCAGTCAAATGATGTACCCCAACAAGTCAAATGATGTACCAGCACCAGTGAAAGGATGTATCCCCACCAGTCAAATGATGTACTCCCCACCAGTCAAATGATGTACCCCCATCCCCCCACCAATCAAATGATGCACCTTTAGATTTCATGTAATTAATGCAGCAGGTCACGTCGACCTCATGTCGTATACATGACGCAGCCAATGGGATATAGGTCACTGGGACATGAACTATTTTACTCTACGTTTCTACTTACGCTTTTTTTTTCAATACAAAATGCTTGAGAGCGTGTTAGTTTAAAACCATGCATTCAATAGAACTACATAATCATGGCGTAAAATTAGATTAGGACATCTTCAAGAGATGGATTATTTAAAACCGCCGGAAGTATGCTAAAACTCAGTTAGGTTAAAAACAGTAGGATCAGAAATATTTCGCAGTACTTTAACCAAAACCTGTGTGATCAGTTAGAGACTTTAACCAAAACCTGTGTGATCAGTTAGAGACTTTAACCAAAACCTGTGTGATCAGTTAGAGACTTTAACCAAAACCTGTGTGATCAGTTAGAGACAGTTGTTCACCAAGTGTTCAAATATCAAGACCATATATCAGGAGCGTAGGTAGCGCTAGTTCCCCGCGGGAGAAAACTAAGATATAACCCCCCCGCCCCCCCCCCCCCCCCCCGACACAGAAATATAATCTACAATTGAAAGAAATCGTCACCCACCTATATTAAAACAAACATACAAACAAAGAACCGCCATTTCCGCCCCTCCCCCTTTTTGACACGACATAGTCACGTCACAGTATATATCCAGGCCACAAACACTCTTATTTAAATGCCGATAGCAATGTCAGGTCCAGGTACAATGTATGGTGGAGGATGACGTAGGAAGCCCGTTGTGTTACTTAGGGAGAATATGGAGAGTACTGATCCAATGATCCACCACAGGAAAGTTCAATGAAAATACCGTCACTAGGATATGGCTCACAAAACTAAACTAGGATATGGCTCACAAAACTAAACTAGGATATGGCTCACAAAACTAAACTAGGATATGGCTCACAAAACTAAACTAGGATATGGCTCACAAAACTAAACTAGGATATGGCTCACAAAACTAAACTAGGATATGGCTCACAAACTAAACTAGGATATGGCTCACAACACTAAACTAGGATATGGCTCTCAACACTAAACTAGGATATGGCTCAAAACACGAAACTAGGATATGGCTCACAAAACTAAACTAGGATGTGGCTCACAGCACTAAACTAGGATATGGCTCACAAAACTAAACTAGGATATGGCTAATCTAACTTTACTGGGGCTCACCTAACTAGGATATGGCTCACCTAACTAGGATATGGCTCACAAAACTAGGATATGGCTCACATAACTAGGATATGGCTAATCTAACTTTAATGGGGCTCACCAAACTAGGATATGGCTCACAACACTAAACTAGGATATGGTTAATCTAACTTTAATGGGGCTCACCTAACTAGGATATGCCTCACCTAACTAGGATATGGCTCACCTAACTAGGATATGGCTCACCTAGCGAGGATATGGCTCACCTAGCGAGGATATGGCTCACCTAAACTGATGTGAAACATTCAGTCTGTTTTAGCTGTACCTCGTCTTTAGTAATGTTTGAATAATCTTCTTTCAACTATATATATGGAAATGTTTTTTAGATCCTTCATATTAGCTTCGTTTTTGTTCGTGTGTATCTTTCTTGGTTGGGGGGGACAAAATTTTCGGATGGCTAAGTGACCCACTTTCCGTCAACGTGTCAACATGAAACGTGGCGCTTAGATTCCTTTCCGGCGACAACACATTGTGTCAAATATTCAGCCCCATCACCAACCCGGCAAAAATCTGTTTTCCCTTTTTTTTGAGGGGACCATAAAGGAAATATGATGTCACTGATTTCATGAAATAAAAACCCGAATAACTGCGCTAAATGATGCTCCTATTTTGTTTTTCTGAAATAGTTAGTGCATAAATCTACGGTGTATAAGTGGGTGGGACATTAGAGTATTAATATAGTTGAGAGACGTGAAAAAAATATGCGTTTGCGAGCCATGTCTGTGGGGGGGGGGGGGATGTGGGGGGCACTAATTCGGATTTTTATAGAATAGAGTATGTTACTTGAATTGATGTTTTGTCAAATTTTCAGCCCCACCCCCCAAAAAAAATATATAAACTGCGTTTTTGTTCGTGTTTTTCTTTCCAGCTAAAGGTTTGGAAGGCTAACGACCCACTTCCCGTCATCTTATCGAACTGAAACTTGGCACACAGACTCTCTGTCAATGACAATAAATTCATATTTTCAGCTCCACCTCTACCCTTAAAACTCCATTCTTCCTTTGTTTTCCCAAGGGGAAAATGAATGAAATATGATTTGTTTCATAGGTTCTAGTTTCTTTGTGTGGAGATTAATTTTTTACCTCTTGCTATTTGATTTGTATTTGTGACTTATTTGGGTTTAAATATATGTTTAATCTGTTTGGGTTTACATACACTTATTAATTTGATAAAAAACCATTCGAAAACCAAATATCAGATGCTACAATCACATAAATGATAAATCGCCGTTTGTTTAATGTTTAAAATGTTGATATCAAATCCACACACTTAGACCAGACTCTCAAATTATATGTAGGTCTTAGACCAGACTCTCAAATTATATGTAGGTCTTAGACCAGACTCTCAAATTATATGTAGGTCTTAGACCAGACTCTCAAATTATATGTAGGTCTTAGACCAGACTCTCAAAATATATGTAGGTCTTAGACCAGACTCTCAAATTATGTGTAGGTCTTAGACAAAACTCTCAAATTATATGTAGGTCTTGGACCAGACTCTCAAATTATATGTAGGTCTTAGACCAGACTCTCAAATTATATGTAGGTCTTGGACCAGACTCTCAAATTATATGTAGGTCTTAGACCAGACTCCCAAATTATATGTAGATCTTAGACCAGACTCTCAAATTATATGTAGGTCTTAGACCAGACTCTCAAATTATATGTAGGTCTTAGACAACTCTCAAATTATATGTAGGTCTTAGATCAGACTCTCAAATTATATGTAGGTCTTGGACCAGACTCTCAAATTATATGTAGGTCTTAGACCAGACTCTCAAATTATATGTAGATCTTAGACCAGACTCTCAAATTATATGTAGGTCTTAGATCAGACTCTCAAATTACATGTAGGTCTTAGACCAGACTCTCAAATTATATGTAGGTCTTAGACCAGACTCTCAAATTACATGTAGGTCTTAGACCAGACTCTCAAATTATATGTAGGTCTTAGACCAGACTCTCAAATTATATGTAGGTCTTAGACCAGACTCTCAAATTATATGTAGGTCTTAGACCAGACTCTCAAATTACATGTAGGTCTTAGACCAGACTCTCAAATTATATGTAGGTCTTAGACCAGACTCTCAAATTATATGTAGGTCTTAGACCAGACTCTCAAATTACATGTAGGTCTTAGACCAGACTCTCAAATTATATGTAGGTCTTAGACCAGACTCTCAAATTACATGTAGGTCTTAGACCAGACTCTCAAATTATATGTAGGTCTTAGACCAGACGCTCAAATTATATGTAGGTTTCCAACGGACTACGTATAGTATAATAATTCTGGATTTAGAAAAAAAACTCTGATTTGGTTGTAAATGTCACTTTGGTGACGTGTGACAAGCCACTCAACCCGCAAACGTCAGTAATGAACACGTGTAGCTACGTCATCGGGTTGTTTTCTGTGGAATCACAATGTGTTTGAAACGCTAAAATCTGATAAGCGGAATAGAATCTTTGTTTCAACAGATATTGAAAAATTGTGCAGCGCAGATGAAAGGTTGATATTTGTACTTAATAGATTCTCTCTGCTGACCAAACGTTTACCTTAGTTACCGGGTACAACCGCAATAAATATTTAAAGGATCAAAATTGACAAAAATTGGCCTTTTCGACATTTTTTTCACCAGCTTATTGGATTGGCGTGAAGCCGAATTTTCACCTGCAGATGTCCACCCTCACAGTGTCATTGCCCAAAACATATTCCTAAAGAATCGACATATACTTCTTGCCGACCTTGACACCAACAGGGTGTTCTGGTACACTCCACTTAATGTCTTCAGGCAAGACAAAAATCTATAGCTGTAGGTGACATTCTGGTTCACAGCCGCCTTGGAGCTGACCGTCTTACGTTGGGACTCACACACGGTCAAGAAGCCGTTGTAGGGCTTGCCCCCATACACTGGAAACCAAAACCATTAGCCTTCCTAAGATCAATTTTATCATCAACTAGGAGGGGGGCTTTACGTGTATTTGTCACAGTGTGGTCAATGCGATTGTGTGCCATAGATGCTACTCATGTTACAAATGCGAAACGGGAAGAAGATTATCTGCTATGTTCACTGAACATCATTGTAATATCGAACTGGGCAAACTTTCACCGGTTTCATCCCATTTGAACGGATATAACACTAAAGCACATCAGATGTTGCGATCACGAGTTTAATTTCCTTCACGAGTTAGGCAGGAAAACATATTAATTCTGATTTTCGGCACACTATCACCATACGAAGTCAATCAAATTCTCTCCTACTAGTGATTCTCAATTTCCCTGTATTTCTTTTCTTATTCTTATATTTTACATATTTCCACAATATGTTTGTCCATTAAAATCTTATTTTTCACATAAATGATGCATACATTCTTTTTGTTTTGCCTGCTGAAGAAGGCTCTTAGCCGAACGTTTTCATTTTATTGTTCTGTCTTTCTATTTCAATATACCTTGTTCCACTATATCCTTCGTACAGCTTCGTACAGCTTGAACGCAGTCTTTCAATTACTTTCCAAGTTTATGATAAAATTGTATGTTACGTATTGTTACGTATTGTTATCAATATGGAGAAATTAATCTCTTATTTAAGTGTATGGCTCGTTCTAAAACAGTACACAACAAAAGACGATACCAAATGATAAATACAATAACAAAGAAATATGATACTCAAACCAGGGCTAATTACAACTTATACATTTCAATATGTTAATTATAATGAATTACAAAATCAAAAGAAATATAATCAAAACTATTGACTTACAGTATACTGTTTGGCTTGTTCCGTTACTATGTTAAATAAAACACAATGTGCAAAAAGGGTACAAAGATAAAAAGAAATCTACACACACACAGTAAACAAAGATCTGTCTCGTAACAAAAATAACACACGCTCCAAGTATCTCGTGATAAATGATCTGCTTCCCCAAATCTCTCGTGTCTATCGGCCTTATATGGTTGGTTTCTTTCGATGATTCCAGAAACAGAATACGCATTGTACTCGCTTCCGACTAGTTCTATAATTTTCTACAATATTCGAAGGAAACGGACAATACTTTTAGTTAGTTGTAAGCGAATTCGAGAGAGACTATTTTTAGCTACCCACACCCTAAATGCGGTTACAAGATTGGGGTCAGGTAGCGTTCGTTCCCGGGGAAAGCATGAAGTCGTCTACATAACATTGTAATTGATACCTTTATAAATATATACTTACGATACCTCATAAATATATACTTACGATACCTGATACATATATACTTACGATACCTTATAAATAGATGCTAACGATACCTTATAAATATATACTTACGAGACCTTAGAAATATATATATTGAATAGTGGGTGATTTTATGGCTGAGTCGAAACTACTCGAAACCAGGACACTACTAGCTAATATGTTCATTCAGTAAAGTGAACACACCTAAGTGGAAATGTTAACCAGGTTAATTTAATAAATAATTATGATCTATTAATTTAATAACCGAGGTACACCTTTCTGGGATATATCAGCACGTTCATTCAATCGTATCTGGAACTTTGTTTGAAAGAAATTTCGTCAACGGAAATTTGATCGACGGAAATTTGATCGAACGGAAATTTGGCCGAATCATTTTTTCAGTTCACACGTTAAAATTTTGAGTAGATTTCTTTTTGAATGCATTATTTTGTTTTACTATATAATATAGTGCTTTCAAAACGAAATTTGTTCAAATTTCCGTCGATCAATTTTCTGTCGATGAAATTTCTTTCAAACAAATTTCCGGTAACCTCATTCCATACCCGAGACACACCTTACTTGAACATATATCCTTGTTCATTAAATAACATGGACAGAACGTATTCTGAAATATATACCCAAGTTCATATCCCTTTCAAGTTATTTCTTCGTGTCACTTATCTACCCGGAATTAAAAAAGACGACCTTCACCCTGTCACATGAGTTAAATGAAAGCGACCAAAAAGGAAAATCTAACAAGAACATTGCATGGCACACTGATAGTTACATAGAAGAATGTTGAAACCATATTAATGGTGTAGAACTACCATTTTTTTTATCTCCACGACTGGTTGTTAAGTTGGTTAAGCTGAATTTGTTTGTTTTTCCAGTATATTCCCTGTAATTGTAATAAAAAAAAAAATAATATAGATGTAATCAAAGAATGTTGATTTTAGCAAATTAAAAAAAAAAAAATCAACATTTGCTCTTATGGACAATAAATTTACGTTAAATTTAAAATAAATTGTGAATGAGATTTTGTTGCAGATTATTTAAGTCGACATCAGTACTATACTATTTGTGTCACTTAAGCAATCTCTAAGAAAATTGATAAACAGGACATCTGTGAAGCCGGAATTAGCAGGCTGATAAGAAGAATATAAGAGCTATTTATACACTTCTTGTTAACACACCACCATTTTCAAGTCTGTAGCTATTATCTCTACTCTTCTCCCTTGTTCAAAGATCTGAATTCTAATGTGAGAATAGCCACCCCTCCTTTGTTTGGGAAAAGGGTGTTTATGTTCTAATTAATTTTCACAAGAATTCTATCCGGCGACGCACTTTCCATATTTGTATCTGTAGGTTTCTAGCTCCTTCCCTATAAATAAGTCGACAACTTTCCCAGCTAGAAAAGATTTTTTTATTAGATTTCCTAGATACGTCCACGAGACATTTAATGGGGCGTAATTTACTTATAGGAGCCTTGCAATATTTTACTCTTTAATCTGTGTATCTTACGAGCATTATACTTTTTCTAATGCCGTTTTGTAAGTAAATATAGTTTTCATTTCTGTATATTTGGTAGTGTGTTTTTATATACATTTAATGGTATAACTAAATTGAACATTGTTAATATCACTAGCTTTGGTATCGTTTTGCTTTGTGTACCGGTTTTCAGCCCTTTGCTACGAAGGCATTGTTCATCCGAGGAGCCACATATTAAAATAGATTAAATTTGCCAAAACAATAACGGCACGTAACATACATGAGGCGTGTCACAAAGACACATTGGTAACAAACATAAGGTGTGTCCCAAAAACACATTGTCTACAGCTATTAGGAGTGTCACAAAGGCAGATTGGCTACAGACGTAAGGAGTGTCACAAAGACACACTGGCTACAGACATAAGGTGTGTCACAAAGACACATTCGCTAAAGACATGAGAAATGTCACAAAGGCACATTGGCTACAGACATAAGGAGTGTCACAAAGACACATTGGCTACAGACATAAGGAGTGTCACAACGACACATTGGCTACAGACAAAGGAGTGTCACAAAGACATATTTGCTACAGACATAAAGAGTGTCACAGAGACACATTTATAACAAACATAAGTAGTGTCACAAAGACGCATTGGCTACAGACATAAGGAGTGTCACAAAGACACATTGGCTACAGACATAAGGTGTGTCACGGAGACACATTGGCTACAGATATAAGGTGTGTCAAAAGACACATTGGCTACAGACATAAGAAGTGTTCGTGATCTTGGAAAAAGAAAACGATAACTCCGTTCAAATAAAAAAACGAAGACACTGTTAATAATGGCAACTCACACCCAAGAAGTCAACACTTAATCATACCGCACAATTGTCCGACGAAATACTTGCTACAAACTAATCTTATGGAACAACACAAAACTCAAACAAAGATTTTTCAAACTGAAAAATACGTATGATGATTGCAAAATAAAATATTTTAAAAAATTGGAGCTATAAAAGTACCTAAACCTTATCTTTTCTCATTTTATCTCATCTTATCTTATCATCTTATCTTATCTTATTGACGGGCACTCTGTACAACTCTGGTTTAGGAGTACATGGCCCATCTCTTCTGGCTCACTGTAGAGCACTGTTATTAATGGATATTTGGTTGACCACCCAACGATTGTTTCATCTCAAACTTTCAATTTTATTTTTAATTTTATGAACTATCTCCCAAAGTCACTGCTAGGACACGGATATAAGGATGAGGAACGAACATTGGTCTACACAGATGAAAGGCTGGTCTGCCTGTAAGAAAGCGTTCGTGACTCACATAATAGAAACCTCATTGATAACATTGATCGTGGTGCTGCTTATCCTACCACATGCCATAGGAGTTAGTTGTACCCCAAAAATTCAACCCGTTAAGACGTCTACTAATGAATGGATATTTTTGTCCACCTTAATTTGTCATCAGCAAATTTTAGCTCCATTAGATTAAATATATATATATGATATTTTTAATTCGCCATGTTATTTTCTGTACCCTTCCCACCTCCCTCCCCCTACACACACATCCCCACACACAAAGAAACAACAACGACAATTATCAAACAAACAATAAACTAACTCACAAACAAACTAACCAACACACATATTTTCATATAAGGTATCTTAGCATTTATGAGTAACTAGTAACAGGTGAGATATTTTCATTAGGCTTTACATTTTAAGACGTACTTCTTTAACTTTATTTTAAGCCGACCAGTTTAATTATCTTTAGAATGGGACTTGAAACTCTCAAACCCCCCCCCCCCCAAAAAAAAAAAAAGACAAAAACAAACAAACAAAAGAAACCCACGCATTCCCTAATATTATCAAGTTGAAAATCCCCATTCATAAAGCATCGGTTAATCCTTTGAAAGTCATTGAAAATCTGAAATTCCCGAAAATCCAATAATAGCACAAAGGATTCCCCGTATCGGGTTGTTTCAGTTTGTAAAGCCGGTCAAGAAGAAGCGATGTGCGTGTAGTTGTGAAGAGCACACTGTGGCATGTCTCTTTGGATAACGTTATGTGTGAAAGCGTGACACAGTACTAGATAAACAGGTGTTGTTCGCATCTTGCTTGTATTATTTTTGTATTCCCAAATGCGATCGATCATTCGTTATTAAAACGGAATTTTGCGACCCTGGATTACTGATCACACATTGCTTCGGGTGCCGAGTGAAGGAAAGTTATTGATCTCCTATAAATATAATCGATATTTAGTTCTTACCTTGTTTTTACCTTTGTGTTGCCCCACGAAAGGTAAGTCTATAAATAGGACACAAAATTTGAGTTAAGCTTATGTTTAAAATAGACATCTGATTTAAGAAAGTAATTTAAAAAGAAAACACCATCTGACATTAGAGATGGATACCGCACTCTATTAATATAGAAAAAAAAATGGGGGGGGGGGGCAAAGAATAATAACATTATGAATTTAACTATTGCTAAGTTAGTATTGCTGTATATCTGACTCAATTGGGCTTCTTTGTGTTCACTCATCATCTTGATGATTGTGATGACATGTATTGATTAGGTCAGAAATAAAAGATATCCTATATATATAAACTACGCTGTCGAGGACAAGTAGCAATTAACCGATTTGGTGTATTCAAGGTATAGGGTAAACAAACGTTTTCTAAATGTCGGGTCGAGACCCGGTACCGGTTCGCCGAAAGAAAACGGATACCGTGTCACGAAAAAAAGTTTGGGAAACACTGGGATAAACTAACTAGTGCGGTGACTCAGACCTGGTGGCCCCTAGTAATGAATACATTGATACACTAAATAGTGAGGTGACTCAGACCTGGTGGCCCCTAGTAATGAATACATTGATACACTAAATAGTGAGGTGACTCAGACCTGGTGGCCCCTAGTAATGAATACATTGATACACTAAATAGTGCGGTGACTCAGACCAGGTGGCCCCTGGTAATGAATACATTGATACACTAAATAGTGAGGTGACTCAGACCTGGTGGCCCCTAGTAATGAATACATTGATACACTAAATAGTGCTGTGACTCAGACCTGGTGGCCCCTAGTAATGAATACATTGATACACTAACTAGTGAGGTGACTCAGACCAGGTGGCCCCTAGTAATGAATACATTAATACACTAACTAGTGAGGTGACTCAGACCAGGTGGCCCCTAGTAATGAATACATTGATACACTAACTAGTGAGGTGACTCAGACCTGGTGGCCCCTGGTAATGAATACATTGATACACTAACTAGTGAGGTGACTCAGACCTGGTGGCCCCTAGTAATGAATACATTGATACACTAACTAGTGAGGTGACTCAGACCTGGTGGCCCCTAGTAATGAATACATTAATACACTAACTAGTGAGGTGACTCAGACCAGGTGGCCCCTAGTAATGAATACATTGATACACTAACTAGTGAGGTGACTCAGACCTGGTGGCCCCTGGTAATGAATACATTGATACACTAACTAGTGAGGTGACTCAGACCTGGTGGCCCCTAGTAATGAATACATTGATACACTAACTAGTGAGGTGACTCAGACCTGGTGGCCCCTAGTAATGAATACATTGATACACTAACTAGTGAGGTGACTCAGACCTGGTGGCCCCTGGTAATGAATACATTGATACACTAACTAGTGAGGTGACTCAGACCTGGTGGCCCCTGGTAATGAATACATTGATACACTAACTAGTGAGGTGACTCAGACCAGGTGGCCCCTAGTAATGAATACATTGATACACTAACTAGTGAGGTGACTCAGACCTGGTGGCCCCTAGTAATGAATACATTGATACACTAACTAGTGAGGTGACTCAGACCTGGTGGCCCCTAGTAATGAATACATTGATACACTAACTAGTGAGGTGACTCAGACCTGGTGGCCCCTAGTAATGAATACATTGATACACTAACTAGTGAGGTGACTCAGACCTGGTGGCCCCTAGTAATGAATACATTGATACACTAACTAGTGAGGTGACTCAGACCTGGTGGCCCCTAGTAATGAATACATTGATACACTAACTAGTGAGGTGACTCAGACCTGGTGGCCCCTAGTAATGAATACATTAATACACTAGCTAGTGTGGTGACTCAGACCAGGTGGCCCCTAGTAATGAATACATTAATACACTAACTAGTGCGGTGACTCAGACCAGGTGGCCCCTAGTAATGAATACAATGAGCTTTTGCTTATAACATCAGATCCAGAATATAAAAAAAGGCGAATCCCAAAAGATCCATGTGAGTAGATACAAACATGGATTGATTGAATGAAAGGGGTCAAGCTGAACACAGGGATCCAAAACACGGTATTCAGATCTCGGCTTCATCCAAACGTGCATACATTTTCAGTTAAAGTTAAATGAATTAGGATTCCACCTGGTATCGTTTAAATTTAAAGTAAGTCACCCAAAGATCGTGACGTTAAAGACAAGTAGTTTGATTCTTAATGAGCTGGATAGTTTACTGGTTACCGGAAATTTGTTTTAAAGAAATTTCGTTGACGGAAAATTGATCGACGGAAATTTGATCGACGGAAATTTGATGGAGCTGAAATTTGGTCGAATCTTTTTTTCAGTTCACACGTTAAAATTTTCGTAAAATTTAATGAGTGAACGCATTGTACTATATTGTACAACAAAATAATGCGTTAAAAAAGAAATTTGACGAAAAAATGTATTGTGTGAAATGAAAAAAAGATTCGACCAAATTTTCTTTCGATCAAATTTCCGTCGATAAATTCTCCGTCTACGAAATTTCTTTCAAACAAATATCCGGATACGTAGTTTATTGGTAAACAATAGAGAGTATTTTAACAGTTTCCCGTTTCTATAGATTTTTCTTATTTTGTATACAATTCATTCGATAGTCGTATAATATCCACCGGTGTGTTGTGTATTTATAGATTCCTAAACAATTTCTGTAACACAGTAGTCAGTAGTGTAGTATCTGCAGTAGCAGGTGTTATGACGTATATCGTACACGCAGCCACGAGTACACCAGACATTATAAGGAATAAATGATTCAAGCGGAATGCACGCCGTTGTACAACAGAGTGCACACTATTTATAAGTAAACCTTGTAGATGAAGCGGATGTGACCTATTTGATAGCATGATGTGCATATATAACAAAAGTGCTTTTCCTAGAAGTGGAGAAAAAAAATGCTGCTTCAAAATAAATGGCGCCCGGGCCTGAATCCTATTTCCCCCCTCCTCCCCCTCTTCTTACGTCTGCGACCGTATGGTGCTCTAATTTAACATTGCCGTTATGATTTACTTCACATGTGTACTAGCACTAGAATGGCCATGGCGTCCCACTCACCAGACGGAAGTGCCGAGAGAATTGACGTGGTCATCAGGGAAAATTACACATATTTGGTTAGAAACCTACGGACATTTGAATTGTTAACGAGCCGTCACAGTTTTATAGGAATCATTTCAGGTAACTGGCGAGTTCTTTAAAATTTGTTACAATGAGAGTGTGGCAATTGTGCTTTGATAAATATATTACAGAGCAAGAAAGAAATGACTGACAAAAAATAAGTAATGAACAAAAAAATCGAGAATAAAAAATGAAATGGTTGAATTATAAAAAAGCCATTCTAAGTGGAGACAATTTCTTGGTAACTCCAATTATAATCTTTTTTTTTTATGAACAAAGAGATGTGTTTTGAATTCATGCAAACGATGTTGATACGCGTAATTTGGAGACACGTTAATGCTGATAAAAAAAAAAGAACCCAATAAAATAATGTTGTTTTTTTTGGTTTTTAAAATGGCATTACAAACCTGGCTTCGTTGTTTTCAACAGATGAATTGGAGTCTAAAATCATGGCCAAAGAAATCGAAGAGAAGCAAGCAGGTGCCAAACTCTTCATCAATGCATTTCTGAAGTCAAAAGAGCCAGGCAAAGGACGCGTTTTAAAAAAGGCCCTTAAAGCTCCAGGTGACGTGGATCACGTTCAAATCATTTGTTAACAACATTTGAGATTATTTTATATATGTTTTAAAGATATCTTGTCTCACTATTTATTTACTTTACAGACTTGAAGGCGGTCCCTCGTATATTATATATTATTTTAAATGAAATAGTAAAACAAGGTATGTTTAGCTTGAATTAATAGACAGACAATAAGATTTGAACGTTTCGACTTCGAGCATTCTCCAGCAAATAAGACAAGTAGACGTAAGACAAGTAGACGTAAGACAAGTAGACGTAAGACAAGTAGACGTAAGACAAGTAGACGTAAGACAAGTAGACGTAAGACAAGTAGACGTAAGACAAGTAGACGTAAGACAAGTAGACGTAAGGCAAGTAGACGTAAGACAAGTAACAGAGCTCAGTAAAAAGCTTTAGAGATCTCCTTTGCTTTTGCCGGAAGTAGGATTGACAAGATGTGTACAACTTTGGATAGTATGGGATAGAAGGGAAATGTGTACAAGTATGGGATATAAGGGAGATATGTACAACTTTGGGATGGTATGGGATAGAAAAGAGATGTGTACAACTATGGGATAGAAAGGATATGTGTACAACTATGGGATGGTTGTGAAGCGTATCCGTATTGATTACACATTGCCAGACCAAGGTGGGCAAAATTTTTCAAAAATAGCCACAGTTGTGGCGAAGGGAACATAAAATTGGCCACAATATAAATAAATTATAAAACACTTATATTAAATCATATTGCTGGCACAGAGTTGCAGCTACTGTAAGCTGTTTCGAGTGAGGGGGAAAGGGGAGTGTTGGTTGGTGAGTGATGGGTAATAAGAAAGGGTAATTCAAAAATAATATTTATAAAATATAAATAAAAATATTTTCTATTTTTAATTTTAAAACAATTTCTATCAAAGACGAGTATCAACGGTAGTTAAAAGTAGAAAATAATTGTAAACAAATTAAAATGCATTATGCAAAGAAAGCCTGCGGAAAATATTTTTAAGAAAAACAAAAAAATACTTAACTTTTGTCTACATTCAATTTGAATCCTTTAGCTGCCTAGATTGCTCGTCTACAATTGTACACAGACTTTCTTTCGTAATTAAAAAAGGAAAAAAACAGCATTATTTTCTAATCTTTATTGCCTTTAAACTCGTCTTTGATAGACAGCCTTTTAAAATAAGTTTTCTTTTTTGTAAAGTTAAATGCAGTATCGTTATGTGAAAAGCTAAAGAGCTATACAATCATTTGTGCAGCCAATGGCTTGATTTGGGGGAAGGGGAGACATTTTGTTTTTGGGTTCAATGGGGTTGGGGTTGAGGAGGCAGAGGAATAAATCTACTGACTGGGAATCCACTGAATCTCCATAAATAAATCTCATACAGACTTCCTCTTGTCCCCTGCTAACCTTCCAGAAAAATGACACCGCCCATACTCTTTATGTATATACATTAGGCTGAAAATATCTACAGTACTAAACTAGCATTTTGGCAGTATTGTTGATTTACACTTTATGGCAGATAAATAATCCTGAAGTAATAACATATGAACATAGTTTTATGAACTAACTTACTTTAGCACCAGTACATGTAACTTTTTTCGTGGGGGAAGGGGAACTGAGTTTATTAAGGAATATTAGTGAACAGGTAACATTCAGCAGTTTATTGTGAAAAGTGATACTGGCTTGTCAAGTTATTCGATCCTTTCACTGATCACATTCTTACGACAGCCTCTAACGACACCCTCTAACGACACCTTCTAACGACACCTTCTAACGACACCTTCTAACGACACCTTCTAACGACACATTCTAACGACACATTCTAACGACACCCTCTAACGACACATTCTAACGACACCCTCTAACGACACCCTCTAACGACACATTTTAACGACACATTCTAACGACACCCTCTAACGACACATTCTAACGACACCCTCTAACGACACATTTAAGTGACTCCCTGTAACGCACTCTCTAAAGACACATGTTAACGACAACCATCAATGACAGCCTCTAACGGCGCCCTCTGACGATTGGTTACTACTGGTGTCTTCTGATTGACACATTCTACCTTCTGTAGAGCATGACCTGGTGAGAAAGATGTTGTTTGAGGAGGACACCGATGAGAGTGTTGCCCACGCTAACGAGCAGGAATTATTGAAGCATCACCGGGCTTTGTTGTTGGAAAATGTCCACTGTGACGAGATGCTGATATCAATGTGTTTAAGTGAAAACTTGATCTCACAACCAGAGGCTGAGGAGGTAAGTACAAGTATGAGATAGAGTTGGATAGAGAAGAGATGTGTACAACTATGGGATAGAAGGGAGGTGTGTACAACTATGGGATAGAAGGAAGGTGTGTACAACTATGGGATAGAAGGAAGGTGTGTACAACTATGGGATAGAAGGAAGGTGTGTACAACTATGGGATAGAAGGAAGGTGTGTACAACTATGGGATAGAAGGAAGGTGTGTACAACTATGGGATAGAAGGAAGGTGTGTACAACTATGGGATAGAAGGAAGGTGTGTACAACTATGGGATAGAAGGAAGGTGTGTACAACTATGGGATAGAAGGAAGGTGTGTACAACTATGGGATAGAAGGAAGGTGTGTACAACTATGGGATAGAAGGAAGGTGTGTACAACTATGGGATAGAAGGAAGGTGTGTACAACTATGGGATAGAAGGAAGGTGTGTACAACTATGGGATAGAAGGAAGGTGTGTACAACTATGGGATAGAAGGAAGGTGTGTACAACTATGGGATAGAAGGAAGGTGTGTACAACTATGGGATAGAAGGAAGGTGTGTACAACTATGGGATAGAAGGAAGGTGTGTACAACTATGGGATAGAAGGAAGGTGTGTACAACTATGGGATAGAAGGAAGGTGTGTACAACTATGGGATAGAAGGAAGGTGTGTACAACTATGGGATAGAAGGAAGGTGTGTACAACTATGGGATAGAAGGAAGGTGTGTACAACTATGGGATAGAAGGAAGGTGTGTACAACTATGGGATAGAAGGAAGGTGTGTACAACTATGGGATAGAAGGAAGGTGTGTACAACTATGGGATAGAAGGAAGGTGTGTACAACTATGGGATAGTTGTGAAGCGTATCCGTATTGAATACTCATTGCTCGACCAAGGTGGGCAAATTTTTTCAAAAATACCCACAGTTGTGCCGCATGGAAAATAAATGTTTGGCCACAATATATATATATATATATATATATATATATATATATATATATATATATATATATATATATATATATATATATCATAATACACACCTGTTATATCAAATGAAAAGTATTAAGTAAGCCAATGAATACCCTGTTGGGTCTAGTTTAGCCTAGTTTAGCTCATTTAAGTCTAGTTTAGCGCAGTTTAGCCTACTTTAGCCCAGTTTAGTCCAGTTTATCCCAGTTTAACCTAGTTTAGCTTATATTTAGCCAAATTTAGACTTTTTAGCCCAGTTTAGCCTAGTTTAGCCCAATTTAGCATTGTTTAGCCTAGTTTAGCCCAATTTAGCATTTTATACTAGTTTAGCCCAGTTTAGATGCCACCTAGACATATATCTACCATAATTACTCTGGCTCCAATAGATCCAATTTTTCACCTAAATATCAGTTATTAAGGCCATCAAATATCATCACCATGTTTCGCTGTTATCGTCATACTAATGCTTTGTGCTTTTATAAATAGATGGCCGTTTTAACATTTAGCCTAGTAACAACACACTAGTCTTTCCGTACTGGTGACGTAATTATTTCCCTTGGCGACCAAACCTCCCTCACCCCTATGGGTGTGGGGGGGGGGGGGAAATGTTTTAAACGGGTCTCTAAAAATTGTTGTTCTGACGGGTCTCGACGGAGAATCGCAAAAGACATCTCACAATCGACCAAAATCATAAAAGTAAACAGGTCTGCAGTAGGCCTACAACGTAATTATTATACGAAACAGTGACACATGCACACGTGTGTTATTTCGTCAATAACATTGTTTATGAGTTTGATAATGACGAATTTCAAGAAATGAATGAATTGAAAAAGCCTAAGTTTCCTTAATTTTTATTTAAAAAATAAATAAAAAAATAATACTTATAATAATATTACCATTATTATTCAATATTATTCACATGTGCCTTTGAAATCATACATGACCATTACAATGATACATCAAAATGAATATCACGAATGAATGAATTGAATAAACCTAGGGTTCCAAATTTTATTTTTGAAAAATATTAAAACAAAAAAAAAAATAATATAAATATTACCAATCCCGTATTTTTTCTTCTACAAAATTATTTTCATTCACCTTGGCCTAAATGAAATTTGATTTTTGGACATAAAGGACAAGTCATCATGCAGCTGTGAGCTGTTTTTGAAGAATATTAGTCTTACGTTTCTGGTAGTATCCGACAACCTCAATCACTTTCGCCCAGACGACAGAAAGTCTCAATCACTTATGGCCGACACGGAAATTAAACCAATAGTTAATTATTCTGTTTCGGCCGAAAACGAAATTAAACCGAAAGTTAACTTTTCTGTTCGGCCGAAACCGAAACTATGCCGAATGCGATCAAATGGCAACATTCGGCGCCGAAACCGAAGCCGAAATTCGGTCCGTCTCTAATCCCAACATTGTGGTCTGGAGTTCAATATCAATCTAAGACCGAGTTTAGCAAAAATATCACCAGCACCCCAGGTGAATGGGACTCTTTAACCTTGGATGGCAACTCATCTAAGATAAGGAAACTGAATTATAAACCGGAAATGGAGTCCCGTAGGCGGAAAACATTGACACAATAAAAATTCCGACAATTCCTGCGACGCTACTGGTGCCAAGCCATGGCATTTGGTCTTAAACTATGATATTTGTTTATAAACCATGACATTTATTCTTGAACCATGATATTTGTTCTTAAACCATGATATTTGTTCTTACACCATGCCAAGCAGTATCATCCAGATATGGTGTTCCCTTCGGTTATCCAGCTGCGCGGAGAGAGGCGATTCGCTGTCCAGGCAACCACCGTATCCCCGTAAAGAAAAATCACAGGCCTTGTGATTTCGTCCTGCGAGGTCTGCAGCATCGTCACATTGCGATGTACGGACGCTAGAAATACTAAAATACGATTTGACCTGGTTTACAGGTCTACATTAAGCCATTTTGTTAAAACAGATTTTTTTCAATTATTTTTCGTTAGATTCGAGCGAGGAATACAAATTTTGGGGAAAGCCGAGGCATTTGTCGACTGCTGGACAGTGTACAAAAGGCCCATGATTTCTATACAAAATTTTTGAAAATTCTTTGGGACCTTGATCGTAAAAAGCTGGTTAAAAAAATTGACAGAACTGAGTATGAAAGTAAGTAGAGTGACTTGAAAGTAAGTAGAGTGATTTGAAAGTAAGTAGAGTCACTTGAAAGTAAGTAGATTGACTTGAAACTAAGTAGAGTGACTTGAAAGTAAGTATAGTGACTTAAAAGTAAGTAGAGTGACTTGAAAGTAAGTAGAGTGACTTGAAAGTAAGTAGATTGACTTGAAAGTAAGTAGAGTGACTTGAAAGTAAGTAGAGTGACTTGAAAGTAAGTAGAGTGACTTGAGAGTAAGTAGACTGACTTGAGAGTAAATAGAGTGACTTGAGAGTAAGTAGAGTGACTTGAAAGTAAGTAGATTGACTTGAAAGTAAGTAGAGTGACTTGAAAGTAAGTAGAGTGACTTGAAAGTAAGTAGAGTGACTTGAAAGTAAGTAGAGTGACTTGAAAGTAAGTAGAGTGACTTGAAAGTAAGTATAGTGACTTGAAAGTAAGTAGAGTGACTTGAAAGTAAGTAGAGTGACTTGAAAGTAAGTAGAGTGACTTATGATGGTAAGGGTTTTCGAATTGATTTTTTTAAATATCTGAAGCGTATATATTCTGTTTAGACTTAAATGGGTTTAAGAAAAAACAAAGTATACGGTATATGTCGACGAGACCACGGGCATGTAATATTTGATCCATTTTGATTACCCCGCCCCCTACTTTATTTTTAAAACAAGTGAATTAATTGAAGTTGAATGTTACTACTATTAACGCTAAAAGCTGGTTGGTTAACTTTAGTTGATGTCAATGAATAACAAATGATCATGTTAAGCCATAACATGAAAGCTGTATTATGAAATGGTTAAGATATGGCTGAGTGAAATATGGTTGTTAGAATGAAATATGCTCAGCAGCGTAAGATGTTGTTAGCAGAGTGGGATATGGTTAGCGGGGTGAAATATAGTTAGCAGAGTACGATATGGTTATAGCAGAGTAACAAATGGTTAGCAGAGGGGCACATTTTTAGCAGAATTGGATATGGTTATAGCAGAGTGACAAATGGTTAGCAGAGGGGCACATTGTTAGCAGAATTGGATATGGTTATAGCAGAGGACAAATGGTTAGCAGAGGGGTAAATTGTTAGCAGAATTGGATACGGTTAGCGGCAGTGGTGGATTACCTGATAAGCTAAATAACCTATTGTGTTATAAACAGCGTAGGGCCTCACAATCTGCCGGCTATATATTTCAAACTTTTTGTTGACCATTGGATGTAATTTAAACCGGTAAGGGGCCTCTGGACATTGTATAGCTTAAGGCCTCAGCACGTCTAAGCAGATCTAGTTAGCGGAATGAGATATGTTTAGTGAAGAAGGGTATGGCTAGCAGAGATTGAGAGATATGGCTAGTGGAGAGAAATATTTGTCGTGTAGAGAGAAATGGCTAGCAGAGAGAGAGAGAGAGATGTGGTAAGTGAGAGAAATTGTGTAGTGAACAGAGATTTGGCTAGCAGAGAGATAAATATGGTTAGTGGAGAGAGATATGTTTAGGAGAGCGATATGGCTGACAGAGAGATAGAGAGAGATATGCCCAGTGGATAGAGAGGTGTGTTGGAGAGAGATATATATATATATATGCATGGCTAGCAAAGAAAGAGAGAGATATGGTTTCCTGAGTACGATATTGTTTGAAGAAAAATAAAATCGAACATGTTAGTGTTGTAGACATTAATTAATTCATTTTAAATTATTTGTTTTATTTTAATTTGATAATTTTATATCTTACATCAGAATTACGGGCGAAAGATGAGGATGGTGGATCGATACTGGTAAACGCTATCAGTAAGTTGAATTTATTTTTAGAATATTCTTGTTGAATGGTGGTCCACAATTTTATTTTTTAAGAATTTTATTTGTACTATAAATGTCAAACATTTCAAATAAAAAAAATATTTCATTGTCATCGACCACTGTTATTTAAACGACACGTTCTCATAAGAAGACCAGGGGATTAACAACTAATTCTCTTTCTGCTGTAAAGGTTTTGACTCTGACAGCTACTCGTCAGGTGTGACTGGTGGAAACTTGGAATGTACAGGTAAGGTATCAGGCGCGCGTTTCATAATGGATTATATTTTTTGATGAATTGGAGGACCAAATATAATAAACTAAGGATGTCTTTCTCCATGGTAACCATTTTGTTATTGCTGACAAATTCATTAAAATATTACAGGCCTTTATAATTTAAAAAAAAATATGTACACTAATGTTTCTAAAATATATTTATCGAGGTACCGAAAGACGTATTGTTGGATGGATGGGTTGTTAAATGGATGATTGGCTGGATAGATGGATGGTTTGATAGAACGGTGGATGGATAGATGGACGGGTGGATAGATGGATACGTTAATGTATGGATGGCTGGGTGGGGTGGATATATAGAAGAACGTTATTAATTTACGTTATTAAATCCAATTACTGTCAGTGAGATCCGTCAGTCTGAATCATTGTGACTTTGTCCAACAGAGCTGTAAGCTGTGGGTTAAACTGTCACTGCAGTTTTTCTCCCGAATTTTCATGGATGCATTTTTATTTTCTTCACCCAGATGATAACTATATATCACGAAACAGCAGTTACCCGGATGTTGAGAAAGGCGAGACCAAACATCTAAACGCTTACAACATACTTCCAGAAAATAACTTGAATGACGGCCCGGTCTCATCAAGAACTAGATCAAAAACAAAACTTTTGAATCAAGATCATCCTTCTAGGGACAGCAACGGGACGGGAACGACTAAAGATTCTGAAAATGTGTCAGGAAATACTAAGAAAAAGATATTCGGATTTCAGTCTCCGCCGCCTACAAGCGTACACGATAAGAATGTAAGAGCAGGTGCTCTATCGCCGACAAATTGCAAGAAAGTCAGCTACAACGGGGCTGACCCAATCACATCTAAGCAGTACACTGAAGGTAACGATCATAAAGGGACACTCACGAGAATAAAACAGGGACACACTCACGAGTCCTTGGATGAAGAAGATGCAAATGATCGAAGTTATAATTTAGAGTATCGATACCCTCACGTCCACCAGGATGTTAAATACAGGGACGAAAGACTCAAAGAACAAAACAATAAGCACCGAACTAAGGCCATGCATGGAAGTGATGAAGAGTTCTATAAGAAACGGGATTTGACCAAACCTACAAACAATTCCCGATGTCCATGTGGGGAACTATGTAAAGATGACATTCAACTTCAGGTGCATAGTAAAAGTCCCATCTGTCCCCTGAATGCTATGAGGAAAGGGGCCACTTCACCAGAAATTGCTCCCAGCAAACGCAATTTTGGATTCCAAAGCTCGAAGACCTTGAGTCTTGATTTTGTTCCTGATTCACTTCATCGTGATTCTCAATCCCGCCTTCTAAAATCCCCACCTCCAAATCGTGATACTCCATCTCACCGCCTTGAATCCCCACCCCCATTCCTTGGATCTCCAACCAAACGTTGTGTCTCACCACCTCCACATCGTGATTCTCAATCCCGCCTTCTAAAATCCCCACCTCCAAATCGTGATACTCCATCTCACCGCCTTGAATCCCCACCCCCATTCATTGGATCTCCAACCAAACGTTGTGTCTCACCACCTCCACATCGTGATTCTCCATCCCGCCTTCTAAAATCCCCACCTCCACATGGCGATTCTCCATCTCACCGCCTTGAATCCCCACCCCCATTCCTTGAATCTCCAACAAAACGTTGTGTCTCACCATCCCCACTCGGAGACGCAGTTACAAAAGATCTTACACAGAAACAAACCATCAGACAGCTCAAAGATAGAATTCTCCCACGCAGTCTTGACGAAAAGCCGGTACAAGTATTCAGATGCAGGCAGTGTAAAAAGTCATTTAAAACTGAACAGAAATTGAAGACTCACATGGAAAATAAAGATTGCGGTAAAGATGACCTTCAGGCTAAACACCATCAACATTCTCGGTCAACTGGGAAAGAGAAAAAGGCATCAGCCGAAAACTATCTGTCACATACTATGAAACAAATTCAGCCATATGGGGTAATTTCTCCGCCATCGGGGGTAATGTCTCATCAAATGACTTCTCTATCTAGGGTAATGCCTCTGCCATCTACGGAAGGACATCGTACCCAAAGTTTTAGATGCACATGTGATAAAGTCTTTGGCCAAAAGGAAAAATTGGACAAACATAAAACGGAAGGTAACTGCGAAGACCTGAAAACGAGCAAGAATCAACGAGTTTCGGGATCAGCAAGTTTTTTAAACGAAAGGCCTGCCAATGTATTCAGGTGCAGTGAGTGCACTCTCACGTTTTCCAACGAGCAAGCTTTAAAATTGCACATCGTATCGAAACACAAGTGACGATACCAACAAAGGTGTTTATCAGGGGCGTCATGTGGGTAGGGCAGGGTGGGACATTTGCTTTGTAAATTGCTACCTACTGTTGCGCCTCCAGTGATAAACAGCTCAACAAGCGGCCAAGTTTTGTTTTTGCCCCCACCCCCTAAAAAAACCTGAAATGACGCCCCTGGTCTAGATGAAAAATATTTCATGTTACTGTTTAAGAAATGAGTTCACGTTTTTGAAAAATCAGGGTAATTCAAATAAGAGTTTTGTCCACGGCTTACATTAAACATTGTTATTGTTTTCTCATGGGTATCCCCCCCCCCCCCCCCCGAAAAGCTAGTGTTTTCATGGACAATACATCTCCCGTTTCCTTCTTATTTAATTGTATTAGTAAAATCATTTTGTAAAGATGTGATTTAAAAGAATCGGCAAACATTTATGATTAGATCCAACGGCTGCAACACAAATTTTTAACTTGTGAGACTGTTATAAGTAAGCAGATTTTTCATCAAGAGCCAAGTTGGCGATAATCTTCCTGACTTCGGTGGCTGAGGATTTTCACTCATGGTGCACCCAAAGATAAGCCGTTTAAATAGACAAATTAGTCCATTTATTTACCATTGACTGATATGAATTGGGTAGTAGGTGTTGTTTCATGTGCACACTGTGCACATCTTCGACTTGATAGATGCAGCATAGAAGGAGGGTTTAGTTGGGGGGGGGGGGGAGCACGGATGATGAGTTGGAAAGAATGTTATGGCGATGGGGCGAAGTAAATGAGTGGTGGTGTTAAGCTAATGAGAGTGGTGGTTATAATGAGGGAGTGAGCTAGGATAAGGGAGTAGGTTAGGATAATGAAGTGAGTAGGGAAAGGGATTAAGTTTATAATGGAGTAATGAGTTTGGATTAGGAAGTAGCGTTAGCAGGAGGAAGTGAGTTAGTATATTTCTTCGATACCATTCTGCATTGGATATACATTTTCAGTTGTTACAAGATTTTTGACCAATTCCTTCATAACCATGCTTACTTAATTTTGGAGACAGAGTAGACGAGTTAACTTAATAAAAACTTTTACCCTTTTTTATACGAATTTAACAGACAAGATAACCCGTGGAGATATTACAAAGAGATTAAAAGAGTATTTTGATGACAGTTCTAGTATTCATGTATATTCTTTTACGATGCTCACAAGACAGATGTATATATTACTAATACAAGCCGTTAAGTGTTTAATGGAAATAGTATAACAAGGTATGTGGACGCTTGAATCGAAAGACAGAATGATGAGATAAGAACGTTTCGGTTAAGGGCCTTGCTTTGACTGGCTTCTGTTAATTCTTGTGTGTTTTCGTTTGTCCTGTCTGCCGAACGAGGCTCTTAGCCGAAACGTTCTTAACCGAGTTTCCTATCTTTTGAATCAAGCATCCCCATATCTTGTCCAACTATTTACTTCACACTTATTGAACGCAGTCCTTTCCATTTATAAAGTGTTTAAATCAGTCCTCGTCATACTTATAACTTACTCTAGTCCTAGTTTATCAACTCTTCTGCACTAGTCTCGACGTGTTTCACTTTTATTGTGATTATCGTGATTGTTGTACATTTTTTAAACTTCTATAGTAATAAGAGTTAACTTAAGTTGTGGAAATAGATTTTACCTTTCTTTTCCTTTGAATTGAAACGAATGATCACGGCAACTTACTGTCTTTTACTTCGACCCCTTATCATTTACTCTAGACACAAGACCATATAATTAACTTCTTAAAAGTAACAAGCATCCACATATTTAAGGCCCTTCATAAATTGCACATTGCACAAATATAGTATTTTACACCAGAGCTCTGTTTTTTTCTATACTTTATTTTGAATAATTTTTTATGAGTTCCATTGTGTATTTTATTAAGATCTTTCATGAAATTTAGACTATTCTGTCCTATAAATTAAAAAAAACATTTATGAAATGTATTTACAATTTTTTTTAGTTCATTTAATTGATAATTTATAGCATTTTTTATTGAGCAAATGTATGAAATAGATCAATGTATGAAATAGATCAATGAATGAAATAGATCAATTTATGAAATAGATCAATGTATGAAATAGATCAATTTAGATTACGTTAATCAAGAAAAGAATTTATCATACTATTTGGAACATGTGATAATAGAAACCCACATATTATGATAATAAAAAAAATGACTTTCACAAATACAAAAATTGCCTATCCTTTTTTTAATACATAATTTTATCCACATTATCTACGTGGTCATCATGTGACCATCACGTGGCCGTTACGTGACCATCACGTGGTCATAAATTTTGAAGCCTCAACGTCCAAAGTAAATCTCCAAGCATATTTGCTGGAGTGGGGGACTCACGTGATTTTTGAAAGAAAAAAAGCGTGGTGGTTTAGGGGGTTTAGGGGGGGGGGGTCGTAGTGCCGGATTACGGCATTTTAGATGCTCTAATTTCTTAACGATTTCGGTAACACGCGTTAGGTCTAATTCAATATTAAAAATATCAAGAGATATTAACGATAAACTTAACTTGAATGTTCTAAACAAGACATACGTTTAAAATCAAGCATAAACTTTATGTCTGTCATCTGTAAAAATAAGAGACTGATTAGAAGAAAGTCCTGATTGATGTCTTGTCATTCATGTCCCAAAAGAACCAGGTGTTAAAACAATTCATATTCGAAAGCTCTTAGGGTCAGTTGAAACGATCAAATTTTCCTTCAAGCATTTGCTGCAATTCGTGTATGAAGCCTTGTCACAACTATCAAAATACTATTTGATCAAATTCTCCACACACACAAAAAAAGAAAGAAACCACGCACAAAATAGTGCGTTCATACAATAATTTGACGCGCAATTTGATCGTGTGAACTGACGCTTAGTTATCAAATCCAACTTACGGAAGTAACAATGGCGAACACATTCGTTTTTTAAAACTAGTATCTATTTCTTGTCGTATTTTCATTTGTCCCGTCTGCTGAGGAAGGCTCTTCGTCGAAACGTTCTTATCTTATTGTCTTGTCTTTCAATTCAATCTTCCACATACCTTGTTCTGCTATTGTCTTATAAGACACCAACAGTTCACAAATGACTGTCGATTCCTGGCTGCAGTCTGACTATTGAAAAGCTTACATTTTTTGCTGTTGTCTTTAAGACACATTTACTTAGTGATTGATTTACTGAAGCTTTGAATACTTCACAAATATCTTTTCCTTAAGAATTTTCTAGGTTCAGTATTTCGTTGTTACCAAATTAGCTCACGTACATGTTATTTTGCTAAATGTATTTGTTGTCCGCACAGAGGATTGACTTTAATTTCAATTTTTACACACAACTTTTCCATATTGTATACATGTCTTGAAATGAGTATTTGCATTTTAATAAAGCACATATTAAAGCTTATGAACTTCAAGTGAATTGCTTTCAATGAATTCGAAACTTTGCCCCCTATCCCTGATTTTGTGCGTCAGTATACATCAACATTTGTTGAAGAATAATAACATTACAAGTTGTTATTATTTGACTGCTGCCCTTTTTGGCTAAATTGATAGCGAAGTATTCTCCTGGACGATTTCTCAGAAAATACGAATGCTATTATATTTCAATGCGTGAACAAGAGGAAACTTTAACAAAGGTAATGACATTAAGAGAGATTTCATGTAAGGTTTTAATTAAATGTATCTAAAAATTTGCACTTTTTAACTTTTTAAACTTAATATGGAATTGTCATTTGGGAGAATCTATTACTACCTGGCCGAATTTTTTTTCCAAAAAAACCCCCCAAACAAAATTATGTCCTAGAAATGCGGTATGTATGAGTGGCCTTAGGGCCTAGACCATGAGTGGCCTTAGGGCCTAGAGCTTGATTGGCCTTAGGGCCTAGAGCTTGAGTGGCCTTAAGGCCTAGAGCTTGAGTGGCCTTAGGGCCTAGAGCTTGAGTGGCCTTAAGGCCTAGAGCTTGAGTGGCCTTAGGGCCTAGAGCTTGAGTGACCTTAAGGCCTAGAGCTTGAGTGGCCTTAGGGCCTAGAGCTTGAGTGGCCAGGTGTCCTCCCATTGAGCACAGTTCACCTCTGAGTATGTGAATTCTGTGAATTAATTTCGACTGCTCGCTAGTTTGATATATGAAGGAACTTTTATTTTAAGGACCCACACTCTTATTTTGTAGGACTCGTTGTGATCATTTAAGCGGGGTTGGATGTGTTCCGGACAGAGGAGAGCTAGTAGAGGGGGTTGGTTCACAAGGCCATAGATTAAGAGAAGGGCGTGCTCAGCTTCGTTGGTGAAGCCTGGGTGCATGGGGACGATGGGTAGATCATGCGCTGAAGGGGGTAGAGGTGAATCATACTGAGTTGGAGGAACATTAATGGAGGTTTGGGGTGAGAAAGCTGTAGGTGAGGATGGGAGAGTGAAACATCTGTGGATGTATACGCATGTGGGCGATGTAGTGTAAGGAAGTTAGGTTGTTATGCTGAGGCGAATTTACGGGGAGGTACACCGAGAGAAAAAAAAACAGAACGAAAAAACTGCTGATTTTCGATTTGGCAGTAGCCATTGATATCAAATTAAAGTGTTTTAATTCTGATAAATTATGTGATTTATTTATTTTTTTAAATTTCAGGTTGAACAGTTCTTGAGATATTGAATTTTGATAGAAGACATTGAAAATACTTTCAGAAATTTTGGAAAACAGTGGATAAGAAGTGATGGATTTAAGAAATCCAATTTTACAACGACTTTCCCATCCAAGTATTCTGGGTACATGTCTAAATGGTTATACCCAAAACTAATCGAACAGAAAATATTCCCTAAGAAAAAATTTCATGGTTTAAGAACAAATATCATGGTTTAAAACTCATATTATAGTTTAAGAACAAATATGGTTTAAGAACAAATATGTTGTAAAAACAAATATCATGGATTATGAATTAATGCCTTGCCTTAAGAACAAATATCAATGTTTAAGAACAAATATCATTGTTTAAGAACAAATGTCATGGTTTAAGAGCGGTCATAATTGGTGCTAGGTAAGCAGCCCTTCTTTTTTTGCAACGATGGCTCCAACGCACTAGGGGCTCCTCTAAGATTTTTGCAGATGTTCTTTTGTCAGTTTACATTGGACTCTTTCACTACGACGGATGAGAAGCTGATATCCAATTAACAAAAAACAAATGACCGAGTCATTAGACGCTAGCTGAGCCAGAAGAAGGATCTAATTAAGGCTAGAGGTGTCAAAAGATGAAGCTTAACGCCGTCTGGATCCTATACGGGGTCATTCAAGTATGATGTTTGTTTTTTAAAATAGGAACAAAATTATGGCATGATTATTCGCAAAATTGTGATCATTAATTCATATAATTTATCAAAACTATTTTTGCTATCCACCAATTTGTTTAAAATTGTGCATGCTGATAAATTATATAATTTTCGATGGCAAGAACTAAATATATTACAATATATTCATAAGAACACATTTTACTATCCATCAAAGCTGGATATAAAACGTTGAAATTACAATATGCTGTGATAGAAAAAAAGTATTCAAGAATTACAGTTTTCCTAAGCTAGGCCAGTGGTCGGCCAATCGCGGCTCTTTAGCAATCTGAGTGCGGCTCTTTGGCTCTACGTTTTCATGCGAACAATCATTTTCAAACATGAACTTCATCCAGAATAAGTTGAGAAATCGTCTTACTGATGAGAATCTGGAATCCTGCTTGAAACTAACAACGCCGTACAAACCAGACATATCTAAACTTTCCAAGGAAAGTGAAGGTCACAGTTCACAGTAAATGCGTGTTTTGATTTTTTTTTTGGTCAATAAACAAGATTCTTACTATTCTATCTGTTTGTATATAATATTTAGTAGCTGGTTTAAACCGACTCAGAAAAACATGGAAGGAATATGGCTCTTACATTTTTTAACGGTCCATCTGCTGCTTTTTGGCTCTTTTGACTAATGAGTTTGCCGACCACTGGTCTATAGTTGATGTGACAAATGAGTTTGCTGACCACTGGTCTATAGTTGATGTGACAAATGAGTTTGCTGACCACTGGTCTATAGTTGATGTGACAAATGAGTTTGCCGACCACTGGTCTATAGTTGATGTGACAAATGAGTTTGCCGACCACTGGTCTATAGTTGATGTGACAAATGAGTTTGCTGACCACTGGTCTATAGTTGATGTGACAAATGAGTTTGCTGACCACTGGTCTATAGTTGATGTGACAAATGAGTTTGCCGACCACTGGTCTATAGTTGATGTGACAAATGAGTTTGCCGACCACTGGTCTATAGTTGATGTGACAAATGAGTTTGCTGACCACTGGTCTAGGCTACAGAGAATCCTTTTTTCTGTGAGTAAAAAAAAAAAAAAAAAATAATAATGAGATTTAAATTCAAACATTTTTTCTAAGTACGACTTGTCCATTTTCAGCTTGACCATTTTTTCCAATTGAAGCAAACTATTATGTATCACTTTATAATGACAATATTATGTGTTATTATCATATAATGATTATTCATCTAGCTTAAGTGAAAATTTGACACTTGTAGCGTTACAAATTTTTATTTTTGTCAATTTGTACGTGTTCCGCCCATGCTCTGAGTCTACCTCTCTCCATTATGCTGACGTCATAATGTCAGGATCTTACGGAGTATTGACAGGGTTAAAGGTGAGGTGATTCAGGGATAATACGGTGCTATAGTTTTGTGAATGTGAAAGATGCGAGAGTAGGGTGAATAGAAGGTCAAGTTCGGGCTGGGAGGAGGATGGGGAAGATGGAGTTTGGTAGGAAAACATACTTCTAATTTGTAAGGTGGACCTCAAAATATCAGTTCCGTTTGTCTGAATAAGCTGGATCTCTCTCGTAGCCAGTAACGTTACACGTCAGATGTTCCTCGAGTTTAAGACGCAGTGCAAATAAAAACCTTGTTTTCCCGGTATTCTTTATATAGCACACTCCTTCACTGCTTCTCGACTATTGAAAGTGGTCGATGCTTAGAAAGGTGATGACTGTGATCAATACTGTGCCCGGAGTTCCGTATAAATGATTGTGACCTTGTGCTGGATGACGTTATCGTTTGTGCGCCGTCGATATATTTGTGTTTTCCTAAACGTTTCCTTCCTTATTCCTTGTAACTTATTGCTCTCATATTTTATATGAATCTTGCCATGGATGGATCCAATCATAAGTGGGGAAAATATGCAGTGGGGGGGGGGGGGGGGGATTATTGTCAAAAACATTCTTTCGTATTTATAACGACTAAACATTGTTAAAATAAAAGTTTCTTGTACTCTCACGGACACAGCTGGTTTCAGTTTCAGATTATCGAATGTGACCTACATTTAATATTGAGTATTAAATCTATTTGAACTTTTAGTTTAAGAGTTTTTGGGAATTTTGAAATATTAGGGGGTTTAATGGGGGTTGGGGTTAAGGCTGAGTTGGGGGGTGTGTGTTGGGGCGTGTCCCTTAACCAAATTTGTGTTTTTTTTTCAATTTGAGACGTTACCAAAGTTTTCGAGTGTGTGTGTGTGGGGGGGGGGGGCGTGTGTGTCGGGCGAGGGACGGGTGAAGTCGTTTTCTAGTCTTGTTTAGTATGTATTGCGTGATTGTAGAGCATATTTCATGATGAAATATTGGATGTTACACAGTTATAAGACCTTTCTGGTTACACCAGGCTTTTATAAGACCTTTCTGGTTACATCAGGCTTTTATAAGACCTTTCTGGTTACATAAGCAGCAACAAAATAACTTTGTTATATTTTCTGTCATCGCTAGGACCTTGCAAAGTTATTGCGGGCAAAGTCGGGGTGAAATCCACCTGCTTGAAAGTGTGATAAAGACTCTAAATTTGCATCAAAGATTTTTGAAAGTTCTCAGGGACTTGGATTATAAAAGTGTGGTAGAAGAAATGGACAAAGAGGAATATTACAGTAAGTTTATTGATTTCAAATGAATTTTAATTGATAGGTTATCTGAATATTAATTTAAGTTTGTGGTTTAGAGACGTTGCTACCTGAATAAAAATAGTAACCATGTTTATTAAAACCTGAAGTTTATTGTTACAGCTTTTGAAATCTTACTGAAAATGTTACTGTAAATCTTACTGCAAATCTTACTGTAAATCTTACTGTAATTCTTACTGTAAATCTTACTGTAAATCTTACTGTAAATCTCGCTTTGTCACTAGAAGTCCTCGTTGAGCAACAGAACTCTGTGACTGTTCACCTGTTTCCGTATTTGTAGAATCGGAAATTAAAAATGCATTTTTTTCTGTATACGCGAATGCTTTCTTCAGGTTATAATAGTATTACTATAATAGTATACAGCCCAAGTTGTCAATTAAAAACGTCTCATATATCAGCTAAATAGGCTCCCACTGAAATCTTCACCAATTCTTGATTTTCTTATACCAATTTTGATGATATGTTAAGAAGAAATAGCCAGCTATATAAAATATACCAAGAAAAATCTACCCCATTTCCGTATTTATAGAATCGGAAATTGAAAACCCATGGACCGTTATAGTCGTGTCATAATTTATATTACAGTTATTAGAGTCTTGGAATTTGACGTGAGGTCGCATCTCATAAATTAATAATAACGTAAATTTACAAACTTTTCTCACACAAGCGTAGTCCGAGGCTATTTAAATGTTAAAAAAATAGCATTGGCAAACGAAACAAAATTTTAAAATCACCAATTCTATTTAAAAAAAAAACAAGCTATCATATCCCAAGCAGGTAGGTTAGTGAGGCACATACTCAACAAGATGGTGGCGGCCTTCGAATTTATTGATCCTTAACTTTGAAATGCGGAATTAGATAGGGGGATAGACAATAGATGGCGTTATACGTTAGATGATGTTCATGATGAATTGATATGTAGATGATGTTCAATTAAAATGATTCAATTTTTTTTTTACAGATCAACTTCTAGCTTGTATACTTAATAAAATTGTTCGTAAAGGACTCATGAACAATTAGTTATGGTATGCGAATAGTCCGTGGCATCGGTAATTTATATAGATTACAAATATGGAATCTCTTAATATTTCTGTCCTAAAATTCCAGGTGGCAGATCATAGCAGTGGTGGATCAGGTATGGAAGCAACTACGAGTAACTGAATTTTAAACTGTCAAATAATTTATTAAATACAATAATTAATTACATTTATTTACTTTTAAATATGAAAAAATGTGTTTTATTTTACAGGTTACTAAATGCATATTTTTAATCCTGCAGTAACTATTTAATCATATTTTTAATCCTGCAGTAAAGATTTAATCATGCTTTTAATCATGCAGTAAATATTTAATCATATTTGTAATCCTGCAGTTAAAATTTAATCATATTTGTAATCCTGCAGTTAAAACTTAATCATATTTGTAATCGTACAGTTAAAACTTAATCATATTTGTAATCCTGCAGTTAAAACTTAATCATATTTGTAATCCTGCAGTTAAAACTTAATCATATTTGTAATCCTGCAGTTAAAACTTAATCATATTTGTAATCCTGCAGTTAAAACTTAATCATATTTGTAATCCTGCAGTAAAGATTTAATCAAGTGTTTAATTACTTTTCTTTGGACGGTTTATTTTACGATATACTGGTTGGGGGGGGGGGAGGGGAGATAACTTTTAAACCAGCTTTTACTGCGGCAAATGTCCAACACAGAGGTGAGGATTGAAATAAATACATATTAAAGTTAGAACGGTTTTTTTTAAAGTTTAATCATGCAGGTAATTTATTCCTTCATAAATTATCACTTAAATTAATCGATTTTTCTATTTCACAAGTGAACGTTCATTAAGCCGATTTTCTTATATTTATGAAATATATATTTTACTTCATTTTAAAAGAGCATCAAGATATTTGTCTAAGTCCTCAGTTTACCTGATAAAAATATCGTGGTGGAAACTAGCTGTAAGCTGTGGCAGACATTCAAATGTTACTGTGGTGTGTTTCAAACCTTTAAGCCACTGTCGTCTGTTTCTCTACACACAGATGATGACGACATATCACGGAACAGCCATAACCCGGATGTTGAAAAAAGAGAGACAAAAGTTCTCAACGACTTCAAACCCCCCCCCCCCCCCCCGGTAATAAATTGAGCGAAAATGGCCCGGTCTCGTCAAGAACTAGATCAAAACTTGCAACCCAGTCATCATGCTTCAGATGACAGCAGCTTGCAAGGAATAGTTCAATTTGTCTATTTTATACCAGGCCTTGCTATGCAAACAAAAATTTGAATCACCACAACTTACAGCCACGTCCGCTATGACGCAAACAGATTACAAGAAAGACAGTTTGACCAACATAGCTGCCCCAAACGCACCTACGCTGCTACAGTGACAGTAACGATCAACAGAGCATCAATTAAAACAACGGTGCATACGAGAACCGTCAGAAAATAAAAAGATTTCCAATAAGTGAATTTGTGATTCAGAGGATGAAATGTTTGCTTCCGAGAATCGACACGCTCAAGATCTTCAGGATGTTAAAGAGAGGTCTTCATGAGCGGTGTGTAGAGAGGTCTTCATGTACGGTGTGTAGACAGGTCTTCATGGGCGGTGTGTAGAGAGGTCTTCATGGGCGGTGTGTATAGAGGTCTTCATGGACGGTGTGTAGAGAGGTCTCGATGGACGGTGTGTACAGAGGTCTTCATGGATGGTGTGTAGAGAGGTCTTCATGGGCGGTGTGTAGAGAGGTCTCCATGGACGGTGTGTAGAGGTCTTCATGTGCGGTGTGTAGAGAGGTCTTCATGGATGGTGTGTAGAGAGGTCTCCATGGACGGTGTGTAGAGAGGTCTTCATGGATGGTGTGTAGAGAGGTCTTCATGGGCGGTGTGTAGACAGGTCTTCATGGGCGGTGTGTAGAGAGGTCTTCATTTACGGTGTGTAGAAAGGTCTCCATGGACGGTGTGTAGAGAGGTCTTTATTTACGGTGTGTAGAAAGGTCTCCATGGACGGTGTGTAGAGAGGTCTTCATGGACGGTGTGTAGAGAGGTCTTCATGGACGGTGTGTAGAGAGGTCTTCATGGACGGTGTTGTCACGGTCAGATCGTTTGTTTACCTTTTCTGTGTATGTTTGGGGAAAAAAAGGGGGGGGGGAACCCAGGTGAGGAAGTGAGTGTTGTGAGTTTGGGAATATTGAAAGGGGTGAACGAATGTTAACTATTTTGTTGATATCACGAGTGCATGGTCTGTGAGGGTATAAGAGAGAGGGCATGGTCTGTGAGGGGATAAGAGGGAGGGCATGGTCTGTGAGGGGATAAGAGGGAGGGCATGGTCTGTGAGGGGATAAGAGGGAGGGCATGGTCTGTGAGGGTATAAGAGGGAGGGCATGGTCTGTGAGGGTATAAGAGAGAGGGAAATTATTATTAGAGAGAGAACGATTATTATTGAGTGTGGATTCGACAGAAGGTGTTTTGACTGGGACTGTTATAAGGGATGACGTATTTTAAGACGCTTTGCCCGCCTTCCACGTGCATGACCTCTTTCAAGTCGGTCCTGTGTTGGGGCGGCTAGAAAAAATATCCCTTTGATGATACTTTTGTTTACTATCATCCGTTTCTGTGGAACATGATAGAACAATCTAGAAAATGTGGGAAGCAGTAAGACTGTGTGTTCCATTTCCAGAATGATCATCTGAAACTGCCTATAAAAAGGGCTGACAGATAGAGAGGGGGAGATTTTCCTTTCCTTGATTACGAGGCATGCTATGTGTCATTATACTTTGTTGTGTGTAGAGATTCTTATTTCCTCGTACAATTTTGTGCTCATTGTATTTTGATATACAGTACCGGTACCAGCAAATCTGTAAGTTTATAATTTCAATCATATTTCACTTGCTGTTATTATTTAATTGAAGTTCACAAATTAAAAGGTTATTAATTGTAATTAGCTCTGGCCTTGATTGTCGTATTTGGTATTATTTTTAAACGTTGGTATCGTTCTTTATTATGGACTGTTTCTGAACGAGCCATAGACAAAAATTAAGAGATTAAATTCTCCATCTATAACGGTCCGAAATAGGGACGTAGTATAAATTAATAATTTCTTTGTGTATATTCATTGGAATTGTGAGTGACTTTACATAACCATTCCAAAGAAGGTGATATGTTTGAACACGTGTATTTCAACCATAAATAAAACTATATTTGATGACTCTTAGACAACGTTTGGTGTTTTCTTTGAACTATCGGCTTTGTAGGAGCCAGGAAACTAGTGTCTGTGGCTACAGAAGGGACCTCATCCTCTAGACGACGTACCTTTCGCCACAGGTGTGTAGAGAGGTCTCCATGGACGGTGTGTAGAGAGGTCTTCATGGACGGTGTGTAGAGAGGTCTTCATGGACGGTGTGTAGAGAGGTCTTCATTTACGGTGTGTAGAGAGGTCTTCATTTACGGTGTGTAGAGAGGTCTTCATTTACGGTGTGTAGAGAGGTCTTCATTGACGGTGTGTAGAGAGGTCTTCATTGACGGTGTGTAGAGAGGTCTTCATTTACGGTGTGTATAGAGGTCTTCATTTACGGTGTGTAGAGAGGTCTTCATTTACGGTGTGTAGAGAGGTCTTCATTTACGGTGTGTAGAGAGGTCTTCCTTGACGGTGTGTAGGTCTTATTTAAATCTGCAATACATTTTTTATTTAAGTTTTGATATCTTAGTTAATTGTGTACACATTTTCTTCAAAGAATCGCTCGAAGAATGAACCAATTTTCTTTAAAGAGTAATTTATTATTATACAATTTACAATTCACATTTAATTGCTTTCAAATATAAAACAGCGTTAAAACAGGTTTATGGGTTACACTTCTTGGAAAGTAGTCGATAAATATTTCATTCTTTGGAAAAATCAAGTTTACAGAAATATGGTTTCTAAGTATTTTGGCAAAATAATTATAAGAGTGTAGGACTGAGATAAAGCTTTAAATTAGACAGGAAAATGTTTGGTTTGTAAATTGCACATATTGTTTGTGTCTAATCAATCTACTCATTATCTCAAGTGACTCAGATTTTCAAGAAAGATTGTCATTTGATTTTACGAATAGGACATCAAACAATCCTTAGCATATTTTTTGTTTGTTTCGAACAGTCTTCAAAATATGATTGACGTTTCGTCCAGAGTTCGGAGTTAATAGTTGATAGTCTCCTCCCACGCCACAGCATTACTCTCTTCCACTATCACAGTTTGTTTGTGTGGTGAAGGGTTGTTGGAGTGAAAGGTTGCTGGCGTGAAGGCTAGGTCGATTGAAGGGTTGCTAAGTTGAAGGGTTGGTGGAGTGAAGGGTTGGTGGAGTGAAGGGTTGGGGGAGTGAAGGGTTGGTGGAGTGAAGGGTTGGTGGAGGGAAGGTTTGGTGGAGTGGAGGGTTGTTGTGTTGAAGGGTTGGTTTAGTGAGGGGTTGGTGGGGTGAAGGCACGGTGGAGTGAATGGTTGGTGTGTTGAAGGGTTAGTTGAGTGAGGGGTTGTGGGGTGAAGGGTTGGTGGAGTGAAGGGTTGATGTGTTAAATGGTTAATGGATTAAAGGGTTGGTGGAGTGAAGGGTTGATGGAGTGAAGGGTTGGTGGAGTGAAGGGTTTGGTGGATTTAAAGGTTGGTGAAGTGAAGGGTTGGTGAAGTGAAGGGTTGGTGAAGTGAAGGGTTGGTGGAGTGAAGGGTTTGGTGGATTTAAAGGTTGGTGGAGTGAAGGGTAGGTTGAGTGAGGATTTGGTGGGGTGAAGGGTTGGTGGAGTGAAAGGTAGGTTGAGTGAGGATTTAGTGGGGTGAAGGGTTGGTGGAGTGAAAGGTTGGTATGTTGAAGGGTTAGTGGGTTGAAGGGTTTGTGGAGTGAAGGGTTGGTGGAGTGGAGGGTTGGTGGAGTGTATTTCACCGGTATTTATTTATAAAAATATCACATTCCACGATTATTTTCATTGCCAATATTTACGAACAACAAGGAAATAGTGACTCGTTTTACGTTCGTGGATATTTTAGCTCAAATTCTTGTTTTTGTCTTGCTGAAAGTTGAGACTAATGATCGGATGAAGTGGTCACGTCGGAATCCGTCTAAAATTACACCATGGGAAACTATGACAAACTCGCTAGCGACTGCCAGGTGGAGATTTTTGCATCACCTTCTCAACATGCCGTCACCAGTAAAAGTCAAGATGTTTGTGTGTGTTTGTGTGTGTGTTTGAAATGTGTTTATTTGTGAGAGGGGAAAGGACGACCTCCCATTTAAGTCGTCTTTAGGAATCTTAACAATGGAAAGGTGTGTTAGGATAAGACGAGATATTTGGATAAGTCTGGATGTTACGGATGCAGTTTGATGGCAGGATTTTGAAGTGAAAAAAACCTGACCCGGAGAAACAAGAAGTCCAAACAAGATGTCCAACAAGATGTCCAAGCAAGATGTCCAAGCAAGATGTCCAAACAAGATGCCCAAGCAAGATGTCAAAACAAGATGTCCAAACAAGTTGTCCAAACAAGATGTCCAAACAAGACGTCCAAACAAGATGTCCAAGCAAGATGTCCAAACAAGATGTTCAAACAAGATGTCGAGCTAACACTGACTGGATAAACATTTTGCCCATCTCTATTTATTTATAAAGTATTTATTTCATTTACCCAGTAACAACAATTATGAAAATAACTGATGGTAATATGCTACAAGAAGCGCGAGGGGCTCGCATATAAGGTTATTACACTTTCCTGGCATTCTTATCTACGCCCCTGGTCCTCGCGGCCTTTGCATACCTTTACAAAACGCTTATCTACGCCCTGGTCCTCGCGGCCTTTGCATACCTTTATAAAAACGCTTATCTACGCCCCTGGTCCTCGCGGCCTTTGCATACCTTTACAAAAACGCTTATCTACGCCCCTGGTCCTCGCGGCCTTTGCATACCTTTACAAAAACGCTTATCTACGCCCCTGGTCCTCGCGGCCTTTGCATACCTTTACAAAAACGCTTATCTACGCCCCTGGTCCTCGCGGCCTTTGCATACCTTTACAAAAACGCTTATCTACGCCCCTGGTCCTCGCGGCCTTTGCATACCTTTACAAAAACGCTTATCTACGCCCCTGGTCCTCGCGGCCTTTGCATACCTTTACAAAAACGCCTCACTTGAAATCATGTCGCGTGTTTGATGATGATTTATAGCATGGCCTGGCTTTGTAGAACGGTCAGGCGTGATGGCCAGGAGTCCAATGTTTTTTGCCCTGTAAATGCAGGTTGCCGTCGCGTCTGCAAATAATTGGGGCGTGCGAGTGGGGGAGGGCTTTGGGGGGTGCGTCTGAATCACTGCAATGTCGTGAATTCATCAGGCGAAAAAATGTGGCGAGGTGGGAAATGTTGGGCCCGAAAATAAAGAAAGGGGGGAAAATTGGATAATAGAAATGGATATAATGGATGGAATTCATGGATACTAACGAAAAGACAACATAATCGTTAAAATAAATTATTAATGCCCCAAAGAACTTGAAATTAGTCATATTTATACATTTTATTCCATTGAAGCAATAACGAATTTTAATGAAAATGAGGAAAAAAAAGATATTTTTACGGATAATTTTTATGTTTCACTTTACTTTGTATTCAGGTCGGTTCAAAGAATTTAAAGTAGGAGGGGTCGGAAGTCATTTGGTTATATCGCTCACAAGTCGATGTTTACGCAATATGAATATTAGGGTGGCCCTTACCTACATAGTTCATTTTCGAAAGTTAAAATTACCCTTCTCCCAAACACGTAATGATGTTTCGATACAAACTTTATTTGAAATAACTATGACAACTTTCAGCTCAATCTGACAACTGCTTGGTGGACGTGCAGGCGCACTGATGTTGGAACATAGTATACGCAGCTATTAACTCCGTTTTAAACTTTTCGTTATCTTGTTTTACTTGTTTGTTTTCTAAAGTAGTTTATGTAGACACATCATGTAAACCCCATTAATTTATTTGACACAAATCAGTCAACCCCAGAGATTTATGTGGACGCATCCAGTCAACCCCATTAATTTATGTGACTTACCCAGTCAACCTCATTAATTTATGTGACACATCCAGTCAACCCCATTAATTCATGTGGACACATCCAATCATTATTAGGGGTTCACACATTTACGATGATATTCGTCACATCATACCCTTTCATTAAAAAAATGCCACTTTAACAATTATTATTTCATTCAGTAAAGTTAAAGTCAAAATGTCATTAACAAATGATACATCTTAACTGATTCCACAATTCTCTTTCAAAATATAAATGAGTTACATCATTATTTACATGTAACTAAGGTCCCTGTAATGATTATCCCTATTCCATCAATACTTCTAAGTTTAAAAACATGCCCAGACTTGCAATATCTGATATGTGACACTTTTTTTACAGAGATTTTAAATGAACAAGCAAAGTGCAAGAAAAATGCTATTGTGTCGTTACACAAATGTTATAAAATATTATTTGCCTTCTTTTTCTTGTATTAGCTCACATTTCGATGTTTTTAAACCTGTTTCAGCACTATAGGTCAAAAGTATTATTGTAAAATCGAAACCTACGTCATATTCTTTGGATTCCATCTCCACACCCCTGTTGGTTGAATAATTAGATCACTTGCTCTCAAAGATAACCCACATAATCAATGAAAGCTTGTCGTCTTGCACTGTTTCCCCTCTTTTTAAGTCAGCTGTCATCAAACTATTGCTTTAAAGAAACCTGGTCTGGAAGAAAATAATTTAAAAAAACTATAGACCTGTATCTAACTTATCATTTTTATCTAAAGACATTGAAAAACTAGTTTTAAAACAACTTTTTGATTACTTAAACGACCACTCTCTTCTCAGTCCTAATCAGTCGGCAGATTCCTGCCCTTCCTATCTAATAGAACTTCTTTCTGTCTCTTCACCCTCCCCACTACAGCTTCGCCCCTCCGCAAACACGCGTATTCTGTCCGTTCCTAAGACACGCACTAAAACATATGGTGAGCGATCTTTCTCTTTCTGCGCCCCCAAACAATGGAATTATCTGCCAGTACACATCGGCAATATACCAACCACCCAGGCCTTCAAAACTGCACTCAATACACATCTCAATAAACTCTACTACCCCGACTGATTCCCCACATCTGACCGATAAACAATGTTGATGGCTGCCGTTCATGGCTTGACATGTAAAAATGTTGGGTGGGTGCGGTAAATATGCATTTGTTTGTGTTTTGTCTCTATACAGCTGTTCTTTATTACATCAATGTATTTTATTTTAATGTCGCGATATGTCTCTTTTGCTAATATTTTTATGTACAGTGCGGTGAGCCTAGCCCTAGGCTGGGGTACCGCGCTATATAAGACAACTAATAATAATAATACTAATAATAATAATAATAATAAGCACGTCTCGTTTCTCTTGCAAAACATCGTTTCATGGAGTTGGATTTCTAATTTTTTTCAAGTATATTTTCCAACGAAAAACCTTGTAAATTACAATATTCCATTTGCTCAAAAATTGTTCAAACTGAATTGTGTTTATACAAACAATCTTTAATGTTATTTTTCGCACACTAACACGTTTAATTTTTACTTTATGTGTCAAGCTTCATTGTAAATAATTTGTTATCAATTATTCTAGATCAGTGGTTCTCAACCTTCCAAATGCCGCGACCCCTCAATACAGTTCCTCATATTGTAGCGGCCCCCAGCAACAAAATTAATTTTGTTTCTAGTTCATAACTGTAGAGTATATGGGATTTCAGATGGTCTTAGGCGACACCTGGGAAAGGGGTCGCGACCCACAGGTTGAGAACCGCTGCCCTATAGTATAGATTTTTGAGGGTATACTATAGGAAATAATCAAATCTTTGTTGACCATATTTAATCTGTCACGTGATAGTGAGGTTATTTTATTTTTTAAAAATGAAAACAATTCTTCTATGGTTGTTAGATGTGTCGTCCAGTCTACATTCAACACCCGTGTGTCATCAACAGTGTCTTATGTTGTGTCCCTTGTTTAATATCCCTATTTTTACAAATTTATCTGTACTGTTCACCAGTCGAAATAGCATAGTATTCCACTCATAAAAACAATTGTGTGTGACAAATGCTATCAAGTGTTTAGCTTACTCTTCCATTCTTTTGGCCTAAAAATATCTTGCCTACATGTGTAAATATATTGTGCCTTGCAATTTCGTTCGGCCTTTTTTTTTTAAAGGACAGGGCAGTTCGCAAAACAAGAACAAAATTGACAGAAGCAAATAAAATGTTGAATTATTTCCAGCTGTGACAGGTTCAGCTGGTGACTTGTTAGCGTGTTTCCAGAACATAGAAATAATTGACTATGAAAATGTGAAAGGCCAACTGCTAAGGCATTCCAATAAAACTCAAGACTTTGATAGTTCACCATCCGCCTTTACTTTAAAATCGTATGCACAAAATCCTGATCCCAAATCACAATCTCTGATCGTTGCTGCTAAATTCCTAAACTGTTGTTAACCCACGGGACCCAATCAAACATTCTCACCCACCACCAGTTCATTCCACCGCAAAATAGACGCGGCCAAGCACGATCATTTGAGCGACAGTGTAAACCCGCCACCGTCGATCTAGCTTTTCCAGCCGTTCACCAGGTGAACGCTGCACTGGAAATATTAAAATGTCACGTGTGTAAACAGAAAAATAACAATCCCTCCACAAGATGGTTATTATTATTTTTATTATTAGTAGTAGTTTTATATAGCGTGGTACCCCAGCCTACGGCTGTGCTCACCACGATGTACATACAATTTAACAAATATAATCATGAACTTAAAAATTAACATACATTAATTAAATAAAACAAACGTGTATTTAAGATTGGCTCTGATTGAAATTATATTGTTATTTGTTGTAAGGCTGTATCACATTCTTCCTTCAATTTCACTTTATTATTTTGATCCTTACTTTTCCATTTAGTTTATGTCAACAAATGCAAGTAGAAAAAGTCTACAAATAAAAGCCAAATAAACTGAATAGTCAATATTGATACATTATCTTAACTCATCTAGATGCACAGAGTTTAAAGTAACGTATTCTGACAATTCATTAAAACATTTTCATCCCCCACAACCTTATGGCTCAGTATCTAATTCTTAAAAAGAGTCATAAGGCGGACCCTGTCACCAATCAGATTTAAAACCTCCTCTTTTCGTTTTCCCGAGAGACCTGAGCCTTAGGGACATGCTTGTTAGAGGCCACCTATTTTCTATGAAAACACATTATACAGGCCCCAAAAGCTGCAATCGTGGCCACTGTAACACATCCCCAAAGGGTCAGTACACAATATCAAATTTTCCTTCAAGCATTTGATGCATTTCGTGTATGAAGCCCGGTCACAACTTTCAAATTACTATTTGATCAAATTCCCCCAAAAAGAAACGACGCACAAAATAGTGCGTTCATACAACAATTTGACGCGAAATTTGATCGTGTGAACCGACCCTTAGTGATCAAAGTTGCTAATATCGCGTTCACTTTAGAAATATTCAAAATCAGAGATGGCACATTTTGGTGCACAAGTCGCAACGTGAAATACACGATCCTTTGTAAAAGTGCGGAAAATAATGCATAGGGTAGACAGGTCATACCATGGATACCGTTTTAGAGAACAGCTGTATGGCATCAATAATCAAGCCATTTGTCCCTTTTCTAAACTTTTCAGAATTGTTTACCATAGAGGTAAATAGACATTGTAGTTACCGGTATATTGTATGTAAGTAATACACCTGATAGAATTTAAATGGAAAACAAATTCATAAAAAAGATTTGGTACGTTGACCCCCACATAGAATAAACCAGGTTGACAATTTTACATAGCTGCGATATCCTTTTCCTATTTTTTTTTTAAAATTGTTGTACATATACATACATACATACAAAAACACACACACCCTTCGTGCGTCTATTCTTCTGACTGCATAATGCCATAGGGATGTTCAAATATTCGCAGATGTTTGACTTGTATCCAGGGCCAGATTAAGCCATTTTAGTGCCCAAGGCACAAACCCACATGGGTGCCCCCTTCTTCCCGGGGCCCCTGATCTTTCACTGACCGTGACCGCTGGTATGTTCAATATTATGCATAGAAAACAGTTGTTAAAAAATATGTTTGTAGTTTGTACTACTATCACTTATATAAAACCTACACTAAAGTATTTCTGTATTAAAATTAATAGTTAGTAAATTTTGAAATAATAATAGACAAAAATACTTTATTTTTTATTAGATGAAAAAAATCAAAAAGATATTGTCATTTACATTTTAAAGTTTTTTTCCCAGATTTACATCTAGCAAAGTTTTTGAGTATATCGTCAAAGTTAATATTTCGCAACACACCTGCCTCGATCATAAGCAGAGATAAGGAATCGAACCTTTCTTGTTTCATTGTTGATCTATTTGGATTTTTTGTACGTTTCAACTGAGAAAAAGAGCGCTCAGTTGAACAGTTAGTAACCATTAATGTTAAAAATATGCGCAAGGCGATTTCAACATTTGGAAAGGCACACTCGATGTTGTCTCTAACTATTACTTTGTATAATTCTCCATGATTGAACGTGTTGTTTTCCGATTTTGATGCAGGAAACTTGTGGCGAATATAAGAATGAAACTGTTGTACTTCAGTATATAAATTATTGTTCAGATCTTTAGGATAAGCATTTATTAGTTCTTCACAACACTGAGATGTTTGTAATAGTGATACATTGACCAAACAAGAAAATCTAACTGCTACATCATTATATACTTGTCCTCGTCTACTCATTTCTGTCTCAAGTTTGTTAACAATGGCGTAGAATGCAGATATACGAAATTTGTCTATGGCATTCAGAGATACCTCAGGGGCATCACCATCAATGACCACTGTCGTTCGTTTACGATTACGTGTCAAAGTTGACTTATAATCTACACCTGGTGTTATAATTTTTGCAGCTTCTTCAAATCTTTCAAATTCATTCCTAGATTTATGCAAGTGATCTGCTAGTGGAGAATACAAATCAGCACACGTTTTCAAGTTCACATGCTCATTTTTCTCAAAAGTTTCTGTGTCTATTACAAGGGGTTCCCGGTCGAATTAATTAATTAATGTTTTTATTTTAATATTATTTATTGAAAATATAAAAATGGTTTAAATTTTTTTATAAAACTTCCCAAACATTTTTAAAATTCGAATACGACCGCATTATTTATTACAAGCCGAGTGAGACCGCATTTTACTCATAACCATTTCCCATGAGTTTTTAAAAAATTTTATGCGCTTAATTTTTAAGCATTCAAGATTGTACCAAACTTGAATGTGAATTTTTATTAAAATGTATTTCTTTATTTTCATAGCACTTGTGTTCAATTTTCAGTTGTTTCTGGACTTAAATTTGTTCAAAAAAAAATTTCTTGAGGACTTGTGGTGCCTCCCAAACGCTTGGTGCCCAAGGCACGTCCCTTGTTTGCCTTGTGGTTAATCCGGCCCTGCTTGTATGGCATGGGAGAGCAACGAATCAGAGAATTAATGCACCATTCTGTAGGACCTCAATGGTGCTTTGACGTTATTGACCGATCTTGCCATGATTATAAGTGTATGGATATTAAACCAATATTCCAGATCATTGAGACTTCCAAGACAAAATATTTGTACAAAAACAGCTCCTATAAAATTGTTAAAAATTTTCTGAGCTCCCATTCGTAATGTGTATAGTTTTGAACAACAACTTCCAGGTATCGGTTTTTTTTTTTTTTTTTTTTTTTTTTACAGGAGTCGTAGTTGCAACTCCTTTTTCAACATGTACGATTGTGCTAATAGGGTACGTCATGTACGCAAACTCGATGGCAAAGGTCACACGCGAGTGATTTTTTTTTTTAAAGCAATTTCGTTTTATTGTTGTCTACGCAATAAGCAGATGTTCCTTTTCGGACTGAAATCAGCCAATCGGAAGCTACCGTGTCTGGTTTCACCTGTTGCCAGGCGTGTGGCAAGAGCTTGAGGCCAGGAGCAGGCTTTGATGTCTACCTTCCCTTTGTGGGCCCCACCGTTGTAAGTCATTAAACTTCAGGTGTTTTTTTTAAAAAAAAGTAGGTAGAGAAAAATCGCGACCTGGGGTGGCCGACGCGCACCTCTATAGTTCAGGGTCGTCTTTATTTGAAAAAAGCCACGCGGCCTTTAAAAAAATATAAGACGCTAGGAGACTATGGTGGAGGATGGGGAGGGGTAAGTGGGGGGGGGGGGGCGTCTCGTATTTTTGTTTGTGGTTCGTTGCGTTTCAGTTGCCTTTTATCATTCAACAAGTTTGTGTTTAATGTTTGATTCAATGTCGCTGGATGGAACTTACCAGCGCTTATGGTCGGGGTCGTGACCTGGAGGAACGTTGTGTGCCAGGCTTAGTGGGTGGGGGAGGAGTGGTTTGGGGGGGGGGGGGGCTGAAGAACGCCAGGATAAGAGATGAGGACGGAAGATTGACGCACATTATGCAAATGGGCAACGCGTCTTCAGTTCGTTGTTGAAATATTCAATTTTAAAACGTATGTCAACAAGGAGCACGTCATTTTTCTTTGTGTCCAGTTGCGTAGAGCAAATCTATTTGAATGGGGGGGAAAAAAAAGTCATATAAGATTAGAAAAAGAGACTTTCAAGATTGAAACAGAATTATAAGATTGAAAAAAAAAAATACTCATAAGATTGAAAAAAAAAAAAGGGTCGTTACATTTCACTAGAAGTTTTTAAATTACTCTTGTCTTTCAGCCAATAACGTGAATCTTATGTTTTAAGACACCATAACGATGAATTTGCGGATGAACTTTACAGCTTCGTAGCTTTTCATTCTAACGACACAACGAGACACGTATACAAGTATCAATAGTCTTAGAGACGTGATGGATTGAGGGGGGGGGGGGGAAAGAAAGTTTAAATAATTAGTTTACGAGGAACTGATTAGAGCAAATTTTTAATTATAATACGCACTTCAATTTTAACTCACCACACAAATTATCATTACTGCTATTCTAATCTATGCATCTATATCCCGTTTAATAAATACAACGGCTACTGTAGGCGCCATGAATTTTTTGACAATTTCTGCATTAGTTCACGATAAAGCCGGTAGTATCTTGTTACTACAACAACACGGTGTTATACATGCTGTCAGACGATGTGCTAACAGCCATAACATGATTATATCCTTGACTAACCGACAGGATCGTTGGAGATGCCACCACACTAACTGGTTTCAATGGAAATTTGAAATAATGTATAATGTATATGTTTAATAATTTTTTCGTTGAATTTAAAGTTTTTATTCAAAAGAATATTTTTTTTATTATTGGAAGTGTGAATAATAATATATTTTTGCGGTGAATTAAAATTGAAGTACCTTATAATATTTCGCAGTATCGCTAAAAATATTATCAGCTGCAAAAAAATCGATACATTTTTAAATGTGTATGTTGGTGTTGGTTATCAATCATATTATATCCATACATGACGTCGAAATGTAAGATGACCTCTAATTAAACATGTAAATAAACAGTGGTGCTAGATATATGGGGACAAATTAAGAAAATATATTTCTTAAATATCTATTTTCTGCTGCCATACAGAGTAAATAAGATATCCAATCAATGGGATATTACTGTCTTGTAACCTGGTAGAGACTACACATTTAAAAAATAATTTTAAAAAAGTGTATTCCATTGAGAGGAAAAAGCCGTTGAGGTGAAGCAGTGTTTCATCTGACTGTTGTGCCATGTCTGTGTCACAAGACTGCCACGACAATCATTCACACGGTGGTCCATCTCATCACAGTCACTGACACTCTCCGTGTTTGGACGGACAGGATAAGCTCTCGGTGTCGGTGCTTTGATGTGGGCACATGACACAGTGGACTTGCGTGGCTGTGTGTGTGTGTGTGTGTGTGTGTGCTTTTGGCCCCGGGGGGTGGGAGGGTTAGTTTGAGTGCCAGTGTCTTAAAGACAGTGGGCTAAACGAGAGGTGTGGGTGACCACACTTATATGACTATATTCCCGTTTTCTGTGTTTTATTTTATTTTAATCAAGGCATTAGTCCTTTCATTACCGCTGATTTTGGGCATCAATGTTTGCTGACCCAGCAATAAAAAAACTTAAATTTAAAAAAAAAAAAAATTAAAAAAGTGAATTTCCGGTATTGTTCACTCTCTATCCGATTCGCTTTTTAATTCCTCTACAGCTAAACCACTAAAGAAATATATAACATTGAAATATGACGTCGGCGTGACGTCCTTGGTATGTCAGAAAAGTTTTTTGCCTTTTCGTAATGACGACAATGTGACGTCCTTTCGTAATGGAAAGTGGGTGATCGTGACGTCGCGTCGACGTCATCGGTAATGAAAGGGTTAGGATCGGTGTTTCAAATTTCCTTTAGGAAAATTCTATTTTCATGAAATTCATCAAAAAATAAAAGAAAATTTAAAAAGGATTTCTAGGTTTAAACAAACATTCAACTGTTCATTAAATACGTGGCATCGTACCTGAAAGGATTGTTCTAGTCGTTGAAATAACTAAGAATCACGAAAACTCTTCAGAAGCGACATTGAGGGGTATTGAAAAGAACAGAAAATCATTTAGGAAACATTTAAAGACCTTTTTTGTTTAATAGATTTGAGGAAACCAGAGCGCAGTGAGCATGCTAAAGTAGCCTGGATACCAGCGCTATAGAAATATCCAATCAATCAATCAATATAATATTTCAAAAGAGGAGCCTCGATATGTGGTTTTGGGGGGTGGGGGTGTTTGCTCTCAGTGTGGCGGGTGCATAGGCGTGGGTGTCTAGGTGCCCCCCCCCCAACTGTAGACTCGATGTTCCTTTCATTTGGTGGCCAGATCCCTCGCCGTGTCGCTGTTAAGCCATTGTCATGTGACTAATTAAATGAATTTCGTTCTCGGCGCCGAGCCGTCTTTCGTGTTGTGACATCGCCTGCAGGGTCATGACCTGGCAGTGACCTACATTATTGACCCCATCACAGAGACAATCCAAGTAAACAAACACAGGTAGGGTCGTCCTCACAAATCTTCGATGACCTTACAACCACTCCGTATCGTCAATCGTCTGCTCCCTGGCCCTGACGCAATGACCCCCCCCCCCCCCCCGATTAGTCTCACAAACAAAGCATTATGGATCGCCGAGTAAGGATCGGATCTCACTCGGTCGTTAAAACAAAACACCTTCTACATTTTTAATGTCTCCAAATGTTTCCGATAAAGTTGACAAGGCGTCAATTCACCAGCTTCCATTTATAGCAGTGGTTCTCAACCTTCCTTGCCGTGACCCTTTAATACAGTTCTAAATGTTGTGCCCCCCTCCCTCCCCAACTTCATAACTGTGGAGAATATGTGTTTTTACAGGTTGAGAGCCGCTGATTTATAGTATTTATAACGTGACCAATTGACTAGGACATGGATTCTAGAGTGTTCCAATACAAATGTTGGGTATTACGAGGTATTGCTAAGTATGTTCTTATAATTGTAGCATTACCTCCCACTCTCTTATCATGTATACATTACTCCCCACTCTCTTATCATGTATACATTACCTCTAACTTTCTTATCATGTATACATTACCTCACACTCTCTTATCATGTATACATTACCTCCAACTCTCTTATCATGTATACATTACATCCCACTCCCTTATCATGTATACATTACCTCCCACTCTCTTACCATGTATACATTACATCCCACTCCCTTATCATGTATACATTACCTCCCACTCTCTTACCATGTATACATTACCCCCCACTCTCTTATCATGTATACATTACCTCCCACTCTCTTAGCATGTATACATTACCTCTAACTTTCTTATCATGTATACATTACCTCACACTCTCTTATCATGTATACATTACCTCCAACTCTCTTATCATGTATACATTACATCCCACTCCCTTATCATGTATACATTACCCCCCACTCTCTTACCATGTATACATTACCTCCCACTCCCTTATCATGTATACATTACCTCCCACTCTCTTATCATGTATACATTACCTCCCACTCCCTTATCATGTATACATTACCTCCCACTCCCTTATCATGTATACATTACCTCTAACTTTCTTATCATGTATACATTACCTCACACTCTCTTATCATGTATACATTACCTCCAACTCTCTTATCATGTATACATTACATCCCACTCCCTTATCATGTATACATTACCCCCCACTCTCTTACCATGTATACATTACCTCCCACTCCCTTATCATGTATACATTACCTCCCACTCTCTTATCATGTATACATTACCTCCCACTCCCTTATCATGTATACATTACCTCCCACTCCCTTATCATGTATACATTACCTCCAACTCTCTTATCATGTATACATTATATACCACTCCCTTATCATGTATACATTACCTTCCACTCCCTAACAATTTACATAATACTTTCTCACTCCCTAACCATTTACAGGTTACCTTATCACTCTCTAATCATTTATATATTACTTTCTCACTCCTTAACCATTAACATATCACCTTCTCCCTTCCCAACCAGTTTATATACCTGCTCACTCCCTAACCATTTACATATTACCTTCTCACTCCCCAACCCTGTAAACGATGTATTTCATCTCCTCTTCGTGCCGTCCCTTCCCCGACACACTAATGTATGTGTACATGTGTTGCCTTCATGGCGTGTGGGCCGCTAGATCAAAACAACATCACAGGCTCTTGGTACGCCCCTGCATCACTGCTCCTCAACACTTCTGTTAACTCCCCCATTTGTCACATCTTCCATCTACTCCACAGCTATGGCTGGACACAGCTGTCGGCCAATGATCATATCTCAGTATTTACACCGAGGCCGACACCTCGATCATTGTGTGACGCAAATTACCCAGTATCGACCGTCAACTTTAGAGATAAGCCGGAAAGATATTTTCTGCAGTTAAGCCCCTTTTCGCTCTATTTCAAAACTCGCCGCAGAGGTTTTAATTCCGAACTGGAAATAGATCTCCGCATGCGGTCAAATGGAGAGCTCCAAAACTCTCCGACCCCACGAGTCGGACTTTGTACATGTCTGTAAGACAATGATAAACAATAACAACACGTCAATGATAAAGACTGCCATGAGATATTAGTCATGGACCACCGCTGCTGTTGGTGAGCGACGGGTGCAAGAAAATGAATCTGATTCTGAAGAATAGATTCGATCTTATAGTATTTGTAGATATAATAAAATTTATGTACTTGCAGCTATAATTTCCGTATTTGTAGATATACTTTCTGTATTTGTGAATATAATTTCTGTATTTGTAGATGTAATTTCTGTATTTGCAGATAAAATTTCGGTATGTGTAAATATACTTTCTGTATTTGTAGATATAATTTCATTGTTCTTTTAGCGGATATGAAGAGATTACTCTCACATATCGGCATAATTTTGATTCTATTTCTTAGAATGCCTCAAAGACCCTTACACAATGGTTGCCTAAAACCACCCGAAAACACATCTTTATGAAGTAGCAAGGAAAATGATTTTATGGTTTGGGAGTGGGGGGGGGGGGGGGTCACCACAACATGAGGAACTGTATTAAAGGATCGCGGCATTAGGAAGGTTGAGAACCACTGCCCTAGATTAAAGAAACTTTGAAAATCACACTAGAACCTCTGTTTTATAAACCGTAGAGTTAAAAAAACATGGGGTGGGCGGAAGCTCCCTAAAAGGACTCTCTAATAACTTAAAGTATGACTCCGATAGTTTAATCTCGTCTACTTAACTATTTCCTTTTATTATTTAATAAAGAAAGGGGTTTGCTTAGATAGTTTTCAGATGTTGGGGGGGGGGGAGGGCGGGGAGGGGGGTGGGGGATAAGTATAGATCCTAAAGTACAATACCCTTTCGGTCGGATTATAACTGGCCATCCACTAGCCGACCAGACGAGGAAAGCTTGCCTCATCAGGTGGTCCGTACAGTGACAACTCAAATCTGACAAGCCACACGCACTGACCTGGTCTGATGGGGGTCAGTGCTTGTCATGGCAGCAGTGTACGCATTCATCGATATGCTAGAAGTTGGTATCCTTTGATGTTAATGGCCAGGACTGACCTGCGGTCACCTTGGAGTAACCTCTGCAGGTACTTACTTCTTAGGAGTATAATTTTTTGATCATCCATGTCACTGAGCACTGTCTTAAGTCCAATCTTAATATTGGAAATCAATATTTTTTTAAAGTGACATCATACTCGTGTCAGCCGCAATAAAAACAACAAGCTACACGTCACAATACCAGCACATAATTAATGTGACACGAGTACTGTGACGCATGAGCACTGTGACGCATGAGTACTGTGACGCATGAGCACTGTGACGCATGAGCACTGTGACGCATGGGCAATGTGACGCATGAGTACTGTGACGCATGAGTACTGTGACGCATGAGTACTGTGGCGCAAGAGCACTGTGACACATGAGCACTGTGACGCATGAGCACTGTGACGCATGAGTACTGTGACGCATGAGCACTGTGACGCATGAGTACTGTGACGCATGTGTATGGTGGCGTATGAGTCATGTGACGCATGTGTCATGTGACCTAAATATCCAGGACTTTCTAGAGTGCTGTGCTGCTCATCAAGCATCATTAGTGCAGTACTTGGTGCAGTACTTGGTGCATCATTGATGCAGTGCTTGGTGCATCATTAGTGCAGTACTTGGTGCAGTACTTGGTGCATCATTGGTGCAGTACTTGGTGCATCATTGGTGCAGTACTTGGTGCAGTATTTGGTGCATCATTGGTGCAGTACTTGGTGCATCATTGGTGCAGTACTTGGTGCATAATTAATGCAGTACTTGGTACATCATTGTTGCAGTACTTGGTGCATTATAAGTACATTACTTGGTACATCATTGTGCAGTACTTGGTGCATCATTAGTGCAGTACTTGGTGCATCATTGGTGAAGTACTTGGTGCAGTACTTGGTGCAGTACTTGGTGCATTATAAGTACATTACTTGGTACATCATTGTGCAGTACTTGTTGCATCATTAGTGCAGTACTTGGTGCATCCATTGCTTTCGCTTGTAGATGTTAAACTTGCTATTACCGCTCTGTAATAGCATCATTATAAGTTCGGAGGAGTGGACTTCTTTGTTCAGCTTTTCCAATTACTTCACTCGACAAATTTTGGAATTTGAAGAATTTTTTGAATTGTTTTTTAATATTTTCACAATTTTTAACTGCCGGATCCCCAGAACCGGACCGAAAAAGTTCAAGAACATCGTTGACTCCGACCTAAATGTTCAGCACACTGACCTAAATGTCCACCACAATGAACTGAATGTCGAGCTTTACCAGCTACATGGCTAAATCTACCATTTAAATGTCCAGCACTCTGACCTAAATGTCTATCACACTGATCTAAATGTCAAGCTCTACGACCTAAATGACCTGCTCTCCCACCTAAATGTCCAGTTCTCCCCCCTAAGTGTCCAGCTCTCCCACGTAAATGTCCCGCTCTCCCACCTAAATGTCCAGCTCTCCCACGTTAATGCCCAGCTCTCCCACCTAAATGTCCAGCTCTCCCACGTAAATGTCCAGCTCTCCCACGTTAATGCCCAGCTCTCCCACCTAAATGTCCAGCTCTCCCACGTAAATGCCCAGCTCTCCCAACTAAATGTCCAGCTCTCCCACGTAAATGCCCAGCTCTCCCACCTATATGTCCAGCACTCTGACCTATAGGTCCAGCACTCTGACCTATATGTCCAGATCTACGACGTAAATGTCAAGCACTCATTCGATGACTTCAGCACTGAACCTGCATCTGTTTAAGCTTTACTCTTGCTACTGTCCACTGAACCTGCATCTGTTTAATCTTTACTCTTGCTACTGTCCACTGAACCTGCATCTGTTTAAGCTTTACACTTGCTACTGTCCACTGAACCTGCATCTGTTTAAGCTTTACTCTTGCTACTGTTCGCTGAACCTGCATCTGTTTAAGCTTTACCCTTGCTACTGTCCACTGAACCTGCATCTGTTTAAGCTTTACCCTTGCTACTGTCCACTGAACCTGCATCTGTTTAAGCTTTACCTTTGCTAATGTCCAGTACTCTGACCTATATGTCCAGATCTACAACGTAAATGTCAAGCACTCATTCGATGACTTCAGCACTGAACCTGCATCTGTTTAAGCTTTACTCTTGCTACTGTCCACTGAACCTGCATCTGTTTACGCTTTACTCTTGCTACTGTCCACTGAACCTGCATCTGTTTAAGCTTTACCTTTGCTACTGTCCGTCAAAATCCGAGAGTCCGGAGTTAATTCGGAGTTGTAAGCATTTATTCGACTCCGGGGAAGATCATTCCGATGAAGAAAAATAATGGAAAAATTGTACACGTATGTTCTAATCCTTTTATTTTTGCATTTCTTGATATCAACTACGGCAGCCGTAACACGTCACTGTCTCATTGCTGAAACACACACCAACACACCCACGGCACGTGCTACCTACACCTATGTACACATCTTTGTTTCAGTCACCTGTGTTAACCTTTGTCACCACGATTATAATGTTTACAATGTTTACACTCCCACGCGCGCCAGTTTTTTGGCGCCATTTTTAATTGGGTTTGGGGGGGGGGGGTGCTATTATGATGCATAAATCAGGAGTGGATGCATTATGGGGGTACAAGGATACGAGACAGCGTTTCAATGTGTATTTTAAAGATAACAATTTGTGTGCATAGTTTATTTCTCCTTTTAATTTGATCAAGTGACCGCCCCGAAACATATCATCTTACAGTCACCAGATGAAACGTACGTTAATAGGGCTTGTCATTTCTCAGACCGGAAAACGTCATAGCGCACTACGTAATGTTACTATTTTTAGAACGGCGGACAAATAAATCTGAAAACACCGTAGTGTAACACGGTATACAACGAAGAATTTTCTCTACAACTAGTCCCCAATACTAAACAAAAATTGAAATTGGAATGATAATCAAAATGTTAGTTCACAAACTTTTTTTTGCTTTCTTTTAGCTTTCTACTAGATTGTCATCTAAAAAAAATCATTAAAATAAAAATGAATGCAAATGGGCGGGGCAGATTGTCAATTATTCTGAAAATAAAAAGATAAAAAACAGTGGGCAATTTAATAACTATAGGCGAAGATTTTTTTTTAACTATGTTATTTAGGAAACTGTGTTACACAAGTAGCAAATTTGAAGAAAACGCAAATAAACACAATAATAATCGATGAAAAGTGCCCCATTGGTAAGCACCCGTTAAATTCTTAATTTTTGTTTTAAAAATATCAATTTTTGTAAGTGTTCGTGCTATATGTTAAAAGATGCCCAAGATTTCGTACACCCTTTCACCCAGGAATCTACACAAATACTATTGATGGACTTTGGGTGCAGGTCAAACGTAAATTGGCCTGTTTCCAAACTACTTCATTGTGTGCTTTCCAGTGGCGCTTTCACTTACACACACAAACATACACACACAAACACACAAACAAACAAACGCACACACATACACAAACACACAGACCAACCAACCAACAAACCCACCCACACACACCCCAACAGAGAGAGAGAGAGAGAGAGAGAGAGTAAGAAAGAGAGAGACACACACACAACTTGAACATGTTTCCGACAGTTGTTAAGTGACTATTATCACATTTGACCATTTACTCATGGTAAAACATTATTAAACTGGCATTCGAGTTAGGCCTACTACTACTACTAGTGTTATGCATTAGGCCTACTACTACTAGTGCTATGAATTAGGCCTACTACTACTAGTGTTATGAATTAGGCCTACTACTACTAGTGTTATGAATTAGGCCTACTACAACTAGTGTTATGCATTAGACCTACTACTACTAGTGTTATGCATTAGGCCTACTACTACTAGTGTTATGAATTTTGGACCTGCGTTCGGATGATCTCAATCCCCTAACACCACATAAATTTATGTTTTTCTCTCAATCTCTCTCGAATAGTATTATGCCATTTTATTATTGAGAATGTAGATTTATTAAAGTGGTGTAAATATTTCATTAAATATAGTTGAAAACAAAGTTTTGATTTAGGTTAAGAGTCGCTTCGCTAACATAGCAGTACTGAACAGTGTTGGCATTTCGTCCGCATAATTACCCGGATGATTACAGCAGTTCTATTTATAGATTTCCACCATTAAATGACAAGCCCTATTATTGTTAATATAGATGACATTAGAAATTGAGCCCCAAAATATGTTTCTAATGGCATATCTATTATCGTTTTTTTAATTTACTTTCTTGAAAAAGTTTATCTATATCTATATCTTGACATAATTGGTGAATAGTCTTTTAAAATACCTTATAACTTCGCTTTTGTTCGTGGATGGCTGGCAAAATCTTTCGACGGCTAACTGGTCCACTTCCAGTCAACCTATCGAGCTGAAACTCGATGCCGATGATAAGGCATGCTTTCTAATTCTCAGCCCCACCCCCTGCCTCAGTCCACAAAAATCAGTTTTTCGTTTTTTTTCAAGCGGAAGATAAAAATAAAATTCCCGATAACTGCGCTAAGTGAGATCATTTTTTTAAATAAAATATCGCAAGTGCGTTTGGTGCGTAATAGTTTCATTTGTTTTTCTGAAATCGTTGGTGAAATAAATCTGCGGTGTAAAAGCGGGTGGGTTATTGGAATATTAAAATAGTTCAGGGGCATGAAACAAAATGTGTAGTTGCGAGCCTTGAGGGGGGAAGCACTAACTGGGATGCTAATAAAGTGCGCTATTTGTATGCATATTTTGTCGAATTTTACCAAACCAATGTAAAAAAAAAAAAGGCCTTCGTAATCACCAGAGACCTCCACTGACCCATGAGTGGCCTTGCGGGTCTAACCTTGACTCTCAATTCGAACCCACTTCCTGAAACCTAACTGAGCTGAAATCGTGTACACTAACCCACCCCCCAATGACAATGCAAAACTTCATGATTAGTAGTCCACGCGTGACTTCTACATCAGTAGTCCACGCGTGACCTCCACATCAGTAGGTCACATATGACTCCACATCAGTAGGCCACAATTGACCTCCACATCAGTAGGCCACACGTGACCTCCACATCAGTAGGTCACACGTCACATCCACACCAGTAGGTCACACATGACCTCCACATCAGTAGGTCACACGTGACCTCCACATCAGTAGTCACACATGACCTCCACATCAGTAGGTCACACATGACCTCCACATCAGTAGTCCACAATTGACCTCCATAACAGTAGGCCACACGTGACCTCCACATCAGTAGGTCACGCGTGACCTCCAAACCAGTAGGTCACACATGACCTCCACATCAGTAGGTCACACATGACCTCCACATCAGTAGGCCACAACTGACCTCCACATCAGTAGGTCACACGTCACCTCCACATCAGTAGGACACGCGTGACCTCCACATCAGTAGGCCATACGTCACCTCCACATCAGTAGGCCACACTTGACCTCCACATCAGTAGGTCACACGTCACCTCCACATCAGTAGGCCACACGTTACCTCTACATCAGTAGGCCACGCGTCACCTCCACATCAGTAGGTCACACATGACCTCCACATCAGTAGGCCACACGTCACCTCCACATCAATAGATCACACATGACCTCCACATCAGTAGGTCACACGTCACCTCCACATCAGTAGGCTACACGTCACCTCCAAATCAGTAGGCCACGCGTCATCTCCACATCAGTAGGTCACACATGACCTCCACATCAGTAGGCCACACGTCACCTCCACATCAGTAGGCCACACGTTACCTCCACATAAGTAGGTCACACGTCACCTCCAAATCAGTAGGCCACGCGTCACCTCCACATCAGTAGGTCACACATGACCTCCACATCAGTAGGCCACATGTCACCTCCACATCAGTAGGTCACACGTCACCTCCACATCAGTAGGCCACAATTGACCTCCACATCAGTAGGCCACACGTGACCTCCACATCAATAGGCCACACGTGACCTCCACATCAGTAGGTCACACATGACCTCCACTGGCCCTTGCTTTCGCAGGACCGCGAAATGATATGGTCACCGCGTTTTCACCACTGCGCTCCCATATGCATGGTCACTCATTCCCGATAAGAAACAAAGATGTCAACATAATTTTAACAACTTAGGGACACTAATTACCTTCAGGGGGCACTAATGACCTTCAGATGGCACTAATGACCTTCCTCGTCTAGAATAAAAAGTACAAGCTAAAACAAGATCAAGGGTACTTTTTACAAAAATATGCTGTATTTCATAGGAGCCCCGGATCGTATAGTCCTATGACTGTAAGAACTCTTGAGTTTTAGGGGACATTTATTTAGTCACATGACTGTAAGAACTCTGAAATTTTGGGGCAGTTTTTTTTTTTTTTTTTTTTTTTTTTTTTTTTGGAACATTTTTATAAAAGCTGTTTTATTTGGTTGATTTTTTAAAAAAATACATTTTAAAAATTGTTTTATTATTAATCGGAAAGTCACTCCTTGTCTTACGGCTCAGACAAATTCAAGGTTGCTGTTAAACAACAATAAAAATTAAATCTGACACAGTTACGTTAACCCGATCTGTAAACGTCGAGAACCACTGTTCATTATAACCACGTGTGGCAACAACTGTTTGTCTGTCATAGAGTAAATGTATTCATAGGAGCGAGTCATTACCTCGCCCACTGTGGTCGACTTTACGATTATATCAATTTTTTTAATATATTTATTTTTTTTTTGGCCAAATCATCTGATCTTTATTGAGGAGGAGGAGGTGGAGAATAAGATGAAATACAACACAGTTACACAATTTATATACGTCGATAAATGGCGGAACGTGGGGAAAATGAATTGGCATTACAGAAATAACACCAAAAAGAAAAAGAAAAAAAAAGAAACAGTGTTACTTTGACTAATAAAGTTATTGTAAGGCCATTGCAATTTATAAAATAAATGCGCTAAATGAGGTTTCTTTGAAAAGTCACAAGTCATTTTTAGGGCGGAATATTTTGTTTCACGGAAATAGTTGGTGTAGTAAGTCTGCGATATAGGCATTTGGGCATAGTTGCGAAAATCATCTTTTCATTACATACAACTTTTTGTGGGGCTTGATATTGTGTGTGGGGGTTGGCTTGTAAGAAAGTTGTGAGTCGAATATGCCAACTCATCAAACTGCAATCCTAATAATAATTCATCGACTACCGCATCCCCCCTGCCCCCCCTCCCACGCCCCTCGCGTAGCGTGTTACCAGGATTCGCTTGAAATAACCAATCACGGATTGGGTGCTATTTTAAGATTGTGATAGCTCAGGGTGAGTGTCCCCTCTGGTGGCCTTTATGCCGAGACAATCGATAATTGGAGGCAATATTTGTGTCTGCTCGTTGAATGTGGGTTATTGTGTTGTGAGTCGTTGAGTGTCAGTTAATGTGTGTGAGTTTTTATTTGTAAGTTGTTGTGACATTGGAGGGGTCGAAAAATGACTCTTGTGTTCATTGAATTAGGCGAATAGTAAATTCTAAAACGAATGCCCACTGTGAAGTGCAGCCTTTGGAAGCAGAAGGTGGTCGAGCACAACCTACAATCCCCGCTACAAGTGCTTAGCATAAGGGCAGTGGGGCAAGATAATTGTGGGCATTGAGGCATCAGTAGTACTTTATCAAAAGTAGGACATCGTCAGTGGCGTAATACTTTAGTGATACAACTGTAGTGATACAACTGTTGTGATACAACTGTAGTGATACAACTGTCGTGATACAACTGTAGTATTACAACTGTAGTGATACAACTGTAGTGATACAACTGTCGTGATACAACTGTCGTGATACAACTGTAGTATTACAACTGTAGTGATACAACTGTAGTGATACAACTGTAGTGATACAACTGTAGTGATACAACTGTAGTGATACACCTGTAGTGATACAACTGTAGTGATACAACTGTAGTGATACAACTGTCGTGATATAAATGTAGTATTACAACTGTAGTGATGCAACTGTCGTGATACAACTGTAGTATTACAACTGTAGTGATACAACTGTCGTGATACAACTGTCGTGATACAACTGTAGTGATACAACTGTAGTGATGCAACTGTCAAAGGACATTTGAAAACGGTATTTTGTTAATGCTAAACTTAATATCAACCTTGTTGAATGTTCTATTAATAGTGTGACCTAGTCATCGGGTTCAGGTTGACCTACTTTCCTGTTCTACACGTAAAGAAGGTAGCACGACCTAATGAACTCTTATGCGATTTAACAACATATATGTAAACCATATGCCATATTGAAATCAAAATCCCAACCAAGAAAGAATGTTCCAAGGTGACGTAACTATGACGCAGCCGTGGGCATTAATAATAGGCATGTCGTTTGGAAACATCTAGTTTTAGTTTTACCCTAAGAAAGGCCGTAATCACTGACGTCATACCATGTGCTGAGAACATGCAGCTGTCCTTTTTAAAAAAAAATGGAAGATGTCAAAGTCAGGCACTCTCAATATATTGGAATGGTCAACCCAATTAACGAAAAATGTGTTTTAAATTAATGTGCTACAGAATGTATGGATCGTCTTTCGGACTCCTGTGCTATATGTTTATAGTACGTCTTCTTATCTTAATTGTATGGCTGGGATCGACATTACAATTGCCATTCACCAGTTTGAGAATACCTGGTGTGAGTTATCGATCCTGTTTTATTTATAGTACAGAGTGTGACTCTGCGCCCATATTACAGAGGTTTAAGTCTTAAAATAGTATATTACCTTATGTATAGAGAGCAATGCAGTTATACAACCACAACGTCAATCATGAGATCGAATATTATTTGTAGTATGGAGCAAGGCAATTAAATGAAGAAAAGAAAAAGAACAAGATGGTGCTCCAGTGTGTTTTGACCTTTGTCAGACGACAAACGATGTTCACAGTTCTGATGCTGGGCTTTGGTATACATGATTAATAATTGTTGTAAAAGCTGATATCTGTGGGTATATTACCTTAAAATAATAGACGGGGAGAATATTCTCTACACAATATAGTATTGTGATATTCCAGCTTCTTATTGAAATTCCCGATAGTTGTGCAGAGGCGTAGCGAGAGTTTTTGGAGCCCCGGGACGAGATTCATGTTTACGCCACCGCCATCAAACCTAAATACCAATATTTCGTCAGTATAATGCCCATTTTGGTGCCCCCACAAGTCTGACGACCCGGGGAAATTTGTCGCCTCTGCTCCCCTCTTTCGCAACGTCACTCCATTTTTGTTTAATTTGAATTGTGTGACGTGGAACTTGCATAATTACTTATATACTAGAAAAAGCCCGTGGAAAAACACAGAACCACACACAGTTCCCTCCAATCACCCTGCCTGGAGCCATCCCCTACTTTCGCCCGGGAGCCTTCAGCACCCTCTCATTATGCTCCCCTAACCCTATCCTTCCCCCACCCACGACAGTCGATCAGAATCAGTCTCCGGATATTCACTACGCCCTGTAAGTCAACGTTTCAAACTTTCTGTTCACATGCCACAAGACAACAATGCAAAAAAAAAAATTCACAAACTCACCAATTTTTTTGTGATTTTTTGCCTTTTACCGGATCTTTGCTGATGCTCTGAAAAGCACAATTGTTATTTTTCATATTTTAAAAAAAAATACATTGAAAAGGTTATTGATCTTACCAGCCCCAACACTCATTTTACAATACATTTTCCTTCATTAAAAAAAAAATATTAAAAAAAAAAATATTCCCATCGTTCGTTTTCTTAATGTTTGCACTTGTTCATATGCCGAGTGTCGTTTACTTAATTCGTCGTGCACTTAACGCACACACCTGTTACACATAAAAGCTGGTTTTCCCGCAGGCGTTGGGCGTTCTGTACAGACAGAAGGACAGACATGAAAACTCGAGACCCGCTACTTTATCAAGGAACAGTGACTTCCGTTACCATCAAGGACGTAAGACCTTGCCATGAGCGTTTAAGAGCCATGTTAAGGCCTCTTAGAGTACTTAAATGGCATTTTAGAGCCATGTTAAGGCCTCTTAGAGCTCTTAAATGCATTTTAGATCCATGTCAAGGCATCTGGGTGGATTTAAACACATCAAAGAGCAATGTTAAGGCCTCTAAGAGCCATGTTAGGGCCTCCAAGGGCCGTGGCATTGTTTCTATCAAGCCCTGGTATTCGCTTTTTAAGACTACTTTTTTTTTAACGCCCCTCCGCTTTCAAGCATGTCCCAGACCCGAACCCCCACCTCCGACCCCTCCCGCACACTCCAGCCCAGACAAAGAGCAATATGAGTGAAACAACAATGCATATAAGTCTTTGTTACATTTATCCTTAATGTCAATGGCTGGACAGTGCCTCTGCAGTGAATATTTAGACTATAACATGGGTCCGACGTTGGGTGCCGCTCAAGGCAAAGAGTCAGGCCTCGTGCCGACGGCTCCAAGAAAGCTACCTCGTGCCGACGGCTCCAAGAAAGCTACCTCGTGCCGACGGCTCCAAGAAAGCTACCTCGTGCCGACGGCTCCAAGAAAGCTACCTCGTGCTGACGGCTCAAATAAGGTTACGGCTATGGCCATTTAAATCCCCAATATTAATTCAGATTTTTTTATCTCAATTATTTTAAAATTCAATAATTTGTTCTTAGGTCGACAACTTCTTTGAAAACTCTTTAAATCTATTTTGTGTAAATATCATATGCATTTTAAATTTATATTTTTTACGTGCATACAAGTACTGGAAGTGTTGAAATTATTCGTATCCGGAAATTTGATCGAATCGTTTTTTTTAGTTTATACGTTAAAATTTTTCGTCAAATTTCATTTTGAACGCATTATTTTGTTTTACTTTATAGTATAGTGCGCTCAAAAAGAAATTTGACGAAAATTTTAACGTCTGAACTGAAAAAAAGATTCTACCAAATTTCCGTTCGATCAAATTACCGTCGATCAATTTTCCGTCGACGAAATTTCTTTCGATCAAATTTCCGGTAACCGAAATTATTACGTAGCTATATTAAAATGAACCTGCGCAATGAAAGCCCAACATAACACGCTATTCATTAGGTTGCTTTGTGCTTTTGTTTGTTTCTTGTGGTCCGATTCAGCTGAAACTATTTACACCTTACCACCTAAGTTGAAAATAACATTTTTTTAAATTTATGATCCGTAGGTCACCAGTGACCTCCCCTTGCCATTGAGGGACCTCTATCATGCATCTGAATTTTGACCCCGTTCCTGATGACCAATTCCATTGAAACTTTCTGCACCTACCGACATTCGACAGCCATAATATCAAATCGGTTTCTTTTTTATCGAAACATAATGACATACTCATGTGGCCCACTCCCTGCATACACCACTGCCACCAACCCCCGCAGTCGAAAACGTCCTACGACATTTACTTGTATTTAATCTGTACTCCGACACCAACCCACTGGCCTGGGGGTTGTAAACGCAACCATACGGCAGCCCATTGACACGACGCGCGACCGCTATACGACATCAATACGTGCGCATAAATTACTCGGAACTCCGACCATCTGTGTGTGAGGACCACTTATGTAACTTATTCGAATCGATACGCGAAAATAGCCCAGCTCGGTAAAGGGGTGTTGGTGAAGACACAGTTCTAACTCCCCATGCCCACGACTCCACAATAAAACATTTTAAAAAAACACCCGAGGTTATACGTTGTGAATTTGGATCAAACGGTGAAACATATTTGTGGTTTTTAAGGTCTGGACGTTTCAAATGGTCTTAGTTTCAGTATTGAAAGCTAAATGTCCCGACTGTAAGGATCCGACACTTTCCCCTGTTTCCGGTAACACCGCGGGTCAAATGTATTCAGTTCTGCGTGGGCGTGCGTCGTGGCTCAATGCAAGGAGCAGGGGTTCTCAAATAAAAGGGCCTTATGACCAAATGCTACTAAATCAACAAAATTTGCCGTAATACATCCAAAAATGGTATATTTATTATATAGCCCGACGACCAGGTTTACAAGTGGAATGAAGTGAGTCAGGCTTTGTTGAACTAATTAACGCAGACATTTGTCTTATCAGGCGTCTGTCCGTTGTGTAACAGGCAGAGCAAGTTTTCGCGGTCCGAGAGGATGGTACAGATAGAACTCAAAAATTCCCTAAACCATTGTTAAACGTTCAGAATTTGTTTGTCATTTTGTGCTGTGCAGTCACCAGCGGCGATTGCTAGATCACGATTCTATCTTGTTTTGTACTTAAACGCTTTGACATTGTGCCAGATCGCGAGTCGTTGCCAACGATGTCAGTCATTGGTCAAGACAAGCAGATTCCATTGACCTGTGTTGTGTATGTAAATAAACTTCAACATGAAAGAGTTTTTTTGTGGGGTTTTTTCTGTCTGTGGAATTGTAAAGGAAAATAAGATGTGTTTTGACGATGGATTAGGACCACATGGAACTTTTCATTAGATAATTAATATTTAGTTTCACGTAAAATACTAAGGACAATAATAATTTCTGAGTCCCTTTTAACTATTTTTTTAAAAATCATGCCTCAGATCCTAAATCTTGTGGATTGTAGTTCTATCCCCAACAAATGCCTGGACAAGCAAAAATCATCACCACCACCCCTGGTTGATGGTACCCCTGGTTGATGGTACCCCTGGTTGATGGTACTCCTGGTTGATGGTACTCCTGGTTGATGGTACCCCTGGTTGATGGCACCCCTGGTTGATGGCACCCCTGGTTGATGGCACCCCTGGTTGATGGCACCCCTGGTTGATGGTACCCCTGGTTGATGGTACCCCTGGTTGATGGTACCCATGGTTGATGGCACCCCTGGTTGATGGTACCCCTGGTTGATGGTACCCCTGGTTGATGGTACCCCTGGTTGATGGCACCCCTGGTTGATGGCACCCCTGGTTGATGGCACCCCTGGTTGATGGCACCCTGGTTGATGGCACCCCTGGTTGATGGCCCCCCTGTTTGATGGCACCACTGGTTGATGGCACCCCTGGTTGATGGTACCCCTGGTTGATGGTACCCCTGGTTGATGGCACCCCTGGTTGATGGCACCCCTGGTTGATGGCACCCCTGGTTGATGGCACCCTGGTTGATGGCACCCCTGGTTGATGGCCCCCCTGTTTGATGGCACCACTGGTTGATGGTACCCCTGGTTGATGGTACCCCTGGTTGATGGCACCCCTGGTTGATGGCACCCCTGGTTGATGGCACCCCTGGTTGATGGTACCCCTGGTTGATGGTACCCCTGGTTGATGGCACCCCTGGTTGATGGCACCCCTGGTTGATGGCACCCCTGGTTGATGGCACCCTGGTTGATGGCACCCCTGGTTGATGGTACTCCTGGTTGATGGTACCCCTGGTTGATGGTACCCCTGGTTGATGGTACCCCTGGTTGATGGCACCCCTGGTTGATGGCACCCCTGGTTGATGGCACCCCTGGTTGATGGCACCCCTGGTTGATGGCACCCTGGTTGATGGCACCCCTGGTTGATGGCACCCCTGTTTGATGGCACCCCTGGTTGATGGCACCCCTGGTTGATGGCACCCCTGGTTGATGGCACCCCTGGTTGATGGTACCCCTGGTTGATGGTACCCCCGGTTGATGGCACCCCTGGTTGATGGCACCCCTGGTTGATGGTACTCATTTCAGAGAAGGAAAACACGGAATTTAAACACGGCAATGAGTCCCGTAGGGGGGTATGACATTGACACAATGAAAAATTCCGGCAACTCCTGCGACGTTACTTGTGCCAGGTTGTATCATCCGCATGTGATTTTCCCTTAGGTTAACGAGCTTATGCCCCTAAAAGAAAAATCGAAGAGTACACAATAGTCACATTGTGACGATTGGACGTCAGAAACGAAAAATCATGCCTGTATTATTCAGCTGTATCATAATGGCACACAGAAGACGTGCATCAGTATCATCAGTGTTGCGACACTAGAGTGTCGCTGTACATCTGATATAATTCTTAGGGTTCGTTAAGCCAAAAATTATTAAATATTATGTTGGAAATATCAAATATCTTCACTGTTTTTTTTTCGTCTTCTTTTTTTCTATTGTTTCTATAGTGCTAAAAGGGGTAGTGTGTTGGAAGGGCTGAGAACCCCTGCCATTTATATAGGCTACGCAGAGCTTGTGCTGAATTGTATAGCCTTTTCCTTAATTTATGAATTACTAAAGTCTCGAAAACTATCGGTGTTTATAATATCGTTTAGTTTCTCTGCAGCCTTAAATATTTATTATTTATTTATTTAATTTTCTATGTTTTGAGGGCCCACGATCAATCAATTGATCATTATGGTTCCCATGGTTCAGAGGGTTTCGCGATGTTAATGTGCGTGGGTTTCAATGGGATAATTCACTGGTTGCAAGACAGGGGGCAATAGCTGCAAATGTGTCAAGTGTAGTCGCCTCAACTGTTGCTTTTGGAAGCTTGTTCCAGTCCCTTACTGTCTTTGGCAGGAATGAGGAGCTCCTGTACTGAGTTCTTGTTTTTAAAAGTCGAAACTGTTGTCAGAGCTCTTCGCTGTCTAGGGGGGAGATTGACGAGTTTCTGTTTGACAGTGGACCAGCCCATTTTCGATCTTGTACAACATGGAGAGCCTAGATAGTCGTCGTCCTTCTTCCAACGGTGACCAGCCTAATGTTTCCAGCATCATATATTTATGCACCAATAAAAAACATAGAGCCAAACGTCTGGTTAGGTTGCAGTAAGCCCAGACAGAACTATGTGTGTCCTCGCTAAAGTTGCAGTAAGCCCAGACAGAGCTGTGTGTGTCCTCGCTAAAGTTGAAGTAAGCCCAGACAGAGCTATGTGTGTCCTCGCTAAAGTTACAGTAAGCCCAGACAGAACTGTGTGTGTCCTCGCTAAAGTTGCAGTAAGCCCAGACAGAGCTATGTGTGTCCTCGCTAAAGTTGCAGTAAGCCCAGACAGAGCTATGTGTGTTCTCGCTAAAGTTGCAGTAAGCCCAGACAGAGCTATGTGTGTCCTCGCTAAAGTTGCAGTAAGCCCAGACAGACCTATGTGTGTCCTCGCTAAAGTTGCAGTAAGCCCAGACAGAGCTGTGTGTGTCCTCGCTAAAGTTGCAGTAAGCCCAGACAGAGCTGTGTGTGTCCTCGCTAAAGTTGCAGTAAGCCCAGACAGAGCTGTGTGTGTCCTCCCTAAAGTTGCAGTAAGCCCGATAGAACTGTGTGTGTCCTCCCTAAAGTTGCAGTAAGCCCAGACAGAACTGTGTGTGCCCTCCCTAAAGTTGCAGTAAGCCCAGACAGAACTGTGTGTGCCCTCCCTAAAGTTGCAGTAAGCCCAGACAGAACTATGTGTGCCCTCCCTAAATCTGCAGTAAGCCCAGATAGAACTGTGCGTGTCCTCCCTAAGCAGGACTCTGCAGTTTTATTAACATGAATGTCCTGACAAAATGAAACTGAAAGCTGTCGAGGCAAAAAGAAACGGAGTGATTTCAAGGAAAAGCCACTCTTTGCATAGGAAAGGCCGCACAAACAGGCTTAATTGATTGACGGGCCTGTACTAGGCATAGGATCTGAAGTCGGAGTTGAGGGTTGACTGCCATTTCATTAGTGGTATCTTATATTCTTACATTTTGTCGAATCGAAATTATGTACCTTAAAAAAAATACTCGAATTATCTCACACGTATTCGATTTTCAAATGTCGTCGTGGCTTTTATGTTGATCTGCAGTCATGTGATGATCCAGAATTGACGTTATTGATTTGTTTTTTAAAAGATTCGATACCACGATGATATTCAATGCGGACTGCAGTAAACAACTAAAATAACGACTGCAATTATAAATAACACACAGAAAGATTACAAATTGTGTTATTCTCAAGGAAAAGTGGGTTTCGTCATGAGCACTAACAACACCTTCTGTTTAGCCCAAACCTGACCGCTGTTGCAATGGAGCAAACAGATGCTTACATGCCAGATGCTTACATGCCAGATGCTTACATGCCAGATGCTTACATGCCAGATGCTTACATGCCAGATGCTTACATGCCAGATGCTTACATGCCAGATGCTTACATGCCAGATGCTTACATGCCAGATGTATCATGTCAAGTCGACACAAGCCTTAACCAGCATGCCGAATTCGAATACAACTATGCGAAGTTAGGCTTCAGTAATCGATAACACCGATGACGTTAGATTTAATAGTTTGATTCGATATCTTTGCAGTACCGGCTTTAAGACCCATAAGAACATCTAGGCAGTCGGAACCTCTGGGCCCTTAGGTCTATAATAATATTTCATTTGCTGCTTCCCCCCCCCCCCCACATCCCAGCCCCGGCCCCCCCTCCCCCGGTTCTTGCGCTTGATCACGTACACACCGAATTCACACACAAGAACATCTAGAACAGTGGTTCTCAACCTGTCTAATGCCGCGACCCTTTAATATATTTCCTCATGTTGTGGCGACCCCCAAACACAAAGTTGGTTAAGTTGCTTCTTCATAACTGTTGGGTATATGTGTTTTCCGATGGACTTATGCGACCCACGTGAAAGGGTCGTTCGACCCCCAAAGGGGTCGCGACCCACAGGTTGAGAAACGCTGATCTAGAAGATCAACTTTGATGCAATGAGAGATTGTACTGTAGTAAAGCACCTGACCGTAATATATGATTTGAAAAGCTCCAAACGTTGAAGAGATAGTATTTTAATTTTCAAACCTGTTTGCGTTGCCCCAGTTACTATAATATATATATATGTGCTTATATATTCTTAAATAGTTACATATATATATTGTCCATGCCATTTTTGTTTTCTTTACATCCAAATGTCATGACAACCTCCGGTTTTTGTAACATCATACATCTTCAGTCGAATGTTTGAAATTCTTGTCCGACACGTCAACTTTGATTTTTTTTAAAGAATAAACTTACCTGTGAGAATTATGATTGCATGACCTTGATGACCTTGCGCTGTAACACCGCATTCCTCGGGATTAAGTTTTCGAAAAAAAAAAAAAGCACATTAAAAATTAAGATTCATGACGTCATCCAGGTAACTCAAAAGGAAAAATAGAAAGCGGAGAGAAACAAAATTAAAAAAACCTATGTGGACGGTATTTTGATACTGTCACATGGCAACACCTGCCTCCCAGTGATGAATGATCGGTCCTGTGGCAGTTTGACCCCCCCCCCCTCATCTCACCGGGCGGTCATTGTTTCAATCAACAGCAATTCGTGGTTAAAACGAGTGCGGCACGCGGCGGCACGTTCGGACTGTGACGCGTCCAGCACGATTGCAGTTTCGCGGGACGAGAGTCTTACTCTGAAACATGACGTCATTTTGATGGGGTATTTTGAAAGAAAAAAAAACATTTTTAACAGTCGGACGCTTAAACGAAAAGGACATACGTATTCGGACGAGAATTTTTTGTACACAGATTACAGCATACTGAACTTATTTCTGTCTGTTGACACCTTTGACAGATTCGTTCCCCCGCAGACGCGCGCATTCTCTCTGTACCTAGGACACGCACCAAAACACTTGGTGAACGATCTTTCTCTTTCTGCGCCCCCAAACAATGGAATTCTCTCCCCATTACACATTTCATGCTCAGCTGCAGTCATCATATCAGACTCAATGTTGCAGACAAGGAGATTCTTATAAATGTTTCGCTTCTGGTGCTTCCTGCTTCCTTTCTACATACATCCCTCCCCCTTACTCAGCATGTTTAATCTTAATAGGTTCAGTGCAAGGAAAAAAATCTTTCACACAGCGAGCTCCCGGCGTGACGGTTGAACTTAGGTTACAAAAAATTGAATGCCTTTTCTCAGGGCCGGCCTTAGGCCACTGCAACCTATGCGGCCGCAATGGGCCCTGCACTTTCATAGGCCCCGCCAAGAATTTATTTTCTAATACAAAATCTTAATTTTCACTTATTATCCTTATCCTCTACCCAGAATGGGCCTCGCGCAGTCCGTTTCGCATAGGGCCCCGCAATTGTTAGGGTCGGCCCTGACTCTACTTTAGAAAGGATGTTTTTAAAATTGTCACTGTGTTTTTTTTTAAGGTATTGCTATTTTTGTTACACTGCGAATGTTGTTTTCTAAATCTTTGTTATAAAATGAGCGAAAGTATCTTCTCTGCCGACGGATTTTTGTACAGCATCATCTCTGTTCCCTGATCCGGCAGCTGCCTGTTCCTGTAAGATGGTTATTTCATGACAAAAACGGTGGACAAATGCAATGCACTCTCACTACAAAATGGGTCAGTAGATTTCGTTGTATATTAAAAAAGTTGACTTTTTTTTGTAACACAGACTCAATACAGGACTTAATTTAAGACTCCATGCGCCAAGCTCAATACAGGATTTAACATAATACTCACTGCCACAGACTCAATACAGGAATCAATATAAGACTCACTACCACAGACTCAATACATGAATTAATATAAGACTCACTACCACAGACTCAATACAGGACTTAACATAAGACTCACTGCAGCAGACTCAATACAGGAATCAATATAAGACTCACTACCACAGACTCAATACATGAATTAATGTAAGACTCACTACCACTGACTAAATGCAAGACTAAATATGACACTCTCTCTATTACTGAATCAATATTAGACTAAATACTTCATATAAAACTTAATAATATCCAATTCTGTATAACAACTTACCTGCTGTTTTACCTTCCAACAAAATCGAATCAGGCGGCGAAGCGGCACGTAAAGGAAAACCTACAAAACTTCACCGGGCGTGTACAGAAAAGGGGAGAAAAATATGAACATGTGGTAGATCAAATATTCAATTTGACATTAAAAAAATAATAATTACGAATTGTAAAGACCTAATTCAACATAAATATACCACCAAAAAAAAAATTGGTTTATACTTAATAGCACGTGGCGTGAATGTGAATAATTGGTGCATCACGAAATAAGAGACCGGTCAAGCATGGTGCACTTTCGCTGCGCTTGAACAAAGATATTTGATTGCAGAATCTCAATCCAAGTAACAAAGATATTTGATTGCAGAATCTCAATCCAAGTATCAAAGATATTTGATTTCAGAATCTCAATCCAAGTAACAAAGATATTTGATTGCAGAATCTCAATCCAAGTAACAAAGATATTTGATTGCAGAATCTCAATCCAAGTAACAAAGATATTTGATTGCAGAATCTCAATCCAAGTAACAAAGAGCACCTGCTGAGTGGCTGATTTGACAAGAGGTTAAATAGTACAAACTCACACTGAATTCCTTGGAATATTGGTCATATTATCATTTTTTCCTGTTTTGATTTTATCGCAATTAAATGCCGTCTTTAAAAAAAAAAGAAAAATTGACAGTATATGATAAATTAGGAAGAAATTCTTTAATATACCCCACTATTGGATAACGTATTGATGGACCTCTCAGACGATGCTGGCAGACGTACAGCTCACACATTTGTGCTCATGTTTGGAACCACGATGGCAAGGGGGAGCCGATGGTCTGCACACCCGGTCCTCAGAGTTTTCATTTCTGTTTGTCACGGGTGTGGGGGACCTAGCCACCCGTCCCCTTCAAACACTGCATCATTACCCGAATTGTGCAAAGTGGTGGTTATGTACATGAACATCCTAAATTTTATTACACACTTTTTACATTAAGCCCCCAAAAAACAGTGGTATTAAGTCCAACTAACCAGTGATATTAAGTCCAACTAACCAGTGGTATTAAGTCCAACTAACCGGGTTATTAAGTGCAACTAACCAATGGTATTAAACACAAATAACCTGTGGTATTAAGTCCAACTAACCAGTGGTATTAAGTCCAACTAACCGGGTTATTAAGTGCAACTAACCAATGGTATTAAACACAAATAACATGTGGTATTAAGTCCAACTAACCAGTGGTATTAAGTCCAACTAACCAGTGGTATTAAGTCCAACTAACCGGGTTATTAAGTGCAACTAACCAGTGGTATTAAGCCCAACCATCCATTGGTATTAAGCCCAACCATCCAGTGGTATTAAGCCCAACTAACCAAAAAGTAAAATGAACTCTAATTAAAGAATATCAACCGATTAAACTATAGGACCTCTAAAGTAAAACATATTAACGAATTTAAACATATTGTAATACACCAATGATACTATAGATATATATGCTATACCAATATTATAAATGAACTAATTATACGATAATAACATCAGTAAAGTGCATTGATTCTATTATCCACCCAAAGACCTTGACTGAGTTTCTACAAATCAGACACGCCAATCAGAAGACAAACTTGTATCTTTCTTTAAATATAGTTTTTTCTTTGTTTTTAAATCCTTCTTTTTTCCTGCAATAGTCGCATTACGGGGTACATTATTATTAGGGTTATTAAAATAGGGGAGGTAAGTCCCAAGAACTAGAAGATACCTGCTGGTTTAGCTGCACAGCTGTATGGTAATTTGTCCTTACAATACCTCTTTTTGTCGTCTGGTCCCTATGTCATCATCAGAAAGTGGGGGGGGGGGGGGCGCCCACCGCGAAACAGTGTGTGTGTGGAGGGGGGTGGGGGTTGCTGTTGATGATGCATAAATGGGACACAGCGCTGAGGCAGTGAGAAAATTAAATTAGGTTGGAAAAGGGGGTCGGGGGTCAGGGGGAAGGAAGTTGTGAAGCATTTATTAGCACGAGCCGATAGACGCCGCATCGCGTGCCGAAAAGAAAAAAAAAATCACCTGCTTCTTGACTCGCGCACCCCCCCCCCCCCCAAACCACATCAATTTTTGTTTCTTAGATCAACAACATGAGATCATAACCAGAATATCACCAGCAAATTTTGCTTTCGAACACGGGCGCATTTACCGTTGTAGCAGTCACAGTCGTGTTTTGGGCCCGGTCCGATAAAAAATGATTGTAAGCAAAGACGGTCAAGCGAAACTAATGAATAAAAAAATAATACAGTGGTAACTCGACGTACGAGTGCCCTAACATACGAATTTTTTGAGATACGAGCCGTCGAGCGAGCGATGTTTTGCTTTTAGATACTAGAAATATTTGAGATACGAGGAAACGGATCAGTGGTTCGGCCGGCTGCAGTGACGAAAACTGAAGCGAGAGTAAAAAAAATAATTGTACAGTAACATTTAAGTTCAATTAATCTCAGTGAAGTATAGTTAAGTTCCATTAAGTTTAGGGATAAAGTGTAGCATTAAGAGTGTAAGGAATAAGTGAATTAAAGTGACCGAAAGAGTTTAGCATTAACAGTGTGGCGAGTAAGTGAACGAAGTGAAGCTCATCCGTCTATCTCCTCCACCCTATAGCCTCCACCCTATAGCCTCCACCCTACACGTCCACCCTACATCTCCACCAGCATCTTCCGTAAGCTCAAGTCGGCTGATTTCCAAAGTCAATACACTTTATAAAAACGGTTTTATTTCTTTACATTCTCTTTTATTATGTTTTTATACAAAATTTGTCATCTATAACAAAATACATTTTTCTTATTCGAAAACACGTAACAAAAACTACTGGGGTTGCATTTTGGGGTCTGGAACGAATTAATGGCATTTCTATTAATTTAAATTGGTGAAACTGCTTTGAGATACGAGCAAAAAGACGTACGAGCACGGTTACGGAACGAATTAAATTCGTATGTCGAGGTAACACGGTATAGGCTAATATTTGAAACATTTCTTTTTTAAAATACACGCTTTTCCAAATCAGTAATAAAAAGTATAAAAATGAAAGTGCCTGAAAGCTTTAGAGTTCTACAGTCATGACTATAAAAAAAAAAAGCGTGGGGAGACCATGAACTCAATGTTCTTTGGGAAATCACAAAGACATGCACGCAGCGGTATCGCTCATTTTATTTCACTCGTCATTTTAGCTGCTCCTAGGCAACCGTTTCGTCCCAGCTACTTCGCGAATTAGTTGCGAGGTGGAAACCCACTGTAGAATCCCTCTTAGAGGGCGTCCGATGCTTCCCCGGGACGGGTGGAGAGAGATATTAGGACGTTAATTTACCGTCCCGGCCCCTAGGAAAGTGAACTTCAGACGCTTTAAACGCAGCGTCTTCGGTCGACCAGATGTCTCCGGGCGGGGGTGGTCTCAGACGGCAAACCCGATCGAGCGGTTGCTTGTGGGGACCCTTCACGCCCGGGGAGGTCTCTGGCGTTCCCTCGCACGGCCCGACTTCGGGGAAACCCAGCGCCTGGCAGGTGTGGGTGGGCGCCAGGGAGGGCATAAGGAGCGCGAACTCGACGGCCCGCTGACGCCATTTCCTAATGAGATATTTCACTCGTCGAGATCACGATCGATGGGATCTTACAATAGTAATGTAAGGCTGTTGTCAGAACGCACATTTCCTTGACTAAATATCTTGAGCTAACACTTACTTCGAGCAATGCGAAATGTATGTAATATGTGTCTAGCATTGTATATTTGTCCAGTCTTACGACATCATTGTATTTTATTGGCGATCCACGCTATTTATTAGTGATTTTACTGTAACAATTTTGACGTTCAGGAGAACTTTTATTTAAGTGGAGCAACAATTTCAAATCAATACCCAAGTGGAGCAACAATGTCATATCAACAAACAAGTGGAGCAACAATGTCATATCAACACACAAGTGGAGCAAAAATTTCATATCAACACACAAGTGGGGCAACAATGGCATATCAACACAAAGGGGGCCAACAAAGGCATATCAACACCCAAGTGGAGCAACAATGGAACATAAACACACAGGGGGCCAACAATGGCATATCAACACAAAAGGGGCCAACAAGGGCATATCAACACACAAGGGACCAACAATGGCATATCAACACACAAGTGGAGCAACAAGGGCATATCAACACACAGGGGTCCCACAATGGCATATCAACACACAAGTGGAGCAACAATGTCATATCAACATACAAGTGGAGCAACAATGCCAAATCAACACCAAAGTGGAGAAACAATGTCATATCAACACACAAGTGGAGCAGCAATGTCATATTAAAACCTAAATGGAGCAAAAATGTCATATCAACACACAAGTGGAGCAACAATGTCATATCAACACACAAGTGGAGCAACAATGGCATATCAACACACAAGGTGCCAACAATGTCATATCAACACACACGTGGAGAAACAATGTCATATCAACACACAAGTGGAGCAACAATGGCATATCAACACACAAGGAGCCAACAATGTCATATCAACACACAAGTGGAGCAACAATGTCATATCAACACACAAGGAGCAAACAATGGCATATCAACACACAAGGAGCCAACAATGTCATATCAACACACAAGTGGAGCAACAATGTCATATCAACACACAAGTGGAGCAACAATGTCATATCAACACACAAGGAGCCAACAATGGCATATCAACACACAAGGAGCAAACAATGTCATATCAACACACAAGGAGCAAACAATGTCATATCAACACACAAGGAGCAAACAATGGCATATCAACACACAAGGAGCAAACAATGGCATATCAACACACAAGGAGCAAACAATATCATATCAACACACAAGTGGAGCAAACAATGTCATATCAACACACAAGGAGCAAACAATGTCATATCAACACACAAGGAGCAAACAATGGCATATCAACACACAAGGAGCAAACAATATCATATCAACACACAAGTGGAGCAAACAATGGCATATCAACACACAAGGAGCAAACAATGTCATATCAACACACAAGGAGCAAACAATGGCATATCAACACACAAGTGGAGCAAACAATGGCATATCAACACACAAGTGGAGCAAACAATGGCATATCAACACACAAGTGGAGCAAACAATGTCATATCAACACACAAGTGGAGCAAACAATGTCATATCAACACACAAGTGGAGCAAACAATGGCATATCAACACACAAGTGGAGCAAACAATGGCATATCAACACACAAGTGGAGCAAACAATGTCATATCAACACACAAGTGGAGCAAACAATGTCATATCAACACACAAGTGGAGCAAACAATGGCATATCAACACACAAGTGGAGCAAACAATGGCATATCAACACACAAGTGGAGCAAACAATGTCATATCAACACACCAGCGCAAAATGTACAAAAAACCGCAAGGAGTTGTTAACGAAACGAAACTAAAAAAGTTAAAACTTTTTTTAAAAAATACTTTCTATCAAAGACGAGAATAATCCACTAACAAATGTTTAAAATAATTTAAAATTTCTCAAAATTCATTTGGTCAAGAAAGGCTACTGTGCTGAAATGTAGGTGAGAACTCTTTGTAGCCAAAGAAATGGAATTGAGTGTCGACGCAACTTAAATAATATCTCTTCTTAATTTATTTTTGAACATATTTTCTGAACAAACTTTCTTTGAGTAATGCATTTTAAGAAACTTTCTGTACGTTCTTTTACTCTTTATCACTCCTTTGAATTAAATTTTTGTTCGAGGCGTAGCGAGAGGTGGGGGGGGGGGCTGTCAGAGGGGACAGCTGTCGCCGGGTTCCAGCTAGTTAGGGGCGCCAAAATATGCGTTGATATTATTATTTAGATGAAAATAATGGGTTTGAGAGTTGAGAAAAGAAATGGAGGCGCTTTAAAATGTTGTCCACGGGCGCGAATCTTGTCCACGGGCGCCAAACACTTTAGCTACGCCTTTGGTTTTAAGCCAAAAGCCAGAGGTCTCCTAACAATTTTTCTGAATGTCTTTACGTCATCATTTTCTTTTTTAAAATCCTCCAAGTTCTCTGACAGTATGATATAATGAGTCCTCATTGAGTCCATTGATCCAAATTTTTAGAACTGCTACTTTGTATGAATAAAAGAGCATGACAAGAGCATGACAAGAGCATGACAAGAGCATGACAAGGTAACGTTGAATCATTGTTCAGTTCAGTTCATCTGAAAGTCTCAATGAACAGCTAATGTCCCCTCGGCAAAAATTGCTTGTTTCATAAAGCTGTCCAGTGGTCACACGTGTTTGTGTCATTACCATCGGTGTGTGTGTCACGAATTAAACTAGAAGATAGGCCCATGTTGTCCAACAACCAGGACACAGAAATAGATTTTAAGAAGTGGAATGGGGAGGGGAACACAATGAACCATTTAGAAAGATCTGTAAATTGTTTAAAATTATGTCAACAAAAAAAAAAAAAATTGAATGGTGCTTAGTGAGTGAAATAACTTTGTGTATCATTGCTTCGATACATATGTCTTGTAAACAGAATCTCTTATATATGTTACGCTTCTGGTATGACTGGTGGACTGCTTCCTAATGGACTGCTTCCTAATCAGCGAATTTGGTATTGAGAGTAAATAAATACAAATAATTCTAAATGTTTGAAAGAAAGTATGGTTCAATAATGAGTTTAATAGCACACAAAATATAATTCCCGAAAACTACGCTAAATGATATTTTTTTGAAAATATAACACAACTGCGTTTGTCGCGTAATATTTTCTTGTCCTAAAATGAAATCGTCTTTATCTAAGTATGGTGTAAAAAATATTCGGTTTAAAAATGGTTGGGACATCAGATTATTTAATAAAGTTCATGGGCGTGAAATAAAAAGTGTGCATTGACGTATCATGGGGGGAAGGGGTGTAGCTAAAATTGGGATTCTTAAATGTGCGTTACTTGAGTTCATGTTTTGTCCAGTAACAGTAGATGGGAAGTTCACGCATTGCTGCCACCAATATTTGGCGGGCTATATCTAGTGTATTATATTTTTGTAAGTATAGTTATATTTTTGAACTCTATTTATTATATGGGCTGATCTAAAAATAAAGCAAGGTCATGGGATTAATTTCTAGTGAATTATTGCAAGGTAGCAAAAATTGGCTAGAGCTTCCATGAGAACATTGGCCCCTATAGGGCGGTACCTGACTTCCGGTGCTCAAGAAGTTAGGCTTTGTTGGGGCCGCAAGGTCAGATTACAGCAGACGTGAACCGAAGTCTTTAGTGACCTTCTTATTTTTCTATTCTTTTATCGAAGTCAACATTTACTCTCTCTTTCATTCGTCTTATGTCATTCTAATTTCTATTGATGCATACAATCATTTGTTATAATTCGTATTTCTATTGATGCATTCAATCATTTGCGATATCCTCACCCCGATTGTTTTACATAACGATTTTGATAACATCCGTTTGTTTAATCATAAATCCCAAATTTCATTCGTTTATTATTTGTATCCTTACTTTCTTTTAACTATTCATTAACTTGCTCATTAAATCCAAGTTGTCGTTAATTAACGTTACATTCAGTCATAAACTTAATTACGTCTTGCAATAAATTATTTCATTTCTCACTCATAGAAATAATACCATTCTACATTTATGCTTGTAATCTCTCGCTTAAACGTAAATGAATCGTCCAAATATCCTTCTTGAATATTTTAATACTCTAACTCGGCGGTTCTCAACCTGTGGGTCGCGACCCCTTTGGGGGTCGAACGACCCTTTCCCGGGGGTCGCCTAAGACCGTCTGAAAACACATATACTCTATAGTTATAAAGTAAGAACGAAAATAATTTTGTGATTTGGGGGTCGACATAACATTAGGAACTATATTAAAGGGTCGCGGCATTAGGAAGGTTGAGGACCACTGCTCTAACTGATTATTATTATTTCGTTAAAATCGTTTTTTATTTCCTTTACATTCTAGTGTAAAGAAAGAACAAACCATTTACATTAGTTCTGCGGTACTTTGATAATCATTTAATAACATTTCTAATTCTTTTGAATTTAATTTTTTTTAAACGGTTGGGGTGAGGGGGGGTCTTTAAAAATAAAAGGTGGGGAGGGTCAGGGGGTTGCAATTGATTTATTAGACTAAAGATCAAAACGATGCTACTTTATTAGGCATTCTCCATAGGACGCCATGCTTGAAGATTCTGTCGATCTATTCTCTTCAAAACACTTTAGAAGAATTAAATTAACGTAACGTGTTGGAATCAATGTAAATACACTACGCAGTTGAAAAAACAACAACAAATGAGGCAAATAGTTGACATCGGACAAAGAGTTAACATCGGACGAAGAGTTAACATCGGGCAAAGAGTTAACATCGGGCAAAGAGTTAAAATTGGACAAGGAGCTAACATCGGACAAGGAGCTAACATCGGACAAGGAGCTAACATCGGACAAGGAGCTAACATCGGACAAGGAGCTAACATCGGACAAGGAGCTAACATCGGACAAGGAGCTAACACGATGCAAGATAATCATAGCAAATCAGTTAAGAAGTACATGCATATAACTTTTTTTTTTTTTTTGTATTGTACGTGAACGAGAAAGAAGTGCTTGATGTCGTCACGTGGCCCGTTGACTGGGTCAGTGGGTCACTGGCTGTCTGCGGAATTCAGCCCATGTATGTCTTACTGGGCCTGGGTTTATTGAATGGCAAGGTGCAGCGCTATCACCTGCCTGTGTTGCAACCAGTGGAATCGGGGGTGGCGTTGTGTCATCTCCGGTGCAGATCTTAAGAGCTGTTTCCTGTTTAAAGTTAAGTCAGGCATTTTCTTTGTGACCTATTACGTAACACGTCAGCGGTGCTCAAGTTAAGTGGTGGAAAACGGACTGAAAGTTGCTTTGTGGTGCCGTCTGTCCAGTGGCGTAGCGAGCTTAACTCGCTTCCGGGGCACAATACGTTTTTAGCGCCCCCAATACCTTTTTAGCGCCCCCCCCTATTCGAAAACCATACAATATTATAGTAAAATATACCATTTGGCGCCCCTTTGTGAGTAGCGCCCGGGGCATGATGCCCCCCCTTGCCCCCCTCACTACGCCCCTGCGTCTGTCACATTACTCTGTAGTACAGACTGTCATATTGCTTTGCTGCACAGGCTGCCACATTACTTTGTAGTACAGATCGTCACATTAGTTTGTAGTTCAAACTGTCACATTGCATTGCTGTACACTCACATCACTTTGTGCTAGGGACGGTCAGTATTTTTTGCCTACAATTTGACTGTCATATTAGTTTCCATTTCATCTGGTCAACTCGACGCTTGTTTACGCTCCCTAATGTCTCTCCCTATCTTACTTCGAAAACTATGTCCCAAAGAATGTACAAAACATATTGTCAGTTTATGTCATGTGTTATAATTTATTCTAAACCAGTGATGGATCCAGAAAATAAAATACAGTTTGGGAAAGTGAGGTTGGTGGGGGTGGGGGGGGGGGTTGTTGTTGTTTAGTACTGTATCATTTATAAAATGATTAGATTACAAGATGATACGTATATTTTCCAACTTATGTGGCCATACGTTGCTATCGGAACGTTAAAGTTATTCTGTCACGCCGTGTCACGTATTCTGTCACGCCGTGTCACTTATTATGTCACACCGTGTTATTTATTCTGTCACGTCGTGTCACTTATTCTGTCACAGCGTGGCATTTATTCTGTCACATCGTGTCACTTATTCTGTCACACCGTGTTATTTATTCTGTTACACCGTGTCACTTATTCTGTCACACCGTGTCACATTCTCTGTCACGCAGTGTCACTTATTCTGTCACGCCGTGTCACTTATTCTGTCACACCGTGTCACTTATTCTGTCACAGCGTGTCACTTATTCTGTCACACCATTTCACTTATTCCGTCGCATCCTGTCAGTAGTTGATCTACTGGAATATTTATTGATTCCTTCTGCCGTCTGGTGCCAATGTCTTCTCCTTAAAATAAAGTGCATATGGCCCTCTCTTGTGTTAATGCTAACTAACTAAACGTGTGGATAAGTTCTTATGCCAAGTCACCTCTAGGGATGTGTGTATAGCTAAGGTGTCATGTCAAATGACCACGAGGATGTGTACGTGTGTAACTAAAGCCATCTGCCAAATCACAACGTGGTGTGTATCTGTGTATATATGTTAAAATCTCTAACCTCCACGAGGTGTGTATCTGTGTAGCTGTGTTATAATCTCAAACCTCCACGAGGTGTGTATCTGTGTAGCTGTGTTATAATCTCAAACCTCCACGAGGTGTGTATCTGTGTAGCTGTGTTATAATCTCAAACTTCCACGAGGTGTGTATCTGTGTAGCTGTGTTATAATCTCAAACCTCCACGAGGTGTGTATCTGTGTAGCTGTGTTATAATCTCAAACCTCCACGAGGTGTGTATCTGTGTAGCTGTGTTATAATCTCAAACCTCCATGAGGTGTGTATCTGTGTAGCTGTTTTATAATCTCAAACCTCCACTAGGTGTGCATCTGTGTAGCTGTGTTATAATCTCAAACTTCCACGAGGTGTGTATCTGTGTAGCTGTGTTATAATCTCAAACCTCCATGAGGTGTGTATCTGTGTAGCTGTGTTATAATCTCAAACCTCCATGAGGTGTGTATCTGTGTAGCTATTTAATAATCTCAAACCCCCACGAGGTGTGTATCTGTGTGTCTTTACGCTGTTTGCGTGTCAATGCTTTGTAACAAACATAAGCCATTTTTTAACCCGGGGACATCGATTTCTTGCGTTTAATCAAAGTGTGTGTGTTGCTGTTAGCGCCATCGAAATCAAGATGAGTTGAACGTATGTCATTAAGTATGTTCCCTCTTTAGATAAGGGTCAATCTGTGTGTCAGTGTGTGTAGCTTTTCATGCATGTCAGCAAGCGTTAAATGTGTGTCCAACGTGTCATCTCTAACTGTATGTGTGTGTCCAACTGCCCGTGTCATCTCTAAGCGTATGTGTGTCTAATTGCCTTGTTTCCTCTACCCGCACGTTTCTGTGAATGCATCTGTATCAACGCGAGCTATATGTAAGTTCTGGGGTGGGTGGGGTGAATATGCATTTGTTTTTGTTTTGTCTTTATACAGCTGTTCTTTATTACATAAATGTATTTTGTTTTATTGTCACGATTATGTTTCTTTTGCTAATATTTTTATGTACAGCGCGGTGAGCCTAGCCCTAGGCTGGGTTACCGCGCTATATAAGACAACATATAATAATAATAATAATAATGTGTGGCTAATGTCTCGTATCAACTTCAACTATATGTGTGAGCGTTAACAAATGTTGAGAACTGACATCTTTTTATTTTTTTTTAAACGGACTTCCAACACCAGGTGCCGTAACTCATTCGATATTTAAAACTTAAGACGTGAGAGTAGTTGGTATGACGGACACGCATATAAACATATAGCGCATAGTTTTGTGCCTTGAAATATGGCGCCCACTTTTCTGTCTTGACATAATGGTGCCCACCTATGTGTCTCGGCGTGTGGCACACACTTTTGTTTCTTAACATGTGGCGGCCCCCTTTTGTCTCTTGACATATGGCGCCCACTTTTCTGTCGACATATGGTGCCCACTTCTGTGTCTTGTGCACCCTGACAAGTGTTCTTGATTGGTGCCTGCGTGTGTTTTGTTGCCTTAGAATAATCACATACTCGTCATGAGGCTAAGTTTTGCGTGGATCGTCCCATAACGTCAGCCCATACATGACTTAACATCCCTGGTTCGTCTCATAAGGTCAGCCCATACATGACTTAACATCCATGGATCGTCCGATAAGGTCAGCCCATACATGACTAAACATCCCTGGATCGTCCCATTAGGTTGACCTATACATGACTTAACAACCCTGGCTCGTCCCAGCCAATCAGCCCATACATGACCTAACAACTCTGGCTCCTCCCAGCTGGTCTGTCTATACATGACTTAACAACCATGACTCGTCCCGGCTGGTCAGCCTATACGTGACTTAACAACCACATTATCACCCTCATTTCTTCCACACCACAGCAAGTTTGTGAATGTTGGCAATGCCTGAGATTAAGTCTTCGAGCTCCTCATTCGGTGATATATGTACTGTGTGTTGTTTGCTGTGTGTATGATAAATGTTTCCATATAATCATTCATCCTATAATCATGGCGGTATGATAGGATAATTCATCTTGATGTTGATTGAACTGACCATAGCACGAGCATGTACCCCGTCTTTCCCAAGCCCCTACTGCACACAAAGTTTTTATGGTATAACCATATCGCATAATAAAAGCCATATTACTTTAGACCATGTTCTACTTTGCACACATCGCCTTTCTCAACACAAGTCGTGCTAACATAAGATATCTGCACTCCTTAATTAGCGAAACGTCACGAGCATTAACATGTTTATCAACTGAATTACAACGTAACACGTAATCCACAGGACGAAATTCATTGAACAATCTATTAAGACGAATTGCATTTGAACAACCCAGCAGACTTATGTCCTTCAGCTATCCATAAGACATCACCATTATCTCCAAACTATTTGACCCCGACGGGCGCAGTAGGTCGATGACCTGAATGTTATATCCCTCTGCGGTAGTTTGTTTTTTTTGTTTTTTTGTGTGTGTTGTATTCTTTTTCTTTTTAATGCAGTTGTGTGACAATCGATAATTTGTCTCCTGTCCTGTCTGAGCGAGCAGACACAAAGTAAAGCAGGGCACGTGCGTTAACATAAAGTCAGCGTGACCCACCGAAATCTTGCCCCCGGCCGCAGTTTCGTATATTCAAATCGCGGCTGTTTATGGGGGGGGGGGGGGGGGGGGGATGAAATTTGTTGCTTCTTCTTTGCTCGGATTACTTGACAACGGTGATTAAAGTGTGTGTGTGGGGTGGGGGGTGTGTCTGGTTGGACATGACATCCCCTTTGTTTTTTCAATATTGCACATATGCTGTGTGTTCATCACACAGTCGAACAGCGTCTCGCACAAATTAATCTGGGGGATTGTATGTACCACGTGCTCACGATCATAAACGCTCTCACAGACATCATGGAGATTGTACCACGTGCTCACGATCAAAGACAGATCATTTCAGCGTGCCATCGGTTGAAATCCCAGATTTCATTAACTTTATGTACAAAACAAACTGGATGGACCCGCCTACTGCAAATGACATGCGCAGAGGTTTGACATATTGTACAAATGACATGCGTAGAGGTTTGACATATTGTACAAATGACATGCGCAGAGGTTTGACATATTGTACAAATGACATGCGTAGAGGTTTGAAATATTGTACAAATGACATGCGTAGAGGTTTGACGTCTTGTACAAATGACATGCCTAGAGGTTTGCCGTATTGTACATATGGCATGCCTAGAGGTTTGCCGTATTGTACAAATGACATGCGTAGAGGTTTGCCGTATTGTACAAATGACATGCCTAGAGGTTTGCCGTATTGTACAAATGACATGCTTAGAGGTTTGACATATCTTATAGTAAAATTACAAAGCAATCGATTGCCGGGGGGGGGGGGGGGGTCTTCTAATCAATAACACGTGAATGTGATAAAACATATGTGCAGTTACCTCCATGTGCAGTTACCTCCATGTGCAGTTACCTCCATGTGCAGTTACCTCCATGTGCAGTTACCTCCATGTGCACACGGGCTGCTGACGCATGTGTTGAGGGTTATTCGTAATATATGACAGAAAGGTTTTCCATCACGTTAACGGTCTGCAAAGAGCTCACCACTGATATTTCCACTAACCAAACTCCAGGAGTGATCACTGATATTTCCACTAACCAAACTCCCGGAGTGATCACTGATATTTCCACTAACCAAACTCCAGGAGTGATCACTGATATTTCCACTAACCAAACTCCCGGAGTGATCACTGAAGCGTACGATGTGTTATCTTAGCTTCCTTTGTTTTCTTTAGTTGTTTGCTTTTGGGGGGGGGGGGGGGGGTTGCTGGCATTTTTTAGAAAGAAAATAAAAAATGAGGGTTACATTTCTGTTCACACGTCCTCTATTATATTACTACAAACGAACCTCTACTATCGAACCCCTACTAACGAACCTTTAGTCTATCTTTACTCTGACTACTAACGAACCCCTACTGACGAACCTCTAATCTATCTTTAATATGACTACTACCGAACCGCTAGTCTATCTTTAATATGACTACTAACGAACGCCTACTAACGAACCTCTAGTCTATCTTTACTATGACTACTAACGAACCCCTACTAACGAACCACTAATCTATCTTTGATATGACAACTAACGAAACCCTACTAACGAACCCCTACTAACGAACCACTAGTCTATATTTGATATGACAACTAACAAACCCCTACTAACGAACCCTTCGTCTATCTTTAATATGACTACTAATGAACTCCTACGAAAGAACCTTTAGTCTATCTTAACTATGCCTATTAACGAACCCCTACTAACGAACCACTAGTCTATCTTTGATATGACAACTAACGAACCCCTACTAACGAACCACTAGTCTATCTTTACTATGCCTACTAACGAACCCCTACTAACGAACCACTAGTCTATCTTTGATATGACAACTAACGAACCCCTACTAACGAACCACTAGTCTATCTTTGATATGACAACTAACGAACCCCTACTAACGAACAACTAGTCTATCTTTGATATGACAACTAACGAACCCCTACTAACGAACCACTAGTCTATCTTTGATATGACAACTAACGAACCCCTACTAACGAACCACTAGTCTATCTTTACTATGCCTACTAACGAACCCCTACTAACGAACCACTAGTCTATCTTTGATATGACAGCTAACGAACCCCTACTAACGAACCACTAGTCTATCTTTACTATGCCTACTAACGAACCCCTACTAACGAACCACTAGTCTATCTTTGATATGACAGCTAACGAACCCTACTGTAGTGATATGTAAATAACAATTCCTGCTGTACTTGCGGTTAGATGATTTTGCGCGGCCTTGACCTGGGCGTCTGAACCCTAATGTGTTACACAGGCATCTTGAGATTATCCACGAAACAGACCTAATGTATTAACGATATCGGTAAGCTGTCTTTTTGTTTCTAAACATCCTGTTTTTTTTAAAAAAAACAACTAAAATCCTGCTGGCTCTCGGATATGCCTTGAAGCAAAACCCACACCATCATCAGTTTAGATGTAGGCGAGTCAATGACTTTACTGGAACAAACTCACTCTCAAAATGAAAGCTTGTTGGACACAACTTATCATACTAGTGAGTATCTTGTTGGAAAAAACTTATCATGCTGGTGGGTATCTTGTTGGACACAACCTATCATGCTGGTGGGTATCTTGCTGGACACAACTTATCATGCTGGTGAGTAGCTTGTTGGAAAAAAACTTGTCATGCTGGTGGGTATCTTGTTGGGCACAGCTTATCATGCTGGTGAGTATCTTGTTGGGCACAGCCTATCATGCTGGTGGGTATCTTGTTGGGCACAGCCTATCATGCTGGTGGGTATCTTGTTGGACACAACTTATCATGCTGGTGGGTATCTTGTTGGACACAACTTATCATGCTGGTGGGTAGCTTGTTGGACACAACTTATCATGCTGGTGGGTATCTTGTTGGACGAAACGTATCAAGCTGGTGAGTATCTTTTTGGACACTACTTATCATGCTGGTGAGTATCTTGTTGGACACAGCTTATCATGCTGTTGAGTATCTTGTTGGGCACAGCCTATCATGCTGGTGGGTATCTTGTTGGACACAACCTATCATGCTGGTGGGTATCTTGCTGGACACAACTTATCATGCTGGTGAGTAGCTTGTTGGAAAAAAACTTGTCATACTGGTGGGTATCTTGTTGGGCACAGCTTATCATGCTGGTGAGTATCTTGTTGGGCACAGCCTATCATGCTGGTGGGTATCTTGTTGGACACAACTTATCATGCTGGTGGGTATCTTGTTGGACACAACTTATCATGATGGTGGGTATCTTGTTGGACAAAACTTATCAAGCTTGTGAGTATCTTGTTGGACACAACTTATCATGCTTGTGGGTATCTTGTTGGGCACAGCTTATCATGCTGGTGAGTATCTTGTTGGGCACAGCCTATCATGCTGGTGGGTATCTTGTTGGACACAACTTATCATGCTGGTGGGTATCTTGTTGGACACAACGTATCATGCTGGTGGGTATCTTGTTGGACACAACTAATCATCATGGTGAGTATCCTCCAACTTCAACCTGCCCAAACGCAAAACGTTTTGTGTCCCATCTCACAAACTTCTCGAATTTCGCGTGAACTTTGCTTTGATGTAACTTGATATCACCTTAGTGGTGGTATTTAAGCCCAATAATTTGTTGAGTTCGGCGATGTAGTTGTTCAATTTTGGACATTTCGTAAAACACAGCTGTGTTGCGGTTTCTTGTGTTTGTTTGTGTTTTTCTGTTTATCTTTCATTTCATATAATCCAATTTGTTGTGTGAGGTTAAGTAAGGACTGCTTGATGAAATAATACATTTTCGATAGATTGTTTTTAAACTTCAAACTGCCATCGGGCTGCGAAAAGTTTTAAAAATTATTTGAATCGCATAAACACTTTCCTTTTGCACTGTAGCAGGGGTCAGGAACCTTTTTGTCTGAGAGAGCCATATGTTCCCGACCCCTGCACTATAGGTTTTCCCTTATGAAGTGCTAGCCTTTTGGCTCACACAGCGGTTCTCAACCTGTGGGACTAACGACCCTTACACAGCGCGTCCGGAAATTTGATCGAAATAAATTTCGTCGACGGGAAAATTCTTTCGCTTTACTATCTAGTACAGTGCGCTCAAAAAGAGATTTGAGGAAAATTTTAACGCGTGAACTGAAAAAAAGATTCGACGAAATTTCCGTTCGATAAAATTTCCGGTAACCCTTACACGGGGGTCGCCCCCCCTTACACGGGGGTCGCCCCCCCCCTTACACGGGGGTCGCCTAAGACCATCAGAAAACACATATTCATAAAATAGCACCGCAAAAAAAAAAAAAAAATGGTTGGTTGGTCACCACAACATGAGGAGCTGTATTAAATGGTCGCGATACATGGTGAATGTTTCCTTTTTAATTAACATGAGATATTGTTTTTTAAAAGTTCTATGATAAATGCAATATGAGATAAGTGTTTTCAGTGATGTGAGGGAATTCCAAAGCAACGATTGGTCAAACGCTTCCCGAACTTGCACATCTGCCACGGTTGGCTCGTGGAAGAGCTCTGCGGCATCCGATTGGTTGACAGAGTAACGGTATTCTTGTTGTTGTCTCCAGTCCCCCAAACGAACAGTTGAACTCCGTGAGGTCAGATTTCTGGGGTCACGGCGTCTGCCGTGTGGGATGAGTAGCCCGGTTTAACGGGCAGGTGTCGAGGCACGTGCCGAAGAGGGGTCCTAAGATAACGGGACATTTGGTTGAGAGAGGGTAACAATAGCTCCCCCCCTCCCAAATCCGTTCTTTCCCTTTCTCTCCTCGGATACTCCATCAGAGAACGGAATAAAATACACGACCTGGTAATTAGATTAAACATGTTAATGACGCTCAGAGGATTTTGAAACCTGGAAACTAGGAACCCCATTTAACTGACAGATAGCCATCCACTTTTGGCTGAAAGAATATCACTGAATATAACAAGCAACTTCTAGATTCAAGTTCAACTCCTACATTCAAGTTTAACTTCTACATTCAAGTTAACTCCTACATTCAAGTTCAACTCCTACATTCAAGTTCAACTCCTACATTCAAGTTCAATTCCTAAATTAAAGTTCAACTTCTAGATTCAAGTTCAACTCCTACATTCAAGTTCAACTCCTACATTCAAGTTCAACTTCTACATTCAAGTTCAACTCCTACATTCAAGTTTAACTCCTAGATTCAAGTTCAACTCCTACATTCAAGTTCAACTGCTACATTCAAGTTCAACTTCTACATTCAAGTTCAACTCCTACATTCAAGTTCAACTCCTAGATTCAAGTTCAACTGCTACATTCAAGTTCAACTCCTACATTCAAGTTCAACTCCTACATTCAAGTTCAACTCCTACATTCAAGTTCAACTCCTACATTCAAATTCAACTCCTACATTCAAGTTCAACTGCTACATTCAAGTTCAACTGCTACATTCAAGTTCAACTCCTACATTCAAGTTTAACAAATCTACATTCAAGTTCAACTCCTACATTCATGTTCAACTTCTAGATTTAAGTTCAACTTCTAGATTCAAGTTCAACTCCTACATTCAAGTTCAACTCCTACATTCAAGTTCAACTTCTACATTCAAGTTCAACTCCTACATTCAAGTTTAACTCCTAGATTCAAGTTCAACTCCTACATTCAAGTTCAACTGCTACATTCAAGTTCAACTTCTACATTCAAGTTCAACTCCTACATTCAAGTTCAACTCCTAGATTCAAGTTCAACTGCTACATTCAAGTTCAACTCCTACATTCAAGTTCAACTCCTACATTCAAGTTCAACTCCTACATTCAAGTTCAACTCCTACATTCAAATTCAACTCCTACATTCAAGTTCAACTGCTACATTCAAGTTCAACTGCTACATTCAAGTTCAACTCCTACATTCAAGTTTAACAAATCTACATTCAAGTTCAACTCCTACATTCATGTTCAACTTCTAGATTTAAGTTCAACTTCTAGATTCAAGTTCAATTCCTACGTTCAAGATCAACTCCTCTATTCAAGTTCAAGTGGATAGTGTAATATGTAACCAGTGCTTAAAAGAATTGAGCTTCACTGTCGTAAAATACAACTTCTTTGTAGACTGACAATGGCTGCGGTCTCCATGGAAATGGAGAATCTGGATAAACGTATGACAATTGAATCTCGACCTCCCGCCAATCAGCTCAACGTGATTGCCATTATAATAATGTGGTACCATTGTGGTCAAGATGACGTCATGCGCTCGGATGTAGAGGTGGAGTCGTAATGTAGCATTGACTCTGTCGCCCTTGATGACGTCATAGATGTTGATCATTGTGTCTGACAGGCGAAGAGAGTGGCGGCTCATCGTATTGTAGTTTGTCTTTATTTGTAAATAGCATGGTAAAGATCATTGTAAATATCATTGTAAATATCATTGTAAATATCATGGTAAATATCATTGTAAATATCATTGTTCGTATCACTGTAAGTTTCATTGTAAATATCATTTTTAGTTTGGAGGCAAACACAATTTTGGAGTTAACACCATGAGGTCAAACAAGAAACAAAATTACCAGGGCGAGACACGGACGAGACCAGGGCGAGACCAGGGCGAGAATCGCGAGCCTGCCTGTTGCTCTTTGCTAAATGTCAGCTCAGATGAATTGTATGCGTTATTCATCCTTATGGCACGTCATTCAGACTTTTACCGGAAATTTGATCGAAAGAAATTTCGTCAACGGAAAATTGATCGACGGAAATTTGGTCGAATCTTTTTTTCAGTTCAGACTTTAAAATTTTCGTCAAATTTCTTTTTGAACGCACTATACTATAGAGTAAAACAAAATAATGCGTTCAAAAAGAAATTTGACGCAAAATGTTAACGTATAAACTAAAAAAATGATTCGAACAAATTTCCGTTCGATCAAATTTCCGTCGATCAATTTTCCGTCGACGAAATTTCTTTCGATCGAATTTCCGGATACGCATTCAGACATACGTTTATTAGGCCTTGAACAAGACTCAACCTTTCCACATAAAATCTCACACGGCAGGTCCTTAAAAACACCAGTTCAGTGTCGATATTAAGGAAATGTGTTGTTATTGTTGCCAGGGTTATAGTTATCACTGTAAAGAACAAATCCCATACCAAGTCACACTATAAAATGTTTTAGCAACGCGATATTTACTCAATCACAAAGTCACACTAAGATACCTTGTAACGGTATATTTACTCAATTACAAAGTCACACTAAGATACCTTGTAACGCTATATTTACTCAATTACAAAGTCACACTAAGATACCTTGTAACGCTATATTTACTCAAATACAAAGTCTAACTAAGATACCTTGTAACGCTATATTTACTCAATTACAAAGTCACACTAAGATACCTTGTAACGCTATATTTACTCAATTACAAAGTCACACTAAGATACTAAGATACCTTGTAACGCTATATTTACTCAATCACAAAGTCACACTAAGATACCTTGTATCGCTATATTTACTCAATCACAAAGTCACACTACTATCCCTGATGACGTTTTAAAGTCGAGGCACGCACCCCCCCCCCTTCAATGGGCACAAAGCACAAGTCGAGACAAGTCAAAGTTATCACCCATTGTTCCGCCCCTCCCTTACCCCCCCCCCCCCATGGGGTACGTTACCACCTGCCGCTCACCTCAGTAACGGCACGCGACTTCCGGTACGTGTACTCATAAAGAACTAACGGCACGCGCAAGGGGGGAACAACCGAAAAAGAGTGGCTTTCATCTGCCGGGGTGAACACCCTTACACCGGGGGCTCAGTTCAACAGAACTCCATGGGGACAGAGACATACCTTAACATTTATAAAAACTCACCATCTCTTCTAGCGTTTCCTGTGCCATTGTTTCCTGTCAAACTAACTGTTTTAATGCATACGTGAGATACTCAATGTTGTTAATCCAACTATGTTACATCGACTGAAATATAGTGTGTTACCTGCCACATCTATTTCAACGTTGTGTGGTTTATGGGGGTGTGTCGTGTGTGGGTGTGTGTGGTTTGTGGGTGTGTGTGGTTTGTGGGGGTGTGTGGTTTGTGGGGGTATGTGGTTTGTGTGGGGGTGTGTGGTTTGTGGGGTATGTGGTTTGTGGGTGTGTGTGGTTTGTGGGGGTATGTGGTTTGTGGGTGTGTGTGGTTTGTGGGTGTGTGTGGTGTGGTTGTTCAACAATGAGGTCAATCCGAGATATGATGTCATGTGTTGTTTCTCCCTTGTTCCCTTCCAAGCCAACTTTTCTTTCTATACAAGTGGACACATGACCACAATCAACATGGACACATGACCACAATCAACATGGACACATGACCACAATCATGAATGTCTTGTGTCATAAGCATTCACCTCTTGTCCCTTTAAAAAATAAACCATAGGGTAGAGACCGACCGAAAATGATTTTCTGATTTCGACCGAAACCGAAACTAAGCCGAAATTCGGTCGGTCTCTGCCATTAGGTTAAGTTAATGAAATATCACTATGTTAATAACAGTAATTATCATGAAACAAATGTACATAATTAAATTTTGATATTTTTGTTTAATATTTAGAAAATCAACTTTTAGAAGTGTGAAATATACAATAGCGGTAATAAACGAAGAGCTGCGTTCAAGGCTTGTGTAAAGGAATTAGTCGAACAAGGTATGGGGAAATATGTATTTTAAAAATATGTGAAATAAGAAAAGATATATAGGGAAATAGTGGACCAATAGTGAGACAGTATAATTTGATTGATTCCATGCGGTGAGATGGAGCAGAAAATCTAAATTAATTTGTTTTCATTCTTCACTCTCGATGGTGTATGAGTGCAGGGAATTAGTGCCGTCATGGTGCATTCTAAGATGTCCCCACGGCAGGTGTATGTCCTTATCTAAGTAGCGTCATATCAGTAGCACGGGGTAGGTAACAAAAAACATCGAATTAAATGTAATCTTTTTTTGTGAGGTCGACCTGGTTCCGGTTTCATTCCCGAACGGCATCTGTCTGTGGTATTGGTACGCGTGGGGGGACAAGTGTGGTCGGGTGCACGGGGGGGGGGGGGGGAGGGTTTCCGAAGGTGGGTGGGGTACGAGGGTGGGTGGGGGGACATCAAGAAGTCCATTTGAGGTCTTTGTTACACGGCACGTGCCGTTATGTTATTTATAGCTATTCCCGCCAACCCCACCCCATTCACACAAGCCCCCCCCTCCACTCCACGTTGTATCCTAACTGGGTTTACTATTGCTGAGTTATCGAAATAATAAATGGTCGTCTGAAACATGGGGGTGGTGCCCTGCTGTGGTGCCCTGCTGTGATGCCCGGCTGTGCCTGTATCACAATGCTGATGCTCTTTTTTTATATTTAAAGGAAAAAAAAACCTTTTTAACAGGACTTTTTAACGGGTTCGCGTGGCCCGGGGGGAGGGGGGGTTGCGTGGGGCGTGTGGCGTATTGCTGTATCGCAATTTGAAGATTGTTTTGTAGCGTCATGTAAGGTGAGGTCGCGCCGGTGAAGCGCCGGGTTTACGGGGCAGGTGGTTCTGCTTGACAAAGCTTCATCTATTACAACTCCAACAAAAAGAAGAAAAAGAATTGGCTGCCAATAAGCAATCCTCTACGTCTATATTGCTTGGATGGTGGTGTTGTTTTGTTATTGGTAAAAAAAACAACTAATTGAAATGGCGCTATTGGTTAGGTCGTATATTTGTTTACCATTTCAGGAGAGTCGGAACAAACCATGGCTAAAGTGTAACAACAAACAATGGCTAAAGAGTAACAACAAACAAGGCTAAAGTGTAACAACAAACTAAGGCTAAAGTGTCGGAACAAACCATGGCTAAAGTGAAGAAACAATTATGGTTAAAGTGGAAAACAAACCATGGCTAAAGTGTAACAACAAACTATGGCTAAAGAGTAACAACAAACCATGGCTAAAGTGTAACAACAAACTATGGCTAAAGAGTAACAACAAACTATGGCTAAAGTGTAACAACAAACCATGGCTAAAGTGTAACAACAAACTATGGCTAAAGTGTCGGAACAAACCATGGCTAAAGTGAAGAAACAAATTATGGTTAAAGTGGAAAACAAACTATGGCTAAAGAGTAACAACAAACCATGGCTAAAGTGTAACAACAAACTATGGCTAAAGAGTAACAACAAACTATGGCTAAAGTGTAACAACAAACCATGGCTAAAGTGTAACAACAAACTATGGCTAAAGTGTCGGAACAAACCATGGCTAAAGTGAAGAAACAAATTATGGTTAAAGTGGAAAACAAACCATGGCTAAAGAGTAACAACAAACCATGGCTAAAATGTAACAACAAACTATGGCTAAAGAGTAACAACAAACTATGGCTAAAGTGTAACAACATACCATGGCTAAAGTGTAACAACAAACAATGGCTAAAGAGTAACAACAAACAAGGCTAAAGTGTAACAACAAACTAAGGCTAAAGTGTCGGAACAAACCATGGCTAAAGTGAAGAAACAATTATGGTTAAAGTGGAAAACAAACAATGGCTAAAGTGTAACAACAAACTATGGCTAAAGAGTAACAACAAACCATGGCTAAAGTGTAACAACAAACTATGGCTAAAGAGTAACAACAAACTATGGCTAAAGTGTAACAACAAACCATGGCTAAAGTGTAACAACAAACTACGGCTAAAGTGTCGGAACAAACCATGGCTAAAGTGAAGAAACAAATTATGGTTAAAGTGGAAAACAAACTATGGCTAAAGAGTAACAACAAACCATGGCTAAAGTGTAACAACAAACTATGGCTAAAGAGTAACAACAAACTATGGCTAAAGTGTAACAACAAACCATGGCTAAAGTGTAACAACAAACTATGTCTAAAGTGTCGGAACAAACCATGGCTAAAGTGAAGAAACAAATTATGGTTAAAGTGGAAAACAAACCATGGCTAAAGAGTAACAACAAACCATGGCTAAAATGTAACAACAAACTATGGCTAAAGAGTAACAACAAACTATGGCTAAAATGTAACAACAAACCATGGCTAAAGTGTAACAACAAACTATGGCTAAAGAGTAACAACAAACCATGGCTAAAGTGTAACAACAAACTATGGCTAAAGAGTAACAACAAACTATGGCTAAAGTGTAACAACAAACCATGGCTAAAGTGTAACAACAAACTATGGCTAAAGTGTCGGAACAAACCATGGCTAAAGTGAAGAAACAAATTATGGTTAAAGTGGAAAACAAACCATGGCTAAAGAGTAACAACAAACCATGGCTAAAGTGTAACAACAAACTATGGCTAAAGAGTAACAACAAACTATGGCTAAAGTGTAACAACATACCATGGCTAAAGTGTAACAACAAACTATGGCTAAAGAGTAACAACAAACCATGGCTAAAGTGTAACAACAAACTATGGCTTAAGTGTCGAAACAAACCATGGCTAAAGTGAAGAAACAAACTATGGATAAAGTGGAAATCAAACCATGGCTAAAGAGTAACAACAAACCATGGCTAAAGTGAAGAAACAAACTATGGTTAAAGTGGAAAACAAACCATGGCTAAAGTGTAACAACAAACTATGGCTAAAGAGTAACAACAAACTATGGCTAAAGTGAAGAAACAAAATATTGTTAAAGTGAAAAACAAACCATGGCTAAAGAGTAACAACGAACTATGGCTAAAGAGTCGGAACAAACCATTGCAAAAGTGAAGAAACAAATTATGGTTAAAGTGGAAAACAAACCATGGCTAAAGAGTCGGCATAAACTATGGCTAAAGAGTCGAAGAAAAACCATGGCTAATTTGACGTAGCAAACGTATGCTTAAGTGGCGTAACAAGCAATGGCAAAAGTGACGTAACACACCATGGCTACAGGTACTTAACAAAGCATGGCTTCAGTGATGTAACACACCATGGCTAAAGTGACTGACCAAACCTGAGCTGCAGAGAATAAACACAAAAATTTGTATAACTTAAGATTCTATTTTTTTCTGTTGTTCGTGAAAAGTTTTAGTCCAACGAGAAAAACCATTTTGGACATATGTTTACCTGTATTACGGACCGTTATGAATTGAGAATTTAATCTCTTAATTTTAGACTATGACTCGTTCTAGAAACGGTCCATAATAAAGGACGATACCAACATTTAAAGATAATAACAAATACGACGACAATCAAGGCCAGAGCTAATTACAATTAATAACTTTTTAATTTGTGAACTTCAAGTAAATAATAACAGCAAGAGAAATATTATTAAAATTATAAACTTACAGATTTTCTGGTACCGGTACTGTATATAAAAATACAATGAGCTCAAAATTGTATGAGGAAATAGAAATCTCTACACACAACAAAGTATGACGTAGCATGTCTCGTGATCAAAACAAAATCTCTCCCTCTCTCTATCGGTCAGCCCTTTTTATAGGCATTTCCTACTAAGGTCTCTCGAACCACCTAACACATTGTTTTGCCTTCCCGTTTTATCCAGAATCTTCTATTATTTTCGACAGTTCTCCTGACTAGAATTTATGTTGTAAATAAGGTTTTTCTAGCCACACTTCAAAGGCGGTCACGAGAGTTCACGAGGGGTCATGCACGTGGGACGCGAGATAGGTGTGCTAAGAACACGTCATCCTTCATAACAACCTGTTATAACTGAGACAATGGGAACCACTCAAATGTCGCCGCCAATCACAGTGTTTGACATCTTTTGGCTCCCTGCGTCATTCTACAGGGAGCTGTGGCGCGCAATATCGTGGTGGATTTACTTTAAACAATAACATTGTAGCGGTGTCACATCAACGACATATATATATATATATAACTTTTAAGATGACTTTCTTTCGACGACAAGTTTAATAAACTGAATGAAAAGTAAATAATACTATTCCTTAGCATTCATTACCACAATTCTGTGCAAAGGGGTTGTAAGCTACTCTTTGAATCCAAAAGGTTCCAATTAAATGTAAAATAAAATTAAAAGTTATGTTGGTTTCCTTCAAACAATATTTTAAAAAAAAATTTTTGCACAGACTTTCTTTGCGTAATGAATGTTGATACAACTCTTCTCTACCTTATAGTGCGTTTAAACTCGTCTTCGAAATCATTATATTTTAGTATAAAAATGTAAATCTGTAAATGATCCAGGAAAGAATAATTGTTTTTTTTATAAAAAGCTTACAAAATCCCGTGTATAGTGACATAGCTCTTTACCCAGCAGGCGTAGTGACATAGCTCTTTACCCAGCAGACATTGAAAACTTAAGAATCGAACGACTGCTTGCCATCCGTTGATCAGTCTGTCAAATTACCCGACCCCAACCCCCTCCCCTCACCATCCCACCCCATCCCATAATCCTACACTTGAGACCGATGATTATTATAAGCGGAAAAAAAAGGGGGGGGTGGTTGTTTTAATCACATTTTCTTACTGTTCCATCCCTCACCACTCCACCCCTTCTCCCTTGGCCTAGCATACCAGAGCTGTACTTTTGTGTCATCAATTCAGATGCGACCCTACAGGTCAGCACGAGGAAGACTGAATCGACCGAGCGAGAGGATCGCGTGTGACAACACAAACCTTATGCTGCAAACAACACCACCCCACCCCCCAACCCCAAAAAAAAAAATGCATCTACGAGTAGAAAGAAAGTCTTTAATACAAAGACTCCGAACTGCTACCTAGGAGTACATCTGATTAGAAGATTTCTTCTTGGAGATACGGGCTCTTTAAATGCAACTAAATTTAACAAACACCATCTCATGAATCGGGGTTTGTGTGGGGAGGGGGAGTTTGCAGCGGCAAGCGCCCATTGAGTTTTTACAGCTAACGAAAGATCGTATGAACGATAACAGGTTTTTTTTATGCCTTGTTATTGTATTAAGTGAGTTCAAAGAGCTAGGCTTTAATTGCTGTTGCGGCAATAGTAATACTTTGATTGTGAATAGGAATCTCATGCTGCATAGCTTGCAGGCTTTCAATGCTTTGAGAAATCACATACAGGTATTCTGTCAACCCAACTATTTATCGTGATTCAAACGAATAATGCAACACTACAGGAAGTGAAAACTGCTGTCAAGTGAAAACCCAGTATTGCATGTATGATGTACTCGATGTGAATCACAACATGCTGTTCCGGTGCCAGGACAGGTGATCAGTGGTTAGTGAATGGAACATGAGCCGAAGAGGAGGCTAGAGATATTCTAGGGAAGATATGTTACTTTACAAAAAAGTAAGACAAAATAATGGCTACCGTCACACTGTATTAATATTACACCGAAATTTTAGACTGACATACGAGACCAAATTCGATAGAAAAAAAAAAGCAATCGCACAAACAAAGTGCAGATGTTAACAGTAGCTAAGTCAAAGTATAACATAATCGGCGCTCCATGGATGCGTTCCAAAGAATTTGTGTCGAAATTAAATTATGTATTAAAAAAATCTATAGAATAGTCCGATTCAGTGGCGTAGCGAGCTTAACTCGCGCCCGGGGCACAATCCATTTTTAGCGACCCCCCTTCCCTATTCGAAAACCATACAATATTAAATGTAAAATATACCATTTGGCGCCCCTTTGTGAGTAGCGCCCGGGACATGATGCCGCCATTGCCCCCCCTCGCTACGCCACTGGTCCGATTGATGCCTCGAGAGAGGAAGAAAAAAGCCAAAATAAAAAAGTCGGCTGCAATCGAGTCGTTAATTACGCGAGGATGGCTAATGAAGGCTTCTATTTGATGTTTTGCTGTGCCCTTTGTGCGCTCTACGTCACAGAAGTTGTCGGGACATTCATTGAGTCGGTGTCATAACGCCTACGGGACTCCATCTCCGGGTTTGATTTTGGCATCCAAGTTTAACGAGTCCCAGTTCACCGGGGGGGGGGGGGGTGCTGGTGTTGCTTTTGTTTGTCTAAACTTTTTCTGAGGATTAAACAATAGTCAAATAAAGTCAAGTTTGACGACACCGATAATCAAAGAGAGTGGCTGCTTAAAATCAAATGTTGCAATGTGAGAACATTGTCAGGCAAATTTCTCTACCGAAAAGTCCGTATCGTCCTGTCAATCTAAAATATCTACAAAATACGGTGGCAATGTTTTTAGCCTGAACAATGTAATAACTCTTACCCATGGTGCTGTACTAAGTAATGTTATAGTAGGCAATGTCTGCTCTATGAGTGGCTTTAATTTGTGCTATGTGTAGCAATGCTTGTGCTATGTGTATCAATGCTTGTGCTATGTGTATCAATGCTTGTGCTATGTGGAGCAATGCTTGTGCTATGTGGAGCAATGCTTGTGCTATGTGGAGCAATGCTTGTGATATGTGTATCAATGCTTGTGCTATGTGTAGCAATGCTTGTGCTATGTGTATCAATGCTTGTGCTATGTGTAGCAATGCTTGTGCTATGTGGAGCAATGCTTGTGCTATGTGGAGCAATGCTTGTGCTATGTGTAGCAATGCTTGTGCTATGTGGAGCAATGCTTGTGATATGTGGAGCAATGCTTGTGCTGTGTGGAGCAATGCTTGTGATATGTGGAGCAATGCTTGTGCTGTGTGGAGCAATGCTTGTGATATGTGGAGCAATGTTTGTGATATTTGGAGCAATGTTTAATATTTTGTCTATGTGGAAACAACTGACAGAGGAGAGAAGATGGTGCACCACCTTAGCCCGTAACCGACACTTCCTTGATGCTTCAATCAAATATCACTTCTCTAAAAGAATTCTATGAAGGAAAAATATTATTTTTTAATGTTCAAAAGTCAATCCTTCTCGTCCTGACTTGGTACAAAATGGCTTCCACATTCCCCATATTGATCCGTCACATTAAGATATTAACATTTACCATTTCCTGCCCCACAAAAATTTTCCACGGAAAGTAGTATCATTCGGCTATATTTTATGACTATTTCCTCTTGTTGATAGTGGAGTTTACAATTAAGTTTTCAGCAATAAATTTTAACATGTTATAAATTATGAAGAGTTTTTTTTTTTATATATCTTTTAAACCACAAGTCAAGCTGACGTCATCAAAGAGAAAACAATTCTGGCGTGGGTGTCTTGCAAGATCTGTAATCAAAGAGAAATCAATTCTGGCGTGGGTGTCTTGCAAGATCTCTAATCAAAGAGAAAACAATTCTGGCGTGGGTGTCTTGCAATCAAAGAGAAAGACGTTCAAGACTTGCTATTTGTCGTAGACTTACGAATGCGCTCAACAGAAACTCTGTAAGGAGCAATCTTTGCTGAAAGATCAGTGCTCCAAACTAGCTGAATATACTTTTATATTTGTCTTCATGTCTAAGAAAATTCAATACATTAAAACAGGCCTGCACAACATACGGCCCGTGGGCCACATGCGGCCCGCCGACACCCACTTTATGGCACGCGAATCCACGAAATATTCTTGATTCTTAATATCTTTTTAATATCTCTCCCCCCCCCCCCCCGGCCCTATTTTCTTTTGGCCCGCACAAGTCCTGCCCTATTTTCTTTTGGCCCGCACAAGTCCTGCCCTATTTTCTTTTGGCCCGCACAAGTCCTGCCCTATTTTCTTTTGGCCCGCACAAGTCCTGCCCTATTTTCTTTTGGCCCGCACAAGTCCTGCCCTATTTTCTTTTGGCCCGCACAAGTCCTGCCCTATTTTCTTTTGGCCCGCACAAGTTTTTCATAAGTATTACTGCCCGCCTTACATTGTGAGTTTTGAAGGCCTAAATTACATTCCCACACGAAGTGTTCTTCTGTTTCGCGGTTCAGTGAATAGCTTGAACTATACAAACCATGCAGATTTTGTATTTCTTCTCCCTTTCTTATGTTCCAAAATAACAAGTCTAATTTGCGTTGAAAACCCTGTTAAAGCTGTTACAGATATTGTCCGGTGAAGTTTTATTTCTAATGCAGTGTAACTAAGGCGGTGTTTTATACTCTAGGATTAGTTTTGGATTAAATGTATGGATGCCTCGTTGTATTGGCGTAATTTCATTTGAACGTTTTTTTCCTCCATTTACCTGTTACCTAAGCAGCATGTCATTTCATCTATCTGTCACCTAACCAGCATGTCATTTTAACTATCTGTCACCTAATCAGCATGCCATTTCATCCCCCTGTCACCCAATCAGCATGTCATTTTAATCTATCTATCTGTCACTCAATCAGCATGCCATCTTATCTCCCTGTCAACCAATCAGCATGTCATTTAATCTATCTGTCACATAATCTGCATGCCATTTCATCTCCCTGTCACCCAATCAGCATGTCATTTTAATCAATCTGTAACCTAATCAGCATGCCATTTTATCTATCTGTCACTTAATCAGCATGTCATTTAATCTCCCTGTAACCTAATCAGCATGCCATTTTATCTCCCTGTCACCCAATCAGCATGCCATTTTAATCTAACTGTCACCCAATCAGCATGTCATTTTAAACTAACTGTCACCCAATCAGCATGTCATTTTAATCTAACTGTCACCCAATCAGCATGCCATTTCATCTCCCTGTCACCCAATCAGCATGTAATTTTAATCAATCTGTAACCTAATCAGCATGCCATTTTATCTCCCTGTCACCTAATCAGCATGTCATTTTAATTTATCTGTCACCTAATCAGCATGCCATTTTATCTATCTGTCACCTAATCAGCATGCCATTTTATCTATCTGTCACCCAATTAGCATGTCATTTAATCTATCTGTCACCCAATTAGCATGCCATTTTGTCTCCCTGTCACCCAATCAGCATGTCACTTTAATCTATCTGCCACCCAATCAGCATGCAATTTTGTCTCCCTGTCACCCAATCAGCATGTCATTTTAATCTCCCTGTCACCCAAACAGCATGTCACTTTAATCTATCTGTCACCCAATCAGCATGTCATTTCATCTCCCTGTCACCCAATCAGCATGCCATTTTATCTATATGTCATGTAATCAGCATGTCATTTTAATTTATCTGTCACCTAATCAGCATGCAATTTTATCTATATGTCACCTAATCAGCATGCCATTTTATCTATATGCCACCTAATCAGCATGCCATTTTATCAATCTGTCACCTAATCAGCATGCCATTTTATCTATTTGTCACCTAATCAGCGTGCCATTTTATCTATATGTCACCTAATCAGCATGTCATTTTAATCTATCTGTCACATAATCAGCATGCCATTTCATCTCCCTGTCACCCAATCAGCATGTCATTTTAATCTATCTGTCACCCAATCAGCATGCCATTTTATCTCCCTGTCACCCATTCAGCATGTCACTTTAATCTATCTGTCACCCAATCAGCATGCCATTTATCTTTATGTCACCTAATCAGCATGTCATTTTATCTATATGTCACCTAATCAGCATGCCATTTAATCTATATGTCACCTAATCAGCATGTCATTTGATCTATATTTCACCTAATCAGCATGTCATTTTATCTATATGTCACCTAATCAGCATGTCATTTTATTGGACACCACACTTATACGAGATAAGAATCTTTGCGGGGTTTGAAATATAAGAAATGAAAAAGAAGATTGGATTAGGGAGATTGGATCAAGGATATTGGATCAAGGAGATTGGTTCAAGGAGATTGGATCAGGGAGATTGGTTCAAGGAGATTGGTTCAATGAGATTGGTTCAAGGAGATTGGATCAGGGAGATTGGTTCAAGGAGATAGGTTCAAGGAGATTGGATCAATGAGATTGGTTCAATGAGATTGGTTCAAGGAGATTGGTTCAAGGAGATTGGATCAAGGAGATTGGATCAGGGAGATTGGATCAGGGAGATTGGATCAAGGAGATTGGATCAGGGAGATTGGTTCAATGAGATTGGTTCAATGAGATTGGATCAAGGAGATTGGTTCAAGGAGATTGGATCAAGGAGATTGGTTAAATGAGATTGGTTCAAGGAGATTGGTTCAAGGAGATTGGATCAGGGAGATTGGATCAGGGAGATTGGATCAAGGAGATTGGATCAGGGAGATCGGATCAAGGAGATTGGATCAAGGAGATTGGTTCGAAGAAACAAAATGGAATAAATACAAAAATATAAAGTAAGAAAGACAAAGAGAAAAACGAGATAATGTGACGTCAGGGGAAAGGAAATGACAAAACAGACGATGCTACTGAGATTCTTTAATGACAGAAAGACGTATTCTAAATTTAAAATTTTAAAATTTAAAATTAAAAAAAAAAACACACAAAAAAATACAGAGCTATCGTGAAAGAGACACTAGGAGGGCGTGGGGAAATTGGGTCCTTTAAATCTGCTGAAAACTGCCGTGTCTTTGACACGTGACGCCCCCTTAAAAGTAACCGTGGTCACTTCATGCCCATCTGCACAGTAGTTCGCTGATGTCATGACGGACGTTGCAAATAGCCGCGTCACATGTCCTTGAATACAACAGATCCACGTGCAGTGTGTCCGGCGATCCCTGGCCATTGTCAACACGCTGCTGCTGCTCATCTCGGCGGCGCGGTCGGAACGTCTGTGCCATCACGGCAATATGGCGCACATTTCGTCTATTAAATGTACCTCAGCTGCACGGCCTCAGCGCGTCACGCAGTGAAAGTGACATGTCGCGGGGGTGGGGGGGGGGGCGCTGCAGACGGTGTTGGTGAAATTGCCTGCTTTTGTTACGTGTTTCGTGATTTTGCGTGCCAAGTCTTTAGGAGACAATGAGTGCCGTCTGCTATTGTTGTTGTTTTTGTCGTCTGCAGACAACTGGAGCAGGCGGCAGTCTGGAATCCGAAACGGGCTGAAATTTTAAACTCTAACATTTCAGGTGAATGGATAATTGGGGACATTTATAGAATGGTTCAATTTCTTAAATTTAAGGCGGTGAAATTGGATTTAAGCGAGGGTCAAGGTTACTATGATGAAACGCCCTGGGTGCGCAATAAATGCAATATTGCAGATATAAAGCAGCACTTGTCAACGAGATATATGAAAAGAAAGTCTCGGTTGGACGTGTTAAAAAAAAGTATTGGTTGGACGTCTTAAAAGAAAGTAATGGTTGGACGTCTTAAAAAAAAGTATTGGTTGGATGTCTTAAAAGAAAGTATTGGTTGGACGTCTTTAAAGAAAGTATTGGTTGGACGTCTTAAAAGAAAGTATTGGTTGGACGTCTTAAAAGAAAGTATTGGTTGGAGGTCTTAAAAGAAAGTATGGGTTGGACGTCTTAAAAGAAAGTATTGGTTGGACGTCTTAAAAGAAAGTATTGGTTGGACGTCTTAAAAGAAAGTATTGGTTGGACGTCTTAAAAGAAAGTATGGGTTGGACGTCCTAAAAGGTCTTCTAATTTAAAACTTTGAACTGATATTCACTTGACGCACACCCTTCTGCAAATTGATGCTAATGAAAACTTCAAAATAAAAGCAATGCTCATTCATTTAAATTGAAGGGAAAAAAAGGGGGGGGGGGGCTAAAACAACCTCTTAAGAGAGCATGAGACAATTCATGAATGATATTAGTGGAATAAAAACACGCATTTTTAACAGGGCTTAATTCCATTATGTTTGAGGCCATACTTCTGTAAAAATCCGTTTAAATGGGAAGTTTTTCCAATGACTTCTGTCAGTCAATAAGTCGCTCAACAGGGGGTTTAAAGTAATGCAATGCTATCCCTCACTTGCAGAAGTGAGCTTATGAATTTTTGCGAATACGGTTAGGAACATCACCGGGATTTATGACACAGCTTTAAGACCGAATGGACTAATACCAGAAGTGGGGGAGTCGCTCCCTTGACTGGAACGCTCCTGTGTCAGGTATGTGTCTGGCGTGCCAAAGACAAGGGCACTCTCCTATGTAAGCCGAAGTGTTAATTGGATTCCCCCGGTCTTGAAGTCGCCGCCATGCTCCTTGAGATAACATGGATTGATAACCCCTGTGACGCCTGGGAGGTAGCGTTGAATTGTTACCAACCAATGAACGCAAGTTAAGTTCGGTAATTCACCAATTCACCGGTTCTCAGCCCTCCTAATGCCGCGACCCTTTAATACAGTTCCTCATGCTGTGGCGACCCCCCCCCCCCAACCACAAAATTATTTTCTTTGCTGCTTCATAACTGTTGGTATATGTGTTTTCCGATGGTCTTAGGTGACCCCTGGGAAAGGGTCGTGCGACCCCCAAAGGGATCGCGACCCACATGTTGAGAACCGCTGCACTAACCGGTACCCGAAAGTCCCGTGATGTTTGTAATTGTGAGTTGGGGGGGTTGGGGGTGGGGGTGAATCGGTGTATCGGTAGATAGGTGTGTGGGTGGGTTGGTGTATGGGGTGGAGGGTTTGTGTGTGGGTTGACTGATGGTGATTGGGTGCGTTGTGTTTGTAGGGGTAGAAGGTTGTGTGGGCTGGTTGGATGGTGTTAGGACGGATGGCTGTCAGGACGGATGGCTGTCAGGACGGATGGTGTTAGGACGGATGGTGTTAGGACGGATGGTGTTAGGACGGATGGTGTTAGGACGGATGGTGTTAGGACGGATGGCTGCGCGGGTGGAAGGGGTGGCTTAGTGAATGAACGAATAACTAAGTCGATGGCTGAGTAATTGTAATGGTCGGTTAGAGAGACAGGGGGGAGGGTGTTGGGTTGGGGGTGGGGATTAATAGATGAATGATGTCGGTGGAGATATGAGCGAATGAATGTGTGTGTGGGGGGTGGCGGTAGATAAACATAAACATTCAGTGTCACACTGTGTTGGAATCCATATATGGATATGTGGGTGAGTGTGTGTGCGGATGTGTTGTTCGGTGTGCGTGTGGATGTGTGGGTCGTTTTGCGGATAGATGTGTGGGCAACTGTGCAGGTGGATGTGTGGGTAAATGTGATGGTGAGTGTGCGTGCGGTGTGCGGATGTGTTGTTCGGCGTGCGTGTGGATGTGTCGGTCATTTTGCGAATCGACGTGTGGGTAACTGTGCAGGTGGATGTGTGGGCAATTGTGATGGTGGATGTGTGGGTAAATGTGGGTGTAGATGCATGGGAAAAAGCTACCACTGCATTACGTAACAAGATGCAAAACAAAAGGGGGGGGGGGCAGGGGTGAGATGCTAGCAGAATTATTTGAATCTCAGGCGGAGTCGCCTGTCAGTTTTCTATCTATTACCAACGATGTTTCGCTGGAGGTTGAATTCCATTATGGAATGTGCGGGGGTGTAGTGATCTGTCTTACCCTCCTCTCCACCTCGAACGGATTTCAAAACACATCCTATCTCTCCGAGGTCGTCACCACATCAGCAGTTCTGACTGACATATCCACATTTTTGTTGCGCTGTTAAGATCTCCTTCAGATGTCACGTGACAGTGTTTACCTCCTTTTCAAAGTTTTAAAGACAAGTCAACCAGGAAGGTGAGGGTGTTTAATTCATACTTCAACATGAAATCTCTCAAACGAACCCCTTCCCCACCCCTCCCTCTCCTCTCCTTCTCTCTCTCTCTCTCCAGTGATCCGTATCATCCCCTCCTTCTATTCCTAACTTATTTTTTGATCAAATTCATTGTTATGTCACGTTAACACCTAAAAGAATTAAGTGTGTCTCTTACGAGCGCTCTTAACACCAAGTGGACAATCCGTTGTGTGTTTCACACTATGTAACGAAATGGAGGTGATACTGTTCCCACCTGAAGTGATTCCCCCCTCCCCCGCCCTTGAATTCTATATTTGGGCAACCCACGTTGAGAACCCTTGTAATTGAGATACCAGAGAGGCTTTGGTTTGTGTATGTTGTTATCGTTATGAAAACTGTACACCCCTGAAAAATATCCACACAATTTTATCAGTCACTTCAAATGAAAGTACAAATATCATGTTCAGTGTGGGACTCCATTGGCTGACACACACACCCACACACATACACACCCACACAACCACACCGGAAACGTCACTGGTTTGGACCGGGTAGTTTATCATCGGTACATGTTCTTGGTCTGGAAATTGTGGATGGTGTTCCTTTAGAAAAAACACTTAATACAAAGTGAAAATGAAACCTGTTGAGGTCCCCCCCCCCCCTTGTGAGTGCGTTAAACGACGGCATGATTTACCCCCTACGCCCCACCTAAACCCCCTAAACATCATATGAACCTCATAAAACCTCTTCAACCTATAACGATTTTGTTACTCCTTTTTTATCACTAATTGCTCCCTTGAATTTTGTCTCGCGTTGGAGTTTTAAGTAACGAATATTTACGACTCCGGATCGTCTACTCAGATATGCTATGCCATAGACTTCTTACATACGATGACATTTGACAGATACCTTCTGTCTACACCTGACATACTCTTGACATTTCAAAATCCCCCCCCCCCCCCCAAACAGCCGAACATTGTGAATGTTTGTTATGCGGTTCGCCGTGTTTGATCCAATGTACGTACACCGCATATTGACCTCGTCCCTTGTGAAACACATCTTGGAAATGGGATTTCCGGTGTTGATCACCTGACAGATGGCAGGTTGCTTTTTTTCTTACCTGCGTCTCTTAGGACCTTACTGACTCCGTACAGTAGGTTCAGACATTTAACGCAAACCTCTTCTAAACAACTTACAACTCGTGAACATTTTTTTTTTAGAACGCCCTTGCCCGGATTCAATTAGGAGGTAGGAACTTCAATTAAATTTATTTGCATATCATAATAATTCGCGAATATTATAAGCTATATTAGGGTACAGAAACAAAAAATATTAGACTCCCTTAGCAATCTAGACAATCCTTTATAAAAAGTCGGCCTAAATCTTCGTAGATCTAGCTTAGATGGTTCTTTAAATTATTGTTCCTGGATTGGCCCCCACTCGCTGAGTTGTTCAAACCTTTGAATTGCGAAAAATGAAGAAACTATTCTATGTTCTTTTTTCCGCTGAGGTTTTGCCGTCGGCCTCTAAGGGTTATAATCTCATCGAGTTTAGAACCCCAGACTAACCGAATAACTTATAGGTCACAGTTCTAAGAAATGGCATTTCCTTTGATATCACGACGATATCTGAGACTGTTCATAATGTGGCCCTCCGCGGCCCGCTATGTATCTAGAATGATCGATGCTCATGTTGGTGGAATCAGCCCATTAATTGGTCTATTAGAACTCCAGGCTCCAGAATCAGCCATTAATTGGTCTATTAGAACTCCAGGCTCCAGAATCAGCCATTAATTGGTCTATTAGAACTCCAGGCTCCAGAATCAGCCATTAATTGGTCTATTAGAACTCCAGGCTCCAGAATCAGCCATTAATTGGTCTATTAGAACTCCAGGCTCCAGAATCAGCCATTAATTGGTCTATTAGAACTCCAGGCTCCAGAATCAGCCAAAAAATCGGTCTAATTAAACTCAAGGCGTCCAGATCTATTATAAAATTATGCACAAAACCCTTTAAAATTGCATGCCAACCCAACTGACTACCAAGTGTTGCATGCCAACCCAACTACCAAGTGTGGCATGCCTACCTTATGTTGCATGCCAACCCACCTACCAAGTGTTGCATGCCAACCCACCTACCAAGTGTTACATGCCAACCAACCTACTAATGTTAAAAGCATTCAAATACATTTGTTTTTATCTAGCTCGATGCCTTCAATTGTCTTCACTGAAACTCTTTGCAAACTTCTAACCTAATTGCATGACTGTAAGAATTGAATTCGTTACACAGCTAGCCACTATACCGTCACTTTCGATTCAATCAGCATGTAAATTTATTCAGTGTCCATTCTAGTGGGTTGCTGCCAGGGCCGGATTAAGCCATTTTAGTGCCCAATGCACAAACCCACATAGGTGCCCCTTTCTGCCCAGGGCCCCTGATCTTTGTTCACAAAAATATTTCTTGAGGACTTGTGGTGCCCTCAAACGCTTGGTGCCCAAGGCACGTGCCTTGTTTGCCTAATGGTTAATCCAGCCCTGGTTGCTGCCTAGGCTGCTGTGATCCACCTGCCATGATTGAATTATTCTAGACTAGTTACCCAAACCGCAAGTGCAATCTAAATCTGGTCTCGATCCCATAAACTTTGTCCGTCTGATTACAAGGATTTTTATAAAACATTTAAAAGCAATTATTTAAAATATTTTCCCACGCCACAGAGAGCTAAACTTTGACACACAACGTTCACTATGTGAAGAATTCAATTTCTTGAAAGTAAATTCAAATCAGGTTCACGAAATTCATTGCATTTTAACCTGATCCAATCAAAGGATTCAATCAATGTTCAATCAATGATTCAATCAATGTTTCAATCAATGTTCAATCAATGATACAATCAAGTAGAAATGCGATGCAAGTAAAAATAAACGATGCTTTTTTTTTTCCATTGTAAAAAGATTTAATCTCTAAGCTCTAAGTTATAATGTCTAAGGGGCATAAATAACCCGAGTATGTAATCATCAAACGATATCCGCAGTTCAGCAGAAGCTGCCGTAGTTATACACTGTGTTTAGCAGACGCTGCCGTAGTTATACACTGTGTTTAGCAGACGCTGCCGTAGTTATACACTGTGTTTAGCTGACGGTGCCGTAGTTATACACTGTCAAAGCAACAACGATACCAGAAGCGAGAACAGCCGTTGAAATCTGCTGAGGCGGGCAACTGCGGTGCGGATCGACCCGGGACTTTGCGTCATTTTTCACGAATATTTTTGCAAGTGCCTAGTGACTTCCTGTTTTTTACTTTGGTTTTTTCCCACAAGTTACGGAGGCAGGTCTTCTTTCCCTGTAATTTTCATGACGTGTCTTATCTCAAGGTGGTAACCAGTAGATTTTCTGGACCAGGGACGAACATATAAAAACTAGTACTCTAGAACAGTGTTTCCCAAAGTCGTCTGCGCGGACCGGCATCGGTCCTGCAAGCCTATATTTGTCAGTCCGCACAATATTAATAAAGCCAATTAATTAATACATTAATTTTTTAAATGTATAAATCTAGCAACGGCCCCCTGCGTAATTTCAAAAATTTTCCAACAGTTCGTTAAAGTTAAACGTTTGGAAACAACTGGTCTAAAACTTACAATAATCGTCAAATTATTGTTTCATCCATTAAACAAGTGTAATGAGACTGTGTGTTAATCGGTATACCAAACACCTCCACCACTGGCACGTCAATTTCTGTCTCCCACCTCAATCTCTGCATACCACCTCAAACTCTTCCTACCAACTCAATCTCTGCCTACCACCTCAATGTCTGCCTACCACTTCAATCTCTGCCTACCGCCTCAATCTCTGCCTACCACCCCAATCTCTGCCTATCACCTCAATCTCTGCCTACCACCTCAAACTCTTCCTACCACCTCAATCTCTGCCTACCACCTCAATGTCTGCCTACCACTTCAATCTCTGCCTACCACCTCAATCTCTGCCTACCACCTCAATCTCTGCCTACCACTTACATCTCTGCCTACCAAATCAATCTTTGTCTACAACCTCAATCTCTGCCTACCACATCAATCTCTGCCTACCACATCAATATCTGCCTACCACATCAATCTCTGACTACCACCTCAATCTCTGCCTATCACCTCAATCTCTGCCTACCACTTCAATCTCTGCCTACCACTTCAATCTCTGCCTACCACATCAATCTCTGTCTACCACCTCAATCTCTGCCTACCACATCAATCTCTGCCTACCATGTCAATCTCTGCCTAACACCTCAATCTCTTCCTACCACTTCAATCTCTGCCTACCACATCAATCTAGGCCTATCACCTCAAACTCTGCCTACCACCTCAATCTCTTCCTACCACGTCAATCTGTACCTACCACGTCAATCTCTACCTACCACCTAAATCTCTGCCTATCATCTCAATTCATTCCTACCACTTCAATCTCTACCTACCACTTCAATCTCTGCCTACCACCTCAATCTCTTCCTACCACCTCATTTTCTGCCTACCACGTCAATCTCTGCCTAACACCTCAATCTCTTCCTATCACCTCAATCTCTTCCTACCACTTTAATCTCTGCCTACCACTTCAATCTATGTCTACCACTTCAATCTCTGCCTACCACTTTAATCTTTGTCTACCACTTCAATCTCTGCCTACCACATCAATCTCTGCCTACCACTTCAATCTCTGCCTTCCACCTCAATCTCTTCCAACTACTTCAATCTCTGCCTACCTCTTCAATCTTTGCCTATCACCTCAATCTCTGCCTACCACTTCATTCTCTGCCTACCACTTCAATCTCTGCCTACCACCTCAATCTCTGCCTACCACTTCAATCTTTGCCTACCACTTCAATCTCTGCCTACCACTTCAATCTCTGCCTATCACCTCAATCTCTTCCTACCACTTCAATCTCTGCCTACCACCTCAATCTCTGCCTATCACCTCAATCTCTGCCTACCACTTCAATCTCTGCCTACCACCTCAATCTCTGCCTACCACTTCAAATTCTCTTCCTACCACCTCAATCTCTACCTATTAATTCTATCTCTGCCTACCACCTCAATCTCTGCCTTCCACCTCAATCTCTGCCTTCTACTTCAATCTCTGCCTACCTCTTCAATCTTTGCCTATCACCTCAATCTCTGCCTACCACTTCATTCTCCCCCTACCACTTCAATCTCTGCCTACCACTTCAATCTCTGCCTACCACTTCAATCTCTGCCTACCACGTCAATCTCTGCCTACCACCTCAATCTCTGCCTACCACCTCAATCTCTGTCTACCACTTCAATCTCACTTTTTGTTTGCTTAACACACTTCAAGATGTGTAGCTTTCTCGTAGTATCTCGTAGTATGGTTGTAACATCACACTCTTAAGGCCAGGATGGAACCCATCAAATTGGCATGAGTTTAGTGAAAACTCACAGCTATCATATCCACACATCTGTCAGAAAGGAGTATGCTAGCCGTGGATTAAGCTACAACTCATATCCACACATCTGTTATAAAAGAGACTGTTAGTCGTGGATTTAGTCACAACTCATAATTATAATATCCACACATCTGTTATAAAGGAGTATGTTAGTCATGGATTTATTTACAACTCACAACTACCAACTCCACACATTCGTTGACAATTGAATTTATTTATTAGGACTTACTATTTGTGAGAAACAACTGATGTAAAGTCCTTGTGGCTTGATTTTGGGAAAAATGAGGTGGGGGGGCGAGGGGTATATTTTCACAAAGCAAAAAGTTGTCTTGATAACTACACATGGAGTTCACAGTCTTTGCAAATATTACCCATATACGCAACTTAAATAGACGTATTCAACATAACGAACAGGTGAGAATCTGTGGAAAAAAGATTATCAACTTGTCATCATTTTTCAATCGAGAGAGATATCTATCAGAGTTCTTCATTTAAGATCCTGGTTATAGCACTGAAAAAAAACTGATATTAAATGCAAAATGTTACCTGGAAAACATCATATGAGACAGCCCACTTGTGAGATCATGTGACGTTATGGCAGTTTTTGCAATGCCATTTCTAAGAACAGCACAGTAACAGGAATACTTACAGAGAATGACATGTGGCTAAACGTCATACCTACCTCTTAAAACTCCGAGATCTCCATTACTGGGACCCAATGACCTCGACCTAAAATGAGATGACTGCACAATTTTAATGTTTTTGTGTTTTTGTTAAATGTTACACAGGATCACAGACTACAGAAAAGGGATTCACATTTTTTATATGTATTTGTATCGTCATCTAAATACTTCAACACTAAAACATTTGGTGTATAACTATTCCATAAGATAAACATTGCAATATCCTTGGTTTCCTGTGACACACTGCTCATGTTTCAGCTGTATGCGACCCAAAGACACACAAAGAAGACACTCTCAAAATGTAAGGCGGGCCGTCATACTTTATGAAAAATTTTGTGCGGATCAAAAGAAAATAGGACAGTTGGGTAAGCTATTTAGAAAATAATAATACAAAATAATAGTTCTTTACTTCGCGGGCCGCGAAGTGGGTGCTGGCGGACCGCATGTGGCCCGCGGGCCGTATGTTGTGCAGGTGTGCTCTAAATAATGACGACATGCACGACACACACAGCTTCTATTTGTATTAAAGCAATATTTAACGTTTCAACACGGACAAAGATTGTTTTCATTCAGATGGAAGGCCATTAGTGGCGAGGCAGTGATTCTAAATTCCCTTTTAAATCCTTTATATTAAATCCTTTTTTTCTGTTTAGGGCAAAATTTTCAGACGGCTGAGTGACCCCCTTCCTGACAACACATCCAGCTGAAACTTAGAACGTAGACTCATTGACGATAACAAAACATTCTGTCAAATTTTTAGACCCACCCCATAATCCCAACAACCGAAAATCAGTTTTTCCTGTTTTTCAAGGGGAAGATGAAAGAACTATGATGACACTAAAAACATGACATAAAATTCCCGATAGCTGCGCTAAATGAGATTCTAAAAATACACACACACATATATATTATATATATATATATGTATCGCAAGTGCGTTTGGTGTGTAATATTTTCTTTTGTTCTTCTGAAATAGTTGGTGTAATACAGCTGCGGTTTAAAAGCGGGTGGGGCATAATCTATTTATTAATCTTAAAACTATTACGAGAGAAATTATAAATTCAACTCATCAGTGGTTTATTTCTTATAAAAAAATATTCGATTAACATAAACAATTCAACAAACATTAAGCGTAGACATTTTTTGTCCGTGTCATGCACAAGTAGCAATTAAAATTAAAATAATGACAAATATCCTTAGGGTTAAAATTGTACCCGTCTTTTGAAAGCGTGAGAACCGCTACACCTCTATGTTGGCATTTCAGGCTTGATCAGATAACGAGCCATAGGTGGATCCCATGGTGGGAGGCGGGGGGATTCGTTAAGTTTGAGTTAATTCAAATTATCCACATTTGGACTACGCCGCTGGTAGACAAAATTTGGGATGTTGATTACTCCTCCCTGACGTCCTAGTCCGGAGTCGGAGTTATCGAATGCTTTCTGACTCAGGGGTCTGTCGATCATCAGCGTGTACACTGTTGTCCTAGTCCGGAGTCGGAGTTATCGAATGCTTTCTGACTCAGGGGTCTGTCGATCATCAGCAGGTACACTGTTGTCCTAGTCCGGAGTCGGAGTTATCGAAGTCTTTCTGACTTCCGGGGGCCTGTCGATCATCAGCGTGTACACTGTTGTCCTAGTCCGGAGTCGGAGTTATCGAAGTCTTTCTGACTTCCGGGGGCCTGTCGATCATCAGCGTGTACACTGTTGTAGGTGTGTTTAATCTACAGCAACCAATAGTATCGATTAGCCTAACCTTCAGACAGAAATCAATCAGATTGGTCAATCTATAGAAGATAACAGTATCGATTAGCCTAACCTTCAGACAGAAATCAATCAGATTGGTCAATCTATAGAAGATAACAGTATCGATTAGCCTAACCTTCAGACAGAAATCAATCAGATTGGTCAATCTATAGAAGATAACAGTATCGATTAGCCTAACCTTCAGACAGAAATCAATCAGATTGGTCAATCTATAGAAGATAACAGTATCGATTAGCCTAACCTTCAGACAGAAATCAATCAGATTGGTCAATCTATAGAAGATAACAGTATCGATTAGCCTAACCTTCAGACAGAAATCAATCAGATTGGTCAATCTATAGAAGATAACAGTATCGATTAGCCTAACCTTCAGACAGAAATCAATCAGATTGGTCAATCTATAGAAGATAACAGTATCGATTAGCCTAACCTTCAGACAGAAATCAATCAGATTGGTCAATCTATAGAAGATAACAGTATCGATTAGCCTAACCTTCAGACAGAAATCAATCAGATTGGTCAATATATAGAAGCTAACAGTATCAATTAGCCTAACCTTCAGACAGAAAAAAATCAGACTGTTCAATCCGTAAAAGATAATTGTACAGATTTGCTTAACTTAAAGATAGTATCAAATAAGATGTGTATTTAATCAAAGGGTGACAGTTGTGTCGTTTAGCGTCAATTTTAGTGTACCGATTAGCCAAATGTTATGTAGACGATTTTTTTACTTCATACTTTCCCCGTGAACGAACTTTACCTGACCCCAAACTCGAGACCGCATTTAAGGTATGGGTAGCTAAAAATATTCTCCATTTGACCTTGTTTACAACTAAATAAGTATCGTCCGTTTCCTTCGAATATTGTAGAAAACTCTGGAGAAAACTTGAAAGGAAAACTGCGTAAGGCGGTTCTCGAGACATCGGTAAAACAGACTATAAATGGGGTCACGAGACATTTTTGGAAAAGAGATCATTTTATCACTAGATACTTGGAGCGTGTGTTATTTTTGCTACTAGACAGAGCTTTGTTTACTTTGTGTGTGTAGATATTTCTTTACATCATTGTACCCTTTTTGCACATTGTGTTTTATTATTAGTATTAGTTGTCTTATATAGCGCGGTACCACAGCCTAGGGCTAGGCTCACTGCAGTACCACAGCCTAGGGCTTGGCTCACTGCAGTACCACAGCCTAGGGCTAGGCTCACTGCAGTACCACAGCCTGTGGCTAGGCTCACTGCAGTACCACAGCCTAGGGCTAGGCTCACTGCAGTACCACAGCCTAGGGCTAGGCTCACTGCAGTACAACAGCCTAGGGCTAGGCTTACTGCAGTACCACAGCGCTGTACATAAAAATATTAGCAAAAGAAACATAATTGTGACAATAAAATAAAATACATTTATGTGATAAAGAACAGCTGTATAACAACAAAACTAAAACAATAGCATATTCACCCCATCCAACCCAGAACTTTTATATGTCAAGCCATGGACAGCGGCCAGCAGCATCGTTTATCGGTCAAATGTGGAGAATCAGTCGGGGTAGTAGAGTTTAAAGAGATGTGTTTTGAGCGCAGTTTTTAAGGCCTGTGTGGTTGGTATATTTCGGATGTGTAGTGGCATAGAATTCCTTTGTTTTGGGGCGCAGAAAGAGAAAGATTTTTCACCATATGTTTTAGTACGTGTCTTACCAACGGACAGAATACGCGTGTCTGTGGAGGAGCGAAGCTGTCGAATGGGTGAATAGACAGAAAGAAGTTCGTTTAGATAGGAAGGACAGGAATCTGAGAAAAAGGGGAGTGGAGTAGTGGAGTGACATGATCACGTTTTTTTTTTGCCTTTAGAACTAGCCTAGAGGCTGAATTTTGAACCTTTTCTAGTTTTTCTATGAAGTGTTTTTGTGAACCTGACAGAAAAAAGTTGCAATAGTCAAGACGAGAGAGAACAAGAGCATAGAGTAAGGTTTTTGTTGGGCTAACTGTGCGGTAGTGGCGGATGGAGCTGATCTGACGGATAGCGGTGTATGCAGAGCGACAAATGTTAGAGATATGTTTATCAAGAGACATGTTGTTAGAAAGAATATAACCAAGGTTCCTATCAGAGGATGTAAACTGTATGTCGGCGTTACCTACTTGAAATGAGTTGGGGAGAGTTGAGGTAGAGGATGATTTGTGATTGTGAATGAGGAGTTCTTCCGTTTTATGTAACAGCGTACCGGTACAAGCCAAACAGTATACTGTACGTCAATAGTTTTAATGATATTTCTTTCGATTTTGTAATTTATTATAATTAACATATTAAAACGTATTAATTGTAATTAGCCCTAGTTTGAGTATCGTATTCTTTGTTATTGTATTTATCATTTGGAATCGTCTTTTGTTGTGTACTGTTTTAGAAGGAGCTATACACTTATATAAGAGATTAATTTCTCCATATTGATAACAGTAAGTTACATCCACATAAAAGGGGGAATCAATTGAATGCTAAAGTTACCTATACGGTCCTATTTATCTCCATCTCGCTAAACCGGGTTTTTCAAGCACTGTTTTCCCACCAATAAATAGAATGAAATTTTTTTTTTAAAACAAGCAAATGAAAAAAAAAATACAAATTCCTTATTGTCCATTCAGGCCAGCATCTACCTTCACAAAGAGCCAAGAATGTGTGTCTCAAGAATGGGGGGGGGGGGGGTCTCAAGAATGTGGGTCTCAAGAATGGGGGTCTCAAGAATTGGGGTCTCAAGGCTGTGGGTCTCAAGAATGGAGGTCTCAGTAATGAGGGTCTCAAGAATGGGGGTCTTAAGAATGGGGGTCTCAAGAATGTGGATAATGTAATCCTTGAGTTCCAAACATGTATCCGCCTATAAGCCAAAAATAGGGGTCTGAAGAATGGGGGTCTCATGAAAGGGGTCATGTAATCCATGCCCGACCAACATCTTCCTGCCAAATTGGCCTAGAATATTGGATCATGTAATCCAGTCGAGAGTGGGGGTCGTGTAATCCAGCCGAGAATGGGGGTCATGCAATCCAACCTGGAATGGGGGTCTCAAAAATGGGGCTTATGCAATCCAGACCCGGCAAACCTCTCATCGCCAAACGAGCTAAGAATGGGGGTCTTGTTTTCACCGCCTTGCGCTTTGTGGGTCTGGAAGATTTTCCCAGCTAAAAATAGAGCCTAATGAAATTATAAGGAAATTTGTAAATCAACAGTTGATAACCTCGTCGGTTGACGCTCGCAGGAAGATGTAAAAACCCCTTTCTCGTGCCCTCTGGGAACCGGGGTGTACGTTTTACTGTGGGAACCAAGGACGCAGGGGGGCGGCAGGGGAGGAGTCCGACAAATGGTACTACTCTGGCGTGACGTCAGTCGGGCTTTCTCATTAATTGCAGATTATTTTTTTTTAATAAATTCAAGCGCTAACGTGAAATGGAAGCAGCAAAATATTATCTGAGACTGAAAACGTTTATTTGTACCCGGAGACTGAAATGTACCCGGAGACTGAAATGTACCCGGAGACTGAAATGTACCCGGAGACTGAAATGTACCCGGAGACTGAAATGTACCCGGAGACTGAAATGTACCCGGAGACTGAAATGTACCTGGAGACTGAAATGTACCCGGAGACTGAAATGTACCCGGAGACTGAAATGTACCCGGAGACTGAAATGTACCCAGAGACTGAAATGTACCCGGAGACTGAAATGTACTCGGAGACTGAAAACGTTTATTTGTACCCGGAGACTGAAATGTACCCGGAGACTGAAATGTACTCGGAGACTGAAATGTACCCGGAGACTGAAATGTACTCGGAGACTGAAAACGTTTATTTGTACCCGGAGACTGAAATGTACTCGGAGACTGAAAACGTTTATTTGTACCCGGAGACTGAAATGTACTCGGAGACTGAAAACGTTTATTTGTACCCGGAGACTGAAATGTACTCAGAGACTGAAAACGTGTATTTGTACTCGGAGACTGAAAACGTGTACTTGCACTCGAAGACTGGAAATGTGTATTTGTACTCAGAGACAAAAAAGTTTATTTGTACTCGGAGACTAAAAACGTGTATTCGTACTCGGAGACTGAAAAGGTTAATGTGTACTGGGAGATTGAAAACGTTTAATTGTACTGGGAGACCTGAAAACGTTTCATTGTACTGGGAGATTGAAAACGTTTAATTGTACTGGGAGATTGAAAACGTTTAATTATACTCCCTTACTGGTCCTAAAGAAGGAGCGGGAGTGGGTAAGGTCACCCGGACCTCAGGTTTGTACTAGAACGTAAAATTATCGAAGGCACAACCAATAACTTTCCAACGCACCCTTTCAACTTTTAAAAATACATCTTGTTCACTCTGTCTGTTGTACAATCAAATATTTGATACCTACAACTAATTTTGCGAAAGTGATCGTTTACATTTTAAGTTTTAAAATAAACAGGTGGGCTTTTAAAATGTCGAGTAGCCCCCCCCCCCCCCCCTTTTTCCCTACAGCCCCGGGGACTACTTTTCCCATTTGAGAGGTGCTGATTCCACGCACGCAGACTAAATAGAGAAATAGTTATTATAGAATAGAAGAAATTATAAAAAGCCAAAATTCACGGACCTAAAGCTGGAAATTCCATATGTCCGCCTTCTCCGCCCCTGGAATATGATGTACAGTAAATATTTTGTTTTAGCATCTTCATTTTTTTTTTTTTAAAGAACGAAAAAAAAGAAAGGGAAAAAATCTTTTAAGAGCTCTATAGTGGGTGGGCAGAATTGGATCTTGAAGTCTGCATGATTAAGTTCTCGAGGGCGTGGAGGTCAACTGGCATTGACCTTGTGAACTTGATTAAAAGATGACGTAGGCACCAATGACGTAATACACACTTGATCTCATTCCAGGGTGTTAAAATATTTCTGTAGTGTTGGTAATTTTTTTTTTTTTCATTTTTTTTGTTCATTCCTTTCCTGAAATACCTGTACCTCCATGCATGTCAACCTGTTTCTTTGATTCCTTGTCTGTTTCTTTGATTCCTTGTCTGTTTCTTTGGTCCTTGTCTGTTTCTTTGGTCCTTGTCTGTTTCTTTGATTCCTTGTCTGTTTCTTTGATTCCTTGTCTGTTTCTTTGATTCCTTGTCTGTTTCTTTGATTCCTTGTCCGTTTCTTTGATTCCTTGTCTGTTTCTTTGATTCCTTGTCTTTTTCTTTGATTCCTTGTCTGTTTCTTTGATTCTTTGTCTGTTTCTTTGATTCCTTGTCTGTTTCTTTGATTCCTTGTCTGATTCTTTGATTCCTTGTCTGTTTCTTGGATTCCTTGTTGTTTCTTTGATTCCTTGTCTGTTTCTTTGATTCATTGTCCGTTTCTTTGATTCCTTGTCCGTTTCTTTGATTCCTTGTCTGTTTCTTTGATTCCTTGTCTGTTTCTTTGATTCCTTGTCTGTTTCTTTGATTCCTTGTCCGTTTCTTTGATTCCTTGTCTGTTTCTTTGATTCCTTGTCTTTTTCTTTGATTCCTTGTCTGTTTCTTTGATTCTTTGTCTGTTTCTTTGATTCCTTGTCTGTTTCTTTGATTCCTTGTCTGATTCTTTGATTCCTTGTCTGTTTCTTGGATTCCTTGTTGTTTCTTTGATTCCTTGTCTGTTTCTTTGATTCATTGTCCGTTTCTTTGATTCCTTGTCCGTTTCTTTGATTCCTTGTCTGTTTCTTTGATTCCTTGTCTGATTCTTTGATTTCTTGTCTGTTTCTTTGATGCCTTGTCTGATTCTTTGATTCCTTGTCCGTTTCTTTGATTCCTTGTCTGTTTCTTTGATTCCTTGTCTGTTTCTTTGATTCCTTGTCCGTTTCTTTGATTCCTTGTCCGTTTCTTTGATTCCTTGTCTTTTTCTTTCTACTTTTATTGGAGCGTCTTTTTCTCTCTGTTAATTGTTTCACTCTAGTATGGTGTTATTTACACTATTCTCCCTTTTTTTCGCTTTTCACATTTCTCTCAATCACGTTTCTCTCTCTCTCTTTTCTCTCTCTCTCGCTGTCTCTCTATCTACCCCCTTTCTGTTTCTCAATTTCTATCTTCCTATCTCTCCCTTTCTCCCTTTCACTCTCTCTTTCTTGATCTCCCATCCTTTCTCCCTCCCTTTTCTCCATTTCCGTCTTTCTCTCTCATTATTTATTTTCACTCTCTCTATCCCTCTCCCTTTCACTCCCTTTCTCTTTCGGTTCGCTTTATCTCTCTATCCTATTACCTGTCTTCCCATCTTAATGTATTGTTTCACTAAGTCTATATGATAATGTAGCTCAGCCATCCTCGGTTCGTTGCTTTGTCCACTGGCCTCTGGTGAAATGGGACGTTTGTCCACTGGTCTCTGGTGTAATGGGACGTTTGTGCACTGGTCTCTGGTGAAATGGGAAGCTTGACTACTGGTCCCCTTAAACTTAGAGACGTCTTAAGCACTGGTTTAGATGAAGTGCACCACAATCCCCAGGTGAAATGCACCACAATCCCCAGGTGACGTGCACCACAATCCCCAAGTGAATATCTCACAAATGTCAAACTCTCTTTCATATTTGAGCTGTCAACATTCTCCTCTTCGGCTTAGAAAAATGACAACTGGATTTGAAAAAAAATAACTTTCTGAAATTTAATTACAGCCCTGATTGTTTCCTGGTGCAGGTAGACAGAACTTTCGAAGAACTGAGAAGAAAAACAATAACACTAATATAACAGATGTTTCGTGCGCGTGACCTACCCCCCCCCCCCCCGCCCATCCCTACCCCCATTGGACCCCGGCCCGTTAAAAATTCTTTATCCCCAGCCCCATTATTTAGAATTCCATTACTCATTTAATGGGAACATTGTCCCGTCCCCCGCACGTGCGGTGCCCAAATTTGGACGACTCACCACCTGTATGCAAATTAGAGCAGAAAGAAGGCCGCGCGTGCTTTCGAAAACCTTTCAAGGTGATCACGTTTATGGACGTCTGTGGAGCTATTTTACGTAGAACTATTTTTATTATTTGACATGAATTTTTTTGTATATTTTTGTATTGATTTTGGGTGTGTTTTTTTAACGTTAACTTCTTCTTATTATTATTTTGTTGACATGTGAAGATGAAAGTTCATTTTTTCTGAAAATTATTAATATTATTTATTATTTATTATTTTGTTTATTTTAAAAATAATTTGTTGATCTTGTAAATGACAAAATAAAACCATTTTAACCATCGTTACCATCATTACCATCGTTACCATCATTACCATCGTTACAACATTACCATCGTTACAACGTTACCATCATTACCATCATCACCATCATTACCATCGTTACCATCGTTGCCATCGTTACCAACATTACCATTGTTACCATCGTTACCATAGTCTCATTAGGAAATTAGTAAAACACAGTAAGGTTAAACCTGATAAAAGGAACGCAACAAAACAACGAACGTGTCGGCAGGAAATCGTCTCATTGAAGGTTCTGTCCAATTTTGACTAATACTCACCCCACCCCCCACATACCCTCCCCCCCCCCCAAAAAAAAAAAAAGACAACAACAAACAAACACATTTCCTATTGACACTAAAAGTAAAGAATTTACTTATTTTTTGCTTTCTAATTTCGTTAGTGACATACCAGTAGAATATGCAAGGCTCGCAACATAAAATGAGTATAGGTTCATTGGCACTTAACTCATGTATTTGACTAAACAAATATTTTAACTCATGTATTTGACCAAACAAACAGCTGAACTCGTGTATTTGACAGGACAAAGACGTCGATACACAGCTGTAAGCCCTTATCGGTAGAAGTAAACCATTTTCTAATCTCCCATTTAGACCAATAATCCTGTCAATTCCAAAGAGCACCTGTATCTAACGGTACGCCGACCTGGCCTGGGCTGTGTACTGCAACGCCTCACTGTGGTTCGCCTGATCTTTTGTACCGCAGCTCACTCTTGGGGGTTGAACTCACTCAGGCGTGCCTCCAGTCGCTTTCAGGTAACGTCCCCCGTCTCCCCCCTCCCCCCCCCCCAAACTCCTAGCTCTGCATTGCTCCACAAGGGAAGGGGTTTGGGTGGTGTTGTTTACCTCTGTCTTTGTCGTGTGTCCCACTAGCGGGGTCCCAGATGCCCCCGTTACTGTGGTTATTTGTTAGCAAGTGTCTTGCAGCGTGAGCGTTCCTGAACTGTTCGTTACGAAACAAAGACTCGAATGTAACGACGCCCCCCAACCCCCTCCACCCGGACCACTCCCCACCTTCCACATAACCGGAATTTTAAAAATACTACGTATATTACATGCGGCCTAGATTTAATTTCAGTTCTTTCTGTAACAATATGAACTGGAAAAAAATTATTTGTATATTCGAATATAAACGCGAGCACATGGTACCTGGGAGGGGTGGGGGCGGAGTTTCGACGTTTGTGTTAGCCGTTTTTTTTTTGTCGTACAGGCAGGTGTAAGTCTGTTTGAGATGTTTTCACGTGATGGATGTGACGTGTCCTAGAGTAGATAGTTCTTGTGTCTTTCGTGGAGTCGGAGATTTTGATCTTGTCACATTAAGGGCGTCATTATTTGTCCTACAATACAAACACATTTTTTGTGTGTGTTAAATTGCCATTGGAAATGTATTTTTTTTTTTTTGACGTAAATTTCCGTGTCGTGTTAGCAGTGGCGTAGCTATGGTTAAGATTTTTGCCGCTCCCCCCCCCCAACCACGTGAAAAACACTACAGTTGGCCGACTATGCCGTCCCTAAAAATATAAGGGATAAAAAAGGTGCCGACCCCTCACGCCCACCTTACCTACGCCTCTGCTTGCTAGACTGTCTTGTTTAACTTAAGTCATGTTCGACACCCAACGCTGAAGTAGACCACAGAGACGCCGGAGTCCTGAATCGCATAATAAAGATTTGTATTCAAATCGAAGGGCATCAGCGGGGCAGACGATCTTCAAAATACAAAGAATGAAATATAACGCAGACGAAAAATAATTTTGTTTAAATTCCTTTTCTTTCTTTTTTTTTAAATTGACAAACATTATATGTAAAATATTTTTTTAAAAAAAATTTAAAAAAAAATTACTATAAATAAATTCTTACTTGCAAAACAAATAATAATAGCAATATTATAATTGGTCAATAATAATAATTGTCATGTCTACCAAATAATCAATCATTTTCTGACATTGTTCATCTTCCCATGATACTCCTGTAATACCAGTCTGAAGCTCATCAGGAATGACTATCTCTAGCGCCACTGAGTCTGTAGCTCATCAGGGATGACTATCTCTAGCGCCACTGAGTCTGAAGCTCATCAGGGATGACTATCTCTAACGTCACTGAAGCTTTCACGCCCCTTTGTGTGCAATCGTCTTGGTGTTTCAACTCTACTGGTGGGTCACCCGCAGATCAGAGATGTTAATCTCACGAAAATTATTCTGATGTTGTCCACGCGGCTGTCAGCACAAACATGACATGACGAACATTTCATTACAGGCATATCATCATACACGTCAGCATAAGTATGTCAACACACCATGTCAACACACCATGTCGTCACAACGTGTCGTCACACGATGTCAACACACCACACATCATGTCAACGCACCATGTCAACACACCATGTCAACACACCATGTCAACACACCATGTCAACACACCATGTCGTCACAAAATGTCAACACACCATGTCTTCACACCATGTTGTTACGTACTGTTATCAGTATGGAGAAATTAATCTCTTATGTAAGCATATGGCTCGTTCTAAAACGGTACACAACAAAAGACGATACCATTTGTTAAATACAAAAAACAAAGAATACGATCATCACCAGGGCTAAAGTATAACGATTGGCTCGTGCCGGTACAATGTTGAAGAAGATACAATGTTGTAAAAAGGTACAATGATGAAAAGGAATCTACATACACAAAAAACAAATATCTGTCTCGAAGCAAAGATCTATAGCAAAAATAGCAAACTCTCAAAAATATCTCTCGTCTCAACCTCCTCTCTCTCTCTCTCTCTCTCTCTCTCTCTCTCTCTCTCTCTATGCCTTTATATAGCCTGTTTCATAGATAATTCTAGAACGGACTTACGCATTGTATTCCGTTCTCTATATTTCTACATATATTCTACATAATTCTAATAACAATACAAGGGTCAAGACAGACTTTTGTTAGTGAGCCGCACCCTAATGGCGCTGCCGAACTTGGTGTCAGCTTAAGTTCATTCACCAGAAAATATGAATGAAAAGTAAACGAGACGCCTAAAACATAGTCATCACATTATATCATAGCACCATGTCATCACACCATGTCATAACACCATGTCATAACACCATGTCAACACACCATGTCATCACACAATGTCATAACACCATGTCCTCAGTCCATGTCAACACACCATGTCAACACACGATGTCAACACACCATGTTGTCACATCGATTGCTTCCATTGCACTGTTAATTAATGTTTATGGGGTCTACTAAAAAAATGAAAAAAAAAAATTAAAGTTTAAGACTCCAAATCCGACACTAACATAAAAACTGTGTGAGAACCGTTCTTCGATGCAAACCGGTGACCCTGGCTCTACCTTCACCCACTGTAGGGTTAGTTATAATTACACCCTTAATACAGGACGTTACCACCATTCATATCAGTAAGATTGCTATATTTAGTCAGTGCTGCGTTGTTAGAGAGAAAGACTTCTCCCCTTTCTTGCCTTTAAAACCTTTGCTTGATCTCTTTTACCGGTGTGGTGAATAAAATTGAATGAATTTCCTGTCTTTTCTAGTCTACTAAATCCATAGGGAGCAAGTGGTGTGCCTCCTTTTCCGACATTGTTGGGGAGTGGTGGTGGTAGAGTGGTGGTGGTAGAGTGGTAGTTTTAGTCTGAAAAAATGTCTTACTAAATAAATGTACCAAAATCCTTTCCGATATTGATGTAACCATTGTTTGCAATTATCTAATGTCAATGAGACGGGTATCTTAGGTAACTATATATTCAATTCATGACATAAACTTAAAAAATGACCGTTAATTGAATCGGTGACCCAAATTGTATTTGGATTGTATCAGGATTGTATAATTACCATTTATCTTTGGCAAAGACAGATTCAGGCCTGAAAGATGGTTGGACATGATATAGTTAGACAGATGAGGACAGGGGGTGACACGTGTAGACAGATGAGGACAGTGTTGGATATAACAAAAAGACGACAGTGCACATAATTACAATTGAACAGTCAGATTCATCAACGCATGGCATGAGTATCCAGGAAAATAACTTTCAAACATAGAAATATTCGACAGGAACCTGTCCGACTCCGACTCCGACTCTTAGTCTCCGCCCATGAATCGCTGTTTGTGCTAAGTCATCAGGGGCGTGCGAATGGAGGGGTATTGAAAGGGGAACCTGCCTCACGCGCCATCTTCAGAGAGCGCCAAAGTCGTCATTGTTCCAGCAAAGTATTAGTGTTTATATAATTATATATATATATATTTATTTAATGATTTATTTTGTTGGGGGGATGCCTAAATTCAGGTACTTTCCCATGTGTAGCTTTTGCTTGCTTGCCACCAACCGGTACGTTAGTTTTGATTACCACGTTTCGAAGAGATTCCTCCACTAAAAACCTTTGTTGCATGCAACGTGACAAACACAAGGTCAGTCTATACATATTCATGATCACGCAAAAAAACTCACCTAAAGACAGCGAGGAGGGAGGAAAAAAAAAATTATTGTTATAATAATAATTAGGTTTAGAAACATCGGTTTTATATGCCTTGTGATTGTGCAGAGTGTGTGTCCGAATCCGACGATATAAAAACAGATCCTATTTGATATTATGTTTGTGGGGGTGGTTTCAATGGCGCGGTTTTGTATAACCACGGACAAGGTGAAGGGCAATAGAAATTGTGGACTGAATACTGGCGCCCACGGATAAACCGTGTGGCCTCTGTAAGTACAATAACAACCAACCGTAAAAGGAAATGGTTAAGATGACATTATACAACGCCCCCGAATAACCATTTATCTAATGGTGACGTTGACGTGAATGGGGCATGCACCGCCCCTTTTCCAAAACAGACACACACACACACGCCTACTGTATGTTGCAGGTACACACAGTTTATATGCACTCTTTTGTTTATAAAGTATTTTGTCTCTAAACCTTCAGGTTATAAGCTACTGTTTCTCTAAACCCTCATGTTATAAGTTATTGCTTCTCTAAACCCTCATGTTATAACTTATTGTTTCTCTAAACCCTCATGTTATAACTTATTGTTTCTCTAAACCTTCATGTTATAAGTTATTGTTTCTCTAAACCCTTATGTTATAAGCTATTGTTTCTCTGAACCTTCATGTTATAAGCTATTGTTTCTCTAAACCCTTATGTTATAAGTTATTGTTTCTCTAAACCCTCATGTTATAAGTTATTGTTTCTCTAAACCCTCATGTTATAAGCTATTGTTTCTCTAAACCCTCATGTTATAAGTTATTGTTTCTCTAAACCCTCATGTTATAACTTATAGTTTCTCTAAACCGTCATGTTATAACTTATTGTTTCTCTGAACCCTTATGGTATAGGGTGTTGTTTGGTGTTTGATGTTGATTTTTTTAATCATATTTGTTTCTGTTACAAGCTGCAAGATCACGTGACACAAACAAAATGGTCAATGACTATGATCATTTAGCATCACTCATTTGATTTAACCAGCACTTTCTTCTTTTCTCTCCAAATAATCCTATCTTAAATGTACTGATGTATTGTTACTATCTTGTTATTTTTCTCGTTACCCTATTTCAGAACTTGTCCCCAGTTCAACCCTGTTAAAATGAGTTAATTTTTAACTTGTATCTCCACAGACTACGTGTGGTCTCAGGCCGAGGGAGGACATTGATAGTGCTTTAAACCAGTATTTTGAAGAGATCGAAAAGAGAAGGTGTAGAGGCCCGGGTCAATCGAATCTTTGAAGCCTCCGATAGAATATTACAATTTACAAAGAACATAAAACTTGAATAACGTCACAGTAAAAAAAATATTTGAATAAATATGATCTAATTTTTCATTAATCACTGCTTTGTGAGATTTTTTTTTCTATTTCATTAAAAAAAAAAAAAAACTATATCTCGATATAAATACTAAAAAACAAGTTGGTGTCTATTCAAAATTACATCTCTTCTTCTTCTATATCTTAATCGCCAACGATCAATGTTTTGATCACTCCGGCTTCTATGTATGTAGGGGGGACTCGCGATGTTTCTGTGCCTGGTATTGAAGAGGATATTTCACTGTTTTCAAGGGCTACCCCTAATATCATGGGGTCATGGGTTCATTGCAACACCTGACGAATTACTCAAAAAAATGTCAGAAGAAAATGTTTATATAATTAACGCCCAAAACTCAAGAATTTGTTGGAGGGGCTTGAGCCCTGCCTGTCTCACTTAGATACTCCTCTAAAGTACGGCAATAAAGTCATCTTAAAAACCCGAAGACAAGCAGACGTATGCATGTGACGTCAAGTTAAAGACCCGAAGCGGGCCATTCCCACGACATCAGTTGACATCGACATTCTTAAGTGAAAGTCATGAGAAGTCATGAGGTCTGTGGCCTGAGCTTTGATACCATGAAACATTTCTTCTTCTCTCTCTCTCTTTCTCTCTCTCTCTCTCTCTCTCTCTCTCTCTCTCTCTTACTCTCTCTCTCTCTCTCTTTCTGGCTCTCTCATTTTCTCTCTGCCCCTCTTTCTCTATCTGTCTCATATTTTCCATAGTTCTGTAACTCTTACTCTGGTGATCTCTGCCTGGCTCCTGTCGCTCTCTTCGTCTCTCTTTCTCTGTCTCTTATTTTCCATAGTTCTGTAACTCTTACTCTGTTAATCTCTCTCTGGCTCCTGTCACTCTATCTTTGACTTTATTGGCTCTCCAATGCGAAAAAGAGCATGATGACGTGGCATGAGTGAATAAGATTAAATAAGAGAGTAACTGAGTCAATAAATAAGAGAGCTAATGGTTCAGTACATAATATAGCAAGTGAGTCAGTAAATAAGATAGCAATTGAACCAGTAAATAAGATAGCAATTGAGTCAGTAAATAAGATAGCAATTGAACCAGTAAATAAGATAGCAATTGAACCAGTAAATAAGATAGCAATTGAACCAGTAAATAAGATAGCAATTGAACCAGTAAATAAGATAGCAATTGAACCAGTAAATAAGATAGCAATTGAACCAGTAAATAAGATAGCAATTGAACCAGTAAATAAGATAGCAATTGAACCAGTAAATAAGATAGCAATTGAACCAGTAAATAAGATAGCAATTGAACCAGTAAATAAGATAGCAATTGAACCAGTAAATAAGATAGCAATTGAACCAGTAAATAAGATAGCAATTGAACCAGTAAATAAGATAGCAATTGAACCAGTAAATAAGATAGCAATTGAACCAGTAAATAAGATAGCAATTGAACCAGTAAATAAGATAGCAATTGAACCAGTAAATAAGATAGCAATTGAACCAGTAAATAAGATAGCAATTGAACCAGTAAATAAGATAGCAATTGAACCAGTAAATAAGATAGCAATTGAACCAGTAAATAAGATAGCAATTGAACCAGTAAATAAGATAGCAATTGAACCAGTAAATAAGATAGCAATTGAACCAGTAAATAAGATAGCAATTGAACCAGTAAATAAGATAGCAATTGAACCAGTAAATAAGATAGCAATTGAACCAGTAAATAAGATAGCAATTGAACCAGTAAATAAGATAGCAATTGAACCAGTAAATAAGATAGCAATTGAACCAGTAAATAAGATAGCAATTGAACCAGTAAATAAGATAGCAATTGAACCAGTAAATAAGATAGCAATTGAACCAGTAAATAAGATAGCAATTGAACCAGTAAATAAGATAGCAATTGAACCAGTAAATAAGATAGCAATTGAACCAGTAAATAAGATAGCAATTGAACCAGTAAATAAGATAGCAATTGAACCAGTAAATAAGATAGCAATTGAACCAGTAAATAAGATAGCAATTGAACCAGTAAATAAGATAGCAATTGAACCAGTAAATAAGATAGCAATTGAACCAGTAAATAAGATAGCAATTGAACCAGTAAATAAGATAGCAATTGAACCAGTAAATAAGATAGCAATTGAACCAGTAAATAAGATAGCAATTGAACCAGTAAATAAGATAGCAATTGAACCAGTAAATAAGATAGCAATTGAACCAGTAAATAAGATAGCAATTGAACCAGTAAATAAGATAGCAATTGAACCAGTAAATAAGATAGCAATTGAACCAGTAAATAAGATAGCAATTGAACCAGTAAATAAGATAGCAATTGAACCAGTAAATAAGATAGCAATTGAACCAGTAAATAAGATAGCAATTGAACCAGTAAATAAGATAGCAATTGAACCAGTAAATAAGATAGCAATTGAACCAGTAAATAAGATAGCAATTGAACCAGTAAATAAGATAGCAATTGAACCAGTAAATAAGATAGCAATTGAACCAGTAAATAAGATAGCAATTGAACCAGTAAATAAGATAGCAATTGAACCAGTAAATAAGATAGCAATTGAACCAGTAAATAAGATAGCAATTGAACCAGTAAATAAGATAGCAATTGAACCAGTAAATAAGATAGCAATTGAACCAGTAAATAAGATAGCAATTGAACCAGTAAATAAGATAGCAATTGAACCAGTAAATAAGATAGCAATTGAACCAGTAAATAAGATAGCAATTGAACCAGTAAATAAGATAGCAATTGAACCAGTAAATAAGATAGCAATTGAACCAGTAAATAAGATAGCAATTGAACCAGTAAATAAGATAGCAATTGAACCAGTAAATAAGATAGCAATTGAACCAGTAAATAAGATAGCAATTGAACCAGTAAATAAGATAGCAATTGAACCAGTAAATAAGATAGCAATTGAACCAGTAAATAAGATAGCAATTGAACCAGTAAATAAGATAGCAATTGAACCAGTAAATAAGATAGCAATTGAACCAGTAAATAAGATAGCAATTGAACCAGTAAATAAGATAGCAATTGAACCAGTAAATAAGATAGCAATTGAACCAGTAAATAAGATAGCAATTGAACCAGTAAATAAGATAGCAATTGAACCAGTAAATAAGATAGCAATTGAACCAGTAAATAAGATAGCAATTGAACCAGTAAATAAGATAGCAATTGAACCAGTAAATAAGATAGCAATTGAACCAGTAAATAAGATAGCAATTGAACCAGTAAATAAGATAGCAATTGAACCAGTAAATAAGATAGCAATTGAACCAGTAAATAAGATAGCAATTGAACCAGTAAATAAGATAGCAATTGAACCAGTAAATAAGATAGCAATTGAACCAGTAAATAAGATAGCAATTGAACCAGTAAATAAGATAGCAATTGAACCAGTAAATAAGATAGCAATTGAACCAGTAAATAAGATAGCAATTGAACCAGTAAATAAGATAGCAATTGAACCAGTAAATAAGATAGCAATTGAACCAGTAAATAAGATAGCAATTGAACCAGTAAATAAGATAGCAATTGAACCAGTAAATAAGATAGCAATTGAACCAGTAAATAAGATAGCAATTGAACCAGTAAATAAGATAGCAATTGAACCAGTAAATAAGATAGCAATTGAACCAGTAAATAAGATAGCAATTGAACCAGTAAATAAGATAGCAATTGAACCAGTAAATAAGATAGCAATTGAACCAGTAAATAAGATAGCAATTGAACCAGTAAATAAGATAGCAATTGAACCAGTAAATAAGATAGCAATTGAACCAGTAAATAAGATAGCAATTGAACCAGTAAATAAGATAGCAATTGAACCAGTAAATAAGATAGCAATTGAACCAGTAAATAAGATAGCAATTGAACCAGTAAATAAGATAGCAATTGAACCAGTAAATAAGATAGCAATTGAACCAGTAAATAAGATAGCAATTGAACCAGTAAATAAGATAGCAATTGAACCAGTAAATAAGATAGCAATTGAACCAGTAAATAAGATAGCAATTGAACCAGTAAATAAGATAGCAATTGAACCAGTAAATAAGATAGCAATTGAACCAGTAAATAAGATAGCAATTGAACCAGTAAATAAGATAGCAATTGAACCAGTAAATAAGATAGCAATTGAACCAGTAAATAAGATAGCAATTGAACCAGTAAATAAGATAGCAATTGAACCAGTAAATAAGATAGCAATTGAACCAGTAAATAAGATAGCAATTGAACCAGTAAATAAGATAGCAATTGAACCAGTAAATAAGATAGCAATTGAACCAGTAAATAAGATAGCAATTGAACCAGTAAATAAGATAGCAATTGAACCAGTAAATAAGATAGCAATTGAACCAGTAAATAAGATAGCAATTGAACCAGTAAATAAGATAGCAATTGAACCAGTAAATAAGATAGCAATTGAACCAGTAAATAAGATAGCAATTGAACCAGTAAATAAGATAGCAATTGAACCAGTAAATAAGATAGCAATTGAACCAGTAAATAAGATAGCAATTGAACCAGTAAATAAGATAGCAATTGAACCAGTAAATAAGATAGCAATTGAACCAGTAAATAAGATAGCAATTGAACCAGTAAATAAGATAGCAATTGAACCAGTAAATAAGATAGCAATTGAACCAGTAAATAAGATAGCAATTGAACCAGTAAATAAGATAGCAATTGAACCAGTAAATAAGATAGCAATTGAACCAGTAAATAAGATAGCAATTGAACCAGTAAATAAGATAGCAATTGAACCAGTAAATAAGATAGCAATTGAACCAGTAAATAAGATAGCAATTGAACCAGTAAATAAGATAGCAATTGAACCAGTAAATAAGATAGCAATTGAACCAGTAAATAAGATAGCAATTGAACCAGTAAATAAGATAGCAATTGAACCAGTAAATAAGATAGCAATTGAACCAGTAAATAAGATAGCAATTGAACCAGTAAATAAGATAGCAATTGAACCAGTAAATAAGATAGCAATTGAACCAGTAAATAAGATAGCAATTGAACCAGTAAATAAGATAGCAATTGAACCAGTAAATAAGATAGCAATTGAACCAGTAAATAAGATAGCAATTGAACCAGTAAATAAGATAGCAATTGAACCAGTAAATAAGATAGCAATTGAACCAGTAAATAAGATAGCAATTGAACCAGTAAATAAGATAGCAATTGAACCAGTAAATAAGATAGCAATTGAACCAGTAAATAAGATAGCAATTGAACCAGTAAATAAGATAGCAATTGAACCAGTAAATAAGATAGCAATTGAACCAGTAAATAAGATAGCAATTGAACCAGTAAATAAGATAGCAATTGAACCAGTAAATAAGATAGCAATTGAACCAGTAAATAAGATAGCAATTGAACCAGTAAATAAGATAGCAATTGAACCAGTAAATAAGATAGCAATTGAACCAGTAAATAAGATAGCAATTGAACCAGTAAATAAGATAGCAATTGAACCAGTAAATAAGATAGCAATTGAACCAGTAAATAAGATAGCAATTGAACCAGTAAATAAGATAGCAATTGAACCAGTAAATAAGATAGCAATTGAACCAGTAAATAAGATAGCAATTGAACCAGTAAATAAGATAGCAATTGAACCAGTAAATAAGATAGCAATTGAACCAGTAAATAAGATAGCAATTGAACCAGTAAATAAGATAGCAATTGAACCAGTAAATAAGATAGCAATTGAACCAGTAAATAAGATAGCAATTGAACCAGTAAATAAGATAGCAATTGAACCAGTAAATAAGATAGCAATTGAACCAGTAAATAAGATAGCAATTGAACCAGTAAATAAGATAGCAATTGAACCAGTAAATAAGATAGCAATTGAACCAGTAAATAAGATAGCAATTGAACCAGTAAATAAGATAGCAATTGAACCAGTAAATAAGATAGCAATTGAACCAGTAAATAAGATAGCAATTGAACCAGTAAATAAGATAGCAATTGAACCAGTAAATAAGATAGCAATTGAACCAGTAAATAAGATAGCAATTGAACCAGTAAATAAGATAGCAATTGAACCAGTAAATAAATGAATGAATTACCTAATAAGGTGGTGGATTATTTTTTCGCCAGTAGCTGCGGGTGGCCATCTTTTTACTAATTATTATTATTATTTATATTTTTTATGTTGAAGATTCAGTATAATGATGGCCGCCATCTTAATTCGTGTAAACCCATCTTAATTTTTGCCACAAATTCTTTTTCTATAAAAAACATGTTTTCTCAATGTTCCCTGAACAAGTCTATTAACTGTGTTTACTCAATTAAACTATCCACTGTGGTCACACAAGTTCATTTCAATACATTCGCCTACTAACCCAAAAATAAGTATTATTAATTTAAATTATTTTATTCAATGTAGACACTTCAGTGGCTCGTTGGCCACGTGTATATCTAAAAGCAGAAAAGCGTAAGGCGGGGCTAATTAATAATTTACTATCCAACTGTCAGGTTTAAGCTTAAACATAATTTTAAAAAAATGATATAAAAATTGTTTGTTGTTTCATATAACAAAGCTGACGACCTTGGAACTTTATCCCATATTCCAAAATATATGCAACAACGGCCTGCCAGAAATGACGTCACATAAGCTGCCCCCCCCCCCCTCCGTTAAGGTGAAACTGGTGATGTCCCACACCACCCAACAGAACCAGTTCAACGGGAGATAGCTGCGTGGCTTGTACAGTTTGGAGACAGGATCGTCCAGATAATTTCTTGGAGCAGTTCTGTTGCTTTGTTGTTTTCGTTTTTTGTTTTATTTTTTAATTTGTCTACTCCAGTTTTAAATAAATTTAAATTTTGCAGACTCAACTTCTGCACTTTTCACCTTTAACTCTAGCAGACGACGGCAAGGATTGTGGTTTTCTTCAGGCCCTTTTTTTTTAAGGTAGTCCCATTCAAAGAAATGTCCTTACACTGATTCAGAGGCGTAAGAAAGTGAAGGTGGGAAGGGGGGTCCGTCCCGGGAGCCTCTCTTTTTGTACATGTTATTGTTTTTGTACATGTTACATGTTTTTGGGGGGTCTTTAAAATGGGTAAAAGTTTTGGATAGAAAAACATTTTCAAACTCATTTTTTCCAATCTATTACACTTGACGACCTATATAATGTCAAGAATGAATCTGTAACCCAAACTTTAAGACACCAATGAAACCATAAAACTGTTTGAGAATCCCTACTTCATTTAGTCCAGTGGTTCTCAACCGTCCTATGGCCGCGACCCTTTAATACAGTTCACCGTGTTGTGGCGACCCCCAGCCACAAAATTATTTTCGGTTTTACTATAGAGCATATGAGTTTTCAGATGGTCTTGGGCGACCCCTGGGAAAGGGACGTGTGACCCCCACAAAGGGGTCGCGACCCAAAGGCTGAGAACCGCTGATTTAGTCGATTGTTTCCGGCGGCGACCCGAAATAAATACCATCGCAACCCCTTTTAGGGTTGCCTCATATACGCTAGAAACCAGTGCTCTACTACAGAGGTTCCCAGCATCTGGAACGCGTACCCCTGTTGGCACAGGTAGGACTGCATGGGGTTACGCAAAAATTGTATTGATAATGGCGGGAAAAGGGGGGGGGGGAGGTTTTTTTTTTTTTTTACACTCGTCGATTTATTGATTTTATTTTGTTGTGGATTTTGTTTCGCCCGAAGACATTTTGCACTATTTAGACGTTGCAGACCTGTGTAACGCTGCGCTCTCGCCGTAGTATTTTAAGTCTTAGACTACGGCACTACGACGAGCCTAAAAAAACTCCTTTTTTTTTTTAATAGTTATTTTGTCTGCTTGGTTTGTTTTTATTATTAAAAAAATAATTTGGCTTTTTCAGTAAAAAGTTACCGCATTTTTGTGATAATACAGTAGGCCATCGAATGAGAATAACGTTGATTGGCTTTGGGCCGTCTCGATCACAGTGAAACCAATCGGAATATTCTTTCCTTTTAGAGGATTACGTTGCTAATTCTTAATTGCCAGTGTGCTTTCCTAAGACATTTTCTCCTTCTTTTCAAGGGAGGGGAACATGTTTGAGAACCGCTTCTCTAGTATCTTGATCACCCCTAGATGTTCATGTGTAAAACTGCCTTATTATTATGTAGTTTCCTCCCCCCCCCCCCCTTTTTCAAAATCAACTTAGACCTACACATGTACATCTAATAAAATAATGAATTGACATTCCTAATTTTTTTCTGTTTTCTTTTTTTTTTTTATATTGTTCGAAACGAATCTCTTGTAGATGCTTGTTAGAAACATTTGCACTTAAATATTTAGTGATGGGTAAAGAGGGAAAAACTCTTAAAGTGTTAAGGTTTTGTTTCTATAGCTCGTTATATTATTAGCCAGTTATCCATTACTAAGGATAAGCAATGGAACATGAAGCAACTGACCATAGGTTTTGTTTCTTTAGCTGGTTATATCATTAGCCAGTTATCCATTACTAGGGATCAGCCATGGAACATGAAGCAACTGACCAAACTCTCAAATAACCTTAACGGTTGTCTTTTATTTAGTAATAGGTAATACAAAATTAAACAACTATAAAAGTTACATCATTTACAGTTTAATTCAGTTTATACTAGAGTTTTCATTAGATTAATTGTATCCCGAAGATGATGAAAAATTCCTTCCCGTTTTTTTTCCGGGATAAGCAAAACTCGGGGAAATAAGAAACCCGGCTACGATTTCATAAACTATGGCAAATGAAGAGCTCAGAATTCGATTGGAAGTTTTTGGCAACAGCTTATTTGAATAAGATTTTGTTTTGTCTCTATACATCTGTTCTTTATTATATATATGTATTTTATGTTAATATCACCATTATGTCTCTTTTTTAATATTTGTATGTACAGCGCGGTGAGCCTAGCCCTAGGCTGGGGTACCATGCTATACAAGACAACAAATAATAATAATAAAAAATAAACCGCAAGAAATACAGACCAAAAAATCAAGTTTTTCAAGCGCTAACATTCTGTATAAGAAACTAGGAAAAATCTTCACTATACAGGTTCGATCTGTGCTTAAGTTCATAATTTACTCTAAGTAAACCAAATTTCAAATATGTAGTGTTTCGTGAACCATAGATTTGAGAATTTTAATGTAATTTCAATAAGGAATATAAAAAAAAAATCACAACATTATACAACATGAAATACATCGCCCTTATGAATTTAATAGAAGGTTGGTAACAAAAATATAGCTTAGCACGACTAAAAATATAAGAAGCTAATGAGAAACAATGTGTCTCTTATTTACGAGGAATCAAATGGTGTGTAACCATTGACGAAAATTTTAGGACAATTTGATAAAAATTTGATGAAAGTTTGATCGTGTGAACTGAACATTAAACTCTTGTCGTTTCAGAGTAAAGTAAAACCCGAAATAGATTGCAATGGATAAGAAATGAAATTCTGGTCGGTATAAATGCAGCGCTGGCTCCAACAGGGAGAAATAAAACTATTTGGATTCGAACACTCTCCTCTTGCATCCACAACCACAATAATTGAATGTGTACAACTTTTTGAGAGAGATTGGGAGAACCCCTATGCTACAGGATTGTAATATTTCGGGCAAGAAAACAACAACAACAAACGCAAACAAAAATGCAGACGAGTATAAATAGTACAATGTCCAATGTCTTTTAGCAAGCAATCACTCCCATTGCGCTCTTCGTAGCAGGGTTTGTAACATTGGCTCAGTCACTTGACAATTTTGCCAGTCCATTCAATCGAACCTGAGATATTGATATTTTCAAATAAGTTTTAATCAACATTACCTTTGAAAACAGCAAGAGTCCTACTTAAACTGCCTCTTTCTTCGCTTACTCGAGCTCGCGCTACTTCCCGGTATCTTGTGAAGACATTATTTAGATCTTGGACATATGTGATGGCTACCTCAGGTAGCATAGTCGATGTCTGTGAGCCATTGATCTAAGATGAATAACACGGAAGCCGTACAGACTGCCCATATTTTTCAACTTTTCCCTCCGAACATTATGGTTATTGGAAATGACTCCGTATGACGAGGCACCATTTTAATAGGGTACGTCACCCCATTGGACACCCCCTACCGCCGGCCCTGCTGTGGCGGTAGATATGAAGAGCTTTATAAAAATCAAAATTTTAAGAAGCCTTTTGCGACTTGATATGAAACAGCCCAGTAAATATGGTCTTGCGATTGTGTCAGCTGAAAATATTACGGTGAAGTTTGATAACTTTTATGTATAGGAGTTGACCTGTTTGCATCTCTGGAGACCAGGAGTGTAAAGTTTGAAACTCTGCTAAGATTAATTATCTGAATGAAAAAGTAATTTAGATTCATGTTTTTAACCCCTGTTAACTCAAACTCAATGTATTCATCTTATGGCTTTTTTAAAAATAAAATTATTGTTTTGTTTTCGGACTTAGTGTAGAAACAATACTAGAAGCGATTCTGTATGACCAGGTGCAGAAGTTATATGGTGATGTCCCTGCTGTCAGCAGAGGGGGGGGGGCGGGGGTAAAAAAACGGGGCTGACAACATGAGTTTTCCGCACCGAGTGACACCAACCCCAGTGACACCAATCCCAGTGACACCAACCCCAGTGACACCAATCCCAGTGACACCAACCCCAGTGACACCAACCCCAGTGATAGCAATCCCAGTGACATCAACCCCAGTGACACCAACCTCAGTGACGCCGCTGCATGCAAGTTATCAAGAACACAATGTCAATCTATATATAAATCAAGATGTCACCTTCGCGAAAGTGTGGTTTTTTTTCTGATTTCGGCCGAAACAGAAACCAAACCGAAATTTAAAAAAAAAATAATAATTTTCGGCCGAAACTGAAACAACTAAATTCTTTTAAAATAAAAAATTATAAAATTGAAATACTATAATTCCCATGATTTTATTTACAATACTTTTGACTTTTGCAAACAACATTTATGAGCATGATAAAGATAAATGAAAATGTTACAAATGAATGAATTGAATTAACCTAGGGTTCCAAGTTTTATTTCTTTTTACAATAAAACAAAAATAATCATATAAATATTACCATTCCCTCAGTTGTAGTTTTTTTCCGATAAAACTATTGATGACCTACTTGTCCAACATTTTCTAAATAAAATTTCAGTTCATCATCCTCATGTCCCTTTGTCCTTGGACCGTTGGGGCGCCACATCATCATCATGTCCCTTTGTCCTTGGACCGTTGGGGCGCCACATCATCATCATGTCCCTTAGCCCTTTGACCGTTGGGGTGCTACATCATCATCATGTTCCTTAGCCCTTGGACCGTTGGGGCGCCACATCATCATCATGTCCCTTAGTCCTTGGACCGTTGGGGCGCCACATCATCATCATGTCCCTTAGTCCTTGGACCGTTGGGGCGCCACATCATCATCATGTCCCTTTGTCCTTGGACCGTTGGGGCGCCACAGATGACATGAAAACTACCCTTCTCCATTCCCTCTGTCGTCTGCACCACACACAGCATCGCCTAGTTTTAATCTCGTCCACTCTTTAATGTTATCTTCCCATCTTTTTCTCTGCCTTCCTCTTCTTCTTCCTCCTCTAGTTTTGCCCTGCATGATTTCTTTGGCGAGCCCTTGTTTTCTGGTAACGTGGCCATACCACTCAAGTTTTCGCTTTTTACAGACAACAGGAGGTCATCGTTAGGCTTAGGCAAAGGTCAGTATCTCTATACAATGCACAGTTAAATATAAAAAAGGTTCTCGTCATTTGACAGTTTGGTAGACGAAGATGTGTTGGGGGAGGCGGGAATAGAGGACGCTGAAGTCACCCGAGCAAAAGCGGGGGTGGGGGTTTGGGAGGAGCCCGCGCCCCTTACCAGAATATTATTTTTAAAAATTTTAAATGAAGGGATCCACTTTTGTTTATACTTGAATCCAATTTTGCATCACTTGATCATAACGCTTGTGGGGAATTAAGCTCCCATTACCCAGCTTTCTTTCTATAAATCCTTCTAATGTTTAGTATTTACTAAATAGTTCAACTGTTTTATAATATATTACTCGTTTCAATGTATTATTTAATAAGTCTTAAAAAGAGCGAGGAAGACCGAATGGAAGCTTACATCATACATATATCAAAGGAGCGTTTAGGGCAAAAATTAAAATAATCCCTAATTGAATGAAGAAATAGGGTCATTTGTGATACATCCGGTGGGCAGCTGTATTGAATGTGGCGGGTCGCGAACTGCCCACCCTCGCATCAAGACTAGGAGCTCGATGATTTTAATTTCCTATAACATATTGTAGTCTGATAACTACAGCATATAACATAGTGTAATCTCATAACTACAGCATATAACATAGTGTAGTCTGATAACTACAGCATACAACATAGTGTAGTCTGATAACTACAGCATACAACATAGTGTAGTCTGATAACTACATCAAGCTGTATTGAGACAAAGGAAGAGGAGGGCTGGGTTATTGTGCAGCTGCAAAGTGATTTCTAAAAATAGATTTCATATGCCGCTTAAAGTATCTTTAAAACATATATGAGTAACTGCTGCTTATTTACTATATCTTATAAAATAGCGCCGAAAGTGATCAAATGGCCACTTTCGGGTGATGAAACCGAAATTCGGTCGGCCTCTACGTTCGATTAAACCCATTTGAATTAATATATTGATCTATTTTTGTTTTAATTCTTGATCTAAAAATACTTTCCGAAATTGGATAGAATTCTCCATTGTTTATTTATTCCTTTAAAAGCTTGCAACATCACCGGTACGTCAATTTTCGTCCAGTGTACATGTGTACATTTCCTCGGAAATCTTCAAGCACACTGGCTTCCCCTGTTTTTTATGGTCTTAATAACCTGTCCTGCTATCTTTAAAAGAATAGGCGGTTCTCAATTTATAGTGTTTGTGTTACAGGGTTTTCATTTATGCATTCGTAAAATTGGTGCATCAGTTTAATTTAATAAAAGGGTATTTCAATACAAGATTGGTGCGCAGAATAATTTTTTTTTTTTTTTTTGCCACACAAAATCCGGAGTCAGAGAAATTATTACAATGTGAGATCCGGGTAACCCATTGCCTACACATCAACAGCCCTATGTCTTCAAATCAACAACCCCGTATCTACACAGCAATAAACTGTTGACAACGCATCAGCATACCCACAGCAAACCCTCACCAACTCACTTCAACACAACAGCAACCCTAGTCTACACAAGAGCAACCCCTTGTCTACACAACAGCAACCCTTTGTCTACACAGTTTAGAACCAAACGATTTATAAGCAGCTGAAGTCAGGGACATTAAGCCCCCAGGCAAATTTGTATGTTTTATTTAAATTGATATGTACTGTGGCGCATCCAGTAATAAACAACTTAACAAGCCGACCAAGTTTTGGTTTTGCCCCCACCGACCCCCTGAAAATAACCTGAAATGACGCCCCTGGCTGAAGTGAAACAATTTTACAAGAAATCACAGGTACATACACGACACCCAGAATAAGAAAACTCAGGTACATAAATACAATATAGACACCCCATCCGTTGCCGCCAACGCCTACAATTTTGCACCGGGGCAAACTTTGGCAGTTTATCAGCAACCTTTGACCCCCCCCCCCCCCATGAATGACGGTGAAGCTGCATGAATGCGTACATCAGTGATAGACCTGCATGCATCACTATCAATGAAAAGTAAGCAGCCCCGTGCATATCCCCCGGGTTTATCCATTCATAAATCCCCTAGTAGCCTACTGTGTACCTCCGGCAGAGGGGCCTGACGTTTCGCTTATTAAGCAAAGCAGTCCCGCGGCTGTGCGTGTGATAAAAGTCTTAAGGAGGTGGGCGACATAGGGCTGGATGCCATGACCTGGTTTACATTGCGGTGGGATTCCCGCGTTAAACAGGTCACGAAATATAGGCAGAGAGGGGGGGTCACGGAGAGGGTTACACGGCGCAGGTTGATGTCTTGAGATAGAGTTCTACTGACACAACCTTTCTTAGCGCAGTGTCTCCAGCTGTTTGGCGATTGCTGTAGAATCGGCACACAGCCGTCTTAGAGCTAACAAGACGATCTTAAGTCGATGGTGTGAATGTGAGAAGGCAGCAAGGAAGAAGCTACGGGAAGACATGAAATGCGAGATAATCATTCAAGCGATTGGAATTAGAAATTGATTACGAAAAAAATCGAATGATGTTCTAATGTAGTTCTACGTGTGGAATTTGAAAGCAGTAGCCGTTTTGCGGATTCGATCTAACCAGAAGGTAGAAAGTCTGCCGAACGAGATAAGGTGGAGCGGGTTGTAAAGATGTGTATTGGTGTTTCCGGTAGGCAACGATAAGGGTGATGTCTAGGTCCAGTCAGTGGATCCAAGATTAGGCTGACAGCTCTGTCCAGTGGAGCAGCAATGAGGCTGAGGTCTTTACTGTGGAGCAGCGATGAGGCTGATGTCTGTACTGAAGCAGCAATGAGGCTGAGGTCTGTACTGTGGAGCAGTGATAAGGCTGAGGTCTTTACTGTGGAGCAGCGATGAGGCTGATGTCTGTACTGTGAAGCAGCAATGAGGCTGAGGTCTGTACTGTGGAGCAGTGATGAGGCTGACAACTTTATTCACAGTTTCTTTAGGTAGTGAGTTAGAATCGCGTTCGGCATTTGACATCAGATTCTTTATTACTGAAGATATTTATTGACTCGCTACATGTTTGTAAAGATTGTGGCCTTCGAAGGGGTTTGATTTGTAGACTTTGCCGCGGAAACCCATCTACTAGGAGAAGATGAATGAGTGATTGACACTTCGGCAGCTATTCAATCTATATGAAATGTATGTCTGTATGTCCCGTATGCGCTGCTATACCATTCATCCGATGCGATCAAACTTTGGTGAGTTGTCCACACGCCCGAAATTTTTTAAGAATTACTACAACCATTTTACAATATTTCGCTTTGGGACCGGGGCCCTCAATTCGCTTTTTTTTTCTTATATGCGAATTTAAATATAATTTCCATATTCGTTCCTATATCATTCATAACATGGCGAAAAAACTTTGGTGAGTTGTGCGCACGCCCGCAAAGGTTTCTGAATTAGTATAACCTCTTAAAATATTCCATTTTGAGCCAGGGGCCCAAAAATCATTTTTTTCTTACATGGGATTTGTAAATATAATTTTAAACAGAGCCTATTCGTATATACGCACCAGTCTGAAAAAAAAACCAAAAAAATATTGTTAATATAAAAAGTGCTTCATGAAACATAATTAAAACACAAGCAGTTTCTTTCTTTGAGTGGCACTGGAATGCATGCCGGGTACTCGCTAGTATTGAATAAAAGCAAATACCAATAGCCACATACACCATAAACAACATATGTCGAATAATATTTTAGTTCTAAAAAAATCTGAAGTTTCTGACCGGAATCAATCCTTTCTGTTTACTTTTACGATTTTGGAGAAAAATTTACGATTTTGAGATGTCTTTTGCGACTCTACTACACACAGTTTCTGAATAACGAAGGATGACACGTAGTCAAGAAGTTTCGATTTTTAGGAACACGTGTTTCTCATTGTTTGAGACTTTGTAAAGCTAGTCAAACACATTGGTGATGTGTGTGTGTGTGTGTGTGTGTACGTGTGTGTGTGTATGTGTGTGTATGTGTATGTATGTATGTGTGTGTGTGTGTGTGTGTGTCAAAGCATATAACATTATCATTAAGTAATGTACTTCCCTTGTTGATAAAAGCTACATAGCTAAATCGCGGGACTCGATTTACCAACATATGTCAAATGAAATTTCTAATAATCAAAAGGGAAAAGAAAAAGATTATTGCATAAAGTTAGGTTTAAAAATAGTGCTACAGTCGTGAGTAGAGGTGATACCCCAATTTTACATCATTAATTAATACAGAAAGGTGTTTTATCAAAAGCATAGGTTTAAAAACAATCTGGTTTGTATCAACCGTTTTAGAATCATTCTGCTTACTGCTTATTTGGCCGAGAAGTTTCATTATTACAAAGTGGAGCAACTGAGCCTACCCGCACCGGGAAACTACCCCTGTCGCACCTCCGGTGTAGTTGCTTTTTTGCCATTGTAAACGAGTAGCCGACCGGTCTGCCTCGTTGTGGACATCACCTCACGTAACATAAAGCCACACGCAGTGCCGTCTTAAGACAAGGGCTCACTGGACAGTTTTCCCAAGGTCTTAAGCTTCAAGGAGTATGCGCCAATATGGCAGGACAAGGTGCCTAACATAGAGATCTTGGAGCGGTCAAAAATGTGTAGCATATTCTTCTACGCTTTTAGCAAGAGGCGCATTCGCTGGTTAGGCCATGTTAGGAGAATGGAGAACGACCTACTCCAAAGAATGCTGTATGTAGAGTTGGCAGAAGGGACAAGACTTATTGCACGGCCTCGGCGGCCATTACTTTTGCAATAGGAGCGTGAAGGAAGCCAGCATAGAAATCAACGAATGGGAGATCATTGCTGAGCAACGTACCAGGTGGCGAAAAGCAGAGTATGAAGGAGTAAAAAAAAAAAATCAAAAGATACGCGAAACGAAGCTTGCGCAACAAAAAGAACGATAACGAAGGCCAAATCTAACAAGGAGTTAAAATTCGTCTGCGAGAAATGCAACCGAGATTGCGATTCCAGGATCGGCCCAGCGAGCAATGCATTGAAGTGTACGTAGCTACTCCATCGTCTCGCGGAGACGAAAGAACCAATACTAATAGCCAGATACACCATAAACAACATAACCAGAATGAATTTATGTTAATGTATATTGGTTGGAGATGGAGTGGGAGCTGGCACTGGGCGACAATAAGCCTAATTTTGTTGCCCCCCTACTTTCCACGAAAGCGTGGACCCTCAATCCCCTTTTCGATGCCATTTTCTGAAAGGGGCATTGTATTTTTATTACATGTTTTTATTTAATTGGCTGCTTTATTCCGAGATATTATTAAAAATAGGGGCGAATACCCGTTACGATTTTTCGTTATTTACGATGCCTTTCCTTCAACGTCAACAAAGTAGCTGACCGTGTTATGGCGACACTATCCGTAACTGTCACCCTCATTCCCAACTCTTCTGTGTCTATGATACGCCGCTGGTATGACGTAAGACATTTATTATACACCAGAAACCGGCTGTAACCGTAACGTGTCGAAAAGACTTCCCTCCGTTGAAAAGAAAAAGGGGGGGGGGGGGGAATTTGGAGGGGGGGAGGAGACGGTGCTTGGGACTTCATTATGATATCATGGTAATAAATTCCCAAGGACAGCGGGCATACGCGTAAGTGAGAAATGTTGTAGACTTGTTGTAAGTAGATGTTGGTGTTGGATTAAGTAGATGTTGGTGTTGGCTGTTTGTTAATCTTGGTTGATTCAAATTCCAAAGATGAAATTCTGTGTTGGCTGGTGCAGTCTAAAAAAACCTGCTCTACTAACTTTAATTGGTTTACTCCCCAACAGCACAGGGCTGTCCTACAGGTGTTTCAAGAAGAAAATGGAGGACAACAACAGGAGTTTAATGAATCATCTCAATTAAATGTGTTTGGTCACTTCGGAAAAAAAGTGCTTTCGATTTATAAATCGGCTGTGTTAACGAATGGAAGGTAGATGGCTACTGTTTTTTTTTCCAATAATAATAATAAATTAACGAATAATTTTTTTAACTAATCGACTTCTGAACGACAACACAAAACTTTGTCTTTTAATTTTTTATTATGGCTTGGGCTCCGACTCTAACTATGTATGTATAAATATATGTTTAGCTTGTAGGTTATAGGTTTGACTCTATAATAACGAACTCTGGACTCCGACTCCAGCCATATAGGTTTGACGTTAGATAATGAACCCGCCTTAATGACTCAACCTCATCCCTCTTCTTATTTCGACATAAATTTTCAATCCTCTTTCTTTTTCAATGATAATGAGGGGAACTCTGGCCTGAGACGGTCTTGTGAGGGGAACTCTAGTCTGAGACGGTCTTGTGTGGGGGACTCTGGCCTGAGACGGTCTTGTGAAGGGGACTCTGGCCTGAGACGGTCTTGTGAGGGGAACTAGTCTGAGACGGTCTTGTGAAGGGGACTCTGGCCTGAGACGGTCTTGTTAAGGGGACTCTGACCTGAGACGGTATTGTGAGGGGGACTCTGGCCTGAGAAGTTCTTGTGGGTTAAAACCTGGCCCCGGAATGTCTTGTGAGCGTTACCTCACCACCTAAATGAAACGACCTCGTGCAAATTCCAAGATAATTGCTTCGTCTGGGAGGGGGAAGGGGGGATTTGGGGTGGGGGGGAGAGCCTGTACAGCTGGTCACATGTGATTCGGCGTGTGACCGTGTAGCAATGCGTCGGAGGAAGATTCTCACTACCCGGTAATATTACTTTGGTTGAACACGTTAATCTTGTTGCAAAGCTGTTTCTAGAACATCCTGGCAACTTTGGGATCAATTATAACAGGGAAAAGATGATGATGTCAAGGAAAATGTACAAAAAAAAAAAAAAAGAACATTTATTTAAAAAGTAATAATAATCATATTAATAATAATAAAAGCAAAAATACGTCATTGGCACCGGAGTCTGTCTTTTAAGGTTCGAGTTAAACGCAGAGTAGTTACATTGAAAGTAATATCGTACTGCAGTATAAGGATCAGATGAACAATCAGAGTTAATTGGAGAAGCGGGCTACTAATTTCACTACTTATGAAAGCCGAAGAAACACTTGAAATGGATTGGGCCGTGGCTGAGGCAGAGAATTTATATCTTGAGGATCTGACCTTGGAGAGCTCCGTATAGTCAGTCACATCCTGCAACTTTGACAAGATAACTGTCACAATGACTCAGTAGTGTACCAGACTGTCGGTGGAGAGACGACCAACTTCCTGCTGGCCACCGGACTATACGAATGAGCTCGGCTGTGATGAAGTCGAACGCACAGGGACTATATCGTTCAGATTGTAGAATTTATTTGGTGTAACGTCCGACGCATGGTAGAAAACATTTCGAGTGTATTCTCAAACTCTTACTGGCTTTCCTATATAACCCCAGCCACTGTCCAGCCACTGTCCAGCCACTGTTGATTCGTTGACTTTCACGGGCAGACGTTAGAAACTGGAAATTTGTTTGAAGCAGTTTGGGAAAAAAGTGCAAGCTCGATAATTTAGAGAAATCTTGAAATAAAAGATAATAGGAAAAAAAATGAATGGTTCGTGCCACCACTGTTGTTAACCTTGACATTGCACTCAGCACGACCCACACTTTTGGCAGAGAAATAGAACAAAATAACATTGAAAGCACCAGGTAGGCACAAATGAGACTGGGGAGGGGATGGGGGGAATGGTCGTTTTAATCTTGCGCTTATGTCACACTCATAGAACATCAAGAGAAATAGCTGGGCTTCTTCTAGATACACCGTCACGTGACAGATGACCTGACGTCACGCACTGCTGTAGGCCAGACATGAGTCACACTCTCATGCGACTGACCATACCTCACAAGCCAGTTCTGCACAGATATGACGTCATGGATGGGACAATGTGTTGGTTTATTTCGCAGGTAACCTTTGTCTACATTTTAAGCACCTGATAAGGTAGTGGCGCTTAAGCAAGCACCTGATAAGGTAGTGGCGCTTAAGCAAGCACCTGATAAGGTAGTGGCGCTTAAGCATCTGATAGGTAGTGGCGCTTAAGAACCTGATAAGGTAGTGGCGCTTAAGCACCTGATAGGTAGTGGCGCTTAAGCACCTGATAGGTAGTGGCGCTTAAGAACCTGATAAGGTAGTGGCGCTTAAGCAAGTACCTGATAAGGTAGTGGCGCTTAAGCACCTGATAGGTAGTGGCGCTTAAGAACCTGATAAGGTAGTGGCGCTTAAGCACCTGATAAGGGATTGGCGCTTAAGCACCTGATAGGTAGTGGCGCTTAAGAACCTGATAAGGTAGTGGCGCTTAAGCACCTGATAGGTAGTGGCGCTTAAGCACCTGATAGGTAGTGGCGCTTAAGAACCTGATAAGGTAGTGGCGCTTAAGCACCTGATAGGTAGTGGCGCTTAAGAACCTGATAAGGTAGTGGCGCTTAAGAACCTGATAAGGTAGTGGCGCTTAAGCATCTGATAAGGTAGTGGCGCTTAAGCACCTGATAGGTAGTGGCGCTTAAGAACCTGATAAGGTAGTGGCGCTTAAGAACCTGATAAGGTAGTGGCGCTTAAGCACCTGATAGGTAGTGGCGCTTAAGCACCTGATAGGTAGTGGCGCTTAAGAACCTGATAAGGTAGTGGCGCTTAAGCACCTGATAGGTAGTGGCGCTTAAGCATCTGATAAGGTAGTGGCGCTTAAGCACCTGATAAGGTAGTGGCGCTTTTAAATATACAATTTTTTTAAAGGCGTTTCCATTTGAAGGTTTCACAAGAAAATCTTCAAATGGCAGGATAAGAACAAACAAAAGACTTTTGGCACTTTGTTTGGAGTCGTGCCACTGGAGTCGAAAACATTTTAAGAAAGAATCACAGCCATGAATGTTTCAACAGATACGTTAATTTTTTTAGAGTTGATCTTGATTACAGGCGACAATAGGGATCAAACTCATTAAATACAACTAATAAACGCACTGCGAAGTTACGGTGAATTTAGAAGTTAATACCAGTTGCTTCATGTCTTCCTTCTTAGTCCTAGTAAAAGATAACCCCCAGCTTAATCACGTGGCAGCGGACTCGAAGTGCCAAGGAAGGGGAAGGAGAGCAGTGTTACCGAATGCTCCAAGGCCAAAGTTTGGGGCAGAGAAGCCGAGTCTCAACCCCGAAAAAAAAGTTGATAAATTCAAAATAGAAGGATTCATTTTAGCGCATACCTGAATGAAAAACGATGTTAAGGAGAATTTAGAAGTTGATCACTAGTTGCTTCATGTCCTCCTGCTTAGCCCTAGTAATAGATAACTAGCTGATAACATGCTTTTTAAGCAAAAGTTGCAATGATTGCCTGGAGAAACAACCTTTAAACTGTATATGAGTTATGCATTCTTCACAAGTCGAAAATTCTATCTTCAAATCCGTCACGAATATTTACAAGCAAATCTATTTAACAGCTTGTCACAATGGATTTGTTACGAATTGAAAGCAATTAATACAAATTGAAAAATATTTAAAAAAAAAAAAAATTAAACTTTGAGACCAGTACAGAAAAGGTGTTAAACTTTTTACATTTCTTCATTAGTAAATGTGTGTTGGTTTTTTTCTTAAGGTACCGATGTGACCTACCGGCGCTTACCGTCACAAAAAGCACTTAATATATTCTGCTGCCGTCGAGCCAGTTTAAGCATAAAGTTATATTAGGATCGGGGCCGAATGAATAAAGAAGCAGGTTGTCAATTCTGTCTATTTAAATCCTTAATATTTACTTCGATTTTTTCTTTAGGTTAAATCCTCGTACGGCTAATTGACCCGCTTCCCGTAAACCTATCGAGCTGAAACTTGGCATATAAATATGTTGCAAATGACAACAGATTCTATCAAATTTTTAGCCGCAACCCCAGCCACCAAAAAATTTGTTTTTCCGGTTTATCTACTGGAAGATGAAGGAAATATAATTCCACTAATTTCGTGAAATAAAGTTCCCGATAATTGCGCTTAATGAGATTTTTTTGTTGTCTTGTTTAAATGTCGCAATTGCGGTAGGTGCGGAATATTTTCTTTTGTTTTTTTCTGAAAAAGTTGATGAACTAAATCTGAGGTTTTAAAGCGGGTGGGTCATTGCTGGCATCCGTCCGTCAAAATGTGACGATGGTGTAGGATATCAATATATATATTGGAATGAGCTAGGCTATTCAAATAACGGTAATGAAACGAATTAATTTAAATACGTTCGGAAATTGATTTTTTTTCAATATGCTTAAAATAACATAAATCATCTTTTGTTTAGTATGTGTTTAACCATTATTATTATAAACTAGCGAGTACCTGGCATGCGTTGCAATACCACCCCAAAAAAATAAGATTTTTGTGTTTTCACTATGTTTTTGAAGTACTTTTTATAGACACCATTTTTTTTTTTACAGTCTGGTGAGTATTCGAATTAAATATAAGAAAAACGTGTGATCAACTTGAATTTAAAGACAGGGCAAAAGATGTTGACGTTTCGGTATAGAGACGTCATCTGAAAACAAGACTAAAAGACAGATCACAGAAGAAAACTCTTTTTTGTTGCCGGAAGTAGGATCACAGGATCTTTTGTTTTTCTTCTTTCCTGAAGGGTGGGCAGGTCACACACAGCTGTCCATGTGAGAAGCATGGATGTTTGAAATTTAGTCCACACACTTGGAGCGATTGATCCACCCATGCAATAACTCTGTTTGAAATTATATTTATATAGCTCATTTAGTACTTTAAAACAAAAATTAGGGCCCGGGCCACAAACGGAATATTATAGAATGGTCAAATACAAAGTTTATTGTCACTATTTGATTAAAAGTCTATCCACCAATGCAGTATCTCTGTTTTAAATTTAAATTTATATAGCTAATTTTAAAAAAAAAACGAATTGAGGGGACCTGGCTCAAAATGAAATATTTTAAAATGGTTGCAATAATTCAGAAACCTTTTAGTACGGGATGAAAACAACTCACCAAATTCGCAATCGCATGAATGGTATAGGAGCGCAAACGGATTAAAATTATACTTATTTAGCTCATATTAGAAAAAAAAATGGGGCCCCTGACTCAAAACAGAATATTATAGTTGTAATAATTCAAAATCCTTTGCGGGCGTGCGCACAACATCTCACTAAAGCTTTATCCAATTCGGATAAATGGTATAGGAGCGGAGCGAACGGAAGTTAGTTTTTACTAAGCTCATATGAGGGAAAAAAAGAATTTAGGGCCAACGGCCCAAAATGGAATATTTTTAAAGGGTTGTAATGACTTAGGAAAATGCGCGGGCTTGTGGGCAACAACTCAGCAACGTTTTATTTCAATGGCAATAATGGTGTAGGAGCGTATACATGACATACATACATACATACATAAATACATACATACGTAAATACATACATACATATATACATACATAAATACATACATACATAAATACATACATACATACATAAATACATACATACATACATAAATACATACATACATAAATACATATATACATAAATACATACATACATAAATACATACATATATAAATACATACATACATACATAAATACATACATACATATATACATACATACATACATACATAAATACATACATACATACATACATAAATACATACATACATACATAATACATACATACAAACATACATAAATACATATATACATACATAAATACATACATACATACATACATACATACATACATACATAAATACATACATAAATACATACATACATACATAAATAAATACATACATACATACATGCAGACAGACAGACAGACAGACAGACAGTGTATATATATATATTGCAAATACATTTAAAGTAACAATTAAAGAAATATTTTAAGCAGTTTATCCGAACTTGAAAGTTATGATATTTTGTAATCAAAATGTTATGATCTAAGAATTATTTTTATTAAATCATAATGACATTTATCAGGAAAATCCAAACATCTGCTGTTTTAGTACGTTTTTTAGTTTATTGATAATATTGCGAAATTAAATTAAAATTAATTTGATTTAAATGTCTTGAAACAATAACAAATTAAAATTGTCTATTGAAGGGAAAAAATATATCCATTTCAAACTAGAAAAATTTGAACTTGCAAATAAAAAGCAATAATTTTCTCTGGTTTAATAATTGCGTGTGACAAAACTGATAATGTATTTTCGCTTTTTAAAAGTAAAATTAATAAACATAAACTATTATGTCACACACAAAGCTCTGTTTGAAATTTATTTTTATATAGCTCATATAAAAAAAACGAATTGAGGGCACCTGGCTCAAAATAAAATATTTTAAAATGGTTGTAATAAACACACCAAGTCTTAGCTTTGTATTTTTAACATTCAATACGTTTCTACTTATTTTTCATTCCAAAAATATATTTTGATCAAATTTATAAAGTAATAAAAACGTAAACATTTCAAAATATTTTTCATATGATAATGCCGTTTAAGTCAATTAGTGCAGCGAAACAAGAAGCATCAATTGTAGGCCAAGGCCATGGCGATGCTGCCAAATTAAGAACAAACCATTAGAAGTTGCAATTGGTTCATTTGATATTTAAAGACTCAATTAGGTGACCGATTTAAATTTTTGTTCTAGCTTTTAAAAGTTAAAATAAATAACCATAAAATTTCAAATAACCGGATTAAACGTAGAATTATAATTTTGTTTTTGAAAATATAAAACAATGTGTGGCAACAGGGATCTGGGAATTAAGAATATTAATTAAGTTCAGGGACGTGCAAAAAATTTGTGGCTGCATATGTAGATGGCTACAATTCCGTGGATGATTTTCTTAATTTTTTATTAAAAACTGTGGGGGAGGGGGGGATTCGACACTTTCATTTTACCCCAGGCAGCAAAAGAAACGCCTCAGAATAAGATAATGAATTTGATCAACAATTAACCTTCTTAGGTATATACATATATACATATGTCATATCATATGTATATAATATACATACATATATATATATATATATATATATACATATATATATATATATATATATATAAGTAGGAAATAGGGTGTGTACATGTCTTGTTACCTGGATAACAATATCTTTCAATCCAATGATGTTACAGTCGTGAAAAAGAGATGTTACATTCTCTTTTTACAACTTGTAAAAAACGAAAATATAATTTTGTTTTAACTTTGCAAAACTTAAAGTGGGTGTATATATTTTGTGAGATTAATAACACATCTTTAAAAAAAAAGACACTCGAGGCTTTTGCAGACGTGAAAACGATTAAGATATTCTTCTTTGGATAAAATAATTCTTTGCTTAACGAGTTCGATAATTTAGTAGAAGAACAGGGCACCAGTTTGGTTAATTTTTTAATGAAGATTTCAATATATGAAATTCCTTTAATATAAAATATATTTAAAATGACATATAGAATTTTTTTTTTTAATTTAAAAATATTTTTTTACAATTTTTAGAAGAAATAAAATTGTAGTTCAGGGGCAAGAAAAGGGGAGGGTAGGCCCAACATTTAACAATTTAAAAACACGTGACTTCTAAAATATTTCTCTAGCTAGAAATCTGCTGTCAATGAACTCATTTAGAGAAAATAATGATTTAATTAGTGATCATTTAGATTTGGTAATTTAAGATCATGTTTAGAGAAGAAAAAAATTGTACTCTAGGAAGGCGAAAAGGAGTATCTTATACAGCGCCGCACCTCAGCCTAGGGCTGGGCTCACCGCGCTACACATATAAATATTAGCAAAGATAATCATGACATTAAAAATAACATACATTTATTTAATTTTAAAAAAAACTGTATACAAACAAAATAAATGTATATTCACCCCGTCAATTCCACAACTATTTACATGTCAAGCCATGGGCGGCACCCAGCAGCATCGTTTATTGGTCGGGGGGGGGGGTGATCAGTCGGGATAGAAGATTTAAAGAGATGTGTTTTGAGTGCAGTTTTGAAGGCCTGGATGGTCGGTGTATTGCGGATGTGTAGTGGGAGAGTATGCCATTGTTTGGGGGCGCACCGTCTGTTTTAGTGCGTGTCTTGGGAACAGAAAGAATGCGGGTGTCTGCGGGGGAGCGAAGGTGTTGAAGGGGTGAACAGACAGACAGAAGTTCGATAGGAAGGGCAGAAATCCGAGAGAAAGTTTGCAGTCAATACGTGCTTGTAAAGGGATTCAGTGAAGTGAGTGGAGTGAAGTGATCATGTGATTTTTGTCTTTAGAACTAACCTAGCAGCTGAGTTTTGAACCTTTAGTGGTTTTTCTTTGAAGTGTTTTGGTGAACCTGACAGAAAAGAGTAGCAATTGATTAGACGAGAGAACAAGAGCACAGACTAGGGTTTTTGTTGCGCTAACTATGAGATAACTATGAGATAGCAGAAAAATACTTCCCAAACATTAATGATGTTTGAAACTTAAACATAATTACATATATACTTTTAAAAAAAAAAAGTATCCTGATGACTTTTCGCAAAATAATGTAGAAATTATCGCAAAGTGCCTACCATTATTATCCCGATAACATAAGGCCATACATTATAATAAAATAACTTAATTAAAAAATGCATATAACGGATTTCTAAGAAAATTTTTTTTTAGAAGTAGTTTAATTCTATTTTAAAATAAAAATATTTGAAAGCATTAAATAGGTATTTGGCTCCTTTTTTATTTCGCCTTCTTTATTATTGTCATCATGCTACGTGCTCAATCCTTTAAGGCTACTAGCCTCAAGTGGTCCCCATTACGGGCGTACTACAGTCAATATCTACGGACAATGACCAGACAGCTATTTGTCCCTGATATTTTGACTGTACACAGTGACTCAAACGCATTAATCTCATTGGTTGATTTAATATAAGACAAAACGAAACCATGTCTTTTGATTAGAGTCATAATCTCAGTGGTTGATTTAATATAAGACAAAACGAAGCCATGTCTTTTGATTAGAGTCATAATCTCAGTGGTTGATTTAATATAAGTGTCACGAGCTCCATATGCTAAGTGACCCTTGGTCTATATTCCTATACAACACCTCTGACACCACCTTGTTTTGATGTGTCCAAGGAAACACAATAACTCTACAATAAACAAAGTCTTCAATATAACGTAAAATGACTTAAGCTAATTTATTCTTTAAATGTCCTAAGTAGAGTAATATCCGAAATACAATGAGAATAATAGCATGCACTATGAAGGAATACACTTTGAAATAATAGGATGATTTTCGTACATATATAATTACTAAAATGACATTATAATAGTGATTCTCAATATTGAACAACTCTGAATCATACAAGCGAAACGCTACCATACGACGAAGTGGAGTCTTGCAAGACTGTCGCCCCCTCTACAGCGTGAATCTGTCCTATGGTCGTGGTTGTTAGCGTCTCTCGTTGTCTCTCTGCACTGGCATCTGCGCACACACTCCGTCACGAGTTTTTGACGATTAGTTAACGACGTTAAAAGGTGGCTATTCCTGAAATATATGAATAAATCACCTACACCAAGTGGTCTATGCTAAGCCCTGTCTAACTACTTACCGTAGACTTCCAAAATACTAAACCTCTACATAACGTAACTATCAGTCACACTAACTACCATAAAGCTCCTCCATACATACACCTTACATACACTTACCTCTCTATGTTGATACTGTTCTATGTTGATACTGTGGCAAGGCTGGTACAAGGTAAGTCTATGTGTCTGAGCTCTCACGAGAGAAGTCTCATGTGTGGGCCGTAGTGCTCAGTGAAACTACAGAATTAGATGTCCTTACTTATACCCCTCGTTCCTACCCAAACTTCTTTGTTGGTCCAAGAATGCTCTCTATCACACATTCCTGACCCCTATCATTTCCAGTCGATTAGGAATTTCCGTCGCTAACCCAAAGTATCTATGTCCATCCTATAAGTCACCTTAACAATGGAGATCTGTCTTGTACCCCCACCCAGTCCGTCGTGACCTATGCGTTACCCTAACAATGGAGCTCTCTCCTGTCCCGCCCCAGTAAGTCAACCAGTGGACACCCCCGCCCTAGTGACACCCCCGCCCCAGTAACAGTCACCGTGTGACAATAAGACAAAACGAAACCATGTCTTTTGATTAGAGTCATAATCTCAGTGGTTGATTTAATATAAGACAAAACGAAACCATGTCTTTTGATTAGAGTCATAATCTCAGTGGTTGATTTAATATAAAACAAAACGAAACCATGTCTTTTGATTAGAGTCATAATCTCAGTGGTTGATTTAATATAAGACAAAACGAAACCATGTCTTTTGATTAGAGTCATAATCTCAGGGGTTGATTTAATATAAGACAAAACGAAACCATGTCTTTTGATTAGAGTCATAATCTCAGTGGTTGATTTACTATTAGACAATACGAGGGGCGACGTCAAATAAAATCATTGAATTTCATAATTAAAATAAAATAGGGATTTATTGAGTTTAGACTAATACTAAACTGTGCTGCCAATTATACGCATGAAATCAAAGTGGCTGCATGTAAAGTAAATTTATTAAATGGCTGCGTCTCCTGGATCCAAGCTTCTCCTCTATCCTAGCTTCTCCTGATTCTTAACTTCTGCGAGCCGAGGAAATCTAAAGCATACTTTTTGTTTATTCCGGCTGCCACATAGTCCAGCTGTCACATAAGGTCAGTTGTCACATAGTCCAGCTGTCACATAAGGTCAGTTATCACATAGTCCAGTTGTCACATAAGGTCAGCTGTCAAATAGGCCAGTTGTTACGTAGGCCAGCCGTAACATAATCCAGTTGTCACATAGGCCGTCGGTCTCATAGGCCGTCGGTCACATAGACCATCTGTCACCTTGGCCAGCTATCACAAAGGTCAGCTATCACATAGGTCAGCTATCACATGGTCCAGCTGTCAAATAGGCCAGTTGTTGCGTAGGACTGCAGTGAGCTATTTTGTAAGTCATCCCATGTCATCTAAAGAAAATATCTCTCAAATTCTACCCTCTAATGAGTATCCCTTGTTGACGGCTTGCTTGGTATTTTAAATAGTTTTAAAAATACTTTTAAAATATATATTTTTTTAATTTGTTTATTTGTTTCTTTATTTGTTTTTTTTTATACTTCGCTACTCTTTTCGACCTAATATTTTTATTAAACTGTGTCAGCCAATAAGCTTTCCACTATCTCATAACAATGTGTAGCGATTGATCGTAAAATTAAGTTATGCCTTTCATCTTTTGTGCCGAAAATTCTGCCCACCCCTATATAACGAAAATAGAGCCCCCCACCCCCGCCTTCCTACGCTCCTGCCGTAGGACTCTTGTTGTCCGAGTCCTTCACAATCAGCTACAGTCCTTGTTATTTTCTCAGCATTAAGTAATAGTGTCATTGAAAGTCATTAAGTTAGCTATCACAAGTGCTCTGCGTTATCCTCCATCTTGGTCTTTTTCCCGTGCTGAAACAGTCTCCGTTTGAGATGTTATCGCATCCGGTCTTGACCATTCATCGGCGGAGAAGCAGGGGTAAACTCGGCAGTAGAAAAAATGGTCTATTTCAAGTCGGGACCATTGTTAGCAAGGGATTTCTATTTCCTTAGAAAACAGGAAATTTTGTTCCTATCACCATGATGCCTCGTTTCTTGAAACAAACTAAGACATAAATGTTTGCTGGATTCGCCCCTGACGACTTCTATCAAGTAACGACACGACATCCGGTTACTGCTTCTATTCTAAGAAACGCTTACAATGACAGTTTACTTGCACGTAAACTTTACGAACTACAATTCTGTGGAAATCTTGAATGAATTCTGTGGACAGCTTAAATGAATTCTGTGGACAGCTTGAATTAATTCTGTGGACAGCTTGAATGAATTCTGTGTACAGCTTGAATTAATTATGTGGACAGCTTGAATGAAGTCTGTTGACAGCTTAAATGAAGTCTGTTGACAGCTTAAATGAAGTCTGTGGACAGCTTGAATCAATTCTGTTGACAGCTTGAACCAATTCTGTGGACTGCTTGAATCAATTCTGTGGACAGCTTGAATCAATTCTGTGGACAGCTTGAATGAAGTCTGTGGACAGCTTGAATCAATTCTGTGGACAGCTTGAATGAAGTCTGTGGACAGCTTGAATCAATTCTGTGGACAGCACAAATCAGTTCGATGGACAGCTTGAATCAATTCGATGGACAACTTGAATCAGTTCGATGGACAGCTTAAATCAATTCGATGGACTGCTTGAATTAATTCGATGGACAGCTTGAATGAATTCGATAGGCAGCTTGGAACAACTCTGTGACAGCAAGTTTCAGTTTTTTTAGTTCTATGGACAGCTAGTTTCATTTTTATATAGGCAGCTCATTTCAATTCTATAAACAGCACATTTTAGTTTTATGGAAATTGCATAAGTTAAATCGTAGCTCACGGTTTGCTTAGCCAGTTTGTATAGCCAGTTTGCATTGAAAGATTGTATATCAAGTTTGCATAGCAATTTTGTAAAGCCAGTTTTATAGCCATATTGTATAGCAAGGTTTTGGTTCCACACATAGATTTTCTTGTTGCAACTTGCTGCTTGCTCTTCACTAATTTTCAAGGAAAGTACATGAAGAGCAAGAATGCAGAGCAATGAATGTATGTGCAGAGCAGGGAGTGTACATGCAGAGCATGGAATGAACATGCAGAGCAGGGAATGTACAGAGCTGGCAGCGTAAACTGCTGCTGATGAAACTGTAGATGGTATTAGTTCCGTATATGCATTGGGCAAGTTTGATGAATGTCGTAAGATTGAGATCTACTGCGTAATATTTGAAAATAACTAGTTTTTAGCACTGTAATAAAAGTCTTAGAAAAAAGAAATCTTTCAATTTCTATAGCATTATATCCTGTTATGGAAGATCATATCTTACTTTAGAACATTATATCTTATTATGGAACATTATATCTTGTTGTGGAACATTATATCTAAGTATGGAATATCATATCTTATTATGGAGTATTATATCTTATGATGGAACATTATATTTTACTAGGGATAATTATTTTCAACCTAATCTTTGCACATGTCCACATCAGTAAACTTCATGCATCACTCTAGACACCCTTGTTTGGGTTTAAGCTTGTAAATCAAGGTATGGTCGCTTTGCTTTTACCATACAGAAAAGTTTAATCTGATAAAATTAATATTCACACAAAGGCAGTCGCAGGCACATGACAAAGTGAAGATTTTTAGGTCATGCAAACCTGAAAAAGAGTTTTGTGTCTAGACGAAACGTGTGAAAAAGTGTGTTCACGTTGTGCATAATATACTTATCCAATAGTACAGTAAATTCTGAATGAAGCCATGCACGGCACGACATTGAATTCATAATGTAAATCATAATTGATTTGATTCAAATGACATATAATGTAACATTCTCCGATTAAAATGTTCCAAATTTCACAACGAAGTCACATTTTGAGCCTTAGTGTAAATTAAAAGACCTTATGGAGCCTATCATTTTAATCATATTAAAGACTTTCTTTCTACTCGCATTGTCATCGTAATTTTTTTGTTGACACACGTAACTCTATCGCTCAGTTGACCATCGACTCTGCTTTCTTCGGTGAATGGCGGGAGAATGATGGGTAGGAAAGCGAGCGAGCTTCATTATACTTGCTAGAGTAGCACTTTAAAATACTTGCTAGAGTAGCACTTTAAAATACTTGCTAGAGCAGCACTTTAAAATACTTGCTAGAGTAGCACTTTAAAATACTTGCTAGAGTAGCACTTTAAAATACTTGCTAAAGTAGCACTTTAAAATACTTGCTAGAGTAGCACTTTAAAATATTTGCTAGAGTAGCACTTTAAAATACTTGCTAGAGTAGCACTTTAAAATACTTGCTAGAGTAGCACTTTAAAAAAAATTATATCAAAACACAGAACAAATAATTACACATTTCTTAAAATGCAATATGGAGTATAAAGTATATTATCCAATATTGTTTTATCTTTTGAAAAAATGAAAAAAAAAAGTTTTTTTTTTTAACCCCTTCATGGACCCCCTTGAGCTCCATGGGTCCTTGGTGAATACTAGACAGACGCATATTGAAAGTCTATGTGAGGCATCAAGTAAAACAGTATCTGTCGAGTGGTACAACATAATGAATCGAATAATTGATGTTTTACTATTCCTTGAAGAGCGTGTGTTGGTTTTGCGTGGCCTTTCCCACGACACATTGGGAGTCATAGAGATGGTGTCTTATTGGGATACAATTCTTAAAAAGCAACAAACGTGTTGCAAGTTAAATAGCCACAAGAGAAGGAAGAACGACTTCAGTTACATTACCTCAGTGCCGATTCTCAAAAACGAGTTAATTGCTAATGTACTTTACTAGTAAAGCAACACATTTTGGAGGACAGGAAAACTTCTAAGTACTTTGATGTTATTGTTGTCTCCACGAGAGATTCATCCCATGTTGAACAATGCTTTATGTAATATCATATGAAAACTAGTATGAAACTGTAGGAAGATTTGTACAGTCTGTAAGGTCGTTCATCTCTGTAAAGGAGCAGTAGTGGTGTCCGTCAGCTCCCTGAGCGACTGGGCAGCCCTCTTCAGGAACACACTGCTCACCTATAGAAAATGTGCCCTAAACATTGTCGGCTCCCTTCTTCCCTATCCAGCCTATCGCGGTTGGAGGGGACCCTACGCATGTGGTCGAAATTCAAAATTTAAAAAGTCTAAAAATTCAAAACATAAGATCAAAACCATTCAACTAAAAATGGATGCTTGGAATGTGCGCACTCTTCAGGTCAAGGAAGACGTGTATAGACCGCAGAGGAGAAAGACCCTTATAGAAAATGAAATAGCCAGTACAAGGTAGATATTGCAGTCTTTAACAAAACCCGGCTTGCAGGATGGGGTGAACACTACGAGGGGTGGGGGCTCTGGATATACCTTCTTTTGGAGTGGCCGAGGAATCGAAGAACGCCGTAAGGCTGGTGTTGGTTTTGCTATCAAATCTGTACTGATTAGCATACTGGTTGGACTTCCAAGGGGACTCAACGATATGATAATCACAATAAAACTCCCTCTCTTACTCTTAAATGGACGAAAACACCTCACCCTCATCGGCTGCTACGCCCCAACAATGACCAACACAGATGAAGTAAAGACCAAGTTCTATCAGGATCTTCATTTCGTCATTATAGCTACGTTCCGATTCAGGACAATCTCATAATTCTTGTTGACTTAAATGCTCAAATGGGCTGTAGTCACATCGTTTGGGATGAGGTACTGGGAAAGCATTAAGTGGGCCGTTGCAACAGCAACGGCCTCCCCTTGCTCCAGACATTCGTTTAGCAAGAACTGCTTATTACTAATACAGTCGTTCACCTTCCAACGCGTAATCGGACATCATGGATGCACCCTCGCTCAAAACATAGGCATACATCTTCGACTATGAAACCATCAAGAGAAAGTCTGCATGGGGTGCATGTAACCAAATATCTATGTGGTGCAGATTGTTGGACAGACCATCGACTTATCATCACCAAGCTACACTTTGACTGACAGCCCAAAAGACGACCACATGGGAAGAAGATCTCTAAAACGTCTGAGCACTGCAAAGTTGAAGAGACGTCTGAGGACGCTCTAGACGGACGTCTGAAATCCATATCTCTAGATAATCACAACGTTTAATCGGATTAGACAACACTCAAAGGAATGTTGTATAGCAACGCTATCTAGTTATTGGGGACCAGGCATTAGAACTGTTTCGATGAAAAAAATCAATCTTCACAACCCTTATCTTAATAACCAGAATTCAATTCCAAGTAACGACGCTTACTACAACATAATAAAAAAAGGTAAAGCAATAATTACGTCAAATGCAGTTAAAATAGTTGAGTGAAAAGGCATATCCGATCAATGACTATTCGGACAGACACGATCTGAAAAATTGCTACTCCGCTCTCAAAGATGTCTGCGGCCCCCACTTCATTAGGATCATACCGGTACCTACTTCTAAGTGCTGTAGAAAACAAATTGATTGCTGAGAAAGAAAACATCAAACGCCGGGTGGCAAAGCTCCAGGTGATGCCTCCATACAAGGACGGTGGCAAAGCTCCGGGTGATGCCTCCATACAAGGACGGTGGCAAAGCTCCAGGTGATGCCTCCATACAAGGACGGTGGCAAAGCTCCGGGTGATGCCTCCATACAAGGACGGTGGCAAAGCTCCGGGTGATGCCTCCATACAAGGACGGTGGCAAAGCTCCGGGTGATGCCTCCATACAAGGACGGTGGCAAAGCTCCAGGTGATGCCTCCATACAAGGACGGTGGCAAAGCTCCAGGTGATGCCTCCATACAAAGAGGGTGGCAAAGCTCCGGGTGATGCCTCCATACAAGGACGGTGACAAAGCTCCAGGTGATGCCTCCATACAAGGACGGTGGCAAAGCTCCGGGTGATGCCTCCATCCCAGCTTAAATCTACAAGGACGGTGACAAAGCTCTGACTGAAAGGCTTCAATCGGCTGTTCTTTAAACGTATGGGGCTGCAAGAGAAGATACCACAGGATTATAAGGACGCATCCATTCTCCAATTGGAACTGGCATCAGATACCAAACTGACGGTAAATTTAACCTCAGGAGACTTAACGCTAAATCCTAGGTCCGGGCTGACATAATCGGGGACTTCGTGTATGCCGACGACTGTGACCTTAACTCCGAATCAGAGGCCGATATGCATTGCAGTGTAGCAAACTTCTCGGATACCTGCACAAACTGGCTTTACCTTTAACACAAAGAAGATTCTGTACCAACCAGTTCCACGAAAACCTTACATCGAGCTTAAAATCCAGACGAAAGGCTTAAGACACACTGAAAGCATTTTACACTGACCTGGCCATGTGGGAACAGTCCTCAAAGAATAGAGACTCGTCGCGCTCCTACCTACAAAGGGGCTCAACGAAGAGTGAGGTCAACCAGAACAGCTGCACAGAACATAAAAGACCAAAAAAGCCCGAGTTAACCGGAAATGTCCTACCCATCCCCTTCAACTTCCGCACCAGAATCGGCCAGGTCAGTCCTCGGCGCACCCTCAGACAGATTCAGACCAATCGACAAGCCGATGTTTAAAATGGTCATGATCGATTTTCGACGAACGAACCATTACACTACCGCTCTATGATCACTGTTACACTTCCGCCCTACGATCCCCATTACACTTCCGCTCTATGATCATTATTACACCAAAGAGCTAGTTATATTCCCTTTCTTTATGGGTAACCTCCATTCTGTTTTTTTTTTCCAAATTTCTTTGAAAAAGCAATTATGAGCAATATGGGCAGCATGATGTTACTAGCAAGTGCCCTGTGTGTCCATACGTTAACAAGACAATGCTGGTGAATGTAGATCAGTTGAGGTCTTCAACGCAGTGTTCTTCTTGGGATTGGTACCTCGGCGTGAGAACTGCTAACGTTTTGTATTTATAATATTGTTGTAGCTAAAAATAAAATTGATATCAACTTGTATATCTGTGCATATTCAGTCTGTCGGGGTGAAGTAAATGCAACCTGCAAGTACTTCCACGTCATTAAAAGGTCATGAAACCTTCGTAGTCTGCAGCAATCCATAGTTACAATCCTACTACTATAGCCCGCAAATCACAACAAACCATAGTCACACTCACTCAGTCTTGCAAGTCTCAATAATCCATTTCCACACTTACCTGCAGCCAGCAGTTTTCCATGACTAATCAAACCGTACTTATCTCTCATGTCTCAAACTATCGGTTCACTCTCACACATCTCACAACTAAAAAAAAACCAATGATATACAAAAAAATGTTTTATTTTAACTTTTTTTTGGTAAAGATGTTGAGCTATATACAAATAATGTACATAATTGTTCACATTTGAATAAGGCATTTTAAAGGAGGTCATGCACAGAAAGGTAATGCACAGACAAACCAAAACTTGACCCCAAAAAAATTGATGTACCAAAACAAAATATCAATCACCCACATCCGTTTTGAATTTGGGAAGTTGACCCCTGAACACTTAAGACATTTTGGCAGTTACAAAACCTAAACCAACTAAAACTTATAAAGACAATATAAAGATTTTAAACCATGCTGTTACTCAATGTGTTTGGTCCCCATTAGTCAAGAATTTCGAGGTATGTCATTTAAAAAAAAAAAAGGTTACAAGATTAAATACATTACAATGCTTCACAGACAACCTCTGCAATTGCCACACACAAAAGACTACATGGCATCAAGTATTTGTAGGTGGGGAAGTCGACAAGGTCGGACTGCTTCATTTTATTTTACAGTATCACAACAGCTTTACGGCCTGGACTAACCCCCTAGATATACTGCCAAGAACACATCCTACATTTAATCAAGTGTTAAAATATAGGGTATTAATTAATTCATGAAAAAATTTCATTTTAAAATTTATTCTCACACTGAAAACTACGTGAGTGGCAATCAAGATTGAAGTATATTTAACAAAGTAAATCATTACCGAAATTATGAATGAGAAACTGTCACTGATGAGTTAAGCAAAAAATGTATTTAGAATACTTTGACAAACAATCAAGTTTGGAGGCTGCAACATACAGCAAAGCCAATAGTCAAAACTTCAATTATAGCATGCTCTCACCGACTCGGAATTATCACAGCAGCTAAATGAACCGACAGCACTGAAAGACCCATGTTTATCCAGCAAAATGTCATCAATTAAAAAATGAGTGGGTTGCACAATGATGCAAAGGCGGCTCATTGAATGGGGAGATGCTTCAAAGAAAGCATTAGTATTAGTTTTTTTATTTATCTTTAATCAAATTTAATAAGGACACCCCATTTCATTACGAATTCAACCTGGCATTTAAAGGGGACACTAACTAAATACAATAAAATCTATCATATGATTAAAAAAAGTTCACCATTTGGTATTAAGGACTTTTCTTTCGAATGTGCACCTATTAAAAATATATTTCCAATTAGTAATATATAATTTAAATGAAATTAACAACAACAAATAGGAAATCATCTGAGACAAGGAGGAAGCTGACAGCAAAATGAAGAACAAATATCAAAAAGTCAACTCAAATTGAGGTATAGTAATGGCATAATCATCAAATAATATCCTGAGAGGACCAAAAAAAAAACAACAACCCAAAAACATGTTTTTCTGTAATGTTAAAAATAGACTTAAATAAACCATTCCTTTCTTTAAATTAATCTAGCAGGTGAACAGAAATAAGTGATGGATATCAGAGGTAATGGTGTAGTTCTTGCATTGTTTACATATGAACAAGGACAGCTGTTGACAATTATCCACAACGAGAAGATAATACACTTCGGGCTTCCAATCTAGAGGCCTTTGTGCAAAATTGATTTAAGTGGAATCGCACTGCATCCTGCTTCCATCTACCAGTTAAGTAGAGCCAGGCACAGTACCTGGGTATATCTAGTCACTCTAGCAGAACTAGCTACACTATATACATCCAGCTGACCAAATACATAAAAGGTCAATTACTGGTCAGTATTGTTTACAATAATTAAAAAAAACTGAACATTAATCAAAGGTTGACAAACAAATTTTGAAGTATTATGGACACAAATTTTCAAACAGAATTACCTATATGCTACTATTACGCACAATTATATAAACATTTATATATATATATTTATATCTATCTATCTATCTAAAGTATTGAAGTCCAGGCCTCTGTCTAAATTTTTAAAGTGCGCTACAATGTATTCCAAGTAGATGTTTTATCTTTAAAAGGACTAATGAAAAACTGAATTAAAAATTAATTGTAATTATTGATTATACCATTTCAACTATGTAAAATTTTAAAAAAAGATTGTGTAAGCAGTGAAAAATATGTAAAAGAAGTTTAGGCCAATAGCTTTAAAAGGTTCCTAAAATTATTTAAACATGCCAACTTTTTTTTTTTTCATACCTTTTACTTCTAGACCGATAAATATACACAGTATATTGATTTACAAAATGAAAATTATGTTCCATTAATTTTAAATGCTCTTAGTCTTCAGGCCTTTCCTAAATTTAGAAAACACAAAACAAAAGAAATTAATAGCACTAATGTTATACTTGTATAGAAATGGTTTTAAACAAAGAAGTTATGACTCATCATATGAGCTAATGATCATCAGCATAAAATCTTATTCGAAATAACAGATAAAGTTATCTGAAAATCACTACACATCAGAAAAAAATAGTCTTGAGAATGAACACATGGTTACGAGCTTTTCAATATAGTTTTTTTAAAAATGGTTTGTTGGCCCAAATAAAAATTTACGGCCTCATCACAGTTAGGTAGAAGATAGCCCTGGAAAGAGTGCAGGCATATTATAGTACTGTTGTATCACATCAGGCGAACCCCACACTCAACCAGGACCATCATTGAATATTTCTTGTGTTGAATAGTTGACGACTTGGCATGGATGGTATTTAGAAATAGTCCACAAAGACAACACTGAGTGCACACGTCTTTTACATTCATAAAAATAATCAGGAAACTAATGTTATGACCATGTTACATCATAACAAGGCATATAAAAACATTTATAATGCTCAGTATATCCCATCCACTATGTTGGACTATACAAGTCACTATTCAAGAATACAATACACTTTGTTTACCGTTTTACAGAATACAAACACATAGGCAACTGCATACACCAGGGATTTAGGGTTAGGGAGGAAATCCACTTCATGCAATCTTGTCAATAATTTAGAAACTTTTTGAACACATGTTGCGAATGTATAAATTAAACAAATGAAGCGTCATCACACTAATGTGATAGTTACATCATTTAGTAATGATCATCACACTAATGTGATAGTTACATCATTTAGTAATGATCCAATTAACCACAGACTCCTTACAACAGCTGAGGCTAAATCACAATTTCTATTTGGAAAGCCCAGCCACTGTATGAAATAATTTACTTCGTTGTTTTGAATGAACACAATTTCAGTGTCTGATATTTTCCAATAAAAAGGGGATTCTAGTCACTACAATTAAGATAAAATAAAATGTGGTGTAATAGAAAGGAATCTTCAAAGTATTTAATTTACTGAGTGGAAACCAAGCCTATAATAAAATAAAACAAAGTAGTGATGCAACAAATGATATATGACTAGCTATAAATATCTATAAAGATGATTAATTAAAAGTTTATTTGTTCTCATTTCTAGAATCTAAGAAACTGTTGTGCTAGTATTTTTTTTTTTTGGCAAAATAAATGTAGTGGTATCAGTGGTGTTAGCAGATCAGTAAAATACTGATTGGGAACATGTACCAAAAAGCAGCCAGCATTCTTTAAATTTCATCTTCATGGAAGACTTGATACATAAGCAGTAGCAGAAACCCTTTATAAAGATTTGTACATTGATTTGTAAATTTTTTTTTTTTTTAAACTTTCAGATTTGCAACACATGCATTTTAAAGCCTTAAGTTCTACTAGGTGTGTTAATGAACTTTTTGCTTAAATTTCTCTGTTGGATAGAGAAATATACATCAAATAACACTTCCAAGTCTTTTCAGTGATTCCAAAATAGCATTAGTCCAGTATAGAAATTGTTCCATTTCCTATAAAATGTGTCCTGTTACATCTCTCAGGGGAAATGAAATGAAAAATGGACTGGTTATCTGGAGACAGCCCAACAGCAAGACATGATTTGTTATGTCCAAAGTTCTATGCCCACAGCTGGGCAGACCTGAGCTCAAGAGCCAGTATGCTGATCGGGAATGTCAGGAAATGTGTGCTTATCCTTTTCCTGTTAAGATGACCCAAGAACACATCCCTGGCTATTTTGTTAGGCTAAGTGATCTGGAGGGGAGTTGTTCAGAAGATCACAGGCACACCCTGATGGTTGTCCACAGACATGATGTTAATTTCCCTAACATCAGTGGGGGTTGTTGGTTGCTCTTGCTTATGCGAGTCCTGCTTTCCAGATGAATAAGATGACATACAGTTGCTGATTGTCTGTTCAACCTGCTCAGTGCAGTCCCTGATCAAGTCCTGAGAAAACAAAAAAAAAATTTAATTTAAGGATTTTAAAAAAAAAAAAAATTAACAGTAGCAAAACAAATAATCAGCCATACTATTTTAAAAATAAAACTAATTGAGCAAATAATAAAAAAATATATACTAACCATATCATTGCCTGTGATATTATGAAGGGTCCATAATTCCTTTCCATTGTCACAGTTTAAATTTCGTAAAGCTGTTCTAACTGCAGCACAAGCAATCATAGATGGGGGTGTCACCATAAATTTAACATCTGAAAAATAATAAAATAGACATGTTGGTGAATGATTAAAGAAACCATGCCAATAAATTAGCAGAATAGAAAAAATTCAAATATATTTTCTCATTGAAAGAAAAACTACCCACAAATGTAGCCAAGAAATGTGAGGAGGATAAAATGGCAGTAAAAACGAAAGGTGAACAAGTCACAAATAGCCTATGTGTAGGGCGGGGGTTGGTGACTGTCACATGAAGGAATGTAAACTATGCAAGACTCCCCATGAAGGTCTACTTGAGGTTATGCCAGCAGCAGAATATATGCATAGTTTCACACCTACCACTATTTACCACAGACTCCAGGTCTGTATCCATGCAGTTAAAAAGTGTTAGGACAGGAGAAAAAAATCTGCATACAGGTTTAAATTTAACAAATATATTTTGAAAAAAATGGTTGTTGGAAAGATAGGTACTATGTCATCATGCTTTATTAGGGTTCATTGTTCAATTCTGTATATGCAAAACTCAATATTATAACACCCCAAATACTTCATGACTTTAACTAATATATCAATGCCAAGATCGATTATGGTGATGACATAGCTAGTTTATTCAGTCTTGATTGTGTTGAATGAAAGAGTCACAAGAGACTGTAGAACCAAAATGACGCAGATCACATATTATGTAGTTTGATTTATTCAAAAATGTTTTATTATCTTTGATATAAATATTTAATAACAGCTGTCTTCCTTAACAATGACAATGTATGACAATATAATCAATATGAATGAGTAAATATGAATGTTATGAAAATAACAGAAGTCATATGGTTCTCTATTGTACAACTATAGCTCACCTGTAGCACACAGGGCAGCAAATGTCTGTGCTTGCCTTTTAATAGCAGACTGAATGCTTTTGGTTAAGGGCATTCTGTGTAATATGTGATCTAAAAAATCATTGGGCACAATAGCTGAGAGGTCCCACTTTAGGAGTTGTAAGATCTGCGACTCCCAATCCTGTACAAAATCAAACAATAAAATATGGTACTGTAGGTCCAACAGTAGTGTTGACTAGTAATGCATAATGTACATAATGATAAACATACTGTTGGCACGTCTTCATTAGTATACCTACAGTAATCTCAGCACACCCATTCTAAACAAAAAGTCAAGAAGCAAGCTTTGTCCGAATAGTCACAACACAAAAAAATTAATAAATCTGATTAGCTTCATACACTACACACACTTGCCCCTCTTACGTTGGCTGCGCAAGCAGACTCACGTCTGTTGTGGTCTGAGAAGAACCAATCTCTTCATACACCCGCCCCAACTGTGATATACACATGTCATGTGCCAAACTTGTAGGGCTACCTCCCCCCACCTAACCCCCTTCCCCAGATATTAAATCCCTCTGTATTCTTATACTTGCTAATGATATCAATGCTATTAATATAACTTGTTTCCTCAACATGCATTTACGTTTTAAATAAAAATGGAGGTCTGGTTTTACTAACACCCCTTTCCTAACATAAACTACTTTGTCATAAACCGATACCAGGTAGACCCGATGTTACTATCCCACAGTTACAGCCCTTATGCTGTCTGCCCTTAAACTTAAGTGGCCTATAATATGATTCTTTCCAATGAACTTTGAATGTTATAAATAGTAAAAAAAAAAAATCATATAAAATGGGATGCATGCAGAAAATAATAGTAAAAGTAATAGCCTTAATTTTAATAGTCCAAACACATTATATCACCTTGCATGAACAGAATATGTCAAAGATGGGGTTTAAATATATACTACACTATTGACATCAAATAAATGTATTCAAATGCAAACATAATTACTTTGCATGATTATTTATACGTTTGATTTAGGCTTAGGCAACAAATTTTACAAATTAACAAATTAAAATTTCTTTTTTATTTAAAAAAATAGAAGTATATCTAAACTTTTTTTACATGTGGAATTGCTAACAGGGCCAAGTGCACAAGCGTTTTTTAATATTAAGTGATCCAATAGCTAGGACTAGGCTCAAACTCAAAGCTTGCGTTATCACCTTCAAAACTAAACTCTAATATGCACTGACAATAAATTGAATAAGTTTTAGACCTACAAGTACAAGGCTACATTTACATTAAGAACTACATTTAGTAATTAGGCATACATTTCTATCTATGACTATGTAATTAAAAAATAAATTTTCATGTCACAAAATTGTTAATCAGCTAGTGTCCTCTGTCAGTGTCACTTTATTTTATTTAAAGTGGAATGGGAGTTCTTTTAGTACAACTTAGACTTTGTATTGAATTCAATAGTAGTTCCCAAAGCACAAAAATTCTTACCGTAAGCTCCTCCAGTGTTATGGAATTGTCTGTGTACAAAACAAGCTGTTCCCCACTGACAGGTGAAGTTTCTTTTAGTTTTGATGCTAAAAACATGCATGCAGCCCCCAAAAGCTGCAACCGTGTTCTTTTAATATCCCTGATACACAGAAATCTGTCTAAATAATTCACACTTAAAGGAAATACTTCCTCCTCCATTTTTTGCTCCGAACAGACCTAGTAAAAGACAAAAAGTCTCAAGTTAGTAACATTATATATTTGGTAAAATTAATAAAAAATTTAGATGTAGTTTGCGGATTCAAAAGCCAACATTTACAAAACTTGCTTCCAATATTCATTACTACATAATCCTTAGCCTTAATTAGAATGCCTCCACTACTGGTGAAAATAAAAACAAAAGAAATAATATCCCTTACTTAATTAAAAACTTGCCATAGTAATAGTGGCTCAGATCACCTGAAACTTAATTCTGAGTATAATTGTTTTTTTTTTAAGTTTTAAATATGCGTTTTAAAATGTACAATATAGAAGAGAGAAAAACGCTGTAAATTAATTTCTATAATACCATTTTAGACACCAGATGAATCTTTACTTAAAAATGAGCAGCAGCTTGTGCCACATGCTCAGCTGTGTCAACTAAAAGTTGTCCAATACCTGCTTGTCTATATTAAACCTCAGCCTTGGTATTTGCATATTGCCAGATTTGTAATTAGTACAATAACAGTATTTATTTTTATCTCATCATAATCCAAACTGATGCTTTTGATCAGACATTCTATTTCTGATACATGCAGCCTGGTTGGCATTTCAAGGACTTGGCGAACCCGGCCATATTGTAAGCCGGCAGATTGGCCTGTGACGGGACACATACCATGCATGCTTAATATTCTATCTTTATAAAGATCCATATGCAAATCAATCAATTATATTAGCAAGATCTTTCATTTGGTGTTCTGTTAAGAGAATTAGCTATTGTTTGGGCCAAAAAGGTTTTAACTGGATTTTTTTCATTTTAGTAGGTTATTTATAAAAAAGTTACCTCCGCCATCCATTCTGTAACCATCTTTCTCATGTATGGTTGTATGTCCGTTTGTACGCAGTTAAAGTAATTGGTATGTGGAAGATATTTATCCTCTGTTGACAACAAATTTGCTAAAACTCTTGTATCATTTAGTAAAACAGGATCTTTGATAGCCCGCTGAGGTTTTCCAGCAACATCTGTCTCAAGACAAACCAAATTAAAATGCTCCATGCCTAGTAGAACTTAGTAGATAGCAAACAAACAGAATGAATTTAAGTCCACACAAATTCTGTAAATCACTCGGGGAATCCTTAAGAAATATAAGTCCAAGAAGTAAGCTGCGAATAAATATGAGGTAGTTGATTGTCCAGGAGGATAAATGGCAACAGTCAATATGAATATGAGGTTGTTCCTCAGCTCTTAGCAATGCTACTGCGCCAAGTTTCAAGACCTTAACTGCAGTTTTATAGCTTTCAATGGGCTTCGAGAGATTGCGCATGCGCAGACCTGACAACGAAAGGAGAAAATGTCACCGAGTCCTATTAATTGCCTTATAATTAATTAAAAAACAACATAACATTTTCATAGATGACTTTATTATATGAATTTAGAAACCTGCATTATATTCATAAGAATTTTTTTATTCAAAATGTAGTGTATTAAGTAAGTTTAGTTTTTCTTCCATCCTCATGAATATTAATGTTTTAAACGGGCCAAGGTTTCTCGCAGGCAAGCGTTTGAGCGGGGCGAGGGAGTAGAATGCTACATCTGCTTCCATTGTAGCAGTTACAGTTAAAAAAAATTCTTTCTCTCTGAGACTCTCCATTTTTTTCCTGGCTAAATGAAAAGAAATAGACACTGGCTAACACCGATAAAATTATATATTACTTTAAAGATATTAAAATATCAAATTTGAAAGATATTAAAAAAACTTTTGAGATTTCCAACAAAAGGAAATCTTAAAAGTTTGTTTACGTATCTCTGTAACTTGTCATACTTCTTTGTGTCTTGTTTGCTGATGAAGGCTCTAAACCGAAACGTCCAAATCTTTTATCCTGTCTATTAATTCCAGTTCAGTATACCTTGTTCTTATTGTCTTATATTTTATTTTTAATATTAGTTTAAAACTAACTATATAGACATCGAATGTGCATGCGTTTAAAAATATTTCAAAGTTACCTCTCAAAAGATTATTTTATATGTTATGTAATCCTTAGAGAAGAGAACTAAATAATAAATAATACTAATTATACTATTTTTTAAAGCGATTTTTAATTGTTACCCTAGCATATATGAAAATCTAAATGTACATATGAGCCTATGAATGGTGTTTCTTTTATTAAAAACGTAACAAACACATTTAAAAAATATACATCTTCCATAAGGCATTATACGGTATAATGGAAAAGTTTTAGTATTCTTGGCTATATTTATTTTGTATTAAGAAGGACATATTTGAATTTCGGTAAACTTAAAATTTATATTTGAAGTTGAAAAATATACCAAAATAAAAACTTAAATACTTAGTATATTTAAATTATGGACTTATTTGGTTATCATAAGTCATAATATTTATTATAGGGTCATTTTTATAACGACTGGGCTTGGGTCAGTTTGTATAAAAAAAAAGAAATGCATTTAAATTTTAGTTTTTAGTATCTTAGTAACATTTAAAATTTGATCGTTATCGTATATCTAAATAAATAAATAATTGTCATTGATATTTCATGTTGATAGGAATATATATGTGAAAGAAAAGTATTCAAAATTAAAGAGATGTTATTTTTAAAAAGAAAAGAAAAACAAGCAAATAAAACATTCCAGCATAGTAATTCCAAATAATGTTCTCATTTAATGGCAATTACCCTGTATCATCCATTAACAGTATGTTTTTAGAAATATCGCCGCCATTTTTAACATTTGGTTACAAGTGTAACAAGTTACCAATATGGGGTATCAGTTTAGGTTACTAAGGTTAGCATAAAATAATATAAGTATGCTATTGTGTAGCCTACTAGCCTATTATTATATTATCATTTAGGCCTATCGTAGTTGAAATAAAATATACTTTAAATAGCAGAAAAAGTGTATTGCAATACTTGTTAAAAGTGAGCAAGATAAACATCTAAATTTATGGTTATTTGATTTACATAAATGAGGGAGGAATAAAGTTCGGTGTAAAATATGATATCTACGGTAATAACGTATTTTAATGTGTCTACAGTAAGAATAAAAAAAAAGAAAGGAAAGAAAGACCAATGAGAGAACGCGGGCGAATTGAATCTGGAGCAAGTTCGCCTCCCTGTGAATGAATTGACGCTGCGTACTAGTAACCATGAATGAAAAAAAAATTGTCTGCCCGTGATTCGTCTATTAGATCCCACCCCATCACGATGCTGTTCAATAAGAAGAAAGATAGGGGTGTCTGGGCGTGGTTAACGAGAAGAAAGGTGGCTGTATAAATGTTTACCCCTATTTCAATTATCTCCCCCCCCTACCCTGTATGTTTATTCAATTTTCGCCAATCGTCCGTTGTTAACAAAGAAAAGAACACGACTGAAGTCAAACTATTTCAAACAATATTAATACTATAAAAAAGTTATTACATCGATTTAAAGGCTAAATGCACATAAACAATATATCATAATTTTAATAATAATTTATGTAAATGAATGGTTACAATGTTACAACATCACGACAAGTGTCCATTGACCATTGGATTAGTTTGTGTAAAATATCATATGTCTTTTGGGGACGAATTTAAAATATAATAAATAATACTTTATTATGTCATCGGTCGTTTTATTCGCTTAATAAAATATAAGAAATCATAGGGCATAGGGTTACAATCCACATAAAACGGCATTAAATACATACTTAAAATAGTAGTCCCAATTATTATAGACCTAAGCTCAAGTCGAGATACTAAAACGTGGTAGTTATCCAACCAATGTTGAAGACTGTAAATCTTAAGATAGAATCAGTAGTTGGCACCTGGTTCACATGCAGCTGCTTATTTGATTAATTGCAAGGTGAAAAAAAATTATTATTTCATACTTTAAATTTAAAAAAAAGAGAAAACAATGAAAATGAAGCATTTATAAAATATTTGTTGTAAATGAATTAATCGTAGCCTATTAATCAATTTTTATGTATGTTTTATCTATTAATAATGTTTGACCACTGAAAAATTGCACTATTAATTAACAAATTAAAAGTAATAACTAATAATAAAATAAAATATAATTCTATTTGAAGAATCGAATTTTAAATAAGAAGTCAAATCAATATAACAACTAGAACATGTATTAACTGCGCTTTAAATAGATATTGGATTTTGTTTTCTATATCTTATGAATATACAATGCTATGCTGTTTTAAAACGTCCCAAATTCTAAAAAAGAAGTATTTAAAATTTCCCTAAACAACTTAAACTTCAACAAGTGAGCCTCATGGCACCTACATTTTTAAATTGGTATGCTTAATGCGATTCGTGATGCAACTCAGTGCCAAACAAACTTTAAAATTATTTTGTTATGTATTATATAAATTATAAATAATGTAGGCAATAAAAATTAATAAGCTTTCAATATATCACTCCCCCCCCCCTCAAAAAAATAAATAAAATAAAAAGATTTGACGGGATATGCATTAGTATTACTAGTTTTATCAAGTTAAACTTTCATCATCATTAACAGTGAACAGTTACCCTAAACATTAAAATTAAATAATGGAAGTGGAAGCAGAATTTAGTTAAAGTTACTTTACAGCAAAAGATTCAATATTACGGATTTTGTGAAAGATATAAATAATAAATATAAGTTAACTAAAACAATGCAAATAAATTTATAATCAAACTAAGTCAAGTGTAAAGTATACAGAGAACATATTGACAAAAACAGTGAAAGTTAATGCTAATAACAAATAACATAACATGGCACGCGTTGACCTAAATTCCCAGTGTTTGGGTCGATACTATATCCCTTCTCATTTTCTTTTAGCCCCACCCCTTTCAGGTATTTCTATCTACCCCACCCAGTAAGTCTTCCCCCAAAGCCGGTATTCATAGTGTCTGGTTCTTTTACAACTCTGCGTACTATCAAGACTAAAATCTATGTAGCCAGGAGCTCAATGATCACCGATCAAATCAATATGGCCTGTAATATAATGTCATTAGACAAGAAAAGACAAGTTCGAGCTACATGCAAATATTCTTGGAGTTCTGATCAGTCATTGGGTGCTTATCTAGGTTAACGCCTGTCATTGGTTGGTGTCAAACAGTGCCATCCAATCGGCACTGAGGTCATCGGTCAAGTTAAAACCTATCTACTCTTATGAGGTCACTTATTTACCTTTTTTTCCTCTTATATTTAAAAAAAAATCTTGGTTATTGTTTGACATTCCTTTCAAGTGATCGACTAGTAAAAGTGATTGTATCACTTGTGATAATGTTTACGTATATGTAGAGGTTAAGATACGAAAAAAAACCCTGTCACTGTTACTTTTATTCTTCCGAAGAAAAATTCGAACTAAGTAATAGTAATAAGTCAATGATAAGTAATTAAACAAAGCGCTGAACTTAGTTATAACAGAAGAACAACGTTGTTGATATATTGAACAATGACACACTCTACAAAGTCAAGTCTAAATATGAACCTCAAAAATACAATAATAAATGATATGATTATTATGATAATAGTAATAGTATATTATTATTAATATTATTTTACATTTTATTTTTTTTAATGCGTGACGATTTAGAAAATAACATGCTTAAATTTTTTTATTTTTTTTAAAAGCTACTAGCCTAACTAGGTGTCGAATTCGGTAAACGCCTTTTATTGCATGATTGTGTAGGAAAAAAAGTCACAGGAAAAAAAAAATCCCCGACGTCACTAGTGGCACCACATTCGTCCACTTTGCAAGCCCTGCTTACGTAATCTCAGAATTATGTTTTTAAAAATTATATTACAAAACGAAAATGAGCACAGAAAAATATGAAAAGAAATAAGTTTGAAACTGGAAACGAAAAAAAAAAAAAAAGATAATGTATGAGAGAGACAGGGAAGGCTGTTTAGCTTGTATTATTTGAGTGATAGTTCCGATGAAAATATAAAATGTTTTAAAAGTCGTAAAATATTTTTTTTAAAAATTCCCGGCCTCATTTTTCCCCTTAAAATTATTATTCGGCGGATATCATTGTCATAGCATCATTTCAGGTGATATAATATCACCATTTCAGGTGATATAATATCATAATTTCAGCTGATATAATATCATAATTTCAGCTGATATAATATCATCATTTCAGCTGATATAATATCATCATTTCAGCTGATATAATATCATCATTTCAGCTGATATAATATCATCATTTCAGCTGATATCATTACACCATTGCTGCGTTGTACCCATTGCACCCTACTTCCCCACGATATGTTTGCTGAGGTTAGTATAAATAACGAGCTTTTAAATGCCATATATGAGGAAAATGGCTGAATTACTTGCTGACAAATTCGATTCCAACCGAATAGCTGTATTGGTTCAAGCGTATCAATTTAACCCAAACAGCTGCATTGGTAAACGAACCCGAGGTTTTGGTAGCATATACCCATATTAAAAGCACGAGGGATTTGTAGCATACACCCATAGTAACAACAAAAGAAAAAGAGGTATTAGTAACATATACCGATATTAACAGCCAGGTGGTATTTGTAACATATTCCCATATTAAAAAACACGAGGCTTTTGTAACATATACCCGCATAGTAGCAACCAAGAGCTATGGTAACATATACCATACTAACAAGCATGAGGTTTTGGTAAAGTAGGGTTCACCTGCTTTTTATTCTCCACAAGTATTGTCATTCAACGTGACATCCTCTTCCTTTTTTTATATTGAAGTCACTGTCACCGATTTAACTGTAGCGCCAATCCTTTTTACCCACCCCTCCCTTGATTGGGAAAAGACCGTTTAAGTACTAATACGTTCTAATATACTCTAAAGAATGCTATCAGGCAGGCCATTTCTAGAATTTCTTTTCTCGATGGTGCCAAGTTTCTCGCTATAAACAACATGGCAGAGAGATTTGTGCTACTTTTTTTCCTAGACATTACGAGACGTAGTAGACACATTGACAAGATTTGTCTTTAATATGTGTGTAGAAAATAATATTTGTATCTTTCGAGTAAATTTTTCAATTGCTGTAAGTTAATATAATTTTTATTTCTATATAATTTTTTCTTCATGAAAATGTAATATAGAAATGTAATATAGTAGCCTATAATCAATCTTGAATTGAATATTGCTTATATCTCCAGAGTTCGTATAGTTTTTCTTTGTATACTGGTTTTCAGTCTTTGTTACGAACTATTCAAAATACGAACCCAATCTTAAAACAGATTAAATTTACAAAAAATGTATAACGGTACGTTACAGAAACACACATCCATATTAAAAATGAAATAGTTAAAGCAAATTTAATGACCAAGTATTTGCTAACATTTTAAAATCCTTTAATATTAACTTCGCTGACGCGTGCGGCCGGCTGGCTGTCTGACTGGATGAGTGGCAAAACCTTCCAACAGCTCATTGATCCAAGCTATCGAGCTGAAACTTGGCTCATAGCCGATGACAACATATCTACACAATTTTCAGCCCCACGCCCACCCTTAACCACAACGCCCAAAACTCAGTTTTTTCTGAGATTCTTTTTTTAACAAATCCAAAATGCGTTTGGTGAGTATTATTTTCTTTTGTTTTTTCTAAAATTGTTCGTAAAATAAATCTGCAGTGTAAAGGCGGGTGGGTCATTAGAATATCAATATAGTCCAGTGGGCCATTAGAATATCAATATAGTCCAGTGGGCCATTAGAATATCAATATAGTCCAGTGGGTCATTAGAATATCAATATAGTCCAGTGGGCCATTAGAATATCAATATAGTCCAGTGGGCCATTAGAATATCAATATAGTCCAGTGAGTCCAGTGGGCCATTAGAATAGCAATATAGTCCAGTGGGCCATTAGAATATCAATATAGTCCAGTGGGCCATTAGAATATCAATATAGTCCAGTGGGCCATTAGAATATCAATATAGTCCATTGGCGTGAAAATAATGTGCGTTTGTGAGTCTTGAAGGGGGAATAACTAATTGGGATTCTTCTAAAGTGCGTTACAAATTTTCATTCCAATACCTCATTGTTCGATATTACGTTTGATAAACGACTTAGACTAAAAACTACGTTTTTTTAAAAAGGGTTTGTTTAATTTAGGTGCCATGCATAACCCAAATCGGAGAGAACTGTTCCACGTGTGTTCGAATTCCAATAAACAAACTTTAAACTTAAAGAGACGCCCTCTTCTCCACTCAGTGAACTTGGACATTTTAATTTTGGAAATAAATTATATGTCAGTGCAGTGAATTGTGAAAGATCTTGATTTCTATAGAAAGCATAAAAAATCAATACATCCTATTGATTACTTTCCGATACAACCGCTGATCGTGTGAAGAGCCGGTGTACGTCGGGACATCGTGGGCAAAAAAAAAAAAAAAAAGTTGAGAACAAAGTGAAATTGGGCACCGAGTCACGTAAACATTTTCTGGTCTGGGGCTGACATCAGCAGCTCATTAATAAGGTCAAAGTCACACTTTACTAAATACCACTTAAGTTAATATCTAAAATGGGAGTAGATGGTAAAATGTGTACATATCTTTCTTTTATATAAATTATAGTGCATACATTGCTTGTGATAATGATTATATAGCTAATTTTAGAAACCTTTGCCCGTACCCACAATTTTGTCAAAATATTCCTTCCTTTAACTCACGGACCTTTACCCCCACCGACGGATACGTCAATCTCTTGCTCATTAAAAGGGCAGCCCATTAGATAGGTCAAGTAAAACTTTAAATACAAGCAGTTGAGTTACCGGGGTTATTGCCATCCAGGATACATCAAGATTATTGCCATCCAGGATACATCAAGATTATTGCCATCCAGGATACATCAAGATTATTGCCATCCAGGATACATCAAGATTATTGCCATCCAGGATACATCAAGATTATTGCCATCCAGGATACATCAAGATTATTGCCATCCAGGATACATCAAAATTATTGCCATCCAGGATACATCAAGATTATTGCCATCCAGGATACACCAAGATTATTGCCATCCAGGATACATCAAGATTATTGCCATCCAGGATACATCAAGATTATTGCCATCCAGGATACATCAAGATTATTGCCATCCAGGATACATCAAGATTATTGCAATCCAGGATACATCAAGATTAATGCCGCACACCTTGCACGAAAAAAACCTCTGCAGTTAACCAAAAATGCCAGCCCTTCCCTTTTTTTTCAAATTAAAGAAAAATGTATCACGGGGGGGGGGGGCAGAAAGGGGGGGGGGGAGAGAAGGGGGGACCTGCACCCTTCCGTAAACCTCCCCGCCTCCTCCAAATCTCCCCTCCAAAGCCACTGAATACCAGTCACTGAGCCAATATCACAATCTTTAGAGCAAACTGAATTGTTCATGCTGGAGGTTTTTATCATGGATTGGTCTGAGCATTGATATCATGGGATGATGTGAGGGTGGATAGTGTAGGTTGATTTTAGGATTAAAATCATGGGATGATGTGAGGGTTGATAGTGTAGGTTGATTTTAGGATTAAAATCATGGGATGATGTGAGGGTTGATAGTGTAGGTTGATTTTAGGATTAAAATCATCGGATGATGTGAGGGTTGATAGTGTAGGTTGATTTTAGGATTAAAATCATGTGATGATGTGAGGGTTGATAGTGTGGGTTGATTTGAGGATTAAAATCATGTGATGGTTGATTGTGTAGGTTGATTTTAGGATTAAAATCATGTGATGATGTGAGGGTTGATAGTGTGGGTTGATTTGAGGATTAAAATCATTTGATGATATGGGGTTGATAGTGTAGGTTGATTTTAGGATTAAAATCATCGGATGATGTGAGGGTTGATAGTGTAGGTTGATTTTAGGATTAAAATCATGTGATGATGTGAGGGTTGATAGTGTGGGTTGATTTGAGGATTAAAATCATGTGATGGTTGATTGTGTAGGTTGATTTTAGGATTAAAATCATGTGATGATGTGAGGGTTGATAGTGTGGGTTGATTTGAGGATTAAAATCATTTGATGATATGGGGTTGATAGTGTAGGTTGATTTTAAGATTACAATCATCGGATGATGTGAGGGTTGATAGTGTGGGTTGATTTGAGGATTAAAATCATTTGATGATATGGGGTTGATATTGTGGGTTGATTTGAGGAATGATATCATGTGATGATTGAGTGTTGATATTGTGTGTTGATACACAACAGAAAATCGCCTCAACACTTAAATCTTTCCATGTAAATGCAACAAATAACTGAAATGTTCGACTACACATCCGGAGTTGGACTCCACCATTCTGTTTCCACTGTCAAATCGAGTTATTACCATTATGAATACCAGCTCACAAAATTATCTTGATAATTTAATACAGTGGTTCTCAATCTTCCTAATGCCGAGACCCTTCAATACCGAATACCGTGACAGCCTAACTTGTTTCGTTGCTACTTCCTAAATTAGTGTTTCCCTATGGTCTTAGGCGACCTTTATGTAATGGTTGTTTGTCTTCAAAGGCAAAGGGGTCGAGACACACAGGTTGAGAACCGCTGATTTGATATTTGTAACCAGTGAAAATCAACGAAACCCATGGCCATTGAGCCTGGACGATAACTGCAGCATTGTTCGTATGTATGGGCACTACACAAAGGCCAGCTTTTGTCCAGCGTTTAGCACCCCATTAGAGGAGTACCTAACAGCCGGGTATGAAACAATTAGGCTTTGTGAATGACGTCAGGCAGCGACTCTCCCACGTCGGCAGGGCTTTGATGCCATGGGACCTAAGAAGGGAGGTCCGCCTCTAGTGGCTCTAGGATGCTATTTAAACCTATTTGAAATGCTGGGTTACACTGTAATTTTGGGTTGTTATTGAAAGCAACAGACAGTCCGAATGGTGAGTAGAAAAGAGAGGCTGGCCAGGTCATTAAATGTGTGCCCAATCCCCCCTTTCCCTTTACTTAAAATAAAAATTAAAATAATTTTTTTTTCTTCTACAAGAATTAAACGCCCCGCCCACACACAGCCTGAGACCTTTAACGTGTTCCCTTTCTTGATATAATTTTGTATATATACATGGTTGCTGTTGTTTAAATACATCTCAATGCCACAGATTAGATGATCCACCTACATATTTAAAATGTTACGGTCCCGAGAAGAGGATAGAGCTCGAGCCCATGAATCTAGTATCCACTCTCATTACGGGCAGTACAACGACAGCCTATTACTGGCTGAGACGTGTTACTTCACAGTTTTGTTTACATCGACAGAGTGACCAGCAATGGATTGATACAATTATTCATGAGATGATAAGCATAATCCTGTTGTGAATTATCAGTACTTTGCTTTCACTTGCCTGTTCCTAGTTGTCAATTGTCTGTTGTCAATTCCCAGTTGTGAATTGTCTGTTGTCAGTTCCCAGTTGTCAATTGTCTGTTGTCAGTTCCCAGTTGTCAATTGTCTGTTCCCAGTTGTCAATTGTCTGTTGTCAGTTACCACTTGTCAATTGTCTGTTACTGTTACTCCATTGTCATTTGACAGTTGTCCTTGTTAATTTGCCTGCCAAAAGTTAGTTGCTTGTTATAATTAGTCCGTTGACAGTTGAAACAATATATGACCTACTGAAACATGATAAAAATATATTTAAACATTATATGACCTATTGAAACAAATGACATATTTAAACATTATATGTCCTATTGAAACAAATGACATATTGAAACATTATATGACCCATTGACGTTTCATGACCTATTGAAACAATAAGATTATAAGGGACCGATTAAAACATCTGACCTATTGAAACATTATATTATATGACCTATTGAGACTAATGTACAATGGAATATAAAAAACAGAATATTGATGACGACTCTCCTAATTCTGTTTTAATCCACGATATACAAGATGCATAAGAAACGTCATTTGTGATCTTGAAGCCAGACCAGACATTGATGTCTAACACCAGACATTGATGTCTAAGACCAGACATTAATGTCTTGTAGGTTAGTTGTTCTTTTCTGAAACCCGTCTTAAAGCCTAATTTGACCTCTCGCCGCCACGGTGTTACTACCCCCAGAGTCCGACAACTAGACGCTAGATGCCAGGCTAGTACACTCTCTCTCTCTCTGATCCACATTAAAGACGTCCCGCAATCATATGAATCGTGTTCCACTTGGGCTGTGGTGACGTGTACAATCATGAGATGTCTTTCTCGCGAGACACTGATCAACTTGAGGTGGGGGGGGGGGGGTGTCAGTGTGACGCAACCGCAGGCCGCCATTCGCGTCTAGCTGAGAAGCTGAGTCTATTTGGTCCCGTGTGAAGGTATGGCGTAACAAGAGACATGACGCCATGCTATGGTGTCCAGAGATCATCCAAAGGTGCTTTCGGCGCCCATGTAGTCGCCAGTCTGTAGGTAACCACACATTCAGCCAGATGGGTTAACATACGTGTTCAAACAAAGGTGTGGCAGGAGGGAAGATCTGGTTGGAAAGGGAAAAGATGAGAAAAGGAGTATACGGACAATTCACGTATGCTTCAAATACATTCAGGTCATCGGAGGTCACTTCTACTGTAGCCAGTTATGTCAGCGATGGCGAAACTGAGGGGAGGGGGTGAAAAGGGCACCAGTAATGGGGGGGGGGGCGGCGGCAAATCGATTTTCTTAAATAGGCATAGACTATAGAGAGTTTCAACAACTAATTTTTTCCAGTACTATCTGTATAACTATAACCATGATAAGTCAGAAAACTGTTTTTCCCCCAATACTCATATTTAAACCATGAGGCACATTAAACCATTTTTTATAAAAAGTTTGGTTGATGGGGAGCTAAAAAGATATCCACTAGGTGCCCCCAACATGGAGCCTAGTCAGTGGTGAGCTCTGAATTCATCATCATAAATTCCAGACTAATCCCTCTGCTGCAATACCTCTTAGATCCTACCCCCACCCCCACCAGATGCGCCATCTTGATTATTCCTCAAGACGATACACTGCAAATCTGATAAACGATTCTGGCTACGAGCCTTCGGGGACACCATTTAACAACGTGAGAACATCCTTTGATCATGAGCTCATTGCCACATCTCGCGGGGGCTCTCGGGAAGTAAAAGTGTCTACCAGACGGCGTGAATTTCTCCCCACTACCTTCTGGTCACGCCTCAAGTTGATGCAATGGACCTCGCAGAGAAAGCCATTTTGGAAACAGTCCGTCTTCGTGTCCCACTGAGACTTATTTGACCAGTGGTCAGTTTGGGTCGTAATAAAGCAATTTTCTTTCCTTGATAGGGGTCTCGGGATAATTCCAGCTGAAGTTATCTTTACGGCTGGTTGGTTATAAATATCCCTCTCGTGCTCGAGAGATTTTAATCAATGCACGGGGGGAAAAGCCAGGTGGTTACTATAATGGGAGAAATATTCAATTTGATTTATTCTATCCCTTTCAAATTGTTAAAAAAAAGTCTTATACTAAACCGGCTATTAGCATGTTGTAATACTGGGAGAGACTGCAATCAGGTTAGCACAATAGGAAATTAATCAAACAAAGTAAGGTTAAACCTGAAAACAGGAACGCAACAAAACAACGAACGTGTCGGCAGGAAGCCTTCGTCGGCGAACAAACAGAAAAAAAACGAATACAATTTAAAATATATTTTAAAAATAGCTGAGAAGTAGTATCCAAGAGGGCAGCACATGACTTGTAACTGACAGTAAGTGGGAGAAAGGTTAAATAGGGAAGAGCGAAAGAAAATATTAGTGACAGACAGTAAGTGGGAGAGAGGTTAAATAGGGAAGAGGGAAAGAAAAGATTAGTGACAGACAGTCCCCCCCCGGGATTCCGGTTGACAAGTCTGTAGTGGCTTGCCGATTTGGAAGCGCTGGCCACCGACCCCCTCGGCGTTAACAAGGGGCACATTACCACCATTGCGTGTTCCGCGTGGCAGACAAGGGCATGCATGGTAGTTGCTGGAATAAGCGGCTCCTACAGGGCTGCCACCTGTGATACTTCGCAGGGGGAAGAAAAGGCAAACACAGGGTAGGGATCATGATTACAAGTTGCCGTTAAGGGATATGAGGCGATAGGCTGTGGTGGAAGCCTATGGCCGGTGATTCTAAATATGCAGCCCTGAGAAAGCTGCTCCTAGGCAACCGTTTCGTCCCAGCTACTTCGCGAATTAGTTGCGATGTGGAAGACCCACTGTAGAATCCCTCTTAGAGGGCGTCCGATGCTTCCCCGGGACGGGTGGGGGGAGATATTAGGACGTTAATTTACCGTCCCGGCCCATTGGAAAGTGGACTGCAGACGCTTTAAACGCAGCGTCTTCGGTCGACCAGATTTCTCCGGGCGGGGAGGGTCTCCATCGGCGAGTCCGATCGGGCGGTTGCTGGTGGGGACGCTCCACGCCCGGGGATATCTCTGGCGTCCCTCTGCACGGCTTGACGTCGGGGGAAACCCGGCGGCTGGCATGTGTGGGTGGGCGCCAGGGAGAGCATAAGGAGCGCGAGCTCGACGGCTCGCTGGCGCCATTTCCTAATGATATATATATTAGTGACAGACAGTAAGTGGGAGAGAGGTTAAATAGGGAAGAGGGAAAGAAAAGATTAGTGACAGACAGTAAGTGGGAGAGAGGTTAAATAGGGAAGAGGGAAAGAAAAGATTAGTGACAGACAGTAAGTGGGAGAGAGGTTAAATAGGGAAGAGGGAAAGAAAAGATTAATGACCGACAGTAAGTGCGAGAGAGGTTAAATAGGGAAGAGCAAAAGAAAAGATTAGTGACAGAAAGTAAGTGGGAGATAAATTAAATAGGGAAGAGTGAAAGAAAAGATTAGTGACAGACAGTAAGTGGGAGAGAGATTAAATAGGGAAGAGCGAAAGAAAAGATTAGTGACAGAAAGTAAGTGGGAGAGAGATTAAATAGGGAAGAGCGAAAGAAAAGACAAGAAGTAAGTTTTGCGTTTGCAAGTTGAGCGTCTCATGTGTTTCAAGATCTAAGGATAATATAAAAATATTTATATATATATAAAGAGGGTTGGTGGGACTGCGTTCAAGCCGGGTGAAGTATATAAGTATAGTGAAACACGGTATTCGAAGGAAAGTCAGAATCATCTTCCATCCATACAACTGATACGATACCAAAAAAAACAAAACAACCTGAGTCCTACGTGCAGGATAGCTTTCCGGACACAACTTGGTCATCTTCGCTTTCGAATGACGAACAAGCGTCATCTGATAAATCCACAAGTATGGGCGCTCGAATGCTTCAACCAGACGCATAATATAAACCAAACAATGACAAATTCATGATTCATTCTCGTACATGCCAGGACTCATTCCCAATATGATACATGTATTTCTGAATAAATCATAACATTTGTGTTAAAGTCAAGGCGAAACATTTACAACAAACAGGTGCTGTTAGCGTTTGCAAAGACGTGTTTGATTTATGTTACTTTCACTCGCTCTTATGTCACTCGAGTGGCTCTTTACAGATAAACAACTTTGGTAAATGAAGTCAAACTATAAAAAATATCACACCGTTTTGATTTGCGAACTGAACCACTACAGCTGGGTGATATATGGCACACCGGCCGCCCAGCTGATCAGTGCTAGAGAGGAACGGTTCGTATCTTTGCTGTGGTAACAATGAAAATGCTTAGACACGTTTTGTTTGAAGTTATTTAGACTGTGGGCTGTTGGTAGTCTGGGGATACGACAAACAGGTTGACCCAAGAAACAGTGCTGATCGCCGCGAGACAAATGAAAACATCAAACAAAGGTACTGAACAATAACAACAACAAAATTATAACTATAAAAGGTCCTAATTCTCCCACCCCCCCTACTTTGCTGAAGGAAGGACTCTACGATGTCACGTTTTACAAAGTGAGACTTCTACAAAGTGAGACTTCTACAAAGTGAGACTTCTACAAAGTGAGACTTCTACAAAGTGAGACTTCTACAAAGTGAGACTTCTACAAACAGTCTTGTTGATCCTGTGGTGAAATGCCCCTGGCGGCGGGGTGTGGTGAAATGCCCCTGTTGGTGGGCTGTGGTATATGCCCCTGTTGGTGGGGTGTGGTGACATACCCTTGGTGGCGGGGAGTGTGGTTATATGCCCCTGGTGGCGGAGTGTTATGATATGCCCCCCCCTGGTGGCGGGGTGTGGCATTGCCTTTAGTAGTGGGTATAGTGATACGCCCCTGTTGGTCGGGTGTAATAATGTGCAGCTGGTGGCGGAGTTTGATGATATCCCTCTGGTAGCTAATTGTTAGGAAGGGGGCAGCCTATTTGGGTCTGTTGCATCACTGCATGTATTAAAAACCATAACATCACCATAAAAGACGCAATTGTTTTTCTCGAACTAATTCTTAGTATAGCACGACGTTTAGAGACTACCTTTTGTTTTAAACAAGCTAAGCATTCAGAATTGACGGCTTTGAAAAGACGGGAAAATAAAAGAAGTGCCTTCATCAGCAGTCAGGAAAATGAAGAAATTGCAAGAAATAGAAAATAGTAGAAAAACTGTAAGAAGAGGAAGATAGAGAAAAAGATGGGAAGATAATATCAAAGAATGGACGGGATTACAACTAGGCGATGCTATTCATAGGGCAGGAGACCGAGAGGAATGGAGAAGAATAGTTTTTATGTCATCTGTGGCGCCCCAACGGTCGAAGGACTACGGGACATGATGATGATGATGATGATGTATAAGTTTTCGCCATTAATTTTATTGCCGGAAGTTGTATTTTCCAAAATCAAGAATACAGGAAATAAAAGAATGTATGTATCAATACTGTGAAAAATACATTTTTAAGTTGAGTAAATACATTAAAAACTTATTGCTTTGAAAAATTATTTTAAAAGTCCTGTAAAAAAATTAACCCTTCCTAAACAATGGAACTAGAACAAATTTGCTGGACTAATTTGGTCACGAGTCAAGAGTGCCCACTTCAGGGGGAAAAAAGTGGGTGGGGGCAGTCGTGTGGTTGGCTCGCAATAGACAAAAATTTGATTGCCTTTGTGGTTAAATATATTGAATGTTATAACTTTTTTACGCTGTTGTTTGGTACTAACAAATAAGACAACGTAACAAAAAAATGTCCACAACCGAACCCTGAAGTATGGTGTCAATGTATATTTAAAGACAGGCTTACGGCGCTGAATGGAATAATAATATGGTATTTTAATATAAACTTTGGCGCATAAAATGAATGGTCTAAAATTAGAAAGTTTAATAAACGTGAAAAATTTCTTCGACACAAGGTGCAACGTGTGGGCGACGGATTTCAACATTCAAAACGTCGTATAAGAAGGCCAGGGTTTCTTAATATAGGGTTTAAATACCCAGTGGTATGATCTAAATGCCCTTTCCGGCGGACAGGTTATCATCAGCATACCTATTGCTATTTTGATAGATTGTGCTTTAATTTTTGAGCAAATCGTTACGTGTTCTACATTTTCAAGTATGGACATTTCAATTAATATGATGCTATTCCAGTTCTACAATACGCATATTATTGCATATTGAAAATTTTAAAATTTTGTGGGCAATTTATGGATACAAGACTTTTCAGGGTTGTCGCTTAGCCGCTGGGAGAAATCGAATGTGTCTAATTATTACATCAGAAACTGGGAGTAGGAGTGCCATGTTATGTAAATACAAGCAGATGCAGCGGAATAATATTTGTTCTTGGCACGTGGCGCGAACTCAAAAAGCCACCCAAACACGCACATGTACATCGTTGATATTATTTTATATATAAAACGAAAAACGACTCCCACGGTGTTAGCCTCCTTTGCATCCATATGTGTACGCCCCTGAGTTATTGAAATATTGTTGTAAAATACGGTAAAAGGGACATTTTTGATGTCACAATTTTAATGTTTTTCATGTGGACAATAAAATGTTATTATTTTACTGTAAATTTCAAAACGTGTATGCACATCATTAACAAAATAGGGAATTATATTTGATCTCTGGGTGTTATCGATATAAAAATTTGAGCACCCATGCAGCAAGTAAAAAAAAAACGGGTGGGGGGGAATTTAAGCTTTGCGCACTTTAAACTCTTCGTCAACGCGAGTCCTTTCATTGTGTATTGTTCTACACACTCTATGACATAAAGACCAGTTATAAATGATAGATAACACGAGATCGATAGTCCTGTCATTTTCCTATAGCCGATATCAATACTCCGTGCAATGCCTTTCCTCACGTATGCCCGTCAGATCGGATCGGGCCTCTACACCCTTCTAAGTGTACGGTTAGTCGATATTAAATGTCATAAGTAAAAATCCCATTCACTTGCTTATTCTTACAGTGCCCCCCCCCCTTTAAGACCAGGTCAACAACAAATGGTATAACGTTTGATGCGGATAGTTGACACACATGAATGATACTAATCATGACAATGTATCACCATAGCTGTGTGGGGAATCAAGACTATAATACAATATTACAGATCGACGTCCAGCTGGAGACGTCCCTAAATGAAACAGTAATAATGATAATAGTTGCGAATACCCCTATTGATTTGTACAGTTGTACGTTTGCAGTAATGTACACAATAAAGAGACATTATTCGTATATTACTATGAAAAGATTTAGACCTATTACATTAATGACTCATATTTAGACTTATTGAATGAACGACTCATATTCACATTTTTCCAAACATCAATGATCTGAAATAAAGAAAAATGTTAAAGCTGCTTTAATTTTCATGTTTATGTAAGTCTTCCATGCAGTGGCGTAGCTATGGGTAGTGCCACCCGGGGCGGGATCCCCCCTCCAATCTACGATAAAAACAACCTCTACAACTGTCCGAAAATGACGTCCTTCGATTAAAAAAAAAGTGCCTCCAGGGGCGGACCACCCCCTCCGTACCCCTTCCTACGCCCCTCCTTTCATGGTATTGTGTCGTAACGTAATAAAAGAAAATCAATTTCTCGTCTTTTTTTTTTTGTTATCAATTATTTTGATTATCTCAGACGCTTCGGAGCTTAACGGAGGATTGGCCACCGGAATGTCACCGTATCAGGATTCAAAGCTAATTGTAACGGCATATCATTAAACTCCAATTTCGTATACCTGTTTCCTCATAGCTGGCGCTCCGATTAGCAGGGGTACGCCCAGATGGATTATACACCCATGGTAATTGCCATTACATTGAGCTATTTCAAAGCAAACAATATTTCTCGTGAATCGATCAAGTTATACTCCACAAAATCCTTAATTGTCCACATAATTATTTCAGATTATATGGAATAGAACGAGCTCAAAACAGTGGGAAAAAGAGTCACGTCTTAAAATAACGAGGGCTAAAGCGGGGTGCATTTTTTACACCGGGTCCGGGTATTTTGAGAAAATACCTGGTGTGTCAAAGTGTTACGAAAATGAAGAGCTAACTTTTCATTTTCTATCGTATGCAACGAAATGTACAGCCTTATCTCATAGTGATAATGCATTGCCTTTTTGAACCGTTTGTGCCAAGAAATAACCCACTGATAGGAACAGGCGGTTGCCGGATCCCGGAACAGAGATGACATTGCGCAAAAGCCCATCGACGGAGAAAATACTTTATGTTCATTTTATAGCCAAAGACTCTGGAAGCAACAGTCGCGGTGTAACGAAAATAGCAATACCTTCCTTTACCACAGGCGCACAAAGGCCCGAAGTGAAAGGACGGCCCATGACTCAGATCTGTGTGATATGCTGCTCCAGAACAAAGATGGGAAAAACCGGTGACATTAAAAAAAAATACTTTCTATATAAGAAAAAATCAACCTAATTATCGGAGTCCAAAAGTTACGCATGAAGCTCGTTGCGTGACATAGGAACACGAGCAATACCAACACCGAATAACAGTCTCTTGCGTTAAAGGAAAAAAAAATCATACTATTTACTGAAGCGCAGGCGAAGATCGCTGTGTGACAGCCTTTTTTCTCTTCACTCAGTACTATTAATATAAAACATATGGAGTTGGGGCTGGTTTGGAAGAGGAAGCAGGACGCACCAGAAGCAAGATGTATATAATAGAAGAGATGTGAAAGTAGTGGAGATAAAGAAATATTCACTTTTATAAGTAACCCGTTTTATAATAAACTTTACAAAATGCATGTAAAATGAAAGCTACTAACCGGTGCTACTGGGATAAAAATGGAAGGCTTCTCAACTTCATACCTGCTATTGCGAAGTCTCAACCTGCTAATAACTTTTAAGTATGTAAATTGTATAGGGTTTTGAAATATCGTATAATCAACAACCAAAAAAAAAAAAAAAAAAAAAACTACGCCTATGAAAAATTAAGAACACTATAAACGAAAAATCCATGCAACTCTAACGAAATTAGGTTTTGAGAAATGTTTATCCTCTCTATAATATAAGTCCCACCCTACCTTTTTTTCACGCCCCTGAAAATTTAGTAAATTTTAAACGAAAAATCCATGCATCTCCAACGAAATTAGGTTTTGAGAAATGTTTATCCTCTATATATATAATATAAGCTCCACCCTAACTTTTTTAACGCCCCTGAACTACAAAGAAACTAGTTATGATATTAAATTCAGTTATAATTTATAATAATAATATTTACATCTTAAAAGTTACTTATACTTGCAAAAAGCACATAAATTTTGTCATATTTAAATGGATTCGCTTGGATAAAAATATACAAAATCACGATAATTTTTTTAAAGCAATATCATTCAAGCTAACGTATTGCATATACTTTCGCTTCTTCTTAAGAATATATTTTTGTTTCAAAACATCAACAAAAAAAAAGTGTAAGTAGCAATATAAGCATTGTATTGCAAGCACCGTCAAAGAATTCGACCTAGCTTTTAAGCGGATCATGCAAGTGCCGGTAAAAGTGCAATACCACACTCTCAAAGTCAAAGCATGCGTGAGAAATACATTTCTGTTATTATTTATTTCCGGGATTAGGTTGAGACTTGTTTGGACTACGTAAAGCTATTTATAGCGCCGTAGTGCCATTATTTGACACTGTACCTATGATTTAGGTTGTGTACTGACAATACATTTGAAATATACCACGTGGCAAATATTGGTTTTTAAGGGTTGGATTTTTAGGGCGGGATTGGGGGGTGGGGTGCTGATGTAAGGATTAAGGGCGAGAGTGCAGGGTCTGGTTTACTGGGAGGGGTCCAGTGGTTGGTTTAAAGGGTTAAAGGTGCAGAGGGCGTATTGGTTAGATGTCAAACAGGCCCCCTGATTAGGAAACTATTTCATGTGTAATTCCAAAATCTGTCACAGGATGTCAATTGCTATTGTCGTGATGTTTTTCCCCCCGAATATTTAACTGACCAAGACTCCGAAGCCAGTTAAAAAGAAAATATTAAAAAAATTTAATGCACTGTGGTGGACATTAAATCTGTTTCTGGTTTAATTTCCACAATCTTCCTCAGAATGGGAATCTTCTAAAATACGGGACTTCAAAGTGACTTTTCTTAAAACATGCTTTCATACAGTTTAATAAGGGCCGTGCACATCTATAACACAACCCCATGTAACGTTATATAACATGACTATTGAAAACAAACCCACTAATAGTATATAACTTTTCAACCTCCGCGTACCCCCGATAAACCCGAATTAAACCCGAAAATCAGCGGAAACCACAACCGAATCCAACCGAAACAAGCAAAATAAAAATTAATTTTTAAACAAATAAAAGGAATGGGTAAATAACTTTACTCTCGATCCACTACCCCCCTCCATATAACACAGTGCTAAGCCACCCCTACCCCCTCCATATAACACAGTGCTAAGCCACCCCCACCCCCTCCATATAACACAGTGCTAAACCATTCCTAACCCATTCGTGTTATTTCTTGCACGGTACAGAACGGTATATATGTTACTTAAGTTAAGTGCTGTAGGTATGAGTAGTTTTTTGGTACCTCGTGTAGGATGTGATCTACATCGTTCACTAGACTCGTTATGCCTGGCTCGCTTACGACGAAATATCAACAAAGAGTTACGCGCATAATGTACTTGCGTATAGGATAATCCAGTTGTTGTATAGGGGGCATGATTGTGCTGACGGACACCTATTCCCGACACCCTAAGGATGTTATAAATAATATGTTATTTATAAACAAATACATATATAAATTAATGTATTAAGTTAATTTTTTTAAAAATAATTATTTTAATGACTTGCTGCAGTGTTACATAAATAGAACTTCTTAATGTAGCTCTGCAAAATGTATGCGCCCTAATCACATCTGCTGTGCAGGTTTCCCTAAAGCATTTACAATCACGCCCTTTTATGTATTTATAATCCATGTTATGATTCTTATTTATTCTTCAATGCTCCTGATATCCAAGACAAAGCAAACAACAAAACATATATTTATTTATCTTCAATCTTAAATCGAATTGTGTATAAATCTATATCCTATGCCCAATGCTCTATGTCTTGAATTTAATTTATTTTTAAAAAGGATCACTTGATGACTGATTTCACTTTGATCCCTATTGATTCCACCTGCCATCAAAAGATTATCGCAGTGCTATAAGATATCTCTCGTCCTGGCGTGTTTAGAGCTCAGGTGACAGCAACAGGGATTATCAGACACTGCAACGCCTCGCGATCGAATTCCAAACCAAAAAGAGGTTAGGCGCCATTTGTTGTGTAGATAAGACTGTTCAATGAAACGGTAGAAGAATTTAAAACATGAGACGGAAAAAAGGGGGCGGGGAGGGGAGAGAGGACAGGACGAGTTGGCTTAGAGATAAACGTATAACTCTCCTTACACTTAAAGTGATAACGATATAACATTAAACCGATACTATCGATGAGCCTAATTGTGCTTGCCTTGTGTACTTTTTTCGGTAAAAAAAAAAACTTGCTAGCACCACCTGGGGAGCCAATGCAAGACTCCTGAGAGCTCTATATCTCGGGAGTGTAAGAGGTGCCATGGACTACAGCCTCCCGGTTCAGGCCTTCGCAAGCCTTACGGCTCTAGAGGGTCTTGACCGGATACAAAACCTAGCTCTCAGATTTGTATGTGGGGCGTTACGTACCACACACAGCTGCTGTGGAAATTATTTCAGACATAGAACCACTCCACATCAGGAGGGACAATGCTATCCTAGCGACCGTTGAGCGTTAACGTCGAATTGAAAAGACGGAACCCTGTTTTCAACCCCAAGACCGCTAGGTAAAGAGGACAAGGCTTAAAAGATCCTCCTTCATGGACGCGGTCTATTCACTTGAGAAAAAGCACCATTTACCAGGAAACAGGGAGAAAATGCGACTGATCCAGGAGCGATTACCTCAGGATAGCTGCGAACCGCCTGATGTACGTCTGACCCTGTCAAACACAACCATTAATAAGTCGAGCCCCCAAAATGAGCAAAAGGGAGCAGCATTTGAGACAATGGAGGCCTATAAAGACGACATGTTGCAAGTTTTTACGGACGGCTCCTATCTCGCCTACGAAAAGCGGGCGGGCTACGGTACACTCATCCACTACCCAAAGGGGGTACCTCCAACTGTGAAGATTTCAAGCCCAAGCGGCACGAATAGCACTGCAACTGATTCAGAGATCAAAGCTTTATTGATGGGCTTGAAACAAGTGCGTCGTAGACTAGCTAGACGCAAATTACTTGCATCCATCGTAGTGTTCACTGTTTCACAATGAGCTCTCGAAACTGTGAAGATGTGCTCTTTGAACACGAAAATGGTAAATGCAATCATGGAGCTTGTGCGAGACATACAGTCACACGGAGGCCAAGTGACCCTTCAATAGAACCCAGGACATGCGGTAATTCCACCACAGTCCTTTTCAATGAATGTAATAATATAGATGAGCCATCCATCCACCCATCAATGTGGCGCTACAGCCCATGTATAGGGCCTTGGCCTGCCTAACTATTTCCTTCCCCTCAGAACTAACTAAAGCTTTTCTTTTCCGTGATTGGCTTCCCAGCGGCTGTAGATCTTTTACCACATCATCCATCCAAATAAGCCTAGGTCTGCATTTGAGCCGTTTTCCTTTGGGGTTTTGGTGATGCACCCTCTTCACTGCTCTGTCATTTGGCATTCTGTGTCCTGCCCAGCGTAGCCCACCCTTTTTTTTATTTCTGCTACTATCGTGGGATCTTAAAATAGACTATAAAATTAATTGTTTGTTTCGTATTCTCCATCCATACTAATCCTTTGTTGGTCCATGTATTTTCCTGAGAATTGTTCTCTCCAACGTGTTCAATAGGATTTCTGCCGTTTTTTGTTAGGGTCAAAGTTTCACTTGCATGTTACAATTGGTCTGATTACAATTTTATAAAAAGTTTTCTTTGTTTCTCTTGTTGAGTATTTTCCGGCTATTGAAATATGCCCTGTTTCCTACTGATATTCCTTCTTTCATTTCTGAAATCGTTTCTTTCACTTGATGAAGATCCTAGGTATTTGAATTGATTTACTTTTTCAAAAGTCTGGTTCCTAATTTTAATGGCTTCACCTGTCTGTTCTACTCTTACCACAGTCATGTATTTTGTTTTTTTTTTGGGTTGTTAACTTTCAGCACTGCTTGTAGGGATGCGTCTTCTAATTCAATAAAGGGTTTTGATATGTAATACTTCTCCCTATGATATGTAATATTTCTCACACAAAGAGCTGCAACCAGAGAAGATAAATCTATCGTCTCTTGTAGACGGAAAGATGCCATACAATACTTCTCCCTAGTAGTGCTATGTCATCAGCATATGCAACATACTGAAATATCTCATTAGGAAATGGCGTCAGCGGGCCGTCGAGCTCGCGCTCCTTATGCCCTCCCTGGCGCCCACCCACACCAGCCAGGCTCCGGGTTTCCCCGACGTCGGGCCGTGCGGGGAAACGTCAGAGACCCTCCCCGCCCGGAGAAATCTGGTCGACCGAAGACGCTGCGTTTAAAGCGTCTGCAGTCCACTTTCCTAGGGGCCGGGACGGTAAATTAACGTCCTAATATCTTCCCCACCCATCCCGGGGAAGCATCGGACGCCCTCTAAGAGGGATTCTACAGTGGGTTTCCACCTCGCAACTAATTAGCTAGGACGAAATGGTTGCCTAGGAGCAGCTTTCTCAGGGCTGCATATTTAGAATCATCGGCCAGAGGCTTCCACCACAGTCTCTCGCCTCATATCCTTTAACGGCAACTTGTAATCATGATCCCTACCCCGTGTTTGCCTTTTCTTCCCCCTGTGAAGTATCACAGGTGGCAGCCCTGTAGGAGCTGTTTATTCCAGCAACTACCATGCATGTCCCTGTCTGCCACGAGGAACACGCAACATACTGAAAGGGCTGATTGTAGAGAGTGCCCATTGGTTGTGGGTCTCGAGTTTCCCTCACAAAATATCTTGTTACTGTTCCACGGGTGTCAATATGTATGCTTCTTATAACTCTCTCTTATGTTTGGTAAAACCAGCAGGCAGTTGTTTGATGTTTGTAGCCACCTCAGAGGGAGTAACACAGGAACTGCCCTTCCTTCAGTGTTTCCATTTCCCTAGCAACAAGATATTTTCTGTGATTTTTTTACAAGCAAAGGTGCTGGCATTCGCGCTGACTTCACACCCCGCCCCTAGATTTGCCTCCTTCTTTTTGTGTTAGTTCACATTTCAATGTTTTTAAACCTTTTTCAGAACTGGAGATCAAAGTTTTATTCTAAAATCTAAACTTACGTCCTGGTTCTTTGGACCCCATCTCCAACCCCCTGTTGGTTGAGTCACTAGATCATTTGCTTTCAACTATGAAAGCTTGTCTTCTGGCACTTTTCCCCCTCTTTTTAAGCCAGCTGACATCAAACCATTGCTTAAAAAGACTGTTGTGTATGAAAATAATTTTTAAAAAATACTATAGACCTGTTTCTAACTTATCAATTTTATCTAAAGTCATTGAAAAACTAGTTCTAAAATAACTTTTTGCTTACTTAAACTACCACTCTCTTCTCAGTCATAATCATTCGGCATATGCCTGTAGACATTTCCACAGCACAGAGACAGCTCTCTTAGAGTCAATAATGACCTCTTGCGCGCAATGGACAGCGGTAAATTCTCCATCCTCAGATCTCAGTGCGGCCTTTGACACTGTTGACCATGAAACCCTTTACAAAACTTCTAAAATTATTTTGGAATTTCTGGTTCAGTTTTTGTTTGGTTTAGGTCCGATCTCTCCGATAGATCGCATGTGGTCTCTGTCGATGGCTGTCTCTCCAGCAGTGCTGATTTGTTGTTCGGAGTCCATTTTGGCCCAATTCTATTCACACTGTATACCAGGCCACTGCACCTCTTGCTTGGGAGGCATGCTGTTGAGAGCCAGTCATTCGCAGATGACACGCAGCTATACAAGCCTACCCATCCCTCTCTTGTCGATTCCGTTGCCCAGACTTAGCAGGAGTGCTCCAGTGATGTCAATTCATGGATGACACTAAGCAACTTGAAGCTTAATGATGACAAAACGGAAGAACTCCTCATTTAAAATAAAAATTCGTCCTCTACCCCAGCTCTTCCCACTTCATTTCAACAAGGTAACACCTACATAAGTTTAAAGCCTCTGCTAAGAAATCTTGGTTATATTCTGTCTAACAACATGTCTCTCGATAAACATATCTCTCACATTTGACATTCTGCATATACCGCTATCCGTCAGATCAGCTCCATCCGCCACTACCTCACAGTTAGAGCAACAAAATCCCCAGTCTGTGCTCTTGTACTCTCTCGTCTTGACTATTGCAGCGCTCTTCTGCCAGCTTCACAAACCACTTCCCAGGTTAACTATAAAAGATTTAAAACTCAGCTGCTAGGCTAATTCTAAAGGCAAAAAAACGTGATCATGTCACTCCACTACACCACTCACTTCATTGGCTCCCTATACAGGTACGCATTGATTACAAGCTGTCTGTTCTCTGTCACAACGTTTTCTCCGATTCCTGCCCTTTCTATCGAACTTTTTTCAGTCTATTTACCCCTTCGACAGCTTCGCTCCTCCGCAAACACGCGTATTCTGTCCGTTCCCAAGACACGCACTTAAACATATGGTGAACGATCTTTCTCATTTGCGCCCAGAAACAATGGAATTCTCTCCCAAATGCACATCCGCAATATACCAACCACTAAGGCCTTCAAAACAGTGTTTCTTTCAGAATATTCCCCCCAGGGGGGGGGCACTTTTAATGTTCGGGGGGAAGTGCCAGTTTTCAGTGGCCAGAAGCGTAGCGAAGGGGTGGCAGATGGGACATATGTCCCCGGGCGCCAGACTAGCGGGGGCATCTAATGGGCTATAGTTTTAATGGATGAAAATAATAGGTTTCAGAGTCTAGCGGGGGGGGGGGGGGGGCGCGGCGTAAAAATGAATCTTGTCCCCTGTCATCAAAGACTCACGTCAGTGACGTAGAAGTGAGGGGGGGGGTGAACATTTGATCTTCCCAGGTGTCATTTTTTTCTATAGTTAGAGCGGCGGGATTTTCGGACATCTGCAGAGTTTCTATCGAGAAAGGTAGCGTGGCAAAAAAGTTAACCCACCTAGGGTGGCGCTAACACTAGGCACGCCGCTGGGCAGTGTATATATCAGCACCAAATTTGGCTGTCATGGCAAGTAATTTTTATCGGGAACTAGGGCAGCAGAAAATGTGTGATTATTTAACAATCAAGAGGTGCATTTTGGAGTATACATGATTCGAATGTTTTGATAAGACTTTCATTGATCGGGGAAAATAATTTTTCAAGCGTCAGGGGAGGCATTATGGCGCTCAGTGCCATACATAAACTAAATTCATTCTGGTTGTGGTGCGCCGAAGAAAATCATTTGACACAAGATTAGATTCAACCCCGTTAGTCACATTGATCGACGTCAAGGAAAGGGAGGGGGGGGGGGGTTAGCAGAAATTGAGGAATCCGAAGAGTTTGAGCAAAAGTGAGAGCAGGGGTCACCTTAATTTAAAAATAATAAATTCAAAATGCAGTGATGCATTGTGGTGCAAATTTTTCTTCTTCTTTTTCTATATATTAAGGGCCCACGATCAATTTATTGATCATTATGGCTCCTATGAATGTAGATGGGATTTGCAATGTTTCTGTGCCTGGTGTTGATGTGGATATTTCACTGGTAACAAGAGTTACCTAGTGAGGGTATCATGCACTGTATTCAATGTATCTTTAAGACAATGTGTGTAGGGGCATTTCAAACGTTCATATATTTACTGTTAGATGTCTCGTAGAAAATGCTAAGAATACATCAACATACACCAACTATATGTGGACTACAAATCACCTTATTATAGCATTGACAGGAAATACAAGAACGATGCTGTGCTGGAACTTGGAGTCCTTAACAAATTTACCCGATTCATACATATTACGATGGATTACTACAAAAGTAGAATCAAAGTACAGAGAGAGTACTTGAGGGAGTTCCCAATAAATCTGGGCCTCAGACAAGGAAATCCGTGTATCCTTTTCAACATCACTTTAGAAAGAAGCATTAGAAACATACGCGTGAGTACCTGAGAGGTGGTACAGAACAACCATAAGGAACTTTATAAAACCAGCCACTGCAATACCTGGCATACACAGACGATATAGCGCTATTTGGTAGAAACAGCATTGATGATATAATTAAAACTTTCAGGGAACTTGAAGATGTGACGGTCAAAGCTGGTCTTGATGTAAATAAAGCGAAGGCAATATATATGATAATGTCAGGAAATACGCACGGATAACTTCATAAATATGAACATCTACGCCTTTGAGAGGGTAGCTACTTTCAAATATCTATTGGTGACTAAATAAGCAAGAGGAAATACAATCGGAGGTACAAGAAAGAATAACAGCATGCAACCGTTCTTATTTCAATTTACAAAAGCTACTTCAAAGCAAAAACCTCGCTAAGGGAACAAAGAAGGCAGTATACACCACTATCGTAAGACCAGTAGTAACTTACGCAAGTGAGACTTGGTTCCTAGCAGAAATGCAGAGAACCTGCTAAATATATGACCCGATGATAGACAATTTTGTTTTGGGAATCCGTACAAACCAAGAACTATATCAATTGTACAAATACACATCCATAGTCACAACAATATACAAAAAAGCAGATTGACCTGGGCAGGACACATTGAAAGGATGCCGGATTCTAAAGCAACAAAAACGATCTACAGGCAGAAATCTAGGGGCAGACGGCTCACAGGTCGACCAAGACTGAGATGGATTGACGAGGTAGAGAAGGGCTTACAAAGTTGGGGTTCGCACATGGAGGTGTAAAGCGATGGATCGATCCCAATGGAAGAATGTGGTGGAGCAGGCCAGGGCCCTAAATGGGATGAAGCGCCACTGATGTAAACATTTCAGACATTTGGGTGGGAAGCGCTAGAAATAACCATAATAACAGGACATCACTAACTCTTCCACCAGCACAATTTTAAATAAAGTCAGTCCAGTTGGGAGCCATTAGGGTATGTTTTTTATAGAGAGATACTCCTTAGCTTAGATTCGCCCCTTAAAACTTTATAGGCCCCGGAAATTTTTTGATAAATTCAAAATTTAGTTTCGCATCATTATACACTTAACTGTAGAGCGACGGGAGAAATGTTAGTTAAGATTTTATGTGTCATTTGACCTAAGGGCTATCGTGTGAGGTCTGCAACCCGTTTAGCTGCATGGGGCCTCGTATATTTTAGGGGCTTAAAGTTGGGCTGTAATTACATTAAATTATCAACTTTTACTGATATGTAGGGAAGGACAAAACCGAAAAGTAGCACGGGTGCCATAAAAAGTCAAGCGACGTCTCTGCTTGACTAAGTGTATTATGCAAACATTTTTTTTAAATAGAAAAGTAATGCATTTTTAAAGTTATTATTTTAAAATATTTTTGGGGTCAACTACATAAAAATAATGAACTTACTACAAAATATTTTTAAAATTAAAAAAAAAAAAGAATTCCTTCCAAAAAAGGTATCCATCCCAAAAAAGAAATGCTAAAATAGTTTTACATTTTGAACGAAAAAGAAAAAACTAACGTTTATTTCTAAATATTCCAAGTTTCACCAAAGTCAAAAAGAAAAAAAAAAAGCTTTTCTGTACAAAAGGCAATAGAATATATCTTTATGGGTTTTCAAAATTCGTATTTATTTATAAAACATATGTAAGCGACATAATTGTTCAGAAGTCATGAACTGTTTACAAAAGACATCATATATTTATTAATGTGTGATTTTTTTCATATACAATTAAAGTTTAAATTCTCAATATTCAGTTGATTGAAATGTTGCTTAAGATTTTTAAACTACTATAATTTGCTTCAGATCATTACAACTTGCCTCTTCGATATTATACTTGAAAACAATTTTTTACCAATTCCATATAATTTTTTTTTTAACTTCTACCAAAAATGGCATTTACAAGATAATCGAAATACTCAAAAAAATTTTATTCGTTGTTTAAATTTATATTATATTCTTTCTACTTCTTTAAAATATTTTTTTTTAAATAGTTCAAACAGCTGGGGAAGATTGTTTATTATTACTATATTACCAGAGAAAATCATTGGGGATTTATTAAATAAAAGCTATTTTTTTTTTTAAATCATTTTACTCTGTTCCCAAAACTGTGTTAAAAAATTAGAAACGCACTCGATTTAATCATTATTGATGATATGTCCACTATTTTTATGCAACCAGTAAATTCCTAATTTTTTGTTTTAAAATTATTATTATTATTTTAAATTTTCATTTTACCTAAGTCAGTATACATCTATGGAATCTACTACATTAAAATGTTTGCTAAAATGATTTTTTAAAGCATGATGCCATTATACAATATAATTTAAAAACAGATTGCACATGTTTATTACTTAGTAAGAACTATAAACAATTTATAGACATTTATATCGATGTAAAGGTAGTTTAATACAGTGTTATTAAAAAGTCTTTCAACTTGTGCAGCAGCAAAATGTAATTAAATAAAAGATACCGATATCTGCGAATAAGAAAAAGTAAAATGTTCGCTTATGATCAGTAGCGGCCAATTAAATTTTCAAATCGATACGATATTTATAATCGATTTCTGCAAGCCTGTAACAAGATTAACCTGAACGATATGGATCATCAATATATATCGAACAAAGCGATATTTTATATGTTCCAATAATTGTAATCGATGAAAGGCACACAATTTCAAAAAAAAAAAAATGTTATAAAGATTAAATTTAGAGTATTTTTTTTTTTTTGCTAAAATTATTTTTTCTTACACATTTCCCGGGGGGGGGGGGCACTTGACTTGCTCCGGGGGCCTCCCCGGAGGTATGCCTGAAAGAAACCCTGCTTCAAAACTGCATTCAAAACACATCTCTTTAAACTCTACTACCCCGACTGATTCCCCCTCGGACCAAAAAACGATGCACCTGGCTGCCGTCCATGGCTTGACAGGTAAAAGTTCTGGGGTGGGTGGGGTGAATATACATTAATATATTAATAAAAAACATTTGCTCTTACATCAATTAAAGAAATCAAACAGTATAATGTACAACTATTTATTGAGAAAAACTATTTTACCATGGAGAAAAAGATAACTCTATTGTCAGATCCAAGTCAACTGTCTAATGTATATAACACACTCAACTGTCTAACTTATATAACCTGCTCATGTCTAATTTATTTTAAAAAACTCATCTGTATAATTTATATAAAAAACTCATATGTCTAATTTATATAAAAAATTCCTCTGTCTAATTTATATAAAAAACTCATCTGTCTAATTTATATAAAAACTCATTTGTCTAATTTATATAAAAAAACTCATCTGTCTAATTTATATAAAAACTCATCTGTCTAATTTATATAAAAAACTCATCTGTCTAATTTATATAAAAAAACTCATCTGTCTAATTTATGTAAAAAACTCATCTGTCTAATTTATATAAAAACTCATCTGTCTAATTTATATAAAAAACTCATATGTCTAATTTATATAAAAAACTCATCTGTCTAATTTATATAAAAACTCATCTGTCTAATTTATATTAAAAAAATCATCTGTCTAATTTATATAAAAAACTAATCTGTCTCATTTTTATAACCTACTCATCGGTCTAATTTGCGGGGCATTTTGGTTTTGGCGCTCTCAACCGTGCCTAGATGGACGGTAGCTCAACCTCTGATTGCCTACAAACATAGAAAATGCTTTCTTCTTTTTTTTCTTCCGTGGTAAGATACCTCCTGTCGTCTTTTCTGCTTGATCCGCCTCTGTTTCCAATACGTCTCCACACGAACCGGTCATTCAAACAATAGCTTAATTCACGCATTGTTTTTCTATACCTCTGATCAGTTCTACACAAAGGAGACAATAAATGGCCGCCACTATCTGCCACAGACAGACATTGTTTATGAAAATCCAAGCTACCGACAGTAGCAGAAAATAGAGCGCTTTCTTTGAAGTTAGGCCTCAAGACTTTGATTGGGCAGCTGGGAGCCTGGAATCACCAGGAACCTAATTGGCCCAGTAGCATGTTAAACTCTGGAGACCAATCCTTGCTTTGTCCTTGTCGTGTGCCGACAAGGTGTTACTGGACATCAGAGGGAGAGAGTCTTAGATAAGAGCATTTGTAATGGAATCAGTTAATGTACGACTGTGGCTATATCTGGACAGGGTCGATGGTTTGGTACTGACATAAATTTTTTTTATTTATAGACAAAATCGTGTGTGAACAGAAGAACGCAATGCCGTAATTCAGTGGTTCTGAAACGTATTAGTGCCGCGACCCTTTAATACAGTTCCTCATGTTGTGGCGACCACCATCCACAAAATTATGTTCGTTGATACTTCATAACTGTAAAGTACATGTATGTTTTGATGGTCTTAGGCGACCCCTGTGAAAGGTTAATTTGACCCCACCCCAAAAAAGGGTCGCGACCCACAGGTTGAGAGCCGCTGCCGTAATCAAAGGGAGACAAATTAAAGGGAGTATAAAGGCCACGTGCTGATAAACCGCCCTTGACGTCATACACTCAGTTTAAAGTAGGACTGAGAATTTTGTGACGAATATTTAATAATGGTAATTTAAAAATGAGTTGGTGTGATATTTTTATCAGTGAAACAATGTCGTGTGTCTTATAAACAGTGACCTACTTTTGTTGTTAGCCACTTATGAGACTCAGACTCATCACGTTAGTAGATCACTTGTGTTTGTACACTTCACTTTGTGTCTTTTAAGCTCCGCCACCGCCGTTTCGCCGCCGGGACATTTTCCAATCAGCTCTTTCCTCATAGGCCGTTTCGCCGCCACCGTTTTGCCGACGGGACATTTCGCCATCGGCCATTTCACCACTGACCATTTTACCGCCGCTTTTTCGCCACCGGGACATTCCCCACTTACCGTTTCCCCGCCGCCATTAAGCCACCCGGACATTTCACCACCGGCACTGCACCACAGGCCGTCTCGCCAAAGAAGAAAAAGAATTTATCAAAATATCAATTTAAATCAACGAAGAGGGAACTAAATTATTAAGGTTTCATTTTTTAGAAACCTTTTTTTTCTCTCCTAGAATAGTCTTGTAAGTGTAAATATATTTCAATACTCACTGTAGGTCAAGGACATATTAAGTGGCTCTAATTCAATGTCTGTTTATATGTAGATATTAGTTGGGTAAACTGCCCAAAGCCTCCCAATTCCGAACCATGGGGGATCATTCAAGTTCAGCCCCCATGTCAATTACGCCTATACGCCGTTAGTTCCAGATTTTTGACGCGGGTTTCAAAAGCCTGGGTCCAATTAGTGTCGTAGACCATTACACACTTGCTCACCGGGAACCAAGCGGGAAAGTTGCTAGTACAAACTAATGAGAGTGATTGACCCGTAGACTCGCAATGAGCCCACATTATACCGCGATCTCTCCTGGGCCGTTCCTTGAGGGAGGGAGGTCTTGTTTGTTTGGGGGGCCTTCGGGGCGCCCCGTGGACGAATCCTAGGTGGCCACATTTTCCACGGAAGATATCCAACAGTGTTCACGCTTTGAACACTTGGCTCCACACACCTGTTGAGCTGCCATGATAGTAACTGACAATATCGTGTTGAAACGTATACTATACTGTGGAACGAGCACGGAGTTTGGGAGTTGAATTTATACGCTAGTTTCGATATGAGAACACGAAAGCTTGTTATAACATATGGAATATCTATATAATAATATATAACGATAGACGCACATTATATTATTGTTAATACATACCGGCTTATGTACATATGATTTTTAATTGACCTTATTACTGACCAGTGGACATATGTCAACCAGCTATGTTTTCTCTTATTCTGCCCTTATCTTATTCTGCCCTTCTCTTATTCTGCCCTTATCTTATTCTGCCCTTATCTTATTCTGCCCTTATCTTATTCTGCCCTTATCTTATTCTGCCCTTCTCTTATTCTGCCCTTCTCTTACTTCTGTCTCTTTATTTTTTTTATTTTGTGGGCATCCGTCCGGCACAATGTGACGATGGCGTAGGAATATGCAGGACGAAATCACAAGGCCTGGGATTATTTCGTTAGCACGATATTCTGGTTCCCTGCTCGGCCAATCACCTCACGCCATACACATTTGGACAATCGAAGGGAACATCGTGCTGGTTCCCTGGTCAGCCAATCACAACACTCCATACACATCTGGACAATCGATGGGAACATCGTGCTGGTTCCCTGGTCAGCCAATCACCACACTCCATACACATCTGGACAATCGATGGGAACATCGTGCTGGTTCCCTGGTCAGCCAATCACCTCACTCCATACACATGTGGACAATCGAAGGGTGAAGGGAACATCGTGTGTGGACGGTACACATTATATTATACGCTGCCCAAATAGCTTTACCCCGAATATATATTTCACTATTTACATATAACATCTCGCCCTCAGCTTATTTCTCACAAATCCACCAAGAGTGAAGTACAACCGTAACTATTGGACTCCCCCCTCATTGGTTACTCATTCAAAATTTATCAAGCAATCATCAAGCAGGCCGACACTAAGCTTTTATCCCTATGATAAAACTATTTCATTTTTAAAACATCGAGTAGCATTCTACTTGCATAACTAATGTCACGTGATCATTCTACTTGCATAACTAATGTCACGTGATCATTCTACTTGCATAACTAATGTCACGTGATCATTCTACTTGCATAACTAATGTCACGTGATCATTCTACTTGCATAACTAATGTCACGTGATCATTCTATTTGCATAATTAATGTCACGTGATCATTCTACGAGCATAACTTATGTCACGTGATCATTCTACTTGCATAACTAATGTCACGTGATCATTCTACTTGCATAACTAAAGTCGCATGATTTGCTAAGTATGCTACTTCAGCTGCATTGTAATTGGAGTTGGAGTCATATGTGCGTACACTGATGTATAATAAGCCAAGAGGCGTAGGGGGGAGGGGGTGCCCAAGCGATGTTTATACCACGAGGGGCTTTTCTGACTGAAAGGGTGTCGACCTTTTGTATTTGCCGTGGAAGTCCCCGGGTGTTCGCTGCTTCATAATCACAGATAATGTCATGACGTAGCTACAAGTATTGATGATCCTCAAATAGTCATTATTATTACATGTTTGTAGATGGATATGTGAATGTGCTTTCATTAAAAGTAACACCATAGCCGTAGTTAACAAGAAACACAATTTAGGAATTGGCTTCCGGTAACTTATATGTATACCGGATAATATCTTTTAGCTATCATTATTCCATTTTAAGGATCCCTCATTATCCAATTTTAAGCCACCATCACTATTCCATTTTAAAGAATTCATCACCATCCCATTTTAAGGATTACATCACTATTCCATTAAAAAAAAAATCCATCACTCCCCGTGATGCTACAGCCTTTGTAGGGATTTGGCCTGCATCACCACTTCCTTCCACTGAGACCTTCCATCCATCCCTTTGACGCTACAGCCCATGCAGGTCTTTGGCCTGCCTCCCCACTCCCTTCCACAGAGACCTAACCGATGCTTTTCTTTTACATGCTTGGATTCCCAGCTGCTGTAGATCTTCTTCCCCATCATCCATCCATCTAAGCTTAGGTCTAACTTTGAGGCGTTTTCCTCTGGGGTTTTGAAGGTGCACCCTCTTCACTCTTCAGTCATTTGGCAATATTTCTGTCACGCCCAGAGCAGCCTGTCAGTTGTTTTTTTTTTTTAAATTGGGATTCGGATCTGGTTTATACAATTCCTGGTTGGTTCGTATTTTAAGAAATGTTACATTTTCATTAATCAAACTAGTCTAGATTTGAAGTCGGAATTACTTTTTTTATTTTAAAATATATTTTTTGACTTTAATTAATTTATTTGTGTCAATTTTTAATGTGTTTTCAGAAGAGCTGAATTGGTTTTATATAAACAAGCTAATAATTCCCTTTTAAAGAGAAGGCGGAATTGATTAGAGAGTGACATCGATTGCTGATTGATTTCTTGCCTTCGTGTCTCATCTTCCTCCTTCAACCCATTCCCAAGACACATAGATAAGGTCACAAAAACCTTCCTAAGCTACGTAGATTATGTCACAAAGACATTCCAAAACCCTTCCTAAGCTACATAGATTATGTCACAAAGACATTCCAAAACCCTTCCTAAGCTATGCAGATTATGTCACAAAGACATTCCAAAACCCTTCCTAAGCTACATAGATTATGTCACAAAGACATTCCAAAACCCTTCCTAAGCTATGCAGATTATGTCACAAAGACATTCCAAAACCCTTCCTAAGCTACATAGACTATGTCACAAAGACCTTCAACCCATTCCTAAGCTACATAGATTTCCATTTGTACCTAAAACGAAGTTCAAGTACAAAAAGTTTATTCTGTTTATATTTATTAGTAGCTCTCTATAAATCGATATTGTTGTGATTTCTTTGAACAAATATGAGAACGAAATGAACAAGAGTGTGTAATGTTATGATTCACATCTATCAGTCATAGTTTTTCCAACTAGTTTTAAAAATGGCGTCAATTCGTCATTTACATGGCTGCCCTGTATTAGTCCCCTCATTATGACTGACGATTTTGTCAAGGAAATCAGACTGTGAGATCATCTGCCCCAAACAATAACCCAGTCATAAGTCGACGGTGAGTCAACAGATATTTTCCAATAAAAATTATCCTAACCGCTACACACAAAAAAAAAAAAAAAGCTTTGGAAAGAGGTGAAAGTGCTTAATGTGATTGTGGGTCCAAGGATGTGCTTCCGATGTGTTTACAGGCCAGTCCTCACCCAGTCATCAGTCCGCTGTATGGGTTGTGTAACTGTTTGCATATTATGGTGTGAATACTGATGTTCTCGGCGTATATTTGAGTTGTAGACACGCAACTCTGCAGACCTGGAATAGAATTGTTATCGTCACGGATTGAAAGCCATACAGCGATACAGCCATACACATTGCTCACTTTGCAGAAGTAAGTTAGACTTAAAAGAAATTATTATTTTTTGCGTAGTCCACCAGGCAATAATGTCTGCACTAGATGACATCGAGCCAACTTGGTCCATATTTAAATCATCTATAACATAAAGACTGCCATAAGTCGGATGCTGGGTTTGGTGGAGATTTGGGGGGGGGGGGGGGGGCGGGGGACGTATTTATTAGCTCAAACTTGAAAAAAAAGTTGGTGTTCAACATCTAATTTTTTTATTTTTTTTTTTACAAGTTTTTATCAAAAACACTATTAGATGTTGGTGTTCAACATCTAATATTGTTTTTGATAAAAACTTTTTTTTAAAAATTCACTGAATTAAAACAAAACAAGACTTTCTGTTTTGGTCGCCTCATCCATTCTGCCAATCACTGACAAGGACCTCCCTGTTTTGTAACGCTACTGAGATAAACAAATATACCTACCTACAAGAAGTGTCTTGGAAGGAATTTAAAAATAGAAATCGCCTAACACAGCGGTTCTCAACCTGTGGGTCGCGACCCCTTTGGGGGTCGAAAGACCCTTTCCAGGGGTCGCCTGAAACGATCGGAAAACACTTATACTTTACAGTTATGACGTAGCAGCGAAAATAAGTTTGTGGTTGGGGGGTCGTCATTTCAAGTGGAACTGTATTAAATGGTCGCGGTAATAGGAAGGTTGAGAACCACTGGCCTTCCGGTATAAATATAAGTTACCAGAAGTCAATTCCTAAATTGTATTTCTTGTTAACTACGGCTATGGTGTTACTTTTAATGAAAGCACATTCACATATCCATCTACAAACATGTAATAATAATGACTATTTGAGGTTCATCAATACTTGTAACAAAGTCATGACATTATCTGTGATTATGACGCAGCGAACACCCCGGGGGGGGGGGGGGTTGCCACGGCAACTACAAAATGGTCGACACCCTTTCAGTCAGAAAAGCCCCTCGTGGTATAAACATCGCTTGGGCACCCCCTCCCTCCCAACGCCTCTTGGCTTATTTTACATCAGTGTGTACGCAACGACTTGAAGTTTTAAGAACCCTTGTTATTAAGCTGCCATAGAATGTCCAGCCTTCCACGCGGCGAGCTACGGGTTTTGTCCAGTCCGGTCAGGTGGTTTTCCCTGTGGATACTAACACCATCTTGCAATCAGGATGTCGTTTGGCCATTGTTCCCCCCCCCCCCCCGATTCGCTACTCACCTGTAGGGCCTCGGAGTCTCAAACTGACATAACGACATCTGCCTCTAGTATGCTATGTAACGTACTTAATCTGTTGTAACTCGTACTTCTGTTTTATTCTATGGGCTGATACGTGACGTTTGTCTACTTTTGCCAAATAAACAGTTCAATAAAAAGTGTTATCATTTATTCTATATCAGTTGTTCTATATTAGTTATTCTATATACGTTTTCCTATATCAGTTAGTCCAAGTTTTATGTTATTGTTTTTTGATCTGCAGCTGAAGAAATATCCTAAAAAATTCAATTCTGACTCTACAACTCTGTGACCACAATTCTGTGACCACAATTCCGTGACCACAATTTCGTGACCACATTCCGTGACCCCAATTCTGTACACATAATCAATCTTGGTCACAAAATACCCCTCCTACAACTTCCCTCCCAACACCAGATGCTGATAATTATTGACCTCCCTTCTCTTGCCGATTTCGGACATATTGAATAGAGGGCGTGAAAAGGGGGTGGGTGGGGGGAGGGGATTGAGGTTCGTTTGTCCAAGCTCTGACCAGGAGAGAAGGGATGACAACTAATGGTAAATACTAAACAATTTCAGTTGCCAGGGGCAATGTGGGGGGGGGGGGGGGGATTTCGGACACGCGGAACTTGATACTTCCGGATGACCACGTGCTGGTAGATGGTCTATCATGCTGTGGGGTGGAAGTAAGTGCTAGCCCCGGTTAAAAGGTGTTTTTTTTAAAACCTTTATTTGACAACACAAGTTGCAGTTTTTAAAGTTACCCCCTCCCCACATCCAACAGCGGGAGTTGACAGTTTGTCTCAGCATGAGACGCTATCAGTCTGAAATAATCATATTCTATATTTAAAATTTTCTAATAGTGTGATTTGGTGCCACAATAGTTTTTGGAGAACAGAATTGGGAATGTTCAGGACAGCTTCATTGTAAGTGGGGGGGGGGGGGTGGTCATAGGAGCCCAAATGCTCAATATATTGATCTTGGGCCCTCGAAATATAGAAGAGAAGAAGAACCCATTAAAGATGGTCTAATATATTTTCGGATTTCTTTTCAATATTGGTTGGTTAACAACAAAGCATTTTGACTGATCGCAATAAGTCAGAAATATATATTAATAAGGATTCAAAGATGTTTTATTTCCGACTCCCAGTTCTGTACTGTATTCTTTCATCGATATTATCAGGATACCCCCCCCCCCCCTTTTTCACGCCGAAACAATATTTATGGAAGATGAGAATCAAATAGTTAGTCAAATAAATAGCAAGTCACAGTACTACAGCGCAAAAATACACGTTGATGTGAAGGTGATCCTCTATCCCCCTGCCCATATATCATGGACACGCATCTTCAGATACAACATAATTTTTACAAAGAATGGTTCTAAACAAGATGTAGGAAGACAGCGTCCTCTCCGCCAAGTCAGGAGATAAATAACGGTCTGTTTTTGAAGTGTCTGCCGATGTTAAGACGCGGGGGTCTCACCTTCCCGTCTTTTTGAACGCCGCCCCTGTTACGTGTCCCACACGCCGCGGTGTCCGGCAACACAATCGCGCCCCGGGTACCCAGACAATGGGATCTAGGTCACGGGGAAGGGGCACAAAGCGGGACTCTGGCAGTTGACATATCCTTATCTGGACGGGCGATCAGGGGGTAGCTGGACGCTGGGCGGGTAACGTGATTGTGTTGGTCCACCGAGCCAGAGATGGGGCTCTCAGATTTTGTTGACCAACAGGCTTCAAGAGGCGGGGATCCACAAGGCAAATGTCACCTCTGAAGACCGCCAGGGTCACGCTATTCGTAGTATAACTTCTTCTTTTTACACGCATACCACGTGACGTGATCCAATACGTACCCATTTAATGATTTATTTGATTTATCCATCAATCCATCACTTTGTAGATTCATATATTCAATAGTCAACGTTCTTTGTATTTCTTATGCTGTATCATGTATGGTACTTAAATACAGCTCTTAAAATAGTGTTCTAATAAGTTAAATAAGTTTATTTAGTATTCAATATTATTCATTGAAAGTATTTTAGATGTACTCATTCAGTCCTCATCATCTGAACGGCTTTGGTTGCAACGGCCAAGTATCGTCACGTCTGTTTGTCGACTGCTCCTCAGGCGTCCTGTGGGGACTGTCCACTCTAAATGGTCAAGATTCTATTCCACACACCCTGTAGCGCTCTAGGACTAAACATATTTTTTTTGAGCAAAGTATATTGCAGAGGCGTAGCTAATGGGAGGCAGACGAGGATAGTTGTCACTGGGCGGCCTGACTAGATAGTGGCGCCAAAATGTGCTTTGATATTATAAATAATGGGTTTGAGAGTTGAAAAAAGAAAGGTGGGCGCTGTAAAATGAATCTTGTCTCCGGGCGCCAAACGCTTTAGCTACGCCTTTGATATATTGTCACGTGACGCCATATTTTTGCTAGGTAAGGGACCATGCACATATTATATAACATAAAAATATGACATTTGACCTACCCTTACCATTTAAAACGTCCTTTAACATATTGACCACCCCTAATATCATATAACATATCCATTGACCACCCTTAATATTATATAACATTTCCATTGACCACCCGTAATATTATATAACACATTCATTGTCCACCCTTAATTTTATATAACATAATATCGATTGATCACCCCTAATATTATATAACATATATATGGACCACCCCTAATATTAAATAGCATATCCATCTACCACTCGTAATATTATATAACATATCCATTGACAACCCCCGAAATATTATATAACATATTCATTGACCACCCGTAATATTATATAACATATCCATTGATCACCCGTAATATTATATAACATATCCATTGACAACCCGTAATATCATATAACATATCCATTGACCACCCGTAATATTATATAACATATCCATTGACCACCCGTAATATTATATAGCATATCCATTGCCCTCCCGTAATATTATATAGCATATCCATTGACCACCCCCTAATATTGTATAACATTTCTAACAACAATCTCCCCTTCACTCATAAAAGTGTTACTACAAAGATTTGTTTGGAACATTTTGATTTAACACCTGTTACTGTTAACCAAATGTTTGCCAGACAAGAGACCATAAAATTCCAAAAACAAGCAGGAACAAGCATCAATCCAGAAATTATTTTGTAAATGTAAACGAAAAACACATTTTAGTTTTTTAGTTTTTAATATTCTGTGCTAATTTAGTTAATTTTAAAAAGCAGAAATTGTGCAAAATTATAATCAATACACATTTTAAATGTTCGCTTCCTTCATGCACTTTTTGCAAACGTCCATATATCTCAGGCGAGGCCGTCCAATAAGTCTTGTCCCTTCTGCCAACTCTCCATACAACAGCATCTTTGGAATACGGCCTTCCTCCATTCTCCTTACATGGCCTACCCCATATAAAACAATAAATCAAAATGTTAACCCATTTTGCTTCCTTCGCGTTCCGTTACATAATATATGCATGGACCATAATAGGAGTCATTACTAAGCACTTTTGCACTCTTAGTGACCGATCTTTCCAACCAGACTGGCAGACTCGACCTATCTTGCATAAGAAACTAATAAATAATAAAAAGTATTACGATGTTAGGAGAAAATGTGCTCATATTTCAACATAATTAAAGATCTTGACACAAAATCATAACTATGTTGTTTTCGACTTCATTATTATTTTTTTTAAATGTAGGAGTGGAGAAGGTAATAAACCAAGGTAACAATTTCAATCTTTTAATCGAGACCACTGACCGAGGAACGAGACCAATGTCTTCACGTTCAAAAAAGAATTACGCCCCCGGGTAGAAGTGTCACATCTGGATTCAGACCCTTCTCACTGACCTTCCAAACGATGCACTCTCCTGGCTGCACTTTTCTCTGCGCTGTCACGCCGGTGAACACAATGAGGCCAAATGGAGTGAGCTCCCATGATTAGGAAAGGTCACACCAATCTGTTCGACCCCCCCTATCAACTCTGACGTTATAACCACACACGCGCGCGCTGTCTGATACCAGCATATTTTGAAAATTGTCTCACAACTGTCCGAGGTTATGATCAGCGTCCGTAAATGTAATGTGTTGACCCACGGGGGACCTTTCCATTTAAAGACATGCTCGTCTCAATCATGGCGTCGTCCACTCGTCTCCAACTCATGTCAAAACCATTGAATGTTACAGTCATCATTTGGGGGATGGATTGTTTAATGACCGGGTTGATTGGGTTGTGGGGAAAGGGGTGGTGTTACGGTGGCTGTCCCTGACCTGAAGATAGATGACACGTCCCAGTAAAACTGGACATTTTGTTGAATGCTGTACACCAGGACGACTTCATCTCTCCTGCTGCGATTTGAGATTTGAATGTTTAATATAGGGATGTGAGCCCGACGTATGTGTCATGTGACTTGAAGCTATTGACCACCTACCTACTAACTGCAGCAACAACGTCATATCTAGGACATGCAGAAGTACATGTAACATGCATCAGTACATGTAACATGCATCAGTACATGTAACATGCATCAGTACATGTAACATGCAGAAGTACATGTAACATGCATCAGTACATGTAACATGCAGAAGTACATGTAACATGCATCAGTACATGTAACATGCATCAGTACATGTAACATGCATCAGTACATGTAACATGCATCAGTACATGTAACATGCAGCAGTACATGTAACAAGCAGCGCTACATGTAACATGCATCAGTACATGTAACATGCATCAGTACATGTAACATGCATCAGTACATGTAACATGCATCAGTACATGTAACATGCATCAGTACATGTAACATGCAGCAGTACATGTAACAAGCAGCGCTACATGTAACATGCATCAGTACATGTAACATGCATCAGTACATGTAACATGCATCAGTACATGTAACATGCAGCAGTACATGTAACAAGCAGCGCTACATGTAACATGCATCAGTACATGTAACATGCATCAGTACATGTAACATGCATCAGTACATGTAACATGCATCAGTACATGTAACATGCATCAGTACATGTAACATGCATCAGTGCATGTAACATGCATCAGTACATGTAACATGCAGCAGTACATGTAACAAGCAGCGCTACATGTAACATGCATCAGTACATGTAACATGCATCAGTACATGTAACATGAGCAGTACATGTAACATGCATCAGTACATGTAACATGAGCACTACATGTAACATGCATCAATACATGTAACAAGCATCAGTACATGTAACAAGCATCAGTACATGTAACATGAGCAGTACATGTAACATGCATCAGTACATGTAACATGAGCAGTACATGTAACATGCATCAGTACATGTAACATGCATCAGTACATGTAACATGCATCAGTACATGTAACATGAGCAGTACATGTAACATGAGCAGTACATGTAACATGCATCAGTACATGTAACATGCATCAGTACATGTAACATGCATCAGTACATGTAACATGAGCAGTACATGTAACATGAGCAGTACATGTAACATGCATCAGTACATGTAACATGCATCAGTACATGTAACATGAGCAGTACATGTAACATGAGCAGTACATGTAACATGAGCAGTACATGTAACATGAGCAGTACATGTAACATGCATCAGTACATGTAACATGCATCAGTACATGTAACATGAGCAGTACATGTAACATGCATCAGTACATGTAACATGCATCAGTACATGTAACATGAGCAGTACATGTAACATGAGCAGTACATGTAACATGCATCAGTACATGTAACATGCATCAGTACATGTAACATGCATCAGTACATGTAACATGCAGCAGTACATGTAACATGCATCAGTACATGTAACATGCATCAGTACATGTAACATGCATCAGTACATGTAACATGCAGCAGTACATGTATTATGCATCAGTACATGTAACATGAGCAGTACATGTAACATGAGCAGTACATGTACCATGCATCAGTACATGTAACATACAGCAGTACACCTAATGTGTTAAAAGTTAAAAGACAAATCAGAACAGATGCCAATTGTATACACATAAAGTAGCCGAAGCATCTTCCCTTGAAGCAAAGAACAAGTCCATTTTGTCGCGTTGTATGTTGTGTTGACATAGCGGATTAGTGAAATTAATGGAAGAAAGAGAAATGCACCCCAACCCCACCCCCATCCCCCGACGCCCTTGGCGTTTTAAAGTATTCTCAAATCCAGTGACGATGAAAAAAAATACACTTTAACCCTTAATATAGATATAGTTATTAAGAAAATATTTAAATTTAGAGAATATTTTACATGGTAGTCTTACACCACCTTGCCGCCATATGCCAGCCAAACCACCACTGACTTGAACCGTCTCAATTGCTATTTATGCTTGTGATTAACTTTGATTAAACACCGCTCCCCCTGCTTCCAGCCGGTCCACAGCTTCGTTATAGTCAGATGGTGTTGTGTGATATTTTTAGGAACTTCCAGCAGTGACAACCGTGACATGACGTGGAAATTCACACGCTACGTAGCTTTGAAACGAACTGGACGCGTCAGAGTCCTGATCTCAAGTGTCAGGCTCCAAATAATTGAACCATTACCCGACGATAATTCAACTCTGCTCACACCAGCTACAACTCCCATGGATGGGTGGCGCAAGATGGCGCGACTGTTGTATAACAATGGCACCGCGGTGCAACAATGGCGCTGTGGTGTAACAATGGCGCTGGGGTAAGGGTCGAGATGCCACGCCTAACATTACGGGTGTGTTGGAACTCAGGATGGCGATGTTTGACGGCAAGGGATCCCAGGGCGAGTCCATAATTGATTACCGGAAATACGTTTGAAGGAAATTTGTCTACTGAAGTTTGGTCGAGTGGATATTTTTTTTAGTTTTTTTGTTTGTTTGTTTGTTTGTTGTTACGTATTAGGGGCGTGCCTTAGAAACTGTAGGTAGAAATTATAGACATTTAAAACACTTACCCGTATGAACTGTAAGTTTTAAGTAGAAATATAAATATTTAATGAAGCCAACAGGCAGATTATATTTTGTTGAGGGGCTGCATTTGTAGCCAACTGTTGAGGGGCAACATTTGTAGCCAACTGCTGAGGGTTTTTTTTTCTATGGAGGGGTGGCAAAAAGCTTGGCCGGACTCGGGTGGCACTAATCTTATCTACGCCACTGATTTAATCACACAACGCCACACTGATTCAACCACGCTGTGTCTCAGACTCTACCACATATTGCCTCTGAGTTCAACCACACCTTGCCTCCGATTTAACCACGCTGTGCGTCCAAATGAACCACACTGTGGCACTTGTTTTAATGTTCTTGTGAGCTGTCAAGGAGAATGAGCTACAAAATTAACCGCAGTGGAGTTAATTTTCACAAAGTGACGTCACATCCTGCTAAATATTATTATATTATGTATCATAAAACATTTTTTTAATCATTTTATTTATTTTATTGAAACGTCTCCAACGATTTGGTAACAACTCATGTACGTGTAATGTATGTTTTAAAAAAAGCATTATGCGTAAAGGTCTCATCGCCATTTCTGTTTCTTTTATTTTTGCCTCACACAGGATTACGCTACTGCTGTATTCAACATCGGCTTCTTTGTAGGAGGAGCTGTACACTCAATGATTCATTTTAAACTGCTAAAACGTAGAGATCATCATGTGAAGGGCCAATAGATGCTTCTAATACTAAGAATGTAAGGGGGTTGGCAGCGACACGATAATTGGCAGTAGTTGTCAGCAGTAGCTGGCAGTAGTTGGCAGTAGCATTGAAAGATGACTTGCGATGAATCGTGTTCAAGAATATTCTTCGCTAATACGACAGAATGAACAAACAGTGGTATTACCTGTCTTGATTATTGACCCCCGCGAGTTTAAATACATTTGAGAACCCTCGCGCGTGAGGTGCCACATTTGACCCTTCTAGAGTCCAGACAACAAGTTCGTTTCACGTAACTGTGGTCAGCACACGAGGTTAGTGTTACCCGTGAGCGCCAGACAGACCGGAGATAAGGAGCTGGACCTCGCGGTCCACAAGCATGCAGAGGGGGGAACCGGGTCCTACAAATAGACCTATGATATCGCGCCTCATTGTTTTAACAGGAGAGCGCTGTCACGAGTTAGTGATTGGATGACATGTTGGCTCCATCCATCATGACTTTGATAAAGACTGGTTGGGTGGTTAGGGGGTTGTAAAAGGAGTAAGATTTGTGGGGTGTACGTAAATTTACCTTTTTAAGAGGCTTTCCACTATGGCATAGTTGCCATGTTAAACGGCTATGAGATATTAATAGATGGCCGATAGGTCATCGCTAGCGATGTAGTAATTACTATTATAGCAACAATAGCTGACTGGTCCACTTTAGTGTCTTTAGTTGAATTGACTATTGTGTCCAGAATGATGCAGAGATGAAGTTTGATAAACTACTTGAAAATAAAGTTACAATTTAATATAATCTTTTACATTTAGTGAATCTTCAGTTTATTCTTCCGAAATGTGTGTCATTCAATCGTCGAGTAGCAAGCTCAAATTTAGTGTCATTCAATCGTGGAGTAGCAAGCTCAAATTTAGTGTCATTCAATCGTGGAGTAGCAAGCTCAAATTTAGTGTCATTCAATCGTGGAATAGCAAGCTCAAATTTAGTGTCATTCAATCGTCGAGTAACAAGCTCAAATTTAGTGTCATTCAATCGCGGAGTAGCAAGCTCAAATTTATTGTCATTCAATCGCGGAGTAGCAAGCTCAAATTTAGTGTCATTCAATCGTGGAGTAGCAAGCTCAAATTTAGTGTCATTCAATCGTGGAATAGCAAGCTCAAATTTAGTGTCATTCAATCGTCGAGTAACAAGCTCAAATTTAGTGTCATTCAATCGTGGAGTAGCAAGCTCAAATTTAGTGTCATTCAATCGTGGAGTAGCAAGCTCAAATTTAGTGTCATTCAATCGTGGAGTAGCAAGCTCAAATTTAGTGTCATTCAATCGTCGAGTAGCAAGCTCAAATTTAGTGTCATTCAATCGTCGAGTAGCAAGCTTAAATTTATATTCCGCAAAGTTCAAACACAAAACTTAATGATGAATATCTCTCACACAACAAGACATTGACGGTTATTCAAAATTGGTACATATATTAATTATATTTTACTTGCCATTATCATTCATTATGTTATGTTTTATCTCTGTTATAACCTGTGTGTTGACCTAGTTTTTTCCCCCACAAGCCGTGGCATTTAACCTCACCTGCCCACCCCACACTTTTGTTTTGATATTGACGTCACCCACTAAATGTGTAGCGCCAATCCTTTTTACCCATCCCCACCACTTTATTGGGAAACGTTTGTCTTACGTTCGAATACATTATTGTTTGTTATAAAGAATGCTATCATGTGATGCCATTTCTAGAATCTCTTTTCAGCCGGGCGAGAGCTTTGTGCTATTTTCCATAGACATTTACCAGCACCAAAAGGGATGGGATGGATGTGAATACAAACATGTCAGAAGGGGTGCAGTCAATAATGGTCAATTCTATATTATCCCCCATGAGCTAACCTTAGCATCTCAAACCCAAAGTCTAACATCGCTGACCTAATGTTAGGCTTTAAGGTCTTCAATCCCGCAGTATCAGAAACCCACTGTCGAACATCGCAGACTTAAGGGTAGACTTTAAGGTATCCCGCAGTATCAGAAATCCCTGTTTAACATCGCAGACCTAAGGTTGGGCTAAGGTATCTTCAATCCCGCAGTATCAGAAACCCACTGTCGAACATCGCAGACTTAAGGGTAGACTTTAAGGTATCCCGCAGTATCAGAAATCCCTGTTTAACATCGCAGACCTAAGGCTGGGCTAAGGTATCTTCAATCCCGCAGTATCAGAAACCCCTGTTTAACATCGCAGACCTAAGGCTGGGCTAAGGTATCTTCAATCCCGCAGTATCAGAAATCCCTGTTTAACATCGCAGACCTAAGGCTGGGCTAAGGTATCTTCAATCCCGCAGTATCAGAAATCCCTGTTTAACATCGCAGACCTAAGGCTGGGCTAAGGTATCTTCAATCCCGCAGTATCAGAAACCCCTGTTTAACATCGCAGACCTAAGGCTGGGCTAAGGTATCTTCAATCCCGCAGTATCAGAAACCCCTGTTTAACATCGCAGGCCTAAGGCTGGGCTAAGGTATCTTCAATCCCGCAGTATCAGAAACCCCTGACTAACACACACAGGACTCCACAGTGCGCAAGCGTAGTTCGCGAAAGTAAAGTTGATTCACAACTTGAAGTGGAATAAAAAGTTGAAAAGGTCAAACGTCTCCAACAGTCCAGTAGACGCATTTGGAAGGCTGGACGTGCTCATTGGCATGTTTGTATGCAGGTCAGACGGAGCAAGAAACCCGTCGGGTCGGCTGGTCAAAGTTGAACAGACCGTGAAAATTGAGTAGGAGAAGACCTCTGAACCTTCGTTGGACTTCACGAAAGTGACCAGGACGATATCAATTTAGAACACGGTGGAGTAAATAACTAACATTAATGAGGGCATCGAAGACTCAGAAGCAAAGATGCCTTTTAGCCATGGTGGGGCACCGATGACTCAGAAACACATGGGCATCTAGACATGGTGGGGGCACCAATGACTCAGAAACACAGGTGGCTTCTAGTCATGGTCGTGCACCAAAGACTCAGAATCACAGATGCCTTTTTGTCATGGTAAGGCACCAATGACTCAGAAACACCGGTGGCTCCTATCATAGTGAAGATATACAAATAGGTTCTTCACTTACGATTTTTGACCAGAAATTTTAAGAAGTAGACTATAACGTAATGACCCTATGTGCAAATGGCTGAGAGATAAAATGGTGAACTTGTTTTTTATCAATCTCATGAGGTGATTTATTGCATGTAGCCACTGACGTACTGCTGTCCTTCTGCAGCTTTTGTTGTTGTACGCTTGAGGTTAGGGATGGTGTTCCAAGATGCACACGCACAGGCGTCTCAAAACGACAAAAATATTTCATATACACGTAGTCTAGTCTGAATTGCAAAGTATGTCCAATGTGCTAGACATTAATGTCCAGCTGGTTATAGTTAAGTTGTAAATTATCCCGGCTTGTACAGAATCTAAATAACCACTCTTAAATCTTAGTCACTATTGTCCCAATATATAGCTGAGTGGTTTCATGCCATTTTGACGGTGGACTTTTGTGCTTGAAAAATACTTTAGATAACTTGCGTTTAGATGACTTGTGTCAAAAATTTATTATAAAAATGCTTGTAAAAATGTGTATGTATGTATGTATTGAAAAAAAAAACGAATATGTAAATTGCAATAAAAACAAAACATTACCATTTACTTGCGGATCAATCAAAGCATTGTAACTTATGCTTTATTCATTCTGAGGATTCCTGACATATTATTCAGATTTTATCGTGTGGTCGTTAATCTTTAGTGACAGTGAGGTCAATGCAGTCAAGTTTATATTAAGTCTGTTAAAAATGTTCCTTCAATTTGAGATATGAAACATCGCCCCATTAACTATTAGCAATGTAATAGTGACTTTTGGCAATATAAACACTTGTTGAATGAGGCATTCAAGTAAGAGTTGCCATGGCAAAGCTTTTAGGCGACTGAGTAATCGCCGTGACTAACACTGCGTCACTCATAGTAATACGTTTGGCGATAGGGTTTGCTGTTGTCTTCTCCGTATAAATAATACGAGAGTGTAAGTAGTCATTAAAAAGTCAAGATATTTAATACAGCTGAAACTAGGTCACATAAAAGACAATAACGACGGAATAGTTCCGACACACGTGAAGAACTGACCCCATTGCTAATTATAGAATTGTTGGATAGCGTAATGTACCGGTCAATGGCGGCTAATATATTCCCCTAGGCACAAAGCTATTTTCTCCACCATTACAGGGATGGTTTATTGGTGGTGACCATTCCAAAATGTCACAAGGCCATCAAGACTGCCCCACGGCCTGGTTTTCCTCCCCTTCACACGCTGAATTTGAAAGGCCACGTACCGCCGCCATCATGTGGCTCCAACCGTTGCCATTAACCTAGCTCGTGCGGGCCACTGGCCCACACATGCACCTGGCCTGCATGGTCCCATTGGTCCAAACTTTCACTCCTGGTCTATCACAGGTCCAGCTGTGACCATGCAACAGCTTTAAACATGTCGCCGCACTACCACATAATTAACCCCACAGCACCGTAATTAAACCTGTTTCAGACAATCACGAAAGCGCTGTCGGTACCAATAGAGGCTAGCGTGGGGTCTTTCATTCAACACGAGATCCACTAATTGCATGACTTCGGGTAGGAATTTTTTTTTATGACTCCAATTTCAAACCCGCTGTTGGAACACATTTTGTATTCCCTCATATGACGTGGCAGCAATTGTTTTCTATGTGGGTAAGGATGATTTGTGATTGACGTGTGACGTCATATAGTCTCATAGCTTTTACAGTTTATATTTCTAGAGAGCTCCGTTCAAAATAACGAACACAAATTTTATGTTAATGTTTGCATTAAACAAAATTGATGCAAAATTAACATATTGACATACGAAATGAAAAACAATTGTAGAACAAGGTATGTGGAAGGTTGAATAGAAAGGCATGACAATAAGATATATAAACGTTTCGGCTAAGAGCCTCAGCAGACAGGACAGATGAAAATAAGACAAGGAATAGAAACAAGTTAAAAACTTAAAAGTGATCGCCATTGTAATTTCCAGAAGTTGGATTTTCCAAAACCAAGATTACGGGAAGTGAAATAATTATTTGAAACAAATTTACTGTAACAAATAATATCTTAAATCTTAACGAACAAAAGATAATATTTTTACCATACGAAATGAAGTGAGTGTACAAAAAAAAATTGCAACTTCGCAAACAAATTGAGAACTATGAGATTCATTGTTAATACTAAATTAAGGCATGGTAGAGTACTTCTCATGCATTTAGTATTAACAATGAATCCCATAGTTCTCAATTTGTGTGCGAAGTTGCAATTTCAAGGAACTCTAATCTACTTGCGAATCTGGGTCCAAGTAAAAATTAGTTTGAAAATGTATTTTTAATATTTTAAAAACCCATCTCACACAGCAAAAAAAAAAAAAAAAAAAACAACAAAAATACCCCCCCCCACCACCCCCCCGAAAATGCGTTTGCTACACAACATAGTTAGAGAGTATATATTTTAACACTGAGTCATTCTCTTACATAAATCAATCACATTTCATCCGGCAGACGTCATTACGGTTTTAGCACGGGCATGGGCAGTAATTGCTTCCTAATATATTTCTCATTGTTTATCAGATAGGATAGAGCATGAAACTAGCCGAACACTGGCCATCGTGTAGACTGCTGTAGTCCGAGTGAACACTGGCCATCGTGTAGACTGCTGTAGTCGGAGTGAACACTGGCCATCGTGTGGACTGCTGTAGTCTGAGTGAACACTGGCCATCGTGTAGACTGCTGTAGTCGGAGTGAACACTAGCCATCGTGTGGACTGCTGTAGTCGGAGTGAACACTAGCCATCGTGTGGACTGCTGTAGTCGGAGTGAACACTAGCCATCGTGCACTCTGCTGTAGTCTGTGTCTTTTTAAAAAGAAATCCTAGAAGTAAATGTTGGAGTTGGAGAAATTCGGAAATATTCTTAGATTTATTTACATTAGCTACACCTGAAACTCCCCCTATCAGCTGTGTTTGTGTACATGGCGTTCACTTGTAATCAACAACAAACTGGTGACATCATTCGCCATTACATTCTCGTTACCCTATCTCAGAATATCTGTTTAAGTTATCAACCAACATGTCAAGGAATGGTCAAGCCCACCCTCCCCCTTCCACAAAGTCGAAAGGGAATGGTCAGGCTCTCGCCCCAGTCGAGGCTATCTTTTTCCAATTTTCGCGTCAGCACATCCGGGGCCTCTCAAGGACGAGTGACGCGCCCCGAGCATCCACTAACCATTGTTGCGTCACGGACTTTGATAGCCCCGGACAAACCCCACTCTCCCGAGCGTAAGTTATCTCAATCGGCGTAAACTAAACCTGCGTATGGCGACCCTCCAGCGGATTTCAAGTTGTCCCCATTGTTTAAAAGAAGGCACCGAAAGAGCTCAACATCAGATTAGCTCCACTGACAGCTAAGGCTAAGACGATTTCGCTTAAGTCAAGCTGTTAAACATTGTAATCCAGGCAAGCGACAAAAAAAACCTTTTCGTCGACGATTAAGAAGATCCGGGGTTTTCTTATTGTCATGTCCGACGTGTTGATGATATTTGTGGCCTAACACCTGGAGTCTTCTTGAGCGAATGGGAGGTCGAGGTCGAACACGAAAAGTAAACATATGTTTTCATTGTTGGACGAAGTGTCTGGAAACGCCTTAATCCCCACTCCGTATGCATTCGCTGAATGGAGAAAACATACATTAATGCCAATAGGTCATGCCTGAGCTATTTATCACAGACCCTACTGAGAGTTCCTAGTGTGGATGGACACAGAAAGACGCCCTAAGGAGTGCGCATTTTTAAAGCTATTTCGCCTAAATTATAGAACAGTTTGTCTCAATATTTGGGGGAAATTGAAAATGATAAAAATCATTCAAGAAACATTTACATCTTTTTTTTTCCTATAAATAGATTTTATGACATCAGAGCGCTGTGAGCATGCTAGAATATGAGGGATACAAGCGCTATAAAAGTAATCAATAAATCCTCATCATAGGTCAAATAGCTGATTACAGAACAACCAATACGTCACGCGTATACAAAACGACACGCCCACAACTAGCGTTCTAATAAAGAAAGCTTAATCGGAAGAAACACGCGTCATCTCCCCCCCCCCTTTCCCCACAGTCCCAGGAATCAACCAGGCTGTCAAGCCACAATCAGGCTGTCAACCCACAACATGACTTACGAACTTTTTTTTTTTCAGTTTGTTGAGTTTGAAATCTATCAAATATGAAATGATCCCAACTCACATTTAAGCCAAATTTTCTGGCCACTTGTGTAAGTCGTCCAACTAAACTTTCGCACCGACCTATCTGCCGAAAATCATGGATCCTTTAAGAAGACTCTGATATTATTATGACGACAGCATTCGAAGGATGTCGGGTGATTGGGGGTGCTGGAGACAATATAGAGCGTTCTTAGGTGATCTTTATTTTTTTCACTATTTGGAGATCTTGACCCATTTGAGTAGTTCAATGTTGTATCTTGCGAATAGAGCATACCTTAATGCTCTCTAGTGTATTGATATTTCTTAACACTAAATCCAATGACCTATAACGAATGAAAGAAAGAGTTTTCAGGATATAAATAGAACAAAATGAAATGTTCACCACATTTTTGTATGTAAAGTAATTACACCATGCTGTTGACGCTGTATGCTATTGTGTCATAGACGCCCCATGATATTGTGGCAAAGACACCCTATGATATTGTGGCATAGACGGCCCATGATATTGTGGCGTAGACGCCCCGTGATATTATGGCGCAGACAGCCCATGATATTGGGGCATAGAGGGCCCATGATATTGTGGCATAGGCGCCCCACGATGTGGCGTAGACGCCCCATGATATTGTGGCATAAACGGCTTATGATTTTATGGCATGAACGCCCCGTGATATTGTGGCATAGACGTCACCGTGATATTGTGGCGTAGACGCCCCATGATCTTGTGGCATAGACGCCCCGTGATATTGTGGCATAGAAGGCCCATGATACTGTGGCGTTGACGCCCCGTGATATTGTGGCATAGACGCCCCATGATATTGTGGAATAGAAAGCCCATGATATTGTGGCATAGACGGCCCATCATACTGTGGCGTTGACGCCCCGTGATTTTGTGCAGCAGACTGCCAATGATAGAATTCGAGTCGGGCGCCCAATGGCATTAACAAGGGATTTATGCGAGACCGTTCAACTGTGATCAATGAAGTATGTACACACCAAAAATACGTCAGCAGAGATGACTGTAGTGTGGATAGAAATTTTGTAGTGGGGGGGTAGAAAGTTTGTAGTGTGGGGGTTGAAAGTTTGTAGTGTGGGGGTAGAAAGTTTTTAGTGTGGGGATAGAAAGTTTGTAGTGTGGGGGTAGAAAGTTTGTAGTGTGGAGGTTGAAAGTTTGTAGTGTGGGGGTTGAAAGTTTGTAGTGTGGGGGTTGAAAGTTTGTAGTGTGGGGGTTGAAAGTTTGTAGTGTGGGGGTAGAAAGTTTGTAGTGTGGGGGTAGAAAGTTTGTAGTGTGGGGGTAGAAAGTTTGTAGTGTGGGGGTAGAAAGTTTGTAGTGTGGGGGTAGAAAGTTTGTAGTGTGGGGGTAGAAAGTTTGTAGTGTGGGGGTAGAAAGTTTGTAATTTTAAAATAATTTTGTTAAGTTCATGATTATGTTTGTTAAATTGTATGTACACCGCGTGGTGAGCCCAGCCCTAGGCTGGGGTACCACGCTATATAAAACCACTAATAATAATAATAATAATGAATAGTGTGGGGGTTAAATTGGCAGTAAGAGGAGATCAGTTTTAGCAAGACAAGTTCAACGATTGCCCAATATCCCAACTCAACTTATTATTATGATCGTCATTTTTTTTCCTCACACAAAACTCAGGGTATCATGAATGTCATCGAACTCTCTACCCCCACCCCACGTGGGACCATAACTCTGTCAAGATTTCAACAGAGATGACCTGTGAAGTCACAAAATGTGATGTGAAAGTCCGCCATGGGAAATACGTGGCTGTATCTGATCTCTGGCTTATAACTAAATAAGGTGTTACATTAAAACCAATGTCAGATTTTTATACTATTTTTTATGAAGGCAGCACTGTCTTTGTATTTGTTTAGCAGTGATCAGTGCACTCTTTATGTGCACTCTTTTGTGCAACACTAATATGCATTCCTTTTGTGTACTCTTTATGTGCACTCTTTATGTGCAGTCTTTACGTGCATTCTATGTGCGTACTCTTTATATGCGCTCTTTATGTGTACACTTTATGCGCATCTTTATGTGTATTCTTTACAGACGCTCTTTATGTGTACTCTTTAAGTGCACTCTTTACGTACACTTTTATGTGTACTCTTTACGTGCACTCTTTATGTGTACTATTTACGTACACTCTTTATATGTACTCTTTACGTGCACTCTTTACGTGCACTCTTTATGTGTACTCTTTACGTGCACTCTTTATGAGCATTTTTTGTGAGAAACTGTATTTTAAAAAAAAAAATTCTTCAGTTAACTTTGAAAATGTCCAACTATATGTTCACTAAGTCGTGGGTGAAGGGTTATGTGTATTGTCAAAGCTAAGAAAGGAAATAATGGATTTAAATAAAAACCAGATTATGATGCACCAGTGTAGCACGATTCATCCATGACCACTTTACAATCACTCACCCTTCAACAGTGTCCTATCACTCACCTTCTCCTGTATACCACGACTCACCATTCACCAGTACTCACCATTCACCACTTTACAATCACTCACCATTCACCAGCGAACTATCACTCACCATTCAACAGTGTCCTATCACTCACCGTCTCCTATATACCACGACTCACCATTCACCAGTACTCACCATTCACCACTTTACAATCGCTCACCATTCACCAGTGTTTCATCACTCACCACTCACCAGTGAACTATCACTCACTATTCACCAGTGTCCTATCACTCACCGTCTCCCGTGTACCACGACTCACCATTCACCTTTGAAAAAAAAAAAAAACCGCTTGGACTCTGCTAATGGGATACACTCGTCAAGGTCAGGTCAGGTCAGCCCAAGGACACACAGGAATGCCTTCAGGAAATCGGCCGTGTCTATTTCCGTGAAAGGGGCGCTGACATTTCAATTTGTTAAAGCCGGCTGTCACAAACATGTCACTCAACATATCTACATGCGATAGTCCTCAATGTGGCACAATGAAGACAATTTTGATATCTGTCAGGAAGTGTACTCAATATGAGACACTGAGAATGGTGTCAAGCCCAACACATTTCGTTATTAATGTATCTAGTCGATGCCTAGCATGATGGATATGCTATTGAACAATTTTTTTTTTGTAAGGAAGAAACACTTGATAAAATTTTGAAGTATCTGAGAAAGAACAAGAATGGGATGTATACAGTCATGAAAATTGATTTGGGGTCGCGTTGGGGGGTCGGGGGAGATACGAAATATCCTAAGAAGACATCATCAGTCAGTTTGGTGCGTTTGACATAAATCATTTATGATTGAAATTAATTTCATTTTTTGTTGTGGAAAATCTAAATCTAAAAGAAACGAAGGTGGTCATAAACCGCTGCTTGCCGCCATTGGGTCACACCTTACCTTCTATGAGCTTAAGATGACTGAAGAAATATTGCCTGCCCCCTGATTTAGAACACTGTTATGTCTATAGCTGCAATGAATGGCACCATTTTATGAAGTGCTCCGAAGGTTGGCGGACACAGTTTTATAATCTCATTAAATATTATTGAACATTACATCGTAACTTCCTGGTGCGTTATCGGAAATAGGATTCATGTTTATAACATTAAATCAATTAATTTTTTTCTTGTTTTAGTTCATTTGTTGGTAAAAATCTCCTGATAAGTTTAAATAAGGACTTTATACATCTCGCAGCTTCAAAGGAACAACTGCTTTCACATTTGTGTAGAGATGAAATTGTTGAAATGATACGCGCCAAAGAGGCCATTTGCAAAACCTGTTAAATAGTTAGTTAATTTATGTAACACAACGAGTTAACGGTACTCAGTCACATGACAGTATTTATTTTCTATTCACGGTGGCTTAGTGATTTAACCATATGATGAGAATAAGAAGAACTAATTTTTGTGGCGAATGAGGAGTCATGATTTTTTGTGAGCGAGAGTGTGCACTGTCTTCGGTCAGAGAGAGATGGACGCCATATTTCAATGTAATGTTAATTCATGGATAGAATACTATTAAAGTGTGTAATATTTCTTATGTTGTAGTAACTTTATCAGTTACATGGATGTAACCACTTCCATACCATATTTGTATCAATTATTTGTACAATAAAGAACTTGGTGATGAATCTAATTGGACCTATTTTAATTATTGAGATACATGTCATGGCACAGCAGCATAATTAGTGATGACAGTGTGAGTGCACATATATATATATATATATATATTAATAAAGTAGATAACATACTGATGGTGGTACAAGAACATTCAGCTATGTTACAATTTATATAGCGAATGTAGCAATTAAATGTTATTTTATGGTGAATTTTAGATTGACATAAAGCTTTTAAATCATTAAATAAACACAATTCTGTAGAATGATACTTAAAACCAACACGCCCAAAACGGATTACTGATTTATTTTTTTTTTAAATTAACGTAGCAGGTTTTGTAATTGGACTCCTCATAAATTAATCGCTCACAGTTGCAATATTAATTCGCGTAGTCCATGTTATGCAATAGCTTTGTTCAATGAATCAATTCATATTCAGAGGGTCGGGCACTGATCCCCAAGATTTAGGTCACGAAAGTGTTTTCTCCTAGTGTTCGCTGCTTGAAGAGTGACATGAGATTTCAATGATTTTAAAACAATTTTTATTTTGAACCGATTTATTAAAGGTTGAATATCACCATACTCCATATTGGGTGTATTTTGCAAAAGTCCTCATATAAAAACGTAAAATAAGAGAAACAAGAATCGAAAAAGATTGCATGTTGAAAATAACATGATGCCATGAACGAAAACCAAGAAACAAATAATAAAGTTTGTTAAGTAGATAAAAATTGTAATCCTTATATTAAATTAGTTGTAAGTTAAAATTACATTGAAGTATAGTATATATTTTAAAAATAAATTTTGGGTGAGTTTTCTGTTAACTCATAAATTTCATAAATATATCAGTTCAGTGTAGTGGGACTCTAGATTTGATCCTATAAAATTGGCAGCGACTGAAAAAAATGTTTTGGAACTAGTCTAAATATCATCATCAGTGGCGCTACAGCCCAAGTAAGGCCCTGTCCTGCTACACCACATCCTTCCATTCGGACATCATCATCAGTGGCGCTACAGCCCATGTAAGGTCCTGTCCTGATACACCCCTTCCTTCCATTCAGATCGATCCATGGCTTTCCGCCTTCATCAATCAAAGTACAATTTCGAATTAAAGTTGTCTAAGACATGAAGGTTACAAAAGTCGAAGAACAAGACATGAATACAACGGATCTTTGTAAAATAATTAAAATCAAATAAAAAAAAATTAAAAAACAGAAAACGACAACTTTGAATTGTTTAAAATCAATGTATTTGTAATATAAGATGATGTCTGAAAATCCCCACATTTTCTTTTCAAAGTGCAACACGCACACAAAGGCATACAGTAAGAGACGACGCATGCTGAGAATGACGACGCACTTGAAGGTGACGGTAATCACATGGCATAGATTAAATCCCTGTAATTCGGATAAGCCTTTAATCAGACTCTACTTCAATGTTTAGCAATGTCCTGTGTGTAATAATAATGTTTTTTTTTTTTTGAATAGGGAAAACCCTTTAGTGAGTTACAGAGAGGAGTTAGACATCCTCTTTCTAAAAGCGTGTAAAGAAACATTGACCAGATTATTCATAGCAATGTCATAGCATGCTCTTATTTGTTCATCAGTGAATGTCGTCTGCTGAACCGAATTGTCTATGAACCATCGCTTTACAGCGGGTCCTATACAATAGGCCACCAATGAGAATTCATGATCGAAAAGTCATGTGCCGGAAGTTAAATACCAGACGTTCCGGAAATCACGTTCGGAAATAATATTCTAGCTCCCATATTTATTATGTCATGTATAGGAAATTAAATATAATAATTAAGGTACAGGAATTCTTATAACTGATGTTATATTATAAAGGTCATATTTTAGAGATTATATTATTATTTTAAAGTCTAATTTAGATCCAAACTTTAGAGTCATATTTTAGAGTTATATTTTAGATTCATAATGTAAAGTCATAATTTAGAGTCATAATTTAGAGTCATAAATTAAAGTCATATTTAAAAACAAATTTTAGAGGTCATTTTAGTTATATTTTGGAGTTCATATTATAGAGGTCATATTTCAGAGTTCATATTTTAGAGTCATAATATAGAGGTCATATTTTAGATTCACATTTTAGAGTCATATTATAGAGGTGACATTTTATAGCAATATTTTTGAGTTCATATTATAGAGGTCATATTTCAGAGGTCATATTTAAGAGTCATATTTTAGAGGTCATATTTTAGATTCATTTTTTAGAGTTCATATTATAGAGGTCATATTTTAGAGTCATAATTAAGAACCATATTTCAGAGTGTTAATTTAGAGATCCTATTTTAGAAGTTTTGAACACCAAAAGTAAAATATCGTATTCTATTTGCCGGAGGTGGTGTATTTGACGCTAAAGTCGAATTCAAAGTTTGGCCAATTTGTTTCGTTTGAACTTTCGTTAGGGACATCAAACGTAATGAATTCAAACTGAAATAAAAGAAATCATTTTGGCGTATGTCCCCCCCCCTCTGTGTGGTTATTTTTTTTTTTATTTCATCAAACATCAATATTATATTTGAATATATTATTTACATATTGTGTTTTTCAGACGCTATAAAAAATGTTCAGCTCTTTTTACAATACATGTCACTGAATCCTAAAAATACATGATACCTTTTATAACAGCGGTTCTCAAACTGTGGGTCGCGGCCCCTTTGGGGGGGTCGAATGACCCATTCCCAGGGGTCACCTAAGACCATCGGAAAACACATATACCAACAGTTATGAAGTAGCAACGAAAATAATTTTGTGGTTGGGGGTCGCCACAGCATTGGGGACTCTATTAAAGGGTCGCGGCATTAGGAAGGTTGAGAACCACTGTTTTATAACGTCCAGGGAAAAGCAAATGTGTACGATTTCCCTTTTAAAATAATTTATGGATATAATGGAAGCCAAAACTCATGTTTTTTAAAGGTTGACGTTAGGAAAAAACGCAACGTTGCTAATTAGTATCGACTCCAACCAATGGTCTCTCAAATTCACACACAGGGCAGTAAAACACTTTTCGGGGAGGGGCTCTCGGACCCAAACATAAAAATAATCGTTTCTTCGACTACCCAAAGATTCCATCGACTACTGCACCCATCCTCCGGAGCCTCGAATCTTACTCCGGGTGTGCTCTAGGATAGTAGGATATTGATGGTATAAAAGAGTTGTAATATGTTTCCTTTCCTGTTCCCTTGGGTTTGAAATAGTGAAAAGATGGACCAGGCTTGCATGTAAGAAAATAGTTCTATACTGACGGTGATTGCTCTGAATAATTTATACGTAACTCGAGGTGATTAAATTTTAAATGTTTGAAATGTGTAACTTGGGGTGCCAGAACCTGAAGAGGGGGGGGGGGTCATGGGATAAGGGTAACTATCTCAACTAAAACTAATGTAGGACAGTTCATTACGTCACAGAAATAGTTGAGGGGCTTTATAGATAACACGTAGGGGAAAACCAGATATTTAAAACCTATTACGAATGTGTATTCCAATCCTAAACGTTCACGCGAGAATGAAAAGAAGGGGCCTTAGGTTATAGGATCCTATGTAATGGGAACCTATGTTATGGGAACTGTTTTATGGGAACGTATGCTGAAAGAATTTGGTTATTTTAAATTAAGTATAGATAATTTTCTTTTTTTTTTCTTATTTAAATTCGATTATTTTACTTTAAATTTTTTTTCTTCGTAGAATGACACGAAAATCGCCATCACATTATTATTATATTTTCCCTTTTTTTTAAATTCTAGGCATACCAAAGTTAAACCTAATTAAAATAATATTTGAGACCAAGCACAGCAACATACATTTTATATGTTTGAAAATCCCTGAAATCGGGTAATCCCTGAACTGTCCATAATTCTAAGCGTCTTTCAGAAGTGCTTCCAGGGCTAGATAGCAATCTCTTGTCCATATTTCTAAACGTCTTTCAGTCACGCTAACAATGCTAGATAGCAGTCTCTTGTCAAGAAGTATGGATCAAATCTGAAACAACATTACGTAATTAGTAAATCGTTTTAGAGTATGTGTCGCTTACTTCCTATCATATGCATTGCATACATATTTAAACATATTGCAACAAGAATTTTTCAATGATTACATTCTGACACAAGAAATGAAATCGTATTCTGTAAATTCAGATAAGATATATTTTACACCGGTCAATTAATGTGTGGTATTAATTAGTATACGAGCTCAAAATAATGGTCCACATTATTTTATTTGAGACATTTCATCGAAAAGAAAATTTTACATAAAATTAAACTCCCTAATGCTTATAGAAAAATAGATATCTGATATTGATCCAGTATCATACGAATTCATATCCTGCCTGATATGGTCAAATCTGTATTATGTCATAACTGAAACCAGAGGCTCTCGAAATTCTGACTTTGTATTGTAATCAAGTGTAAGCATAGTGTATTTCATTTCTTTTATGGTAATCAAGTGTAAGGATAGTGTATTTTATTTCTTTAAAAATGTAAAATAACAACTTAAGAAATGGATTAGGTCACTTGCAAATTGTTTTTAGAAAAGCGTTCTTTACGAAACAATCAATGAGTAATTGTATTTCATTGACCTAAAACAGTATTGTGTGAGAACCACAGACCTAAACCACGAACTGTGGCAAATAAAATTCCCGGCTCAATAACTCTAACCTGGATCAATCAAATAACGAATGACGGCAATGAAAGGTACACCGTTTAGTGATCAATACACTCCAGAGCGTTCGAGCCCATCGATAATGCCTTACAGTGTCACCGGTCAGGTTAGTACGGTAAGCAACCCCACCCCCCCCAAAAAAAAAAGCCTATACAAAATCCGGGTTTCAATGACGTCAAAAACAGGTAAATCAAATTCCTCTATTGAGAACCTGGGTACATATGAAGTGCCTGGAACCTATTGATGAGCCTCGTAGGTGCCAACTTCTGGAATTTATGGTATCGTGTTGATGTACACAAGATATGGATCGGCGTAACACGAGGACACTTGAGATGAGCACCTGTCAGTTCAACACGGGGACACTCGTGATCGTGGAGCTCCACGGAGTAGGATTCAGGGCTCCGTAGTCTGGGTGCAGTAATCGATGGAATATTTGGGTAGTCGAAGAAACGTTTTTTTTTTTATGTTCGTGTCCGAGAGCCCCGCCCCGACAAGTGATTTACTGCCCTGTGGGTGAATTTGAGAGACCATTGGTTGGAATCGATACTACATATCGGCGTTGCGTTTTTTTCCTAATCCTTTGCATTCACCGCGGAAGAAAAGATCGTATTCGATAAGCATATGTATATAAGATTAAAGATTATACTTTGTAAAACACGTTCTTACGTCTGGATGACACTAGAAAAAAATTATCTTCTCTTATAAGTGTTCGCACTTTTTCCTTTGACGCACCTAGAATAATAGAACATTCTCTTCGATATCTTAATTTAAAAAAAAAAACAACTAAATATTTCCACACGTACCGACATAACAGGGGTAAGGTTTCTGACAGGACAATGTCAAGCGTAGTGTCATCTTGGTTTGTGCTTAAGACCAATGAATTCTAGAGTTGGTCTGCGTCATTTCTTATTCCAATAGACTAGTTAACTAATGACGTCTTAACATGCACTGCGACAGGTATTCTGTGCCCTAGGTACCCCCCCCCACCCGATTTTTTCTTCACAAACTCTCCCACCCATGGCATACAGATTAAAAGTGACCATTTAAACACTAATGCATTGAAAACCCGACGCTCACCTCACAAGCAAAACAAAAATGATCAAGTAATTCCTCACATTTCTTGCATTTAAATGCAATATCAATAAACGATAAGAAACTTGAAATATTTTTGAAATATTGTGTGATAATTGTTAAGAATACATCCATATCACAAGTTGTGAGCACGCTTCAATACGGCACTGGGCATAAAGTCGAATTCTGAGTGTATGACGTCATGGTAGGTTGGTGCGTTCGTAGGTTAATTGCTTGGTTCATTCGTTCGTTCGTAGGCTAATTGCTTGGTTCATTCGTTCGCTCGTAGGCAAATTGGTTTGTTTGCCACTTTTAGATGAGCAGCACCTTTGATCAGATTAGGACCAGGATTGTGAATTGTGAATACACAAGTATAAAGAGTTAGAAATATGTTTTAGTATTTCAAGAGGAGTCTCTATTTTTATTATATCGACGCGTAAAAAATTACATTACTGATCTAAGGATCGCTGCAAGAAAATACATCTGCAAGCACAACACACTTCTGAAAGTTAAAGAATGGGAAAGATTCGTCTACGCAAGTGTCACTGTGTCGCTCTCTCAACAACAAAATCACATGCCACTTCGCTTTCTGACATCTTAAGTCTATATGTTCGGAATTCACCCAATCTGTTTGCCGAATCTAATTCATGCCACTACCTTTCTGGGTCATGGTTGCCTCAGTAGGTCAGTACTGTTACAACTGTTTGGTTTGGTACATTTCCTCCGATCTACTTATACCAACCATTTTTCTCCCCCCCCCCCCCTTCTCTCCTCTCTTTCCTGTACACCTCAGATGTGAGAAAGTTATGGTACGCAAAGAAACTACTATACTATAACTTATGTGGTCCTATAACTGCTAAGCTGACTACCACTCGTTAATATTGTTTAACAGAACAGAAAATACTGCTGTGTTGGCAATTTAATGGAAGCGTTTCGGTAACGTTTGTAAGGTACGACCCATCATTTAACTCATAATGGTATCCTTTAGTAGGGGTGGGATTGGGGGGGGGGGCACGAGGACTTCCATGATAAGGGCAATTAAATAGCCAACAGAAGCTGAATTTACATCGTAAAGTGAATCTGCGTATTCTGATGTATGAGATTAAAAAAATGAAACGTATGCTGCGTTAGCGTCATGATCTTTCTTGTAACTACAAAGTTCGGTGTAAGATATGACAACGTCATTGTAGCAGAAACAACAGATGGATGCATCTTTAAAAGGAAATAGACCTGGGAGCTATTGTATTAAACTGTTTAAGTTTAGATTATCTTCAACGTGGGGCACATCAGAAGAGGTTTTTCTCCACTTCGTTTGAGGGTCTCCGAGCAATCCTCTGTTGTGTTGCCGTGTGGCTCCAGTCATGTTGATGCCGTGTGGTTCCAGTTATGTGGATGCTGTGTGGCTCCAGTTACTTGGATGCTATACAGTTATGTGGATGCTTTGTGGCTCAAGTTACGTGGATGTTGCCTAGCTCCAGTTATGTGGATACTGTGTGGCTCGAGCTATGTGGATGCTGTGTGGCTTGAATAACGTGGATGCTGTCTAGCTCCAGTTACCTGTTCGGGTTTGTATTCTATGCAATTTTTCTTGTGGGTGGAAGAAAGATTTGGCTTTTCAATGAAATGTACCGTTACCCTGTATGAAAGCAGCCATGGCTCATTAAGCACGATCATTGAAGTTAACGGCTCAATTTAAAAACAGTTTAGGTAAAAGTGAGGCCAGCCATTCTCCTAAATTAACCAGCATTCAGTTTCAAGGGCTCTCCTTTTCTTATGTGTCTGTTATTGAAGGTAAATGCCAGATTGAAATGCATTGAATATCCGTGACAGTCAGGAATGTACAGCTCTATGCACCCAAAACAACATCAATATCTTAAATATGACCATGTGACAGAAGTGAATTGATCGAATCGATATGAATCTGATCGAAAATTTAAATTGTATGGGTCCCACCACTTCGGAACGTCTCTCCGCGGGAATGGCAAGTTCATATATTCATTAAATGCATAGGTTGCTGCGCGTGACATCTTTGGAAACGTTTCACTTCACTTTCAATTTGTCCTGGTGCGTGCATTCGGGTGTGACCTGGTCTTTAGGGACATCTTGGTACTTTAAAGGGTAAACTTATAAACACGCTGAGGACACGGACCGTAAAACACAACGAAACGAGTCGCTCTCATAGTGCTAGCATTTCTCAGGAGTGTTTTTGAAGTTGAGTCTCTCCAGGATGATACACACAAGAAGCGTCTAACACATGGAGCACCATGGACTGAACATTGAGTCTAACACATGGAGCACCATAGACTGAACATTGAGTCTAACATATGGAGCACCATAGACTGAACATTGAGTCTAACATATGGAGCATCATGGCCTGAACATTGAGTCTAACATATGGAGCACCATTGTCTGAACATTCATTCTAACATATGGAGCACCATAGACTGAACATTGAGTCTAACATATGGAGCATCATGGACTGAACATTGAGTCTAACATATGGAGCACCATGGTCTGAACATTGAGTTTAACATATGGAGCACCATGGTCTGAACATTGAGTCTAACATATGGAGCACCATGGACTGAACATTGAGTCTAACATATGGAGCACCATAGACTCAACATTGAGTCTAAGATATGGAGCACCACAGACTGAACATTGAGTCTAACATATGGAGCATCATGGACTGAACATTGAGTCTAACATATGGAGCACCATGGTCTGAACATTCAGTCTAACATATGGAGCACCATGGTCTGAACATTGAGTCTAACATATGGAGCACCATGGACTGAACATTGAGTCTAACATATGGAGCACCATAGACTGAACATTGAGTCTAACATATGGAGCACCATGGACTGAACATTGAGTCTAAGATATGGAGCACCATGGACTGAACTTGAGTCTAACATATGGAGCATCATGGACTGAACATTGAGTCTAACATATGGAGCACCATGGTCTGAACATTCAGTCTAACATATGGAGCACCATGGTCTGAACATTGAGTCTAACATATGGAGCACCATGGACTGAACATTGAGTCTAACATATGGAGCACCATAGACTGAACATTGAGTCTAACATATGGAGCACCATGGACTGAACATTGAGTCTAACATTTGGAGCACCATAGACTGAACATTGCGTCTAAAATATGGAGCACCATAGACTGAACATTGAGTCTAACATATGGAGCACCATAGTCTGAACATTGAGTCTAACATATGGAGCACCATAGACTGAACATTGAGTCTAACATATGGAGCACATGGACTGAACATTGAGTCTAACATATGGAGCACCATAGACTGAACATTGAGTCTAACATATGGATCACCATGGACTGAACATTGAGTCTAACATATGGAGCACCATAGACTGAACATTGCGTCTAAAATATGGAACACCATAGACTGAACATTGAGTCTAACATATGGAGCACCATAGACTGAACATTGAGTCTAACATATGGAGCACCATAGACTGAACATTGAGTCTAACATATGGAGCACCATGGACTGAACATTGAGTCTAACATATGGAGCACCATAGACTGAACATTGAGTCTAACATATGGAGCACCATAGTCTGAGCATTGAGTCTAACATATGGAGCACCATAGTCTGAACATTGAGTCTAACATATGGAGTACCACATACTGAACATTGAGTCTAACACATGGAGCCCCATAGTCTGAACATTGAGTCTAACATATGGAGCACCATAGTCTGAACATTGAGTCTAACATATGGAGCACCATAGTCTGAACATTGAGTCTAACATATGGAGCACCACATACTGAACATTGAGTCTAACATATGGAGCACCACATACTGAACATTGAGTCTAACATATGGAGCACCATAGTCTGAACATTGAGTCTAACATATGGAGCACCACATACTGAACATTGATTACTCATTATTGGTATTTGTTTGGAGGTTTTTATATGGAGCATTTAAACACAGATTGGAATATATCGATTAGGATTGAATCTTTTTTTAGATCTTTAAATTGAGAACGGTTTTGGCATATGAGATACGTTTCCGATCATGGGTCAGGTATTGGTCAACTGCATTGGGAGTTTGAATATTAGATTGGTCCTGGAAGATAAATACCCATTGATGATTCATTATGTTGGACATCCCCCCCCCCCCAAAAAAAAAAAAGAACAACAACAACATAGAAATTTAGAAGAATATCCTTGTTAGTTACCTCTCCCCGTTTCTTAATGATAACAGTAAGTAGCTTCTAAATGACATATCTCTATGTGCATGGCCATGACGTTACTTAGAGCAATGACGTTTTTGTATGCTTTATAACGTATACGACTTTATTACGAAATAAGACATCCTGTAAAGCAAGAACGCCGCAGTACGTAAAATGCGTGTAGACGAATTCACTTATATGCCGATTGTTAACGTTTACAGTACGAAGCCATTACGTCATGCGACATACGTCTATCCAGCGAAGTGAATACGTGACAGACATGAAACCCAGCAGTCTTCACCAGGTCATCTCTTCAAAACGTGTAGTCACGTGATCCACACCCGTGTAACCAAGAACTCCTATTACGTCACGGACGTCAGTGTCCAGCTGGAGTCCGTTAACTCCATCCCTTACCTCCTCAGGGGCAGCTACTCTCCAGACGTGGACACTCGGAAAGCCCCCACCCCGCTAAACCGTCTTGTTGGACTTAACGTACGGGGCTTAGCGAATTCGGACCGCAGTGGACAAAACCGTTTACTGCAATTAGCTGGACAGTTTGATCCGTGGCCTGGGGCTGGTTATCTTTCCCTTCCACTCCCCCCCCCCCCACACAGCCCGAACGGCTTCTCAAAGGAAGATTTATACAACTTCCTAAAAATATTTAATTACAGAAAACATGGCTGCTTTAGATGTTTGGAGAAGTAAATGAGTTGCTCCGCCAGGAGAATCATATCCTCAACTCCAGAATGTTTAAGTAACTGTTTATTAGCATTCTCTATTCTCTATTTTGTAGCAAGAAGTTGATAATTGAATTCGTTTCTTCAAAGTATGGCGCAAATTATTAAATAATGCGTGCTCTAGAGTTGATTTATTGTTCTCAGAGAAGATCGTCGAAGCGAATGGGTTAAACCAATAGTTGAGCGATACGAGCTGAAGGTTCTACTATTAACTACAATTTAAAAAAAAAAAAAAAAAAAAAAAAGCAATTTGAAATTATTTTTTTTTTAAATGACACGTTTATGATTCACAATGAAAAAGACGAATAGTAACGACGCAACGATATACATTTTAATTCGGAGAAACTGAGCAACATGCTCCCGTTGAAGGATTTAATTAATGTACTTAAACTAAAACATGATAAATATTCGAGCAATTTTTTGTGATTTCTATGAAGTAAAAAAAACTTTTTATTTGTCGAGGTCATGAAATCAATTCAAATGGGCCAAGGGAGGATAACTCTTCAAGGCAATGGTTTGATCTAGCAGTCTTGGAAAAGCCGGAAGTAAGGTTGAATAAATAATGATATTTTAAAACTTTGGATAATCATAATCAAAAGCTCATGTATTCTAAATATTGGAATTGATGATTTTTCCACCCCAGGTGTAAGTCTGTAAAACATGGGTTCTCTAGAAAAAACACTCCTGAAAAGGATGTTTCATGACGTCATTTTTAATTATCATTTCATCTGTTATTGATAACAACCCTTTTCTGGCCAATGTTGGATCAGATCCTAAAATTTTAAAATCGGCATCGTCAATTCTTCAGTCTGTGAATGGTGACCTCTGTCTTGGACCACGCGGCCCTGGTGTCTGACCTTAGCCCAATTCCCAGGAGAAGCTCAGAATTATTGTAAACGAGAGGAAGACTCCCCACCACGAGGAGATTGTTGTTGTGTGCCATCGTACTGCGAGACGTTGGTCGAGGGCTAATTAAAGGGGATTCAGTCACACAAGTGTTTGGTAAACAATAGGGAAACAGAGACGAGTTATTGTTCTCCATTCACAGATAAGAAGAAGCCTGTGAAATAACGGGGGGGGGGGGGGGGGGAGTTGGTTTGAGCCCCCGGCTCGATAATCTGACACTGAGCTTTGCCTTGTCTGTTAAGATATATACATACGAAATGTCCAGATAGTTTCTGTGATGTAACCAGGGCAAGGTCTTTCTTGATGACTTGTGACCTCACAGATTCAACCTCTCAAAGCGTGGATGTCATTTGGCAAACACAATATTGCTATTACATTTGTGTGTGTGGTGGGGTAGAAAGTAACATTTATTCAAGTTGGTTGCATTAGTTGTATTCCTATCATGCCAGGCCAGTAGCTCACACAATCTTTGGGACAACTGATGCTGATCCATTATCAGGGTATCAGTGAAACAAACTTTGGGAAAACATGAGAAATGGACGCAACAAAACAACGAACGTGTCGACAAGAAAAACACTTGACACATTTGCGTCTATTGCATTAGGCCTTTCTACCCCCAGCCCCAGTGCATGATACCCTCAATAAGTAGCCACTGCAACCAGTAAATATCCTCTGAAAAGACATAGAAACATTTCAAATGCCTTGTATAAACATAGGAGCCAGAATGATCAATACATCGATCGTTGGCCCTAAATATATAGAAGATGCAATATCGGAATAATATTCCTTTGTCACATATGCTTTTATTGACCTCGTTGTTGCATGTCACTCCCAAATCCTCAAAAGAAAATATATCTTAAATAACGACCTCTGATTGATCATCTCCTCGGGTGAAGATTTGCTTGTCTTTCATTCGCTACTCTCCCCCGCCCGAACACCCCCCCCCCCCCCCCCCCGGGCCCACGCCCACCCCAAATGTTTCTATTTCACTGGGTCAGAATCAAAAGCTAAATATACCGATCAGAATGTAGCCAATGTTTTTAAGAGTTCCAGTATCTCAAAAAAGTGAATAATAATTGTTGGTGGAATAAAATTATACCGAGAGTATTGTAATCCCTATAATCACCTTTGGCTGCACCTATTGGTACCCGGGTACCAGAATTAATAGGTTGGGATTAAAAAACGATTTAAAATATTATTGTTAAGGTTGTGGGAAAAAATGAGGTACCAAAATGAAAGAATATTGAATGGACTCCACGTTTGTATAACCTCAATTCTTCAGTTTTACCAAAATAAACTACCACAAATGACACCCGAATAGCATTGAGTCTAATGGTACCCGGGTGCGAATGGCGGCGCTGCCTGTCTGGGTCCATTTTGACTAATGCTATTCAGATGTCATTTGCAGTAGTTTATTTTAGTTTAAATGAAGAATTAAGTTTACAAACGTATAGTCCATTCAATTATCTTTCATTTCATACCTCCTTTGCTCTTACAAACCCGCCCAACAATAATATTTTAAATCGTTTTTTAATCCCAACCTCTCACTTCCGGTACCCTGGTACCAATAGCCACTTCGATTACCTTATTCTTTTCCGTTGCACTGGGCCGAAAATGCCGCCGATTCCAAAATAGAGAAGAAAAAAAAATGTCGTCCATCCGTACATCGAGAAAAAAGTACCGCCTCTGCCCCCCCACCCCTACTTTCCTATGCCACTGGCCTGGCCTAACCTGATTGCAATCTCTCCCCCACCTTTTTAATAATGTGCCAGATTCAGACTTGTCTGTTTGTTAAAAATGATTTATTTTCAATGTCAACACCATTGTTAACAATGAGTTATTGACGTAAAGGTATTTTAGCATAAGTAGCTACTGAAAGTCTGCTGTTTTTTGAGAAATGGCTTCAAAATAGGTTTGGCTAAAGCTGAACATTGTTCTTATTGTTGGTATTTAGAAAAAAACAACACGTTTCTATTTTCAGTTTTATATCAACAAATAACACTTCCCATCAAATAACGTTTCCCAACTAATAACACTTCCCAACAAATAACACTTCCCATCAAATAACGCTTCCCAACGAATAACACTTTCCAACAAATAACACTTCCCATCAAATAGCGCTTCCCAACGAATAACACTTCCCAACAAATAACACTTCCCAACAAATAACACTTCCCACACTGCCCAACAATTAACACTTCCCAACAATTAACACTTCCCAACAAATAACACTTCCCACACTGCCCAACAATTAACACTTCCCAACAAATAACACTTCCCACACTTCCCATTAAATAACGCTTCCCAACAATTAACACTTCCCAACAAATAACACTTCCCACACTGCCCAACAATTAACACTTCCCAACAATTAACACTTCCCAACAAATAACACTTCCCAACAAATAACACTTCCCAACAAATAACACTTCCCAACAAATAACACTTCCCAACAAATAACACTTCCCAACAATTAACACTGCCCAACAATTAACACTTCCCAAAAAATAAAACTTCCCAACAAATAACACTTCACATCAAATAACACTTCCCAACAAATAACACTTCCCAGCAATTAACACTTCCCAACAAATAACACTTCCCAGCAAATAACACTTCCCAAAATGAGAAAGCTAGAAGAAGAGAGGAAAACAACAACTTCCTTATGAAGATGTCTTAGGAGCATCAGATACTCATTATATTCAAGATGTTTTTATGTGTACATGTAACTTGTTTCAACAGCACAAATCACAAGGCATTTGTAGAATCGACTGTTTCTAAAATGACAACACGCACCTCTGGGTTGTGCTCACTTTTTGAATAGGTCAGCCTGACCCAAGACGTCCATCGCACGCAATCTAGGACTGGCTGAGGCGCAGTCCGAGACACCAGGGAGTATCCAACAGCTGGTGCCAGGAGGTGTGCCGCGATATGGTCTAATCGTCAGTGACATGGCAACTGCCATTCCAAAGTAATTTATGGGGGGCATGAGAGATGATCGGGACCAGACTATGGATTTATTGTAATCCAATAAGTTATTGTAAAAATGTTAACGGATCTGTGTTCACAAAATTTGTTGAAATCTTGTGATGTTTTGATATTATTAGTACAGGCCTTATCAGAAATATGCAATTCTATTCTGTACCTCAAACAACTTAAGTGTCCGATGACGTGTTGGTCGTTTCTCTTTAGTCGTGACTAAGTCTTGCCGGGAACAAATAGGCAAGGGCGGAGGGGGTGAGGCTGACGAATTGAGGGACAACCCATCACTTTAAACAAAATACAGCTCAAGTCAATGTTACTGCTCAAGTCAAGGTTACTACTCAAGTCAAGGTTACGACTCAAGTCAAGGTTACTACTCAAGTCAAGGCTACTACTCAAGTCAAGGCTACTACTCAAGTCAAAGCTCCTACTCAAGTCAAGGCTACTACTCAAGTCAAGGTTACTACTCAAGTAAAGGTGACTACTCAAGTAAAGGTGCTTACTCAAGTCAAGGTTACTACTCAATTCAAGGCTACTACTCAAGTCAAGGCTACTACTTCAAGGCTACTACTCAAGTCAAGGCTACTACTCAAGTCAAGGCTACTACTCAAGTCAAGGCTTCTATTCAAGTCAGGGCTACTACTCAAGTCAAGGCTACTACTCAAGTCAAGAATACTACTCAAGTCAAGGCTTGTGGTAAAGTTCCAAAAGAATTTTCCATTAATTGTGACGCTGAAAACTGAACGACCATGGCGAAAACCTGGGCCAAAGTCAGTTAGGAAACCCATGGGAGGACGTGTCTAGGAGGTCCCCTGTGGGTTGATGAGTGGTCCTCATCACGACTGACTGAACCTGCTCTGTCATCAGGCCCTTACAAGCCAGAGGTGGACCATCAATACGCTGCTCCGCTATCAGCCGTGCACCAGGCAGACGACGATAGGCCGGCGCTGACCAAGTGCATGTGTCATGTGTTCGCGCTGACCAAGGGTAATCTCAGTAATGAACGGGCCGTAGTTGTGGTCAGTTAACTGTTGACCGCGTGGGGCGTGGAGTGGTCAACAAACAATGTCTGCCAAAGATGAGATAAGAAGATGTGAAAGTAATCTTGCTCATGGGCGTCCCATTAAAGGGTGCATAGTAAGACATTTAGCTGAAACTTCTACTTGGAGAAACACAATGATATGAACGGAGGTCTGAGATGAGCACATTAGCAAGAACTTGGACACATGAACGTTGACACATGAACTTGGACAAATTAACTGGGACACATGAACTGGACGCATGAACGGGGAATAATGAAAATGGACACATGAACTTGGACGTATGATATGGACCCATTCATTAACTTGAAATGGTACATGCACATCGTTACAAGCTTAAACATACATTTGGATATTCCAGCGAATGACCTAATGTTTTCGCGCACATGTTTTAGACTGATGAAAGAAGACCAGCTAAATTATCATTTAAGTTTTGTATCCCCTCGTTTTCAACAAACGGACATGCGCACAATGCAGGAAGCCCACGTCTCACATCAGAGGAATTATCTCGAAATGTCTAATAAACCGGCATATCGTAGGTGTGAACTATTCTTAAAGTGATCAAAAGTATTGTGTACTCAAACGACATTTAGTGAGTTGAAATAGAACCCGTCCTTTGCTGTACCTTAAAGAAACATGCATCTCTCTCTACTGAGAGTTTCTCACTGCTTCCTGTTCACATTGCATGCAACTCTTTTTTTTAAAGGTAGAAAGTAGGTTAGATTTTTAGCATAAAACGAACAATTGATATAACTTTCAAGACTTGTAAATTACACATTTGGCACTTCAGGATCTTCTCGCAATCAGAGCAGCTTTAAGCCATTCGCGGGTTTGTTAGTTTTAATTTTCAGATTTAGGGTTCCTCAGATTTAAGCTTCCTGATTTCCGCTCTCAGCTTACAACTCCAGCAAGGTGCCACGTGATCTTCTATAGTGTAGAGCCTTAAACTTTACACACAGTTGAATATTCGTTCTATTGATCAAGGTCATAAGAGGGAGAGACTGCAACCAGGTAGCCCAGCGGTCTAAACTGACTCAAACCAAATAGCTGGTGGTCTGGAGTTCAATCCCTAACAAAGCAAACATCCCAGGCACCCCGGGTGGATGCTACTCGTTAGCCCTGGATGGCAACTCATCTAAGAGAAGGCAAACTATGAATTCAAACTAAGGGCCAGAATGATCAAGGATTCGATCGTGGGCCCTAAAATATAAGAATATATTTTCAGGTCATCCCATTCTTGGTTTCGCTTATTTCCTTCTATTAATCAAACGCTGAACACACCTTGGAGCATCAGAGCATTGTTAAACACCGGAGAGCCAGAACATTGCTAATTTTATGATCCTCGCTTGACTGAAATATTGACCCAATCAAGTACAATAAATAGACACCCCCCCCCCCCCCCCAAATTACCACAGGTGCCGATTACCGCCGAATAACTCTTGGTCACAATTATTCAAGTCGGACGATTTCTGAAAGACTCGGCGATAAAACTGCACCGCCAAGGGGTGATAACTCAATTAACATGTCTCGCTCATCAAGTACATTCCTCCCCGTGCACGGGCCACCTTCACCCACGCAGGACAAGTGCTGAGAAATATGTGGCCTCAATTTGGTCATGCTGCAAATAAATTCCTATGAGATCCGGGCGCCTCGACCAGTAGGACTGATCCGTTGAAGAAAATATGGGCATGGTTGGGGCATTAACCAAATGGCTTCCAATCAAACAATGGGCGACGCTGTAAATTACCACCAGGTGGCTTATCTTAATATCGTCACGGCTTGACCTTTACAACAAACATGTTATTATATATCACATTTATCTTGCTGCCCTCTCGGATACTGCATTAAAGCTAAGTGTTGTTTTAAAAAAAGAAAGAAAAAAACATTTTCATTGCTGTTTGTTCGCTGATGAAGGCTTCTCGCCGATACGTTCTCTGTTTTCTTGCGTCCTTCTTTAGTCAGGTTTTCCCATACTTTGTTTCGCTCATGTCCTTATTATATTATCCCTTGAAATTCGACAAAAAGGTGAAATGGAATAGCAAAGATCACGGGATTATCACTTTAACGATTATAGGCCTATCAGTTGCAACAGCGTTATGGATTGAGTTCCCGGCATCACCGTCAACTACATACCCCGATACTGGACACGCTGATTGATCACGTGTATAGATCATGGGGGTGCATGTGATTAGTTCAAAAAGAACAGATTGACTTGAAGTCTGATCTGTCTCTGTGAACACTTTGTTAACAAGAGACAATAACCTTGTAGCTCTCAAGTTCCGCCTGATCATACCGCAGTGTCTTCATGTCTGTATATACAGACAGGTGTGTTTTTATGTCTGTATATACAGACAGGTGTGTCTTTATGTCTGTATATACAGACAGGTGTGTCTTTATGTTTGAATATAAACATTTCTGTCTGATAATTGGTTTATACCTTAATATGGTGCACGTTATGTACTATTTTTGAGCAGCATTTATGCCATTATAATATATAATGGCTTTGTGTTTAACAAAAAATTGTTCTTCTATCTACGGAAATTTTCTAAGATAGGCCGTTTACAACCGTGCTAAGAGATGATTTGGTTGTCAAAGAGATCAGACACGAATATACTGTCTAAAATAATCCCACCACACCGAGTGCAAGGAACGATCAAGTGTAACAGTGTATTACTTGTGAGCGTGTCGCTGCCAAAGTATGTGTAAATTCTTCACCATGACCGCAGGCCGAAGGGCACGTACCCAAATGGCAACTGGATCTGAATGATGACAGTGAAGAACGCAGGAGCAATCCATTTGAATTACATTTTTTTTACAAAGTTCACCTACCAGCACTGAACCCAGATGTCCTTCGTTCAGATGACTTCTCTTCTGTCTATTCAATTCCGTGTATTTTAAGACAAGCAGTGCAGAGGCAGACAACATAATCACGATGGCAACAGAGCGAAACTAGGAGATACTATTTCTAACACTTTGACGATTTTGTAGGTGGTGGAAATAAGCCGTTAAGTGAAGGGATGATACATTACAGATATATCGTATTATGACAGGATGGTACATAACAGATATACCGTATTACGACAGGATGGTACATGACAGGTATACCGTATTATGACAGGATGGTACATGACAGATATGCCGAATTACGACTGGATGGTACATGACAGATATACCGTTATATGACAGGATAGTACATGACATATATACCGTTATATGACATGATGGTACATGACAGATATACCGTAATAGGACAGGATGGTACATGACAGATATACTATATTAATGAAGGATGGTACACGACAGTAATACCGTAATATGAAAGGATGGTATATGACATGTATATAGTTATATGACAGGACGTGCATGTCAGATATGTCATGATATGGCAGGATGGTACGTGCAAAATATAAGAATATGAATGACAGGATTCTATAAAACAGATATACCATATCACAGAACGGATGGTGTTGCTAGGGCAGTGATTCTCAACCTTCCTAATGCCGCGACCCTTTAATACAGTTCCTCATATTGTGGCGACCCCCAACCACAAAATTATGTTTGGTTGCTACTTCATAACTGTAGAGTATATGTGTTTTCCGATGATCTTAGGCGACCCCTGGAAAAGGGTCATTCGACCCCGAAAGGGGCCGCGACCCACAAGTTGAGAACCGCTGTGCTATGGTATGGGCACAAAGCAAGTGGTATTGGGTTTGTTGTGACTAGCACAGGGCCGGTCCTCTCTTTGATGCACATGGTACACAAGTCCAGGCGTTGAAGATAACAAAAGATAATACACCAGACACTAACAAAGCATTGAACAGCTCCTCGGCAACAATTGTAAAGATAAGATGTATTGATGAGTATAGCGCAAACAAATCCGATATTGTTTCTTTCCTAACACTTGGCTGTCTATACATGGGTCAATCTCTGACTACAATACTTCTATTACGCCGGTCACTTCAGATTTACATCCTGACTTTACTTTCTACGACAACGAGAGCTCTGTGCTGTATGCGATACTGTATACCCAAGGTGGTCCAGGAATGCATTCTTATTAACCCATTCCTGCCCTTTCATTTCCGGTCATTGGGGACTTTCCGTCGTCAAACTCATAATTATCATGCAAAGTCTGGAAGGCCCGAAACGTAATATTTCGGAAACAATCACTTCTATCACAAGACGCGAGAATCTATGAAACCTAACCTCCTAACTGTTCCCTCCCGAATTGTCCGCCCGCCCTATAAGTTACCTGAACAATAATGGAGCTCTGTTCTGTAGACCGCCCCAGTCATTTGTCATATACCATCATATGACAGGATGGACAATTCCATTTCTTACCATGATATGACAGGATGGTATATGCCATTTCTACCACGATATGACAGGATGGTATATGTCATTTTTAGCATGATATGACAGGAATAAGGATGGAATATGCCATTTCTTACCATAATATGACAGGAAGGTATATGCCATTTCTACCATGATATGACATGATGGTATATGCCATTTCTACCATGATATGACAGGATGGTATATGCCATTTCTTACCATAATATGACAGGATGGTATATTCTATTTCTACCATAATATGACAGGATGGTGCGTGACCTTTCGACCATACTATGACAGGATGGTATTTTACAGAAATACCATGATATGACAGTATTATCAAAGGATGGTAAAGTATATAATTTCCTTAATATGGATGGATGGTTCATGACATTTGTTATAGCATTAGCGGGGGTGGCTAAAAGCTATATATAAACCGTTACAGTATATATTTATTTAAAAAAAATTCCAATGTGGGCCCTATGGCGACGTTACAGGGCATAGGCGGAACAATGCTACAACCCCTGCACCAAAGGCATTGAATGAAGTAACGTAAGACAAGGCATTGAGATAAAGGCGGTGCACCGTTCCGTAAAGTTTATCTACCTGACCCAAGAAACTAACGTAGCGCCAAAACTTAGTGACCCACGAAGAGCTCAAAGTCAGTGATCGAGAAGTTAAGTGCCATAATGGGGGGCAAAGTGGGTGGACGTGGGTGGTGGCACTGTGATCTACACTGCTGCATTTAATATCTCTGTTTATGTATCGGGGGTATAATTATGTGTATGTGATCAATGATGCAAGTGTTTCTATCATTGTTAAGCCAATCAATTTTTTTCCCCGTTTTTGCCGAGGTCGGTAATTAAAATTGTTTCTTTGACATGGGCTTTACGAACACAAGCAGCGGAGGCGGTAAAGTAATACTCGAGGTGATTGGTGGGATGATTGGGGAGATATGGGCATTAATGCGTGATGACTAACGGTAAAGTAAGAGATGATTGGTGGGATGATTGGGGGAGATATGGGCATTAATGCGTGATGACTAACGGTAAAGTAATACTTGAGGTGATTGGTGGGATGATTGGGGAGATATGGGCATTAATGCGTGATGACTAACGGTAAAGTAATACTTGAGGTGATTGGTGGGATGATTGGGGAGATATGGGCATTAATGCGTGATGACTAACGGTAAAGTAATACTTGAGGTGATTGGTGGGATGATTGGGGAGATATGGGCATTAATGCGTGATGACTAACGGTAAAGTAATACTTGAGGTGATTGGTGGGATGATTGGGGAGATATGGGCATTAATGCGTGATGACTAACGGTAAAGTAATACTTGAGGTGATTGGTGGGATGATTGGGGAGATATGGGCATTAATGCGTGATGACTAACGGTAAAGTAAGACTTGAGGTGATTGGTGGGATGATTGGGGAGATATGGGCATTAATGCGTGATGACTAACGGTAAAGTAATACTCGAGGTGATTGGTGGGATGATTGGTGAGATATGTGCATCAATGCGTGATGACTATCAAGTGGTTGGCTTGGGTGAGTGTTCACTGGATTGAGAAATGGCGGATGTACTTTGGGGAATGGAGAATAGCCGTATGTTCGTTGCGCATGTGATCTTGATGGGTCAATAGAAACTGATTTCAATATCTGCATCACATGTCATCTAACGCAGTGTTTCTCAAATGGTGGTCCAAGTACCGGCCAGTCCGCGAGCCTAACGTTGCCGGTCCGCACAACCTGAATAATAATGGTCGAATGAAAAGAAAATGTTAATAAATCTTTCACCGGTCCCTGGTGAAATTTCGAATGTGCGCGCCGATCCGCCAAACGTTAAAGTCTGGGAACCGCTGATCTAAAACATACTTTTTTGGGGGGGGGGGGGCGATCTAATACAATTATAGACAAGTTCTTGGTACCTTCAATAACTTCAATTCTGATGATCCAGGTCATCATGACATTCCTCAGATGTCAGAGGTTGAATTAAATTTCACAAAACAGGATGCATATTACCGTACACCTCTGTTAAACGTACCCTATTACAGCACACCGCAGCTAAACTTATAGTATGTAATAACACCTGTAAGAGCTTATTGAGAATTAATTTTATCGTTGTTCTAAATGTTAAATAAAAAAAAAATTTAATGTGCAGATATTTCTATGACAGTAATATTGGTCATAAGTCTTTCAAATTACGTATTTAAATCAAATATTTACCAGAAGTTTACGGTTAAAATATACTTTACAAAACATCGATATATAACCTATTAACAGCTTTTCACTAGAGCAAGGGTTCTCACCCCACTTGGGGGTCGAATAACCCTTTCAAAAGGGTCGCTTAAGACAATATGAAACACATATATTCTACAGTTATGATGTAACAACGAAAATAATTTTGTGGTTGGTGATCGCCAAAACATGAGGAACTGCATTAAAGGGTCGTGGCATTAGGAAGGTTGAGAACCACTGCCCTAGAGCCTCAAACAACTACCTTAAACCTACTAATAGCTTTTTGTAAAAGCCTCAAACATCGACCTATAACCTACTAACAGCTTTTCCCTGGAGCCTCAAACATTGACCTATAACCTACTAACAGCTTTTCCCTGGAGCCTCAAACATCGACCTATAACCTACTAACAGCTTTTCCCTGGAGCCTAAAACATCGACCTGTAATCTACTAACAGCTTTTCCCTGGAGCCTCAAACATCGACCTATAACCTACTAACAACTTTTCCCTGGAGCCTCAAACATCGACCTATAACCTACTAACAGCATTTCTCTGGAGCCTCAAACATCGACCTATAACCTACTAACAGCTTTTCCCCGGAGCCTCAAACATTGACCTATAACCTACTAACAGCTTTTCCCTGGAGCCTAAAACATCGACCTGTAATCTACTAACAGCTTTTCCCTGGAGCCTCAAACATCGACCTATAACCTACTAACAACTTTTCCCTGGAGCCTCAAACATCGACCTATAACCTACTAACAGCATTTCTCTGGAGCCTCAAACATCGACCTATAACCTACTAACAGCTTTTCACCGGAGCCTCAAACATCGACCTATAACCTACTAACAGCTTTTCACGAATTTCTTCTCATTACACATGACTTTATTACCCGACATATTTTAAAGAGCTTGTTAGGAACTGCAGTATACAGTTACACTGCATACGTTAAAATAAACACAGGAACAGGGACATGCGGAGATTTGCATGGTCGCTTTTAAATACACCTACACTGCAAGGGTTCCATGAGACAACCTGTAAATTTATGCATTGTGAAGTCAATTCTATAGAGAAGACTATATCTTAAGAATTGTCCACAATCTCTCTCTCCTCTTCCCCCCCCCCCCCCCCGGGGGCCACCCACGGGGTTGAGCTTCCGAGTTGATTTGTGAAAAATTTATTTCTTTATAAAGAGAACTCAATTAAAGCATTAATAAATATTCACGAGACTGAATGTTAGAAAATGTAGACCATGTATTTTTGTTCGTCAAGGGATGTTGTGAACCGAATTTTGAGAAAGATGTTTAGAATGTTATGCTTCAAACACGTAGGTCTAAGGCGACAGATATTATGATCTCATTGTTGGTCTTTTTCGGGTGAAAAATGTATATCTTACGGGGTAACATCATTGATATTTAACACGTATGACAAAATCCTGTGTCCGCAATTGTACGCTTGGCGTGTGTACGCTTGGCGTGTGTACGCTTGGCGTGTGTACGCTTGGCGTGTGTACGCTTGGCGTGTGTACGCTTGGCGTGTGTACGCTTGGCGTGTGTACGCTTGGCGTGTGTACGCTTGGCGTGTGTACGCTTGGCGTGTGTACGCTTGGCGTGTGTACGCTTGGCGTGTGTACGCTTGGCGTGTGTACGCTTGGCGTGTGTACGCTTGGCGTGTGTACGCTTGGCGTGTGTACGCTTGGCGTGTGTACGCTTGGCGTGTGTACGCTCAGATGTGTGGCTATAAAACCGATCCTTTCACATACCGTGCAAGACTACTACACATAACCAGTGTCACAAATAACAAGTCTGTCACATATAAGACAATGTATACATCCCAAAATGAGGCGCATGCTTTCTGCAGCATCTTCGGTCGCTGTTTCTATATTAATTTAACTACAAGAAAGGGATGCAGGAACTATTCAATGTTAGGGTCCTTTCCCGGCATAGTGTAAATCAAATCTACTTATATGACTTCTTCTATTACGGTTTCATGGATATCCGTAGGATAGATATGGTTTCATGGATATCTGTAGGATAGATATGGTTTCATGGATATCTGTAGGATAGATATGGTTCCATGGATATCTGTAGGATAGATATGGTTTCATGGATATCTGTAGGATAGATATGGTTTCGTGGATATTTGTAGGATAGATAGGGTTTCATGGATATTTGTAGGATAGATATGGTTTCATTGAGATTTGTAGGATATATATGGTTTCATGGCTATCTTTAGGGTACATACGGTTTCAATAGCTGACCGGAAACGTCATTAACAACAACAAACACAACAAAAATACAACAACGACAAACACAACAACAACAACAACAAATACAACACATACAACAAAAAACACAACAACAAAAATACAACAACGACAAACACAACAACAACAACAACAAATACAACACATACAACAACAAACACAACAAAAAAATACAACAACGACAAACACAACAACAAATACAACAAATAGAACAACAAATACAACAAATAGAACAACAAATACAACAAATAGAACAACAAATACAACAAATAGAACAACAAATACAACAAATAGAACAACAAATACAACAAATAGAACAACAAATACAACAAATAGAACAACAAATACAACAAATAGAACAACAAATACAACAAATAGAACAACAAATACAACAAATAGAACAACAAATACAACAAATAGAACAACAAATACAACAAATAGAACAACAAATACAACAAATAGAACAACAAATACAACAAATAGAACAACAAATACAACAAATAGAACAACAAATACAACAAATAGAACAACAAATACAACAAATAGAACAACAAATACAACAAATAGAACAACAAATACAACAAATAGAACAACAAATACAACAAATAGAACAACAAATACAATAAATAGAACAACAAATACAACAAATAGAACAACAAATACAACAAATAGAACAACAAATACAACAAATAGAACAACAAATACAACAAACACAACAACAAATACAACAAATAGAACAACAAATACAACAAACACAACAACAAATACAACAAATAGAACAACAACACATACAACAACAACAACTACAACAACCACCGAACTCGTCTTGTCAAGAATGATTTAATGACATGTATTTCCTGCCTTGTGTTACCCCTCCATGTGTTTGAGCATTTACTTCCTTGCATTCAGCACTTACACGGCCCTTACACAATGATTAACCTCTTACATGAGTAACATCCCGCAATAAGCTTTTTGTATCCCAACCTTAGCTCATTGGACGGACAACCCCACCCCCCCGTGATTCCCCCCCCCCCCGTGATCTCCCCACCCCCACTTTTTCCAGACCGGGTGTTTGGCGCGAAACGCTCCGTTGAGAAAGGCGCATCAAACCTTCTATTAATCATGTGTGTGTATGTGTGTATACACTATTTATAGCTTATATAAGTGTGCAGCTCAAGTAGTGAAAGGTTTGTTTTCCACCGTTCTCAGTAATTTATCTATGAGATCCAATATCACCCTGTTGAATCTATACGATGACTACATCTAAATTTTGGCTTTTGACCCCCCTCCCTTCCCCAATGCGCTGCCCGGTACGGTCATACCGCCAGCCGGACCATTAGGCTGCGACACATTACGACACACTGCGACACAATGTGACACAATGCGACACAGTGTGACACGCTGCGACACAATGTGACACACTGCGACACACAGTGACTGATTTAATATTTAAACCATGATCAGTACCCAGCAGCAAAAATGTCGGATCCACCAGTACGTTGTTTCTTTAATTCAATCTTTGTCGCGAAAAAAAAGTGTGGGGGGGGGGGGGTTGGGGATATGTACATCCCTTTCCAGAATTTTTGGATAAATTCAAAATCAAGGGGTGTACTTTAGCGATCACTGGAATTCTATGCTTCTTTCAGAATAATTGATCTAGTGAATTTGCTTTTGAGGGGGGATAGGGGTATCTATCAGCGGAAATAAGGCATTAGCCTTGATATATAGCTTGAATTCACTCCGGTTGTGACGAAGTCCAGGGTATTGTTTAGGCTCAAACTTAGTTTCGCCCCCGTACCGTCTCATTGATCAGGATGGGGGAGGTGAGTAAAGCAGCAATCGAGGGCGTCGAAGGCTCCCGAGCGAATGCGTCATTAAGTCCTTCCCCAGAAAAGTTTGGGTGCATTAAAAAATGTAGTGATTCATTTTAACGCATGCCTAAATTTAGTTTTGCATCATTCTGCACTTAACGGGACAGTAACGCAATTCAGATGTCTCTTGACCTGTTTATGTTTATAAAAATGCTACATTTTAAGTTTCTACTAAATTTTGTAGAACAGTATTTTTGTTTTGATTATCAAACTGTTTATTTCCTTAAACTGCTTCATTAATAAATAATTATAAAAAGATACATTCCTAAATATTCCCATACAAAAAGAGATCCATAAAAAAATAACTAAACTAATTACCTTCCTAAATATATTTTCAGTTTTACCAGATACAACAAAGAGGGGGGTGGGAAACTTTTTTTTTTTTTTGTAGAAAATTACTAAATGAACAAGTGAAAGAAACGATTCGTCAAGCAATTGGGCAGTACGATGACCTCCTGGTGTCTGTAAAAAAAAAAAAAGCGCAAACTTGAGTGGCATGGCCACGTGACCAGAAAAACAAGGGCTCGCCAAAGAAATCATGCAGGGCACAACTAGAGGAGGAAGAAGAAGAGGAAGGCAGAGAGAAAGGTGGGAAGATAACATAATAGAGTGGACGGGATCAAAACTAGGCGATGCTATGCGTAGTACAGAAGACAGAGAGGAATGGAGAAGGAAAGTTTTCATGTCGTCTGTGGCGCCCCAACGGTCCAAAGACTAAGGGACATGATGACGATGATGATGACTAAATGATATGTGTTATAAATGGCAACAATTATACTAATTACTTTATTTTTAAAACATGATGGTAGTATACAGTTTCAAGGTCTTAGTTAAATAGTTGATCTTACAATATACTAGATATATATAAATTGAACATATATTTCCGATGTTTGATAGTCAGAAAGAACTATTTCATAATATATAAGGCCTATATAGAGATGGAAATTTAGTTTCATTGCGTATTGTTCCGAGTACTGGCCGCACTTTCACCCATATGGTAAGACTTTAAATCTAGGTATGTAGCACTCAAAAAAATATACGCATAAAAAAATAATGTTATGTAAACAACATCAACTATATATATAGAGCATAACTATTTTCCGTTGGTCCTGCCATTTCCTTTATGCCACGAGATGTAAAGTTGCCACTAAGAACTCTTTAAAAATGTCAATTATATTTTTGCCTTATTTTCGTACACTTTTTTCCTCCAGGAGTGTTGGAAGTTGACTTGCTCCGAGGGCGGGGGCAGTGCCCACCCGAACCCGAGAGATGCGTAAAAGGGTACATATTTTTCTCCTGGAAAAGGGGGGGGGGGCACTTGACATTCCCCAGAGAGATTCCTGAAAGAATCACGGCATGAGTACATTAGTACCTAGCAGTGAGTTGCAGACCAACTGTCGGCACTATCACTACATCTGACAGCGATAAAACTCTTTTGGAATCTAACTTGTACTTTGTTCACATTCTTCTTCTTGTTCTATATTTTGAGGACCCACGATCAATGCATTGATCATTCTGGCTCCTATGTTTCAGAGGGGTTCGCAATGTAACTGTGCATGGTTTTGAAGGGGATAATTCACTGGTTGCAAGGGTAACTCAGCAATGGTGTTATGAACTGGGGGCTGGAAGACAGGAGGCAATAGATGCAAATGTGTCAAGTGTAGTCACCTCAACTGTTGTTTTTGGAAGCTTGTTACAGTCAATGAGAATGTCAATACCTATTGCAAGTAGATGTGTTCATTAAATAAACTGTCTATTCCTCTTGTAAGGGGAAGGTTGGAATTATCCATGTCTAGAGAGGTTCTAGGATCTTTACACTATTGCTGACCACTGAAATAAGTCATGGGACGCCATGATACGACAGGAAGTGGCTGTCAAATGACTTAACTACAAAGGGACAGTAGATGTGTGGCCCGTGTCTCCTAGACATGACTCCAAATGTTGACATGTATAGCATTAGTGTACGAGTTCAATCTTTGTTGATGTTATTGGTAAGATATGTGGTGTAATAGGTCAATAGTATGTAACGTCAATTGCCAATGGCATAAATGGCAGTGAAAGGAAATATCAATGGTACAAATAGTCAATGATATAAATAGTCAATGGTAAAAATAGTCCATGGTATAAATTGTCAATGGTATAAATTTTCAATAGTATAAATTGTCAATGGTATACATTGTCAATGGTATAAATTGTCAATGGTATAAATTTTCAATGGTATACATTGTCAATGGTATAAATTGTCAATGGTATACATTGTCAATGGTATAAATTGTCAATGGTATACATTGTAAATGGTATAAATTGTCAATGCTTTAAATTGTTACTGGTAAACATTGTCAATGGTATAAATTGTCAATGGTATAAATTGTCAATGGTATACATTGTCAATGGCTTACATTGTCAAAGTATAAAATGTAATTGGCATAAAATGCAAATGGCAAAGGATTCAGACGGGTTAGATGTCCATAATATAAAATTTCTATGGTATATAAAGTCATCGGTAAAAATGTCATTGCTATCAAATGTCATTGGTAACAAATTTAATTGGTATCAAATTTCAATGGCATCAAATGTTATTGGTATCAAATGTTATTGGTATAAAGATTTAATGTAAACACAGATAAGGAAAGAGAAGCTAATTCAATGCCGCAGGTCACAGTTCAAGTCGTAAAAAACTCTGTTACTAATTTCCTGTTTATTGCATTTTTGCTGAATAAACCATTAACAAAATTATCCTGGACATAAATTACAGCATCCCCCCCCCCCCTTCTTCAAGTGCAGCAATGAGCTACATCAGTGAATAGACCGGCCCCTTGGTTCAACTGTGTCACGTGACTCCATGAATGAAATGACATAACTTTTGACTACTTGACTGCAGCACTCGACAGAGTCAGGCACACACTCACACGCACACACAAACACATACATATGAGCTCAACTTTCCGGGAACAGAAATACACGTGAGTCATTACTGCTAGGAGGGGAACTGTGAACAGCTCAAAATGAGATCCTGATTATAACTGACATGTCAATTTTAGGTTTAAGCTTTTTAGGTTCTGTTATAGGCATATGTTGTTTTTTTTTGTGTATATACTTAAACTAGCACTATCCTGACTTCTTTACTTTGACTTTGTTAAGTTGACTTCGTTTGGTTGACTTCATTAAGTTGACTTTTTCTGTCGTTCTGTGTTGTGTTGATTATCAACTTTGTGGACATGGAGCACCAATGTTCTAAAATTCAGCACACCTTCTTTGACACGGAGCAGGAATTTTGTGAAACGCAGCAAAATTTCGTTGACATGGAGCACTCACAATTTATGACACGGACCACTACTTTGTCGACATGGAGAACAAACTAAATGACTGGAGTGCCAACATTTTTTTGACAGTTGCGCTAACGTCATTGAAAGTGAGCACTCTTTTATTGACATGCAACACATCTTCATACTTGTCACACCAACAACGTGTTCAACGTTGCATTTGTTAACAGTTTGATTGCAATCTGACATAATTTTTTGTAGACACAATTCGTAATACAATTTAGCCAAGGACAGTGGTGTGCTGGAACCGGCGTGATTTCTGTCGAACCCATTGTTAAATTTTGACTGTTGCACCGAACCCATTGGTAAATTTTGACTTTTGCACCGAACCCATTGTTAAATTTTGACTGTTGCAGGGAACCCATTGTTAAATTTTGACTCTTGCACCGAAACCATTGTTAAATTTTGACTGTTGCACCGAACCCATGGTTAATATTTGACTCTTGCACCGAACCCATTGTTAAATTTTGACTGTTGCACCGAACCCATTGTTAAATTTTGACTGTTGCACCGAACCCATTGTTAAATTTTGACTGTTGCACCGAACCCATTGTTAAATTTTGACTCTTGCACCGAACCGGTTGTTCAAACGTCAAACTAATAAAACAAAATACAAATACATTGACTTTCTTTCTACAACCGGCAGTAACGCACCATAACAACATTCCCTGCCCCCTGACGTCCGTAGTAATTTTTTTTCCATTCATACTTTTAGCTCCCTGTATTTCATGGCACCTTCACAACACCATTGATCACGTGTTCTTACTTCACACGTCACTGGTACGAGGCCGATCCCGTAACGACAGTCTTGGCTGCACTTCTCACAAAAGAACCTTGACTCCTGGTTAAATGTGGCCTTCTGCAATGCCTTTTAACTCCTTCATAAATTGCTGTTCTCCAGCTGGAACTGTGCTCAGCGATGATCCCCCATTCGTTGATTTCAATGTTGGCTTCCCTCATGCTCATTTTACAAACGTCCTTTAAATCGCAGCCGCGGTCGTCCATGTCTTGCCCCTCCTGCCAACTCTCTCTCTCTCTCTATATATACAGCCAGTGGCGTAGCGAGGAGGGAGGGCAAGGGGGGCATCTTGCCCCGTGCGCTACTCACAAAGGGGCGCCAAATGGTATATTTTACATATAATATTGTATGGTTTTCGAATGGGGGGGGGCGCTAAAAAGGTATTGTGCCCCGGGCGCGAGTTAAGCTCGCTACTCGCTACGCCACTGTATACAGCAGATCCATGGGAATACGACCTTCCTCCATTATACTTACCACAGTGATGGCGTAACCTCAGTGTTTGCCCCTTGTTCCCCATCGGAAGCGTATCTGAACGTGAGTCGTCAATATATCATTGTTATAGTGGACTAACGGACTATACCGTCCGGATAGCCAACTAGGTCAAACAGCGCGCATGCGCAGAGACTGTTGAGAGTGTGTGAAAATGGACAGTGTGTTCCGGAGTGAAGCATAGAGTCAACATTATTAAGAACTTGTATTATATGTAGATTTATGTTAATGTGTATTGTTGGAAATAAAGACGTATGAAAAACATAACAATAATTATTTCACTCAACCACAGATTTACACAAAATAAACTTTATGTATAATTAAAGTTACAGGAAAAGTAGTTTTAAGAAGTTTCATTAACAGTCGAGAATAGAAGATACCAAAAAGACTTATAAAAATATAGCAAACGTCAGATGGAGCAATGCATGTTATAGAGACCAACCATAATTCGGTTACATACTATAGAAATTTGGGTTATTGCACGCTACTGGTCCCTCTGTCGCTCACCCTAACCCGAACCCTAAATCTATCATAAACAAAGGGAAGTGACTCCCAATAAGGGGACCACAACAGCACATTAGCCGAAATTTGCAATAAGTAGATTTAGGATTGGTTTAAAAAAGGGCGGGGCCATCTTTAATTTAAGCATTCTGATTGGGTGGGGAATCACCTATTGTTTTTTCCTAATATTTACGCGGGAAAGAATTATAAGTACAAGACAGTAAGTATGTCAAGTGCTCACTGTCAATAAATCTAGTGCAACTGTTAAATAGCTAGCGCTCCAAGTCATTTAATTTGAGCTCCATGTCAACAAAGTAGTGTTCCGTGTCAGAAAATGTGGGTGCTCCATGACAACACAGTTTTGCTATATGTCAACAAAGTTTAGCTCCATGTGAACAAGATTAGCTCCATGTCAAGAAATTTAGCTCTATGTGAACAAAGGTATGTTACATGTCAACAAAGTTTAGCTCCATGTCAACAAAGTTTAGCTCTATGTGAACAAAGTTATTATCCATGTCAACAAAGTTATGCTCTTTGTGAATAATTCTATAAAATGATTTGTTTATATCAACTTGTTACAGTTATATTAACTTAGTTTGTCAATGTGAACCTGTTCGTGTTATATCAACATAGTTGGATTATATGAACATATATACATGTCATCTTGGTTGTGTTATATGAACATATATACATGTCAACTTGGTTGGGTTATATGAACATATAAATATGTCATCATGGTTGGGTTATATGAACATATATTGGGTTACATGTCAACAAGGTTGGGTTAAATGAACATATGTACCTGTCAACATGGTTGGGTTATATGAACATATAAACATGTCATCATGGTTGGGTTATATGAACATTTTTACATGGAAACATGGCTAGGTTATATGAACATATATTAGGGTTACATGTCAACAAGGTTGACCTGCACTTTCTACTTCGTGTCCTCGTAAAATGACCAGCTCTTGTTGGGACTTGTTTTCCCGTGACCACAATCCATTGACCCAGATCGCTAAACGTTATGGCCCGGCTTTGATACGATTATGTAAACAAACAGGGCTCAAAATAGCACAGTGAAATGGGAGCCTACTATCGCCAAACATTCCTCGGAGGGTAAACATTACCTGATATCACTTTCGATTAGCTTATTGATCTCCAATAAAATAGACATTCTATACGTCGAACATAAGTAAAGACGGGAGCGTCTAGGATATTAAACATCAGTAAAGAAAGGAAGTGTCTAGGATATTAAACATCAGTAGAGAAAAGGAGTGTTTAGGATATGTACATCAGTAGAGAAAGGGGTGACATAGATGGACTGGCTGGTAACGAAGAAGAGCTAGCCAACCTTGTAAAGCGTCTCGACCAGACTTCATCGTCCTTTGGCATGCAAATCGGTGCAGAAAAGACAAAAATTATGACAAATAGCACCACTGGCATCACCACTGAAATTAAGGTTGGTGAGGAAAGATTAGAGACAGTTGGCAGCTTCAAGTACTTCGGAGCAATAGTTTCGGAAGAATGCTCCAGGTCCGAATTGATGGCCAGGATTGCGCAGACCACAACAGCACTAAAGAGGCTCAAGAAAATATGGAACGACAAAAATATAGCTCCCAGCACCAAAATCAGGCTGATGCGCTCATTAATCCTCTCCATTTCCTTATATGCCTGTGAGTCCTGGACATTAACAGCAGAACTTGAAAAGAAAATAAGGCGATGGAGATGAGATGTTTCAGAGGCATTCTTGGCATCTGCTATAGAGACACTTGAATGCTATGACCACATGACCAGAAAACAAGGGCTCGCCAAAGAAATCTTGCAGGACACAAATCGAGGAGGAAGAAGAAGAGGAAGACAGAGAAAAAGATGGGAAGATAACATCAAAGAATGAACGGGATTACAACCATAGGCGATGCTATGCATAGGGCAGAAGACCGAGAGGAATGGAGAAGAAATTTTTTATGTCATCTGTGGCGCCCTAACGGTCGAAAGACTACGAGACATGATGATGATGATGATGAGAGAAAGGGAGTGCTTAGGATATGTACATCAGTAGAGAAAAGGAGTGCTTAGGATATGTACATCAGTAGAGAAAAGGGGGAGGGTCTATGGCATTGGTTCTCTTGGGTATTAATCTCTTATGTTAAGTACCAGGATATTTTGGTTTGTTTGAATAAATCCATGTAAAAAGGAAACATTGAAATAGTCATGTGCCTGAGGCTCCTTTACTTAGTGATACAGAATCCTAAAGTCTATGCAGAATAAAGTTTATACAGAATACTCAAGTTTATATAGAATACTCAAGTTTATACAAAATACTCAAGTTTATACAGAATACTCAAGTTTATACAAAATACTCAAGTTTATACAGAATCCTCAAGTTTATACAAAATACTCAAATTTATACAGAATCCTCAAGTTTATAAAAAATACTCAAGTTTATACAGAATCCTCAAGATTATAAAAACATACTCAAGTTTATACAGAATCATCAAGATTATAAAAAATACTCAAGTTTATACAGAATCCTCAAGATTATAAAAAATACTCAAGCTTATACAGAATCCTCAAGATTATACAGAATCATCAAGATTATACAGAATCATCAAGATTATACAGAATCCTCAAGATTATACAGAATCCTCAAGATTATACAGAATACTCAAGTTTATACAGAATACTCAAGTTTATACAGAATCCTCAGGTTTATTTAGAGTCCCCATTTGTTTACAGAATAGCTGTATTTACCCATAATGCCCATGTATACACATTGACCCATTTTTACACATAATTGCAATATTTACACATAAACCCATATTTACACAATATTCCCATAATTACAAATAATGCCCATCCGACTTGTCCATATGACTTGTCCATCACACTTGTCCATCACATTTGTCCATCAACTTCTTCATCCAACTTGTCCATCAGACTTGTCCATCCGACTTGTCCATTAGACCTGTCCATCAGACCTGTCCATCCGACTTGTCCATTAGACTTGTCCATCAGACGTGTCCATCAGATCTGTCCATTAAACTTGTCCATCAGACCTGTCAATTAGACCTGTCCATCAGACTTGTCCATCAGACCTGTCAATCAGACTTGTCCATCAGACGTGTCCATCCGACTTTTCCATCCGACTTGTCCATCAGACCTGTCCTTCAGTCTTGTCCATCCGACTTGTCCACCAGACTTGTCCATCCGACCTGTCCATCAGACTTGTTCATCAGACTTGTCTATCAGACAATCATCCGACTTGTTTCCTCTCTGTCAGGAAGATCTCGACATTTTTAACTTCAACACCAAGGAGTCATTCACTCCACGTTATTTACCACGTTTACCTCCACGGATTTACACCAGGTTGGGGTGCATGGGGGTGTAGTGGGGCGGGACCATTTTTTAAAGTTTACGTTGGCTCGACAAACGGTGGTTTTAAATTGATCTTAATTGTGTTTGTATGTTTGCTGTGCATACGAAATTGTTTTACATGGACCAATCAGCCAAACTTTACGATAACTTATTTGATTGCGGATTTAAGCACTGTTTTGAATCTTGACTTAAAACATTGCATAAGATAGATCTTCCATCAATTTGATCAAATATTTGAAAGGTAATATTTGAAAAAGTCGACACTGTCTATTGATCTAAATTTAATTAGATAAAATGGCCGCCGTTATCAGTGGCGTAGTGATGGGGGAGGGAAGGGGGGCATCATGCCCCGGGCGCTACTCACAAAGGGGCGCCAAGTGGTATACTTTACTATAATATTGTATGGTTTTCGAATAGGGGGGGCGCTAACAGGTATTGGGGGGCGCTAAAAAGGTATTGTGCCCCGGGTACGAGTTAAGCTCGCTACGCCACTGGCCGTTATGAAATGGATTAAAGGGTTTAATTAATCTCATTACAAGATATGATTTATTATTTCTCCCAACTGAAATTTTAGCTGGCACCAAGCGTCTAGCCCGCAAATTAAATCTGAAGACTTCAAGGGAGCTAACTCACAGTCGATGTTTGTTTAAACCGGAGAGTTATCATCCCATTAATTCAGTCCCAGCTAAGGTTTACAAACTTGGTGTTTGGACAAACATGAAACTTGTTATAAGGAACCACGTCTTGAGCTGAATCTCTGTAATCATTGAGAGATAGACACGTGGCTGATACAGCTTCATATGTCCTAGTTCATCACTTCTTGCTTTCATATCTCGTAGTTGATTCATATAACGTGGCTGATAACTCCTTGCTTTTATATGTCAAAGTTGATTTACTATCTAAATTTCATATGTCGCAGTTGATATAACACCTTGCCTTTATATGTCAACGTTGATTTACTATCTAAATTTCATATGTCGCAGTTGATATAACACCTTAAATTCATATGTTCCGTAGTTGATATAACACCTTAATTTTATATGTCGCAGTTGATATAACACCTAATTTCATATGTCGCAGCTTATATAACACCTTAATTTCATATGACGCAGTTGATATGACACCTTAATTTCATATGTCCTGTAGTTGATATAACACCTTAATTTCATATGTTCCGTAGTTGATATAACACCTTAATTCAAATGTCGTAGTTGATATAACACCTTAATTTCATATGTCCCGTAGTTAATATAACACCTTAATTCAAATGTCGTAGTTGATATGACACCTTAATTTCATATGTCGCAGTTGATATAACACCTTAGTTTCATCTGTCGTAGTTCATATAACACCTTAATTTCATATGTCCCGTAGTTGGTATAACACATTAAATTCATGTCATAGTTGATATAATACATTACTTTCATATGTCATAGTTGATATATTACATTACTTTCATATGTCGTAGTTGATATATTACATTACTTTCATATGTCGTAGTTGATATATTACATTACTTTCATATGTCGCAGTTGATATATTACATTACTTTCATAAGTCGTAGTTGATATAATACATTACTTTCATATGTCATAGTTGATATAATACATTACTTTCATATGTCGTAGTTGATATATTACATTACTTTCATATGTCGTAGTTGATATATTACATTAATTTCATATGTCGTAGTTGATAACGTTTACAATATACGTCGACAGTATTTACTGGTTTCTATAAAATTACGGTCAGCGACATTGGAACAGTTCACCTGAAATAAGTATTGGGAGCAAAGTTAGAACAACTGACTTGGTTAGTGGAGGGACACAACTGACTTGGTTAGTGGAGGAACACAACTGACTTTGTTAGAGTAGGAACACAACTAACTTGGTTAGCGGGGGGACACAACCAACTTGGTAAGTGGAGGGACACAACTGACTTGGTTAGTGGATCGACACAACTGACTTGGTTAGTGAAGGAACACAACTGACTTGGTTATTGGAGGAACACAACTGACTTGGTTAGCGGAGGAACACAACTGACTTGGTAAATGTATATTTAAACAAACCACCACCTCACCCCTTCCTTTCCCTTCTCATTCCCTTTATTCGTTTCTTATCAAGAAATCCATTCGCAAAAACTAGCAGTACTGAAACTCTAGCATCCGGTAGGCTTACTTGTGTTTGACAACTGTCCGCGGCAGGAAAAAGTAATTATAGTTGAGGAATATGTTCACTCATACATTAGTGAACGTAAATGGTGACCGTGTTTTTTTTTTTAAAAATGGAATGAGTTTTCTCATACTTTGTTTCACTCATTTCCTTCTTTTGCTGATCATCTTTTTTTAATGTGGCAGAACAATTCCGATTAAGATTTTTTTTGAAAAGGACACCTCCAAGTAACATGATTCTGGAAAGGTACGCTGGCAACAGAAGGGGAAGACCTGATGGACCCGTAAATTAAAGTGACTTCACTCGCATTCCTATAAAAACTGGATCCTCTTACATCATATCAAGAAATTTCCACAATACATCATCATGGCATACCCAAATGGCTCAGCCAAGCATTTCCCAAACTGTATCTGGTATGAAAATGCTCTTAAACAATCGCTGCGCATACGCATGTTGATGTTCAGTTCTGGAGAACGCAGCCCCTTCTGGAGAACATAGCACCTTCTTGAGAACACAGCTCCTTCTGGAGAATGTAGCCACTTCTGGAGAACGCAGCCCTCCTCTGGAGAACGCAACACCTTCTGGAGAACGCAGCACCTTCTGAAGAACGCAGCCACTTCTGGAGAAACGTACGCGATTCTCCATATCGAAACATTTGCTGAATTCGACCCGACTTCCGCTTCCGTTGACATAATATCCTTTCAAGGCGGGGACATTTCGTAACTATTGGCAAATTACGCACACACAATTGTGTATAAATAAAACAAAATATATGAAGCTTTAATTAAGGTTACTGAGAATACAAAAGCAAAGAAACACCAAAATGTTTTTTTACTTTATGCCGTTTTGTCAAATCTCTTTGAATTGTTCTACCAAGTTTTCACAATCATGGCCCCCCGTATCACAATCACTTAATTTATTACGTACGAGCGAAAGAATTGGTCAACTGTGAATACTTTTTCCTTACGTCAAGGGACCCCATTGCGACTGTCCAACATGGCCGCCTTTTCACGAACACATAGCGGCTGGAAATATGCACCGTCGACAAACGCACGACACGTTCAAGTAGTCGGCGTTTCAGTTGTTACATTAATTAAACGCATACTGTATTTTGAGGACGTGGTATTCAAACAGCCAAATACGAGTGAGCAAAAGTATAACAAACTATTTTATAGTACCACCTTGTCCTTACTTTTGATTTCAAATTTGCTTCTATATTTCTGTACTGTGGTAAATAGACGAAACTTAAAGGTTTGATTATCGAAGCCAAAAGAATTTATTCTTGTTTTACTTCTAAAATTCAAGAAAAGTTTTATTTAAATGTTAATAATTTTTAATTTTCTTTAAATATAAAATATAAAATACATTATCCATTATTGAAAAGAAATCAAAATTTTCCTTGTTGTCGCCGCTGAGACCATAAAGGGCTGAGACGAACGCTCTATGTCGTTACCAGCCAACTGTTCGGTGGGCTTAATCTGCTTTGTGTGGTCTTCGAGAGATCTACAAGAAGAAGAAATCAATACACCACAAAAGGTGTCCGACTGTGGTGTCCGGCTGTGAAGTCCAGCAAAGTCTGAAAGGTTTGAAAGTAAATGCATCAACAAACGGCAGGGATGTTCACTCCTACATTAAGAAGGGCCGCCGCCCCCTCCCCTCCGGAGCGCGTTACCCGTGGCGTGGCAAGTCAACACAGCCAGTGTGATTGAGATACTGTGGGCCCCGTGTTTACACTACAGCGCCGCTCCGACCGCTCCCTTGCGTTTCCAAAGCGAAATTGCTTTATATTCCTCCCGGACACAATCATTGAAGGTCAAGGCCATCACTGACCGATGGGCAGTTTCCCCTTTATCCAGCCAGCTACACCCCAGGGCCGTAGGGGGGTACCTCTGGTTGTTTGTGGAAGCAAAGGGGAGAAAATGAAGGTCATGTAATCGACATGTCTAAAACATCGGTGATATGAACATATCTCACAGTTACACTATACAATAACTCATTTAAGAGATCCATTCCCTTCCAAAACGAGTGTTCAAAATGAAAAACGGGGAATAGAGCACCAGTCGCGGCTTATATAAAATCAATTCGTTTGGCATTATAATTAGACGTCCTCAGTTCGTATCGACGATTGAGATGACATCATGCCACACCTCACTGGTGTTTGACTATGACATCATGGCACACACCACTGGTGTTAGATAATGACATGGAAACGATTACATGTATCTTTTTGAGAGCGATCAATGGAGCTGGAGTTACCTGTCTAATGGGAAGATTGAGGTAGTAACGCCAAAGAGTAAGATTAAAGATTCAAGTAGTGACGCTATACAGTAACATTACAGATTAAAATAGTAACTAAGAGTTACTAAAAATCTTTGGTTTTATTCTGCCTGTTATTTGGTAACATTCCGTCAGCACGAGAAAGATGGGGCTATGTCAGTAGCTACACTGTCTGGATACATTTCAACAACTTTCCACTCCAGAGGCATAGGGCGGGGATGGGAAGGCGGCATGCCTCCCTGGGCGGCACTTCTTTTATTATATAGAGCATAGAGGAACAGCATTTTCGGCCAACTGAAGATTGGTTTACCCAATGTGACCCTTATTTCTACGCCACTACTCAACGCCCCTGACATTCACATAACCACCTTATGTGTACAGAATGTTAAAAGCATCTCATGTGTACGCCATGTGTTAAAATATTTATATAACACCCCCACCAGCCCTCTGTAAAATTATTGGTGCACCCTCAACGCAACAACAATTATTTTTTTGGTTGTATAATGTAACAACAGGGATTTACTATATTTATGTTATTCGTGAATTAGCTATCAAAGTATCAAAATATCAAAGTATCACCATTTTTAAAATCTATAAGTCCAGTGGCTAGTCTACGGGGGTGAAGGGGACGGCTGCCACGGGCTTGACGTTTCTGGGGTGTTTTTTTTTTTTTTTTTGGGGGGGGGGGGGGCGTAAAATTCGGTAATAATGTAATATTAAAAATAACACTAATAATAAAGTTTATTTGAAAATCACGCTTCATCCCCAAAGGCTCAAAGCGCGGTACAAAGTCAACCACATTAATGAAGAACAGAAAACAATATATGTTTTACCACATTGAAATACAAAACGCAACAATACAAAACTACATGCAACCATAAACAACACAAGCCAATATACATCTAGGAGATGTATTTTTAAGGAGAATATGAGGGAAATATTATGTCTAGATTCCCGATAACTGCGCTAAATGAGATTCATAAAAAAAAAAGTGCTTTTGTGGGTAGTATTTTCTTTTGTTTTTTTCTAAAAATAGTTGGTGAAAAAAAATCTTCTGTGTAAAAGCGCGTTGGTCATTAGATTATTAAAACAGTTCAAGGGTGTAAAAAATGTGCGGTTGCCAAACATGGATGGGGGGGGGGAAGGGGGGGAACTAATTGGGCTTCTTATAAAGTGCGTTACTTGCATATATGTTTTGAGAATATGTGTTTTTAAATAAAAAATTCATCTGTAAGTCTGTGGCTTTTAGCTGAAGCTGAGACAGTTTCTCTTTTACCGGTGCATACAAATTAATGAGCCTTGTTGCACATTATTTAAAACTTTGCAATACGACAGCAATGCTATACATAATAGGCGGAAATTGTTCCGTGGTTGGTGTGGGGGGGAAGGGGGGGGCTAATTTTGAAGTTCGTCTCAGGTGCCATTTTTTCAAGGTACGCCACTGCTGTAAGTTTACTTTTAACGGCACTGCCTCACTCAAATGTAGGCCAAGAAGTCAGTGGCTCTCAACCTTCCTAATGCCGCGACCCTTTAATACAGTTCGTCATGTTGTGGCGACCTCCAAGTACAAAATTATTTTCGTTGCTACTTCATAACTGGAGAGTATATGTGTTTTCCGATGGTCTTAGGCGAACCCTTTGAAAAGGTCTTCGACCCCCAAAGGGGTCGCGACCCACATTTTGAGAACCGTTGCGCTAAGTGATATTACCCGGTCGCTAGAGACTATCCAGATATATGTTCTCAAATCCTATCTGCACAAAAATCCTTGCGCTTCTGAAGTGACGTTTTTTAGGTCACCAATTTCAAGCGATTAAACTTATTGAATCCGCCAGGCCCTAACCGCCGTGACCTCCTCACATAAGGGATTCTCAAATAGCGGCAGGGTACTCAATATCTGTATGTCAGTGGAGTTACAAAATAACACACAATTATTGTACCGTGTAGTGTCCTTTTACTTTACAGAGCGGTGGTGACCAGAGCCGTCGCTTGATATTTTGAGACCCCCCAAGCCATTTTTAGGTTATGTGTCCCTGCATTCAAAGTACACAGTTTTAAACATTATTTCCACATCACGACTTTGGGCCTTTTAAATATCCGAGGCTCTATATATGGCCGAAGGGGGTCCAGGGCCCCTGTGACGACTCTGGTTTTCTTACGTTTCCTTTACTTATAAATACAACTTTTATTAAAGATCATTAATCACTATGGAGTATCTGATTTTAATTTCAAATAAACTATCGTTTATCGCTTATCGTTTATATGTTGAACTTGGTTAAAGAAAATTGTGTCCGTTTTGGGCACAAACCCGTGTGTTGTTTTTATATTGAGGGTGATTTCGTGTTTTTATCTTTAAAATATTTTAAAGCAACACAGTATCTAGACTATACGTTTAGAAATGAATTTATTTTAATTAATTTTTTTTTTAAATTGGGATATTTAGGTAAGCCTCTAATCCATTACATTCGCCGTGAAAGTTTAATGTCATAATGAATGACAGTCCCAAGCTAAAGTAGTGATATTTTTAAGGCTATTCAAATCTGATTTAATTTATTGGGGGGTGGGGGGGGAGAAAAAAAAAAGGGGGGGGGGTTATTGGCAGAAATTCCTAACTACTACAAATGTGAACAATGTAAATGGAATTATTTCACAACCAGCAAGACCATCATTGGTGCACAACACCAGCTCTTCCTAGAGTCAATGCACACCACCAGCTTTTCCTGGAGTCTAGCACAACACCAGCTCTCCCTGGAGTCTAGCACAACACCGCTCTCCCTGAAGTCTACAACACCAGCTCTCCATGGAGTCTAGCACAACACCAGCTCTCCCTGGAGTCTAGCACAACACCAGCTCTCCCTAGAGTTCAGAGCAGCGGTTCTCAACCCGTGGGTCGCCTAAGACCATCGGAAAACACATGTACCATACAGTAATTAAGTAGCAACGAAAACAAATAAGTTGTTGTGGGTAGCCACAACACGAGGAACTGTATTAAAGGGTCGTGGCATTAGGAAGGTTGAGAGCATTAGCTGAGCTTAGAGCAATGTTGGACGAAAATAGTTAATAATAAATAAACATATGTCAAATGTCGTAAGCATTTAGTTAAAAAAAACTATGAGGGTGAACTGTCATAAGTTGTCATAATCATTTTAATTCCATTTGAAAACATTGTAAAATTATACATTGGCTGTTTATCTATGTGTGTAGTTCTTTGAAATTCTCATCGTCGTGCAGGAATGGAGCTTTACAAAGAGATGACTTACAAGGGCATCCATAAATAAAAATAGCAGCAGTGGCAGTTGAAACAATAACAAAACAGAAGGTAAAGTCGACCAACATTTTAAGAACCCCTTACGAGCATCTAGAAGGTCAAGGCCGAGTGAAATGCCATAGAAACGCCAGAGGTTATCGACGTAGCTCTTTTGTATACTCGTCCAACGCGTCTTCGTGTTTGACGGGAATCTTGCGATATTTTACGGCTCTTGTAATAGGCAGGAAGTGGGTCACAGTGTATTTTTAGTAGCATGTCGATTGCTGTCACAAGGGCACATTCAGCTCGGCCTGGCTATGTGATGCTATATTTCACGAAGAAACTATAAAAAAAAAAAAAACCAATCTAAAATTGACATTCCTTTGACTACGAGTTTTAAAGCACTGAAGAGTAGAAAATAATTTAAAATTGCTTAAAAAGTAACACGCAAAGAAAGCATGTGCAGAAGTATAAATGAGCGCTCTGTGTAGCTAAAAAAGGATTCGATTTGAGTATTCGAAGAATATTAAATATGTTTTGTTTTTGTTATTTAAATTAATATTTGAAAAATATTTTCTACACAGAGCTTCTTTGCATATACATTTTAAGAAATCTTAAATACTTTTCTATTTATACTGCCTTTAAACTAATATTCCAAAATGAAAGTATTTTTTTAATGTTTATATATATATATATATATATATATATATATATATATATATATATATATATATATATATATATATATATGTGTGTGTGTGTGTGTGCGTGTGTGTGTGGTATTTTTTATTATTAACATTTTAATCGGTAGAGTTTAAAAAAAAGAGGATTTAAAAAAAAGAAGAAAACCTTATAGAATCCTGTTTGCAGTGACGTCACTCTTAACCTGGCATTAAAAGTAAAAAAGTAGAATTAGCGACTTCAGTTTTTTAAATCCCTGGTCGCGTGCAGTCCTTTAAGTCGAACTGCCCAAAACGTCCTGCCCAAAAACCCTTCCCCAAAACCCTTTTCCCCACCCCACCTGGATGTCATACACTTAGGATCGATGATTATGGTAAGCGAAGGGGTGGGCGGCTGCTGTTGTAATCATGTACTTCTCCCGTCACTCACCACACCCAACCCACACCTCTCTCGCTCAACCCAGCATACCGGAGCCGTGACTCTAAGTCATCAACTCAGATGCGACCTTGCAGGACAGCACAAGGAAGACAGTCGACCAAACGAAAGGATCAAGTGTGAATACACAAACTTATGCAACAAGCTGACAAACCTCCTGGATTTTGGAGAAGAAAGAAAGCCTTTAAAAAATTTTTTTTTTTTTAAATATAAAAGAATTTTGTGTAAAATAATGATCCAGCGTCGTGACAAAGCGTCGGATTGACATTTTGTGTGTGTGGGGGGGGAGTGTGGGGGGGAATAAACGTTTTTAAAAATCTACAAGCTTATTTTATGTTTTATTTTAAAGAGGTGGGAATACGCAAAATTGCTAGTCAGTCTTCAATGATGCCACCGGAGAAAAGTAATCTGGATATCCAGACAGTTTTAACACTTGGAAAACAAGACTCTGTGCTTAGTTGTTTTGCAGATACGCAGATGGCTTTGCCTTGTTCAACGGCACTAAATATGTTGTATGAAAGGAAATTTTGAATGATTAATGATTAAACTTTACAATGAAGAAAAAAAGAATGGAAAAGTGTTTATCAACAAGCACACACGTTTGATATGTGCGATGTTTTTTTAAATAAACAACGAGCATCGTCACGTGTAGATCCAAATGTCGCATGTGTATTTCTGTGTATCCCTGTGTAGCCAGCTGTGATAAAATAGGACGTAAGTGCTAATAATATCCCAAGGCAGTCACCTTCTTAGGTCTGGTTAAATGGCTACTTTAATTAAATCGGGGCAGTCACCTTAGATCTTGTTAATTGGCTACTTTCAATACCTCGGGGCAGTCACCTTCTTAGATCTGGTTAGTTGGCTACTTTCATTACCTCAGGGAAGTCACCTTCTTAGGTCTGTTTAGTGGCTACATTCATTCAAAGAAAGTATATGCAGAAGTGTAGATGAGCGAAAATGTAGTACTTTCATTTGTTCAGAGAAAATTCTAAGCACTTTCTCCCCCCCCCCCCCATTCCATGCTTTAAAAAAAGTGGTTACATTTTTTAAAAAAATATTTGCAGACAGTCACCATGAAGTGCACGCATGCCAAAGTTAGGGAACCCTTGTTCCACGCCTAATCAGAACAGTCACCGTGAAGTGCACGCATGCCAAAGTTTGGGAACCCTTGTTCCACGCCTAGTCATAACAGTCACCGTGAAGTGCATGCATGTTAAATTTGGGAACCCTTGTTCCACGCCTAGTCAGAACAGTCACCAAAAATCTCGCGGAGTACAATAGCCTACGCGTGTTTTAACAGAAAAAAAAACTGGCTGGTTGGGTGTAGGGTGTAAGTAAAGCTCATATATCATCGGGTCTTAAGGACCTTTCAGTTCAAACTCATACAAGCAAATCAACTGATAGACGGCCAGAGAGCTGGTTTACAACGTTGCGATCCCGTTATTTATGTCCTACAAAATTCGGTATTGAAAAGTTGATTCCAGAGTTTGAGGTTAGGGATAATGGGGGCTGTAGGTGGACTTAAGGAGGGGGATTGAACGAGGTCAAGGCCGGGGGGGGGGTATTGCTACTGAAAGTCCATGAGTGTTAGTCTAGTGCGTGATGGTATTACAAAGATGGGCTATTAGGAAATCGTCTAATAGACTGGTTTTAAAATATTTGGTTCTGTGACGTCAGTACAGTTTGTATTATTACGTCAAAGACTTGAAAAGTTACAGCTTTTGTATTAAATTTTAGTTTTTGAATTTTGGTTAAATAATTATTTTTATGTAAGTAAATCTATAACCCGACTTGTAAGGACAACTCTAGATTACTGTCATCTACAGACTGATTTAATAGCGACATCTTTAGACTGTTATGTAAGGACATCTTTAGTTATGTAAGGACATCTTTAGACTGTTATGTAAGGACATCTTTAGACTGTTATGTAAGGACATCTTTAGTTATGTAAGGACATCTTTAGACTGTTATGTAAGGACATCTTTAGACTGTTATGTAAGGACATCTTTAGACTGTTATGTAAGGACATCTTTAGACTGTTATGTAAGGACATCTTTAGTTATGTAAGGACATCTTTAGACTGTTATGTAAGGACATCTTTAGTTATGTAAGGACATCTTTAGACTGTTATGTAAGGACATCTTTAGACTGTTATGTAAGGACATCTTTAGACTGTTATGTAAGAACATCTTTAGTTATGTAAGGACATCTTTAGACTGTTATGTAAGGACATCTTTAGACTGTTATGTAAGAACATCTTTAGTTATGTAAGGACATCTTTAGACTGTTATGTAAGGACATCTTTAGACTGTTATGTAAGGACATCTTAAGACTGTTATGTAAGGACATCTTTAGACTGTTATGTAAGAACATCCTTAGACTGTTTTGTAAGGACATCTTTAGACTGTTATGTAAGAACATCTTTAGACTGTTTTGTAAGGACATCTTTAGACTGTGTAACAAATACCTACTTCAACTGTAAGGCTATTCACCAAGTATCATGGAGGCATCCCCGCTCCCAACACTGGCACCAGATAGATCTCATAATTACAAGACGCACACAACTGGCTAGTGTCCTCCTCACTCGCAGCTACCATAGCGCAGACTGCGACACAGATCATTCCTTAGTGGCTAGCAAGATAAGGTTACTGCCAAAGAAACTGTATCACACCAAAAACAAGGGCAAACCTCGCATAAGCACATACTCCACCAATAACCCAGAGAGAACGGAAGAATATAACCATAGATTACAAGAAGCTCTTGAACAAATGCCACCAATAGACACTGTTGAGTCCCAATGGTCACATCTGCGGGACACTATCTATAACTCGGCTATCACGGCATTTGGCAAGAGAGAACGCAAAAGTGCAGATTGGTTCGAGGCTCACTGGCAGGAAATGAAGCATGTCACTGATGCTAAAAGAAAGGCTCTCTTGGCTTATAAAGACACGCCTTGCCCAGCCACTCTACAAACTTTTAAAAGTGCCAAGAAAAACACCCAGCAGGCAGCTCGCCACTACGCTAACACATATTGGCTCAATCTAAGCTCCAGCATACAGTCAGCTGCTGATAGAGGAGATGCAAAGGCTATGTACGAGAATATAAAACAAGCAACAGGGCCTCTGACCTCCAAGACTGTGCCCTTAATGTCAAAAACAGGGGAACTTATTACTGATCGGGATAAACAACTCAAACGGTGGATTGAGCACTACTTGGAACTATACGCAACAATGAACCATGTCTCAACCGCTGCTCTGGACGATATCCCAGACCTGCCGGTCATGGATGAGCTTGACACCCTACCCACCCTAGAAGAGGTACGTAGAGCCATCGATTGTCTCGCCTGTGGGAAAGCCCCTGGCAATGATGGAATTCCACCAGAGGTTCTCAAATGTGGAAAGGAAGTTCTATTACGGCCCTTGCACGATCTCCTTACCATGTGCTGGGAACAGGGACAGCTACCACAAGAGTTGAAAGATGCAAACATTGTTACATTGTACAAGAACAAAGGAGACAAGAGTGACTGCAACAACTATCGTGGAATCTTCCTTCTTAGCATAGTTGGAAAGGCCTTCGCCCGAGTTGCATTAACACGCTTGCAGACCCTAGCAGCGCGTGTACTCCCAGAATCGCAATGTGGCTTTCGAGCCGGTAGGTCAACCATGGACATGATCTTCTCTCTGCGCCAGTTGCAGGAGAAATGCAGGGAACAACATATGCCTCTATACATAGCGTTTGTCGACCTCACTAAAGCTTTTGATCTTGTCAGCAGAAGCGGCCTCTTCCAGATCCTAAAAAAAAATAGGCTGCCCTGCACGTCTGCTTAACATCATCGAGCAGTTCCACTATAACATGCAGGGCACAGTATGCTATGACGGTGCCACCTCAGAAGCTTTTCCAGTAAGTAGTGGAGTAAAGCAAGGCTGCGTGCTAGCTCCTACTTTATTTGCAATCTTCTTCTCCATCTTACTCCAGTATGCCTTCAAGAACAACAGCGAGGGGATATACATCCACACTAGAGCAGACGGGAGATTGTTCAACATTGCGCGCCTTAGAGCTAAGACCAAAATAAGAAAGGTCATGCTACGTGAGCTCTTATTTGCAGATGACGCCGCTTTAGTATCTCACTCAGCAGACGGCCTGCAGAGCCTTGTATCCAGTTTATCCGCTGCCTGCAAAGAGTTTGGCATGATCATCAGCTTAAAGAAAACCAACATTATGGCTCAGGACGCTGAATCTCCTCCCACTATCTCCATCGACGACTGCAACTTGGATGCTGTTGACAGATTCACATATCTGGGGTCGACCATTTCGAGCATCCTCTCAATGGAGGATGAGATAAATGGTAGGATAGGGAGGGCCGCAACTGTCATGACGAGATTGAAGAAAAGAGTCTGGTCCAATGCCAAGCTCACAACAAGAACTAAGCTGCAGGTATACCAGGCCTGCGTACTGAGCACACTCCTCTATGGCTGCGAGTCTTGGACCACATACAACAGGCACGAAAAAAGGCTCAATGGCTTCCACCTCAGATGCCTGCGCCGCATCCTTGACATCAAATGGCAGGAAAAAGTCCCCAACACGGATGTCCTGTCTCAAACAAATATGTGCAGCGTCCCAGCCATTTTAATCCAAAGACGCCTCCGCTGGCTTGGGCACGTCAAGCGAATGCAACCTGGTCGCATACCTAAGGACGTGCTGTACAGCGAGCTGGCGATAGGGAAAAGGTCAGTTGGACGGCCTCGTCTCAGATACATAGACATTTGCAAAAGAGATATGAAGGCGGCTAACATCAACATCTCAAATTGGGAGGGCTTGGCGGAGGATCGATCCACATGGCGGGGCATCGTGAAGAAAGGATCACTACGTGCCGAGGAGGTCTACAGGGCGGAAGCAGCTGTGAAGAGAGCGCGGAGAAAGGCAAGAAAACACTACTCCACTGCATTCGTGTGCGGGACATGCACAAGAGACTGCCATTCAAGGATCGGTCTCATTAGCCACACGAAGAGCTGCAACCAGACAAGATAATCTATCGTCTCTCGTAGACGGAAAGATGCCATACATACATAGACTGTTATGTAAGAACATCCTTAGACTGTTTTGTAAGGACATCTTTAGACTGTTATGTAAGAACATCCTTAGACTGTTTTGTAAGGACATCTTTAGACTGTTATGTAAGAACATCTTTAGACTGTTATGTAAGGACATCTTTAGACTGTTTTGTAAGGACATCTTTAGTTATGTAAGGACATCTTTAGACTGTTATGTAAGGACATCTTTAGACTGTTATGTAAGAACAGCCTTAGACTGTTTTGTAAGGACATCTTTAGACTGTTATGTAAGAACATCTTTAGACTGTTATGTAAGTACATCTTTAGACTGTTATGTAAGAACAGCCTTATACTGTTTTGTAAGGACATCTTTATACTGTTATGTAAGGACATCTTTATACTGTTATGTAAGAACATTTTTAGACTGTTATGTAAGGACATCTTTAAACTGTTATGTAAGGAAATCTTTAGACTGTTATGTAAGGACATCTTTAGACTGTTATGTAAGGACATCTTTAGACTGTTATGTAACGACATCTTTAGACTTTTATGTAAGGACATCTTTAGACTGTTATGTAAGGACATCTTTAGACTGTTTGTAAGAACAGCCTTAGACTGTTTTGTAAGGGCATCTTTAGACTGTTATGTAAGAACATCTTTAGACTGTTATGTAAGGACATCTTTAGACTGTTTTGTAAGGACATCTTTAGATTGTTATGTAAGGACATCTTTAGACTGTCATGTAAGGACATCTTTAGACTGCTTTTAAGGATATGTTATGGACCACAGTTTAACCCCTTGCACTACTATTTTAGACCTATCTGTTTACCTCCCCCCCCCCGGTCATCGAAAGTCACCCCGCCATTTCCACCTTTTCGTTTCGATGGTTCCCTTATCTCTTTGACCCAGACCATAGAAACCAAATATTTGATTTTTAAAAAGGAAAAAAAAACGTATTTACAGAAATATTCTAGACCTGGTTTGAGTACCTGTACCACAAGCTCTGTACCGGTAGCCTTAAGACATACACCCCACCGCCCTCAAGCTGTACTGCTACCCGTAAGTTTAAGCTGCATACGCCCACAATTAAGCTCTGTAAGCTCCACACACCCACCCTTAAGCTCTACTCTCCAACCATTTAGCTTTAGGTCTCACCGTTTAAGACTCGAGGCATTGAAACACTAGAATCGGGTGCAAAGAGGTTACTGCATGCAGACAAAAAAGGCCAGTGGCTAACGTCTCTATAAGTTTTTTTAATAGCATAACGACTGCCCCCATGGCCATAGCTGCAATTGATAATAGAGAACATATATGTTCAGTGTGGCTCTAACGGTGCCGTACTCTGTCAGGGCTTTATGCCAGCGGCAGACGCGTCTATTCACCTGGTTTTAAGGAACTGGTCAAAGCAAACACCAGTTAGTTTTATGAGTGCAATTTTTTAGACCGTTCAAAGTTTCTGCTCGTCTTTTCTTTTTCTTGTCAAGAACACAGTTTATATGAATCACGTAGATGGCGTAACTCTACCACACTGGCTCCACGGGGATAAAAATTGGCCTAAAGGGCGTAAGGTTTGGGGCTCATTCTTTATTGGCGCCCATTAAATATACTTAAGAGTGATTTTCTTTTTACGTCCTTTCAATTTTTTTTTTTTTTTAAATTTGTGTCATCCAAATTTTTAATATTCTTGAATGTGTTTCTTTTTACTTTGGTTTTCCCCCGGGGGGGGGGGGGGGTGTGAGGGTAAGGGGGGAGTGAGTGTGGTGGAAAAAATGTTTGATTTGCTCAATAAAAGAAAGGATAACTGGCTTGTGTGCAGTGTTAGAAATGAGCTGCATGGCCTGAAAATGGATTTAACACAGCAGCGAAACAATGTTTTACCGTAATATATTTGAGATCAATGACACAAATCAAACTGCGTCGTTTCACCAGCTAGTCATCCAAGAACGTTTCTTCTTCCTAATGTACATATCACGTGACATTTGGTTGGCACGTGATCTTGAAAAAACGTGACATTTGGTTTACACCTCGATGAGACAACTTGGTTGGTGTTTTACTTGATAACTCTTTCATTCATATCTTCATGACATTCCTCTTTACTAGTAAAATACGAATGATGTATTTTCTTGTGAAGATATACACGTTTGAAACTAGATTTATTCATGGATGCTTTATTTATTTTTTTAGAATTGACCATGATGTCATTCTCTTTCAGCCTAGTACAGAAAACTCTGTTGACAGATCTTACGTATAATTCACGATGTGTGAACTTTGCAATGGTTCGTACGGTCATACATCTTATGCACAAGGGTTTATGAATGTAACATTTCGTAACAGAGTGTCTAGAGGTCAGACTTTGAGATCCACTGGAACGTCGATCTGCCCAGGTGGTTGTATCCTGAATCCTAAAAGTCAGCGTGAGGATTACGAATGTAATGATATCATAGTGACGCCCCCCACGCCCCTACCCCCTGATGCCTCTGTCCATGAGCTCATATCAGTGCCAGGCTAATGACAGTCACGGTTGCCCGAGTACATGATGTTACACTTAAGTTACGTCACCCTGATCAAAGGTGGAGATGTTATTAGTTCGCTCGCTGTATCAATGTGGCGGTGACGCCGCGGTAACTAAGGGGAGAAGCCAGGGGCGGAACTTAAGATTTGTGCATGGGGGGCTTTTTCAATATTTATCTGTCGATTTAGATGTGGATGTATTTGAACGTGCTGTGAAAGCAATTAATATAAACACAAAGACATGGTTGTGTGTGTAGCCTCGGTAATAGACAGTTGGAGCGAAATAATTTGAATGTTTATTAAGGAAATGATGATTTAAAGAGTCTTGGATATCATGATTTTTTAAAAAGAAATATTTATTTATTATATTTATTTATTTTATTTATGTTTATGGTTAATGGGTATACGAGTTATTTTATTGCTAGGAAAATTTTAAATGTGAATGTTGAGCCCCCCCCCCCAACCCCAAAATAGGTCGGGGGTGGGGGTGGGCTGAAACCATCGCGTGGGCCAAAACTCGATCCGCCCATGAATTCAGTCCTACTTGTAATCTTTTCCACAGATGACCGCAAGCCTCACCCTGCTGGGTGCCGGGGTTGTAAAACACGGAGTCCAGCTGAGAAATGACCACATCAAAGATGGTGACGCCCCATGGGAAAGGTTCCAATGACTTTTGACGGGCCGATCCTATCTGACTGTGGGTCTCAGCAGTCGGCTAATGATCGCATCCACATTGAAACAAATGGACCTCGTCAGTGTGTTCGTCCATTCATGGATAATGATGTCCAAAATAAAAGTTTGTTATCCATCAATCCACGACCTAATATGAGGATTTTAAACTAAATACAATTATAAATACTTGCATTCTATTACTATATCTATTATTGCATCTATTTACTGTATCTATTACTGTATTTATTACTGTATCTATTACTGCATCTATTACTGTATATATTACTTCATCTATTACTGCATCTATTACTTCATCTATTACTGCATCTATTACTGTATCTATTACTGCATCTATTACTGCATCTATTACTTCATCTATTACTGCATCTATTACTTCATCTATTACTGCATCTATTACTGCATCTGTAACTGCCACAACAACAACAAACAAAAACTGGTTAAGTTATTACTTCTACTACCATACTACTTCTTCCACTGCTACGGCAACAAAAACAACTATACGAACTACAACAACAACTACAACAACAACTACAACAACAACTTCTTCTACCGTTATCATTATTATTACTAACGAATCCGATAATGGAGATGGGAAACGAGCAAATAATATTATCCCAGATCCCCAAGATTAGGGCTACTTTCTGTCTTAGCCAAATATTAGAAGTAAGAAGTTAAATTAAAAGTGACATTAATTACTGAATCAAAATGACATATAACGGTCGTGTGTAAATAGTTTCATCAAATCTCTAAAGCCAGGAGACGATGTTGTTTTTTAAAACTTGTAACTTTCAATTTATTGTTATTTTACACATCGAAAAGATTTCATGAGCAAATGAGCTTCTTACTGAATAATTTCTCTTCATGGCCACGTTCATGAACTTTCCCAACAAACCAATAAAATGTGTCTTACAATTAACTTACACTCTGTATTCTGTATTTTCAACATTGCAAGTCACAGACTTAAGGTGAGTTAGGCGTTTAGAGAAGAAGTATGTCAAATTCCTTTCTGTGGTGTGTCTCTACATAGCACTGTGACAAATCTATTGCATTTACTTACTCTTGTGACAAATCTATTGTATTTACTTATCCTTGTGACAAATCTATTGTATTTGCTTACCCTTGTGACAAATCTATTGCATTTACTTACCCTTGTGACAAATCTATTGCATTTACTTACCCTTGTGACAAATCTATCACATTCACCTTCTGTGTCAAATATCTCACAGTCATCAAATGAGATGGGGACTTTAAAGATCACCACCCGACCATTCATAAGGTGAAATGCGATTTTTCTCAAAGTATTTAACAGTTGAGTCGGGGAAAATATTCGAAAACACATGTCGGTTGTATCGATACCGATGATTATTTAAATTGATCTATTTTACCGAGGATTCATTGAACAGAACGTGTAGAAACGGAATGTCGCTTATAAATGCTCTGTTTTGTCTATGTTGTGTCATCAGGGAGTTGGAAGGAGGATGCCAAGGGGGCGTTCCACCCCAGGTGGCACTTTTTTCTTTATATTGGGGATGGGGCTGCATTAGTGGCCAACTGCAGAGGATTGTCCTGAAAGGGGGCGAGAAAAATCCTCGGTCTCCCAGCTACCCCTTAATGTGCCATGGAAGTTAGATTTAGATCTAAATTTAAAAAAAAATCATTTTCAAGCTATCCGAACTTCTCAATATATCCAGTTAAGATCGAAACATATTATGCTAATAATATTCACTTTGGGAATCGTGAACTACGCGTTATTAAAGGATTGTTTTCAATCGTAAACTCCAATCAAAGCTCAAACCACAAATCTCCGACACCGTGCCTTGAAATCCTCTGCCATGATGTCATCTAGCACCAGCCCCATGATGTCATCTAACATCAATCCCAAGGAATCCTTTGTGTCGCGACTCCACCAATTGTTTCCGGAACACGGACGGGCAGACCTCTCGTGGCTTTTACATCATCCATTGTGTCGTTCCCGATACAACACACGCACTAAACGACAAACCTCGGACTATAATGGATCGCCTTCTTCCAAAGGATTAGGATCTCTTAGTCGGCCAACAATCGGCGAAAACAAAATATCCGTCCTCGAATAAAGGGGCTCTCTAGACGCGGAAGCAGAAATCAAATTTGCCAACAAAGTGACGGCGCGTGTCCCCCACGTGCGAGCTTTGATTGGACAACAAGAAACCGCCCGCTAACTTGTTGGTTTCGACAGGGGACACGGCCAATATTTGCCCCCCTGGTCACTCCATTAATTCGAGGAATGTCTTTCATTTCCGCCCTCCAAGTCAAATGAGTTGAGGAATATGTCGTCACGGCCGCCTTTGAAATGACAAACTGGCAAGTTACCAACAAGTGGTCAAGTTTTCGTGATTCTAAGATGAAAAAAGCCCACAAGTTTTAGATGTCTCAGGTGTCAGGCGCACCAATGAGTCAAATAGCGGTAAAATACACACTTTGAAAACTAATGTAATTGCAACATATTTTAACCTTGCAATTAAATACAGGTATAAAGCATGCTAAATGTGTTAAATAAAGCAATTTTTATAGACATTTAGGATTGTTTTAAAAATTGAATGTAACAAATGTTTCATTTAAGCAAAGCGAATCTACTTTTATAAGATAGATCCTACCACCGAGAGGCGTATCTATTACCCAAGTCCTAAGGACCCATCTAAGACCTTAAATTCCGCGTCTCTCAATCACGAGAAACCAATTTGTTTATAATTAATATTAGTAACAAAAACTCCAATCACTTACAAAGACATAAATTATTTGTTCTTATAAGTCAAATGTAATTTTAAGAAGTAAAAATTCTTCATCCAGCTTGTCGATTACTCTCGACTCCCCAAGCAAGTGGCGCCCACGACATGTTCCGTGTCTTGCCATACTTTCACAGCTTTCACCACACATTCCACTCACCTTCTATGCATAGCATCCACATTGTTGGTGGCGGTTTTCTCTGTTTTTAATTAGTGTACATTTTTTGTTTTAAAATTAGTGTAGCTGTTAGAGAAGGAGCAGAAAGAGAGGGATGGGGATGACAGAGAGAAAGAAAGGAGAAACCCAAAGATAAAATGCAAGAGTGAAGGCGAAAGAGGACAGAACGAATGGGATGGTATGTTCATGTGGTTATCGAGAGATAGGAATTTTGAGTGTCAGTGAAGACATTAATTGAGAAGAAAAGAGAGAGAAAGAAAGAGAGGGAGAGAGACAGAGTGAGATAGAAAGAGAGCGCTAAATAACCACCATTTTTACAATTTGAGCAGCATGAATTCGTTTAAAGTCCCGTGTTTCTTGACAGGGAGACAAATATTTCATCCCTTGAAGGGAGTAAGAATTATCGGTGAAATTTTAAAACTAGGTAATGATTTGATTGGTTGAAAATGGAGTCATGGGCCATTCCAAAGTTTATCCCCCATATAGACAAACTTGCTTATTGTCATTTTTGTATCACGTTCTCCGAAGAGAGAGAGAATGAGACTTAGTTTTTAAACGAAGAATCAACATGTCAATTGCCAAACAATCGATGTGTCCTTAATTAGTAGTTGAAAAATTTACTTTACAAATTGTAATATAGTAACGGAATCCGATGTTTTCATCATTGCCCTTTGCTACGCTATTTTCGTTTTATCTATAGCAGTTTGTCTGTTAGACCACAACGTCACTAATTAAACAAACAAAAAAAAATTGTTAATTAATATATTCTTTAATACTTGATATCAGATTATTTCATTTTCCCAACACAATCAAGTAATGAAACTGTACGTTTGTAACATACTAATAAAAATGAACGTTTATAACCTACCAATGAAACTATACGTTTATAACCTACTAATGAAACTATACGTTTATAACCTACCAATGAAACTATACGTTTATAACCTACTAATAAAACTATACATTTATAACCTACTAATGAAACTATACGTTTATAACCTACTAATGAAAGTATACGTTTATAACCTACTAATGAAAGTATACGTTTATAACCTACTAATGAAAGTATACGTTTATAACCTACTAATGAAACTATACGTTTATAGCCTACTAATGAAAGTATACGTTTATAACTTACTAATGAAACTATAAGTTTATAACCTACTAATCAACCTATACGTTTATAACAAAAGTAATGAAATTGTCCACACCAAATTTAACTGCGAAAAACCACAGCAACTACATGTTATAAACAATATCAGGAGAGAGACTAACACCATTCATTGAGACTAACACCATTCATTGAGACTAACACCATTCATTGAGACTAACACCATTCATTGAGAGAAACTAACACCATTCATTGAGAGAAACTAACACCATTCATTGAGAGAGGCTAACACCATTCATTGAGAGAGGCTAACACCATTCATTGAGAGAAACTAACACCATTCATTGAGAGAAACTAACACCATTCATTGAGAGAAACTAACACCATTCATTGAGAGAAACTAACACCATTCATTGAGAGAAACTAACACCATTCATTGAGAGAAACTAACACCATTCATTGAGAGAAACTAACACCATTCATTGAGAGAAACTAACACCATTCATTGAGAGAAACTAACACCATTCATTCAGAGAAACTAACACCATTCATTGAGAGAAACTAACACCATTCATTGAGAGAAACTAACACCATTCATTGAGAGAAACTAACACCATTCATTGAGAGAAACTAACACCATTCATTGAGAGAAACTAACACCATTCATTGAGAGAAACTAACACCATTCATTGAGAGAAACTAACACCATTCATTGAGAGAAACTAACACCATTCATTGAGAGAAACTAACACCATTCATTGAGAGAAACTAACACCATTCATTAAGGGAGACTAACACCATTTCATTGAGAGAGACTAACACCATTCATTGAGAGAAACTAACACCATTCATTGAGAGAGATTAACACCTTTCATTGCGAGAAACTAACACCATTCATTGAGGGAGACTAACACCATTTCATTGAGAGAGACTAACACCATTCATTGAGAGATACTTACACCATTCATTGAGAGAGACTAACACCATTTCATTGAGAGAGACTAAAACCATTCATGAGAGAGACTACCACCCTCCATTGAGAGAGACTAACATCTTTCATTGATACTAACACCATTCACTGAGAGAGACTAACACCATTCACTGAGACTAACACCATTCACTGAGACTAACACCATTCATTGAGACTAACACCATTCACTGAGAGAGATTAACACCATTCATTGAGACTAACACCATTCACTGAGAGAGACTAACACCATTCATTGAGACTAACACCATTCACTGAGACTAACACCATTCACTGAGAGAGACTAACACCATTCACTGAGACTAACACCATTCACTGAGAGAGACTAACACCATTCATTGAGACTAAAACCATTCACTGAGACTAACACCATTCACTGAGAGAGACTAACACCATTCATTGAGAGAAACTAACACCATTCATTGAGAGAAACTAACACCATTCATTGAGAGAAACTAACACCATTCATTGAGAGAAACTAACACCATTCATTGAGAGAAACTAACACCATTCATTGAGAGAAACTAACACCATTCATTGAGAGAAACTAACACCATTCATTGAGAGAAACTAACACCATTCATTGAGAGAAACTAACACCATTCATTGAGAGAAACTAACACCATTCATTGAGAGAAACTAACACCATTCATTGAGGGAGACTAACACCATTTCATTGAGAGAGACTAACACCATTCATTGAGAGAAACTAACACCATTCATTGAGAGAGATTAACACCTTTCATTGCGAGAAACTAACACCATTCATTGAGGGAGACTAACACCATTTCATTGAGAGAGACTAACACCATTCATTGAGAGATACTTACACCATTCATTGAGAGAGACTAACACCATTTCATTGAGAGAGACTAAAACCATTCATGAGAGAGACTACCACCCTCCATTGAGAGAGACTAACACCTTTCATTGATACTAACACCATTCACTGAGAGAGACTAACACCATTCACTGAGACTAACACCATTCACTGAGATTAACACCATTCATTGAGACTAACACCATTCACTGAGAGAGATTAACACCATTCATTGAGACTAACACCATTCACTGAGAGAGACTAACACCATTCATTGAGACTAACACCATTCACTGAGACTAACACCATTCACTGAGAGAGACTAACACCATTCACTGAGACTAACACCATTCACTGAGAGAGACTAACACCATTCATTGAGACTAAAACCATTCACTGAGACTAACACCATTCACTGAGAGAGACTAACACCATTCATTGAGACTAACACCATTCACTGAGACTAACACCATTCATTGAGACTAACACCATTCACTGAGACTAACACCATTCATTGAGACTAACACCATTCACTGAGAGAGACTAACACCAATCATTGGGATTAACACCTTTCATTGAGAGAGACTAACACCATTTCATTGAGAGAGACTAACACCATTCATTGAGAGAGATTAACACCTTTCATTGCGAGAAACTAACACCATTCATTGAGGGAGACTAACACCATTCATTGAGAGAGACTAACACCATTCATGAGAGAGACTAACACCATTCACTGAGAGAGACTACCACCCTTCATTGAGAGAGACTAGCACCTTTCATTGATACTAACACCATTCATTGAGAGAGACTAGGACCATTCATTGACAGAGGCTAACACCATTCACTGAGAGAGATTAACACCATTCATTGAGACTAACACCATTCACTGAGAGAGACTAACACCATTCATTGAGACTAACACCATTCACTGAGAGAGACTACCACCCATCATTGAGAGAGACTAACACCATTCACAGAGACTAACACCATTCACTGAGACTAACACCATTCACTGAGACTAACACCATTCACTGAGACTAACACCATTCATTGAGAGAGACTAACACCATTTCATTGAGAGAGACTAACACCATTCATGAGAGAGACTAACACCATTCACTGAGAGAGACTACCACCCTTCATTGAGAGAGACTAACACCTTTCATTGATACTAACACCATTCATTGAAAGAGACTAACACCATTTATTGAGACTAACTCCATTCACTGAAAGAAACTACCACCCTTCATTGAGAGAGACTAACACCATTCACAGAGACTAACACCATTCACAGAGACTAACACCATTCACTGAGACTAACACCATTCACTGAGACTAACACCATTCATTGAGACTAACACCATTCACTGAGACTAACACCATTCACTGAGACTATCACCATTCACTGAGACTAACACCATTCACTGAGACTAACACCATTCATTGAGACTAACACCATTCATTGAGACTAACACCATTCATTGAGACTAACACCTTTCATTGAGGAATAGTTTAGAAGCTGAAAGTAAATTTGCGCCCGTTGAAAAGCTTAGCAAATCATTTCCTGTGTTCCTATATATAACCTACCAAAAATTAAACAACAAAATATTTGATTGTATCGGACAGCTGTCATTGTATATATATATATATATTATTGTTTATAAAGGCTTATATTTATACCTTGAAAAATTAACCCCTTTAAAGTAATTCCGGCTTCATAAAATGATTTTTATATTCCAAGGGCCATAACTGGGGAAAAACAGATTTTTTTTTTTTAACATCAATCTGTATAAACTGTGCTTTTGTCTAGTCAGCAATTCACAGTTCTCGATTATAATAAAATTTCATCAAGTTTCCGTAATGATGGTCGTCACTTTCTGATTAAAGACAACGGGATTAATTTTGGAATATGACAACAGCCAAATAATCCTCATCGCGTGTTGATTGTAAAAAAACAAACAAAGAAAGAAAGAAACAAACACACTGAGTCAATAACACCACAAACACTTTTTATAAAAGGCTGCACCTATTGGTACACGGGTACCAGAAATGAGAGGTTGGGATTGCATAAGAAACTACTGAAAAATGACATCCAAATGGCATTAGCCAAAATGGACCCGGACACAATGTCATTTGTGGTAGTTTATTTTAGTAAAACTGAAGAATTCAGATTTCAAACGTATAGTACATTCAATTATCTTTCATTTGATACCTCATTTGGTCTTACAAACCCAACAATACTATTTTAAATCGTTTTTTCCTGCCAACACGTTTGTTGTTTTGTTGCGTTCCTTTTTTCAATTTTTGCGACATCTAGCTAAGTTGTTATTGCAATCTTATTTAATACTGTTATATAGTTATTTATTTGCATACATGTAAAATTGTTATGTCGCTGATTATATGTAATACATATCTGTTGTTAATTACTTGTAATATTCTTCTGTGCTTTGAACCATTTCCATTAAAAACTCGCATTTTTTTTTCTTCTAAAAACAATTAATAGTGTATTAAATTTGGTTGCCACCTATCGACCACGTTTAGCTGCCATCAAGAGATGGGCATATTTTGTGTACAAAACATACGTTACAAACATTCATGAACATAATTTCCAATCAAACTAATGTTGATGGGTAATTAGTTCATGTTTAAAAAAAAATATTTATAAAAAAAAAAATTACCAGCTGATACTTTTCAAGTTCAGTAACAATGCGAAGATAAAGTGGATGATAAACATAACCACGCTGTGCATGAAACGTTTACGTCCGAGCATCCAGGGAGAGATGGATATGGATACGCCGTAATGACTAAGTTAAGCTGGACACCATGAGGGGGAAAAGGCCCAGCTTGATACTTCTGATGAATATTCAATTTTTTCGCTGATTAAGTCTGACCGCCATTAATGTGGTCAAAGTGATTACTCGATTCCTAGCAAAGGTTTCATTCGCGTGCCTGGAGGCCACCGCTTAGCCGGCCACTCGTAATTAGTATCGTCGGGGCGATCTAGATGGCCGGACACCAAATGTGACCTGTTAACAAAAGGTCAGTATGTGAAACCCGTTTAAGACCTAAAAATTTGACTTTGATATTATGTAAATGAGCACACGTCAAACTAAGTACTTTAAAGGTACGCTTTTAGATAAATAAACATCTGAATGATTGGTTAATGTTATTCTAAATATTTAACAACCGCTCACAACACTCTTCAGTGGGCCCCTTGTTGGCCAAACCCCTGACAACACTTTTCAGTTGGCCCCTTGTTGGCCAAGCCCCTGACAACACTTTTCAGTGGGCCCCTTGTTGGCCAAACCCATGACAACACTCTTCAGTGGGCCCCTTGTTGGCCAAACCCATGACTACACTTTCAGTTGGCCCCTTGTTGGCCAAACCTCTGACAACACTTTTCAGTTGGCCCCTTGTTGGCCAAACCCCTGACAACACTTTTCAGTTGGCCCCTTGTTGGCCAAACCCCTCAGTGTCGCGACCTGTAATTTCTAGAGCCCACTGTCCCACCCTAACGTTTTAATGACTCAACAAAAATTGAACATGGAATACTGTTCCTACTGCAGCTTGTCACTTCCACTTATCCCGTCTTTGAATCTAATGCCTATCTCATTCATCTTACACCGCTAACGACTTCCATATATTTCGCAGAAGAGTAAATGAGTCCCAACCTTTCACTTGAAAGGATTCAGTGATAAAACTTAACCATTTGGTAGCCAGATAGTAGAGATATATTATATTTGTCAGATATTGGAGAGATGTCAGATTTGTCAGATATTGGAGAGATGTCAGATTTTCAAGATATTGGAGAGATGTCAGATGTTCAAGATATTTGAGAGATGTCAGATTTGTAAGATATTGGAGAGATGTCAGATTTGTCAGATATTGGAGAGATGTCAGATTTGTCAGATATTGGAGAGATGTCAGATTTGTCAGATATTGGAGAGATGTCAGATTTGTCAGATATTGGAGAGATGTCAGATTTGCCAGATATTGGAGAGATGTCAGATTTGTCAGATATTGGAGAGATGTCAGATTTTCAAGATATTGGAGAGATGTCAGATTTGTCAGATATTGGAGAGATGTCAGATTTGTCAGATATTGGAGAGATGTCAGATTTGCCAGATATTGGAGAGATGTCAGATTTGTCAGATATTGGAGAGATGTCAGATTTTCAAGATATTGGAGAGATGTCAGATTTGTCAGATATTGGAGAGATGTCAGATTTTCAAGATATTGGAGAGATGTCAGATTTGTCAGATTTTGGAGAGATGTCAGATTTGTCAGATATTGGAGAGATGTCAGATTTGCCAGATATTGGAGAGATGTCAGATTTGTCAGATATTGGAGAGATGTCAGATTTTCAAGATATTGGAGAGATGTCAGATTTGCCAGATATTAGAGAGATGTCAGATTTGTCAGATATTGGAGAGATGTCAGATTTTCAAGATATTGGAGAGATGTCAGATTTGCCAGATATTGGAGAGATGTCAGATTTGTCAGATTTTGGAGAGATGTCAGATTTGTCAGATATTGGAGAGATGTCAGATTTGTCAGATATTGCAGAGATGTCAGATTTGTCAGATATTGGAGAGATGTCAGATTTGCCAGATATTGGAGAGATGTCAGATTTTCAAGATATTGGAGAGATGTCAGATTTGTCAGATATTGTAGAGATGTCAGATTTGCCAGATATTGGAGAGATGTCAGATTTGCCAGATATTGGAGAGATGTCAGATTTGCCAGATATTGGAGAGATGTCAGATTTGCCAGATATTGGAGAGATGTCAGATTTGCCAGATATTGGAGAGATGTCAGATTTGCCAGATATTGGAGAGATGTCAGATTTGTCAGATTTTGGAGAGATGTCAGATTTGCCAGATATTGGAGAGATGTCAGATTTTCAAGATATTGGAGAGATGTCAAATTTGCCAAATATTGGAGAGATGTCAGATTTGTCAGATATTGGAGAGATGTCAGATTTGCCAGATATTGGAGAGATGTCAGATTTGTCAGATATTGCAGAGATGTCAGATTTGCCAGATATTGGAGAGATGTCAGATTTGTCAGATATTGGAGAGATGTCAGATTTGTCAGATATTGGAGAGATGTCAGATTTGCCAGATATTGGAGAGATGTCAGATTTGTCAGATATTGGAGAGATGTCAGATTTGCCAGATATTGGAGAGATGTCAGATTTGTCAGAAATTGGAGATATGTCAGATTTGCCAGATATTGGAGAGATGTCAGATTTGTCAGATATTGGAGAGATGTCAGATTTGTCAGATATTGGAGAGATGTCAGATTTGCCAGATATTGGAGAGATGTCAGATTTTCAAGATATTGGAGAGATGTCAGATTTGTCAGATATTGTAGAGCTGTCAGATTTGCCAGATATTGGAGAGATGTCAGATTTGTCAGATATTGGAGAGATGTCAGATTTGCCAGATATTGGAGAGATGTCAGATTTGCCAGATATTGGAGAGCTGTCAGATTTGCCAGATATTGGAGAGATGTCAGATTTGCCAGATATTGGAGAGATGTCAGATTTGCCAGATATTGGAGAGATGTCAGATTTGCCAGATATTGGAGAGATGTCAGATTTGCCAGATATTGGAGAGATGTCAGATTTGCCAGATATTGGAGAGATGTCAGATTTGTCAGATATTGGAGATATGTCAGATTTGCCAGATATTGGAGAGATGTCAGATTTGTCGGATATTGGAGAGATGTCAGATTTGTCAGATATTGGAGAGATGTCAGATTTGCCAGATATTGGAGAGATGTCAGATTTTCAAGATATTGGAGAGATGTCAGATTTGCCAGATATTTGAGAGATGTCAGATTTGCCAGATATTGGAGAGATGTCAGATTTGCCAGATATTGGAGAGATGTCAGATTTGCCAGATATTGGAGAGATGTCAGATTTGCCAGATATTGGAGAGCTGTCAGATTTGCCAGATATTGGAGAGATGTCAGATTTGCCAGATATTGGAGAGATGTCAGATTTGCCAGATATTGGAGAGATGTCAGATTTGCCAGATATTGGAGAGATGTCAGATTTGCCAGATATTGGAGAGATGTCAGATTTGCCAGATATTGGAGAGATGTCAGATTTGTCAGATATTGGAGAGATGTCAGATTTGCCAGATATTGGAGAGATGTCAGATTTTCAAGATATTGGAGAGATGTCAGATTTGTCAGATATTGGAGAGATGTCAGATTTGCCAGATATTGGAGAGCTGTCAGATTTGCCAGATATTGGAGAGATGTCAGATTTGCCAGATATTGGAGAGATGTCAGATTTGCCAGATATTGGAGAGATGTCAGATTTGCCAGATATTGGAGAGATGTCAGATTTGCCAGATATTGGAGAGATGTCAGATTTGCCAGATATTGGAGAGATGTCAGATTTGCCAGATATTGGAGAGATGTCAGATTTGCCAGATATTGGAGAGATGTCAGATTTGCCAGATATTGGAGAGATGTCAGATTTGCCAGATATTGGAGAGATGTCAGATTTGCGGGATAGTGGAGATATGTCAGATTTGATTATCAAATATTGGAGAGATATAAGATTTGACAGATAGTGGACAGATATCAGATTTGCCAGTTATTGAACAGATATCAGATTTGCCAGATATTGGACAGATATCAGATCTGTCATTTATTGGACAGATATCAGATTTCAGAATGACATTCAAAACAAAAATCAAACGGGTTCTGAAAAAAATGTGAGATATATAGATTATAATCTAATATGCAAGGGTAGCCATTTATTAGATTATTTCTAAGATTACATCTATCTTTATATGTTTTATATAATCCATGCTATTTTCTCGAGCTTAAAAAGAGAATAATCAAAGCAAATGTCCTCTTTTAAGTTTAAATATCAGGAAGTAGCTACATCTACGAACTCAGCAAAGCTTACTTAGTCCCAAATACGTGATTTAGGAATAAAAAGGTTTTACTGGTCCCTAAAGTCAGATAGTTTGAGAATAACATTCCATGACCACCACTACACATTAACAAGCCATGACTACTACTGCATGCATGTTAATATGTTAATTAACCAATGAATAATTATGGCCAACGCTTTATGTGGATTTGCTTTAAAGTTGACTTTGGTTTAAAAGAAAGAATAAAATTAGATCATAATTCTCGAATCTGGGGTTCCATAAGACGTAAGACATAAGACGTAAGACATAAGACAAAAGACGTTAGACATAAGACGTAAGACATAAGACGTAAGACATAAGTCGTAAGACATAAGACGTAAGACATAAGTCGTAAGACCTAACATTTCGGTGCCAGAGATTCATTAAGTACTTGACACTGACAACTGAAAAGAACAACAATGTAAGAAGTAGTAGACCTATATTAGATAACATTTATAAGACCTTATTTAAATATGAAATAATTGCTGCTAAGCAAATGTCTTCCCCATCCAACCATGCAAAACATAAACCATTTCATAAGTTCATTAATGATTGTACACCATCCATTGTTGCACAGCCAGTACAAAGTACAACATCTAACTGTGCACAGCCAGTACAAAGTACACCATCCAACGTTGCACAGCCAGTACAAAGTACACCATCCAACGATGCACAACCAGTACAAAGTACACCATCCAGCGTTGCACAGCCAGTACAAAGTGCACCATGACTGATGAGTTGTACCAGTTGTCGCTAACATCATCTCTAAAAGTTACAGCAAGATATTTAAATTTGTATGAAGACATACTCAGTCGAGTAAACTGTTTACAGCATCCACTGCATCCAAAAAGTATCCATCTAATGCAAGTAATTTGTCGAGTTTGTGGGCATTGTAAAATGTGTCGGCAAACCGAAGACGAAACACCAACTATAAATTTAACATTGACAATTATTCCACAATTACTTTCCTAAAAGTTCTTTTAATTATTTTACTCCTTCACTATAACCTCATCCCCCGAAACCTCCACACAACTTCAAACACCTCATATCACCTCACCACACCTTCCCACAATCCTCACCCCCCCCCCCCCCCCACACACTTTTACAAAAAATAAAAATCCATCCCTTTTATTGAAAGGACAACCTCGTCCCATACACATCCACTTCCCCCCCCGACTCCTCTTTTATTTCATTCATTGTAGTTTTACGACCCGACTTTGCCCCCTCCATCCCCTACAGCGGACCAGTGACGTAACACTGTCCATCCAAACAGCTGATGGTCCTACCTGGAGCAAAGGTCAAGATCGTGGACCGTTGCGAGGGGGGAGCTGGACAGTGATGAGAGAGGGGGATTACCTGGTCGGACAGGGGGGTTGGTGGGGGGGATTGTAAAAAAAAAAAAAAAGAAATAAGGGTGAGACGGTGGCGTGTTTGTTGGGGTGGAGGGTGGCGTAGGGAGATAATCGTTTAAGCCCTGCCACCGAAACTGCCTGATCTGACAGGCCAGTAGTCTGATATTTAGAAAACAGGGGGAAAAATGTTTGGAAACTTGGCATTAACAAAAGCGAGGCAAACTTTGAAAGATGTGCACTAAAGTGAAGTCCCCCACAAGCAGACAAAAACAATTTACACGCATTTACAGGATGTATGATGATGATTGAATACTTTTATAGCGCTTGTGTCCATGCCATTATAGCATGTGCACAGCTCTCTGATGTCCTAAAATCTATTGAAGGAAAAAAAAAAAGTATTTTTAAATGACTTTCTATCATTTTCAATTTCCCTTAAAGATTGAGGCAAACAGCTCCAAATTTTGCAATGCGGTGATCGCTTAATTTAGAATAGCGAATATCAACATCACCCTTCCCTCCACCCATCTCCCAAATTTTACCAACTTCACTTCATTTTATCAGCTTCACTACATTTTATCAACTTCACTACAATTTATCAACTTCTCTACATTTCATCAACTTCACTACATTTTATCAACTTCACTACATTTTATCGAGCTCACTAAATTTTATCAACTTTACTACATTTTATCAAATTCACATCATTTAATCAACAAAAAAAAAAGTATCATCGCGCAGAAGAGATGACCAGTCTCCTTCATGGCCCTGGGATTATGTTTTCAAATGTGTACAAATAAATCAACTTAACCTCTGTAGGTAGAGTGTAGAGACGAGTCACGTGACAGTCCTCGCTGTCTTATGCAGGGAATGCTGTATTACAATACAACCCCCCCCCCTCACGGTACATAAGTACTTCCAGTTACTGTGATTTAGTGCTCCCCATCGTCCAGCCCGCCCCTGCTCGGCCTTGCCCTTTAGGCAGGCTAACAGGAAATACCACGGGCTCTTTCATTCGGGATATTCTGACCTTTGAACTCGGAAATCAGAGGATAGAAATTTCAGTTCCATCTTTGCTGAGGCAAAAAAGTAGATTTACAATAATAATAAAGTTCATTTAAAAGACACGCTTCATCCCCAAATAAAGGCTCGCAACGCTACTAAATGCAAAACGCAACAATACAAAATCTGCGTACAAGCCAATACACGCCGAGAGCTTGTTCATCATTCTCCAAATAGATGCACGTTTATCATACTCCAAGTAATCCATGTTTATCATACTCCCAAGTAGATCCATGTTTATCATACTCTCCAGTAGATCCATGTTTATCATACTCCCAAGTAGATCCATGTTTATCATACTCCCCAGTAGATTCATGTTTATCATACTCTCCAGTAGATCCATGTTTATCATACTCCCCAGTAGATCCATGTTTATCATACTCCCCAGTAGATCCATGTTTATCATACTCCAAACAGATCCATGTTTATCATACTCCAAACCGATCCATATTTATCATAATCCAAAACAGATCAATGTTTATCATACTCCCCAGTAGATCCATGTTTATCATTCTCCCATTAAATCCATGGTTATTATACGCCCAATGCATACATGTTTATCATACTCCCAGTAGATCCATGGGTATCATACTCCCAGTAGGTCCATGTGTATCATACTCCCAGTAGATCCATGTGTATCAATCTCCCAGTAGGTCCATGTTTATCATACTCCCAGTAGATCCATGTGTATCATACTCCAAGTAGATCCATGTGTATCATACTCCGAGTAGGTCCATGTGTATCATACTCCAAGTAGATCCATGTGTATCATACTCCCAGTAGGTCCATGTGTATCATACTCCAAGTAGATCCATGTGTATCAATCTCCCAGTAGGTCCATGTTTATCATACTCCCAGTAGATCCATGTGTATCATACTCCAAATAGATCCATATGTATCATACTACAAGTAGGTCTATGTGTATCATACTCCCAGTAGATCCATGTGTATCATACTCCGAGTAGGTCCATGTGTATCATACTCCCAGTAGATCAATGTGTATCATACTCCCAGTAGATCCATGTGTATCATATTCCAAGTAGATTCATGAATATCATACTCCCAGTAGATCCATGTGTATCATACTCCCAGTAGGTCCATGTGTATCATACTCCAAGTAGGTCCATGTGTATCATACTCCAAGAAGGTCCATGTGTATCATACTCCAAGAAGGTCCATGTGTCTCATACTCCAAGTAGGTCCATGTGTATCATACTCCAAGTAGGTCCATGTGTATCATACTCCAAGTAGGTCCATGTGTATCATACTCCAAGAAGGTCCATGTGTATCATACTCCAAGTAGGTCCATGTGTATCATACTCCAAGTAGGTCCATGTGTATCATACTTCAGTAGGTCCACGCTCAAAGATTCAAACAGCTTCAATGTTTTTTTTACAGCTTCTACAATAAAGAGTGGATTGGAATGTTGGGATATTTATTCATAAACTCATTCATAAACTATGTCCTTTATGCATAATCCCCGCACAACAGTCTCAAACTGTATGTCAGCAAGATGTCAACGAATCCGCAGGGAGTACTGTCAATGACGTTATATTATTGGTTAAAGTAAAATCACTAATTGTAGAATTTTCTTAAACGAGGAATGTTTCATAATCTTGTTTAAAGCAAGGTTTAAAATAACTCTGTTCTCCCGGGGGGGGGGGGAGGGGGGAATAATAAGCCAAAAAATAAAAGGAAATGCGGGGACAAGTTTCGACCAAAAAGAACAGACCCACTGGTATTAAATGAATGAAACGAAAGGCAAAGAACACCAGACGACAATGTGTGTTTCTTTCATGCGTCACTTGATCAGCAGTACAGGTACATATTATACATTCATTAGGCACGTACGGTTATTGGGAGCGACACCTTAAATGAGGCGTCATGTGATCTATTTATAGAATGGGTGCAGCGTGCCAGTTAATTGGATGATGTCCATACCTGCAGCTACGGGACGTTGTAGTAACATAGGCAATTTAAAAAAAAAAAAATTTTTTTTAGTAACATCGAGTCGAGTCTCCGTATTTTAACGCAAACATTTGAGTACAGCAGAAATAAGCCCTTGCATGGGACGAAGACTTCAGTCAAACCCTCAACAGTTTATTGTATCACCATTTTTTTTAATTCTGAATCCGCCACTGCCTGCACAACTTGTGTAGGTGTTTGAACACTGCCCCTGACCATGCTTCCCCGGCCTTTTCTTGGAACTTACCTGTCGAGGCTGTGATTTCATACACTGTCTCAAATTCAAAGAAACTAATTTATCTTTATTGTTTCTGGAAAACTTCTTTACGGTGGAAGGAAAGTAGGAAGCATAGCACTGAACACATTCATTGAATGGTTAGCACTGAATACATTCATTGAATGGTTAGCACTGAATACATTCATTGAATGGTTAGCACTGAATACATTCATTGAATGGTTAGCATTGAATACATTCATTGAATGGTTAGCACTGAATACATTCATTGAATGGTTAGCATTGAATACATTCATTGAATGGTTAGCACTGAATACATTCATTGAATTGTTAGCACTGAATACATTCATTGAATGGTTAGCACTGAATACATTCATTGAATGGTTAGCATTGAATACATTCATTGAATTGTTAGCATTGAATACATTCATTGAATGGTTAGCATTGAATACATTCATTGAATGGTTAGCACTGAATACATTCATTGAATGGTTAGCACTGAATACATTCATTGAATGGTTAGCATTGAATACATTCATTGAATGGTTAGCACTGAATGCATTCATTGAATGGTTAGCACTGAATGCATTCATTGAATGGTTAGCACTGAACGCATTCATTGAATGGTTAGCACTGAACACATTCATTGAATGGTTAGCACTGAACACATTCATTGAATGGTTAGCACTGAATACATTCATTGAATGGTTAGCATTGAATACATTCATTGAATGGTTAGCACTGAATACATTCATTGAATGGTTAGCATTGAATACATTCATTGAATGGTTAGCACTGAATACATTCATTGAATTGTTAGCACTGAATACATTCATTGAATGGTTAGCACTGAATACATTCATTGAATGGTTAGCATTGAATACATTCATTGAATTGTTAGCACTGAATACATTCATTGAATGGTTAGCATTGAATACATTCATTGAATGGTTAGCACTGAATACATTCATTGAATGGTTAGCACTGAATACATTCATTGAATGGTTAGCATTGAATACATTCATTGAATGGTTAGCACTGAATGCATTCATTGAATGGTTAGCACTGAATACATTCATTGAATGGTTAGCACTGAACGCATTCATTGAATGGTTAGCACTGAACACATTCATTGAATGGTTAGCACTGAATACATTCATTGAATGGTTAGCACTGAATACATTCATTGAATGGTTAGCATTGAATACATTCATTGAATTGTTAGCACTGAATACATTCATTGAATGGTTAGCATTGAATACATTCATTGAATGGTTAGCACTGAATACATTCATTGAATGGTTAGCACTGAATACATTCATTGAATGGTTAGCATTGAATACATTCATTGAATGGTTAGCACTGAATGCATTCATTGAATGGTTAGCACTGAATACATTCATTGAATGGTTAGCACTGAACGCATTCATTGAATGGTTAGCACTGAACACATTCATTGAATGGTTAGCACTGAACACATTCATTGAATGGTTAGCACTGAATACATTCATTGAATGGTTAGCACTGAATACATTCATTGAATGGTTAGCACTGAATACATTCATTGAATGGTTAGCACTGAATACATTCATTGAATGGTTAGCACTGAACACATTCATTGAATGGTTAGCACTGAACACATTCATTGAATGGTTAGCACTGAACACATTCATTGAATGGTTAGCACTGAATACATTCATTGAATTGTTAGCATTGAATACATTCATTGAATGGTTAGCACTGAACACATTCATTGAATGGTTAGCACTGAACACATTCATTGAATGGTTAGCACTGAACACATTCATTGAATGGTTAGCACTGAACACATTCATTGAATGGTTAGCACTGAACACATTCATTGAATGGTTAGCACTGAACACATTCATTGAATGGTTAGCACTGAACACATTCATTGAATGGTTAGCACTGAACACATTCATTGAATGGTTAGCACTGAACACATTCATTGAATGGTTAGCACTGAACACATTCATTGAATCGTTAGCATTGAATACATTCATTGAATGGTTAGCATTGAATACATTCATTGAATGGTTAGCACTGAACACATTCATTGAATGGTTAGCACTGAACACATTCATTGAATGGTTAGCACTGAACACATTCATTGAATGGTTAGCACTGAATACATTCATTGAATGGTTAGCATTGAATACATTCATTGAATGGTTAGCACTGAACACATTCATTGAATGGTTAGCACTGAACACATTCATTGAATGGTTAGCACTGAACACATTCATTGAATGGTTAGCACTGAATACATTCATTGAATTGTTAGCACTTGTTACTCATTTTTATTGCAGTTGGCTGCTGGCAGACCTGTCTGGCCTCAAACTCTTAAAATCGTAAACTATCACCACAAAATCGTTCAATACATTATCCTAATAGCAAAAAATAAGCATACAGTATATATAATCAAAATCGTACATTGTACGCCAAAATCGTAAGAGTAAACAGGTCTAGCTGTTGGTATATTATAAAGCCCCCCCCCCCCTAACCCTTGACCAATCGCGACTTGTTAAAGGAAGTAAAGACTTTTATTTCCTTTGTACAGATACCAAGAGATACAGTCGGAGCCTGTTTACGGGAGACAGCTGCACCGACAATTGAAATACTGCGGATGAACGCCTTATAGCACTACGGAAAACAAACTATGACACAACTTTTTGTGCCCCAACAAATTTATTTCATTTCCTATTGGTGCAAGTGTGTTGATGTACGTTTCTGGTAAATTTTAATCAATGCTCTTTAATAATCAAGCCCTTGCTGAGAGACCGACTCCAGTCAGTACAGATTTGTGACCGGTTATGTGACAGTCTTTCAATACCTTTACAAATAATAACAATATGTTCATATTGCAGATAGTGTCAGAACTGAAGAATTGTTACTCTGAGGAGTTAGGGTGATATGTATGGTATTGGGTGATATGTATGGTATTGGGTGATATGTATGGTATTGGGTGATATGTATGGTATTGGGTAATATGTATGGTATTGGGTGATATGTATGGTATTGGGTGATATGTATGGTATTGGGTGATATGTATGGTATTGGGTGATATGTATGGTATTGTGTGATATGTATGGTATTGGGTGATATGTATGGTATTGGGTGATATGTATGGTATTGGGTGATATGTATGGTATTGGGTGATATGTATGGTATTGGGTGATATGTATGGTATTGGGTGATATGTATGGTATTGGGTGATATGTATGGTATTGGGTGATATGTATGGTATTGGGTGATATGTATGGTATTGGGTGATATGTATGGTATTGGGTGATATGTATGGTATGGGTGATATGTATGGTATTGGGTGATATGTATGGTATTGGGTGATATGTATGGTATTGGGTGATATGTATGGTATTGGGTGATATGTATAGTATTGGGTGATATGTATGGTATTGGGTGATATGTATGGTATTTTGCCATAAGTTTTTTTTTTTTTGGCGTGCGCCTTAAGGCCCATATAATCCTATTCAAAAAATGTTTGTTGACAACTCCGGGGAATCAGTTGCATCCAATGCATCAACTCCCCTTCATTGAAGATGTTTAAGACGTTACATGGCCTTGACCTTCGCTCCACATGTTCTCATAGCTTTTAAACATCTGGTAAAGTGTATTCGGCTATCAAAAGCTTACACCAAACACATCTTTTGTTTCCTTATCACCCAAGCCCCTTGAATTATGAGCCTATAATACTTGGCGAATACAGCCTCGTCCGTGCTTCTTCTCCTACATGCCGTGACCCTAGACGACAAGATTGACCCCACTTACATTAGAACAAGTGCTTTACTCTGGTGACTTCTCATACACTTTTTTTTTATCAGTTATAGACACAAAATACCAGGCGCTGGGATAAGCGTGCGGGGGCAGTTAAAGGTGGGGGTGATCTTTGGTGGGAGATATAGGGGGGGGGAGAAGTAGGACAAATGTATTAATGTGGGTCTATTTGAAAAGATCATTGCCCGTGGGTTTGGGCCCCTGACCCAAACAAACATTGATTTTTTAGGGGTGTAAAATTAATTGTTATTTTCCATCACAATTGTCTACATAGGGAAGTAGAGTTGGTCAAGTCGGAGTAAGGGTTTCTTGATAGGAGTCAAAACACATTTTACTTGTCTGATCCTGGTTTTAGATTGGCACAAGTACAAATAAATTCAACAAATGGTTTATCCCAATTGAATTCTTTCATCAAGGAAAACCATCGCCCTAATGTTCTGAATATATAGAACTAAGCTACTGCATGCACATCACCGCCATTATTTTCTGACTTGTGAACATATAAGAACTAGGCTACTGCATGAAAACCCTGTTCGGCTTGTGATCCCAACCTGTCCACATTCTTAACATCAACTCAACTACATCAATTTTCCAGCTACTTGAGAACCACTGTCCGCAACTCCAAACTTTACACAAACAACTTAAAACCGCCGTCCTACGTGCCAGAAATCCGAGCTCCCCAATACACAAGAATCGACAAACCCACTTGAGAATCACTGGCCTACATGCAAGGCCCTAACCTGGCTACCCCTGAACTACTGACGTCCCCACACTAGTTTATCTCCGGCTACTTAAGGAAGTTTTGCCCGACTCTCACAGTCCTCCTGAGGACCTCTCCTTCCTTTGATCGTGATTACACCGGGGCTGACGGTTGACGATATGCTAACACACCTTAATTTAACGTCGTCGTCCGCGCGGCAGCTGATGGTCCCTGGAGGTCAAAGTGCAAATAGGCTTTTGGGACACGTGGAGATCAGTTTGATAGCAGCTTGGTAGACACTCTAATTATTGCACTTTCCTTCAGCAGAACTCGAGGAATGCTGAAAACTGGCCGGAAGTAAACGAGAACTTCAATACAAGACCAACTCTTGCATTGATGTAACTGAAGACATTCCCATTACGCTAATAAATCAGTCAGATGTTCATGATTATTTTAATCGAGACACAGTCTTCGATTTTTTTTTTTTATCCATCCAAATCGTTATCGAACAAACAAATAATTGCCTTGTTAATAGCTAGATATGAAATCGTATTTTTAAGTCCCCAAAGGTTGGCGACCAACAATTTAAAACTCCAAAACACTAAACAACATTAAATGTTTACACTGTTAAGAGACAGCATTAATTAAATTTCCACGTTTATTAAAAAAAAACCAACAACAAAAAACATAATTTAAACCCATTATCAGTTATGGAGTAATGTCAATATCTGTAACTTGTCAAAATGCGTCCTATGTCAGGTGTTTGACTCAAGACTTGAGCAATACGACCAAGAGTGTTACTCAGATCGTCAATTGAAAATCTTGTTTCAATCTATGGGAGAATAAAATGTTGACGTGTTGAAAGAAATTGTCTCAATATTATTCGACTTTCCCAGGCACAATATTCCCTGGCCAAGACTGACAGGGCAACGTATTTCCTGGCCAAGACTGACAGGGCAACGTATTTCCTGGCCAAGACTGACAGGGCAACGTATTTCCTGGCCAAGACTGACAGGGCAACGTATTTCCTGGCCAAGACTGACAGGGCAACGTATTTCCTTGTAGTCGCTTCTATAGAAGGGTTTTGAGATAGAAAATTGAATTAACTCTCTCAACTACTAATGTTCTATCCTATCCATCTTGATGTCCTCTCGGATACTACATTGCAGCTAATTTTTTTTTATATATTATATTTTTTTTAAAAAACTTTTCTTTGTTCGCTGACGAAGGCATCTTGTTCGAAAAGCTCATTGTTTTGTGCCGTTTTCTTTTTTTCTTCTGGTTTTCCCGATACTTTGTTTCGCGTATTTCCCTCGACCTAATCTGATCGCAGTCCCTCAAAGTGTATTACCATAATTATTTTAAAACGTTGTCTCTGATTAAATTATCATATTGAGTTGAACCTTGTGGCTTATACCTGTATCCACTGTATAAAATAAAAACAAAAAAACAAACCCATTTAGACTATATCTAAGAATCACAACCCCATGTGACAACCACACATCTTAAGACATCGAATCCAAAGACGGACATCAGCAACCCCCCCATCTAAGGGCCATAACCCCATCTGAGGGCCGTAAACCCATCCAAGGACTTGTACACCGTAGAGCCCCTCCCACCCGCAATGCTATACATTTCAAATAAATCTCGCTATGTGGTCTGCAGATCCAATCTCTAAGACATTCAATGCTTCACTAAACTCAAGAGTCGGACAACATTATTTATTATTTAAAAAGAAAAAAAAAATTACCACAACCAACAATAAAAAATAAATAAATTAAAAAAAAATACATAAATAAATAAAAGTATCCGTACATCCGCTATTGGGCATTTCAAAATTAATACGCATGCACAATCCATTAAAACAGTGGTTCTCAAACAGAGGGTCGTAACACCCTTTGGGTCGAACGACCCTTACACGAGGGTCCACTAAGACCATCGGAAAACACATATTTATGAAGAAGAAACGAAAATAATTTTATGGCTTATGGGTGAAGGGGTGTCCCCGCAACATGAGGAACAGTATTAAATTGTCGTGTCATTAGAAGTTTGAGAACCACTGCATTAGAAGGATATAAATAACGATAGTATGATAACGTTACATTAGATAGATTACATGACAGTAGAAGAATGTCATTACAAAAGTAAGATGGCGTTAGAACAGACAGTTAAGTCAGTTGCTTACAATAGAGTGCCATTACTGTTACAAAATGATGATATTATCATAGGATTAAATTTTAAAAGGATGATATTACAATAGAAGGATGAAATTACAATAGAAAAAATTACGTATATTGCCGGAATCTGTGTCGCTGGTTTAAAACTCCTATGGAGGCAAGGGACAACAAATTGACAAAGCAGCAATTTTTTAATCTATTCAGACCGAGATGATAGGGGAGAGAACTAGTGACGGGGGGCAGACAATCTCTTATCGCACCCACCCCTGTTGTAAGCACGGGGGGGGGGGAGGGTCGGAGTGGTGGAGTAGGAAGTGGGATGGACGAAGGCAAGCCCAGTGTCATCGTCATAACATTTCCAACATTCCGGACTGACCGTGTGAAACTAGTGACCATCAGGCCAGCCAGCAAGGTCAATTTCAGGTACTGGTGGACATCAGCAAAAACATGGGGCGTCATACCAACTGGGAGGGGGGGAGGGGAAGGGAAACTAACGGACAACAGCAAGGATTGGTGATACGTGAACTGTCTGTTATGGAGTGAAACAAATGGGAGAAGAAAATAAGACTGTAGGTGAGAAAGTGTGTGTGAGAGAGAGCGAGCGAGAGAGAGAGAGCGATAGAGAGAGATGTAGAGAGAGCGAGCGAGAGAGAGAGATCTAGAGAGAGAGATCTAGAGAGAGAGAGCGAGAGAGAGAGAGAGAGCGATAGAGAGAGAGAGAGCGAGAGAGAGAGAGAGAGATTGCTCACTAACGATAATTTAGACATACTTTGAACTTTGATTGGATCAGGTCAGACTTTATAACGTCAAGTGTTTCTCGGTTACCGGAAATTTGATCGAAAGAAATTTCGTCGACGGAAAATTGATCGACGGAAATTTGATCGAACGGAAATTTGGTCGAATCTTTTTTTCAGTTCACACGTTAACATTTTCGTCAAATTTCTTTTTGAACGCACTGTAATAAATAGTAAAACAAAATAATGCATCCAAAAATAAATTTGAAGCAAAATCTTAACGTGTAGAAGGCAAAGAGTTATCGTGTTATAGATTTTAACAGAGGCGTAGCTAAGAGGGGGGCAGAGGTCCCTGGGCGCCAGACTAGTTAGGGGCGTAAAAATATGCTTTGATACTATTTTATTGATGAAAATAATGGGTTCGAGGGTTGAAAAAAGAAAGGGAGGCTCTTTAAAATTAACATTTTCCCCGGGCGCCAAACACTGCAGCTACGCCTCTGAATTTTGTATATTATCTTTTCTATATCAGATTATCTCTATAGTCTAAACCAGGAGGGTTTTCTTCCTATTTCTAGTCTTCCACATGCTTACAGCCCTACTCAGCATTCAAAAATGTCCTCATGCGCACCATCTCACTGAGCATTCAAAGATATCTCCTCCGTTCTCTCTGTCTCATGCTCATCGTCCTTCTGAACGCCCAAAGCTGTCCTTCTCATGCACTTGTCAAAACGGTACTTTCTATATAATTGCACGAGCACTTGATTATATAATTTTCCATAGGTTTATATATGTGTCCGCGTGCTGACACTCCGGCAGACGGAGACATCACCCAATGATACCTTAGTCATCCTGCAGGACGTGACTGTGTGCTTGGGAGTAGGGGACCTCGCCTTTACGCCTAGATCGAATGAGACCATGCCTTTACGCGTGTTAGTATTTTAAAAAGAAAACATATCTCTTTTTGTTTTTGTTTTTTTTGTTGGTTCTTTATCTTCAACTACCAACCATCACAAATCATTGTGCAGGTGCGGGCCATCCATTTAATAATTTCTTTTTAAGAAAACACACCCTAATTTTAAAGTGGCGTAAAGACAAAGCTAAAGATAGCATAACGACATGTTAAAATGCTGCACACAATTATTGTTGGACCTTGTAATTACACTGTCGTTTAGGTCCATTCTAAAGTTGAAGACAAGCCCTGTATCCTGGAGCCACTGGTGTCTTTTTTTTTTAACCGCAAATGAAAACAAATCTTATGTAAAGTCAGATGTAGATGTTTGACCCAGTGGCGTAGAAAAGGCGGGGGGTGCGTAGAAGCCCCGACGTGTTACGTTTTTCTCATTATTTCGGCTTACGTATTTTCGGCCAACTGCAGAGGTTTTTTTTCTTCCTGGAAGTGAACACCAAAAGCTCGATCTGCCCCCGAATAACACCACTTCTTTCCCCAATTTTTGTTTTGATATTGACGTCATCTATTAAATGTAGCGCTACACCTTTGGCCACACACCACTTTATTGGGAAAAGGTTGTTTACCTTCTAATTTGTTCTAATTTTATCCTAAAGTATGACATCGGGTGATGCAATTCCTAGAATTTTTTTTTCTGGATGATTCCAACGTTCTCCCTATAATTGAGACGGCAGCCTTCCTAGCCGGAAAATATATTTTCCATATTTCCTAGACACGAGACAAATCGATATACTGATGGGAACCTTACACGATTTCTATCTTTGTGTGTGTGTGTGTGTAAATTGATATTAAAATTTGTGTCTTTTGAGGATTACAAGTTTACTTTTAGTGTGCTGTAAGTTTATGCAATATCTATTTCTGTATTTTTTGTTGTTGTATTTTTGTACATATTTAATCGTATAATTGAATTTAATATTGTTTTTATAGCAAGCTTCGGCGTGTGTGTGTTGTTTTTTTCAATTTGTATACTGGGTTTCAGTCTTTTGTTCCGTATTGTTCAGATAACGATCGAAATCTTAAAACAGATTAAATGTACGCACGGTCTCTCTGGCGTAGTTTAGGTACAGCATCTCAGTGTCAAAGTGTAGGGAGTGTGTCTTCTGTGATAGTTAAGGTACAGCATCTCAATGTCAAAGTGTAAGGAGTGTGTTTTCTGTCATAGTTTAGGAACAGCATCTTAATGTCAAAGTGTAGGGAGTGTGTCTTCTGTCATAGTTTAGGTACAGCATCTCAATGTCAAAGTGTAGGGAGTGTGTCTTTATGACAGAAAACACAGAAGACACACTCCCTATACTTTGACATTGAGTTTAGGTACAGCATCTCAATGTCAAAGTATAGGGAGTGTGTCTTCTGTCATAGTTTAGGTACAGCATCTCAGTGTCAAAGTGTAGGGAGTGTGTCTTCTGTCATAGTGTAGGTACAGCATCTCAATGTCAAAGTATAGGGAGTGTGTCTTCTGTCACAGTGTAAGGTACAGCATCTCAATGTCAAAGTATAGGGAGTGTGTCTTCTGTCACTGTGTAGGTACAGCATCTCAATGTCAAAGTATAGGGAGTGTGTCTTCTGTCATAGTTTAGGTACAGCATCTCAATGTCAAAGTATAGGGAGTGTGTCTTCTGTCATAGTTTAGGTACAGCATCTCAGTGTCAAAGTATAGGGAGTGTGTCTTCTGTCACAGTGTAGGTACAGCATCTCAATGTCAAAGTATAGGGAGTGTGTCTTCTGTCACAGTTTAGGTACAGCATCTCAATGTCAAAGTATAGGAAGTGTGTCTTCTGTCATAGTTTAGGTACAGCATCTCAATGTCAAAGTATAGGGAGTGTGTCTTCTGTCATAAATTAGGTACAGCATCTCAGTGTCAAAGTATAGGGAGTGTGTCTTCTGTCACAGTGTAGGTACAGCATCTCAATGTCAAAGTATAGGGAGTGTGTCTTCTGTCATAGTTTAGGTACAGCATCTCAGTGTCAAAGTATAGGGAGTGTGTCTTCTGTCACAGTGTAGGTACAGCATCTCAATGTCAAAGTATAGGGAGTGTGTCTTCTGTCATAGTTTAGGTACAGCATCTCAATGTCAAAGTATAGGAAGTGTGTCTTCTGTCACAGTGTAGGGAGTGTGTCTTCTGTCATAGTGTAGGGATAGTGTCTCCTGTCATAGTATTTTGTTTGCGTCATTTTGCTTAGCCTAGACTTTAAAATCCATACTGTTCTAACTCAGTTGTCAAAAGTTGCACACCACTTTTCCTTTTTTTTAGACCCAACACAGGACGCTTGCACCATTTCATTTCAAGCCGAGCCATTCTGAATGAACGCCTTCATTGCCCACAGCAGATAGCCAGGGGCTGTCTCCTCTGTCCTTCAAGGCGGACTGCAACTTTAGATGACAATTCTCCGTCTTATACGATGTCACCGTCTCCTCTTAATTTCATGTTTAGAGTGTCCAGCTGACACCAGGAACGCTCCACTGGCAGCTCCTCCTGGAATGCCATTCAGCCATTGTCCGGCTAGTGTCCAGTTCTGGTCAGCTTGAGCCTAGGAGCAAACATTGGCCTCCGCTGCTACACGGGAAGCACCCTTGTTACTTCTTTACAGTTAGCAAACAAATTGTTAAATATTCAACAAAAGTTAATTATCTAAATTAACTCCATTATTTTTTTCATACTTAATTTTGAAATACTACTAGAAGGAGCTTAGAGTGGGTTAGTTTAAGCGATGCAACATGCTCAAGTAAAAACAAAAACTTTAACACCATTTTACCGAAAGTACACGAGACTGACGCAGACATTTTCACGTGCGCCAAACGGTGTTATTTCCTTAAGGCGACCTTGAGCGGCTATTGAAAACCTGATATCGCCTGCGGTCAGTTTCAGGGTGGCAAGGAGGTAGCCATGAGAACGGTAGCCTGAAATAAAGATGGAGAAAAGATATTTATTAAAAAAAAACCCAAACAAAAGGAGATAAAAGAATGGCCCGTCCGAGATAACACATTTTGGAGGGAAGGTCCATTGGGTCTTTTGAGACCTTTTTGGTACCTGAAGGTCAGCTGCATTTACGAACGGTCAGTGTGCATTACCGCAGAACAGCTGTTGAATGCTGGTCAGTAACGAGAGCATCCATTGAAAAGGGAGGCGGGTAGTGTTTATAGAGGACTGGGTGGTGGGTAGGAGGGGGGGCAGGTCCATTTTGAAATGTGTTGGAATCTCATTCATGTATTCTCTGACCCACTTTATTGGTGTGGGGGGGGGTGGGTGGGTAGAGAGAAACCCTAAGATGTGAGGCTTTAACTTTAGAACAGGAAAATAAAAGTTGACTTAAACTATTTAAAAAATGAAATTAAATAAATATTAATTAAAACAAATGCTTGAGGAATAAAAGCTACAGTGTGTGTAGAAAGACAAGATTCGGCAACGGTGTCATGAAAATGTTTCATTTGGAAAGACGTCGGCGACCCGAGCAGAAGCTCCTGTGGCTATGGACTCCCCGGGAACCCCCTCTTGCGGGACCTCCCCTTCCTTTACAATGGTGTACTAAGTCGATCAACCTTGAAGTGAGCAGATATCTTTAAAATTTCTTTTTTTTTAAAGGGATCAACATTTTGAATATTTTTCAAGCCATATAGTTACCCCATATTAAATAAGGACATAAGTTGTGTCTTTCGGGGACTCCACTCAGCGGTTATCAATCAAACAAAGCCCCCTGCCGGGTCCGACCTGCCAGTGGTCCCCGATTCGGTCAACCTGGATGCAGTGTACCAGTCACAAATATGGAACATGGCATCGGTATTCTTAATAGGCAGTGACAGGCAAATACTTCGCATTGAAATACTCATAAATTATTTAAAAAAAATTAAAACGTTTTTTTATTTTATTTTTGCGGAACGAATAGTATTTCTTTAGTGTGCATAGGGATTCATTGATATCTTTTAAAACTATAGCCGGGCCCCCAACAGTGCCCTAGAGAGAGACAGTGAAACGGAACCCTGTTAAAATGCTTAAGGATCCCTGCTGAATGATACTGGAAGGAAAGGAATGGCTCTTTTTTTTTCTTTTCCTTTTAACAAAGAGCGCCATTTTCGGCCAACTGCGGAATTTTTTTGGTGGGGGATTTAGGGTGGGGGTCGGGTTAAAAAATCTAGTCCCGTCTCGGGCCGCACCATCTCTAACTTCGTCACCGTCTCTGCTCTACTCAATTTCATATACATAAACTGAAATGAAGACGTGCTGTTACTAAAATCAAAAATTTGTAATGCAATCTTAGCGTCGGACACGTCTTTTCGACTCATGCTATTGGCACATTAGATTTCTTAATCACTCTCATGCACACGTGTGACAGAAATGTACACTGAAAACGGTAAAATGTCACGTACACATTTGACAGAAGACTAGATGACTTACAGCACTGAGTTAATAAGACATCCACCCACGCGCTGACGCATCCAGACCGACGCCCCATCCTTCCCGGCAAGCACTACATAAATAAGCGTCACTTATATCTGCATTAGTGTCATAGGTGTCCCCTTTAGGAGGGGATGCAGCAAGGGGGATGCATATCTGCATTAGTGTCATAGGTGTGCCCTTTATGGGGGATGCAGCGAGGGGGATGCATATCTGCATTAGTGTCATAGGTGTGCCCGTTAGGGGGGATGCAGCGAGGGGGATGCATATCTGCATTAGTGTCATAGGTGTGCCCTTTATGTGGGATGCAGCGAGGGGGATGCATATCTGCATTAGTGTCATAGGTGTCCCCTTTAGGAGGGGATGCAGCAAGGGGGATGCATATCTGCATTAGTGTCATAGGTGTGCTCTTTAGGGGGGATGCAGCGAGGGGGATGCATATCTGCATTAGTGTCATAGGTGTGCCCTTGATGGGGATACGCAGCACATGAGCAGTGCTGTCTGCATCAGTAATATCGGCGCGTTCTTGGGGGATGATGAAGCAGCATCAGAGGCGTCATCGTGAGTAAGGGTTGAGCGGAAAAATCCCCCACCCATATCTGCATTAGTGTCAATGAGGTATTCTTGAAGAAGAATGAAGCAGTGGATCATCCATATCTGCATAGTTGTCATAGGTGTAATAAGGCATATGTGTACCTAAATCAAATCACCCTGAAATTTTTGAAGAGGGTGGTGTAAAATAACGAAGCTACCCGTGCAAGCATATCTTTCTACCCGTGCAAGCATATCTTTCTATCCGTGCAAGCATATCTTTCTACCCGTGCAAGCATATCTTTCTACCCGTGCAAGCATATCTTTCTTTTATTTTAAAAATAGCTGGGGCGAAGTCAAGCAGACTTACTTCAAAGACATAACGATATGTGCTAGAGATTACAGCTTTTGGTGACGACATAAGGATATGTGTTAGAGGTTACAGCTTTTGGTGACGACATAAGGATATGTGTGAGAGGTTACAGCTTTTGGTGACGACATCAGGATATGTGTTAGAGGTTACAGCTTTTGGTGACGACATCAGGATATGTGTTAGAGGTTACAGCTTTTGGTGACGACATCGGGATATGTGTTAGAGGTTACAGCTTTTGGTGACGACATCAGGATATGTGTTAGAGGTTACAGCTTTTGGTGACGACATCAGGATATGTGTGAGAGGTTACAGCTTTTGGTGACGACATCAGGATATGTGTGAGAGGTTACAGCTTTTGATGACGACATAAAGATAAGTGTTAGAGGTTACAGCTTTTGGTGACGACATAAGGATATGTGTTAGAGATTATAGCTTTTGGTGACGACATCAGGATATGTGTTAGAGGTTACAGCTTATGGTGACGACATAAAGATAAGTGTTAGAGATTACAGCTTTTGGTGACGGCGTAAAGATAGTGTTAGAGGCTACAGTTGCAGCGTTTGGTGACGCTGTTTGCTCAAATAGGGATGTTGCTTATAACAAGCATGTCTCATAAGCTTCTCTCTCGTTGGAAATGTGTGTGAGGGCGTGATGGTGGGACCGGGTGGTGGGGCCGGGTGGTGGGACCGGGTGGTGGGGCCGGGTTGTGGGACCGGGTAGTGGGGCCGGGTGGTGGTACCGGGTGGTGGGGCCGGGATAGATAAAAAGTTGACTTACTAACAAAAATTACAACAATAATAATATTTTTTAAATTAATATCAAAAACAATTTAGTTTTTGAACACAATTTTGTGAAGTGTACTTGTTTTACAGGTATAGTTTTGCTTCTCTAGTCTGTTTCTTTTATTTCTGTTAACATTACATGCGCCAACATTGTCAGCTGTCATGACATAAGATTATTGGTCGTAGTTGCAGAAAAACGGTCTACGTCACAGCCCCAGTGACACGTCTTTGACTCCGACGGTCTACGTCACAGACCTCGTAAAACATGCAGAGAGGGAAACCAAATATGTTTCCAAACAGCATAACAGTGACATTTTTGTGCCAAGTGGAATCTTTTTGTTGTTGCTATGGCACAAAACACCGCTAATTTAAAGACAAAAGATTGATACGGCATAGATCACAAAGCAGCCCCCACACACCCCCCCCCCTTTTTACACAAAGCAAAAGGTTCTGGGTCAACCAGTGCTAACACTGCCGCCCCCCCCCCACACCTCGCCTCAGTGAGAGAGGTGAAGACGTCAAAACTAGGTCACGGCCGGACCATTTCACAGGTTGCATTCCTCATCTTTGACTTACTTTGACCCGGAGGGGGGGGGGGAGGGGGGGGGCGTTTGGGGTTCTGGCAAGGGGAAGCGGAACTGATGCTATGGTTTTATGTTTAAAGCTCGTGCTGCCTGCTACCATTCAAGACCATTGCAGCATTTATGTCTTAGGCAAGTAGAACAAGTACTTTATACCAATTATAAAAAGTACTTTATACCCAGCAGAGCAAGTGAAGGGCAGAGTAGAAAAAAGTACTTAAGTGTGTTTTTGAAGTTTTGAGAAAAAATGAGTTTAAAATTCATAAATTCTTATTTAAATACATTAAAATCTGCTCGAGGTAACTCTGTATCAAACACTTGTGGACATTTTTCATGAATGACATTTACAGGAATGATTCAGGGGAAGTAATCAAATATAATGCTTCTCTTAACTCATTTTTTGGAAAAATTGTAACTTAAGTACTTTTTCTACTCAGCCCTTCAAGTACTTTATACCAATTAGTATAAGAACCTTGTACAACTTGGAATAAGTAGGCTCCTTTATACCAAGTAGAAATAGTATTTTTAACCAAGTATAACGATTACATTATAGGCCTACCAAGTAGAAAAAGCACTTCAAACCAAGTCCAAGTAGAACAAGTACTCTATACCAAGTAGAACGCGTACTTTATACCTAGTAGAGCAATTACTCTATACCAAGTATTATTGTATATTACGTTGCTTTTAAAAAAAATACGAATTTTGTGCAATATCTTACGAGGTTGAAAAAATAAAATAATTGCCTCTACTTGGGCGACTTGGCGCCAGAAGTATCAAAACTGTATTTTTTGTTTACTCTGTGAGTCCCTGGTACCACATAAATGTCAAGTTTAACAATACACTCAGACTCATGAGTTGATTGTCCTTATGTAGACGATGACGCATATGCCTATACCATGCGCTATAGTATAGCCTATACTATACGCTAATCTAATTTGCTCGTCAGAAACTGACGCAGCGACCAACTACAGTGGAGTTGATGCACTTGAGCAGAGATTTTCTCATCCTGGTTATGCGCTTGCTAATCATTTTAAACAGTAAATTAGATTTTTAAAAAAAAATAATAATAAAATAATAATAATAAAATAATAATAATAAAATAATAATAATAAAATAATAATAATAAAATAATAATAAAATAATAATAATAAAATAATAATAATAAAATAATAATAATAAAATCCGTTGATAAAGAATATGTTATTTTTTTATGTTTGTTAGTTTGTGCTTAAAAACAGGAACGATTGTTATTACAAGGTATTTACCTTTAGAGCCACCCATTCTTGGGGTCCGTTACCCAACAATCATGGTGGACTGGGCATTGCACCACATTATTATTTTATTTCAATTTAATCATGTGATTTTATTTATTTGTGTGTGTGTGTGTGTAAAAAAAAAAGGTGGGGGATGTATTGGCCCATCGCATTAACTTTTGCTGGACTCTTTATAAGATCTATTACTTTCATATGCCTTTGTCTTTTAACTTTCAGGGGTACAAGAATGCATTTCAGGGGTGCGAGAAGGCATTTCAGGGGTGCAAGAAGGCATTTCAGGGATGCGAGGTGGCATTTCAGGAGGTGCAATAAGGCATTTCAAGGGCATGATGTGGCATTTCACATGGTGCGAGGTGGCCTTTAGGCGTGCTAGGTGGCATTTCAGGGGTGCGAGGTGGCATTTAGGCGTGCTAGGTGGCATTTCAGGGGTGCGAGATGGCCTTTAGGCGTGCTAGGTGGCATTTCAGGGGTGCGAGGTGGCATTTCAGGGGTGCTAGGTGGCATTTCAGGGGTGCGAGGTGGCATTTCAGGGGTGCTAGGTGGCATTTCAGGGGTGCGAGGTGGCCTTTAGGCGTGCTAGGTGGCATTTCAGGGGTGCGAGGTGGCATTTCAGGGGTGCTAGGTGGCATTTCAGGGTTGCAAGGTTGCATTTCAGTGGTGCTAGGTGGCATTTCACGGGGGTGCGAAGAAAAAGGAATATAACAACATGCGTTCTTAAGTTGTGATCTAATTATTTATAATTTGCAGAGTATAACAAAATAGTTGACCCACTGCCTTAGTCAGGACAATGTTGGACCCACTGTTTTAGTCAGGACAATGTTGGACACACTGCTTCAGTCAGGACAGTGTTGGACCCACTGCTTTAGTCAGGACAATGTTGGACCCACTGCTTTAGTCAGGACAATGTTGGACCCACTGCTTCAGTAAGGACAACGTTACAATCCATAGAGAGCTCAAAAAATTAACCCCCAAAACGTAAATCAAAAAAAAATGAAATGACACATGACATGTCACACTCTGTATTCATGTTTATTTATCATTCCTGCGGCTCGGCCAGTATGTTATCATTATCACGCGATACAAACCAAAAGCCATTTGGTTCGTGGTCTCCGCGCCCACCGTCCACACATATCAACGCATGTCCATTGGTTTTCCCGTGGGATATCTATCTCAATCACAACGGCTAGAAAACGGGACAGTAGGAATGTAACAGAGAAAAAGAAAGGAAAAAAAAAACCACCAACCCTCGCATTACATTGTCACGCCAAAATGGTATCAAGCGATACAATGGCTCCATAGATACGAGCCTTAAAAGCTGGGTTCGAGGCTAAGGTGAGACAATTGTTTGGAAAGGAAAGCTGGGGAAGTCGTGGTCTAATGCAAGAAGAAGAAAAAAAAGTTATTAAAAAAAAAGAAAACTGTATTGACTGTATGACCCTAGCTGTTGCCTCGGCTTTGTGTGCATCTTGCCGACTCAGCCGATGTGAACATTCCACACTTTACTCTTAATGCGGTCATGTATTAGAAGGAAAATTTTTACGCACTTGATCTTCTGCAACATGCTGGCGAGTTCCCGGGTTTTTTAATTAATTATTTTTTTTAGTCTAAGATTTTGTGTGATCTTAAGTCAGTTTGCTAATATTGGAGATGAAAACACGGCTTTCAATACACATCCGCAGTCATGGGTTGAACATAAAAAAAGAACACAAAGCAAGTTGTTGAAACCCCAAATAGGATGTGTTAATTCATCTCAATATTAGTATCTAATACGAGTTAACTTATCGTGTTTAGAATTCCACAATATATCATTTTTCACAGGGACGTCATTTGGATAGGGCAAGGGGTATGTGCAGGGCTGGATTTAAAATTTTAGGGGCCCTAGGCCAAAAAAAAAATTGAGGCCCCATTTTGAAAAATAAAAAGTATTGCTATGTTTTTTTAAAAATTCAAATATAAATATTTTTATATACTACTCCCAATTTTGGGGCGCCTTATTTCGCGGGGATTCTAGGCCACGGCCTAGTCGGCCTGTCTGTAAATCCGCCCTGGGTATGTGTGCCCCCTCCTCTGAATTTGAAGGTTTATTTAAATTACGATACTCAATTCGTCAGCCTCACTATCTCGTCATTTCCTATTTAATCTAATGGCAAGACTTGGCCGAGATGACTGGAAAAATGGCCAGGATGTAGTAGATGACTAGAAGTGGGTCTTGTCTGTACCACTGTGCACTTTATGCATTCTAATAAGCAGGAGTTTTTCGGCATTTTCATTGTGTCAATGTCATAGCGCTTGGAGGACTCCATCTCTGGATTTGACTTCAGAGTTTGCCTTCTCTTAGATGAAATGCCATCCAAGGTTAACGAGTCTCATGCACCCGGGGTGCTGGTGAGGTTTTTGCTTGTCTAGTATTTTCTGGGGGATTGAACCCCTGATCACTAGCTGGGAGTTGATCCTGTATAGTATTGTAAGGTTTACGTGTGCTAAGTGGCATTTAACAAATCAAATTTTAAAGATAGTAGAATCTACATTATTTACAAGGAATAGCAGGAACAATGCTGATAATAGAGTTACTCTTGTCTTCTGTGATGATCACTTGCTTCCTGCTCCGTTTAAGTCATGCCCCGAGATAAATCCGTCTAAATGAAAATATCTTGGGAACTTGTTTATAGCAGTGATGATATTGTGAACGGTAATCTGTGGAGTGTACAAAAGTGGTAAATTCCCAGGTCCGTGACTAGCATAAACTCATTGACAACGACCCGAGGGCAACATTTTTGGAATGAAGTAAAGTATATATATATATATATATATTTTTGTTAAAATCACAAATGTTGAAAGGACGATTTTTTTAGAGGGGGGGGCGGGTGGTAGGGGGGTGGGTGGTGGGGGGGCGGGTGGTGGGGGCGGGTTGTGGGGTGTCCGGAGGTTTCAATTAAATTTAATTTTTATCCTTTATTTCTTCCTCTTCCCCCCACCCCTTTCCCAGCATCCATTATTTGGTAAGCCATGTTAAATAAGATTAACTTAATCGTTGAAGTGTGGAGCCAACATTTGCCTCTCATCATTTTCACACTGCCCCATCGCCTGCCTAATTCGTTTACAGCTTAAGTTCAGATATATCTTTTTTTCTTTGTCTTTTATCTTTAGGTAGCCTTAGCCGTAACAGACAATAACACGGGCTCCATAAGCATTTTTTAAAAATCTCTATTAGTTACTTCAACAAGTATATTTCTACTGTCCCTCATTTCAACATTGTGTAGGAACTTGATCTTCGAGCAGGAAGATACACTTACAACTTCTGATATTGTGATGTCAGAATAGGGTCGAGATTAGTTGCAGAGTAAAAAACATCTTCTGATATTTTGATGTTAGACAAGGGTCGAGATTAGTTGAGTAAAAAACATCTTCTGATATTTTGATGTTAGACAAGGGTCGAGATTAGTTGAGTAAAATACATAAGACATATTATTTGATGTTAGTTTATTTTGAGCTACTGCATTAAATAGTCGATCTTGTGAAGGTTTAACATGTTAAAAAAAAAAAAAAAAAAAAAAAAAAAAAAAAAAAAAAAAAAAAACACTTTGATGACACTTGACGGTGGTTGCTTGGTTGATAGTTGGACGTGTTCGAGATCTCTGCGCTGCAACGTAGGTTCCACTAACTCTGTAGACCTGACGTCAGCACACAACTTTCCTTAGCTAGATATTGTAATCTTCAGACGCTATCTGGTCCAGTGTCATTAAAAAAAAATAATTATATGGGCTAATGTGCTGTTGTGGTCCCCTTATTTGGAGTCACTTCCCTTTGTTTATGATAGATTTAGGGTTCGGGTTAGGGTGAGCGACAGAGGGACCAGTAGCGTGCAATAACCATTATATGTTATACTTTTCTAGGCTAGAGGTTAAAAATTATAATTAAGCGAAAGAAACTTTAAGACATCGTACATTTTAGAATCGTTTCCTCTTCACACCTTAACGTAAAAACTAATCTGCGTGCTTTCTTAGTTTACTCAGACTTTTGTTTTGTTTCGTCCTGTTGGTGGGTGGAAGATGTGTGACTATGGGGTGAGAAAATGGGGGTGGGGACGGAAGTAACATGGGTAATAGTAGCGTGACGTCATTTATGGATGACCACACAAAAATCACACACACACACTACTTTTTCTATATCAGGATTTATTTAACCATGATCAAAGTAAGGTCAAAGGTCATTTCTATTCTTAAGTAGGAATCTCTGGATATCAAAAAAAATATACTTAGTGCTTTCCGTATATTTGTGTGAAACATGGAATAGATTAGAGGCAGAACAGCACAGATGACGAGTGTATGGTTGCATTGTGTGGGAAGAGTATGGTCGAATTTTGTGGGGAGAGTATGGTCGAATTGTGTGACGAAGGTGTAGTCGCAATGAGTGACGAGTGTATAGTCCTTTGAGTGACGAGTGCATGGTCCCATTGTGTGACGAGTGCATGGTCCCATTGTGTGACGAGCGTATGGTCCCATTGTGTGACGAGCGTATGGTCCCATTGTGTGACGAGTGCATGGTCCCACTGTGTGACGAGCGTATGGTCCCATTGTGTGACGAGCGTATGGTTCCATTGTGTGACGAGTGTATGGTCCCATTGTGTGACGAACGTGTAATCGCATTTTGTGACTAACAAGGTTTGTCCCTTAAAAAATACGCCCGGCGATCGGTCCGTCCATATTAGATTTACTGCAAACACACATAATTAGTTCCAGAGGTTTTTACAATTTAGTTTGTAACTTACACAATTTAGTTTGTAACTTACACAATTTAGTTTGTAACTTACACAATTTAGTTTGTAACTTACACAATTTAGTTTGTAACTTACACAATTTAGTTTGTAACTTACACAATTTAGTTTGTAACTTACACAATTTAGTTTGTAACTTACACAATTTAGTTTGTAACTTACACAATTTAGTTTGTAACTTACACAATTTTGTTTGTAACTTACACAATTTAGTTGTAACTTACACAATTTAGTTTGTAACTTATACAATTTAGTTTGTAACTTACATAATTTAGTTTGTAACTTACACAATTTAGTTTGTAACCTACACAATTTAGTTTGTAACCTACACAATTTAGTTTGTAACTTATACAATTTAGTTTGTAACTTACACAATTTAGTTTGTAACCTACACAATTTAGTTTGTAACCTACACAATTTAGTTTGTAACTTACTCAATTTAGTTTGTAACTTACACAATTTAGTTTGTAACTTACACAATTTAGGTTGTAACGTACACAATTTAGTTTGTAACTTACACAATTTAGTTTGTAACTTACACAATTTAGTTTTTAACTTATACTATTGAGTTTGTAACTTATATACAATTTAGTTTGTAACTTATACAATTTAGTGTATAACTTATATAATTTAATACGATTTAGATCACAATTCACTCACAGGTGTAGACAACTCTGTCACGTTATGGTACTTTGCTAGCTAAGGGCAACAACATACACGTCCTCAGGCTATTTCTGATGCAATCATTTCCAGACTTTAGTAGAAACTCAATGTCCACCAGGCTGTCCACCATGCAGTCCACCAGGCTGTCCACCAGTCTGTCCACCAGGCTGTCCACCAGGCTGTCCACCAGGCTGTCCACCAGTCTGTCCACCAGGCTGTCCACCAGTCTGTCCACCAGGCTGTCCACCAGTCTGTCCACCAGTCTGTCCACCAGGCTGTCCACCAGTCTGTCCACCAGTCAGTCCACCAGGCTGTCCACCAGGCTGTCCACCAGTCTGTCCACCAGGCTGTCCACCAGGCTGTCCACCAGGCTGTCCACCATTCTGTCCACCAGGCTGTACACCAGGCTGTCCACCAGGCTGTCCACCAGGCTGTCCACCAGGCTGTCCACCAGGCTGTCCACCAGTCTGTCCACCAGGCTGTCCACCAGGCTGTCCACCAGGCTGTCCACCAGGCTGTCCACCAGGCTGTCCACCAGGCTGTCCACCAGGCTGTCCACCAGGCTGTCAACGCATTTTTGACCCTGACACACCAATCTAACACATTTAATTTGTGTACACGCTCAAACATATTTTTTAAACAAAATATGCGCACTGACAAGGAAGAACATACTAAACAATTATCGCTCTTGTAGTTTGCAATTGGCGCCTTTATTTACAAGCCAAGCTGTGACCCGAGCAGACGACACGGCTAATCTGTGACGCGAGCAGCAGACGGGTGGAGCTAACCGTCAAATGTCAGCTGTGACTCAGCGCTAAATTTGACCAGCTTTGTGTGTCCTGCGTGAGCAGTGCCCGAGACACGTGGACCACTCGCTTCGTCTTTTTGAAAAAAAAATTTTTTACATCAGGGACAGACACAATTGGAGCCCGTCTACAAGGGTGAACACAATGGATCTAGTGTTTGTGTTCCAGAAGTATATTGCAATGTACTTACACCATATCTCCATTGGCGTGTTGAATGTTTCTAGAAATCTTTTCATTGGGGTGTAATGAGTTATGTGACAGCTTAACAAGCTAGAATAATATTTCTACATGCTACCTTAACTAGCTAGAGTATAATATGTTGACATGCTAGCTTAACTAAGTAGAATGTAGTGGTGTTTACAAAACACATTACGTGGACACATATGTTTAGATGCACTGTCTCAGTATTTAAACAAAATTTTATTGTGGTTCTGGGCGGCCAAGCTGTCTAAACTGATGCAATCCAAAGCTTGCGGACTTGAGCTCAATTACTAGAAAATACACAGACAAGCAAAAATAACAAAAGCACCCCGGGTGGATGGGACTCGCTAACATTGGATGGCCACTCATCTATGAGACGGTAATCTCTCAAATCAAACCCGGGGATGGAGTCCCGAAGGCGGTATGTCATTGACACAATGAAATTTCCGATAATTCCTGCAACGCAGAGCGCACAAGGAGCACGTGAGACACAAAAAACACTGCTGGTCATCCACTGCATTCTGGTCTATTTCCAACCGTCTTGACTAAGTCTTGCCATTGGAGCAATTAGGGAAGGACGAGAGAATGAGGCTCACTCTCCATTAATTTTTTTTTGGTGGACTTTCACATAAATTGATAGATACATATAAACGTATGTCCTACTTTAAGTGATTTTTAAAATATTTCTATGTGTCATTTTAGTGGCTGCCATTGCTATATAACACACTACATTAATAACACAGTTTTACCACCAGAACTACCGAGTTGTCCGGCCACACCATTACTTAATGATATCCCATCTGGAATAGAATCTATTTCTTGGTAACATACTCTGACACATATCATGTTCACATAGCCGATTGCCAAAAGCCAGATCTGCGACTCCACAGCTGTGGGGGTTTAGCCAGATCTGCGACTCCGCAGCTGTGGAAAGCTAAGGCAGATCTGCAACCCCACTGCTGTGGGGGGGGGGGGGGGTTAAGCCAGATCTGCGACTCCGCAGCTGTACGGGTTGTTGTGAATTACCGAACAACTACGTAATGTCCACATGACGTAAGTTTACATGTAAACAAAAGGACGTGGTCGTACCACTGGCATGCTGGCCCCACGACCCCATGACCCTTGCACCTCCCACGACGCGGGGCCTGAAACTTACGTGTGGCAATCCCGTCCGTTGTTCTCATCGTTTGATACGAGTTGGCCTATGTGACCGTGGGACCTGGGATACACGCATATCAATCAGTCTTAATTACCAGCCCCGGATGTTGTCGGGATGGGCGATGGGGAGGTAAAATAGGAGTCAAAGGGGGAGGGAAATGTGCGTCACAGACTGCTTTGGAGCAGTTTATCCAGAGTCTACAATTAAGACATGCACAACTCTTTCACGCCGATCCCCAAACATCAAAACACAAATGGCGGGGGTGGGGGGTGAATGGAGATAGTAAACGAAACAACTGAACATTAAAAAAAATAAAACGTTAAAACATTGACCAGTGACGCAATGAAAAAGGGGGGGGGGGTGTCGAAGGGGTATATACGCCGCGCAGAGCGAGTGTTTGGCGCCCGGGGACAAGATTTATTTTAAAGCGCCCCCCTTTGTATTTCAACGCTCAAACCCATTATTTTCATCAATAAAGTAATATCAAAGCACATTTTTGCGCCCCTAACTAGTCTGGCGCCCAGGGACATCTGTCCCCCCTCTGCCTCCCCCTTTAGCTACGCCTCTGACGCCGCGAGTGGCCCCATTTTTCTTTAATTGAAGGGGTGGCATTTTCGGCCACCTCTGGAGTTTGTTTCGTGGAACGTGGGGGGGGGGGGGGGAGAGTAAAAATTATAGCCCACTCAGGGCGGCATAACCCTAGCTACGCCACTGTCCTTGACTACGTTTCAAAAGAAAGAAAAAGAAAAACAAACAGAAAGTAAACAGAACACTATTATATCGCCGCCCTTGCGTCTTTTACTGGAAATTAAAATATATTTACTACACTTTAAAGTTAAGTGAAAAGGTTATTCATGTGTTTATAATTGTATTCTTACAACCAAGATTTTCTACTCACTTCAAAATTAGCCACCATAAATAGGGCGTGTCGTTAAGACCCCCGTCAGTGAAACTTGTTTCAATTGAGATAAGTTAAGGGGCCATCCATTTAGTTCGTACGCCAAAAAGTCAAATTTTCATTTTACCCCCCCACCCCCCCCCCAATGTTGCACGCGTAGGTTTTTAACGACCCCATCACATTTTACATACAAAGGCTTTCGACGACCACCCACCCCTAAAATATATATATAAAAATTAATAAAACAAGCAACCAAAATCAAAGAATCTTTATACCACTATGACGTAAGCAACTGTGTTACGTGTTTAGACTGCTGGCTGTTCAGAATCTACGCCACATCACCCAAGGGTGTCACGTTGCTCTATGACAGTGCCATTAGAATGGGACGCAGGGCAGCATGTGCCAAAATCAAGGTTCGCAAAATCGTCGTTAGATAGGACCTTAATATGAATAACACAATCGTCGTTAGATAGGACCTTAATATGAATAACACAATCGTCGTTAGATAGGACCTTAATATGAATAACACAATCGTCGTTAGATAGGACCTTGATAGTGAATACAACTACAAACTACCGAATAATTCACAAAGACAAGGGGCAAAAAATCGAGGTTTTTTTTTTTACTTTTCCGCCCGGTTGAAGGAAAGGGGGGTGGGGGCTTTTTTCTATCAGGGTTGCTGAAGCTTTCTGACAGGGGCCCTGCGACATATACAATTTTCATAATTTTATTTCCACTTTTAATGCAATGTGATACCTAACAGTCGTGGTGCAAACAGTAACCCACTTGAGTAACTACTGCTGGCAGTTACTGTGTTTTATTTTATTTTGACCCAACCCTTTATTTATGTGTTGTTTATGTATTCGATATTTTAGAGTGCACTTCAGATAGGGCGCCTGGTGAAAACTATATCTAGCGCCAGGAATCGGAAAAAATTTAGGAACCACTGGCGTAGCCCAACAAAACATACATCGCATGCGAGATGAACATACGTTGTGTAACAAGTGTCACTTAATCACTTAATTACAGTCTGATTCTTACCAGCCGTTAATGGAAGGAATTTCTATGATTATGAAATCCCACTGAAACAATGCAGATCATCTTTTAATTTATGACCCCACCAGCCCAGTTCTTGAAGATATCCATTGGCTTTCTGTGAGCGCATTGACTGCAAAATTCTGTCCCTATATTGTATAGCTGTATAGAAGGCTCTGCACCTGTATACCTTCAACAAATTATTTCTAAACATATATCTATACAGAACTTTCGTTCTTCAACTCAGTCCTTACTGAGAGTTCCCAGTGTGGATTGGCACAGAAAGAAGTCATACGAGGTGCGCTCTTTTTAAAGATTATGCGCCTAAATTGTGAAGCAGTTTGCCTCAATCTTTGAGGGACATTGAAAATGATACAAATTCATTTAAGAACCATTTAAATAATGTTTTCTTTAAATTGATTTTAGGACATCAGAGCGCTGTGAGAATGCTAGAATAGCATGGACACAAGAGCTATAACAAAGTAGTCAATCATCATCATCATCACTTTTATCGCTTGAACTGTAATAACTCACAATATATATAACGTGGGTGCTGGGTGGCCGAGTGGTCTAAACTGAGTGGTCTGGAGTTCAATCCCCACCAAAGCCCAGTCATGCCAAAACATCACCAGCACCCGGGTGGATGGGACTCGTTAACCTTGGACGGCAACTTATCTAAGAGAAGGGAACTCTGAATTCAAACCCGGAGATGGAGTCCCGAAAGCGGATAACATTGATACATTCCCACATTGCGACGTCCCTGGTGCCAAACTGTATCATCCACATGATGTTCCTTTGGGCTATCCAGCGGCCTGGAAAGAGGCGATTTTCTGTTGGGAACCAGCTTATAATCCTGCTTGTAATGTGATGTAATGATGGATTCAACAATCAACCAGTGAACAAAGGCTTGTAATGTGATGTAATGTTGGATATACACCAAACAACCAGGGAACAAAGGCTTGTAATGTGATGTAATGATGGATACACCAAACAATGCAGCTTGCAACACTTTTGGCTTCTAGAACACTTTCAAAAGAATATTGATTGGTGAACATTATGTTCCACGTTGCCATTTGATGCACAGATGGGCAATGCCAGCAGTAGCAAAATATAGCTAGAGTTTGCGCCACCTGGGGGCGGTTCATAGATTGCCACCCTTCCCTCCGAAAAAGCACAAATAATATGTCTCAAACACACACTTTAAGCCTGGCGTATCGAGACAGACGGCTATGGGGGCGATAAGCACCGGAGTTAAAATGACAACTATATTTTTTTAAAAATTGAAATCACCTCCTTCCTTTTGCAATTTGTCATATAACCATACATTATAGTTAAAAGAGCATAGTATACAAGAGTTGGAGCATACAATGGATGTAATATACAGTGTTTGTAATATACAAGAGCATAAGTATGCCTATACAATAGAAGTAATCTAAAGTGAATGTAATGAAAAAGAGCTGTAGTATACAATGTATGTTATATACAATGGATTTAATATACAAGAGCTGGCAGTTAACAACAGATGCACTATAATAAAGCGGATGCATACCAGGATTTCCCCCCCCCCCCCAAATTATTTTTTTAAATACGCATTAAAGTTTAATCTAAAATAAATATCACTGTAAAACTATTTAATTTATATTAGTGACATCTTCTTCCAGAATACACCAACCACAACAAAGAGGTGAACACCACTGTCAAGTTGAGATCGTATATGCATGATACAAATTTTTAATTGTGTGACATCACAAACTATCTTTAGCCCCCCCACCACCCCACCCCCGCTCCCGTGCCTTAAACCGTCACACTTTCTTAGCCACCCCCTTCGGAGAGGGACATACTTTAGAAACGGCCCCATGTCCGACTTTCGCATAACAAGCATATTATTATGAGCTACTTATCTTTTACTTAAGCTAAGCAGCAGGACATGAGACAACCATCCACCACCTTTTCAAAAAACATGAATGTCACGAGCTCCCTATGCTAAGTGACCCTTGGTCTATATTCTACAACACCTCTGACACCACCTTGTTTTGATGTGTCCAAGGAAACACAATAACTATACAATAAACAAAGTCTTCAATATAACGTAAAATGACTACAGCGAATTTATTCTATAAATGTCCTAAGTAGAGTAATATCCGAAATACAATGAGAATAATAGCATGCACTATGAAGAAATACACTTTGAAGTAATAGGATGATTTTCGTACATATATAATTACTAAAATGACATTATTATAGTGATTCTCAATATTGAATAACTCTGAATCACACAAGCGAAACGCTACCATACGACGAAGTGGAGTTTTGCATGACTGTCGCCCCTCTACAGCGTGAATCGGTCCTATGGTCGTGATTGTTAGCGTCTCTCGTTGTCTCTCTGTACTGGTATCTGCACATCGTCACGAGTTTGTGATGATTACTCAACGACGTTAAAAGGTGGCTATTCCTGAAATATATGAATAAATTACCTACACCAAGTGATCTATGCTAAGCCCTATCTGACTACTTACCGTAGACTTCCAAAATACTAAAGCTCTACATAACGTAACTATCAGTCACACGAACTACCGTAAAGCTCCTCCATACACACACCTTACATACACTTAGTGGATAATGTGGCTAAGCTGGTACCAGTAAGTCTGTGTCTGAGCTCTGACGAGAGAAGTCTCATGTGTGGGCCGTAGTGCTCAGTGAAACTACAAAATTAGGTGCCCCTACTTATACCCCCTCGCTCATCCCCAATATTCTTAGGTGGTCCAATAATACTCTCTCTTAACACATTCCTGACCCCTATCGTTTCCAGTCAATTAGGAATTTCCGTCGTTAACCCAAATTATCAATGACCCAAAACTACAGCAAGTTAAGTCCATCCTAAAAGTCACTTTAACAATGGAGATCTGTCTTGTACCCCGACCCAGTCCTTCGTGACATATACGTTACCCTAACAATGGAGCTCTCTCCTGTCGAAATGGCTATTCGCACCCGGGTATCAGAATGGGATTTAGTCTAAAAAGACCCGGGCGCAAATAGCGGCTATGCGTACCCGGGTCCCTTTAGTCTAAATCCCAATCGGATGTCATTTGTGGTAGCTTATTTTAGTTAAACTGAAGAAGTAAGTTTACAAACATATAGTCCATTCAATTATCTTTCATTTGATACCTCATTTTTGTCTTACAAACCCCAAAAATAATCTTTTAAATAGTTTTTTAATCCCAATCTCTCACTTCTGATACCCGGATGCGAATAGTCGCAGCCTTTAGTGAACACTGTAAATGAGAATCCCTAATGTATAAATGAAGTATTCAAGAGATGTAGTACACAATAGATGTAGCATACAAATGGCGTAATATTTTAGTGACGAAGTTCACAAGAGATGTCTCAGTGCGCTTGATCTAGTCATTTAAGTACCTAAGAGAGTGCGAGGATGTGAACCGCACCGGGTGACACCATCTCAGGCCGGGGAAACCCAAATTGAAAGAAGCATTTTTACAGAGCACACACCGCTCGGTGTAACCGAATTTCATATAATTAGAACCGATCACACGTAAATTTTCAACTCATGTAACCAATCCAAATGCGTGCTTTATTAAAAGTTCAAGGTTGATACGTCAGAAACGAGGTGACCCTGTAATTAGGTCAGAAAAAATCCGTTTCGACCATGATTCAACGCTGATTGAAGTGTTCGGTAACTTTCTAAAGTGAAAGGAAGCTATATTTATCTAAATTCTGAGAAATAAAACTTTCCGTTGATACCAAATGCGATTCCAATCTTTGTTGATTATCATGACAATGGCCTTCACCTTTTATGAATATAGTGTTGAGTTTAAGTAAAACTGATTTATTGATTTAAAAACTGAACAAATCAACTATTTCATGGCTAACAATTCTTTCTCCAACAAATTAAAATTACCAATCTAAGCTACCAATACAGTATTGAAAGATTATACGTTGACATTCTGCAAAGATATCTCGAATCCAGCCACTATTTATGTTGGCTTTCAAAGCTGAATTTTTTTATTTCGACCGACCATTGTTGGTACACGATCACGAAACACCGACTGTGACGGATCTGAACTGAGTTACTGTAAGCATCTTTACCTTGTACATAAATGTGCTGTTTTTTTCTCTCTCCGAATTTTGCTTTTTATGTTCGCGGTGCTGGCCCAAGTAATTTTAGCGCAAGAGGCAGTTCTAAATTTGGCGCCCTTACCTCCTCCAAATGTTCAGGTTTATTTGAAAATCCTGATAAAAATAATTTTAAATAAACAAGACACAAATAATTAAAAATAATAATAATTTAAAAAAAAAACCAAAAAATAAACCTACAGGAGGAGGCTGAAGAAACATGTTTTAATATAAAGGTTTTATTCTGCCAACTAAGTATAAACTATGAAACATAAATAGTATTGACACTTTACATTGAGCATTTAAACTTAATCTGTTTGAAATTAAAATGGCATTTTTTGGAAAAGGCAGATAAAAGGACATTTTTTTTGGAAAAGGCAGATAAAAGGGAATTTTTTGGAAAAGGCAGATAAAAGGGAATTTTTTGGAAAGGCAGATAAAAGGGCATTTCTTGGAAAAGGCAGATAAAAGGGCATTTCTTGGAAAAGGCAGATAAAAGGGCATTTCTTGGAAATTCTGTATAGAAGAAATTTGGACTTTCAGCATGCAGTTTTTTTTTGCGTTAAATTTAGTTTAAATTATTATCATAATTAGTATGAATACATTTTGTCTGACTTTACCCGTAACAAAGGAACTGATGACACCCCATTTAGTCAAGTTGGCTGTCAGCATCATTTTAAATAAACAACATCGCAAAAGTTTTGAACCATTCCCGAATCAAGCATGTTTTTAAATATGTTTCAGTTAAATTTACCTAAGAATATTATTTTTTTAACCTTAGTTAAAACGATATCTAAATTTTACAATATATTTGGAATAGAAATTATTATATTTAAAAAAAACTGCAAAAACACGCAGGCGTTAACTGGACTTCCAAAATTTCAAAATAACGACAGTTATTACGATATTGAATAGCTTCATCCTTAGGTTCATATAATCAAACTGCTTTTTCACGCAACGAACTCATAAATGTGTTGTACGTTGAAAAACCGACTCAAACATCTATAATGGTATCTGCAAGTGCCTTAGCTATAAATAACCCATGTTTCCTGAAAACCTTTGTCTCTGAACGTATTCAAATATGTTTATGTCTCTTCAAAAGGTCTTAAAACCTTCAATAACCGTTTTTTAAAATAAAGTTGAGTAGATCTTTAGATCAGGGACTGGGAATGTGTGTGAAAATACATCTTACTGTTGAGTCTATGGTCCGTTCATTAAACCACTCTACTTTTTTCTTACATTTGATTATCTGCATAGAAGTGTTGCTGTAGGCTCCATCTCTCGCATTTCCTAAATCCGAATTGGAAATAAAAAATCACAGGAAATGAAGCGGATCGACCCTATTTGTTCCAAATAAATAAATAAAATTCAATTTTATTATTTTTTTTAAATTTATGTAAGCAAAATAATTCTAAACTTAAAATGACATTTTTATAACAATCGATTCCAACCGAGTGCTATCAGTAGAAACAAAAATCGCACTTTAAACAGAGTAGTATCCAAAGTGTCCTAACTATCAATTACCCTGTTTCTTTTTTTAAGAGTCTGTTTTCTTGGTCTTGTCATTGAAAGTATTTGTCGGCAGTAAGTTTTTTTTTGTTTTTTTTAATCAGCGCCTCATAAATTGTATTACCGTTATCAATAAACAGCGCTACCGTTATGGTGGACCTAAACTCTATATAGAATTGCTCGGGGCCTGGGTCCCCAAAACAATTTTTTTTAGGGTGATCATATATTTGTTAAAGTTAAAAAACCTGGACTTTTTTACTTTTCAAACTTTAAATAAGAATTTTTTTTTTTTTCTTGCCTTTGATGTTAAAAATAAAAGAAATAAAAAAACTATTAGTTGCGACTACACGCAAAACAATATTGTCAGTCTGTGAGGCTTACCTTTGGAAAAAATTTGTGTTATTGTGGTTAAAAATTTGATGTGACTGTATATTTATTTATTTGTTTTATTTATTTTTGACTTTACATCATTGTAATACATCTTTTGATAAATTAGACAGACATGATTTTGTAGTCTTTAACTGTATTGGCTGCAACTGACAGCTAACTAGGACTGATTCTTTAACTGTATTGGCTGCAACTGACAGCTAACTAGGACTGATTCTTTAACTGTATTGGCTGCAACTGACAGCTAACTAGGACTGATTCTTTAACTGTACTGGTTGCTACTGACAACTAACTAGGACTGATTCTTTAACTGTACTGGTTGCTACTGACAACTAACTGGGACTGATTCTTTAACTGTACTAGTTGCTACTGACAACTAACTAGGACTGATTCTTTAACTGTACTGGTTGCTACTGACAACTAGCTGGGACTGATTCTTTAACTGTACTGGTTGCTACTCACAATTAACTGGGACTGATTCTTTAACTGTACTTGTTGCTACTGACAACTAACTAGGACTGATTCTTTAACTGTACTGGTTGCTACTGACAATTAACTGGGACTGATTCTTTAAATGTACTGGTTGTTACTGACAACTAACTGGGACTGAGTCTTTAACTGTACTGGTTGCTTCTGACAACTAACTGGGACTGATTCTTTAACTGTACTGGTTGCTACTGACAGCTAACTGGGACTGATTCTTTAACTGTACTGGTTACAACCGACAACTAACTGGGACTGATTCTTTAACTGTACTGGTTACAACCGACAACTAACTGGGACTGATTCTTTAACTGTACTGTTTGCTACTGACAACTAACTGGGACTGATTCTTTAACTGTACTGGTTACAACCGACAAATAACTGGAACTGATTCTTTAACTGTACTGGTTACAACCGACAACTAACTGGGACTGTTTCTTTAACTGTACTGGTTACAACCGACAACTAACTGAGACTGATTCTTTAACTGTACTGGTTAAAACCGACAACTAACTGGGACTGATTCTTTAACTGTACTGGTTACAACCGACAACTAACTGGGACTGATTCTTTAACTGTACTGGTTACAACCGACAACTAACTGGGATTTATTCTTTAACTGTACTGTTTGCTACTGACAACTAACTGTGACTGATTCTTTAACTGTAATGGTTACAACAGACAACTAACCGGGACTGATTCTTTAACTGTACTGGTTACAACCGAAAACTAACCGGGACTGATTCTTTAACTGTACTGGTTACAACCGACAACTAACCGGGACTGATTCTTTAACTGTACTGGTTACAACCGACAACTAACCGGGACTGATTCTTTAACTGTACTGGTTACAACCGACAACTAACCGGGACTGATTCTTTAACTGTACTGGTTACCACAGACAACTAACCGGGACTGATTCTTTAACTGTACTGGTTACAACCGACAACTAACAGGGACTGATTCTTTAACTGTACTGGTTACAACCGACAACTAACCGGGACTGGTTCTTTAACTGTACTGGTTACAACCGACAACTAACTGGGACTGATTCTTTAACTGTACTGGTTACAACCAACAACTAACTGGGACTGATTCTTTAACTATACTGGTTACAACCGACAACTAACTGGGACTGATTCTTTAACTGTACTGGTTACAACCGACAACTAACTGGGACTGATTCTTTAACCGTACTGGTTACAACGGACAACTAACTGGGACTGATTCTTTAACTGTACTGGTTACAACCGACAACTAACCGGAACTGATTCTTTAACTGTACTGGTTACAACCGACAACTAAACGGGACTGATTCTTTAACTGTACTGGTTACAACCGACAACTAACTGGGACTGATTCTTTAACTGTACTGGTTACAACAGACAACTAACCGGGACTGATTCTTTAACTGTACTGGTTACAACCGACAACTAACCGGGACTGATTCTTTAACTGTACTGGTTACAACAACCAACTAACCGGGACTGATTCTTTAACTGTACTGGTTACAACCAACAACTAACCGGGACTGATTCTTTAACTGTACTGGTTACAACCGACAACTAACCGGGACTGATTCTTTAACTGTACTAGTTACCACAGACAACTAACCGGGACTGATTCTTTAACTGTACTGGTTACAACCGAAAACTAACAGGGACTGATTCTTTAACTGTACTGGTTACAACTGACAACTAACCGGGACTGATTCTTTAACTGTACTGGTTACAACCGACAACTAACTGGGACTGATTCTTTAACTGTACTGGTTACAACCAACAACTAACTGGGACTGATTCTTTAACTGTACTGGTTACAACCGACAAATAACTGGGACTGATTCTTTAACTGTACTGTTTGCTACTGACAACTAACTGGGACTGATTCTTTAACTGTACTGTTACAACCGACAACTAACTGTGACTGATTCTTTAACTGTACTGGTTACAACCGACAACTAACCGGGACTGATTCTTTAACTGTACTGGTTACAACCGACAACTAACTGGGACTGATTCTTTAATCGTACTGGTTACAACCGACAACTAACTGGGACTGATTCTTTAACCGTACTGGTTACAACCGACAACTAACCGGGACTGATTCTTTAACTGTACTGTGTACAACCGACAACTAACCGGGACTGATTCTTTAACTGTACTGGTTACAACCGACAACTAACCGGGACTGATTCTTTAACTGTACTGGTTACAACCGACAACTAACCGGGACTGATTCTTTAACTGTACTGGTTACAACCGACAACTAACCGGGACTGATTCTTTAACTCTACTGCTTACAACTGACAACTAACCGGGACTGATTCTTTAACTGTACTGGTTACAACCGACAACTAACCGCGACTGATTCTTTAACTGTTCTGGTTACAACCGACAACTAACTGGGACTGATTCTTTAAATGTACTGGTTACAACCGACAACTAACTGGGACTGATTCTTTAACTGTACTGGTTACAACCGACAACTAACTGGGACTGATTCTTTAACTGTACTGGTTACAACCGACAACTAACCGGGACTGATTCTTTAACTGTACTGGTTACAACCGACAACTAACTGGGACTGATTCTTTAACTGTACTGGTTACAACCGACATCTAACCGGGACCTATTTTTTAACTGTACTGGTTACAACCGACAACTAACTGGGACTGATTCTTTAACCGTACTGGTTACAACCGACAACTAACCGGGACTGATTCTTTAACTGTACTGGTTACAACCGACAATTAACTGGCACTGATTCTTTAACTGTACTGGTTACAACCGACAACCAACCGGGACTGATTCTTTAACTGTACTGGGTACAACCGACAACTAACCGGGACTGATTCTTTAACTGTACTTGTTACAACCGACAACCAACCGGTAACGTTCAGAGGAAAAAACATGTACGTAATATCCTAGTTAAAAAATCAACAACAACAAAAAAAAAAAAAAAAAAGAAAAGAGAAACAGCGTGAAAGATTTTCTTACTGAAGTCATAATCCCTATTGAAAGATGCCATTGAGAGAAGTCATAAAAATATAATTGCATCATGATCATCAGCCTTTCAGAGCTGCAATTAATGTATTTTAAAATTCAAACATATATAATTCAAAAGTCGTGAACAGAAATAGTGTTGAGGAATGATGAAGAGATTCTAGCTCCTGTGTTAGTTGGGCAGTAGCCACCGAACTAACTTGACCTTTTCCACACCCAGGGCCGGTAAGTCAGTTGTAAGTCTATGACAGAGTGACATCCCATTAGTCTCATGACCCGTCTGGGGCTTTTGTTTAATATGCCAGAATGATCCCACCGTGGAGAGCAAACGCATCTTTTGTGTTATTTTTTATTGCCCCAAGATAACAGAAGTGACGTGGCCACAGAATGTCGTGACTTGGCCACAAAATGTCGCGACGTGGCCACAGAATGTCGTGACGTGGCCCCCGAATGTCGTGACGTGGCCACAGAATGGGCGACAGTTACGGTGGATGGCCATTAGTTCTGTGTTTTACTGTAATTGTTGATTACCTTTGAACCGACGTCCCATTGAACGATTTACAGCTTCGTTGACGTAACACGGTCCGTAACACCGTCTTAAGGTATGCGTTCCGTTCTATTTTTAGTTGACCACTCCTTTCAACCACAACCACCACCCGCCACACACACACACACCCACACGCTCATAAATACACACATAGACAGAGACACATTGGTGTTACCCTGTACTACGTGTTGGGGTGTTTCCCTCTACAACGTGGTGTGTGTTCCACCCTTACATTTCATTTGTGGATTAACTTGTTAATCTTTATGATTAAACGCTAGCATCATACAATCCGTCGTTACTGAACAATGGCGAAATCTAAAAAAATGGATAACAATTTTTGTTTGCACAATCATAATTTAGGATATATGATTAAGGATATCTCTTGTAAGTTTGAGCTTAAATTCATATAAACGTGGCTATAGCACTTCACATGTGAGACTAATCAAGCGGACATCACCATAATTTAAACGGTTGTGACTTGTTGAGGCCCCCGACACTTTGCGATTAGGTGTTCTACTGTTTCAGCGGCCAGGTTACTGAGTCTTCAGTTAGAATCACTACTTGAGTCGAGTCGGTGTAGGTAGCTTCTAGTCGGACAGTGCTCCGTTCGCATCTGTATAATGGGACTTTGCTGAACTCGTGCCAGACGCGGATTGTTTCGTATAGTAGCTTTCGCGCCGTGTCTCTTACCGCCAGGCCTCGAAGCCAATCTTCGCGATAGCTGCCTTTGAGCCAGGTTTTGACTTCCTGTTGAGTCATAGGCCGGTCAGGTTTGGGGTTGGGCTGCCCCCATATCACGTGAGGGTATCTGTTCTCTCGTCTTGCGTCACATCATTGACAATGGAACCTTTGGAGGATGACCACGTTGCCACGTGCATGTTTACTATTTTTATTATTATTTATTTTTTTCAAAAATTTGAGAACCCTACATTTATTCAATTCATTAATTTGTGACACTCATCTTTTACTAGTCATTGTCAAGGTCATAAATGTTGTCATGGGCAAACATGAATGATATTGTGGGGGAAACAAAATCATAGTGAATGGCAACATTTCTATTATTATTTAAGTTTACAATTTTTTTAAAAATGTAAACATTAGGGAAACTGATGCTTATTCAATTCATTCACTTATTGAAATTCATAACTACCATTACTCTGTCCCTTATTTTTGTTGCGATCATCCCATTCAACGAGAAGGAATGCGTTCCAGGCACCCTTTTCCACGCCTTTGTCAGGACGCTTGTTGTCCAGGTTTTTTTTTATGAGAATGAACAAATTTTGTTTCGGTTAAGTATTTATTTCTTTGGTGCTTGGTGGCGTCCTAATATTTGTGGTTAGTGGTATGTCAAACTATGAGATGGCTGGTCGTTACTGAAGTGTCTGAGTGATAGATGCAGCGTGGCCATGGGCTGACGAACATCAAGCAAAAACTCCAACGTCCAGTTAACAAGTAGGAAGAGTTCGTTTACATTTGCAACCTTTCCCAGTGGTAGACTCAGTGGAATAATTCCCCCTAAAAGGACTTTCTCTGTATACAAACACGCTACACGCCAGCTAAGCCCACGCTCTGGACATCTCTATATGCGGTAACACTCGATATCTCGATAAGTCCCATCATACATACCAACTCAGTAAAAAACTACACAGTTTGAACTAATGGACCCAAACGTCCTTGGCACGTGGACATTAGCATGCATGTAATATAAACAACTCACTACAACTATTATTATGCATCGATAACATCTTTGAATCGATGCGCGCACATATCCTTGAGGCATTAGTTTATTATGTCTAATTACAGGATTTCACGACAGCTTACATGCCTAATATAATACATTCACCCTTGACAGTGGGCAATCGTTTCATTGTATATTTGAGCGCCCGCGATCAGTTTATTGATCATTCCGGCTCCTGTTTTAGTTCAGAATTTGCTTTCTCTTAGATGAGTTGCGGTCCAAAGCTAGCGAGTCCCATCCACCCGGGATGCTTGGTGGGGATTGAACTCCAGACAACCGGCTATTTGGTGTGAGTCAGTTAAGACCGCTCGGCCACCGAGGATTCAGCTGACTTGCACTTATCTGGACCGGGTGCTTTGGCTGACTTGCACTTATCTGAACCTAGTGCTTTTGGTTGACATGCACTTATCTGGACCTAGTGCATTGGATGACTAGCACTTATCTGCACCTACTGTTATAGGCGAAATTAATCTCTTATTTAAGTGTATGGCTCGTTCTAAAACATTACACAACAAAAGACGATACCGAATGATAAATACAATAACACAGAATACGATACTCAAATCAGGGCTAATTACAAGTAATATGTTTTAATGTGTTAATTATAATAAATTAAAAAATCAAAAGAAAATATTCTTAAAAATATGGACTTACAGCATATTGTTTGGTTTGTACCGGTACCATGTTACATAAAATGTGCAAAAGTGGTACAATGATGAAAAGATATTTACATACACGCAGTGAATAAAGCTTGGTATCGTAGCACAAATAACACACGCGATAGAATCTCGAGCTAAATGATCTGTCTCCCTCTCATTCAATCTATCGGATATTTTTATAGTCAGTTTCCACTGGTGTCTCTAGAACCGCCTTACGCATTGTAATAGCTTCTGGATTTTTCTCCAATCTTCGAATTATGAAACAGGCAATAAATTTAATTTTAGCCAAGGTGAAAGGGAGACTATTTTTTTAGCTACCCACACCATAAGAATAGTGCTGTACACCTAATTGGGTCAAACAGAGTTCACAGCACGTGGAAAGAATGGAGCAAACACGTCACCTACATAACACTAGCAATTGCCTAGGCGCGACGCTTTAGCTGACATGCGCACTTATCAAGTGCCATTCGTAATTCTTTCCAACTGAAAGTTGCCTTGAAAACGTCTTGGTGGAGTCCCATTCGTTGGGATCGAGCTCCCTTTTTTCGAAAATGTTCGATGTTTTTCCTTTCGTCAGTCTTACCATCTTTTTTGTTCACGTCTGCGAGGTTTTTGTGCACGCTTAACATCACTTACCTGAGTGCCGTCTGATGTTTTTATGCGTACCCATTCCAGAGAGATTAGCTATGAGTCGCCAAACTTTTCCCGCCTAAGAGGCTTAGTTTTCCCACGTGCCACACCACTTGAGCCAGTTCACCGACTTGGCGTTTGTTGTACTCTGCACAATGAGCCGGTGTCTTCCTTTTTTGCGGCTTTTCCCCGGAACTTTTGCTCTTAATTTCACAAGTTCAATAACACTCTTGCTCCAAAAGGGCCTGAATTCTTGCTCCTTTTCTTTCTTGGGATTGTCTGCCTGGCAATCTCAAGTATCGCACAACTAAACTTCTCGTACGCGACATCGATGTTGCCGAATTCAAAATCGACCAAAGCGATTTTGGTCTCGGTTTCGGTCTCGTACCTCTGCCAGTGCGCTCTACGGAATAGCTAATGTTACTTTCCGAAGCGTGATTTAATCTTACCATTTTTATCTTTCAAAGTTGCTGGAGCTGGTCGCTTCCATCCAGTCAAGAAGCGCTAGACTGTGCCTGGACTAGACATCCGCTAAGTTTAGCGTCAGATCTGGTCGGGACCCAGTGCTCTTCCCGTGTGGAGCATTGTGGGAAAACGCCCCCCGTTCTGTAACCCGGTGAGATTTGTAGTGAGGCAGACTTCCTCAATGTATCGTACTGACCCATTTCGTTCGGAATGACCTGACTGGTCTTGTAAAGTCTCCTGCCGTTATGGTTCTGCCGAAGACAATGTTATACACTATTGTTAAGGCGATGGAGTTTCTGTGCGTATTGGAGATGTTCAGTACACAAGCGGCGTCCTTCGGTGCTATTGTGAATGCTCAATTATATAAAACGGCTTGACCATGCAGCAGCGTTCCTTGCAATAGGGTTGTGTCCACTTCTTTCGAAGGGTAGGTTGGTAATTTCGTGTGCCTTTTAGCTTATGTCATACACCTCAAGTGTACGACCACCAGGCTTTGGGCATAGGGATCCTATTTTCGCCTCACGCCCGCCTGTCGTTCGTCACCGGCTCGAGAGAGGACCGCTTGCTCAAGTCAGGAGTGTCAGAGAAAGGATGTCCCTGAGCCCCCTCCACGCCTTAATCCGTTTTCTAATATAGAAGCCCAGGGTTTTAGAAGATAATCCATTTTTGATTTAGTCGTATTTATCATGCAAGCAAGCATAATGGAGAGCTAGGATAGCAGCTTCCAACCCGTAAGGTCTTACATTTGCATCTCAGATGCCCCTTGTCCAGGGAGTCATTAGGTCGTAGCGAGGGTGACGGATCAGTAGCCCGGTCGAACGCTTTTTTGCGCTTAAAGTCCACTAGTTTCTATGGCAACGCATAGGGCAGGCCTGCACAACATACGGCCCGCCAGCCCCTATTGCGACCCGCGAAGACTTTCTTGAAGATTGCAAATTAAACCCCGTGGTGTTGTAAAAAAAATATTGCTAATGAAATAAATCTTTTGATAAAAGAATTCTATAAAAGACTTTCTCTTTCAAAAGAAGAAGAAACTCAGTTTAAACAAATTGAAGATCCATTTTCTGTGAATCCCGAAGACATACCAGTTTAATTACAGTTGGAGGTTATCGAACTACAATTTTAGGCAATTTACTGAAGCAAGCACAGAGAGAGCAACCTGCGGGACTTTTATAAACATCTGGACCGTAAGAAGTACAAAAATCTTTGACGAAGTTGCACTAAAAACGTTTAGTGTATTTGGAACCACTTATATATGTGAACAGACATTTTCAATAATGAATTTTAACAAATGCTCATGTTTGATTGACGATCCTTTGGACGACATCTTGACAACAGCCACTTCCAAATACATCTCATGAATACGACATATAGAGAGCAGCCACTTCCAATATATTTCCTGAATACTACATCTTGAGAACAGCCACTTCCAATATTATCTCCTGAAAACGACATCTTGAGAACAGCCACTTCCAATATATTTCCTGAATACGACAACTTGAGAACAGCCACTTCCAATATATTTCCTGAATACGACATCTTGAGAACAGCCACTTCCAATATATCTCCTGAATACGATAAACTTCTTATCGAAAAACGATGCATTGTTTCACATTAAATTTATTTGTTACTTAACGAAATATTCTTGATTACTATTATTTTCTTAACAGCTTTCCCTCTTTTCCTATTTTCTTTCGGCCCGCACAAGTTTTGTCATAAAGTATTACGACCCGCCTTACATTTTGAATTGTGCAGACCTGTTGTAGGGGATCGATCCGTTGCGCGATTTATAAAAGCATGCCCTTAATTTATTCTATAACGATGATTATGTTTTTACATACTTATTTATTAGTTGTTGTTTTTTTCCTTCTAATAACCTTTCTTAAAAATGTGATCACTCTTTCCAAATATTTCACTCTTTTCTTCCGGTTGTCATGAATTGTAACTTCCGAGGCAGCCATTTTGTATCATATTTTATAACCGACTTCACTTCGTTATAGCGTGGGGAAACTGACCGTGGCAAAAAAAAAAACCCATTGAGTTGATGTTTAAAACAGTCGGACAGCTTCAAAGCCTCCAGGCTATCTCAACGCGCCAGTGATGGAAATACAATCTCAAGATTGGCCTCTCTCTTTGTAAAAGAATCCTTAAGTACATCTACCAAAGGGGTTGGTACCCGATGGCGAAACGACATCATCTATCCACTTCAGTGCCGCCAGCAATACATTCAAAATAATTTGTTAAAAAATGTCTTTAAAAATATCGTTTTATAAATAAATAACAAAACAAAAATGCGATTGCCAACTCCATGAACGAGGGCCATATTTCACTCTTCTCCAGGCAGTGACATAAAAAGTGTTAGCAGTCTTCAAATGAAGGTGTTTAAGTGACATTAAACAAACAGCTCCAAATAATATGTGTGCATTCACAATAAATGCAGATGTCTAGGGCGAAAATGTTATTGATTCTCTAAAATTATGTTGATTCGTAATAATACATTTAGAACTAAAATATATTTGCCAGCAGTTAAAATTTGTGGCCACATATCAAATCGGACCCATTCCGTCTCTGTTGCTTATTAGCTGTTGATTCCATCTGTGTGGCTCATTAGCTGTTGATTCCGTCTGTGTGGCTTATTAGCTGTTGATTCCGTCTGTGTGGCTTATTAGCTGTTGATTCTGGCTGTGTGGCGTATGAACTATTTACTCCTTCTGCGTGGCTAATGAGCTGTTGAATTGACGAAAATGATTTCTATATTGTCAGATCGATAGTGTCTAAGAAGGCTTTGGGAAAAATATAAAGATCATTTCTAGCCATTTTGTTTGCGTACACTTTCTTCCCCCTAATCTATCACAATGTTATAAAAACTCTATCAAACGTTTCTATAATATTCGGCTATTTCAGTGGGTTTTTTATCAATCGAGTTTCTCCAAATGAAGCCTCTTTTTCGAAATTTTTTTCAAAGTTTGTTCCTTGATTTTTTTTAAAGTCCTTTTTTTAAAAATTGATTATGACTTACATATTTAAGTACAAGTACAATTAGGTATATTCCCTATTACTTTGTGGGTAAAATACACTATTTACAATATTTGGTGTTATTTTCCGTAAAAATAATATTTTTCAATTCTTCTTGCTGAAAATTATTAGATTTCTATTGCAAACTTATCTATAGTCCAAACTTAAACCAGCTTATTAAAAAAGATACTTTCTTTCTTCCTGGCTGCTATTTGGTGACTCAAAAAAAAAAATGCGTGCTAAGGCAAAATAAAACGAGTTTTAAGAAGGGTTAAGTCAGTGGATAGAGCACCTGTTATCATTCTGAACTGACAGACTAGTACTCTTAATAGTCTGGCCTTGAACTCAGCGTGAGCCGTTTCAATCGACTTACCATGCCACTAAAACATCTGGCATCCTGCTCACGTTTTGTTTTTGGTTGTCAGTCATTCCTTAGCGAGTCCCAGTTCTTGGACTGAGTTAGCTATCCATTCTCGGCCAGTCAACGCGACATGAAAATGATACGTCGGTTATTTTCTCTTCAGGTGTCATTGAAAAAAAAATGTTGTATGCAAATAAACTGTTGACAGAATTTAAAACTTATGGCTGAGACCTGCTCCTATAATATATTCTTATTTAAGCTAGTGTATTCAATCTTTTCTCATCTTAGCTGGTGAAACAAAAATGTTCTCTTCTTAGCTTGTGAATCTGAAAATTTCTCATCTCGTCTGCATGTGAATCTGAAAATTTCTCATCTCATCTGGTGAATCTGAAAGCTGCCGTGTTTAGCTGTGGCGATAAACGAAAAACAACAGAGCAATGTCAATATAATGTGTGGAAGTTTGATGTCAGAAGCCACGCAGATACGATGCTGATGCTGTAATGGGAAACGCTTATATGAAATAAGATGCAGCAAGTGATTGTTGGCCAGGCAAGTCGAATGGGCACACATTATGCAGATGAGCTAAAGGCTTATTTTTGTTTACATGAGTGATGGTGTGAGGTAAAATTAATAATCAAATCGATCTCAAGTTGATGGTTTCTAATGTATTATTTACGGGTCGGAAAACGATTAACAATTACTTTACTTTTACCATTTTCCCGCCATTAAAGAGAGGTCTTTAGATTGATTCCTTTGCAAATATTATAAGAGATATCCAAGTCTATCATGAGAAAGGAGAAAAAAATAATGTCATTGGATTTGAATTAATAAGCGTTTTATAATAAAGGCGCCCATCAGTCCCAATGTTGAGTTGAATCAAGAGATGCGAGCTACATCAGAAGTCAGTTTAAAGAAAGTTTTTAAAGACATATCTTGATATTGTTCCAGAATCAAGTAGCTTTGACATCATTGACGAACATCACTAAATCCGCCGATGGCAAATATATTAAGGTCAGCATTTATTGCATCATCCTTGGACGTCTGATCCGTTTGTTAACCCCTTGTCATCGCCAGCCGGCAGCAGAGAGGAAGTGACTTTTGAGATCATGCCTCTGCTAAGTTTTCGGCTGCACGATATGGAGGTACAACACAATAATTGTACTTCTCGTTGTACCAATTCCTTGGGTGTGCCTGAAAGAAACTTGGCAATTTATGGAACGGCGAAGATGACTTTGACCTTTCACCAGCCTCGTTTTAATAGTAAACCCCATACTCTTTCGCTACTACCTATAAGTTATTGAGACAATTCTTATACCATCTGGTGGCTTTCGACTGAAATCTAGCTTTTTTATATAAAAAAAACAATTAATTGTTACGATCTTTTGTTTTATCTGTCATTTAAAAGTCAAAACATTCTCGTTAACCTTTATCTTCCCATCAGGCAAGTGAGATTTGTGGACAAGAACATTTTTGACCTAAAATTGAAACATTGAAAAGTCTACTCACTGTAATCTACGAATTTGTTTAAATAAAAAAAAAAAAATTGAAATAGTGACCTCATCTCGCGTGACTCAATCTTCTGGAACGTTTGTGATGATTCTTGACGTCTCTGCATTGGGGGGGGGGGGGGATGTATAGTGGAAAAGGGGGGGGGCGCATCCCAGCTTGTTATGGTAATGATGGCTATTTACATCCTGGAATGTTAATTTTTCTTTTTTTTTTTTTTTTTTTTTTTTTTTTTACATTCCACGTGACACAGTTTGGAAGGCCAACAACTCCAGCCAAATAACGCACGCTGTTATCAGACAGTGGTTCCAACACATATCTATTCTGAACTACACTGGGAATGAACATTTGTTACCACTTAATGTGTACGGACTTAAGTAATTGTTCCTTAGGGGAAAAAAGCAATCCATCAAAAAAGCCTTCATTAACACGATAAATGTAACATAATAATATATCCACAAAGATTTTAAAAAAACAACAGTTGAACTTAATTCATATCCAATTCACTCATTTATGTATCTCTCTGACACATTCCATAAACATAAATATAGATCTAGGAACTTTTGCATGAAGAAGATGGCAGTTAAAAATTTAAAAATAAAATGAATCCACGTTTTTACGAATCTCAGTTCGATAAGTTTGATGGTGTGGACAACCTGCAAAAGATCCCTTTCTGTCGAACAGCCTGCACAAGATCCCTTTCTGTCGAACAGCCTGCACAAGATCCCTTTCTATCGAACAGCCTGCACAAGATCCCTTTCCGTCGAACAGCCTGCACAAGATCCCTTTCTGTCGAACAGCCTGCACAAGATCCCTTTCTGTCGAACAGCCTGCACAAGATCCCTTTCTGTCGAACAACCTGCACAAGATCCCTTTCTGTCGAACAACCTGCACAAGATCCCTTTCTGTTGAACAACCTGCCCATGATCCCTTCCGGTCGAACAACCTGCACAAGATCCCTTTCTGTCGAACAGCCTGCACAAGATCCCTTTCTGTCGAACAACCTGCACATGGTCCCTTCCGGTCGAACAACCTGCACTAGATTCATTCCTGTCGACGACCTGAACAATATCACTTCGTATAGACAACTTGAACAAGATCAAACTGCCTGAACAAGATCCAGATCAAGTCAGGCAAGTGATTGCTTACCAATGATGATCTGTGTCAACCTTATACTTCTCTTCTGTTAACTTACTGCTGTTCTCCCGTTGACATTTCCTATCAATTTAAGCGAAGAAGGCAAGAATCTCCACTCACGTCTCCGAGTTTTTATGACCAAGTTGTAAACAATTTGTGTTTATTTGTTGACCAATGCTCTTCTCCTTAAATGAACACGCGATTATTTCATTGAACACGTGACTATTTCATTGAACACGCGACTATTTCATTGAACACGTGACTATTTCATTGAACACGCGACTATTTCATTGAACACGTGACTATTTCATTGAACACGCGACTATTTCATTGAACACGCGACTATTTCATTGAACACGCGACTATTTCATTGAACACGCGACTATTTCATTGAACACGCGACTATTTCATTGAACACGCGACTATTTCATTGAACACGCGACTATTTCATTGAACACGCGACTATTTCATTGAACACGCGACTATTTCATTGAACACGCGACTATTTCATTGAACACGCGACTATTTCATTGAACACGCGACTATTTCATTGAACACGCGACTATTTCATAACGCGATTTGATGCAAGCAGCCATCTGTGCCTTCCTATGAATAGCGTACGATGGGAGTCGTCAACTTGAATTGCACATTTTAGAATCCTTTAATCTTCAAGATCCATGTTAAATTATGTAAGCTGACAGTATCGTTTACTATTAAGTGACAACGATCTCTAAGTAATCGATAACATCAAGCAGACGTAAGGAAGTAATTTATCTATTTCTGTGTTTCTAAAATAAATGGATTTATGTGACTGTAGTCACTTGTTTTCAAATACATCCTTTATTTTATAGACACTTATAAATTGTTAGAATTATCGAAAATCCGCGGAGTGCCCCTGATCTAATCCTTTACCACACTGAATGAGAACCCCTGCTCCAACCCGCCATTTGTCAAGATTGAATAGGGAGCTCATCACAAGAAAAGACACCGTCACGTGATTCTTCATTCTGAATTACACCTTCAATCAACTAAGTGTTATGAATTAATGAAAAATTTATTTTTAAAATATATATGTGTTCTATGTGAGACATGACAAATTTGAGAATCATTGACTCAGACGCACCCCACTGCCTCATTCACCCCGGCCCCCCCCCCCACCCATATGTTCCCCTCCCGCTCTAAACATCTGGTACATGCTTAACTCACGAACCATTATTATGTGTCAGTACACCACAGGCTGGCCGTGAGCGAACAAAGACTAGCCCAATAGACGGTAATTTAGACAAATCAACAGTTTCCATTAGCACCCGCTACGTCAGCCCCTCCCCCCTCGCCCGTGCATTAATCCCCAAACGCTACACTCACGTGGCTATAAACAGACTGTTATGTACTTCAGATCTATCTAATGGACCACCGTTAAGTCTATTTAGCATCAAAAGAGGATTGATGAAAACGCAACTTTATAAAGAAAATTTGTTGTACCATGTCGACAAACTCGGCAAATTAAACGCTAAAGAGAGGGGGGGATGGGAGTGAAGGGGGCTAACAACATACTCCTTACTCCTTGTATAAGGTGGGGGGAGGGGCTAACAACACACTCCTAACTCCTTGAATAGGGTGGGGGCTAATAGGGTGGGGGGCTTACAACACACTCCTTACTCCTTGTGTAGGGTGGGGCTAACAACACACTCCTAACTCCTTGTATAGGGTGGGGGGCTTACAACACAGTCCTTACTCCTTATGTAGGATGGGGCTAACAACACACTCCTTACTCCTTGTATAGGCTGGGGGGCTAATAGGGTAGGGGGCTAGCAACACACTCCTTTCGCCTTGAATAGGGGTGAAACTAACAAAATAGTATTCAAACTCATTGCATGGTTGGGGGGGGGGATGGGTTGGGGTGGGGGAGACTAACTAAACCATTCTTACTCCTTGTATAGTGTGGGGGTGGGGGAGTTCAACTAAATCATCCTTACTCACTGTACACACTTAACCTGGGCTACTTTGACAGCTCTATGATTTAATTCAGGGGACAGCCTTAGACAATGATGTACAGAATGATCCTATATATAATCAAGGGATGCCCGCAGTTAAAATGTATAACAGCTCGCATATGTGCATGCAGACTGGCACATACGTTCCTCACAGAAACATCTCTGGTCCTTGGACATACGACTGCATAATACGTTAAGTCTGGTCACCATCACATCAACATATGCAGCACGCCGCACCGAATCGTGCCTTGCTAACTTCTCACGACATGATTTTAACTCTATACCCGCTGTCAAGGCAAATACAGACTTATGGTAACAGGGTACCTTCAACCCCACCCACTCTCATCCAAAGGAACAGGGGCGTATCATTTGTTTAAAAAACGTGTCATTTAAAGAAATAGTTTCAATTATACTCGTATGTGTGTTCCAACTCACAGAAGACAGTAGGCATTTCCCCCCCTCCCACCCCCCCCCCCCCCCCCGGGTCTTGTCACTAGGCTCCACTCCGCTATGAGTTATATTTAAATGCAGGTCAACATTGAAAAAATTACTAGTCATAATGTCTTATCAGTTATCTTTTCTTTCTACACTTTGGGGCGCACAAACTTAGCAAGGGGTGTGTGGGGAGGGGGCGACACTTTTTTCATTATATTAAGCGGCGGCATTTTTTGTAGAGATTTTCTTGGTTAGGGCGGCAAAAGTCTTGGCCCGCCCCAGGCGACACTAACGCTAGCTATACAATGGAATGGGCTTTCATCTAAAACAGTGTTTCTCAAATGGTGGTCGGAGGACCGGTGCCGCCCCGCGAGCCTTCCGTTTCCGGTCCGCACAACATGAATAGTCATATGGTTGACTAAAAAGAAGATGTAATTCATTCATGTGCCACCGGTCTGTGATGCAAGTTCAAAGCTGTGTGGCCCGGTCCGATCAACATACCGGTCCGACAAACATACAGGTCCGACAAGCATACATGTCCGACAAACATACCGGTCCGACAAACTATACCGACAAACATACCGGTCTGGAAAACGCTGTTCTAAGATACCAATAAAATACAATTGAATCATTAAACGGATTTATCGGCCGACTATGCTTCATGTCTCCGACGTTTCGCGCCCCTCACTAAGACTTTAATGACGCGTATAACAAATAGATAGAAAAAACATAGTACCATATGATTTTCTCAGGTAGCGTTCTGTAATACACTGTATTTTCAATTTTTGTCATGGCATTCTGTGACGTCGTGTATAGTCGTTGACATCGGAAAAGTAAAATATGTATTCTTTTTACAATCCATAAATATAAGCAAGAAATGGGCAGATGAAAAAAATAAGGTATATTGATACACATCGACAATTATTTTATTAATTTGCAAGGATCCAATTAACTTCCGTGAAATAAAGGATCTTTAAGATTTAGCCAAGCTCTGGTTTTAAGATCTGGATCATTCCGCGAACAACTTAATCAGTTTTCACAAACCAAATTAAAATACATGAACATCAACCACACGAAGTTAATTTTTTAAAAAAACTTTGTTACAAACGTCATCTCCCACCACACAAAAATTGAACTTCCCTCAACTTCCGCCCCATAACTGTCCTAGGTAACAAAAAAAAAGGTAACCTGACAAGAGTGCCGCCCTTGTCTTGGAATTTCCAGAACGTTTATGAATGAGATGTGTGAGAAAATCCAAAGCCTGCACGTGCTGCACTTCTTTGTACATGATAGACCAGGGAAGAGGGGCCGTGGGGGGAGGGGGCGAACAGTGAGGATAAAAAAAAGTAGGAGGGCGGGGGAGGTGTGACATGTGACATGCATACATCTTGCACCGAATGTTCTATATTTAACATCTTTCCCCGTATCATTTTACAGCAGACGACTTGGATGTGTTGTCAGCGAGGTCAAAAGAAGCACCAAACGATGAACATCTTAGTTCACGGCATATGGGAGGCCAGACAGAGACTGCAACCAGCACAAACACAATTTATTTGCAATTTGAGAAGATCTAATTATCAAGTCTGAGATAATATCCTTCTTTGTAAATCAACAATGGTTACCGGAAATTTGATCGAAAGAAATTTCATCGACGGAAAATTGATCGACGGTAATGTGATCGAACGGAAATTTTGTCGAATCTTTTTTCAGTTCAGACGTTAAAATGTTCGTCAAATTTCTTTTTTAACGCACCATACTATATAGCAAAACAAAATAATGCGTTCAAAAAGAAATTTGACGCAAAATTTTAACGTATAAATTAAAAAAACGATTCGACCAAATTTCCGTTCGATCAAATTTCCGTCGATCAATTTTCAGTCGACGAAATTTATTTCGATCAAATTTCCGGATACGATCAACAATGGATGACCTAGTCTGGTCTTAATGAAGCCATAAACAAATATCTGAACAAATCTGTGTTACATTTTTTCCCAATATAATTTATTTCGCAATATATTTAAATTCTCACTAATTCATGCACACATCTTGGTGAATCAAAATGAACGTGAACAGAATGTGGGTTCGGGATTTTTTTCCCCTTTCTTTTTTTTATGTAAGGGGAGGTAAGAAAAAAGTGGAGTGGGGGAAAAAATGAAGGAATTTTTTGAATGAAGTCGTGGGAACCTGGGTCTGCGATGCACTGCGCAGGGAACCACGTGACCAGCAGGTAAGGTCTCGGGGTAGGAGGCAGGATAGTGAAGGGCAGCTCACTGGTGCAGGCCAGTCAACCTGTAGTTGGGACCAGGCAAAGACATGGTCGCTGCATAATAATACACGTGTATATAAAGAGGTGAGGGCCGGTATCCAAGGAAGCACACACTGTTTTTAAAATTAAATTCAAGAGATGAACACCCAAGGGGCGTGCAGTGGGGCGTCGTATACACATCAATGTAGCAGTTCCTATGAGTCCTCATACGTCGTCCAATATCTTGACCCTCCCTTCCTTCCTCCCCCCCCCGCCCGGCCCTCGGGGCAGTTTGTTAAGTCTCAGTTGTGGCGACGGTAAATTAACATATAGAAGAAATATTCTAGTGGTTTTTTTTTATTGTCGCTCAATATACTATTAATTTATCAACTTGCCATAGCCAAGCCAAGCTTTTGATTTCACGTTCCACACGCTCGGCTTTCGCCAGCACATTTTCTTAACACAAACACACTGATGTCTGAACGCAAACCACGCGTGGTTCCCAACGCGTTAACGATGGCGGTGCATGATCAGCACAGTTAGCTCAATCAGTGATCCTCAAATCGGGTGCAGGCGCCTTGAAGTTCCTTGAAGTGATTCCCCCACTCCCCCGATTGCCTTAAAGGTTGAAGAAAGCGTTGAATATTAAAATACGTACACTTAGGTCGTTTCTATAACTCAGTTTTTAAAACTGTTTCTAAGGTTCCATGTTATTTTATTAAAATATTTTTTCCTGGGACCTTATTGTAACATTATGACAACCGCTGATTAAAAGCAAATGTTGACCTATAATGAATTACAAAAGTACGTGTTTAGATTTCTAAATGTACTTATTAGTGTTCCACTCCCCCACTCCCCCTTCCCAACATTTGCGAAACTTGAGTGCGTGGGTGTGTTGATAAAAATATATGGTGGTCGGTGTGTGTCTAGAGAATTGGCAAAGAAGGGGGAATGAGATAAGAAATACATGTGATTTATGAACGGCTTCGTGCTATATTTAACTTAAGTTTGTGGTTTTACTTTGTGAGTGAAATGTGGTTTATTTTAGGATGGTACGATGAGTCATGCGTTCAACACATCTTGATACACACACATACATACACACATCACACACACACCAAGCACACACACACACACACCAGTTAATTCAATCGTCTCTTTCAAAACATCCTCAAACTTTGCATAACTTAAGCAAATCTGACACACTTCAAAGTAAAGTCTTGTATGTACAATCCAAGCTGATTTTATAGAAGTTGGCTCTTTGGGTCTTCAATATGTCTACTGATCTTATAGAAGTTGGCTATTTGGGTCTTCAATCTGTCTACTGATCTAATAGAAGTTGGCTCTTTGTGTCTTCAATCTGTCTACTGATCTTATAAAAGTTGGCTCTGTGGGTCTTCAATCTGTCTACTGATCTAATAGAAGTTGGCTCTTTGTGTCTTCAATCTGTCTACTGATCTTATAAAAATTGACTTTTTGGATCTTCAAGCTGTTTACGTATCGTATTCAAGTTCGCTCTTTGGATATTCAGTGTTGACTGTAGCCAGTATATACCTTAAATGTTTACAATAATTGACAACTCTATTCCATGCTAACAATGAAGCATCAGTAATTTTTAAAATTCTTTTTATTACACGATTATCTCACGTTAAAATTTCTGTTATCCTCGAAAGTTTTCTTCTAAACCCGATCTTAAATCCTCTATCCATGCCGCTATGGTCACAATAAATAGTCTCATCCTTCTTGCCGCTTAGTGACAGTCATATTTAAAATAAATGTATAAACTTAGCATCGACAAATAAAAGACAGGTGGCAAGAACCCACAGCCACGTCCTCTGCATACCTGCATGCAATTCACGTTCCCGTTCTAAAATCTCGCGTGAGCAGAAAAAAGAATCCTCGACTGCCTTCCTCCTTTGTGCATACAGAAAGTTCGAGAAATGCTAGAAGGCGCCAAATCCCAACCATCGCTGCTCATCTTTTCTCTGTTTTAATGTCTTCCTTCTTGAGAGCAAAAAAAAAAATGACCAGGGATGAATGGATGGGTCTGCACTGGTGAGGCTGAGGCAACAGGACTTGACTGTAATGAATGGTTAGCCAGGAGGAGGAGTTCTCAAAATGAAACCACACCTGAGCCTTTATTTAGCTCAGCCGATCGAGTTGCTCCGTTTGGGTTTATTAGCCCCGGAAAGTGCGCTCTTTCCATTATGTTATGAAAAGCGTATGTAGTTGATAAATGTAAATATAATGTAGCGGTAAAATCATGCATCTATAACTTACATATTTAATGTGAGGTGTATTTATAACTTACATGGTAAATTTAATGTAACTGTCAAATGGTGTATAGATAACTTATAATGTGGTAAATGTAATATAGCTTTAAAAAGGAATCCATATAGCTTACAAGTAAATATAATGTAGCTTTGAAAAAGGTGTATTTGTAACTTACATGGTAAATGTATTGCAACCTTACATCAATAATAAAGAATGACTGTGGGTTATATGTGTAGTGGTGGTAGAAACCTTCAATTGTTCTTCTTCTATATATCAAGGGCCCACGATCAATTTATTGATCATTATGGCTCCTATGAATGTAGATGGGATTTACAATGTCTCTGTGCCTGGTGTTGATGAGGATATCTCACTGGTTACAAGAGTAACTGTTTGAGGGTATCATGCACTAGGGGTTGGAAGGCTTGAGGCAATAGACGCAAATGAGTCAAGTGTTGTCGCCTCAACTGTTCCTTTTGGAAGCTTGTTCCAGTCCCTGATTGTCTTTGGTAGGAATGAGCAGTTCCTCGCTGGTATGAGCCGGAACTGCCTGTCATGGCATCGTCGCTGTCTATGCGGGAGAGGGACGAGTTTCTGTTTAATTGTTTCATTCCACAATAAATTAGAAATGTATTTTAAGAGCATGTGCACATTTATTCGAGACTATTTTTCTTGTCGTCCGAGATGAATTAAAAAATAAAACAATGTAAAAAAATATATTTTTTAAAAGAAAAATAGCTTTTTAAAAATGTTTTTACTCAATATTATACAATAAATGTCACCCGAAAAACATCTGAGGTGGGACACTCATATGATTAACAAGAAGCGTGCGACGCCCATGAACTCAATGTTCTTTGTTTCACATTAATTGGAGATCTGGAAGTGGGTTAAAACTGAGATTCGAGATTTGACCAAACACAAACTTACAAACGGACAGAGCAACCTAAGGAAATGCCACAGGTTATCATTGTATTTCATGGGCGCCCCACACTCTTTACGTCATAGGGTTGTAACTTTATGACATAGGGTTGTAACTTTACGACATAGGGTTGTAACTTTACGACATAGGGTTGTAACTTTACGACATAGGGTTGTAACTTTACGTCATAGGGTTGTAACTTTACGACATAGGGTTGTAACTTTACGTCATAGGGTTGTAACTTTACGTCATAGGGTTGTAACTTTACGACATAGGGTTGTAACTTTACGACATAGGGTTGTAACTTTACGACATAGGGTTGTAACTTTACGACATAGGGTTGTAACTTTACGACATAGGGTTGTAACTTTACGTCATAGGGTTGTAACTTTACGACATAGGGTTGTAACTTTACGTCATAGGGTTGTAACTTTACGACATAGGGTTGTAACTTTACGACATAGGGTTGTAACTTTACGACATAGGGTTGTAACTTTACGACATAGGGTTGTAACTTTACGACATAGGGTTGTAACTTTACGACATAGGGTTGTAACTTTACGGCATAGGGTTGTAACTTTACGACATAGGGTTGTAACTTTACGACATAGGGTTGTAACTTTACGTCATAGGGTTGTAACTTTACGTCATAGGGTTGTAACTTTACGACATAGGGTTGTAACTTTACGACATAGGGTTGTAACTTTACGACATAGGGTTGTAACTTTACGACATAGGGTTGTAACTTTACGACATAGGGTTGTAACTTTACGTCATAGGGTTGTAACTTTACGACATAGGGTTGTAACTTTACGTCATAGGGTTGTAACTTTACGACATAGGGTTGTAACTTTACGACATAGGGTTGTAACTTTACGACATAGGGTTGTAACTTTACGACATAGGGTTGTAACTTTACGACATAGGGTTGTAACTTTACGACATAGGGTTGTAACTTTACGGCATAGGGTTGTAACTTTACGTCATAGGGTTGTAACTTTACGTCATAGGGTTGTAACTTTACGACATAGGGTTGTAACTTTACGACATAGGGTTGTAACTTTACGACATAGGGTTGTAACTTTACGTCATAGGGTTGTAACTTTACGTCATAGGGTTGTAACTTTACGACATAGGGTTGTAACTTTACGACATAGGGTTGTAACTTTACGACATAGGGTTGTAACTTTACGACATAGGGTTGTAGCTTTACGACATAGGGTTGTAGCTTTACGACATAGGGTTGAAGCTTTACGACATAGGGTTGTAGCTTTACGACATAGGGTTGTAGCTTTACGACATAGGGTTGTAGCTTTACGTCATGGGATTGTAACTTAACGTCATGGGATTGTAACTTAACGTCATGGGATTGTAACTTAACGTCATGGGATTGTAACTTTACGTCATAGGATAGTAACTTAACGTCATGGGATTGTAACTTAACGTCATGGGATTGTAACTTAACGTCATGGGATTGTAACTTTACGTCATAGGATAGTAACTTAACGTCATGGGATTGTAACTTTACGTCATAGGATAGTAACTTGACGTCATAGGATTGTAGCTTTACGTCATAGGATTGTAACAATACGTCATTGAGATTGTAAATTTACGCCATAGGATAGTAACTTGACGTCATAGGATTGTAACTCTATGTCATGTCATAGGATTGTAACTTTACGTCATAGGATAGTAACTTGACGTCATAGGATTGTAACTCTACGTCATAGGATTGTAACTTGACCCTGAAGTTTTGAGGAACATTTATTTTATACTTTTTAGTACACTTCATAAAAGCCCTTTTTATTTAATGTGTGTTTTTGTTTAAACATTCTTTTATTTTGTACTTTTCCGTCTAATTGTACAAAGATTCAACTCAATTGGAGATCAGGAAGGGGGTCAAAATTGAGATGTATGATTTCACACGCAGAGGTCACTCAAGCGTAGCGAGGGTCTTTGGTAACCTACTGATCATCAAGGGTTGTATTGTCATCAGGGTTGTGTAAGTGTACAAAGTTTTAGCTCAATTGGACACTAGGAATTGAGTGATTTTGACCTAAACAAACAAACAGACCAAAAAAAAAACAAAAACAAAAAAACAACGAAATAAATATTTGCGAAATTTTAAGTTCGCCTTTACATGAAAAAAATATTTTGGTGTATGTAAGGATGCATCAGGATGTTTTGAGGATGTATGGGCTCACTGTTTTTTAGAATGGTACGTGATCCTGAAAGAAGCCTTTCATGCCGACAAGACTCAAACCAAGGCCTATAACTGCTCTTCACTACATCGATCACGAGTTGTCCTACGGCTTATAAAATCAGATTCACGAAAAAAAAAAAAAAAAAAAGAGGATTGCGAATGACGTCACTACTATTCGTGCTGTTATATTTGATCGTGACCAAAATTTATTTTTAGCTCAAGCTTGCGCCGGATGACGTCTGATCCCTAGATGGTTTAATAGGTTACCGGAAATTTGATCGAAAGAAATTTCGTCGACGGAAAATTGATCGACGGAAATTTGATCGAACGGAAATTTTGTCGAATCTTCTTTTCAGTTCAGACTTTAAACTGTTCGTCAAATTTCTTTTTGAACGCACTATACTATATAGCAAAACATAATAACGCGTTCAAACAGAAATTTGAACGTATAAACTAAAAAAAAGATTCGACCAAATTTCCGTTCGATCAAATTTCCGTCGATCAATTTTCCGTCGACGAAATTTCTTTCGATCAAATTTCCGGATACGGGTTTAATAATATCCTGGGTTTTCAAACTTGCTGCAGCACCGTTTCGTGATGACCAGACCTAAACAGAGGTCGGTAGTGTTCATTGTCAAAAAGTTAAAGTGAAATTCCCTTTAATCTGATAAAGAAGAGTCCCTTGAACAAAGTCGTGAGAATTGGCGTGATGAAAAATAACGAATTCAACGCTAAAGAATGCGGCTTTTTAAGGAAACCAGGGTATTTACAAATTCTTCATTCATATTCCGAAGTTCATGCGTGATCTCAAGAGAAGTGCAGAGCTGGATTCTCAATTCTTAATGGCTGAGATTGTGTGTAGATCAAGCACTAGGATTGTGAGGTTCTTCACAAGTCTATGGGGATGGAGCGTATAGATGGGATGAGGTTGTGACTAGCCCTAGATAGGATGTGATTGTGACTACACATAGGTATAGATCATGAATATATAACCCTAGAGATAACATGATTGTGACTAGCCTTAGACAGGATGTTATTTTGGCTAGCCATGCTGGTATGATAAAGGAAGTGTGGTACATGGACTACGATGAGTCGATTGTTTTGTCACGTGATAAGCGTAAGTACGAGTAAGACTTCCGGTCACAAATTTTTCTTCAAACAACTTTCTTCCTTTAATTTTAATCATAACTGAATTATTATTATTGTCACATTTAATGAATGTCATTTAAAGAAACGCGTGTATTCAAAAATATTTTGAAAAGTAAAATTTTTAATTAACACTGGGGAAGCGCTGGTGGAGACAAACATTGTGCTTTAAAATTAATGATAATGGCAATGGCTGATCAGCTGTTATCTTTTGTTATGTGTTGTTATGTGTAGCAGAAAGCCTACCAATGGCTGGTACGTATCACGTGACAAAACAAGGAAGTGACTCATCGTAGTCCATTATGTGCACTTTCCCCAAAACAAGTGACTGCAGAATTGCCGCATAGGCTTTGAGATTAATGAAGGTGCTGAAATCTTTCAAACTACCATCACTGACGTTCTTTCGGTTGTATTTAATGCGCAAATATTCAAATTTTCGACCCTGCATTATAGAAGTAAAAAACCAACGCGTATGATCAAAGGGTAAGAACGATGTTTCCACGAACGGGGGTTTTGATGGTTTAACACTTCAAACTGCCAATTCGTTTTAAGAGACTATTGATTTGACATCGATCAATCGTAGCATCAATGTTTACAAATAAGTGGTGCAGATAGAGTTTATGAGGCCCGGCTGGTCTTTTATTGGGCCACTCTCAATCAAGAAATAAGAAAAATATTCAGAAGTTCAATGTAACGCGTGTGTTCTTAAACAGTTTTTGCAGTTCCGTACCCTATGGTCAAAAACCCATTGTCTATCGTATTAGAACACATACACAATTTAAGCCCCCCCCCCCGGCTATAATTAGGAAAAAGGGGGGGGGGGTTTTGTTGATATATCTTGGAGGTAGAGCGCTTGATGGGCTGGGAATCAACCCTGACTACAAATTGTGATCAATAGCTGAGAACATTATCACCTTCATATAATTTATCCTGGTTTTGCTGGCCCAGATAGATGTTTGAAGAAAACTACTGAAAGATGTTTTGTTATGTGGGGAGTGGGGGTATGTTATCATTGCAATTTCGACTCCTGCTCAGAAGAAAAAAAACAACAAAAAAATCCGCCACCAGGGGGCCCTGCGTCTGAGGTCGTGAGTTCATTCACTGCGGAGGATCTACCGTGGGGTTGTCATAGTAGATAAACTCTACCAACTGGGGGTACTTCCGGCGGTTTACTGTCAGCTTGTTTACACTGTGTGTTGAATTACTTTGAAACCAGAGAGCTGATCTGATTCCCGGGGTGGGGCGAGGTGGAGAGGCGGATGCTGGTAATAGAGGGGAGGTGGGGTCGAGATAAAGTTGTATAATAACACAATCTTTGAAATTAAGAAGATTTTTAAGGATGTATTCTAACATGAGCAGGGAAGGAAACTTGCAGGGATTTTGAGTTAAAACAAGAGACAAAAAAACACACACAGATGTGTTAGCAATTCTTTGTTAATCTTTACAGTTTAAGTTATTTCATGCAAACGTTTTGGTTAACTTTATTTAAAGATTACTTCTAGATTTAAACTCAAAAGATGCACATATAATTAAAGGGAATTTTAACTTAAGCAAACTTTAAAATTTAATTGTGAAAACCTTACACCAAAAAGACAAAAAAAACGCTTTTTACAAGAAAGCGACATTTGTTTTAGCAGGTGTTATTAAATAATATTATGTCAATAATTTCATTACAGAGTGCCAAAGTATATTCGTTCCTTACATATTTTTTAAAGCCTAATAATCCTCAAAACGAAAATACATTTAGTTAAAACTTCATCCATCATTACCAAAAGAAGGACCGTAAAATAGCCCAATAGACGTACGCACAAAGTATATCTGATAGTGATAGGCCTCGTAGTTTACAATGCACGAAAAAAAAATGGGTCAATGCTTTAGAAGTGTAATTTTACTACTTTCTGTAAGGCGATACTTTATTGGCGGAAGGTAAAAAAAAAACACAATAGCTACTTTCAGTTTTTTTTTATTCATAAAAAATCAAAGCTGAAGACGTTTCTTAACCGTCGAACGTCATCAGGATGTGCGTCATTTCTTATTGAAAACATACAATATAGTCGGCATGGTATCTTTTGTATATAGTTTCCACGGAGACGGCAGTATCGTCAGCGTGTATGTGCATTTTTTAAAAAATGCAGACAGCTAAATATCTTCAAGATTGAAGCAAAAAACCAACAAAAAAAAACACCCAGAAACCCACACATCTTCACTGGATCATCAGCCCGACTTTACATGTGTTAACGGTACGCGCCCGGTGAAGGAAGGGGCAAAGGTCATGTAAGATTGTAATAAAGATGTCAAGGGCTTCCAGATTTACTCACCAGACAAAGACAAGGCAAACTTCCGGTGTGTAGTGGCCCAGTTGCTGTGAGCAGGTTACGTTCTGGCATTTTCCTGACGTTACTGAGCAGATCTTAGGGCTTTTGAAAGGCGTCTTCAGGACATGGTGTTATATTTAGGATTTTATTTTGGGGGGGGGGGGGAGTTCTGAAATCTTGCGATATTTTATGAATCGTTTTCTATTTTAAGCCTTAAAGGTAAAGCAAGTTATTGGGCCGATTTTAACACTTAATATATTTAGTACTAAGAACAAAGCGCTTTAGGTCTCGATGATATTTTGCTTATAAGGAAGGGGATGGGGGGAGGTATTTCCTTGAAAACTCAACTCTGTTCAGTGTACCGGGCCCTCTATCTAAGGAGTCATTGACCTGCATGTAGTATGCTATATGCACATGTAGGTGCATGCATCGTGTCCTAGATTTGATTAGGGTTTTCTTAAGTGCAAATAGCGTGTCGTATTTTTATCTGAAAGATGTAGTTTCAGTCTCCGCACTTATGGAACTATTCACTCCGTGAACGTCTTTTACGCCAATGCAAAGTTGATATTTCCCTTTAGGTCGGTATTACGGACCGTTATAGATGGAGAATTTAATCTCTTAATTTTAGTCTATGGCTCGTTCAGAAACAGTCCATAATAAAGAACGATACCAACGTTTAAAAATAATACCAAATACAACGACAATCAAGGCCAGAGCTAATTACAATTAATAACCTTTTTAATTAGTGAACTTCAATTAAATAATAACAGCAAGTGAAATATTATTGAAATTATAAACTTACAGATTTGCTGGTACCGGTACTGTATATCAAAATACAATGAGCACAAAATTGTACGAGGAAATAAGAATCTCTACACACAACAAAGTATAATGACACATAGCATGCCTCGTAATCAAGGAAAGGAAAATCTCCCCCTCTCTATCGGTCAGCCCTTTTTATAGGCAGTTTCAGATGATCATTCTGGAAATGGAACACACAGTCTTACTGCTTCCCACATTTTCTAGATTGTTCTATCATGTTCCACAGAAACGGATGATAGTAAACAAAAGTATCATCAAAGGGATATTTTTTCTAGCCGCCCCAACACAGGACCGACTTGAAAGAGGTCATGCACGTGGAAGGCGGGCAAAGCGTCTTAAAATACGTCATCCCTTATAACAGTCGGATACTTACAGGATTCAACTCAAATATGTTTAATACTATTTCTATTTCAAATTATGTTCCCTCTTATTGAGTTTTGAGCGGTACATTTCTGACCAAATAATGAGTGGTCGATGGCTTACACTACCTGGATCTAGATATGAGTCGTCGATCGCATATAATACCTGGATCTAGAAATGAGTCGTCGATCGCATAAAATACCTGGATCTAGAAAGCCTGGTTTCGTGGAAATTGTTAAAGGTACAGTTACGGTTGGCTTCGTGGAATTAACTTACATACAAATTGAGACAGAAATGAAAGACCTTACACTCACAAGCACAATTGCAAGTACACTTACACTTAAATGCACAATATCATACACTATATTTTATCTGAACATAAGTGGCCTAATGAATGACGTCATAAATTCATAATATAAACAAATCAGAAGTTCCCGAAACGTCCATATTCTACCGTTCATCAGATCTTTTACTGATTTCCTAACCCCAGTAACTGCAGTGCTGGAGCTAGGTGTAGCTCTGAGAAGAATGCAATTAACATTTATTGACCAGGAAATATATATGACCTATTCTTTCACCCTTTGACCAAAATCTATAAATTATAATAGAAATCAGGTTTCAGGAAAAACCATTAAATCACGTATCATGAAATACCACTATATCGTGTATTAGAAAATGTCATTAAATCGTGTATGGGGAAATACCATTATAACATGTATCAGGATATACCATTATATTATGGGTCAGGAAATGTCATGAAATCATGTATCAGGAAATGCCATTTAAGCATGTATCAGGAAATACCATTACATAATGTGTCAGGAAATTTCATGATATCATGTATCAGGAAATACATTTCAATCATTGACTATCATGTATCAGGAAATGCCATTACATCATGTATCAGGAATTGTCACCGTTTCTATTATGATAGTCTTTTGCTACGTACAGAAAAACGTATTTTTTCAATTGCATTTTAATCATTCAAATTTACACGTTCACAAGTGCCATAATTTGACTTAAAGTGAATAATAATATTATCACTAATAATTTCGACTGAGATTTCCTTTTTTTTTTTCAAATGTTTAAGAACCTTTGCTGTTCCCGTGACCTTGTTCCTGAAAGTCTTGTTCTCTCTGCATCCATTACTATTCCCCTTTTCTATCAATCTTTCCAGGACTACTTCTCAGATCAGATAACGTCACTAGGCGATCCTCACAATGGGACCTGGGGGTCGTTGAATCGGCTCAACCCCAACCCAGCCATTCATGTAATGAATGGGAACCCAACCTACTTACACCGCTCATTACATTCAATTACGTTTATCCCGGCTGAATCAGGTCTCCGGTCGCGTATTGTAACTTGTGTTTTTTTTTTTGTCTTGACGTAGTCGAAACTATGTACACTGGCTCCTCCTCCGATTCTGAACTTAATATTGACACCCCTACCCAGGCCACCCCCTTCCACCCCTACCCTCCCCCCAAAGAAACCTTACACTTATGAGAAGACACTCCTCGGTCTTATAGTTTGTCCACACTTATTAAACAGGGCCGACCCTAGCAATTGCGGGGCCCTAAGCGAAACGGACTGCTCGGGGCCCATTCTGGGTAGAGGATAAGGATACTAAGTGAAAATTAAGATTTTGTATTAAAAAATAAATTCGGGGCGTGGCCTATGAAAGTGCGGGGCCCATTGCGGCCGCATAGGTTGCAATGGCCTAAGGCCGGCCCTGACATGACAATGCACATGACGATGCTCTCAATCAAAAACCAATTGGTGGAGTCGATCTCCTGAAATCATAATTTTCGTTTTGTTTCTGGTTGTTTTGTGAAAATATAAAATAAGTAATTCATCTAGCAGCCCCACTTTCACCTTTTCCGCTTTTCCACCGCTGAACGTAAACCGGTATGACGCCGCCTATGGTATATGGTGACACTTTAGCCTAGATATACCACCAGATATTTGGATATAAATAGAGACCGCCGGCGACTAAATATGATGTATTGGAGAGTGCCACTCATAAATTATAGTATAGAATAGTGGATCTCCTCTATTACTCCTGTACCACTCATGGTATAAAAGAGTGGGTATCATCTACTGCTCATGTATCACTCATATTATAGAAGAGTCGGTCTCATCTACTTCTGTTGTACCCCTCATAGTATAGAAGAGTGGGTCTCATCTACTTCTGTTGTACCACTTATAGTATAGAAGAGTGGGTTTCATCTACTTCTGTTGTAACACTTATTGTATAGAAGAGTGGGGCATGGTATAGAAGAGTGGGTCTCATTTACTTCTGCTGTACAGTAATTCTGCCACGGGGGGTGGGGGTTAAAGTGGGGGACAAGGTTACATTCCCGGATAAAACCGTTGGTCCAATTTTTTGTGTGCTATGGAGCTGGTGTGAGTAAGATTCCCAGCTGAGTGCAACAAGGCCAACGACGTAATGAAACATCATGTGATCATCAAATGCTCATCTTCTCTTTCTCTCTTTTTCCTTCTTTCTATTCTGTCTATCTATCTATCGTTCTTTCTATCTTTCTTTCTTTCGATTCTTTCTTTATTCTTTCGTTGTTTTTTTGTTTGTTTCTCTCTCTCTCTCTCTCGCTCTCTCTCTCTCTCTCTCTCCCCCTCTCTCTCTCTCTCTCTCTCTATCTCATTCTCTCTCTCTCTCATTCTTTCTTTCTTTCATCCATTCTTTCTTTATTCATTGTTTGTTTCCTTCTTTTGTTTCTTCTTTCTTTTTCTTCTTTCTTTTTCTTCTTTCTTTTTCTTCTTTCTTTTTCTTCTTTCTTTTTCTTCTTTCTTTTTCTTCTTTCTTTTCCTTTATTCTAGTCTTACTTTTCAAACCTTCGCCCTTTCGTTGTTTCTTAATTTTTCTTCCTTCTTTTCTTTTCTTTCTTCTTTTTTTTTCTTTCATTTCGTTTCTTTCTTTGTATTTCTTTCTTTTCATTCTATTTTTTTGTTTTCTGTCTTTCTTTCCCTTTCTTCTTTCTTTCGTATCTTACTTTCTTCGTGTCTTTTTATAAGCATATACTTGAATTAATGTGTCTGCTAATGTTTTTGCACTGCTGCTAGCATTTAAAATAAACTCATTTCTAAATGCAATTATATAAAACATATTTTCTATTTATAATATCGCAACTTATTTTCGGTGCCGCACTGGATGATTTCAAATATTTTAAAAAATGCATCAGTGAATTACTTTAGTAGTTTGAGCTAGAGTTCTAAAACTTCTTTAGACAATTTTTGGCTTCATGTGGGTTTGTTATATTTACTACTCAAGTGAATATGCTGACACATTGGTCGGCCATTGGGCCAATCAAGCACATGCTGACCAACAGGATGATCAGGGCCAATGCCGCACATGCTGACCAACAGGATGATCAGGGCCAATGCAGTACATGCTGACCAACAGGATGATCAGGACCAATGCAGCACATGCTGACCAACAGGATGATCAGGGCCAATGCCGCACATGCTGACCAACAGGATGATCAGGGCCAATGCAGTACATGCTGACCAACAGGATGATCAGGGCCAATGCAGTACATGCTGACCAACAGGATGATCAGGGCCAATGCAGTACATGCTGACCAACAGGATGATCAGGGCCAATGCAGCACATGCTGACCAACAGGATGATCAGGGCCAATGCAGTACATGCTGACCAACAGGATGATCAGGGCCAATGCAGCACATGCTGACCAACAGGATGATCAGGGCCAATGCAGTACATGCTGACCAACAGGATGATCAGGGCCAATGCAGTACATGCTGACCAACAGGATGATCAGGGCCGATGCAGTACATGCTGACCAACAGGATGATCAGGGCCAATGCAGCACATGCTGACCAACAGGATGATCAGGGCCAATGCAGTACATGCTGACCAACAGGATGATCAAGGCCAATGCAGTACATGCTGACCAACAGGATGATCAGGGCCAATGCAGTACATGCTGACCAACAGGATGATCAGGGCCAATGCAGAACATGCTGAACAACAGGATGACCAGGGCCAATGCAGTACATGCCGACCAAGAGGATGATCAGGGCCAATGCAGCACATGCTGACCAACAGGATGATCAGGGCCAATGCAGCACATGCTGATCGGATGGAGTGGGGAGGGAATTCTCATGGAATACTTCGGATCTCATTTTTTTTTTTTCATTCAACTTGAAGAAGTTTTTTTTTTGTGTTTTCTGGGAATAGACTCCTTAGGTCAAGGAGACTTCCATGATGACGTCACGCTATTTTGACCTACTTTTAACCCTCCCTACATCATCACGAATTCATGACCCTCTCTCCCTCAACCTCCACTACCTAAACGCCCCCGGCCCAATTTTTTTTTTAAAATTCAAAAACAAAACAACAACGACAAAAAAACAAACAATCAACCTGAAGCGTGACGTCATTTACGGATTGCCCTCTCCCCCCCCCCTCCCCACCCAAACTCTAACATACGAAGTTATTTTCCTTTTAAAAAGCTCATACATCAATGTATTTATTCATTCAATGAGCTGCGGGTTGCTGGCCGCTGTCCGATGTAGGTATTCCTTTAAAAAGCCGCTAGCTGACGACCAACGGGCGTCTCTCTGACAAACACGAAAGCGTGGTAGCCTATAAGTAGCCCCTCCTGCCCAGGTCAAGGGCCTCAAAGAAAATAATGGTATATTTAATGTATTATAGCCCTTGAGGGTTTCTTGTCTTGGACTACGTCCAAGTACTTAGTCCCGCCATGTGACCTCATGTACTACGTCTAAGTACTTTTTCCCTCCGCGTGACCTCATGATGCTACACCACACTTCCGGCAGTGACAAGCGCCCCGAGAAGAGAGGCGTAGTGGTACAGGGTTAATTAACGCCGAAATAGTCCCACTAGTACAAGTGGACATAAAGGTGAGACAATAATAGTCGTGGGGTCAAACAACTGGGTGGCAGGCACAGGCCAGCTGATCGCACTCATTAATGGTACCCCTCAGCGCCTTGTTTGCTAAATCTTGTTGCGCGTAACATCTCTTGTTGAGAGTAACATCTCTTGTTGAGAGTAACATCTCTTGCTGCACGTAACATCTTTTGTCTAGCGTAACATCTATTGCTGCACGTAACATCTCTTGCTGCGCATAACATCTCTTGTTGAGCGTAACATATCTTGCTGCACATAATATCTCTTGTTGAGCTTAACATCTCTTGCGCGTAACATCTTTTGTTGAGCGTAACATCTCTTGCTGCACGTAGCATCTCTTGCTTCACGTAGCATCTCTTGCTGCACGTAACATCTCTTGCTGCACGTAACATCTCTTGCTGCACGTAACATCTCTTGCTGCACGTAACATCTCTTGCTGCACGTAACATCTCTTGCTGCACGTAACATCTCTTGCTGCACGTAACATCTCTTGCTGCACGTAACATCTCTTGCTGCACGTAACATCTCTTGCTGAACGTAACATCTCTTGCTGCACGTAACATCTCTTGCTGCACGTAACATCTCTTGCTGCACGTAACATCTCTTGCTGCACGTAACATCTCTTGCTGCACGTAACATCTCTTGCTGCACGTAACATCTCTTGATGCACGTAACATCTCTTGTTGCACGTAACATCTCTTGATGCACGTAACATCTCTTGCTGCACGTAACATATCTTGCTGCACGTAACATCTCTTGCTGCACGTAACATCTCTTGCTGCACGTAACATCTCTTGCTGCACGTAACATCTCTTGCTGCACGTACCATCTCTTGCTGCACGTAACATCTCTTGCTGCACGTAACATCTCTTGCTGCACGTAACATCTCTTGACGTAACATCTCTTGCTGCACGTAACATATCTTGCTGCACTTAACATCTCTTGCTGCACGTAACATATCTTGCTGCACATAAAATATCTTGCTGCACTTAACATCTCTTGCTGCACGTAACATCTCTTGCTGCACGTAACATATCTTGCTGCACTTAACATCTTTTGTTGAGCGTAACATATCTTGCTGCACGTAACATCTCTTGCTGCACGTAACATATCTTGCTGCATGTAAAATATCTTTCCGCTCGTAACATCTCTTGCTTCACTTAACATCTCTTGCTGCGCGTAACATCTCTTGCTGCACGTAACATCTATTGCTGCACGTAACATATCTTGCTGCATGTAAAATCTCTTTCCGCTCGTAACATCTCTTGCTTCACGTAACATCTCTTGCTGCACGTAACATCTCTTGCTGCACGTAACATCTCTTGCTGCACTTAACATCTCTTCCTGCGCATAACATATCTTATTGAGCGTAACATCTCTTGCGCGTAACATCTCTTGTTGAGCGTAACATCTCTTGCTGCACGTAAAATCTCTTTCCGCGCGTAACATCTCTGTCCGCGCGTATCATCCATTGCTGCGCGTAACATATCTTGCTGCACGTAACATCTCTTGCTGCACGTAACATCTCTTAATGCACGTAACATCTCTTGCTGCACGTAACATCTCTTGCTGCACGTAACATCTCTTGCTGCGCGTAACATCTATTGCCCTCCTTAACATCTCTTGCTGCACGTAACATCTGTTGATGCACGTAACATCTCTTGCTGCGCGTAACATCTCTTGCTGCACGTAACATCTCTTGCTGCACGTAACATCTCTTGCTGTGCATATCATCTCTTGTTGCACGTAACATCTCTTGACGTAACATCTCTTGCTGCACGTAACATCTCTTGCTGCACGTAACATCTCTTGCTGCACGAAACCTCTCTTGCTGCACGTAACATCTCTTGCTGCACGTAACATCTCTTGCTGTGCATATCATCTCTTGTTGCACGTAACATCTCTTGACGTAACATCTCTTGCTGCACGAAAAATCTCTTGATGCGCGTAACATCTCTTGCTGCACGAAACATCTCTTGCTGCACGTAACATCTCTTGTTGCGCGTAACATCTCTTGCTGCACGTAACATCTCTTGACGTAACATCTCTTGCTGCACGTAACATCTCTTGACGTAACATCTCTTGACGTAACATCTCTTGCTGCACGTAACATCTCTTGCTGCACGTAACATCTCTTGCTGCGCGTAACATCTCTTGCTGCACGTAACATCTCTTGCTGCACGTATCATCTCTTGTTGCACGTAACATCTCTTGCTGCACGTAACATCTCTTGCTGCGCTTAACATCTCTTGCTGCACGTAACATCTCTTGCTGCACGTACCATCTCTTGCTGCACGTAACATCTCTTGCTGCACGTAACATCTCTTGACGTAGCATCTCTTGCTGCACGTAACATCTCTTGCTGCACATAACATCTCTTGCTGCACGTAACATCTCTTGCTGCACGTAACATCTCTTGCTGCACGTAACATCTCTTGCTGCACGTAACATCTCTTGCTGCACGTAACATCTCTTGACGTAGCATCTCTTGCTGCACGTAACATCTCTTGACGTAGCATCTCTTGCTGCACGTAACATCTCTTGCTGCACGTAACATCTCTTGCTGCACGTAACATCTCTTGCTGCACGTAACATCTCTTGACGTAACATCTCTTGCTGCACGTAACAACTCTTGCTGCACGTACCATCTCTTGACGTAACATCTCTTGCTGCACGTACCATCTCTTGACGTAACATCTCTTGCTGCACGTAACATCTCTTGCTGCACGTAACATCTCTTGACGTAACATCTCTTGCTGCACGTAACATCTCTTGCTGCACGTAACATCTCTTGACGTAACATCTCTTGCTGCACGTAACATCTCTTGCTGCACGTAACATCTCTTGCTGCACGTACCATCTCTTGACGTAACATCTCTTGCTGCACGTACCATCTCTTGACGTAACATCTCTTGCTGCACGTAACATCTCTTGCTGCACGTAACATCTCTTGCTGCACGTAACATCTCTTGCTGCACGTAATATCTCTTGCTGCACGTAACATCTCTTGACGTAACATCTCTTGCTGCACGTAACATCTCTTGCTGCACGTAACATCTCTTGACGTAACATCTCTTGCTGCACGTACCATCTCTTGACGTAACATCTCTTGCTGCACGTAACATCTCTTGCTGCACGTAACATCTCTTGCTGCACGTAACATCTCTTGCTGCACGTACCATCTCTTGACGTAACATCTCTTGCTGCACGTACCATCTCTTGCTGCACGTAACATCTCTTGACGTCATCTCTTGCTGCACGTACCATCTCTTGACGTAACATCTCTTGCTGCACGTACCATCTCTTGACGTAACATCTCTTGCTGCACGTAACATCTCTTGATGCACGTAACATCTCTTGATGCACGTAACATCTCTTCATGCACGTAACATTTCTTGATGCAAGTAACATCTCTTGATGCACGTAACATCTCTTGATGCACGTAACATCTCTTGATTCACGTAACATATCTTGCTGCACGTAACATCTCTTGCTGCAAGTAACATCTCTTGCTGCACGTAACATCTCTTGCTGCACGTAACATCTCTTGACGTAACATCTCTTGCTGCACGTAACATCTCTTGCTTCACGTTAAATCTCTTGCTGCACGTACCATCTCTTAAAGTAAAATCTCTTGCTGCACGTACCATCTCTTGACGTAACATCTCTTGCTGCACGTAACATCTCTTGCTGCACGTAACATCTCTTGACGTAACATCTCTTGCTGCATGTAACATCTCTTGCTGCACGTAACATCTCTTGCTGCACGTAACATCTCTTGACGTAACATCTCTTGCTGCACGTAACATCTCTTGCTGCACGTAACATCTCTTGACCTAACATCTCTTGCTGCACGTAACATCTCTTGACGTAACATCTCTTGCTGCACGTAACATCTCTTGCTGCACGTAACATCTCTTGCTGCACGTAACATCTCTTGCTGCACGTACCATCTCTTGACGTAACATCTCTTGCTGCACGTACTATCTCTTGCTGCACGTAACATCTCTTGACGTCATCTCTTGCTGCACGTACCATCTCTTGACGTAACATCTCTTGCTGCACGTACCATCTCTTGACGTAACATCTCTTGACGTAACATCTCTTGCTGCACGTACCATTTCTTGACGTAACATCTCTTGCTGCACGTAACATCTCTTGACGTAACATCTCTTGCTGCACGTACCATCTCTTGCTGCACGTAACATCTCTTGACGTAACATCTCTTGCTGCACATAACATCTCTTGACGTAACATCTCTTGCTGCACGTAACATCTCTTGCTGCACGTAACATCTCTTGCTGCAAGTAACATCTCTTGCTGCACGTAACATCTCTTGCTGCACGTAACATCTCTTGCTGCACGTAACATCTCTTGCTGCACGTAACATCTCTTGCTGCACGTAACATCTCTTGCTGCACGTAACATCTCTTGCTGCACGTAACATCTCTTGCTGCACGTAACATCTCTTGTTGCACGTAAAATCTCTTGCTGCACGTAACATCTCTTGCTGCACGTAACATCTCTTGCTGCACGTAACATCTCTTGCTGCACGTAACATCTCTTGCTGCACGTACCATCTCTTGATGCACGTAACATCTCTTGATGCACGTAACATCTCTTGATACACGTAACATCTCTTGATTGCAGTAACATCTCTTGATGCACGTAAAATCTCTTGATGCACATAACATCTCTTGATGCACGTAACATCTCTTGATGCACGTAACATCTCTTGATGCACGTAACATCTCTTGATGCACGTAACATCTCTTGACGTAACATCTCTTGCTGCACGTAACATCTCTTGCTGCACGTAACATCTCTTGCTGCACGTACCATCTCTTGACGTAACATCTCTTGCTGCACGTAACATCTCTTGCTGCACGTAACATCTCTTGCTGCACGTAACATCTCTTGCTGCACGTAACATCTCTTGCTGCACGTAACATCTCTTGACGTAACATCTCTTGCTGCACGTAACATCTCTTGCTGCACGTAACATCTCTTGCTGCACGTAACATCTCTTGCTGCACGTAACATCTCTTGCTGCACGTAACATCTCTTGCTGCACGTAACATCTCTTGCTGCACGTAACATCTCTTGCTGCACGTAACATCTCTTGCTGCACGTAACATCTCTTGCTGCATGTAAAATCTCTTGCTGCACGTAACATCTCTTTATGCACGTAACATCTCTTGACGTAACATCTCTTGCTGCACGTAACATCTCTTGACGTAACATCTCTTGCTGCACGTAACATCTCTTGACGTAACATCTCTTGATGCACGTAACATCTCTTGATGCACGTAACATCTCTTGATGCAAGTAACATCTCTTGATGCACATAACATCTCTTGATGCACGTAACATCTCTTGATGCACGTAACATCTCTTGATGCACTTAACATCTCTTGATGCACGTAACATCTCTTGACGTAACATCTCTTGCTGCACGTAACATCTCTTGCTGCACGTAACATCTCTTGCTGCACGTACCATCTCTTGACGTAACATCTCTTGCTGCACGTAACATCTCTTGCTGCACGTAACATCTCTTGCTGCACGTAACATCTCTTGATGCACGTAACATCTCTTGATGCACGTAACATCTCTTGATGCACGTAACATCTCTTGCTGCACGTATTATCTCTTGATGCACGTACCATCTCTTGATGCACGTAACATCTCTTGATGCACGTAACATCTCTTTATGCACGTAACATCTCTTGATGCACGTAACATCTCTTGATGCACGTAACATCTCTTGATTCACATAACATATCTTGCTGCACGTAACATCTCTTGCTGCACATAACATCTCTTGCTGCACGTAACATCTCTTGACGTAACATCTCTTGCTGCACTTAACATCTCTTGCTGAACGTAACATCTCTTGCTGCACTTAACATCTCTTGCTGCACGTAACATCTCTTGCTGCACGTAACATCTCTTGACGTAACATCTCTTGCTGCACTTAACATCTCTTGCTGCACGTAACATCTCTTGCTGCACTTAACATCTCTTGCTGCACGTAACATCTCTTGCTGCACTTAACATCTCTTGCTGCACGTAACATCTCTTGCTGCACTTAACATCTCTTGATGCACGTAACATCTCTTGCTGCACGTAACATCTCTTGCTGCACGTAACATCTCTTGCTGCACTTAACATATCTTGCTGCACGTAACATCTCTTGCTGCACTTAACATCTCTTGCTGCACTTAACATCTCTCGATGCACGTAACATCTCTTGCTGCACGTAACATCTCTTGCTGCACGTAACATCTCTTGCTGCACGTAACATCTCTTGACGTAACATCTCTTGCTGCACGTAACATCTCTTGCTGCACTTAACATCTCTTGCTGCACGTAACATCTCTTGCTGCACTTAACATATCTTGCTGCACGAAACATCTCTTGCTGCACTTAACATCTCTTGCTGCACATAACATCTCTTGCTGCACGTAACATCTCTTGCTGCACGTAACATCTCTTGACGTAACATCTCTTGCTGCACGTAACATCTTTTGCTGCACGTAACATCTCTTGCTGCACGTACCATCTCTTGATGCACGTAACATCTCTTGATGCACGTAACATCTCTTGATGCACGTAACATCTCTTGATGCACGTAACATCTCTTGATGCACGTAACATCTCTTGATGCACGTAACATCTCTTGATGCACGTAACATCTCTTGATTCACGTAACATATCTTGCTGCACGTAACATCTCTTGCTGCACGTAACATCTCTTGCTGCACGTAACATCTCTTGCTGCACGTAACATCTCTTGACGTAACATCTCTTGCTGCACGTAACATCTCTTGCTGCAAGTAACATCTCTTGACGTAACATCTCTTGACGTAACATCTCTTGCTGCACGTAACATCTCTTGCTGCACGTAACATCTCTTGCTGCACGTAACATCTCTTGCTGCACGTACCATCCCTTGACGTAACATCTCTTGCTGCACGTACCATCTCTTGCTGCACGTAACATCTCTTGACGTCATCTCTTGCTGCACGTACCATCTCTTGACGTAACATCTCTTGCTGCACGTACCATCTCTTGACGTAACATCTCTTGACGTAACATATCTTGCTGCACGTACCATCTCTTGATGCACGTAACATCTCTTGCTGCACGTAACATCTCTTGACGTAACATCTCTTGCTGCACGTACCATCTCTTGCTGCACGTAACATCTCTTGACGTAACATCTCTTGCTGCACGTAACATCTCTTGACGTAACATCTCTTGACGTAACATCTCTTGCTGCACGTTACATCTCTTGCTGCACGTAACATCTCTTGCTGCACGTAACATCTCTTGCTGCACGTAACATCTCTTGCTGCACGTAACATCTCTTGCTGCACGTAACATCTCTTGCTGCACGTAACATCTCTTGCTGCACGTAACATCTCTTGCTGCACGTAACATCTCTTGCTGCACGTAACATCTCTTGCTGCACGTAAAATCTCTTGCTGCACGTAACATCTCTTGCTGCACGTAACATCTCTTGACGTAACATCTCTTGCTGCACGTAACATCTCTTGCTGCACATAACATCTCTTGCTGCACGTAACATCTCTGGCTGCACGTACCATCTCTTGATGCACGTAACATCTCTTGCTGCACGTAACATCTCTTGATGCACGTAACATCTCTTGATGCACGTAACATCTCTTGATGCACGTAACATCTCTTGATGCACATAACATCTCTTGACGTAACATCTCTTGCTGCACGTAACATCTTTTGCTGCACGTAACATCTCTTGCTGCACGTACCATTTCTTGATGCACGTAACATCTCTTGATGCACGTAACATCTCTTGATGCACGTAACATCTCTTGATGCACGTAACATCTCTTGATGCACGTAACATCTCTTGATGCACGTAACATCTCTTGATGCACGTAACATCTCTTGATTCACGTAACATATCTTGCTGCACGTAACATCTCTTGCTGCACGTAACATCTCTTGCTGCACGTAACATCTCTTGCTGCACGTAACATCTCTTGACGTAACATCTCTTGCTGCACGTAACATCTCTTGCTGCAAGTAACATCTCTTGACGTAACATCTCTTGCTGCACGTACCATCTCTTGACGTAACATCTCTTGCTGCACGTAACATCTCTTGCTGCACGTAACATCTCTTGCTGCACGTAACATCTCTTGCTGCACGTACCATCTCTTGACGTAACATCTCTTGCTGCACGTACCATCTCTTGCTGCACGTAACATCTCTTGACGTCATCTCTTGCTGCACGTACCATCTCTTGACGTAACATCTCTTGCTGCACGTACCATCTCTTGACGTAACATCTCTTGACGTAACATATCTTGCTGCACGTACCATCTCTTGATGCACGTAACATCTCTTGCTGCACGTAACATCTCTTGACGTAACATCTCTTGCTGCACGTACCATCTCTTGCTGCACGTAACATCTCTTGACGTAACATCTCTTGCTGCACGTAACATCTCTTGACGTAACATCTCTTGACGTAACATCTCTTGCTGCACGTTACATCTCTTGCTGCACGTAACATCTCTTGCTGCACGTAACATCTCTTGCTGCACGTAACATCTCTTGCTGCACGTAACATCTCTTGCTGCACGTAACATCTCTTGCTGCACGTAACATCTCTTGCTGCACGTAACATCTCTTGCTGCACGTAACATCTCTTGCTGCACGTAACATCTCTTGCTGCAATTAACATCTTTTGCTGCACGTAACATCTCTTGCTGCACGTAAAATCTCTTGCTGCACGTAACATCTCTTGCTGCACGTAACATCTCTTGACGTAACATCTCTTGCTGCACGTAACATCTCTTGCTGCACATAACATCTCTTGCTGCACGTAACATCTCTGGCTGCACGTACCATCTCTTGATGCACGTAACATCTCTTGCTGCACGTAACATCTCTTGATGCACGTAACATCTCTTGATGCACGTAACATCTCTTGATGCACGTAACATCTCTTGATGCACATAACATCTCTTGATGCACGTAACATCTCTTGATGCACGTAACATCTCTTGATGCACGTAACATCTCTTGATGCACGTAACATCTCTTGACGTAACATCTCTTGCTGCACGTAAGATCTCTTGCTGCACGTAACATCTCTTGTTGCACGTACCATCTCTTGACGTAACATCTCTTGCTGCACGTAACATCTCTTACTGCACGTAACATCTCTTGCTGCACGTAACATCTCTTGCTGCACGTAACATCTCTTGCTGCACGTACCATCTCTTGACGTAACATCTCTTGCTGCACGTAACATCTCTTGCTGCACGTAACATCTCTTGCTGCACGTAACATCTCTTGCTGCACGTAACATCTCTTGCTGCACGTAACATCTCTTGCTGCACGTACCATCTCTTGACGTAACATCTCTTGCTGCACGTAACATCTCTTGCTGCACGTAACATCTCTTGCTGCACGTAACATCTCTTGATGCACGTAACATCTCTTTATGCACGTAACATCTCTTGATGCACGTAACATCTCTTGCTGCACGTAACATCTCTTGATGCACGTACCATCTCTTGATGCACGTAACATCTCTTGATGCACGTAACATCTCTTGATGCACGTAACATCTCTTGATGCACGTAACATCTCTTGATGCACGTAACATCTCTTGATTCACGTAACATATCTTGCTGCACGTAACATCTCTTGCTGCACGTAACATCTCTTGCTGCACGTAACATCTCTTGACGTAACATCTCTTGCTGCACTTAACATCTCTTGCTGCACGTAAAATCTCTTGCTGCACTTAACATCTCTTGCTGCACGTAACATCTCTTGCTGCACGTAACATCTCTTGACGTAACATCTCTTGCTGCACTTAACATCTCTTGCTGCACGTAACATCTCTTGCTGCACTTAACATCTCTTGCAGCACGTAACATCTCTTGCTGCACTTAACATCTCTTGCTGCACGTAACATCTCTTGCTGCACTTAACATCTCTTGATGCACGTAACATCTCCTGCTGCACGTAACATCTCTTGCTGCACGTAACATCTCTTGCTGCACTTAACATATCTTGCTGCACGTAACATCTCTTGCTGCACTTAACATCTCTTGCCGCACTTAACATCTCTTGATGCACGTAACATCTCTTGCTGCACGTAACATCTCTTGCTGCACGTAACATCTCTTGCTGCACGTAACATCTCTTGACGTAACATCTCTTGCTGCACGTAACATCTCTTGCTGCACTTAACATCTTTTGCTGCACGTAACATCTCTTGCTGCACTTAACATATCTTGCTGCACGAAACATCTCTTGCTGCACTTAACATCTCTTGCTGCACGTAACATCTCTTGCTGCACGTAACATCTCTTGCTGCACGTAACATCTCTTGACGTAACATCTCTTGCTGCACGTAACATCTCTTGCTGCACGTAACATCTCTTGCTGCACGTACCATCTCTTGATGCACGTAACATCTCTTGATGCACGTAACATCTCTTGATTCACGTAACATATCTTGCTGCACGTAACATCTCTTGCTGCAAGTAACATCTCTTGCTGCACGTAACATCTCTTGCTGCACGTAACATCTCTTGACGTAACATCTCTTGCTGCACGTAACATCTCTTGCTTCACGTAACATCTCTTGCTGCACGTACCATCTCTTAAAGTAAAATCTCTTGCTGCACGTACCATCTCTTGACGTAACATCTCTTGCTGCACGTAACATCTCTTGCTGCACGTAACATCTCTTGACGTAACATCTCTTGCTGCATGTAACATCTCTTGCTGCACGTAACATCTCTTGCTGCACGTAACATCTCTTGACGTAACATCTCTTGCTGCACGTAACATCTCTTGCTGCACGTAACATCTCTTGACCTAACATCTCTTGCTGCACGTACCATCTCTTGACGTAACATCTCTTGCTGCACGTAACATCTCTTGCTGCACGTAACATCTCTTGCTGCACGTAACATCTCTTGCTGCACGTACCATCTCTTGACGTAACATCTCTTGCTGCACGTACTATCTCTTGCTGCACGTAACATCTCTTGACGTCATCTCTTGCTGCACGTACCATCTCTTGACGTAACATCTCTTGCTGCACGTACCATCTCTTGACGTAACATCTCTTGACGTAACATCTCTTGCTGCACGTACCATTTCTTGACGTAACATCTCTTGCTGCACGTAACATCTCTTGACGTAACATCTCTTGCTGCACGTACCATCTCTTGCTGCACGTAACATCTCTTGACGTAACATCTCTTGCTGCACATAACATCTCTTGACGTAACATCTCTTGCTGCACGTAACATCTCTTGCTGCACGTAACATCTCTTGCTGCAAGTAACATCTCTTGCTGCACGTAACATCTCTTGCTGCACGTAACATCTCTTGCTGCACGTAACATCTCTTGCTGCACGTAACATCTCTTGCTGCACGTAACATCTCTTGCTGCACGTAACATCTCTTGCTGCACGTAACATCTCTTGTTGCACGTAAAATCTCTTGCTGCACGTAACATCTCTTGCTGCACGTAACATCTCTTGCTGCACGTAACATCTCTTGCTGCACGTAACATCTCTTGCTGCACGTACCATCTCTTGCTGCACGTACCATCTTTTGATGCACGTAACATCTCTTGATGCACGTAACATCTCTTGATACACGTAACATCTCTTGATTGCAGTAACATCTCTTGTTGCACGTAAAATCTCTTGATGCACATAACATCTCTTGATGCACGTAACATCTCTTGATGCACGTAACATCTCTTGATGCACGTAACATCTCTTGATGCACGTAACATCTCTTGACGTAACATCTCTTGCTGCACGTAACATCTCTTGCTGCACGTAACATCTCTTGCTGCACGTACCATCTCTTGACGTAACATCTCTTGCTGCACGTAACATCTCTTGCTGCACGTAACATCTCTTGCTGCACGTAACATCTCTTGCTGCACGTAACATCTCTTGCTGCACGTAACATCTCTTGACGTAACATCTCTTGCTGCCCGTAACATCTCTTGCTGCACGTAACATCTCTTGCTGCACGTAACATCTCTTGCTGCACGTAACATCTCTTGCTGCACGTAACATCTCTTGCTGCACGTAACATCTCTTGCTGCACGTAACATCTCTTGCTGCACGTAACATCTCTTGCTGCACGTAACATCTCTTGCTGCATGTAAAATCTCTTGCTGCACGTAACATCTCTTTATGCACGTAACATCTCTTGACGTAACATCTCTTGCTGCACGTAACATCTCTTGACGTAACATCTCTTGCTGCACGTAACATCTCTTGACGTAACATCTCTTGATGCACGTAACATCTCTTGATGCACGTAACATCTCTTGATGCAAGTAACATCTCTTGATGCACATAACATCTCTTGATGCACGTAACATCTCTTGATGCACGTAACATCTCTTGATGCACGTAACATCTCTTGATGCACGTAACATCTCTTGACGTAACATCTCTTGCTGCACGTAACATCTCTTGCTGCACGTAACATCTCTTGCTGCACGTACCATCTCTTGACGTAACATCTCTTGCTGCACGTAACATCTCTTGCTGCACGTAACATCTCTTGCTGCACGTAACATCTCTTGATGCACGTAACATCTCTTGATGCACGTAACATCTCTTGATGCACGTAACATCTCTTGCTGCACGTATTATCTCTTGATGCACGTACCATCTCTTGATGCACGTAACATCTCTTGATGCACGTAACATCTCTTTATGCACGTAACATCTCTTGATGCACGTAACATCTCTTGATGCACGTAACATCTCTTGATTCACATAACATATCTTGCTGCACGTAACATCTCTTGCTGCACGTAACATCTCTTGCTGCACGTAACATCTCTTGCTGCACTTAACATCTCTTGCTGCACGTAACATCTCTTGCTGCACGTAACATCTCTTGCTGCACGTAACATCTCTTGCTGCACGTAACATCTCTTGACGTAACATCTCTTGCTGCACTTAACATCTCTTGCTGCACGTAACATCTCTTGCTGCACTTAACATCTCTTGCTGCACGTAACATCTCTTGCTGCACTTAACATCTCTTGCTGCACGTAACATCTCTTGCTGCACTTAACATCTCTTGATGCACGTAACATCTCTTGCTGCACGTAACATCTCTTGCTGCACGTAACATCTCTTGCTGCACTTAACATATCTTGCTGCACGTAACATCTCTTGCTGCACTTAACATCTCTTGCTGCACTTAACATCTCTTGATGCACGTAACATCTCTTGCTGCACGTAACATCTCTTGCTGCACGTAACATCTCTTGCTGCACGTAACATCTCTTGACGTAACATCTCTTGCTGCACGTAACATCTCTTGCTGCACTTAACATCTCTTGCTGCACGTAACATCTCTTGCTGCACTTAACATATCTTGCTGCACGAAACATCTCTTGCTGCACTTAACATCTCTTGCTGCACATAACATCTCTTGCTGCACGTAACATCTCTTGCTGCACGTAACATCTCTTGACGTAACATCTCTTGCTGCACGTAACATCTCTTGCTGCACGTACCATCTCTTGATGCACGTTACATCTCTTGATGCACGTAACATCTCTTGATGCACGTAACATCTCTTGATGCACGTAACATCTCTTGATGCACGTAACATCTCTTGATGCACGTAACATCTCTTGATGCACGTAACATCTCTTGATTCACGTAACATATCTTGCTGCACGTAACATCTCTTGCTGCACGTAACATCTCTTGCTGCACGTAACATCTCTTGCTGCACGTAACATCTCTTGACGTAACATCTCTTGCTGCACGTAACATCTCTTGCTGCAAGTAACATCTCTTGACGTAACATCTCTTGCTGCACGTACCATCTCTTGACGTAACATCTCTTGCTGCACGTAACATCTCTTGCTGCACGTAACATCTCTTGCTGCACGTAACATCTCTTGCTGCACGTACCATCTCTTGACGTAACATCTCTTGCTGCACGTACCATCTCTTGCTGCACGTAACATCTCTTGACGTCATCTCTTGCTGCACGTACCATCTCTTGACGTAACATCTCTTGCTGCACGTACCATCTCTTGACGTAACATCTCTTGACGTAACATATCTTGCTGCACGTACCATCTCTTGATGCACGTAACATCTCTTGCTGCACGTAACATCTCTTGACGTAACATCTCTTGCTGCACGTACCATCTCTTGCTGCACGTAACATCTCTTGACGTAACATCTCTTGCTGCACGTAACATCTCTTGACGTAACATCTCTTGACGTAACATGTCTTGCTGCACGTTACATCTCTTGCTGCACGTAACATCTCTTGCTGCACGTAACATCTCTTGCTGCACGTAACATCTCTTGCTGCACGTAACATCTCTTGCTGCACGTAACATCTCTTGCTGCACGTAACATCTCTTGCTGCACGTAACATCTCTTGCTGCACGTAACATCTCTTGCTGCACGTAACATCTCTTGCTGCACGTAACATCTCTTGCTGCACGTAAAATCTCTTGCTGCACGTAACATCTCTTGCTGCACGTAACATCTCTTGACGTAACATCTCTTGCTGCACGTAACATCTCTTGCTGCACATAACATCTCTTGCTGCACGTAACATCTCTGGCTGCACGTACCATCTCTTGATGCACGTAACATCTCTTGCTGCACGTAACATCTCTTGATGCACGTAACATCTCTTGATGCACGTAACATCTCTTGATGCACGTAACATCTCTTGATGCACATAACATCTCTTGACGTAACATCTCTTGCTGCACGTAACATCTTTTGCTGCACGTAACATCTCTTGCTGCACGTACCATTTCTTGATGCACGTAACATCTCTTGATGCACGTAACATCTCTTGATGCACGTAACATCTCTTGATGCACGTAACATCTCTTGATGCACGTAACATCTCTTGATGCACGTAACATCTCTTGATGCACGTAACATCTCTTGATTCACGTAACATATCTTGCTGCACGTAACATCTCTTGCTGCACGTAACATCTCTTGCTGCACGTAACATCTCTTGCTGCACGTAACATCTCTTGACGTAACATCTCTTGCTGCACGTAACATCTCTTGCTGCAAGTAACATCTCTTGACGTAACATCTCTTGCTGCACGTACCATCTCTTGACGTAACATCTCTTGCTGCACGTAACATCTCTTGCTGCACGTAACATCTCTTGCTGCACGTAACATCTCTTGCTGCACGTACCATCTCTTGACGTAACATCTCTTGCTGCACGTACCATCTCTTGCTGCACGTAACATCTCTTGACGTCATCTCTTGCTGCACGTACCATCTCTTGACGTAACATCTCTTGCTGCACGTACCATCTCTTGACGTAACATCTCTTGACGTAACATATCTTGCTGCACGTACCATCTCTTGATGCACGTAACATCTCTTGCTGCACGTAACATCTCTTGACGTAACATCTCTTGCTGCACGTACCATCTCTTGCTGCACGTAACATCTCTTGACGTAACATCTCTTGCTGCACGTAACATCTCTTGACGTAACATATCTTGACGTAACATCTCTTGCTGCACGTTACATCTCTTGCTGCACGTAACATCTCTTGCTGCACGTAACATCTCTTGCTGCACGTAACATCTCTTGCTGCACGTAACATCTCTTGCTGCACGTAACATCTCTTGCTGCACGTAACATCTCTTGCTGCACGTAACATCTCTTGCTGCACGTAACATCTCTTGCTGCACGTAACATCTCTTGCTGCACGTAACATCTCTTGCTGCACGTAACATCTCTTGCTGCACGTAAAATCTCTTGCTGCACGTAACATCTCTTGCTGCACGTAACATATCTTGACGTAACATCTCTTGCTGCACGTAACATCTCTTGCTGCACATAACATCTCTGGCTGCACGTAACATCTCTGGCTGCACGTACCATCTCTTGATGCACGTAACATCTCTTGCTGCACGTAACATCTCTTGATGCACGTAACATCTCTTGATGCACGTAACATCTCTTGATGCACGTAACATCTCTTGATGCACATAACATCTCTTGATGCACGTAACATCTCTTGATGCACGTAACATCTCTTGATGCACGTAACATCTCTTGATGCACGTAACATCTCTTGACGTAACATCTCTTGCTGCACGTAAGATCTCTTGCTGCACGTAACATCTCTTGTTGCACGTACCATCTCTTGACGTAACATCTCTTGCTGCACGTAACATCTCTTGCTGCACGTAACATCTCTTGCTGCACGTAACATCTCTTGCTGCACGTAACATCTCTTGCTGCACGTACCATCTCTTGACGTAACATCTCTTGCTGCACGTAACATCTCTTGCTGCACGTAACATCTCTTGCTGCACGTAACATCTCTTGCTGCACGTAACATCTCTTGCTGCACGTAACATCTCTTGCTGCACGTAACATCTCTTGATGCACGTAACATCTCTTTATGCACGTAACATCTCTTGATGCACGTAACATCTCTTGCTGCACGTAACATCTCTTGATGCACGTACCATCTCTTGATGCACGTAACATCTCTTGATGCACGTAACATCTCTTGATGCACGTAACATCTCTTGATGCACGTAACATCTCTTGATGCACGTAACATCTCTTGATTCACGTAATATATCTTGCTGCACGTAACATCTCTTGCTGCACGTAACATCTCTTGCTGCACGTAACATCTCTTGACGTAACATCTCTTGCTGCACTTAACATCTCTTGCTGCACGTAACATCTCTTGCTGCACTTAACATCTCTTGCTGCACGTAACATCTCTTGCTGCACGTAACATCTCTTGACGTAACATCTCTTGCTGCACTTAACATCTCTTGCTGCACGTAACATCTCTTGCTGCACTTAGCATCTCTTGCTGCACGTAACATCTCTTGCTGCACTTAACATCTCTTGCTGCACGTAACATCTCTTGCTGCACTTAACATCTCTTGATGCACGTAACATCTCCTGCTGCACGTAACATCTCTTGCTGCACGTAACATCTCTTGCTGCACTTAACATATCTTGCTGCACGTAACATCTCTTGCTGCACTTAACATCTCTTGCCGCACTTAACATCTCTTGATGCACGTAACATCTCTTGCTGCACGTAACATCTCTTGCTGCACGTAACATCTCTTGCTGCACGTAACATCTCTTGACGTAACATCTCTTGCTGCACGTAACATCTCTTGCTGCACTTAACATCTTTTGCTGCACGTAACATCTCTTGCTGCACTTAACATATCTTGCTGCACGAAACATCTCTTGCTGCACTTAACATCTCTTGCTGCACGTAACATCTCTTGCTGCACGTAACATCTCTTGCTGCACGTAACATCTCTTGACGTAACATCTCTTGCTGCACGTAACATCTCTTGCTGCACGTAACATCTCTTGCTGCACGTACCATCTCTTGATGCACGTAACATCTCTTGATGCACGTAACATCTCTTGATGCAAGTAACATCTCTTGATGTACGTAACATCTCTTGATGCACGTAACATCTCTTGATGCACGTAACATCTCTTGATGCACGTAACATCTCTTGATTCACGTAACATATCTTGCTGCACGTAACATCTCTTGCTGCAAGTAACATCTCTTGCTGCACGTAACATCTCTTGCTGCACGTAACATCTCTTGACGTAACATCTCTTGCTGCACGTAACATCTCTTGCTGCACGTAACATCTCTTGACGTAACATCTCTTGCTGCACGTACCATCTCTTGACGTAACATCTCTTGCTGCACGTAACATCTCTTGCTGCACGTAACATCTCTTGCTGCACATAACATCTCTTGCTGCACGTACCATTTCTTGACGTAACATCTCTTGCTGCACGTACCATCTCTTGCTGCACGTAACATCTCTTGACGTCATCTCTTGCTGCACGTACCATCTCTTGACGTAACATCTCTTGCTGCACGTACCATCTCTTGACGTAACATCTCTTGACGTAACATCTCTTGCTGCACGTACCATCTCTTGACGTAACATCTCTTGCTGCACGTAACATCTCTTGACGTAACATCTCTTGCTGCACGTACCATCTCTTGCTGCACGTAACATCTCTTGACGTAACATCTCTTGCTGCACGTAACATCTCTTGACGTAACATCTCTTGCTGCACGTAACATCTCTTGCTGCACGTAACATCTCTTGCTGCACGTAACATCTCTTGCTGCACGTAACATCTCTTGCTGCACGTAACATCTCTTGCTGCACGTAACATCTCTTGCTGCACGTAACATCTCTTGCTGCACGTAACATCTCTTGCTGCACGTAACATCGCTTGCTGCACGTAACATCTCTTGCTGCACGTAAAATCTCTTGCTGCACGTAACATCTCTTGCTGCACGTAACATCTCTTGACGTAACATCTCTTGCTGCACGTAACATCTCTTTCTGCACGTAACATCTCTTGCTGCACGTACCATCTCTTGATGCACGTAACATCTCTTGATGCACGTAACATCTCTTGATGCACGTAACATCTCTTGATGCACGTAACATCTCTTGATGCACGTAACATCTCTTGATGCACATAACATCTCTTGATGCACGTAACATCTCTTGATGCACGTAACATCTCTTGCTGCACGTAACATCTCTTGATGCACGTAACATCTCTTGACGTAACATCTCTTGCTGCACGTAACATCTCTTGCTGCACTTAACATCTCTTGCTGCACGTACCATCTCTTGACGTAACATCTCTTGCTGCACGTAACATCTCTTGCTGCACGTAACATCTCTTGCTGCACGTAACATCTCTTGCTGCACGTAACATCTCTTGCTGCACTTAACATCTCTTGATGCACGTAACATCTCTTGCTGCACGTACCATCTCTTAATGCACGTAACATCTCTTGATGCACGTAACATCTCTTGATGCACGTAACATCTCTTGATGCACGTAACATCTATTGATGCACGTAACATCTCTTGATGCACATAACATCTCTTGATGCACGTAACATCTCTTGATGCACGTAACATCTCTTGATGCACGTAACATCTCTTGATGCACGTAACATCTCTTGACGTAACATCTCTTGCTGCACGTAACATCTCTTGCTGCACGTAACATCTCTTGCTGCACGTACCATCTCTTGACGTAACATCTCTTGCTGCACGTAACATCTCTTGCTGCACGTAACATCTCTTGCTGCACGTAACATCTCTTGCTGCACGTACCATCTCTTGATGCACGTAACATCTCTTGACGCACGTAACATCTCTTGATGCACGTAACATCTCTTGATGCACGTAACATCTCTTGATGCACGTAACATCTCTTGATGCACATAACATCTCTTGATGCACGTAACATCTCTTGATGCACGTAACATCTCTTGATGCACGTAACATCTCTTGATGCACGTAACATCTCTTGAAGTAACATATCTTGCTGCACGTAACATCTCTTGCTGAACGTAACATCTCTTGCTGCACGTACCATCTCTTGACGTAACATCTCTTGCTGCACGTAACATCTCTTGCTGCACGTAACATCTCTTGCTGCACGTAACATCTCTTGATGCACGTAACATCTCTTGATGCACGTAACATCTCTTGATGCACGTAACATCTCTTGCTGCACGTAACATCTCTTGATGCACGTACCATCTCTTGATGCACGTAACATCTCTTGATGCACGTAACATCTCTTGATGCACGTAACATCTCTTGATGCACGTAACATCTCTTGATGCACGTAACATCTCTTGCTGCATGTACCATCTCTTGCTGCACGTAACATCTCTTGACGTAACATCTCTTGCTGCACGTAACATCTCTTGACGTAACATCTCTTGCTGCACGTAACATCTCTTGCTGCACGTAACATCTCTTGCTGCACGTAACATCTCTTGCTGCACGTAACATCTCTTGCTGCACGTAACATCTCTTACTGCACGTAACATCTCTTGCTGCACGTAACATCTCTTGCTGCACGTAACATCTCTTGCTGCACGTAACATCTCTTGCTGCACGTAACATCTCTTGCTGCACGTAAAATCTCTTGCTGCACGTAACATCTCTTGCTGCACGTAACATCTCTTGACGTAACATCTCTTGCTGCACGTAACATCTCTTGCTGCACGTAACATCTCTTGCTGCACGTACCATCTCTTGATGCACGTAACATCTCTTGATGCACGTAACATCTCTTGATGCACGTAACATCTCTTGATGCACGTAACATCTCTTGATGCACGTAACATCTCTTGATGCACATAACATCTCTTGATGCACGTAACATCTCTTGATGCACGTAACATCTCTTGATGCACGTAACATCTCTTGATGCACGTAACATCTCTTGACGTAACATCTCTTGCTGCACGTAACATCTCTTGCTGCACGTAACATCTCTTGCTGCACGTAACATCTCTTGCTGCACGTACCATCTCTTGACGTAACATCTCTTGCTGCACGTAACATCTCTTGCTGCACGTAACATCTCTTGCTGCACGTAACATCTCTTGATGCACGTAACATCTCTTGATGCACGTAACATCTCTTGTTGCACGTAACATCTCTTGCTTCACGTAACATCTCTTGATGCACGTACCATCTCTTGATGCACGTAACATCTCTTGATGCACGCAACATCTCTTGATGCACGTAACATCTCTTGATGCACGTAACATCTCTTGATGCACGTAACATCTCTTGATTCACGTAACATATCTTGCTGCACGTAACATCTCTTGCTGCACGTAACATCTCTTGCTGCACGTAACATCTCTTGACGTAACATCTCTTGCTGCACTTAACATCTCTTGCTGCACGTAACATCTCTTGCTGCACTTAACATCTCTTGCTGCACGTAACATCTCTTGCTGCACTTAACATCTCTTGCTGCACGTAACATCTCTTGCTGCACTTAACATCTCTTGATGCACGTAACATCTCTTGCTGCACGTAACATCTCTTGCTGCACGTAACATCTCTTGCTGCACTTAACATATCTTGCTGCACGTAACATCTCTTGCTGCACTTAACATCTCTTGCTGCACTTAACATCTCTTGATGCACGTAACATCTCTTGATGCATGTAACATCTCTTGCTGCACGTAACATCTCTTGCTGCACGTAACATCTCTTGCTGCACGTTACATCTCTTGCTGCACGTAACATCTCTTGCTGCACTTAACATCTCTTGCTGCACGTAACATCTCTTGCTGCACTTAACATATCTTGCTGCACGAAACATCTCTTGCAGCACTTAACATCTCTTGCTGCACGTAACATCTCTTGATGCACTTAACATCTCTTGCTGCACGTAACATCTCTTGCTGCACGTAACATCTCTTGCTGCACTTAACATCTTTTGCTGCACTTAACATCTCTTGATGCACGTAACATCTCTTGCTTCACGTAACATCTCTTGCTGCACGTAACATCTCTTGCTGCACGTAACATCTCTTGACGTAACATCTCTTGCTGCACGTAACATCTCTTGCTGCACGTAACATCTCTTGCTGCACGAAACATCTCTTGATGTAACATCTCTTGCTGCACGTAACATCTCTTGCTGCACGTAACATCTCTTGCTGCACTTAACATCTCTTGCTGCACATAAAATCTCTTGCTGCACTTAACATCTCTTGCTGCACGTAACATCTCTTGACGTAACATCTCTTGCTGCACGTAACATCTCTTGACGTAACATCTCTTGCTGCACGTAACATCTCTTGCTGCACGTAACATCTCTTGCTGCACGTAACATCTCTTGATGCACGTAACATCTCTTGATGCACGTAACATCTCTTGATGCACGTAACATCTCTTGCTGCACGTAACATCTCTTGATGCACGTACCATCTCTTGATGCACGTAACATCTCTTGATGCACGTAACATCTCTTGATGCACGTAACATCTCTTGATGCACGTAACATCTCTTGCTGCATGTACCATCTCTTGCTGCACGTAACATCTCTTGACGTAACATCTCTTGCTGCACGTAACATCTCTTGACGTAACATCTCTTGCTGCACGTAACATCTCTTGCTGCACGTAACATCTCTTGCTGCACGTAACATCTCTTGCTGCACGTAACATCTCTTGCTGCACGTAACATCTCTTACTGCACGTAACATCTCTTGCTGCACGTAACATCTCTTGCTGCACGTAACATCTCTTGCTGCACGTAACATCTCTTGCTGCACGTAACATCTCTTGCTGCACGTAAAATCTCTTGCTGCACGTAACATCTCTTGCTGCACGTAACATCTCTTGACGTAACATCTCTTGCTGCACGTAACATCTCTTGCTGCACGTAACATCTCTTGCTGCACGTACCATCTCTTGATGCACGTAACATCTCTTGATGCACGTAACATCTCTTGATGCACGTAACATCTCTTGATGCACGTAACATCTCTTGATGCACGTAACATCTCTTGATGCACATAACATCTCTTGATGCACGTAACATCTCTTGATGCACGTAACATCTCTTGATGCACGTAACATCTCTTGATGCACGTAACATCTCTTGACGTAACATCTCTTGCTGCACGTAACATCTCTTGCTGCACGTAACATCTCTTGCTGCACGTAACATCTCTTGCTGCACGTACCATCTCTTGACGTAACATCTCTTGCTGCACGTAACATCTCTTGCTGCACGTAACATCTCTTGCTGCACGTAACATCTCTTGATGCACGTAACATCTCTTGCTTCACGTAACATCTCTTGATGCACGTACCATCTCTTGATGCACGTAACATCTCTTGATGCACGCAACATCTCTTGATGCACGTAACATCTCTTGATGCACGTAACATCTCTTGATGCACGTAACATCTCTTGATTCACGTAACATATCTTGCTGCACGTAACATCTCTTGCTGCACGTAACATCTCTTGCTGCACGTAACATCTCTTGACGTAACATCTCTTGCTGCACTTAACATCTCTTGCTGCACGTAACATCTCTTGCTGCACTTAACATCTCTTGCTGCACGTAACATCTCTTGCTGCACGTAACATCTCTTGACGTAACATCTCTTGCTGCACTTAACATCTCTTGCTGCACGTAACATCTCTTGCTGCACTTAACATCTCTTGCTGCACGTAACATCTCTTGCTGCACTTAACATCTCTTGCTGCACGTAACATCTCTTGCTGCACTTAACATCTCTTGATGCACGTAACATCTCTTGCTGCACGTAACATCTCTTGCTGCACGTAACATCTCTTGCTGCACTTAACATATCTTGCTGCACGTAACATCTCTTGCTGCACTTAACATCTCTTGCTGCACTTAACATCTCTTGATGCACGTAACATCTCTTGATGCATGTAACATCTCTTGCTGCACGTAACATCTCTTGCTGCACGTAACATCTCTTGCTGCACGTTACATCTCTTGCTGCACGTAACATCTCTTGCTGCACTTAACATCTCTTGCTGCACGTAACATCTCTTGCTGCACTTAACATATCTTGCTGCACGAAACATCTCTTGCTGCACTTAACATCTCTTGCTGCACGTAACATCTCTTGATGCACTTAACATCTCTTGCTGCACGTAACATCTCTTGCTGCACGTAACATCTCTTGCTGCACTTAACATCTTTTGCTGCACTTAACATCTCTTGATGCACGTAACATCTCTTGCTGCACGTAACATCTCTTGCTGCACGTAACATCTCTTGCTGCACGTAACATCTCTTGACGTAACATCTCTTGCTGCACGTAACATCTCTTGCTGCACGTAACATCTCTTGCTGCACGAAACATCTCTTGATGTAACATCTCTTGCTGCACGTAACATCTCTTGCTGCACGTAACATCTCTTGCTGCACTTAACATCTCTTGCTGCACATAAAATCTCTTGCTGCACTTAACATCTCTTGCTGCACGTAACATCTCTTGACGTAACATCTCTTGCTGCACGTAACATCTCTTGACGTAACATCTCTTGCTGCACGTAACATCTCTTGCTGCACGAAACATCTCTTGACGTAACATCTCTTGCTGCACGTAACATCTCTTGATGCACGTAACATCTCTTGCTGCACGAAACATCTCTTGACGTAACATCTCTTGCTGCACGTAACATCTCTTGCTGCACGTAACATCTCTTGCTGCACGTAACATCTCTTGCTGCACGTAACATCTCTTGCTGCACGTAACATCTCTTGCTGCACGTAACATCTCTTGCTGCACGTAACATCTCTTGATGCACGTAACATCTCTTGATGCACGTAACATCTCTTGATGCACATAACATCTCTTGATGCACGTAACATCTCTTGATGCACGTAACATCTCTTGATGCACGTAACATCTCTTGATGCACGTAACATCTCTTGACGTAACATCTCTTGCTGCACGTAACATCTCTTGCTGCACGTAACATCTCTTGCTGCACGTAACATCTCTTGCTGCACGTACCATCTCTTGACGTAACATCTCTTGCTGCACGTAACATCTCTTGCTGCACGTAACATCTCTTGCTGCACGTAACATCTCTTGATGCACGTAACATCTCTTGCTTCACGTAACATCTCTTGATGCACGTACCATCTCTTGATGCACGTAACATCTCTTGATGCACGCAACATCTCTTGATGCACGTAACATCTCTTGATGCACGTAACATCTCTTGATGCACGTAACATCTCTTGATTCACGTAACATATCTTGCTGCACGTAACATCTCTTGCTGCACGAAACATCTCTTGACGTAACATCTCTTGCTGCACGTAACATCTCTTGACGTAACATCTCTTGCTTTACGTAACATCTCTTGACGTAACATCTCTTGCTGCACGTAACATCTCTTGACGTAACATCTCTTGCTGCACGTAACATCTCTTGACGTAACATCTCTTGCTGCACGAAACATCTCTTGACGTAACATCTCTTGCTGCACGTAACATCTCTTGCTGCACGTAACATCTCTTGCTGCACTTAACATCTCTTACTGCATGTAACATCTCTTGACGTAACATCTCTTGCTGCACGTAACATCTCTAGACGTAACATCTCTTGCTGCATGAAACATCTCTTGACGTAACATCTCTTGCTGCACATAACATCTCTTGCTGCACGTAACATCTCTTGCTGCACGTAACATCTCTTGCTGCACGTAACATCTCTTGCTGCACGTAACATCTCTTGCTGCACGTAACATCTCTTGCTGCACGTAACATCTCTTGCTGCACGTAACATCTCTTGCTGCACGTAACATCTCTTGCTGCACGTAACATCTCTTGCTGCACGTAACATCTCTTGCTGCACGTAACATCTCTTGCTGCACGTAACATCTCTTGCTGCAAGTAACATCTCTTGCTGCACGTAACATCTCTTGCTGCACGTAACATCTCTTGCCCTCCTTAACATCTCTTGCTGCACGTAACATCTCTTGCTGCACGTAACATCTCTTACTGCACGTAACATCTCTTGACATAACATCTCTTGCTGCACTTAACATCTCTTGCTGCACGTAACATCTCTTGCTGCACTTAACATCTCTTGCTGCACGTAACATCTCTTGCTGCACGAAACATCTCTTGACGTAACATCTCTTGCTGCACGAAACATCTCTTGACGTAACATCTCTTGCTGCACGTAACATCTCTTGACGTAACATCTCTTGCTGCACGTAACATCTCTTGACGTAACATCTCTTGCTGCACTTAACATCTCTTGACGTAACATCTCTTGACGTAACATCTCTTGCTGCACTTAACATCTCTTGCTGCACGTAACATCTCTTGCTGCACTTAACATCTCTTGCTGCACGTAACATCTCTTGCTGCACGTAACATCTCTTGACGTAACATCTCTTGCTGCACGTAACATCTCTTGCTGCACTTAACATCTCTTGCTGCACGTAACATCTCTTGCTGCACTTAACATCTCTTGATGCACGTAACATCTCTTGCTGCACGTAACATCTCTTGCTGCACGTAACATCTCTTGCTGCACTTAACATATCTTGCTGCACGTAACATCTCTTGCTGCACTTAACATCTCTTGCTGCACTTAACATCTCTTGATGCACGTAACATCTCTTGATGCATGTAACATCTCTTGCTGCACGTAACATCTCTTGCTGCACGTAACATCTCTTGCTGCACGTTACATCTCTTGCTGCACGTAACATCTCTTGCTGCACTTAACATCTCTTGCTGCACGTAACATCTCTTGCTGCACTTAACATATCTTGCTGCACGAAACATCTCTTGCTGCACTTAACATCTCTTGCTGCACGTAACATCTCTTGCTGCACGTAACATCTCTTGCTGCACGTTACATCTCTTGCTGCACGTAACATCTCTTGCTGCACTTAACATCTCTTGCTGCACGTAACATCTCTTGCTGCACTTAACATATCTTGCTGCACGAAACATCTCTTGCTGCACTTAACATCTCTTGCTGCACGTAACATCTCTTGATGCACTTAACATCTCTTGCTGCACGTAACATCTCTTGCTGCACGTAACATCTCTTGCTGCACTTAACATCTTTTGCTGCACTTAACATCTCTTGATGCACGTAACATCTCTTGCTGCACGTAACATCTCTTGCTGCACGTAACATCTCTTGCTGCACGTAACATCTCTTGACGTAACATCTCTTGCTGCACGTAACATCTCTTGCTGCACGTAACATCTCTTGCTGCACGAAACATCTCTTGATGTAACATCTCTTGCTGCACGTAACATCTCTTGCTGCACGTAACATCTCTTGCTGCACGTAACATCTCTTGCTGCACTTAACATCTTTTGCTGCACTTAACATCTCTTGATGCACGTAACATCTCTTGCTGCACGTAACATCTCTTGCTGCACGTAACATCTCTTGCTGCACGTAACATCTCTTGACGTAACATCTCTTGCTGCACGTAACATCTCTTGCTGCACGTAACATCTCTTGCTGCACGAAACATCTCTTGATGTAACATCTCTTGCTGCACGTAACATCTCTTGCTGCACGTAACATCTCTTGCTGCTTTTAACATCTCTTGCTGCACATAAAATCTCTTGCTGCACTTAACATCTCTTGCTGCACGTAACATCTCTTGACGTAACATCTCTTGCTGCACGTAACATCTCTTGACGTAACATCTCTTGCTGCACGTAACATCTCTTGCTGCACGAAACATCTCTTGACGTAACATCTCTTGCTGCACGTAACATCTCTTGATGCACGTAACATCTCTTGCTGCACGAAACATCTCTTGACGTAACATCTCTTGCTGCACGTAACATCTCTTGCTGCACGTAACATCTCTTGCTGCACGTAACATCTCTTGCTGCACGTAACATCTCTTGCTGCACGTAACATCTCTTGCTGCACGTAACATCTCTTGCTGCACGTAACATCTCTTGCTGCACGTAACATCTCTTGACGTAACATCTCTTGCTGCACGAAACATCTCTTGACGTAACATCTCTTGCTGCACGTAACATCTCTTGCTGCACGTAACATCTCTTGATGCACGTAACATCTCTTGCTGCACGAAACATCTCTTGACGTAACATCTCTTGCTGCACGTAACATCTCTTGACGTAACATCTCTTGCTTTACGTAACATCTCTTGACGTAACATCTCTTGCTGCACGTAACATCTCTTGACGTAACATCTCTTGCTGCACGTAACATCTCTTGACGTAACATCTCTTGCTGCACGAAACATCTCTTGACGTAACATCTCTTGCTGCACGTAACATCTCTTGCTGCACGTAACATCTCTTGCTGCACTTAACATCTCTTACTGCATGTAACATCTCTTGACGTAACATCTCTTGCTGCACGTAACATCTCTTGACGTAACATCTCTTGCTGCATGAAACATCTCTTGACGTAACATCTCTTGCTGCACGTAACATCTCTTGCTGCACGTAACATCTCTTGCTGCACGTAACATCTCTTGCTGCACGTAACATCTCTTGCTGCACGTAACATCTCTTGCTGCACGTAACATCTCTTGCTGCACGTAACATCTCTTGCTGCACGTAACATCTCTTGCTGCACGTAACATCTCTTGCTGCACGTAACATCTCTTGCTGCACGTAACATCTCTTGCTGCACGTAACATCTCTTGCTGCACGTAACATCTCTTGCTGCACGTAACATCTCTTGCTGCAAGTAACATCTCTTGCTGCACGTAACATCTCTTGCTGCACGTAACATCTCTTGCCCTCCTTAACATCTCTTGCTGCACGTAACATCTCTTGCTGCACGTAACATCTCTTACTGCACGTAACATCTCTTGACATAACATCTCTTGCTGCACTTAACATCTCTTGCTGCACGTAACATCTCTTGCTGCACTTAACATCTCTTGCTGCACGTAACATCTCTTGCTGCACGAAACATCTCTTGACGTAACATCTCTTGCTGCACGAAACATCTCTTGACGTAACATCTCTTGCTGCACGTAACATCTCTTGACGTAACATCTCTTGCTGCACGTAACATCTCTTGACGTAACATCTCTTGCTGCACGTAACATCTCTTGACGTAACATCTCTTGACGTAACATCTCTTGCTGCACTTAACATCTCTTGCTGCACGTAACATCTCTTGCTGCACTTAACATCTCTTGCTGCACGTAACATCTCTTGCTGCACGTAACATCTCTTGACGTAACATCTCTTGCTGCACTTAACATCTCTTGCTGCACGTAACATCTCTTGCTGCACTTAACATCTCTTGCTGCACGTAACATCTCTTGCTGCACTTAACATCTCTTGCTGCACGTAACATCTCTTGCTGCACTTAACATCTCTTGATGCACGTAACATCTCTTGCTGCACGTAACATCTCTTGCTGCACGTAACATCTCTTGCTGCACTTAACATATCTTGCTGCACGTAACATCTCTTGCTGCACTTAACATCTCTTGCTGCATGTAACATCTCTTGACGTAACATCTCTTGCTACACGTAACATCTCTTGACGTAACATCTCTTGCTGCACGTAACATCTCTTGACGTAACATCTCTTGCTGCACGAAACATCTCTTGACGTAACATCTCTTGCTGCACGTAACATCTCTTGCTGCATGTAACATCTCTTGCTGCACGTAACATCTCTTGCTGCACGTAACATCTCTTGCTGCACGTAACATCTCTTGCTGCACGTAACATCTCTTGCTGCACGTAACATCTCTTGCTGCACGTAACATCTCTTGACGTAACATCTCTTGCTGCACGAAACATCTCTTGACGTAACATCTCTTGCTGCACGTAACATCTCTTGCTGCACGTAACATCTCTTGATGCACGTAACATCTCTTGCTGCACGAAACATCTCTTGACGTAACATCTCTTGCTGCACGTAACATCTCTTGACGTAACATGTCTTGCTGCACGTAACATCTCTTGACGTAACATCTCTTGCTGCACGTATCATCTCTTGACGTAACATCTCTTGCTGCACGTAACATCTCTTGACGTAACATCTCTTGCTGCACGAAACATCTCTTGACGTAACATCTCTTGCTGCACGTAACATCTCTTGCTGCACGTAACATCTCTTGCTGCACTTAACATCTCTTACTGCATGTAACATCTCTTGACGTAACATCTCTTGCTGCACGTAACATCTCTTGACGTAACATCTCTTGCTGCACGAAACATCTCTTGACGTAACATCTCTTGCTGCACGTAACATCTCTTGCTGCACGTAACATCTCTTGCTGCACGTAACATCTCTTGCTGCACGTAACATCTCTTGCTGCACGTAACATCTCTTGCTGCACGTAACATCTCTTGCTGCACGTAACATCTCTTGCTGCACGTAACATCTCTTGCTGCACGTAACATCTCTTGCTGCACGTAACATCTCTTGCTGCACGTAACATCTCTTGCTGCACGTAACATCTCTTGCTGCACGTAACATCTCTTGCTGCAAGTAACATCTCTTGCTGCACGTAACATCTCTTGACGTAACATCTCTTGACGTAACATCTCTTGCTGCACGAAACATCTCTTGACGTAACATCTCTTGCTGCACGTAACATCTCTTGCTGCACGTAACATCTCTTGCTGCACATAATATCTCTTGCTGCACGTAACATCTCTTGCTGCACGTAACATCTCTTGCTGCACGTAACATCTCTTGCTGCACATAACATCTCTTGCTGCACGTAACATCTCTTGCTGCACGTAACATCTCTTGCTGCACGTAACATCTCTTGCTGCACGTAACATCTCTTGCTGCACGTAACATCTCTTGCTGCACGTAACATCTCTTGCTGCACGTAACATCTCTTGCTGCAAGTAACATCTCTTGCTGCACGTAACATCTCTTGCCCTCCTTAACATCTCTTGCTGCACGTAACATCTCTTGCTGCACGTAACATCTCTTACTGCACGTAACATCTCTTGACATAACATCTCTTGCTGCACTTAACATCTCTTGCTGCACGTAACATCTCTTGCTGCACTTAACATCTCTTGCTGCACGTAACATCTCTTGCTGCACGTAACATCTCTTGACGTAACATCTCTTGCTGCACGAAACATCTCTTGACGTAACATCTCTTGCTGCACGTAACATCTCTTGACGTAACATCTCTTGCTGCACGTAACATCTCTTGACGTAACATCTCTTGCTGCACGTAACATCTCTTGCTGCACGTAACATCTCTTGCTGCACGTAACATCTCTTGCTGCACGTAACATCTCTTGCTGCACGTAACATCTCTTGCTGCACGTAACATCTCTTGCTGCACGTAACATCTCTTGCTGCACTTAACATATCTTGCTGCACGTAACATCTCTTGCTGCACTTAACATCTCTTGCTGCACTTAACATCTCTTGATGCACATAACATCTCTTGATGCATGTAACATCTCTTGCTGCACGTAACATCTCTTGCTGCACGTAACATCTCTTGCTGCACGTTACATCTCTTGCTGCACGTAACATCTCTTGCTGCACTTAACATCTCTTGCTGCACGTAACATCTCTTGCTGCACTTAACATATCTTGCTGCACGAAACATCTCTTGCTGCACTTAACATCTCTTGCTGCACGTAACATCTCTTGATGCACGTAACATCTCTTGCTGCACGTAACATCTCTTGCTGCACGTAACATCTCTTGCTGTACTTAACATCTTTTGCTGCACTTAACATCTCTTGATGCACGTAACATCTCTTGCTGCACGTAACATCTCTTGCTGCACGTAACATCTCTTGCTGCACGTAACATCTCTTGACGTAACATCTCTTGCTGCACGTAACATCTCTTGCTGCACGTAACATCTCTTGCTGCACGAAACATCTCTTGATGTAACATCTCTTGCTGCACGTAACATCTCTTGCTGCACGTAACATCTCTTGCTGCACTTAACATCTCTTGCTGCACGTAACATCTCTTGCTGCACTTAACATCTCTTGCTGCACGTAACATCTCTTGACGTAACATCTCTTGCTGCACGTAACATCTCTTGACGTAACATCTCTTGCTGCACGTAACATCTCTTGACGTAACATCTCTTGCTGCACGAAACATCTCTTGACGTAACATCTCTTGCTGCACGAAACATCTCTTGACGTAACCTCTCTTGCTGCACGTAACATCTCTTGCTGCACGTAACATCTCTTGCTGCACTTAACATCTCTTGCTGCATGTAACATCTCTTGACGTAACATCTCTTGCTGCACGTAACATCTCTTGACGTAACATCTCTTGCTGCACGTAACATCTCTTGACGTAACATCTCTTGCTGCACGAAACATCTCTTGACGTAACATCTCTTGCTGCACGTAACATCTCTTGCTGCACGTAACATCTCTTGCTGCACGTAACATCTCTTGCTGCACGTAACATCTCTTGCTGCACGTAACATCTCTTGCTGCACGTAACATCTCTTGCTGCACGTAACATCTCTTGCTGCACGTAACATCTCTTGCTGCACGTAACATCTCTTGACGTAACATCTCTTGCTGCACGAAACATCTCTTGACGTAACATCTCTTGCTGCACGTAACATCTCTTGCTGCACGTAACATCTCTTGCTGCACGTAACATCTCTTGCTGCACGTAACATCTCTTGCTGCACGTAACATCTCTTGCTGCACGTAACATCTCTTGCTGCACGTAACATCTCTTGCTGCACGTAACATCTCTTGCTGCACGTAACATCTCTTGCTGCACGTAACATCTCTTGCTGCACGTAACATCTCTTGCTGCACGTAACATCTCTTGCTGCACGTAACATCTCTTGCTGCACGTAACATCTCTTGCTGCACGTAACATCTCTTGCTGCACGTAACATCTCTTGCTGCACGTAACATCTCTTGCTGCACGTAACATCTCTTGCCCTCCTTAACATCTCTTGCTGCACGTAACATCTCTTGCTGCACGTAACATCTCTTACTGCACGTAACATCTCTTGACGTAACATCTCTTGCTGCACTTAACATCTCTTGCTGCACGTAACATCTCTTGCTGCACTTAACATCTCTTGCTGCACGTAACATCTCTTGCTGCACGTAACATCTCTTGATGCACGTAACATCTCTTGTTGCACGTAACATCTCTTGTTGCACGTAACATCTCTTGTTGCACGTAACATCTCTTGCTGCACGTAACATCTCTTGCTGCACGTACCATCTCTTACTGTCTAGCACAGTGTTTCTCAACCTTTTTTTTACCATACCCAACCCAAGCTTTTCTAAAATTCTTTAGCCCCTTATGTAATATACACATAATTTTTAATATTCAAAAATTGAATTGTTCACTGAATGAAACCTAAATGATAGGAATGAAAAGGTTATACGAAGAAATTTTTAAGGAAACACAGTATAAGTAAAATTTCAACATATTTAATTGAAAACGGTAATTCAAGTACAAAACTTACGATTTTATCTAGAAAAATTTTAATTATTTGTTATTTTATGAATTATTCATTATTAAATCATTTTAACATACAATGGAGATCACACAGTGTGAGATCACAAATACAGTGTGACATCACAAATACAGTGTGAGATTACATATACCGTGTGAGATCACAAATACAAATCCATTGAAGATCACACAGAGAGAAATCACAGACACAAAGTAAGATCACACAGAAAATGTGAAATTACCCATTTTAATGAGAAACGTGCGCTTGATGGTTGCTGCTCAGAGATTTTATTTTGGGCTCCAATTTAGATAGCTTCAGTCTCAAATACCCTCGCTGTGTTAAATCCAGCCAATTCATTTTTAAATATGTTATTTTAGCAGAAATCACTAATGGCACTTAATCCACATTCTACTAAATATGAAAATGGAAACAGTAACAATATTTGTCTTACACATTTAGTCAAATTTTATTATTTGATGTCTGTTTCCTCATAAAGCCATGCCATTGCTCCTTGTATATTAAATAAAATTTAAACAGACTCATCATTTGGATTTTTGCGAGTTTTTCTTGCGATTGCATATTTGAAATATCAGACGAATCCACCAACATTGGCTGCATCATCCAAATTGGAAAATCAATTGGTTTTAAATCAAAAAAATCTTTGTTCCAAATCAAAATATTTAGATGATCGATAATAACAAATCTTAGCGTTATCAGTCAATAACAAGTATAGCGTATTCAGTCAATAACAAGTATAACGTTATCAGTCAATAACAAGTATAACGTCATCGGTCACCTCACGTTTTTTGAGCCAATGAAACTAATCACCTTTTTTGTTACAAACATATCTCTGACATAATTCAATAAATGTAATGAAAGCAAATATCTTCGCGTTTGCATCGACAAGAGTTTTATTTGCTAACTTTCTTGTAGTTGGTTATTTAATATATTTAGTTTGTCAAAGATATCAGCTAAATAACTAACACATGTTTAACCATCAACTGTTAACAGGTACTTCATATCAGGTTAATCGCTTAAAAAGTCACCGAGAGTATCGACTAGTTCCATAGAGCTTTTCGAGCAGTTCCTTTTCAAAGGCAAACTTACTTGGGCGTGAAGTAAAAACCTTTACTCATATGGCTTGCATTTTGTTCTTCAAGAGAACATTTGGCATTTCCCATGAAAAACATTTTGCACATGAAGCATTTCTGTATTCTCATCTTTCATCAGTTGTAAGCAGCTATTTTTCTTGCCAATCACATTAGGAGCACCATCTGAATCACAGGATTATATATTTTTTCATTGTTATATTATTGACATCTGATTATTTTTTTAGCTTATTATGTAGAAATATCTTTGGCATTACTTGTGCTTTCTAATGATTTAAAGACCAGCATTTCTTCAGCAAAATATCCTCCATCAATATATCTTACGAAGTTATCAGTAAGGTCTCACTGTCTCTCAAAGTTGATTAATTCATTTGCACTGAGAATTATTTTTGTTTCGGCTTTTCAACAGGTTGTATTTCAATATCTTCACTCATTCCATCTATTCTTTTGCTAACAATATTGTTACTAAGTAGCATAGCTTTCATGTCTTTGTCCTCATTTTCCGGAACTGCTTTAAGAAAATTAAATGCTGATATTAATGGTTTGATCAAATTCTCTCCTATAGCATGATTTTCCCCAGTTTTAGCAATGAGTAAACAAATTTCATAACTAGCCCAAAGACTACGATTGACAGTTGCAGTATGAGCAGTAAATAGACAAGACTACGATTGACAGTTGTAGTATGAGCAGTAAATAGACAAGACTACGATTGACAGTTGCAGTATGAGCAGTAAACAGAGACTTTAAGTTTGCTCTTTGTTCAAAAAGTTGCTTTAAAATTTGAAGGTAATTTAGATTTGAATTAATACGAGCGCTATGTTTGGCTTCCAAATGCGCCTCAAGACGACGTCGTTTCATCGATTCGCTGGTCAAGCATTGTTGGCATAAAAGACAAAAAGGTGACCGCTCACCATGGACTTTCGGGTATGAATCCAAATTTTTAACTATTCCTCAGAACACTAACGGTTGTTGGACTTCTTCTTTTTTTTCGTTTGTACCGGCTGTTATATTATCATCAACTATTGAACCATTTTGCTGATGATACATTAACAATAGCCGAAACGTAGTTCATGTTCATCGTAAACAACCGCTCAGTCACGTTTGGTGTAATGATACTTTGACGTCATCAGATGGTTATATTTCCCCACCGTGTTAAGCTCTATATGGCCCGGACAACTAGGTGGCCGAGTTTAGAGTTTGCGAGTTTAGCAATTAGGTCCGTAAACCGTTCGAAATATCAGGCATAATAATGAATCATTTCAGAACATGTACGTTTAAGAAATTGGTTAGGATTAGTTCTTTACCCCCCCCCCCCCAACCCACTTTTTTCCCCGGCTCTCTTGCAAGATGGGTGGGGCCGGATGAAATGAAAACACGGCGCGCCTGGTCTGTTGGTTTCGGGTCAAGGTCATCTCTCCCTACCGGCTACCGGAACACGGTTTAATTTTCGAATGATTTTCTGTCTAATGAGACAGCGCTAGCAGACGCAACACAATCCCATCGCCTGTTTTATCAAGTACATCTGTACGGTATCATGCGCCTATGTGTGTACGCACTTCCTGTGTACGCGTCTGTACAAGGGGGTTTACGACCAGGGCAGGTGTGAAGTCGGGCAGATATCGCACGGATTCCTATCACAATTTTCGGGGGTTTACATCAGCGATCATTTCAATATTTGTCCAAAATAATGATACTGGATGAAACATATTACAATCTTAGACCATATTTGTGCAGGTCTGTGCCAGGACAAGGTTAAACAAAAAGTGTGAATTACATATTTTAACAAATATATTTACATGTACGTGGGCCTGAAGCCGAATGATAGACATGATGGTTGAAAAGTGAATAGAATTTGAGCTGTGTCTTCAGTGAAACAGTTAACGTTTCCCACACCACTCAAATGGGTGATGTTTTTTTTCTTTGTTCTTCTCGTTAAGCGTGCACAATCAAGAACGATAGCCTCTAGCTACTATATTGTATCAAGAACCGTAGCCTCTAGCTACATTATTGTTTCAAGAAAATAGCCTCTAGCTACATTATGGTTTCAAGAACCATAGACTCCAGCTACTCTATTGTATCATGTTTATTAAGTCACTTTTTATACACTATTTTGTACACTGTACACGTTTTTCCAACTTAATGCAATTAGTTTGTCTTACTTTTTAAATTTCGCTTCAAGTTTACGTCCAGAATTATTTAAAAAAAAAAAAAAAGAATATGACAAAGTTTCTAGAAAGTTGTTTCTTGATATGACATTAGATTTCCTAGATAACAATAAGGAGAGGTACAAATATGTATCTCTGAATTGCTGAACGATTCAATCTGTCTGAGGGACAAAAGAAAGTGTGCATGCTTTGTGTGTCCAAGACCAGGGCAAAAACTTGGAATATAAAGACGCAAGACCAACATGAAAATGAGTTTGTCCACATCTTAAGTTTCAAGCAAGGATGGAACCAACATAGTTTACCCATTTATTGTCTGCAACAAAACCTTATCATCACTCAACAAATTGTTGATGCTATAAAAAACTATAGCAACATTTCTTCTTAGGTCCCAATGCATCTAATTCTAAAAGAAAAACACTTTTAAATTCTATTGGTTACATAACTCAGTAAATATTAATGTCGACCGCATCTCAATTTTTTTAATGTGGCGAAGCAGTTTACGCAATATTTATCTTTACCAGACAGTTCACACGGCTGTATGAGATACTCACACGGCTGCATGAGACAATTTACGCGGCTGCATGAGACAACTCACACGGCTGCATGAGACAACTCACACGGCTATATGAGACAACTCACACGGCTGCATGAGACAATTAAAACAACCGTATCAGACAATTCACACGGCTGCATAAGACAACTCTCTCGGCTGCATGAGACAACTCGCACGGCTGCATGAGACAACTCACGCGGCTGCATGAGACAACTCACACGGCTGCATGGGACAACGCACACGGCTGCATGAGACAACTCACACGGCTGCATGGGACAACGCACACGGCTGCATGAGACAACTCACACTGCTGCTAATAGTCACAGACTGGGGCTAGTGCCCGTCTTTGTTAAGCCCGGGCCGATGAATCAGCTGACTTTGGGAACCAAGAACATTGCGGTCATGGCACGTGGGGGAGGGTGAAAAAAAGTTGACGGGGAAAAAAATATTGGCATGGTGGTAAAATCAGCTGTTGGTTGAATGCGAATGTTGCATGTGTGCATGGATTTAATGGGCGACCCCAGGGAAGACACGTTGGTGACTTTATCCAACGTTGTCTATAAAGGGGGAGAATTTAACGCTTGTATGTTCTGTCAACAAAAATTATATGTTCAACTCTAAAATGTTCACTTTATATTAGTATATTTTTAAAAAAAGGTTGTTTTTTTTTGTTTTTCAAGGTTGGTATGTTGTTCATTTGAGTGTTTTTGTTCATGTGAGAGGGTGTATGTTGTTCATGTGAGAGGGTTTGTGTTGTTCATGTGAGAAGGTGTGCTTTTGTGCGTTGTTCATGTGAGAGGGTGTGTGTTGTTCATGTGAGAAGGTGTGCGTTGTTCCTTTTAGAGTGTAAGTGTTGTTCATGTTAGAGAGTTTGCGTTCTTATCGTATAAGCGTCGGTTCACACGATCATATTTATTATTATTATTAGTTGTCTTATATAGTGCGGTACCCCAGCCTATGGCTGGGCTCACCGCGCTGTACATAAAAATATTAGCAAAAGAAACATAATCGTGACAACAAAACAAAATACATGTATGTCATAAAGAACAGCTGCATAGAGACAGAACAAAAACAAATGCATATTCACCCCATCCACCCCAGAACTTTTACATGTGAAGACATTGACGTGGGCCGGCAGCATCGTTTATCGGTCAGATTTGGGGAATCAGTCGGGGTGGTAGAGTTTAAAGAGATGTGTTTTGAGTGCAGTTTTGAAGGCTGTGATGGTTGGTATATTGCGGATGTGTAGTGGGAAAGAATTTGATTGTTTGGGGGCGCAGAAAGAGAAAGATCGTTCACCATGTTTTCGATCAAATATTGGATGCAATTTTTATTTGAAGTCTTGTCACGACTTTCAAATTACTATTCGATCAAATTCCCGTTTTATATTCAAGCAAAAAAAATAAAAGAAACCACGCCAAACAGTGCGTTCATGCAAAAATTTGACGCGAAACTTGAAGCTAATTTGATCGTGCAAGCATGCACGCCAACAATTGAGTGTATTTTGGAGGTTTTTGCTTTATGTTGTAATTGTGGGTTTCGAGTAATCATATTGGAAATACTTGACTTCGCAAACATTGCACGTTTCGTAATGGACAGATTTTTAATTAAATATTAAAAAGGGCGGACAAAAGTTTAATTGATATCGTTTTTAGTCAAATAAATTGACATAAAGGATATACCGACTGCCCAGTTCCGATTCTTGAATTTATTATTTTTTTCAATCACGCCATTGTACGGTCATATGTCTTGCCCAATAACCGAACGGGACATGTTCTAATGCGGCTCGAGTCTTGTGGAACACGAGCGAGCTCTCGCCCTGCTTTCCGTACACTGACCTACTGAACTAACGGCTCACCCACACCCCCGCACTTCCCACAGTGTGGAGAAGGCCAGGCGGGGGAGGAACCGAGAGATAGAGAGAGAGAGAGAGAGAGAAACTCAACAGGCGAAGGTCGGACTCACAGTGGAATCCAGGCCACGGTGATTCTTCTTGCAGCCTTGAACCCTCACCCCTTGAAGGTGTCGGGCTGCTGGTGTTGCAGGCCGGAGGTGGTTGGTGGTCTAGACCTGTTGCTGCACGAGTACTGCGAGATATGTGGTTTTGGGTTGCGGTCGGGGGACGATGGTGATCCGGTGGTGGTGAAGTCATGAGCGATGATCCGTGGATGTGTGGTCTGCAAAGAAGCTGTGACGTCGATGTGGTTTTGTGTGCATTTGACGGGTCTCAGTTACGCTTGCCGTGGCCTCGTGATGCCCATGCGGTTAGCTTTGAGGATGTTCACTGTCATGCGTTAATTTTGTGTGAAGGTATTCAATGCTGCTTAGTGCAGTGCACATATCTTATGGTGAAGCTCTGTGAGCACGAAAATGATTGTTGGTGTGGTTTGGTGTGCGCAGTTCATTGACTGATGTGTCGTGGATGCGCAAAGTGGGTTACCGGAAATTGGTTTGAAAGAAATTTCGTCGAAGGAAAATTGATCGACGGAAATTTGATCAAACGGAAACTTAGTCGAATCTTTTTTTTTTTGAACGCACTATACTAAAAATAAGTAAAACAAAATAATGCGTTTGTTCAAATGTCCGTCGATCAATTTTCCGTCGACGAAATTTCTTGCAAACAAATTTCCGGATACGCGCAAATTACTATATTGTTTTTCAGTGGCTTCACTGGAGTAGTAAGGTGAGACAAGGATTTTGGAAAGGAAGCCCTGGGATAAAAAATCAATCTAAATTCTGGTGAACCCTTTTTAGAAAGCCACTATTGCTCTATTTTACTTCTGCCTGTATTTATTGTTTTCCCATTCTGCACTTTTGTATAACAGAGAGAGCAGTAAAAAAAGTATTTGAAATCAGTAATGAGAAATTAGAACGTGGTTATATTTAGGGCAAAGAGGGTCTCGGTTGTGTGAAAAGATTTTGATAGGACTTAATACTTAAAAGATCCGATACAGTTTTAGCCAAATAATACAGACATAGTTCAATAACACATAAGCTTGTAGCTCTCTAAGCGAATAGAAATGTAGGATTTTGCTCTTCACAGAGGCAGACATTTGTTTTTCAATACTTATGTAGGCATATAAGGCGTAGTAGAAGTCTAGGCCTATAATGTGTCGTAGAAGTCTAGGCCTATAATGTGTCATAGAAGTCTAGGCCTATAATGTGTCTTTGAAGTCTAGACCTATAATGTGTCGTAGAAATCTAGGCCTATAATGTGTCGTAGAAGTCTAGGCCTATAATGTGTCGTAGAAGTCTAGGGCTATAATGTGTCGTAGAAGTCTAGGCCTATTATGTGTCGTAGAACTATGTGCCATGGGATTTTCAAAAGGATGAAAATCCAGGTATATCTTTTAATGTATAAACAATGAAATAGGATTGTCCCAGTATCACATGACACTTTGCGTTGGATTGTCCCAGTATCTGCCATGTAGTATCATACGACACTTTGTGCACAAATTGAAATCCTGTCCCAATGCTTCTCACAATATTTCAATAGTGCCCACTGACAGGAGTTATTCCATTGCAGCCAACTCGGGGGTTCTTTTTTTTTTCCTTTTTATTTTTTTTATCTCCTCATATCTTAAGATAGTTTTATTTTTTACCTTCTGCGGACTGATGGTTGGCGGACCGGTCCGCACAAAAAAACAGCTACTAAAAATAGCAATGCCCCGGTCTATTGAAATGCTATCACGCTACATGTTGCCCTTGACTACTCTGTCGAATTGATTACACTTACATAGTTATCTGTCAGCTACTTTGATTGAGATGCAAGATCACACGAGTTACTGTCCTTGGACTGCCTACGTCAAGCTGCTAAAACTCTCTGAGTCAAAATGTCAACGTCCGCTTGGCCTACGTGCTGCCACCACGCCCCAATTAGAGGGTAATGGGAGTAATGGAGGATTCTAAATAATTGACACAGTATGGTACCATAATACTATGGAGATTATGCTTTAGTCAATGGGTAATGTTTAAAAAAACTGTAGAAAGTGTTTGTTTTTAACTGGTACTTACCACGTGATCATATTAGATAAATCTCGTACTCAACGGCATTCCAAAAAACCCTGTTAGCCGTTGGACATATCCATCATCCATGTATAGCTAATTACACACGTTACCCATGTATATCAATCATCCATAACTTAACACGCAGCCATCATCCATAGCTATAGGAACACCCGCCCATCATCCATCGGTACACTTGTCCATATCCATCATTCATAGCAATATGCACTCACCCTCATCTATCAACCTTCTGTGCATTCAACCATATCATCATTCATATATAAAAGGTACAGTCACCAATATCCATCAACCCTACTTTTGTTGTGCACACTTTTTTTTAGGTAAATCGTATGGACTCTTTGGTGTAAAAATAAAAACATAGTTAATACCAGTGGTGTAGCTATAGGGTTGGTGTCACTCCCCCCTAGCTACGCCACTGACTAGCACCACCCAAAATACACGGTTTTCCTGAACTCTATATTCACAGAGCACAAGGGGTCCACTATCCCCAAGAATAATTAGAGACACTTTAATGTGAAGTATTTGATAAGCACCACTTCAATATTCGCCATGTCTATAACTATTACGCCCAAAGCGGTTAGTGGATTTAGAGTTCTGTCTTAGTGGAAGGATATTTGTATACAAACTTTTACACGGAGTAGGTATTGACTATTATTACGAGGCAAATTCCGGTAAGATCCGATGAGAATAACTGAAACTATTACTTCATCGAAAATAGATATTGAATATTATTACGAGACAAATTCTGGTAAGATCCGATGAGAATAACTGACCCGATTACTTCATCGAAAAGAATAATCTGGAAATTTAGATTGAACTGCACAGAAGATATATGAATTTAAGCCTTATTAATATAAAAATATGTAGCTTATGAAAATATTATACTAAAAGATATGATCGTTTATTTAATAAAAATTTGTTCAAGTAGTAGTTGGTGCTGAATTTTGTCAGTCTTGTTACTAAAATAATTGTTTATCAGTAATTTATTCTATATGATTTTTTTTTTTTGGGGTGGGGTAGTGTTGAAAAGGAGTTCTTGTTTAAGGAAAAGCTACAAGAAGTCACTGGTCAAAGTTTTGTTACAAGTGATATAGACAAGAGGCACAGCAGGTGTTTCTGACTGTGGTCAGGTTAGCTGGGAGCAAGTATTTGCTTCAGCAACAAGAGCGTAGAAAGTATTTCTGCCCTGACTTTATACTGTTGGAATGCGGCAGTGGCGTAGCGAGCATAACTCGCGCCCGGGGCACAATACCTTTTTAGCGCCCCCCAATACCTTTTTTAGTGCCCCCTATTCGAAAACCATACAATATTATAGTAAAATATACCATTTGGCGCCCCTTTGTGAGTAGCGCCCGGGGCATGATGCCCACCTTGCCCTCCCCCCTCACTACGCCACTGGAATGCGGATCTCATTAAAACACGTAAGAGCGTCTTAAGAACTCTGCAAAGACCAAAGGGGAAAAAAAGAGGGGAAAAACAATAGTTTCGATATCTGTGACACTTAAGTCAGGTTATAATGTACCGGGGATCTACAAGGCAATTTGGTGCCCATGTATAATATAGGCCATTTAAAATTTAGGAGAAAATAGATGGAATGAGGGGGAAAATTTTTTTTTTCAAACGACCCTTACATTAAAATTAATATTCAGTATAACATAGATTTGATCAAACTCATTACAAAGGATCTCAGTAAAATAGACTTAAACAGATATGTTCAAAAAATGAACTGGGGTGGTTAATAAGAGAAAATGTTAAAAACTTTTCATACGCTGCAGCAACAACAACTGACTCCAATCCCAACATTCGTTTTTATATTGCGTTTTATATTAAGGAAATCCCAAAATAGGATTATGGGTCAGATCAGTGGTTCTCAAACTGTTTCTGTCTAAACCAGTGAAGTTTTATTCAATATAGCACGCCTATGTACGCGACGCTTTAAAGAAGAGTATAACAAAATAAAATGTACAATATTGACAGCTATTGAGAACACATAATACTAGTTGAGAAATGACTTGAACAACATACCTAAATAGGGTTTAAAGCCACAACAGACTGGACCAAAGCAGAACAGTGACACTACACACTGGATCAAAGATGAAACAGTGGCACTACATACTGGATGAAAGCAGAACAGTGGCACTACACACTGGGTCAAAGCAGAACAGTGGCACTACACACTGGATCAAAGCAGAACAGTGGCACTACACACTGGATCAAAGCAGAACAGTGGCACTACACACTGGATCAAAGCAGAACAGTGGCACTACACACTGGATCAAAGCAGAACAGTGACACTACACACTGGATCAAAGCAGAACAGTGGCACTACACACTGGATCAAAGCAGAACAGTGACACTACACACTGGATCAAAGCAGAACAGTGACACTACACACTGGATCAAAGCAGAACAGTGCACTACTCACTGGATCAAAGCAGAACAGTGACACTACAAACTACAAACTGGAAAAAGGGTTTTCATGCTTAATCTTAATTTCTTTGGTTTCCTTTTTTCCTTTAAACATAGACACCCTTTCGCCATGTTATATATATATATATATATACACATACATTTGAATACGATAACATATATGTTACTACTAACCATTTTAATGGCTATATGAACTATATGATTTTTAAATACCTTATAACATCTATATATATAAATATAATAGCAAATTACCAAATCTCACTTACTCACTCACTGATTGATAACCAGATCTCAAAAACAACAACCCCTATGTGAAGTTGAAATTATGCATGCTCATTCCGCACGCGACCCACAGTTTGAGAACCGCTGTATTAGAGAGTGGGGGCGCATTGATCATTTTATAAATACTTTTTAAATTCTGGTTTTCAGTGACCTAAAATTAAGAAAGGCTGAAACAAATGTCAAGGCCATGATTGGTTTCGTAGTCATGTTTTTGGTGGTGTTTTTTCTTTTTCTTTTTGTTTTTTGTTTTTAAGATGTCACGATATAAGAGTTTTGCACTGGATTTGAACAATCGCCATTTTATGCACATGCTACACACTTTACAAGAATATTAATATTTAAATTCTTAAGCCATGTTTCTAGGGTAAAATATCACCAAATGATGTAGATACCTTTTCCTTTCAATAACGTTTGGTCTTTTTTATAAAATTCGACTAGATAAGTTATTTGATTATCATATTATTGAAACTTTATTATTATTAATTTTTTTTTTTAAATATTTTAAATTGTAGATAGTTTATACTTTTAAAGGTGTCAACGCCAAATGAAATAGCAACAAAGCAAAACGTTAATTAAATAACACTAAATTTAGACACGTTTCCGGGAGAAAGGGGTACAACTTTCTATGCGGGTAAAGATCAATAAAATACCAATGGCATTGGTGCCAACATAGCAATGGCATTGGTGTCAACATAGCAATGGCATTGGTGTCAACATAGTGTCTGATATCGCCACAGCCCCTAGTCAAAATGGAGAGCTCTAAAAAATCCCACAGCTTCCGACCTGGGGAGGTGATTGGGTTGTAACGGGGAACATAGAAATGAATTTAGTTAATACATCTTAGACATTCTAGAAAAGTAAAGCTTGTTATCAGGGAAGATGATACACTCTCATGATACTCTTATGATACTCTTATGATACACTCTTATGATACACTCTTATGATACACTCTTATTGCTGGCAGGACGAAAGCCACAAGGCATGGGGTCATTCTTCTAGGACTATGTGCTGGTTCACAAAAGCAAATCGCCTCTCTCCACGCCACTGGATAAATCCAAGGGAACATTATGTGGATGATACAGCTCGGCACCAGTGGCGTCGCAGGAGTTGTCGGAATATTTGAATATTTCATTGTACATATGTTATCCACCCACGGGACTGCATCTCTGGGTTTGAATTCAGTGTTTCCTTCTCTTAGATGATGTGCCATTCAAGGTTAACGAGTCCCATCCACCCGAGGTGCTGGTGATGTGTTTGCTTGTCTGGTGAGGATTGAACTCCAGACCATCAACTTGAGATTTTGCTTAGTTTCTATCGAGTGATTTTTTGGTGCAAAACTTTAGAAAAAACAGTAATTTATTTTCATTGGAAGGTACGCAGTGATTAATTTGTTGTTTCATAGCTGTAAAGATAGGAAATGAAAGTATAGATAGCTGTGTCTTCCTCTTGTGTAACGGCAACTTTGTTGGTCGGTGGAAAGACAGCTCACCCTGCCTTCAAATGGCCACTCAACTGCAATCGCTCTAAAACTTCTTTGTTCAACGTTTTGAAGTTGATTGCTTGGGATGAGTGCACCATGATTAACATTGTGGGGAATAGAAGCATTGGGAAGAACTCTTCAGGGTATCCAGTGAAGTAAATGTCATATAGGTAGAATAAATATGCTAATCGCGGGTGACCTCAACCAGACACTGTATTATATCTTCAGGAACGCGTGCTGGTGAGGCCAAAGCCTGTCTTAAGTCATCCCACCTATGCCCTAAAATCCAAGTCCATGGGAGTCAAAATGAGGGTTCATCTCAAAAATGATCTTCCGCTATGATTGTTTTTTTAAAAATAAAAATGTACTCTCCAAGAATTGTTTCTTCGAAACTAATGCTGGACAGCTCTCCTTAAGCTAGAGGAGCTTTCAAACTTTCTTCTCCAAATAGAATATTGGACTTAACAGGAAGTTGGTAGCAAGGTACAAACTCCTGGTAATCGCTGTGAAATTTAAGCAAGTCTGGTTACGTACATCTAAAGTCTAAGTGTGTTGGTGGAAACTAAGGGTTTCAATTAAATAATATGACTGTTGTTTGACCTAAAACTCATGACTATATATTATCTACAGAACAAAGTTATGTTTTACGTCTCAGCTCATCATAGTGCCCCATTTGCCGCGCTTCAGATTTAAAAAAACAAAGGAATTGTTCCAATAGTTTTATTATAACTTTCATTCTCTAGAACACCATTGTGTAACGAGGGTGTACATCTGGTAAATTATACTCCTTGGTTTACCTCCCCTCTTACAATCAGTAGAGCGGGGTTGCGTGGCAGAACGATCTTTGTGCAGCTGGTGACGTCATTCGGTGACCTTGATCTTGATCGGCATTGAAGCATGTGACCAGATTTGGTTTTCTGACCCTTTCCAGTGCAGCGGTGTCACAGTATCCTACATACTTTTACAGCAGACAGAGGCGGACATAAAAAAACTAAAGCTGTAAGGATGATATTGGGGGAGCCTTTAATCTCAATATTGATTTAAGTTATCGAAGACAGAATTGTAACAAATTATGTCAATTCTTCAAGGAATCAGTGGCATTAGTGTTCCTTCATTTTCAAAAAAAAATTAAATTAATCGTTGACACGTATTTTAACAATTAGGATGAAGACGTGTTTTAACAATTAGGATGAGGGCGGTTAGTGCAGCAGTTCTCAAACAATGAGGCGTCGAAATTCTTCTTTGTTGCTTGTTGGCAACACATTCTATCAAATTTTAAGTCCCAACCATCAAAAATCAGTTTCTCCTGTTTTGCTACCCCCCCCCCCCCCCCCCCCCCCCGCGTTTAAAAAGCGGATGTATTTCAACAACTATTTCAGAAAAAACAAGAGAAATTATTACGCAGTAAGCTGGGCGAGTTTTCTATTAAGAATATCATTGAGCGCAGTTATAGGGAATTTTATTGATGGAAATCAGTGGCATCACATTTCTTTCATCTTCCCCCATTGTTATTACCGACGAGTCAGTGCGCCAAGTTTCAGCTCGATAAGTTGACGGAAAGTGGGTCAATTGGCCGCCTGTAAGATTTTTGACAGCCAGAAACACACGAGCAAAAGTGAAGTTAAAGATAGAGGATTTAACATTTGATTGTTGGAATGGCATTTTAATACTTTGGTTACCTTGGAGATGTTACAGTTTCACCTTTAGGTCACCATAATTATAATACGGCATGGGATGCCACGAGATTATTACGTTTTCACTGCTAAATATTTCCAACATTTTCACATCCTCAGCCTCAGCAAACGAAATCAACAACATCAAAATATCTACTTGCGCGCACACACACAAAACACAAGATTGGGGGGGGGGGGGGTATTTTCCCCAGTTGGCCCCCCCCCCCCCACCTTATATGTGCTATCGGTTAGGTTTGGATTTCCACAAAAACCTATGACTGCACCGATGTCATAAAGTGTGACGGATGAATAAGGGGTAAGCAGTCGCTAAAAATAGTTTGGCGGGACTCTTACATTCTTTGTTGCAAGATAGTCAAGGAAGGGATTATTACGTAAAAAAAAAGGCGGGGGCGCAAGTTGGACCAGGTCACCGCGACCTACTTCAAGACCATCTTTCCCTCCATTATCTATGGGTTATATATCTTAAGTTGTTACTATAAATATATAACTATTTATTACGTTTGCATACTTAAACCGATGTCATATTTTTAAAAAACATGATATTATCTATTTGCTGCAATTCTAAAATAACAATTAAAAATACAATCGGGGATTCCCACATTTTGTACATTTCTTGAAATTAGTTATTTGGGACAAGTTAATCAGATTCCTTAAAATTCTCGTATAATCCAATATTTCTGGTAATGAGTTTAAAGTAACAGACTTCATGACTTTTGTCACACGAGACACAAAAATGTGTCAAGACTATCTAAGGTTCATACCAAGCATATGACTATGATCAGTTTTTATTAAGACTTATGTGACCTAGAAACCGGCACATCAAAATAAAAGGACACACACCAAACTGCTGTCGTGACCGTACAAAGGGAAGCTATCGAGATATTGATTAACAGCCGATTTAATAGCCTCCCTTAAATTGTCCACACGATGATCTTCCGCTATGATTGTTTTTTTAAAAATAAAAATGTACTCTCCAAGAATTGTTTCTTCGAAACTAATGCTGGACAGCTCTCCTTAAATTAACAATTTGGTTAAAAGAAAGTGAATATTTTTAAATATTGATTGGTGATTTCTATTTGTTACTTTATTGGGTTTGGCAAAAATCGTTACATTGATTTTTTGTTTTATAAAGTGAATAAGCATTCCTCGATTTTATCATTTTAAATATTTTAACCTCAACATAGTGTACATTTTCTTTATTGCAGATAAAAAAAAATGGCATGTAACTCCATTTAGATACTTAAAAAATAGCATTAAGACACAAGTAGAAGAGTGCCTGTATAGCAGGAAATGGAGAGAAGTGTGTATACCGTAAGATTTCTCAAATATGAATTATCGATGGGTGATTGACCATGTTAGTGGCATGAAAGGATATGGGACCTTCGATAGCCTGGGACATTTGATAGCTTGGGAAAATTTGATAGCCTGGGACATTTCATAGGTTGGGACATTTGATAGTCTGTGACATTTTATAGCTTGGGACATTTGATAGCCTGGGCATTTGATAGCTTGGGACATTTGATAGCCTGGAACATTTGATAGCCTGGGACATTTGATAGCTTGGGAAAATTTGATAGCCTGGGACATTTCATATTTTGGGACATTTGATAGTCTGTGACATTTTATAGCTTGGGAATTTTATAGCCTGGGATATTTGATATCCTGGAACTTTTAAATAGTCCAGGACTTCTTATACTCTGGGATCGTTGGATTGTCTGGCACTTTTGATAGGATGGGAACATAGGAGTACCTGCGACCTTTTATTGCCTTTGAAATATGATAGTCTGGGACCTTTGTTAGCCTGGGAACTGGGATAGCCTGGGAACTGGGATATTCTGGGGCCTTTGTTAGCCTGGGAACTGGTCTAGTCTGGTAACTTTGTTAGCCTGGAGATTTTGAATGGTTTAGGACTTTTGATAGCCTGGGCCGTTTTGCATTGTCTGGGACCTTTGATAGCATTGGAGCATTCATAACCTATGACATCTAGATTGCCTAGGACCTTGGATAGCCTGGGAACTGGGATAGATTGGGACCTTTGATAGCCCGGAAACTCAAAGTCCAGGTCCCGACCAGGAAGAAGCTACTGCCTGTTTTGGCATGGTGAGTGTTGATAAGGTCACGTCTCCAACATGTTGAAGTGTGTCCCCTTGATGAGATGTCTCCGTGAGGCACGTGCCTTCTCACTTCTCCTGTGTTAGTTTTATGGCCATCTATATATATAATAGTCTTCTCTACACGGAATTCTCAGTAACGATATCATTGCTTTACTTCCTTAAACTGTTTATTTACATTTTAAAAATTTTGTGTGAATACATCAAGATTTTATACAATGAGACAATGTTAAAAATTCAAAATTTCCGCAACAAGGCTAAATCATCAAAATGTAGACTTCTTGAGTTTATTACAATACAAAAAAAATGTTGAACACAAGTCCCATTAATACACAGACGAATAAATATAATATTTTGTAAGTGATTTGAATCATTTAAATATTTGTTTCAATGTACATGTGTTACAACAGGAAATGTGCTACAGCGGATATGTCTTACAACAGAAATGTGTTGCAATGGAAAAAAAAGAAATTTTAAAGTAATCTTTAACTCGTGATACTCCAAAATTATTACTATTATTAGGTGGTTTCATACAGCGCAGTACCCCAGCCAAGGGCTAGGCTCACTGAGCTTTGCGTAAAAATTAGCAATTACGGAAACGAATACATTTAAAAACGACAATTGGTGAAAAGCTTGACCTCACCCACCCAATTACTATCTATTAATCATGAAAATTAAATATCTTATATATGTTACGCTTCTAGTGTGACTCGTGGATTGCTTCCATTTCCGTCTGCTTACTAACAAGCTGTCTGTTTCCTATCCAGCGTATTTGGTATTGAGAGTATATCACAAATAATTCTATATGTTTGAAAGACAGTATGGTTCAATAGTGAGTTCAATAGCGCGAAGAATATAATTACCGATAACTACGCTAAATGATTTTTTTTATGTAACGCAACTGCGTTTGGCGCGTAATATTTTCTTTTCGAAAACGAAATCGTCTCAATTTAAATATGGTGTAAAACATATTCCGTTTAAACGTGGTTGGGGCATCAGAATATTAATACAGACATCAAAATATGTTTTACATTTTATGGGCATGAAATAAAAAGTGTGCAGTGACGTATAGTAGAGGGAAGGGGTGTAGCTAAATTTGGGATTCTTAAATGTGCGTTGCTTGAGTTCATGTTTTGTCAACTAACTTTAGTAGATGGGAAGTTCACTCATAGCTGTCGCCAATGTTTGGCGGGAAATATTATTATGGTAAAGGATATTTCATTACTTCGCTGGCCGCAAAGTGTGTACTGGCTGGCCTTACGTTGTGCAGCCCTGAATGTATGGTGTCAAATACTGGAGAAGAAAAGAAGCAAGTTTAAATTTTAGTCTAACGGGGAATAACTTGTAATAACGTTTCTATTTCTAAGGAAGCAAGAGTTACCTAAGCTTAAATTTACTCGACGTGTCCTTCAACAATAGTGGTTGCCAGCAGAGCCGTCACTAGGGTAAGTATCACCCTATGCCGTGAACTCCGGTGTCGGTCCACTTTTTTTTTCTAGACTTTCCCCCCCCCACCGTATATGCACCAAGTAATTCCAAACCAGATTTTAAAGAATGGCCAAAACAAAAGGCTCACCAAAACAAAAGCCTCACCAAAACAAACGTCTCACTAGCCACTTTGATATCGCGGTTTTCGCGAGCTGCGTGTAATTACACCTGATATTAAAATAAACACCTACTCAAAGATGTATAGAATTATTTATCAATTTTTAATGCACATAATGAAATACAAAATAAAACTTAACTAATTGGATACCACCCACCCCTAAACTTTTTTTTCGATTTAAAAAAAAAAAATTAGTGACGCAATATTATCTGGCTTGGCTGCGCGTATGCGTCCCACGAGCTGGCTACCCGTGTCTTATAGTAATATCAGCTAATTAAATTATAAAGCAATTAAAGATTTATGAAGGAAACTCACATTTGAGGTTACAGCGTTTAAAAAATGCAACACAATTCACCTTTTTTAAAAAAAATAACAATTGAAACATTAAACTTTACAGTTAGAAATGTAGTTTCCTGGTCTTCAAAGATGTAACCATGTCGATCACTTCATCAATCTTAGCATTCTTCACCTTATCCCATCCAATAGACAAAATCACAAGTCATGAAAGCCTGTAACTGGTCCATGATAAGATGCAAATAGTTCTTTATACGTTTCAGTTTGAAAATCTCCTCTCACTCGAAGCAAAAGACACACCCATATAGTTAGAAATAATTTTAGGCTAAATGAGAAGATTATGAGAGACTCTATTTATGAAGTCCCATTCAACTAGGAATGTCAAAACTTAAAATATGAACAAATCTTTGGCTTCGTCGAGATGACTATCTGTTGCTTTCAGGCGCCTTCACAGCAATGGTAAATCAATTAGAACGTAACTTTCTGATAACTCATCATAGAAAGTGATCCGTTTGGGAATGGGGAACACTAACCTTCTTTATCCGCCAATATTGAACGTTCGTCTTGAAAAGCCTTGAATAAATCTCTGTTACTTCCTTGATGACTCTCTGTTACTTCCTTGATGACTCTCTGTTACTTCCTTGATGATTCTCTGTTACTTCCTTGATGACTCTCTGTTACTTCCTTGATGACTCTCTGTTACTTCCTTGATGACTCTCTGTTACTTCCTTGATGACTCTCTGTTACTTCCTTGGTGACTCTCTGTTACTTCCTTGATGACTCTCTGTTACTTCCTTGGTGACTCTCTGTTACTTCCTTGATGACTCTCTGTTACTTCCTTGATGACTCTTTATCTGGTCAGGAGTCCAGAAAAGAAACGATCCATAAGCTCAAGCATCATCCACTTATTTTCTTCTTGCAAAGATTGTCCCTCAGTTCTTGATTGCTCCCCTGACATTTTTTTTACCTCCACCTCCTTTTTTTCTTCTTACTTCCACATGCACCGATTCCGAGTCTGCCTACTCTGGTAACACCCTGCCTGCATGCTCAGGTAACGCACTGTTATGTAATATTCTTGTTGCACCCTTGCTCTGTGACACTCTGTTATGCTGGCACCCTGTTCTGATGGAACCCTGCTCTGTGACATCTTTCTCTTTCTGCGCCCCCAAACGATGGAGTTCTCTTCCACTGCACATACGCAATATACCAACCACCCTGGCCTTCAAAACTGCACTCAAAACACATCTCTTTAAACTCTACTACACCGACTGATTCCCCACATCTGACCGATAAACGATGCTGCTGACCGCCGTCCATGGCTTGACATGTAAAAGCTCGGGGTTGGATGGAGTGACTATGCATTTGTTTTTGTTCTGTCTCTATATAATTGTTCTTTATTACATAAATGTATTTTATTTTGTTGTCACGATTGTGTCTCTGTTGCTAATATTTTTTATGTACTGCACGGTGAGCCTAGCCCTAGGCTGGGATACCGTGCTAAATAAGACAACTAATAATAATACTAATAATTATGCTGGCACCCTGTTCTGATGGAACCCTGCTCTGTGACGCCCTGTTATGCTGGCACCCCTTGATCTGCCCGGTGAAACCCTGCTCTGCTGGCACCCTGCTCTGCTGGCACCCTGCTATGCTGGTAATCTGATCTGGTTGGACTATCTCAGTGTGACAGAAATAGCAGATCGTGGTATTTGGAAGCTTCAATCAAAAGACAGGACAAAAGATACGAATGTTTCAGCTAAAAGCCTTCCTCAGCGGACAGGTCTATTGAAAATACGACAAGAAATAGAAAGTAGTTAAAAACTCAATTGCTCTAGTGGCATTCTGCTTTGCATAAACTCTGTTAGGATGCACCCTGCTCTGGTGGCACTTTGTTCTGGTGGCACCCTGTTTTTGTATTTAACTAAGTTATTTTTAGGAATCAACTCGAGTAACCTCTGTCCAATTTGCATTTGTCATTGGGTGTCACGCCATGTGAGGGTGTCAACTCGTGAGGTCCGCACACCCTCACCCCCCTACTGACGCAACTGGTTGCAAGATCTAAACACTTTCTGGTAAGCTTTACGTTCTACTTTGTTTATGGCTTAAATTTATCTTTTTATCACGTGTAGTGCTTTCCTTTATTTTTTTTAAAATCATGCAAATTAAATGATCATATATTATAAATCCTGTATGTTAGTTTACATGCTCCCACTGTTAACATCCCTTACATTGTATTTTTTAAAATTTATTATTCATCCCTGCTTGTTATAAAAAAAAACGAAAGTTCCTCGAAATCCTCCATATGTATATTTGTTTCAATTTACATTTACTTTCCATTTAATTGTTCAGCGAAGCACCGGAGGTGGCTCTTCAAATCTATGTTTAAAACTAGCTCTTGTTACTGTTCTTGGTGACCACTGCGCACGACAATTGACCTTTAACCTTTTGGCCCAATCATTATTCAATCTATTGTTATAATTGTTTGGTTTCGGAGAATGGTGTCAAATTAAGCACTATTAGTTATTATGAACTGACTTTGATGGCTCCTCTGCTTGTGCAAAATATGCACTTTCAGTAAACTGCAGATTAAAGTGTCACTTGTCTAAGTTTCTTATCGAACAGACGTTTTCAGTGTCATTGTACTGCTGACAGTATTTAGAGTTTGCCTCACAGTCACAGTGCTGTACTGAAGACTCAACTACTCAACTGGCAGTGCTGATTGATACTGATAGTACCAGTAATAATAAACAATAAAATCAATGATAGGCCCAATTCAATATCAAAATACAAAGTAAAGAGTAAAATTAAAAGCAATACCTTTGTCAATAGTCCATGTCCATAGTTACGCCATAGTATTAAAATTAAGGCCTACATTTAAATACTTACTAATAACTAAGTAACTAGGCCCATTCATTAAGCAGGCTGATTTTAGTGTACAATCAATTTCAATATTTTGTATCACAGTATATACTTAAAATAGTATTAAATCTATAACTATAGTTACTAATAGTTATAGTATAGCCTATGCCTATAGCCTAAGTACTAATTAACTAATACTAATATTATCAATCAATCAATAGGCCTACTAAAATATAGGCCACTAAGTAATAATATTAGTAATATATTATTATAATTATATATATATACATTTTTAAAATAGTTAGAATCTGGAACCAATGATCAGTCTAACTCTGATGGAAAGTGAGATTACAATAATTAAATAATCAAATCACAGCATATATTATAATAATAATTATAAATAAATGATAATTATATTAGGCTAAATGCAAATGCACAAATTGAATTTTTTTTAGTGAATTTAGAAATTAGACTTATCAGGATTAGCCATGTCATGCACTTGGGCTTTTATTCTATCTTTCCAGTTTCAACAAAAATGAGGATAATTAATATTGTAACAACTGTTTGCTTACATCTGGTTATTTTCAAAATTAATGGCTATGTCAATAACATAGAAGTGAGATCGCCTGCAGGGACATTCCAAGCCATTACATTAATTTCCCAGCAAGGTCACCAATACACAGCTTTCTTGGGCATTCCATATGCTATACCGCCATTAGGAGATCTGCGATTTTCCAAGCCAAAACCTTATCCAGTAATACAAGTAAGATTTAATTGTGAACCTTACGAAGGACTTAAGTCTATTTCTCTTAATTATTTGTTCTTTATTCAATAAAAAAGCCCTGAGAACAATTTATATATTGTTTTGGTTATTTAAAAAAAATAATTGAAGGCATTTTTCTATCTGTACAGGAAATCTTTGAAGCTACAAAGTTTGGTCCAATATGTCTGCAACCTAAAGGTGTTGATTTGGGAAGTCCAGGTCAAGAAGATTGTCTCTACCTTAATGTTTTCCTTCCTTTCACTAATAAATCTGTAAGATGTCATCTAATTATGTAAATAAATGCAGTTTCCTCTTATACTTATTGGTATATATTTTCTGCAATATAGTTTATTAAATTTAATTTATTTTTTGATAATGTCTAGAAACATGCATGCCATTCAATATGATATAATTTTTTTTTTAATTAAAAATTTTAAAAAAAGTTGCTCAATATAAATATTTTTTAAAATTAAATTTTCTAACATTAGTTTGGCCGATTTCTTTTTCATTAATTTTTTTAAACTATCACAATTTACACATTTTTTTCTCTCTTTTAAGAGTCCTGATGTGAATCTGAAAAAAGTTTTTGTTTTTATTCATGGAGGATCATATTTTATGGGATCTGCAAATGAACATGTTCCTGGAGACATAGTAGCATTGGTATAAAATGTTTTTTGTTGTTTTTTTTAAGTCTGAAAGTAAAAATATATATGAGCATTTTAAAACAAACCAATTCAAATAATTTGTGTATTGTTTCAATAGCAAAACTGGCCACTGAGATACATTTGCATAGGGTTGCAATCAACAGTAAAAAAAATTCATAAAGTAAAAGAGATGAAGCTTGAATTGAAAGTCACTTACCTTTTAGTTGAAACCCGCAAAATCTAACAATATACAATAAATACCTGATGCACAAAAGTCTTCATCAGAAGGTAAAATTAGAGAAAATATTAGTTATTATTTTTTCATATATTCACTTTACATGGATTATTATTATTATTTGCTTTTTAAAGTACCTCCACAACTTAAATCACACCATCTTACAAGACTATACCACTTTTTTGCTTCAGGGTGACGTCATAGTTGTCACCTTCAACTACCGTCTCTCCTGGCTTGGTTTTCTTAAAGGCGACTCCCCTGAACTTCCAGGCAACCAGGGCTTATGGGACCAACTCCTGGCTCTTACCTGGGTGAAAAACAATATCAAATCATTTGGAGGTGACCCAGTTGACATAGCAGTGGGCGGAAATTCTATGGGAGGGGAAAGTGTTTCAGCACTCAGCATTATGAAACAAGCCCAAACATTGTTCACTAAGGTGAGAATTGCAAATTGGAATTAGAAGAGTGATAATCCTGCTGAAAGGGTCATTATCGGCTTTACTCCTACTGACTACTGGTGCTCTAATGGGTCTATAAAATAGAGGAAACATAAATAAATATTCTCAGACTTTTAAATAGTATATTTTTAAATTTGTAATTATTTTTATGATGTTTATTACAGAAAGTATAATTATTATTATAATTTGAAAGTTTAATTAACGTGCGGGTATATAAGCGGTACTTTGTAAATAAAGTAAAAAAATTTGATTTGTTTTAAAAATGGTTCATTCCCTGGCTGAAGCACCTTCACTTTTATTTAACCTCAAATATTCTCCTAATCAGCTACACTTTCACCCAGGGCCTCATTATGAGTGGGACAATGTTTACGTGTCCCTCAACACCTGGGTCCTCTGATGTCCTGCTAGAGCTACTCACTGACCGTGTTGGCTGTAAAAGCAATCCAGGTGGTCCCCGCAATGTCAGCGAGATTGTCAGGTGTCTCCGAGCTCTCCCAGCAGAAAGTTTCATACTACCACTTGAAGGCCAGTACACTAACAAGTTTACCACCATTGATGGAGAGCTCTTCCCAGCCCCAATAACCACTTTGGTAGAAGATCCGAGTTACCTGAAAAGTGTAGGATTCTATGACAGAGACTACATTGTGAGTCTGACCAGCAATGAAGGAGCCATAGAATTTTTTGGACCTTTTGATTTACAGATTGGTAGGACAATAAATTTATCTTAATGCATAATAAAATTATTTAAATGATAAAATTTGTTTTATCCTTTTTTTTTTTTTTTTGTGTGCTTTGTATTTTTAATAAGTATGCAAATACTTTTAATTTAACTCCCCGCCTTAGGTCAGATCATTGTTTCTTTCGACTTTTCCTTAAAGAATTACAGAGTAGTGCAGTGTGTAGAATCTTTTTCAAAATAAAAAAAATATAAATAAAATTGAAAATGTTGTTTTATTATGCTGTTATTTGAAACGGGGCTTTTAAATTAATGAGACATTTGCTTGTTAAATTTTCTTATGTTCTGTAGAAAAAACACTCTTGACATATTTTCTTTGTTTTTGTAGTTATGTTTTGTTTAAGTGTCTTTTTTTAAAAAAACAGCTTTTGTGCTTAATGTCAGTATGGATTGTGACATTATATTTTTGCACTCTGCTTGTTCTTTTGAGTGCGGTGTGGTGTGTCTTGATTTTTAGATTTATTGTGGAACACTCCTTGTTTGTCAAAGGGCCAGCATTAGTATTTTATGTACCGATATTCTTGATGTAAACATTGTATTGTATCTGTGATATACCTGTCAAGTCTTGTGTTGTTTTGGAGAAGTTTGTGCAGATGTTTTAGTCAGTTACAGTTTGGTCTGTGAGTGGATAGGTTGATATTCTTTCTTCTAGCCATTTGCTCTACCATTGTAGTTATATTTGGACTAGATTATATGAATTATAATGTTAAAGATAACATTGCTCCTTTGAGGTGATCGTTTTTTTTATTGTTAATTTACTTTTGACATCTGTACGTGTGGAAAGGACCATTGTCATATAATCATGACCAATGAGAGAGACTTATAGCCCCATGATGTTTTAACTTCATAGATTGGAACAAAACAAAGATGTTTGTTGATGACAACATTCAAAAGCACCTGGTCAACCTCTTGGAGGATTTTTTATTTTCTTCCCCTGCTCCTCTCCCTTGCAACACAGTTTTGATATTGAAGGGACTTAAATGTAAATGTGAGCCTTGACTAAAAAAAATTCCCCTTTGCCATTCATCCCAGTCTTATACAATTTTCTAATTTTTATATGCATCATCTGTCTCCAGATCCAGATAAAATTGATGCAGATTTTTTCAGCAAAAGGTTTCGCATCCCTCTGAGCATTGCGTCACAGATGCTGAAATTGTACAGAGATCCTGGTTTTTACAAGTACAATCCTGGCTATGATGCGGTGGCTGACCCAGTTATGGTGATTCCTACGTTTAAATTTTTGGAAGTTTTTGCAACAAATAGACAAGGTCAGTGCAAGATTTAATAAGGTGCTGTATTAAATTTGTTTTTATGTTATGTGGTTTTAAACTATTGGATAATAACTGACTTGACATCCAGCCACTCCGATGTAGAAAATAACAAACTGTCTCTGCTTTGGGGGCTGACTTGTCAGAGTGGGTGATAGTTGGATGAGTTGTAAGAGTGGGTGATAGTTAGCTGAGTTGTCAGAGTGTGTGATAGTAGGCTGAGTCGGGGATAGTTATCTGAGTGAGTGATAGTAGGCTGAGTCGGGGATAGTTGGCTGAGTTGTTGAAATGGTTGATAGTTATCGGAGTAAGTAATAAGTGGCTGAGGATTCAGTTGTTGAGGGGGTAGAGGAGGGATGCAGTGTCAAAATAAATAAGATTATATTTATGTATCTTGGCTATTATACTGAAACCACAAATGTTTCTGAACCCACATAAAAGTGTTGGAAACATAACTATTGGACAGTTCCATTAATATAAGATACACACTTTATTCAATCCTTGTTAAGGATTTATTTCTATTATTATAAAATATTGCCTTGGTCAACTTCATGTGCAAAGGATGTACACCAACAACAACATTATAATATACACAATTTTCGCCATACCCTTTACATCTTTTCTGTTTCAGATGTGAAAGGGAAGGCATATTTTTTGTGGTTTGACCATAGCCCTACTTTTATGCCTCTTGCCATCCAAGGAATGGTGCACGGCCTTGACCTCACCTACCTGTTTGATCTCCAACCAAAAGAGATTCTCCACTTCTACTATGGTTTACAGGTGGACAAAGGGTTTGAGCCTGAGGATTTTGATCTTAAAAACCTCTATATCACCATGTTAACTGATTTCATGAAGAAAGGGTAAGTGCTGGGGCATTAGAATTTAATGTGTGAAAAATAAAGGGACTTATGATAATATGCAACATTGTTTTAATCAGTATTAATCCAACACTGCAAGTGTGGTGTCATTTTATACATTGTGTTTGGCTTGCTTGGTGTGGTCAAAAAACCAATCCTATACATGGGAAAGAAAAATGACCTATTAAAAAAACCCAGAAAATTGTCACCAATCAATAACTATACAGGTTATACGAAGACTTAACCGTAATATAAGTAGGGACATTGTAAAAAGTCAGACGGGGCAGGATGAAAAACTTCTAGTGGATGCCAGATTTTCAGTCTGGAAGAGGTCTCATAATTTCTGTGTCTTGCTCTTACTTTTGAATCCATAGAAATTAAATATCTATTAAGATTTTAGAATTGGGCCGTCCAACTCACAGTTGATGTGTGGGGCTTGCAGGCTGTCTGGGAACAGTATAAAATGAGACTAATTTGTGGGTCTTGCAGGCTGTCTGGGAACATTATAAAATAAGACTTATTTGTGGGGCTTGCAGGCTGTCTGGGAATATACTAAAATGAGAACCTCAGATTGCTTTGAGTTGGACAGACCTGATTTATAACAACCAGACCAAACTGAACATTTATCGAAAGGCAATATAAAAACAATTTGCTTTTGTCCTTCCATGGTCAGAGATCCTGGGCTCTCCTTAAAACAGAAGTTTGACATTATCTGGCCACCATTTGATCTGGAAGCGGAACCCTACCTCTGCTATGGGCCCACACCTACAGTTAGGCATCACCCCATTTTTAAACGCAGACAACTCTGGCTTCAACTCCTGCCCCAGCTTTTGTGGGAACATTCACAGGAAAAACTGAAAGAAGAGCTGTAATGACATTATGGATGTCCTTGTTGCTGATATGAAATATAAGAACAGGGTATGATAAACTTGAATTTATAGGCTGGACAAAAGATTTGGATGTTTGGACGTAGAGCTTTCATCAGAAAATAAGACAAAAAGAAGTATAACAAGTATCAGATCACAGTAAAAAAACTTTAGAGGTTTCCTTTTTGTTTCCGGAAGTAGGATTGCAGGAAGTGTTATCGCCTAGCGGCAATCTCAGGAATGTTTGTTAAAGTGGAATGAGATCTCCCAATGGTGCCCACCCAGTGCCCTATTTGATGTCTCATGGTTTGGTGGCACCTCTTGAAACACTGTAGTGTCCATTAATAGAAATTGCACAATGAACTTATGTTGAATTTTTAATGTAAACAGAGATTAAGAGCGATCTTGTGTCAAAATATTACATTATTCAGTATTACTTGTGTGAAATTTTTTGTTGTGAAACATATTGTGCATTCCATCCATTTTTCATAATGTTAATAATATCCTGATTATTTTGTTCATTTTACTCATTTTTTTTTAAATGGCCCACTTGTAATTTTATTCCCATGGGATTTCAATTAATCATATCAGGTGTACACATCTTGATTAGGTTTTTTTGTGTAAGTGAGCCAAGTACCACTTGAAATATAGTGTGATGGTCAGAAGTCAAACTGGCGGTCCCTTTCATTTACATAACATCAAATGTTATTTTCATAAGTTTCATTTTTTTAAAACCTTGAATTGATGAGACCTGAAGGAAAATTATGTTTATAACTTTGTGTAGCCATGAGGGATTTCAATTAGTGCTTAGTTTTAAGCCATGATAGTCATGATTGCCATGATAGTCATGATTGCCATGATAGCCATGATAGTCATGATAGCCATGATAGTCTCTTCTCAGTTAAAGTCATTTAAAAGTAACTCTTCTTCTAAGATATGCCATTGAATAGCGGGGTCAGGCCCCATCTTAAGTGACATGCTATACTAAGTCAATAAAACCTAAGATAGTTGGATTTAATAGCTCTCTCCTCACCCCACTTTGTTTCAAAGTATTATATATTTATATATGTGAAAACCAAGTGCTAAATATAGTAACAGTAACTTGTAAACAGTTGCAGCTCATAGCACTGCTCAGTCCTGTATTGCTATATTGGTCACCACCATAAGAAATAAGACCTAAACACTATTTTAACTACACACAGTTGACATACATTTTGTTATGTTGTAATATGAGTTTTTTGTAAATCAAAATATCGTGAAAAAGATTCTTATTGAAATTTTGGACTGGTTGATATTGCACGTCTGTTTATTAGTTCATTGGGTTTAATAATATTTTAGCTCATAACCAGAGTATTATCACATTACTGTAACACTCGACAAAGAGGCTTTACAAGTGGTGATACCAAGTCAGTCTACAGTGTTATAATGTTCTAATAATAAAAATGAAATATGTCTTTGTGAAAGACGTCTGAGTTTTCAAAGTTGCTCTGGAGCTGTTTCGTGTACTGGAGCCTGCTGTTTCGTGTGCTGGAGCCGGCTGTTTCGTTTGCTGGAGCCGGCTGTTTTGTGCGCTGGAGCCGGTTTGGAACCACCACTTGGTAAATTTTTACTTTTCCACCAAACCAAACCAGTTGTTATAAATGTGAAGATAAATAAAAAAATCCAAAAATACATTGACTTTTTTTTTCTAAATTCTTTAAGTAATGAACCTGTTTTTGTTCTTGATTGACTGCAGTGTGTATTAATTAGATTATTAAATGACAGACAGACATCTGTGTATTAATTAGATTATTAAATGACAGACAGACATCTGTGTTTTAATTAGATTATTAAATGACAGACAGACATCTGTGTATTAGATTATTCAATGACAGACAGTCGTATATTAACTAAGTGACAGACGGCTGTATCTTGACTTACAGACAAATGTCTGTGTATTTGTCTGTGTATGAAATTATTCCGGGATGTTTCTTTTCCCAGAAACATAGCAGAAACAATTTAAAATTTAGAATAAGGATCGGATAACAATAACCTAAAAAGACATGAATTATTAGGCACTTGACATATAAGATTATATCACGTTTTCCCCGTTACTTTTAAAGTGGTTTTTAAGTTTTTATTTTAGTCGGTACTGAAAGTGATGACAGCAATTAGTCGAACTGTTTTCTGCTGCAAGAACCGGAGCAGCTATGTCTGTTAGGTTGGGTGGGTCAGAGGCGTCGCGTGACTTTTGGAGGCCCTCTGCAACTTTTCTGTTTTTTCTATTTAGCTACTCAAAGCAATTTAAAATAATTTCCATTAGATTCTTCTCACACCCTTTAATTATATGAGGCACTCTATTGCCGCAGGGTTTGCAGCACTGACGTAACGGCTCCCTCTCTCTCTGTCTCTCTCTGTGTGGGGGGTGGGTGGGGAGTGGGTGTGTGTGCATGTGTTAGTGTGTGTGTGTGGTTTGGGGTGGGGGGAATGTTGGACTCAAATCAAATGTTTAAATTAATAAAATTTGAATTGAGGTTATTTGTGTGCTAATTTTTAGGGTCTGCAATAAATAAATGGAATGTATCAACAAGACACAGTAGTTTTTTTAATTACTATTTAATTTCACTGCAACATTTTTCCTGTTTCATGTCGTGATCACGTTTAATTGTAGTTTTGTCCAACACCTTCCTGAGAGTCAGTTTTTCAGTTTAGATTGGTCGCCACCTTCAACTATTTTCAACATTTCGCCCTCAATCCGTATAGCGTTGGAAAGTGCGTTCCCCACAGTCACACACACATTAAATCGTGGGGAGCTCTCCATTATCTACAGTTAAAACGGATCTCCTCCTAGTGACCTCTTTATAAGCATTCCCTTTTAATTGATAATTATTTATGATATCTTTGTTTATTATACAGCACATTGACCCTGGTGACAACTTTCAAAACTCCGTCATTTGCTGGTATCCATATTTGGATGTATCCGTATATTAATGATAGAAAATAGTTTGGATAAGATTACGACAATAAGAAACTAACCTCATGATGTCCTAATTGTGTTTGTCTTGGGGAGGGGAAAGTGGGTCAGGTAGACCCAAATAAGACTTAACATAAGTATACATTTTTATTTAAATTTATTTAACTTTAATGTGATTGGCCAACATAATTTATAACTACAGGGTGGGCCAATAAAAGTGAGAACATCTCGTAGCATATGAGTTATTTAAAAATAAAATTTAATTAATTATAATTCTTCATACATTTTTTTGGTAAAATATTTAGCTAATCAGAAATCATGTTCAATACGTAAATAAATAAATCAGTAAACTATTTAATCTAGTATGGGTATAGTTAAACTACGTTTATGTGATTAAATCACATTGTACGAGATGTTCTCACTTTTATTGGCCCACCATATAGATCAACCTATTGAGAGGGGTCGTTCATGCATTACATCTTGATTGAAATATTTAATTGTGTCGTCCGTGTTATAGCTGTATAGCTTACGGCCATAGCTGTGTCATTCTGACATTTGCGCTGCATAGCAATATATCTGATATATTCATCTAATACAGTGGTCGGCGATCGCGGCTCGCAAGCCGCATGCGGCTCTTTAGCGACCCGAGTGCCGCTCGGCCAGTCGGCCACAAATCGGCTTTGACTCCGAAAAACATGGTTCTTGACTGGTTTCTTTAATCGTCCTCCTGCTGATTTTTGGCTCTTTTGACTAATGAGTTTGCCGACCACTGATCTAATATATAAACGCCGCACAGACTCACTCACGCATGGACACAGAAGCGTAAATGGACACGTTGACAATCTAGGTCGGTAATTTTATTTTGCAAACATTATTCCTAGGCAACTGAGAGCACCATAAAAAAAATTAGAAACGTTATCGTTTACGAGCGGTTTCAAGGATGTTCGTCTTATACTTAAAATTAAAAGGTCAAATAAAACACCTACTCGAGTGCAAGTGTATGGGTCTCTATTAAAGGAGCTACTGGCCAGACCTCCCCTTTCGTATACTTCGAGAATGGCAAAATTTAGCAACAATAGACAGCATAATCGTTTCAATCGATGCTGTTTATAATGAAAACTGTATTGGAAATGTTCTGAAAACTTTTTTAAAACTTGACCACATTCACGGCCGCTTATGTGTGAACGAAAATAATTGTCAACTATGAATACTTTTATCCTCACATCGAGACGCATGATTTTTTTCCTCTCTCCATTACCAATGTCTCATGTCCCTTGAACGCAAATGTGATAATGATGTTGCGTTAATAAAATTGTTCATAATTTTAGATGACCATACTGACAGAAGTGTTACTTAGGTTTATAACTCGTCCACCGCGGCCTTTACATTGAACCTTTCCTAAACTTCTGCTCTAAACATTTGATATTTTCTTCTAGTGGTCTTTTGCACTACAGAAAGCGAAATACCATGTTGCGTTATCAGCTGCACTGTTGAAAAAATACTATAGTGCAATGTTTAAGGGGTACACAAGCCAAGCGATTCTTTACCACTTTATGGGCAGGGAAAGAAATATGAGTTAGGTGGTGATGATGGAGCGGAATGGGGAGACGTTTATGGAATATCAGGTTGGTGGAGGGGAAGTTGGTGTAAAGTAGAGCCTTAACGAAACACCTGAACAAGACTATACAAGGCTTTACATTGACACCTATAATGGAAGGTAAACGATCTCATTTATTACCCTGGTTTACCTTACAACATCAACGTTCTCACGAAACCACCCACTGACTGTGTTTTGACACAATAGGCTTATAACTGAATTCAAATGTTAAGTCTGATGTTGTCTATGGTTGTGCAATGTGGATGTACATTCCAACACAACATCAAGAGATCACAGTTGTTTTTTCAACAGGTTTTTGTTGAAGATTCCCCCCCCCCCCAAATCCAACCCCGAATAGATCCCGCTTTGAGATCATATATGGTAACTATCGTGAAGTGATTCACAAACAAAATCTCGAAAATCTCTGTCGTGGAATCACAGGTTTTTAGAAAGAGGAAAGACACAACAGACACGGAGAAGAGAACTTGACAGGGAGGGTGAGAGAAAGAAGGGAACTTGACAGGGAGGGTGAGAGAAAGAAGGGAACTTGACAGGGAGGGTGAGAGAAAGAAGGGAACTTGACAGGGAGGGTGAGAGAAAGAAGGGAACTTGACAGGGAGGGTGAGAGAAAGAATGGAATTTGACAGGGAAGGTAAGAGAAAAAGCAATAAGTAGAATGGGCTGTGAAGAACAGTTCAGAACAGATAAAGATGGAAAGAATTTGTGAATGCCTTATCGCTCGCCCTGGGCAAATACGGCAAAGAGGAAGAAGAATGCATTTAAATACAATCCTGTGCTATTTGATTCGATGTAAAGCCCAATTACACAGCAAAAAATACTGGTCGATTATTAACATTCCATTTAAGTGGTATCCGCGCGCAGCATTCGCAGAAAGGTACTCGGAAGCGAGCAGCATTTTTAAAATCGGACATACTGATAAATTTATGAGCGCTATTATGATTATATACATAAAACTGGAAAATCCGTTTCAGTCTTCATGTGACCGACAGCAGCGGATGCTATACAAGTGTTTAAAACAACCACACTGGCGCCATAATTTTAGACGGCGCACTTATCCTACAGTCCTTTCTTGTAGCTTCTATTTTAAATAACCTTACGCGAACACTTCTGTTTTATGATAAATCTGTTTCTCGCGGCTTCTTGTTACCCAACGAAATGAAAAAGAACTTTTTACTTTGATTATCAAAGTTGGCTATATAACAATTCAAGGCACTGTTCGGACTGATGTGCCATCCGAAGATGTTCTGAATTCTCTTGCTACTATACGATTCTTCACCCCTACACGCAAGTCCAAGGATGAAGCTGTTTTTCATTTTCAATATATTTCTGATGGTTAACATAGGGACTACCATATATGGTGAGGATTATTTTTACTATAACCTATTAGTATTGTCTTAAAAGTCATTAAAAAATCTTTCATCAGCGCGTAGCTTTGTAAACTTTATAATTACATGTATATTTTTCATTACGCTTCTACTCGCTGGTATGGACATGGCTTAAATCCATCTCCAAATTAGAAAAACTAAAGTATTCTGGTATTTATTATGTTTGAGGTCGAATACGCTGCCGATTTTTAAAAAAAAATTGTTGTTTGTGCGATGAAATGAAAAAAAATCAAAGGATTAATAAAGAAGACTGGATAAGTTCTGATTATTTAACTTTTAATTGCTTTATTAGGAATTACATTAGAATCACGGTCAATCAAACAATAATATTTAAAACTTAATCAAAACTCTATTGACCATTCTTTTTAGAAGTAATAAACTAAAGTGAATCTTTTTGAAAATGCAAAGAACAATTGTCTAGAGAAGGAGAGAGTGAAAGAGAAAAAAAAAAGACAGTGAGAGAAGAACGAACACAGATGACGATAATAATAATTATGTATGTCATTTGAGGGGATGGGTGACCTATAATGCATTTTTTTTGCAATGGAAAAGTTGCAAATAATCTTTTAATATGATTGATTAATTTCGTTAACAATTTACGCCCCTACCCGACCCCCCCCCCCATTATTTCCCCACCACCGAAAAACCCCCTTAATAACCAACACTTTTATGGCACAACTTGCTCCAGTGACCATCCGCTTCTTTGATGATGTGCATACTCTTTGTTTCTAAAATGATGATTATAGATGCCCAAACACGTAAATAGAGCCCCGATCCTTGATATACTTATCTACATCCAGTTCCGATTTAGCGATTCAATTATTCAGACACATTTTAAATTTAAATCCTATAAAAAGAAAAGTTCTAATAAAATTTTGTTATCGATATTAGAGTATTCTTTTTGTTAAAGAATTTGCTAATTTTCCTTCAAATGCAGGGTGTCCAGTATTTGCAGTCAGCGAATCGACTCAGATCATGACAAGCCCGAATTTCCCTTCAAACTACTCAGATAATTACGTATGCTCAAAGTTGTTTGTCAATAGTAATGACGCCCCTATTGAATTCAGGTAAATGAAGAGTTATAAAGATGGAAAAGAAATAAATATAGTGAAATCTTGTTATATTTATAAAGTTTGAGAATTTTAAACCTACCAAGTTTTTTTATGCTCAAATAAGCAAGTTACAAAGATAAAAAAATAAACTAAGAGTTTTTAGTGAAAGCTTGTACTATTTATAAAGTCAAATAGATTTGTCATGAGCATAATGCCCCCGACTCTTACATCTCATATTTGCTTATTTTTTGGATAACTTACAGGTTAAAATTTTCATACTACAAAGTAAAAATTAAAGAAAATATTTAAAAAAAAACTGTAAAAAATTTTTTTTTAAAATTTGAAGACGATTTTAAACGCACTTCAAAGAAGAAAACAACTTTCTTAAAATTTCTTATAAGTGTGTGTAGAAAATATTTTCAAAACTTAGAAGAAAAAAAACCCACATATTTAAGTTTCTTCTACATTAAATTGGAATCCTTTGGCTTAATAGAATACCTTACTACCCTTCTGCGAAGCAAATTGAGTAATGCATTTTAAGAAAACCATTTGGTACTTTTTACTGCTTTTTAACTCGTCTTCGAAAGAAAATTTTGTTGTTTTTAAATTACTGTTGGCGGTAATATATTTATCTATTCAAGTTAAATAAAGTAAGACACATTCGTATTTTAGGTTCACAAACATGACGTATTTTCCTAAGCTTTTAGAAATGGAATTGACCCGTGCACACAAACTATTATTTTAATAGCCTATCTCCGCATATGATTGTGCCCAATAGGTTGTTGGTACATATACTATTTGGGAAGTTATAAGAAACATTTACACTAGCTACGCGGAGATTTTTATGAATGTTTAGCGTTCAGGTCATTGGTTTTCAACATACGGTCAGCGTACCTCTGGTGGTCCACGACTCTTGAGATTTAAAACTTAACAGTAACAATTTTTAGTATGTAATAACTTATCTAATTACAATAAGCTTGAATTTGTCCAACTAGATCTTATAAATTGCATTGTAGACTCCACCTGATCACGTACCCACCTCTTAGATAGCGGCAGATGTTGCATAACATATCTTAATTTTGGTAATGAGTCATGATGTTGTCCACATTTGAAACACATTGTTTGCAGGTGCCGTTTAGTCCACAAAGGTTTGAGAATCCCGGCTTTGGGCAGTTATTTGATGCCAGATTTAACCGGAGATAAATTTGCTCTTGTTTTCATTACTCAGCGGACTTGATTGGCATGCATATACATTTTATATTTGCTTCCCACCCTTTCACTGGACATTGTTATTTCAGAATAATTCATCTGTCATTAGAAAACCAAGAAACTTGTATCTACGATTATTTGAAAGTCTACGATGGTAGGGACGCAAATTCTCCATTAATGGGAACATTCTGTGGCAGAGCAACAGCCGTCGTCCTAAAATCCTCTGGTAGCGCTTTGAATATCAATTTTAGAACAGACGGCTCCGTAACGGCACCAGGCTTCAGTGTAATCATATCTAACCAAGGTAGGTAAAAAGACACTTGATACTTTATATATGTAACAGTGAAACCTTTGTTTTTGTCGCATTTGGTTTCTTCCACTTTCTAAAATTTAAAAAGTAATCAACCCTTAAAAACAAAGTTTTTTTGTTATAAATCATTTATACAATGTAATATAGAGCAATGGCAGGGGGACGGGAGACCTGAAAACCTGACAAATCATTCATACAAGTAACGCTCTTAATCATCATCATCATCCCTTAGTCCTTGGACCGTTGGGGCGCCACATGTGACATGAAAACTATCCTGCTCCACTGTCTCTGTTTTCTGCACTTCACACAGTTTTAGTCCCGTCCACTCATTGATGTTATATTCCCATCTTCTTCTCCGTTTTTCACTTCTTCTCCTTCCTCTCGTTGTGCCCTGTATGGTTTCTTTGGCGAGCCCTTGTTTTCTTGTCACGTGGCCATACCATTTCAGTGTGCGCATTTTTACAGTTCTCAGGAGGTCATCATACTGTCCACTTGTTTGACGAATCCTTTCTTTCACTTTTCGTTAGAGATATGGTCTCTATAGCAGATGCCAAGAATGCCTCTGAAACATCTCATCTCCATCGCTTTTTTTTCTTTCAAGTTCTGCTGTTAATGTCCAGGACTCACAGGTATATAAGAAAATGGAGAGGATTAATGAGCGCATCAGTCTGATTTTGGTGCTGGGGCTATATTTTTGTCATTCCATATTTTCTTGAGCCTCTTTAGTGCTGTTGTGGTCGGGGCAATCCTGGACATCAATTCGAGCATTTTCCCCGAGAATATTGCTGCTAGGTACTTGAAGCTGCCTACTGTCTATAATATTTCCTCCCCGACCTTATTTTCAGTGGAGATGCCGGTGGTGTTATTCGTCATCAATTTTGTATTTTCTGCACTGATTTGCATGCGTAAGGACGGTGAAGTCCTGTCGAGACGCTTTACTATGTTGGCTAGCTCTTCTTCGTTTCCAGCCAGTCCATCTATGTCATCCGCAAAGCGTATTGGGGTTGTGACACCAATGCTGGCTGTCTTTACATGCGCTTACAGTGTTTCTGACATAATTCTCTCCAAGAAGATGTTGAACAAGGTGGGGGAGAGCAAGCAGCCATGTCGTACTCCAACCGTGATCTTGAACAATTCTCGGGTGTTATTGTTGAAGAAGACTGCACTGGGGGCCTTATCATAGAGGCTGCATATAATTCTTGTTAGGTTTGTGTTGATGTTGTAGTGCCTCATGGTGGCCGATAAAGCAGCATGCCAAACCCTGTCGAATGCGTTCTTAAAATCCACACTGACGTGGTATAGGATTTGTTGGTGTTGAGCATATTTCTCACACAGTATTCGGAGGTTTAGAATCTGCTCAGTAGTGCCACATCTTTGCCTGAAGCCCGTCTGTTCTTCAAGAATGATTCTGTCGGCATATGGTCTTAGTCGGTTCAATATGACCTTCAGCATGACCTTGCATTGGGTTGTTTATTAGGTTAATAGTGCGATAGTTTTAGCATAGCTGGAGGTCATCGGCTGTGGTTAGGCATGGAGAGGGATGGGCACCGCCATGCGACAACTGCCCTAGATACGCTACATGTATATGAAAACAGACTCACAATCCATACCGGCTCGGCCGTCGCCCGGGTTACCAAGGGCCGCGCCTACCGTCTTCGATCGGGACGGAGGTTGAAAGTATGCTACTGGTCAGCTAAAAAACAGTATCAGTGCCAGAAATAACAATACACTAGGTACCTGTAGTGTGATATCGCTGAGAGAAACGGGCAAGGTGGAGGAATTGGTGCATGTAATGACCAGATACAGATGGGACATCCTAAGTCTGTGCGAAATGAGATGGAAAAACATTGGAGAAACATCGACCCAAGAAGACCCCAGACTATATTTTAGTGGACGGGAGGACACACACAAAAAAGGAGTTGGCTTCCTCGTCCATAAAAACATTAAGAACAGTATTATGAGCTCTCGACCAGTTTCGAGCCGTCTCATCACTCTCCGTCTAAGGGCAACACCGTTCCAACATCACCATCGTTACTAGCGTATGCACCAACTTCAGATTATGATGACGAATAAGTGGATTATTTATATCGGAAAATTGTGAAGCATAAAGAACTCTTAAACAATGTCCACATCTGTAACAGCATCTTCATCACAGATACTTAAGATCGCCCGTTCGGGGCGAATTCTCTCTCTCAGGACAAGGACTGAAAGATATAAAAATTCTTTTGTTCCCCCAGCTGTACGAATTTACCAGCGTGCTCTCCGTAGCGGGTCGATTTAGCGGCTTCTACGCCAGAAAAACAAACAGTATAATATGATGCCGTTGCGCCACCTGTGCTGCTCTGTGTGATTACTGCAGCTTGTTACTCCTTCGAAGGCATGACAGAAAATGGAAACAGGCAAATGTAACAAATTTAACCATCAGCGCAGTTTCATAAGCGATCGTTGATAAAAACATGAAAATGGCACGTGCGTCCGCACTATGGGTCAAGGTGAGTCACATGAGCTCCGATTTATGACTATTGGCATCACTAAAATTTTACACTGAAATATGAACACGTAATACGTTTAGCTGTGAATGGTGATATACATCCAACTTTTCAAATATCAGATTTTTAAATTATCGTTTACTCACAAACCCATACCAACTATAGCTAGTTACAACTTATGTGAGGATAGACCTGGCAAAAAACTTTATTTTCGGTATGCCTGGCTTGATCGGTTTTCTACGTGGCTTGCCTATTCCAGTCATCTTAAATGTTCAGTATTTATATTTTGTATTGTTTTCCCGCAACCCATTATTCGTAGGTACCAAGTGCATTTATAGCAGCATGGCATCTTTCACTAAATACACTGACTTTCCGCAAGGTGCTCATAATCACGTGGAAAGGGAGTAGCACAGAGGTGCTCAGCATTATTGAGCATCATTAGGAATTCAGACCGACATATTCGTCAGATAGACAAGTCTATTACTAATAAGATTTTATAAAATCGAAATAAACATTTGCCGATTTTGTCCACAGTCATTTTCCGAGGACACGGGACATCGCACTTCGTGGCAAAATAGTGACAGTGGAAATGTTGATGATCAGTTTCAGTTTAGAGTGGAGACTGGTGACACTGTTAGTCTCTAGAAGTTGTACTCCTCTACACTACCACTATGAACTGCATTGTCATTTACTTGAGCCCGTCAGTTTCTTTCGTAAGGTACCTGGGTGTTACCATTCAAAGAGAGCTCCGCTGGGACGAGCATATTAACAATGTGTGCAACCAGGCAAACAAGACCCTGGGGTTTTTAAGGTGTAATCTAAAGATCAGCAACCCAGTGTGAAAGAAAGAGCATATAATAAGCCTTTGTCCGGCCGCTTTTAGATTATGCATCTTCGATCTGGGACCCATTCACCCAGAAGAGCACCGAAAGGTTGGAGGAGTACAGCTACGGGCAGCACGCTTTGTCCTGAACCGCCACAGGAATACCTCTAGTGTTGGCAGCATGCTGGAAACATTAGGCTGGTCACCGTTGGAAGAACGACGACGACTATCTAGGCTCTACATTATTTACAAGATAAATAATGGGCTGGTCCAATGCTCTGGCATTAAACAGAAAATCGTCCCTCTCCCACATAGACAGCGACGAGGCCATGACAGGCAGTTCCGGCTCATACCAGCGAGAAGCCAGTAAAGGAACTGCTCATTCCTGCCAATGACAATCAGGGACTGGAACAAGCTTTCAAAAGGAATAGTTGAGGCGACAACACTTGACTCATTTGCGTCTATTGCCTCAGGCCTTCAAACCCCTAGTGCATGATACCCCACTAAGTAACTCTTGCAACCAGTGAAATATCCTCATCAATACCAGGCATGACAGAGACATTGCAAATCCCATCTACATTCATAGGAGCCAGAATGATCATTAAATTGATCGTGGGCCCTTAATATATAGAAGAAGAAGAAGACCTGGATACAAATTTGCAGACGTCGGTTGGTAATGATCGTTATAATTCTCACATGATCCAAAATCAACTGATAGAGATATGTGAGGAAGTCATAGAGATATGTACGGACGTCATAGAGATATTTGATGACGTCCTATAGATATGTGAGGAAGTCATAAATATATCAGAAAAAACATCTCTAGTATTCTCAATATTAGCCAATATTTGTTCCGTAGTTGGATTCTATAATACCAATAGCAACATGCACCGTGGAGTGTTCCTTTAGCACCATGATGAGTCAAAACTTGGCTTCGTCGGACAATGACTGACGAATGTCTTTCAGTGTTGTTTGCCTTCATGTAGTGTACCGGTAAATCGTTTAAAAGTGTCAACAGAAATATGGGAGATTTTTTGCAGAAAGTAATCGAAATCAGAGGCGTAACTGGGTTTTCGGCGCCCAAGGCTAATTTATTTTTTAAATAATAAAAATTTAAAAATTAGAGATTTAGCGGCGCCCTTTTGAACTGGCGCAGGCCGGCGCCCTTGGCAACTGCCCCAATGCCAAGCCGTTGTTACGCCTCTGATTGAAATATTTGGAAAGGATGCACACCGAATTCAATTCTTTTTCAAAGATTGAAATTAAAGAATATCAAGAAATGTGTGAGACTATTAGTTATGTAGATTATATTATAAGCTTTCTAATTTATATTAAGAAAGGATTTTTTTTCAAAATGAGTGTTTTATACTTTTAAAAAACCTAACATTTAAAAAGGAGGCTCTTATTAAAAAATATGCCTATGCTCTTTAGCTTTCAATTATATGTGTATATTATGAAAAGGAATGTCCAAAGCTTGTTGAACCCTCCCTACCATGGAACATGGCGTCACCAAAACAGGGCGTCACCAGAATTGGGCGCCTCCTTAACAAGGTGCCACTATAACTTAACATGCTATTTTTTGACGTTATAATTAAATTCATATTCTCTCTATAATTTCTCATATTTTCAAAGGGCACGATGCACTAAGTCCATGTAACCGTTCTGCTCAGTGCAGAAGTACATTGATATGTAAAATGGGCAGATGTGACCGTCCTGATGAATATTATTTGAACTCTCACTCATGTAACACAAGTAAGGCATGCACGTCACGTCCTCCCATAATTGTTAAATATTGATCAGAATGTAATATCATTTAATAGCAATTTGAAATAAACCACACTTATTTAGTAAGTAAGTAATTAAATATAATATTTTTAAAGAATTGTATGAACTCTATCATTTAACAATCAGCTAATTAAAAAGTTATAAGGTTGATTTGCAAGCTTCTATTACATTATTTCTATTCATAAGGAATCATACTGTAAAGTTATTATTTTATTTTAATGTCATAAAGTATTATTTCTTCTTAAAACAAATACAATATTTGTGTTACTAATTAATAATTTCAAACGAAATATAAGAGTTAAAATATTTTAGAACAGTTAATTAGCGTTAGAACACATATATAACATAACATAAGAACAATTTAAAAAACTCTTTCATTTACTGACAGTAAAATGGGTTGCCATTTAAAATCTAATAAAATTTCTTTAATGGAAAGTAATTAAATAACATAAAAGTAAGGAATTTATTTTAGTAATTACCTTCTCCCCATAACTAGTTTACTTCTTTTTTTTTAAACTAGAACTACCAGCTTACAGTGTGTGTAGCAGACAATCTGAATGCCTAGATACATTAGTGTGCTTGGCTGGTAAATGTAACTGCGAAAAGGAAAAATACCTGGATATTACTGATGGAAGGTGTAAAATAAGTATGTCCTTTCCTGTTGTAATATATTTAATTGTGATATCGTGTTTTTATTTTTTCTAAAAAACAACCAACCACTATTCAAAGTAATAATGCGAGAAACGCAAATGTCAATTGATATTTAAATTAATTTTTTTTTTTAAAGAATATTAATTAATTCTTTTTACTAACAAAACCTTAAAAGTGCTACATTTTTCTAACAGAAATAGGAAATCTAGAGAGCTGTAATTCAACAAGTCAATGCTCAGAAAGTTTATCATGCATTGCCAGAGCTTGTGATTGTACTTCAGAGGATTTTTATAACACCAGTAGCAATTTATGCACAACTAGTAAGTAAACCATGACCTTTGATTTCGAACAAAATATTTTCTCTAAATTCATATTGACTCATTGTATAGTGCATTAACTATTTTATCCATACAAAAATAAAAATTATTAATATAGGAAATATATTTTGCCCTATTCTCTTTATGAATATAAAAAGGACAAAGTGCAAGAAACATATGTTCCATGAACAGTCAGTGTAAAGCCACTCTGATATGTATAAGTGGAAAGTGTGATTGTCATAAAGACAATTATCTAGATGATTCCACAGGATTGTGCATACCAAGTAAGTGATACGTGTCTTATTTCATTTTCATTTAGATTAAAGATAATTGATTAGGAGGACTGCGAAATTCATTAATTTCCATTAATAAATTTTTGAAGCTGCAAATAGTTCTTTAATCCAAATTTATTTGAATAATAAAGAGGAATAATGAGGTTGATAAATCATGAAATAATGTTTTTTAAAATTATTTTTGTCAATTAAAAAATTTAAAATGAATATCAAAATAATACTAAAATATATTTCCTCCACAAATAAAGTTTAAAATAAAAGCATTAAAAAAATATTGTTTTTAATAATAAGTTAGGAAAGAAAGAAAAGCAACAACTAATCCATAATTTTAAATTTTTAAATTAATTATTCATAATAAAATACAAATTTTTAATGATATTTTTATCAAGGGCAACCTGCATATGGCATTTGTAGTAGATCCTCTCAGTGCAGAGAAACACTGGTCTGCTTAGCTGACAAATGCAACTGTATGAAAGAAAATTATTTGGACACAGCTGAAGGGACATGTAAAGCAAGTATGTTGTGCTCTATTACCTAATAGTAATAAAATCAATAAAATAATAATATGTTAGCAAATGTTAATGTGTGGTTAAATAAAAAAAGTATTTAATACTTTTGTACAAATAAATTTACCAACCCATTTTATAATAATATAAATACTAATAGTACTAATAGCTTTATTTTTATGTCAGGGATTGGAATTCAAGGAAATTGCCATTTGACAGCTGAGTGCATTGAAAACCTAACTTGTGTCTCTGGGATATGTGATTGTACTTTGGAAGAGTTTTATAACACAAGTAGCAGTTTCTGTCAAACTAGTAAGAAATCAGTATTTGAACAATAGTAAATAACTTCATATTTATAAATTTTATTTAAATAATGTCCTTTATGACACCATTTATATTAAATTTAAAAAACTTCACCATTGTCTAATGAAAATGACATTGTATATACAAATTACTAACTAAAATGTGACGGAGTGCCACAAATTTCTCTAGATAGCTATAACTTATAAAAAAGTTGTTGAGTAAATGTTGTTTTCACTATCTACAATAAACTAGGGCACAAAATATATAGCTGGTGTGCTGATTCTAATCAGTGTGAGACTACCTTGACATGCACAGATGGACAGTGTGACTGTGATATAGCAAACTATTTGGAATCTTTGACAGGGCTTTGCAAACCGAGTAAATATCCATCTTTTTATTTAATTATTTTTTGATGATATAATTAGGTGAACCTTTTAATGCTCCTTTTTTAGATAGTAAAAGATAAGCTGTGACCAAAATCATGATCTAGGATTATATTATGATATATGATATTGTTTTAAATAAATTATTTAAGTTAATTAACATTTTTTGAAAGTTTTGTGTAAGGAAAGGGTTGAGTGAATAAAATGAATTGACATATCATATGAAGATATTAAGATGGGTGTCTGAAATATCTTCCCAAGTTTTCCAATATCTTTTTTAAGGACTGTCTGCATTTAGTGTGTGCAAAAATTCATCACAGTGCCAAGAAACATTGGTCTGTTTGGATGGCAAATGCAGCTGTCTAAAAGAATATTATCTGGATATGACAGAGGGCAATTGTAAATCAAGTATGTTACATTATTAATTCATATCTAAAATTGCAGAATATTGTGTCAATGTTAGCAAATTTGAAATTTTATTAATATCATATGTTCTGAGATCCACCGAGAAAAAGGAGTTGAATTGTTATAATTGCAAGATACTTCAATTGTATCTTGTTAATATTGTTAATAAAAATAATTTATCTTACTTAATGTCAATGATATATTACTTAATGTTAAAGTTATGAATAATAGTCAAGGCATTATGGTTCAAACAGTTCACAATAATATTCAAAAGGAATAATATATGATTGCACAGAAATAAGATATATTTTGAATCACATCACTAAAACAATCAAAATCTTATGTACCAAATCTTGATATACACAGATAGTTTTTTATCATGGCTGTCCAAGCCCCTAAATTGTCATTCCCCACCTGACAAAATCAAACATTCCCATTGGCCAGTCTTTATAAGTCCCAATGCTCTGTATTATATGCGCAGGGAAAATGGAATATTAACTATATCAGTTGTCTCCCATCCGCGCTTCACAAATTCATTATGGAATAGGCCTATATGTGGCTCTTACATAATGCTAACAGGGAATAAAAAGGAAGGAATATGCCAGTCAACAACACACTGCACAGAAAGTTTAACCTGTGTCTCTGGAATATGTGATTGTTCATTTGAAGAGTTTTATAACAGAACTAGCAATTTTTGTGAGCCAAGTAAGTAAAGTGGTATAAATATAAACTACTATTGGTGTCTTGGTATCTTATATTAGGAAAAAATAAGGACCAAACAGTTTTCTTTTGCTGTCCCTTCCTTTTATTTTCATAGTTTCATGTGTGTAAATTATACTTTTAAAAAAGTTTATATTTTATCTTTTTAAAAACAATTTCCAAACAATAATATTTCTTTTACAAAAAAGAGTACAGTGGTTACAGTCCATGTGTTGAATCTACTCAATGCAAAGCTACACTGATCTGTACAGAGGGCAAATGTAACTGCACTACAGATCATTATTTAGAATCGAAAACTGGACTCTGCCAGCCAAGTAAGTCAAAGTGTTAACTTGAATGTTAACTTGTTAAAATTAATTTATGTATCACTATTTATGATAGAAAGAATTATTTTACTCTTAATTTCTCCTTTTTAAAAAAACAAATTAAAGAATTGCACTTACAATTTCTTTTTTTTATTTGAAGGGCTTTCTAAAGAAAAAGAATGCAACTTCTCAAATCAATGCACAGATAATTTAATTTGTATTTCTGGACTGTGTAATTGTAATGAAACCCAGTTTTATGATGTCAGCTCAAAGATATGTGTTTTAAGTAAGTTCTTTTTGGATATTGTTATTTAACACCACATTTGAACTATTTTAACTTTAAAAAACCATCTTATTCTTGTTCATAACGTCATGTGTACTTTTAAATTTGTATTTCTATTTATTCTATTTATAGAGTTTGCTGCCTTCAGTCCATGTAATTCCTCATCTCAATGCAAAAATACTTTCACTTGTATTAATGGCAAATGTAACTGTTCACAAGAGCAGTATCTGAACACTGATAATGTTATTTGTACAGCACGTAAGTGTTCCCTCCTCATACTTATTTACAGAAATGAAAAAAAAAACATATTTTAAACAGAGTTTTGTTTTACTGGATTAAAAATAGTATTAAACCTAAGCCTTTTGAATATAAAGCCTAGAAGTATGCTCTATCACATAAATATAAAAATCTGAACTTTAAGTACTGTGATTTATCTCTTTAATATATTCCATTTCTCATCCAGGCTTGGACCCATTTAATAAATGTGAGGACACTCTCCAGTGTAAAGCTTCATTAAATTGCATAAATGGGAGATGCAACTGCACAAGCGATGCATTTTTGGAACCAACTTCAGGAATTTGCAAATTAAGTAATCAATATTTATTTTTGTGTGGCTGTTGCAAATAAATAAAACAGCCCAGTTATCATAAACATATAGGTTAATATTTTAAAAGGTTTATGTAAACAACAGTAAACTTTTCAGATTGAAAATCTTCCATGTCTAAGATAGAAAATGTTATTTGTTTGTTTTAAAAAATGTTGTAAATTAGCAACTAAAACATATTAAAATTGATGAATATATTAATTCACTCTCAGCTTGTAAGAATATTTTTTTTAAAAATGGGACACTTAGAGATAAGTAAAATTTATATTTTTAACAGGATTAGCTGCCTACAGTGTTTGTGAAAGCTCCCTCCATTGCCAGAGCACATTATTTTGTTTGGCTGGCAAATGTAATTGCAAGAAAGAAAGATACTTGGACATTTTTGATGGAGAATGTAAATCCAGTAAGTAGAATAATGTTTGGTTATTCAAATTTTTGCTGCAGTGCATGATTGTTTAAAAAAAAATTCTACAAATTAACTGCTAGCCTTTTTTCTTTAAATAGATTTTAGGACATCACACTGCTGTAAGCATGCTAAAATAGCATGGAAACAAACGCTATAAAATTACTCAATCATAATCACAAGATTGATGTAAAGAAAGAAAGTTTAAATTACAAATAAATGTAACTGTTTCCCATAATTTATAGTGATGAAAAGTTAACAAAAAGAATTGTTTTAAAATAATTTATTGTTTGAACATTAAAAATTTTGATTAAAATGCTATTTGATAATGTAGGATTTCTGTTATAGAACTAAATTTCATAAAAGTAGACTTACTTTATCAAAGCTAATTAACAAATTGTCTATCATTCAATATATTAATAAATACTTTAGAATAAATATGTTTCAGCTTGAAACAGTTTGAAACCAGAAATTCAGGTGATTCATCTATTAAATTAATTTTTATAAATATATTAAAATCATTTATTTGTTGTCAGGAATAGATAATGGTGGCAACTGTAGATCATCAATTCAATGTTCTGAAAGTTTAAGTTGTGTCTCTGGAATTTGTGAATGTTCATTCAAAGAATTTTATAACATCAGTGCCATGGCTTGTCAGACCAGTAAGTATAAAATATAGCTTAGAACTTAAATTTGAATAATTATAAATTCATAAGCTGTAAATAAAATTTAAAAAAAAAATGCTAAAATAATAAATTACATTTTTATTAGTGTTGATGATTTCTTTTAAGGAGTAAATATAATAATTGCAAAATAATTTGTAAGATATCTTAAAAAAAGATAAAATAATTCTATCAAATAAATGTTGCTATTTTTCCAGATATAAACATTTATAATATAATTTGAATTCTATTTTTCACACTTTTTTAAATAATAAAGGATATGGCGCTTACAGATCATGCACCAATAATTCTTCTCAATGCAAAGACACATTGGTCTGTGTAAAGGGAAAGTGTAATTGCTCCAATGATAATTACTTGGAATCAAATATAGGGCTGTGCAAAACAAGTAAGTCTTTTATATATGATTTTATCCTTTGTACAGTTTTTAAAAATCAGATCAATCTGTTCTATTTATTTGAAGAATGTGGTTAGTGTTGACAAGGTCAGTTGCACTATTGCCTCCCCCCCCCCTGGGTAATCTACTGTGTCTAGTCATTTTTAGCTTTGAGAAATATTACTTTTGTTCATAATTTTCTTTATAAATATTTTTAATCAATTTTACAACTGTTATGTGATGATTTTTGTACACTATCATAGATTTGGGAGAAGAAGGAAATTATAATTCTTAAATTATGCTTTTAATCTGAAAACCGTTTTGAGTTTATCTTAAGACCTGTCACTTATAATAAAATTAATTTTTCTTCTAAATTCTATTTTTGGTATTATAATAAGAACTCCCTGCGTACAGTACGTGTGACAACTCACTCCAGTGCCAAGATACATTGGTCTGTTTGGCTAGCAAATGTACATGTAACAAAGACAAATTCTTGGACAATCTTGATGGACAGTGTAAAGCCAGTAAGTTAAGTTCTATTTGCTATTTTCAATTTTAAAGAAAAATGTGGTTAACTTATTATATTTAAGATATAATTAGTGTAAAGCAATGTTGAACTAATAATAAAATAAAAAGGAAAATAAAAATGAAAATAAAAATACAATAATTTGTTGTGAACAAAAGTGAACAGGAGAGTTACAAGAAAAACAAATGATACTGTTGCAAACTTTCATTTCATATTAATGTACCTTGATATCTTGGGATTTTGATTTTATACAGAAATGCATTAAAGTAGACTTAATTATACTAGCTAACCAACATAATTTCGACCAGCCCTGAACATTTTTCTAAAATAACTTCTCCATAATTTGTTAAAAAATCACTTTAAATATATTAAAATCATGTATCTGTTGTCAGGAATAGATAATGGAGGCAACTGCAGATCATCAATTCAATGTTCTGAAAGTCTAAGTTGTGTCTCTGGAATTTGTGAATGTTCATTCAAAGAATTTTATAACATCAGTAGCATGGCTTGTCAGAGCAGTAAGTATTAAATCAAGCTTAATTTGTTTTTTTTAAAATAATGTTAAAGTCTCAAGGTATTAATAAAATTCACCAAATACTAACCATAATAATTTAAAATTTGATTAGCGTTGATGTTTTATTTTAAGGATGAAGTTCAATAATTTGAAAAACAATTCTAGGTTATAGTAGCAAAAAAAAAAACCCAACAGTTTATTCAAATAAACTAATCAATATTTTTAGAAATAAACAATATTAACAATATAAGAATGAATATCTCTCCCTTTTAAATATACAAAAGGATACAGTGCTTACAGCTCATGCACCAATTCTTCTCAGTGCAAAGCCACATTGGTCTGTGAAAAGGAAAAGTGTAATTGCTCCAATGAAAATTTTTTGGAAAAAAATACAGGGCTTTGCAAAGCAAGTAAGTTTTTTATATTTTACTTTACCGTTTGTTACATTTTAAAAAAAAATCTGATAAATTTGTTCTTTTTATTTGAAGAATGTATACAAAATAAAATAAAACAAACAGTGAGTGGTGTAACTTGAGTAAATATTGCCTTGCCAGCACTTTAAAAAAGTCCTCAAACACACACAACATTTATGTCCTTACCCCATACATGTTGACCAGATCTCCTGAATTATTGACATTCCCCTGGTTATCTTCTCCATCCAGTCATTGTTAGCTTAAAAAAATATTACTTTTGTTTCTAATTTTCTTTATAAATATTTAATATTTGTAATTAATTTTTACAATTGTTATGTGTTGATTTTGTTTACATTTTCATAGAATTTAGAGAGGAAGGAAATTATAATTCTTAAGTTATGCTTTTAATCTGAAAACTATTTTGACTTTATCTTATTTTCTTTTTGGTAATACCATCAGAACTCCCTGCATACAGTACGTGTGACAACTCACTCCAGTGCCAAGATACATTGGCCTGTTTGGCTGGCAAATGTACATGTAGCAAAGAAAAATTCTTGGACAATCTTGATGGACAGTGTAAAGCCAGTAAGTTGAGTTCTATTTGCTATTTTCAATTTTAAAAGCAATTTATGTCAATTTATTTTATGTTGTAAGGTATCTACATTAAGAGGGATATAATGAAAAGCAATGTTGAGCTAATAACAAAAAGAAACAGATAAGAAATGGTAATATTATATTTTGAACAATGGTCAACAGGAGAGTTAAAAGAAAAACAAATGATACTGCTTTTTTAACTTTTGGTTTTGAGATAATTTTGCAATTTTGATTTTAAAAAGAAATTCATGTTATTTGACTTCTTTAATTCAACATATGTTCTACCACCCCATTTATATGTATATATATCAATGTGAACAATAATTTGTTTATTTTTCAGTATGAGATTTTAACATAATTCTAAAAAAATACTCCATAATTTTTTTAAATAAATCATTTTATATATATGAAAAAAATGTATCTTTTTGTCAGGAATGGATAATGGAGGTAACTGCAGATCATCTATTCAATGTTCTGAAAGTTTAAACTGTGTTTCTGGAACTTGTGAATGTTCATTCAAAGAATTTTATAACATCAGTATCATGTCTTGTCAGACCAGTAAGTAAAAAAATCCAGCTTTAAGCTGAAATTTGAATAATTATAAATTCAGAAGCAATGATAAAAATTGATAAAATTGCTTAAACAATAAATTACTATTGTATTAGTGTTGATGATTTTTTTAAAGAAGTAAATATAATAATTGCGAAATAATTTGTAAGATATCTTAAAAAAGATAAAATAATTATATCAAATAAATTTTGCTCTTTTTCCAGATATAAACATTTATAATATAATTTGAATTTATTTTTCACAATTTTTTAAATAATAAAGGATATGGCGCTTACAGCTCATGCACCAATTCTTCTCAATGCAAAGACACATTGGTCTGTGAAAAGGGAAAATGTAATTGCACAAATGATCATTATTTGGAATCAAATCTAGTGCTTTGTAAAGCAAGTTAGTCCTTCATATTTTATATAATTTTATGTATTGTTCCATTTAAAACTTCAATCTACTTTTTGTATTTAGTGAATGTCTACAAAAGGTCATACAATGAATTACATGACTAAATATTGTTTGAGTTGAATATTAAAATATGACAACTGCCCCAACACACACACATAACATTTATGTCTAAACCTCAAAAGTGCCTTTTTTAGGGCATTTGCACTCTTTGCATGACACTGGATGTTCTTTTTTGTCATATATTTTTATGATTTGTTAAATGAAAATCATTTTGCTTCTGACAACTTTTTTTGTTTTTTTAATAAGAGCTTCCAGCATACAGCATGTGTGACAACTCATTCCAGTGCCAAGATACATTGGTATGTCTGACTGGAAAGTGTAACTGTGTCAAAGAGAACTTCTTGGATATTACTGATGGAATATGCAAACCGAGTAAGTTGAGTTATTTATGCTAGGTTTAATTATAAAACGCAATTTGTGTACTATGTTTTGTCCTTTTCTAACTGTTAAAACCAAATTCGTGTTTTCCTAGGAAAATGGTGACATCTTTGAGGCGAGTGAACAATTAGGTGTAATTTACATGGCCACATCTCATCCCTTGAAGTATTTAGAAGTAACCTTTAAAAGAGTGGTCAAAACTAGTTTCTAAATTGTATAACTTGCTTTCATCATTTTTAAAGATTTGTCCATTGATGATTAACTATCTCTTCTGTAAAAATGTTTGTAGGTCATTTAGGCTATCAGTTCAACTTAAATAGTATAGTAATACATTTACTTTTATATTATCTGAAAGGGTTTGGAGCTCAGGAAAGATGCAATTCAACTACACAGTGTAAAGAAAGTTTAACATGTTTATCTGGTGTTTGTGGTTGTACTTTTGGAGAATTTTATAACATCAGTACAAAGTCCTGTCACAACAGTAAGCTATACCATTGTTTCCATTATAATTATGGAGTACAATTTATTTAATAATATAGTTAGATAACTCATCTCATATCTAATATTTTAAAAATTCTCTTTAGGATTTAGTGCATTAAATAAATGTAGGGACTCTTCTCAGTGCAAGTCCACATTAAGCTGTATCAATGGGATATGTAACTGCACAGTGGATACATTCTTTGACTTTCCTTCTGGCACCTGTCATTTGAGTAAGGAGTTGTTTTAATTTTGCTGTTATTATTGCATAGAATAATGGTGATATAAATATAAGCAGAAATTATTGTTTTTAAAATGAGAAATATTTATTACATACTATTTTTGACAGGGTTCAGTCATAAAAGTATGTGTCAACAAACTTCACAATGCTTGGACAACTTCAGTTGTGTAAATGGAGCTTGTGATTGCAATTCAGGGCTATTTTATAAAAATAGCTCCAAATTATGCATTACAAGTAAGTATTTTATTTGTGTTTGTGGCATTCATGAAGAATTTTTTTGACTGCACAATTTTTTTGATTCTTGAATAAAAAAACAACAACTTAATTTGCGTTTTTAGTAAATAATCATAAAATTAAAATTTTGAAACATTCTTTCTCTCTTCCAATCACTATATGTCTTTAACTTTTATCATTTAGCCTTTTGCACACTACTTTGTTTGCAGAAATAACAAGATGGAATAAATGCAACTCGACTAGTGAATGTATTGACACTTTAAATTGTGTTTCTGGTGTTTGTGATTGTACAATTGAACAGTTTTTTGATAGCAATGTCAGACGGTGTAGTATGAGTAAATAACATTACATAATAATCATCATGCATACCCTTAACAAAAACAATGATATGCAAAACTGTTATAATAAAATTTGGACATTCATTACATTCAATCAAATACTTTAATTCAAATTATTTGTAGGTTTATAAAAATGAAATTAATAATTAAATTAGACCTATAATGACGTAGACATTATACATAAAAAAAATTTTTTTTAAATTACCAGAGTACTATTTTTTTCTATTAAATTGGTTTTACTTACAGAGTTAAAAGGTTTTAGTCCATGCACTAGTTCAGCCCATTGTAAAGAAACATTGACATGTTTGGGAGAGAAATGTGTGTGTACCAAGGACAATTTTTTGGATCTTAATTCAGATTCCTGTAAACCAAGTTAGTTTTGTCTTATGGGTTTGTTAATGCTGGTTCTACTTTCTTTATCCATATTAAGATTAAGTTGACAATTGATATATTATCATCATGAAAAATTTAAAGAATTAAAATAAGCTGTCTGATGAGCTGTCGATCTCAGTGTTGACTATTCCTTTAAACTTACTGTCAGATGACAGTTATGGTCTCTCCAAGCTCCTCTGACTAGTAGCACATATACTATAGGTTTAGTCCAATGCACTACAACATGGATTACATCATATCATACTATAAGTTTATTAACGTCATCACATAATAATACTCATTTAGAATCTCTTAAAAATCCAATAGATACACAAAGAATGATTACTTTAAAATACCTACAACAGTACTCAGAAACACACACTCTCGTCACCGTGAATCTAATACAACTACATGACTATGACACAGCAACACCGTCTATGACGCAACTCTCTCTATATATACCCTCTCACCCATCATCAACAATTTAACGCCTTGATCACTCATGCTTGCACTATTTTGGGTGAACATCATTTCCTGTAATCTCAAAAATCACAACAGTGATTCTCATACCCTTGACACTGTCTTAGAATACATCTTTTTATTTCTCATAACTCAACCAAAACACATTTGGCACTGCATCTAGCATGATTCATCTTTCTTTTATGTATTAATTCAAAATTGTACAAAAGCATATTTCTGCATTTGCACATTGTTACAGCTAAGTTGGGATGCTCAGTGATGGGTGCACTACATGGACTCCCCCTCACTTGAAGCCAAATACATCTCAAGTCAAGGTTACTACTCAAGCCTTATTCATCTTTGCATGTGAAGGACGAACAATACATACCTAATGCCTGTTAGAATCCCACTAAAGCACACTATAAATATATTGTATCTATGAAGATAAGGGTTGTAATCTGAACAGGGTTATTCATTATTCATGGGGATGGGAGCAAAGGAGTCACCCACCATGTGTGCAATCTTCAGAGGGGCACAAATATTGTCATTTTTCAATCACAATATGTGTATTAATATATATTCATTTTGGGAAAGAGGGTGACTACATTCATCCCTTGGCTTGTCACAACTTTTGAATGTCACAGCCCAGACTCTGATAAGCTTTGTTCAACCTCTTTAAATGTACATGTTTTTTTTAAACATAGAACTTTTAAAAGAACAGTCCTGCAATGAAAGCAGCCAATGTTCAGACAATCTCACTTGTATCCATGGTTTCTGTGACTGTACAGAAGATCAATTCTATGTTGCCAATGAAACGTTTTGTCACACAAGTAAGAAGAAATGTTTTAAATCTTCATACATTTGTCACTTTGCTTAGAGGATGAGGATTTACATATTTTGTGAGCATTTTTTATTGTCAAGATTTTTTTCTAAAACGTATACATTTTTCATGCCGAGTGTGAAAATCCCTGTCATATTTTAATTGTTTTTATTTCAATAATACTCTTAAATGGTTTGACTAAGAGATGAAGCTTTTCAGTTATTGTTTCTATAAATGTGTACTTCCCAGAGCACATTTGGCTCAATTATCTGATACTAATTACAATAGAAACTTAAATTACATCACACAGACAAATTGAATTTTATAGTGGCATTGTCAACTACGTTTTTTTTTGTTCTGTCAATTTTTTGTGTGGATACTTAAACTTAATTATATTGGAGCATTTTTGCTATTCTGTGATTAACTAATGTGTGGCACACTAAAGAAATATTTTCATTATAACTTGCTTTAGAACGTGGAGATAAAAGCATCTGCAACATGTCATCACAATGTTACCAAAATCTGGAGTGTGTCAATGGTGTATGTACGAATGGAGAAAATTCATCAAAATTAAGTACCAGTATGTCTGAATTTGAGTCATTTTAATTTTCTTAAACACAGCATAGTTTTAGTTCAGTTAGAAATAATTGTATTATTTGTTAAAGATTGTTGGGCAGGTATAAGTGCAACGCTGTGATGTAATCCAAATCATTGTAGTATTTGTTTGGGTTTTCATGATTTAATTTAATTTATTGAATATTGCGACACTTCTTTAATTGCTAAGCCATGTTTTTATGTCGTATTTCAGAATGGAATATTTTCTACATCATCGGCATTGCTATAGGTGGAACAGTTTTTGTGGCTGTTATTATTACCACCCTTATCGTAAGGACAAGGTAAGCAGAATTATAAAATTATTACTCTCAGAAATATCAATAAAATGCGTCAACGCAGAATAAATTTTTTTAATTCAACTAATTTTTCTTCAGTATTGATTAAAGACACCACAAGAGTGATCTAAACTTTTTTTTTTTATTTAAAAGGAGATGTCAGATTAATGTATCTCAAAGTTCCCAAGAAAACATCCATAACTTGTCTGACAGCATGACTACAAAGAGTAAAAACAATACAACTTTCAGACATGTTGACAGGCTTTGTCAGGCTCAGTGGGTAGAAGGTAAGGACTCCTTATATTTGTACATAGGCTTATTATCAACACTGTAAATGGAAGTGTAGCAATATATAAATCACTCTACCTCTTTATAAATGTGTATGTATGTGATTATATATATATATATATATATACACAACAAAAGACATGAACTGATGAGGCCCTTCCAATAATGAGGCCCTTCCAATGATGAGGCCCTTCCAATAATGAGGCCCTTCCAATGATGAGGCCCTTCCAATGATGAGGCCCTTCCAATGATGAGGCCCTTACAATAATGAGGCACTTCCAATGATGAGGCCCTTCCAATAATGAGGCACTTCCAATAATGAGGCCCTTCCAATAATGAGGCCCTTCCAATGATGAGGCACTTCCAATAATGAGGCCCTTCCAATAATGAGGCACTTCCAATAATGAGGCACTTCCAATGCAACTAGAAACTTCAAACTTAATACCAATGATAATTCCAAGATTGTTAAAAAGTCCAAATTTAAAACAATAAGTTCAGAAGACCTCACGCACATGAGTATTTCAGCAAACCTATAAATTTCAAACGTTTTATTAGAGAGGAAACACGAGAACTCCTAACTATTTCAAACGTTTTATTAGAGAGGATACACGAGAACTCCTAACTATTTCAAAAGTTGACACATTTCAAAGAAGCCTAGGGTGACAGGTTGGGAATAAGGGATCATAACAAATAGTACAAGTTTTTCAAACAACAGCAAAAAGATACAATTTGAGGAATCAGGAGAGGGTAAGGAAATTACAAAAAAGTACAGTAAATAAATGAGTTTGGGATAAAAGTTTTGGGGAAAAAAAGATTCAAATTGAAACAAGAAAGTATGAGGTACATTGACTAGGAACATGAGAGATGTGATCATAAACGATGTGAACAAGATAACTATGAACATGAGAGATATATAAACATTAGAACTGTTAGATGTGAACATGAGAGATGTGAACATGAAAATTAATGTGAACATGAGAGATGTGAACAATAAAAATCCCTTTTTATTCTCAATTCCAATGGTAAAACAATTATACAGAAAGACTTTTAAAGAATATTATTATATACTTTATTTAAAATAAGTTATAGTATTTAACAAAAAATAAGCAATTGGTAATGTTAACAAAAAAATCCCTTGTTGACCCCAAGCTCTATTAAATATATTTCTTTATTTTTCCAATAGAATTTATTTATTATTTTCAGCAGACCTAATATAATAATGATGTCTTTTTTTTAAAATAAATCAGGTATCAATGTTTACACAACCATAGACTCACTGGACAAGAAAACAGTGACTACGTCAGAGATCTAATCAGTTTAAGTTTATGCAAATACTAAAAAATAGTAGTTTTCAAAATAATTAGCAAATTTCTTTTTAAATTATATTAATCAATATATCCTAAAAGAAAATCATAACAGGTTAGGTAATTGTAAAAAAAAAAATTGTTAAAAGTAATGATATGATTTAACATGAGAATCTATTTTTAAATCCTGAGTTGGGGAGAGTTGAAGTAGAGTAGAGGATGATTTGTGATTGTGAATGAGGAGTGCTTCCGTTTTGTCATTGTTTAGCTTCAACTTCTGAGTGTCATCCAAGACTTGACATCACCAATGTACTCCCACAAATTCTGGACAGCGGAATCCACAAGAGAGGGATGGGTATCTCTCTATCCATTTTCCATTTTCGTCAAAAGGGCTTCCCAGATATATATATACTTCTGATGTTAACGGAGCAGCTTACCACCAACCGTTATGTCTAGTTTTTCTAGGGAACGGCCTCATGGCATGCAATCACTCTTATCTTTCATTCCATAAATTTTGTAGACACTTTTCAGACTATCAAAAGGGTTCTGCAACTGTTTCTTGGTGTTGTTTTTATATAAAGCCCTGATATTATCGATGGCTTGGCCTTTCAGTCTGTACATGTCCAGCACTTCCCAGCACCCTGATATTATCGATGGCCTGGCCTTTCAGTCTGTACATGTCCAGCACTTCCCAGCAATTATTTCTGTTCACCCTGTCGATAGATTTTTCTATGTCCACAAACATTAGATGAATATGTCATTGATATTCACGAGCTTTTCACACATTTTTCGGAGGGTAAAGATTGAATCCGTGAAACCGCTTCATTTTTGAAAGCCAAACTGGGTGTCTAAGAAGTGGATCAACAATTGTCTGTTTCTTCTGGATCTTCGCAAATATTTTATTCGTGTTTGTTTTACAAATTCAATACTAAATTTCCTGTTCCTGCACTAAAAGTCCACAAAGTGCATAGCCTTCCAGGTACTTTTTATTTGGGAAAAAAAAAATTGTTTGGATTGCACGAGTACCTAATAATGAATGTGCTTCTAATTTATTGTATAATTATGGAAATATCATTAGACCTATCTGTTCTTAGTGTTAATGTAAAATATTCTGCTCATCCTTATTATTTACCTTTCTTGTTGAGTAATGCAATTTCATGTATTTAAATTACACTGATATATTGTTACAAAAATTGTTTTGCTTGTTATTCATATTCATTGTAAAAATATATATTTCTTAATTTTTTATTCTGTTTTTCCAATTCTATGCATGCAAATAATAAAGAAACTGATTTGCGACTGCCATATATTGTGTTTCTTTTTAATTTACTGATGTAATACAAAACGTATTTTGTTTGTTTGTTGGAAATAACTGCATATGATAAGCTGATAACTTTTCAATAATTTAATTTTTTTTCACTTAGGAGATGAAAGAATTTATAACTAAACTGAAAAGTAACATTACATAAACAAAAAATAATGATGAAATTAATGAAACAAACTTTCATGAAAATATGTGAATGTCATTTTAATATTTATCAAATTAATCCAGACAAAAAAAACTTACATGAAAACATGTGAAAATATGTTTATTATTTATCAAATTATCAAACTAAACAAAGAAAACTTATATAAAAACAAGTTTAATATTTTGAAGGCTAAGAGAACGACTGGGGGATAAAGAAAATGCTAGAGATAGAGGAAGTGAAATAAAAGAGAGACAATGATTTTGATACCATTAGGAATATGAATGGGAATAGACCAGTTGTCGGCGAACAGGGGTAAATTACCCAAAATGGAGTAAATATGATTATCTTGGGGGTAAATTAGAACTCGGAAGACAGAAATAACAATAATTTTAAGGGTGCGTTTCTTTTTAAGACCGAATCTCAGAATATATTATTCTGTCAAAGGTCAGTTTGGCCTAATAGACGCCTACCTGTTACCTTAATTTCAAAAAGATGACAAGAGCTCAAAGGTCTTTCATATTTTACACGAGGAGGCATTAACAATTATGCTGCCTTTTGCAACAACTTACTTTTACAATTACAACAACTTACTTTTGCAACAACTCACCTATGCAACATTTTACTTTTGCAACAACTTACTTTTGTAACAACTTACTTTTGCAACAACTTACTTTTGCAGACAAAGATTTTCAATTCTAACTAAACTAAAAACAAGCAATGAAATCAAATAATGAACACGTTGACTGTCGTAGACGATATCCAATATATTTTTTTAAATCACCAATTTCGATGTTATTGTATAATAAAAATGATAGGCTGTTATCGCATTATGAAAAAAATATTATTATTTAACACTTGTATTTTTCTTTAAAATATATTTGTTTAACCCTGTAGAATGTAAACAGTTGATTATCTACTCCCCTTTTTTAACTGAGGAGGTATCGTCAGCGCAATCAAAACATATTTTGTGGGAATAGCAATAGTTGGATTTGAGTAGATTCTGCCTTTTCCGGCCGTGCGTTCTCTTTTGGGCATTAGCGGTGCGTTTGTTCTCTGAAGATTGTGCCCCTACAGTGAGTCGGCGACGCCAACTTGCACGGTCCATTTCAAGTGTCTCCCACGATTAAGGTCAATGTCGAGGGATTTGAATGAAACATTTAGACAGTCCTTGTAACGTTTTACTGCCCACCAGCTGAGCGTTTACCACTGGTGAGTTCACCAAACATTATTCAATTAGGAAGTCTGCTGTCTGGCATCCATGCAAGATCCCTTGACTACCTGACGTGTCCTTTGTATGACCTGTCCTATGTATCAGGGACTCTGTCCGGTCACCTTGTGCCAAGAAGTTTACTAAAACAGAGTAGGTGGAGAGGATTTAGCTATCTAGCATGTCTGGTATAAAGGAAGGGGACAAACATAATAATAAAATATATAAAAGGAAGTTTTGAGATTTGGAAAAAGTGGATTTTCAGGATTACAAGGATGTTTGCAAAAAATCAAATATTTTTGTGTCATCTTTTGTTTCTTTGCCACTTTACTATTTTTAAGACTTAGCATAACACGGGATATACTAGCTTTACTTCAATATAAATGTCAATATTTAAATGTAGCTCTTGCGAACTATCAAACATCGGAAATTTGTTTAAAAATTTGATTCTTCATAAAATTGGTATCGTGTTAATTATAAATTGTATCGCGGCATCATTCTTAAAAATATAATTTTAGGCATATTTTTTAATGAACTCGATTATATGTATTTTTTAGCTAATTGAATTAAAATCTTTAAGACTAGCGAGAACCCGACACGCGTTGCATGCCACTCAATGAAAAAAGTTTTTGTGTTTTAATTAAGTTTTAAAGGAATTTTTAAGTATAAAATATTTATTGTTTTTTTTTCCGTCTAGTGCGTACACAAATAAATTAGAAGTTTTTTCAACGCGTGAGCAGGCAACATATAGATGTCCACGTGAGAAGCATGTATTTTCAAAATTTAGTCCACACACTTGTAGCGATTGATCCACCCACGCAGTAGCTCTGTTTTAAATTATATTTAGATAGTTCAAGTATTTATTATTTTCAAAATAAAGCCCCCGGCCCCAAACGTAAAATTTTAAAATGGTTGTACTTATGTCACACAAAAACTGAAAAATCGTCTGTCTTTGATTTATTTCTAGCCACCCATGCAATAGCACTGATTGAAATTATATTTGTATAGCTCATATAAGAAAAAAATAATTTGGGGCTCCTGCCCGAAAAGGAATATTTCAAAATGGATAAGCTAATTCAGAAACCATTGGAGCGCACAACAACTTACCAAAGTTTTATCGCAATCGGATGAATGGTATAGGAACGCATACGAAAATTATATTTAGCTCATAAAAGAGGGAAAAAAAGAATTTAGGTCCCCGGTCCCAAAACGGAATATTGTAAAATGTGTGTACTATTTCAGAAACATTTGCATTTTGTTACAATTCACACAATTTTCATCACTCTGGATTGATGGTATAGAAGCATATACGGGATATACTTATGTATGTATACATATAGTTTACCGAATTAAGACAACTTTTTTGCAATTATTCAAGGATGATCCGTCTGTCTGTCTGACTGTCTGTCATTCTGTCTGTCTCCCTATCTGTCTGTCTCTCTGTCTCTGCCTGTCTCTATGTCTATCTGTCTGTCTCTCTGTCTGTCTCTATGTTTCTCTGCCGGTCTATATGTCTCTCTGTCTATATGTTTGTCTCTCAAGCTGTCTCACTGTCAGTCTGTCTCTCTGTCTATCTCTCTGTCATTATGTCTGTGTCTCTGACTGTTTCTCTGTCTATCTCTCTGTCTGTGTCTGTCTGTCTGTCTCTCTCTCTATCTGTCTCTCTGTCTACACCTCTGTCTGTCTGTTTGTCTCTCTGACTGTCTCTCTTTCTGTCTCTCTGTCTGTCTGACTGACTGTCTGTTTGTCTGTTTATCTATCTATTTACCTATCTATCTATCATCTACCTATCTGCCTATTTACCATCTACATGCCTGCCGGCCTACTTGCCCACCTACCTACCTACCTAACTATCTACCAATCCAGCTACTATCTACAGACCTGATTACCCTCAAAATCGTACAATTTCATTACAAAATCGTTCAATACATTATCTTAATAGTAAAAAAAACCACTCAGTATATATAATGTATACACATCAAAATCGTACATTGTACGCCAAAATCGTAAGAGTAAACAGGTCTGTATCTATCTACCCATCTATCTACCTATCTATATATCTATCTACCTACTTACCTACCTACCAACCTACCTACACCCACCCACCCTTCCATCCATCCGTCTAGCTATCTTTTATCTACATCTCTATCTATCTATCATCTATCTGTGTATTTGTCTGTCTGTCTTTCTATCTCTCTATCTAATAAAATCTCTATTTTTAAAATTAAATTTTCACTTGTGTAAAGTGATTGGGTTTTGATATCCCTAGGGATAATTATGAATTTTTTTTTATGTTTTGTTAAAGTCATTGATTTTTTAAATTAATTAACATATGTTCATATGTAAAATGAGAATATAGCTTCTTTTTTTTTTTTGCAACTAAATGTCATTGGATTGAAAGATATTGTCATTCAAGTAAAAATGCATGAACTCAATTTCCTACCATCCATATAAATGTATCGAATAAGGATAATTATTAGTCAAATTTATTCTGAGGCTTATCTTGTGCTGCATTGGGCAAAATAAATGTATAGTGTACTCCCGCCCACAGAGTTTTAAAAAAATGAATAAATCATCCACTGGATTGTAGCCCCCTTACGTACGCAGAAGATTATTTTTGTATTTAATATGATTTGTTCATATCTAGATCAGTGATAAGTGCATTAAAAATGCTATTTGGCTATTTCGTTTTGCTACACCAATTTAATTAAAATGCATATTCTTATTAAAATTATTTTTAAATGTAGAGTTTTTACTACTTTATAAATTTCATAAAAGTTTATTTTTGGAATGAAAGAACAAACTTATTAAATGTTAAAAATACAAAGCTAAATTAGTATTTAAGTTTAGCAATTTAAAAAGCAATCAATGCTATTTATTAATTTTACTTATAAGAAGGGGAATGTACATCATCAGTTTTGTCACGCTCTTTTATTAAATCAGATAACTTGTAGCTTTGGCTAAATAGGCAATTCGCACTATGACGTCATTTGCGTGATTATTTAGAACTAATTAATTTTAATTTTATTTCGCCTTATTGACAACGCGCTAAAGAACGCACTAACAACAACTGATGTTTAGGTTTTCCCGATAAATGTGATTACTGTGTATTTCTTTGATCATATTTTTTCTATTTAATTTTTTTTTCATAACTTTTAAACGCATATAAAATGCTTAAGATAGTTCCTTAGTTGTTTCTTTATATGCATTTGTAATTTATAATAATAATACTTAAACTTTTTCTAAAATAAAAGCGGAAGTATATTTTTTGTGCATGTAAATTTATTTGATTTCCGTAAAATAATAGAAAATAACTATGTTTGTTTTTCAGAATCCGAATGTATCAAAATATTTTCGGCTCTTTGGCGTTATGTCCCTATAGCTCATTCTTATATACATTAAGAAACGGAAATTATTTAATTAAAAAAAACAAAAAACACGCAGTTAACTTGTGCATACACATATCATATGTTTTATCAATTATTATTAACTCGATCGTCGATAGCGTTGTATTTTTAGTTAAATGTGCCAATCTTCTAAATCAATTTACTGAAACAATTATTGGAATTTTAAATTTATTTATATATTTTAAGATCCTAAATGATTTTCTATTTTTAATATCAAAATGATGAACAATCTGCCCAAACTATTTTCACGCTTAATTAAAAGTATTTTTAAAAAATCCTTTATATTAACTTCACTTTTGTTGGTGGGTGGCTGGCTGGGTGGGTGCTTTGGAATGCTATTTGACCCCCTTCTCGTTAAGCTATCGATCTGAATCTTAGTACATAGACTCTATTAGCCGATGACAACACAGCCTATCAAAATTTCAGCCCCACTGTCCAACCATCGAAAATCAGTTTTTCCTTTTTAGGGGATCATGAAATAAAATTCCCGATAACTGCGGTGAGATTCTTTTATCAAAAAATCTCAAGTGCGTTGGATGCGTACTATTTTCTTTTGTTTTTCTAACATTTTTGGTGAAACAAATCTGCGGTGTGAAAGCGGGTGGGGCGTTAGAATATTAATACAGTTCAGGGCGAGAAAAATGTGCGTTTTCGGCTCTTAGAAACGGGTTAGGGGGTGGGGGGGGGGGGACGACGATGATGACACAAACTGGGAAATTTAGATCCTTATACAGTCGTTACTTGTGTGAATGTTTAGTCAAATTTTCAAACCCCTCACCCCTGATTAGCTCGATATTGAATTTCAAAATGATAATGGATTTTTAAGATTTAGGGGCTGTTTACTTACATTTCAATCTAGAAGATGGAGCCTTTTTTTTTTAAAAACGGAAATCTGTTTAAAAATTCATTTCTGTACACTAAAATACGTTTCTAAAATTAAACAAAAAAGTATTAAAAAAATAAACATCAATATTTAAAAATATTTTTTATTTAGCAATTAGGGCCTACTTGTATCAAACTACCAGGTCAGGAAGAGCTATTTTTAAAAAAACTTTTGTAGATCCCCTGCCGCTTTTCAGTTTTGTCCTCCATTGATCAAATTTAAAATTGATACCTTAAAAGTGTCTATCAACATCGATACTTTGAGCCCTTTAAATAACAAGGATCGCTGCAGCCGGTGAATTTGCAGAGCCCACATGGCGGCTTTGAGGAAAAGGGACACCAACATTTTAAATTATTATCTCTATTATTGCTCCTCGATTATGTAAAGAATGATGAGAAATTACATTCAGGAATGTTCAAAAATGCATTCGTTCAGCTTTTTTTGATTAAAAATAATTATTGGGACTATATGATTTAAGTGGCGATGCTAAGAAAGATCAAATTACAATATCAAGGGCACCTAACCCGAATGAATTTAGTTCATGCTGGGCTGGATTGGAGTTAGATATGTCCTTCATCACCATTATGGTGAATGGAGATGCTGTTCTCTATACTTTTATCTACCGGTTAACTACTATTAAAGTTTCTTAAATAAAATAAATTACTTATAATAACAAAATAAGGACAAATGCATCCCAAAAGGATAATGTAATAAGGTTTATTTAATGCCTTTTAAAAGAAATCCAAATACAATACTCATATAAAATATAACAAGTAATTATTCAAGGTTTAATCGAGTATAAAAAGTTAATGCTGTTTAATAATGACAAAACACAAAAAATTTGGTTCTCTATAAAATAACCCTTCAATTAAAATATCTCAAGTTGAATATCACTAGATTTTCACAAGCTCATTGCCATCATCATCATCATGGTCACTGTCGCCATTAACTACCGATGTGATACCCCTTAAAGGTATCGGTACTCCTAATTTTTAAGATAATCAAAATGCTTTCTGTATAAATTTCAATAGATTTAATTTCAGCTTTTAAAATTGCTAGTTTGTTTTGTAAAACATTTTTCTTAATAACAATGTTAATAGAAAATAACACAGCAAATATTGTTTGTGTTAAAATGAGTATTGGCAAAAGTTTGATCTCTGACGCAAAGCTGCTTGGTTTCATTCCATTTAAAATCGGTTTTATTTTGAATTGCAGTGATGGGATTTTTACAAGATGGGCCTATAATGTATTTAACATTCTTTAAAAGTTCTAATTTTTGCAAGTCTTCATACTGCCCCCTGCAAAATTTTACAATTTTCTGCCACTGATCAGCGTCTCCGACTAAGTTGAGACCTTCTTCCCAACCAACAAGGCTCAGACTATACACAATGACAGCCTGGTGCTTGCCCCTACCAGCACCTGCCCATTTTTTGGCATCCTGTAAGTTATCAGAGAGATAGAAACCATCCCCACTTGAAAAATCTTGTCCAGCAGAGCCCTCTGACAGCTGCACTCCCCTATTTAATATCATCACTGCATCATAATGAGATGTACCATGGAAAAATAAATCAGAGCTGCAGTATTCTTTTTGTTTCTCTATGTACCTGTCAAATAAAAAGGTAAAAATGTTTTCAAAGTGAAATTTATTATTCAGTAAATAAAATTCTGGATTAATGAAATGTAGTATAGACACAAAACTAACAAGTTGGACTCCTACAAAACAGATTAGGTGTTCCTTCACCCAATTGAAACTGTGCCCTCTGAAACTATATTCACGGGATCAAAATTTATACATGAATTCAATCAACACAATGATTGGGTCTTTATAAGCTAAATAATGTAATAGAAAAAGTAACATTAATGAATACTCTCCCCTACATTCTCATGAATTTCATAGAAATTTTAGATGGCATTAGTGATAATTCATTGTTAAAGTATGCTAGCTCTAGAAATATAGATTTATGTGTTTAAATGAACTGAAGAAGTGAATAAACTCAAATTTGAAAAAAAAATACGGAGGCTCCTACCATTTAAAAGTTGTGATTTATCCATTTGGGGAAAGATGCAAATCATGTTAGAATGTATGCGCAGCTACTGTTACATAGTGTGGATATAAAGTTAGTGTTTAGTAGCTGATATTTTTTTCTTTCATTCTGTGTTTTGGTGGGAAATGAACTCCAATACACCCATTTTAACACTAGAATTTTGTTGTGATATCACTGTTGTTGTAATGTTACAGTTGTGTCCCTTTGTGTCAATGAGTGAGGTCCGTGTTTTGTGAGCTGAGAAGTCACGTGAGCTTGCTCGTGGCTGGTATTAAATTCATTAAAGTTATAGACACAGCTGAACAGACGTGTTAGACTTCTGTGAGTATTAGACTTAAAACTACTAATATAACAAATTTATTGATTATCTCTAAATGTTTAATTTTCCAATAAATATTTGGATCACCATCAGTAGTAACAGTAGTGGGAGGAGAGCACATACCCTGTGTCCCAACATCTAGGGGTGTCTAATATGTCTTTAGATAGGACCTTAACAGCGAATTAAATAATAAAATTCCATGTCCATTTACTTCACAAAAAAAGGGGATCAAAAATCGTCTTATAACTGGTCAATTTTTTTTTCTTTATGAAGGTCACCTTTTCAGGCTTCAGCAAGAATCAGCCTGGGGTGCCGCTTTTCCTCCTCATGGCCTTTCCCTGGGGTGCCACGCCATCCTGGGGGGAGTCTCAACTGCCTTACAGTGGTGCCTGGCGCAACCCATTAACTCACTAAAGTAATTATTGTTTGCAGTTACAAGATGGCGCTTAGTGTCCTACGTATGTGTTTTATAATTTTTAACCAACCCTTCGCTATTTCAAAGTGTATATGTTAGAATTTGACTTGACATAGGGCACCTGGTGAAAACCTAAATTTGTCAAGGGTGCAGAGAAACCGACATTTTTTCAGAAACACTGGCGTAGCCGAACAAACTTTGTCACACACACATTAAACATAAAATTGAGGCAAATGGTGGACTGAATTTTACTGTCACTAGTGCTATTTCCAGCCAGCTCACATGTGAAAACTCGAAGCATCATTATATCGATAGTTACAAAACATTGCAGGATTTTTTTTTTTTTAAAGCACTGTTAGAGATATAAATAAATAAGCTATTTTAATCTGTAAGAATTTGAGGATCATTATTTCAGAATTATTAAATAATGTACCTACTGTCTAAATATCATTGTTCAAAAGAGAAATAATAATAACCATGTAGCGAAGAATACAGCTAATGTATGTAGAGTAACTAGTAACCAGGAGAAGATTAGCTTTATCGCATATTGACAGTTGTTCAGAGTTCTCTGTAAGCATCAGTTCCCAGTAGTTTGTGTATTTCATCAGTGTTTCAGGGTGCTCTTTTTTGAAGTGACTGTTGTCCAATCATGTAGTACAAGTGTAAAGATTAAAGAATTATTACTATAATTATAGTACGGAGTGTTGCTGATTTTATGAAGTGTTGAAAGCAAGTAGTTAGTGTTACTCTTTATGAGAGAGAGCTGTTGTAAACCCTGGACAAAAAAAGACAGAACCGCCATAAGTAAGGGATCTGTCTGAATTGCAGTCAGATTCCCATATGATTAAGTGATCTGACTGAGCAAAATACAGCAAAACTGAGGCAGTAATCGACATAATAGAAGCAAAGGGAAGGCATAGAAAAGACAATGAAAGAGGAAGCAACAGACAAATTCCCTCCCCCTGACATACCTTTCAACTTGATTCTGACCCTCTGCACTGGAGACATTCATCATTGTGACTTGACAAGATTCTGGATAGATTGATTTGTAATCACAGTCTTCCATTTCCTCCTCAAACCACTCATTGATCCTTCCTTCCTTAAAAGGATATCTGGGCACATAGGTCAGCAAAGGATCACTAAACAGCTTATACCTCAAGTGGCGAATAGACCAATACAGTGAACTCTGACGCTCACGTAATAGTTTTGGAATACTTGAGACAATTTTTTCAGAGACAGACCTCGAGTACCCTAATTGCTGCATGCTTTTGATAAGGTTGATTTTATTGCTCTTATCAACAAGACATCCATGAAATCCATTTTCCCAAATCTTCTCTATTTGTCGCTGAAGGCCGAAAAGATCACCAGGTGGACAGTCTAAAATGAAACTGTAGTTTTCCAGGATAGTATAATTCAAGTCTAAGAGATACAAGACATTCATAGCCCATGATTGGGAACAACCTGATGTTTCAGAGTGATTTTTCTCAAGAAACATATCAAGTTTAGATTTAAGCTTTTTCATATCCATTGATTCATCCAAATCCTCAACTTCTTTTAATGATAATAATTCATCAACAAATCCAACCAAATTTTGCAATTCAGCTTTAAATTTGAACTCATCAGCTTCTTGAATTTTTGTAACTTCATTCTTTGGAGAGAAAAAAAAGCAAGGAAGTAAAATAACATTTCTGTATATTTCATAAAAAAGAACACTAAATTTAAATAGGGATGTCAAAAAATGTATTTGTTTTGGGGTTTTAGACATATGATTTGTATTATTTTAACTGTTTACCCGTTTTAATTGCCATTTATAGTAGGTGTTCCAGTGCTTGCAAAGCAAACACTGTGTGCTACACAAGAATTTCTGGGATGAACAAGCATTGAATGCTTTTGGTTTATGTTGGGGATTTGAGTTGTGTTGTGATAGTGCTAAACATACAAATAAATGTAGCTGATATCCAAATTCTCAGTGGTTGTTCAAATTTAAAATTAAGTTTCAAAATATATTTGGCATTTAAGTAACAAATTTTCAAATAGATCAAAGCCTGGAAAATGTATCTAAGCAAACATGTGTCAGTTACTCCATAAATTAAATTTTAGCCATTTCAATACCCTAACTGCATAATTTGACTGTTGGATAAGCATACATATTGACATATAGCAGTGGTTTCAAACAAGCCCTCAGCGAAAAAGAAGAATTAAAATTGAATGAAATTAAAATAATGACGAAACAAAAAGCAGAATTTGAACAAATCAAAAATGGAAATTACATTCTGAAGGAAAATTTTCCAAGTTGAATGTAAGTACATGTATTTTCTTGCAACTGAACCAGCTTGAAGCATCTTGATGCTAAGTCCTGAATATTTATTTAATTTGGAGTCCGTTCAAAGTGATTTGTCATAGTGCTAAGATTTTCATTTTTTAGTGATTCTTTCGTGAGTGCAGATGACCTCTATGGGAGTTTTATTTGTGTAGTTAGTATCAGGTTACAAAATTCGGACTACAATGGACTGACGGTGCTCAAAAGTATTGGTAGAAAGATTTTGATTGCTTCTCTCTTACAAAAACCTTCTTGAATGAAAATATCAAGCTACAAGAACAAATACAGAAAAATGGTCTTCAGGTGCATCTCGAAGCTTTGAAATACTCATTTGAACATTATTCTCCCAAAACTCAAAAGAAGGTGTGGTAGTGACTTCAAGTGGGTACTGAATGTGTTCTTCTTGAACAAAAGCACCAGGTTAAACTCAGCAGAATACAAGTCTTTCATAGATTTGACACCTCACTGTGAACTAAAAATCATGTGATAAAACCACATTCTGCCAGAAATTTGTCTGCATTTACAATGAGTATTGCTGTCTTTCTCAACTACATAGCTCTGTGATACAGGATCTGGCAAAACCAATATCTCGCCATGGCCACTGTTTGGATCAATTTGACCCTGTTAATTAAGTAGCATCTCTACAACTACAATGGGGTTCATCAAGTCAAAATTGTATGGGGTAAGACAGCTTAGAATTAGAATACCTGATTTTATATTTGTTTTTTTTATATATATGTAGAATTTTACTTTTCATTTGCCAAAACTGTGGCCTTTTATTTAAAGTTGCCCACCCCTGATATAGGAAATGTCTTTTAAGTTAAGAGCATCAAGCAATACATTTATTTAATAAAATTATTCACCTCTTTTTTGCTGAAAGCATTTGAAGTCAGTTCACTCATTACAAAAACGGCCAATGCTTGGTCTCCAACATCACTTGGACACTCCAAATCCAGATCATGGCTGATCTTATGGACTAGAGAACACAATCCCAACAAAGTCTGATGAAATTCTCTAAGTATTAATTTTGTACGATGATTTGGACACAAAGGGGACTGACTTCGACATCATGTGAAGAATTTGATAAAGCAATCTGGATTTGGACAGATCTTGAAGACATGTTTTGAAGGTTTCAACTTTTGGCTTGACTATAACGTACAAAACACCTGTAGAAACAAGAAACACAAATAAAATTTAGGCTAATTAAGATAGTTTGTACCTCATTTTGTTGGGTTTAGGGATAGATTTAATTAGGGTTCAGGTTAGGTTTAGAGTTTAGGGAAAGATTTAGGGTTCAGGTTAGGTTTAGGAAATTTTTTCATTATTTTTTAACGTTTTATTCTTAATTTTACGGGTCACGGCAATAAAGTTGGCGGCCATGGACATGGTAAAAAAATGCAGTACGATCTATTCGAATTTACCAAAATTTATTTAGCTGCACATTGACAAGGGAAAACTATTTAATATGGTTTTAGAATAAAATAAATACTTTAAAATACTGCATACTCACTCTGAGTACTCTGACTTTACAAGTAGAATTACAAAATGAAAAAAAAAAAATATATATTATACTATAGGCTATAGGCCTACTATATTATACTTCAATATATTTTGCTGTACTATACTATTAGTCTAGTTATTTATATTAGTATTTGACTATGCTGAACTGATTAGATTAGACTATTGGACTATACTATACTGACTATACTATTACTAAGCCTTAAGGCCAAGTTAAGGCTAAGGCCTACCTAAGCCTAAGCCCTAAGCATAGTATGGACATGGTAAATAAAGTCGATACAATTAAGAGGCGTCCATGAAATAAATTAATACACGTAAAAACTAAATGAAAATGTACCTCTAAAGCCTAAAATCTTCAAATTGTACAGTTTATCTATTAGTTGATTGGACAGGCACTTATTCTTGAACATTAAGTGGAAGCAAGAAAAATTATATTTGAACTAAGCCTAAAAGTCTAAAAGACACAATCACCAGGGGACAAAGGATATCCGCTATGACGGTATGACCATGACCGCACTTAAAGTAAATCTATACTATAATATATTGATTGGATCATTTTATTTGCTTTTTATTGCTATACATTTTTGTAAATAATTATGGAATAAAAAATATTTTTAGATTTTCATATATTATTAGAATATTTTAAGGTTTATTCAGAAAATTCGAGCCATGACGTCATTTATATAGATTCTTTGTAATGATATCGTACTGTAGGTACTTTGACAGAAATTTTTAATATTGTCCTATACCCATAAATAATACATCATTTTAAAGGTCTTGCTATAAGCTTTGCAAAAATACCAATTTCATCTTTCTAGCTTTTATAGAAATGAAGTTACGATTTTTTTTGTGAATTTTTTTAACCCCTTCTTTATCTCTGTATTTAACTGTAAAAACTTGTGACCGACTTTCCAAATTTCTGCCTTATTTTGCCCACAACTTTTTTATTTTAAAAGATAATGCTACCAAATTTTCAGGAGACATTCTCAATGCAATACACAACACAATGAACAACAAAACATGAACATAACATCAACACTTTACATATTGGATAATTTTATTTGCGGGTATGTTAAGAAAAAAGTGAATAGAAAAATTGGAACAATCATTAGTTATGAAGGAAAAAGCAAACAAATAATATGTTTATTGAATTTAAACTAATTTTCTAAAGCTAGTGTTAAATTTTAAATCTATTATTATATTTATAACAAGGTAAGTATTCTTTTTTATATATAACATTGAATGAATGTATATAATTATATATAAAAATTACTCAAATAAAATAATCCATAAGTTATAAAGACTAATCAATTTAAAATGTAATGGTGATGTTCTGCCTGCCATTTTCTACTTAGACTGCTCTTCACACTACTAGGTCTTGTTGATGAATCCCAAAATCTCTCCTTCATAAACTTTCTCTTTGTCATCTGTGTCCGTACATGCCTTATTGTACTAATGTAGATGGCAGTGGAAGTGGAAGGAATTCTACAGCGATCTTCAAAATAAAATAAAAATGTTCTCTTGTACATGAAAGAAGCTTAGAATTAACATCTAATGCTTTTCTATGTCCTAATAAAAATATAATTACTACAACTACAATGATGTTGTTTGAGTCTTGTTTATTATTTTTAAAACTTTTTTATATAAACTAAAATATATATTATCTAATTTTAAACAAGACTGTTATGTCAATAATTTTACAATTATCTGATTTTAATATTATTCAGTGTAGTATATATAATAGCATACGGTACTGTCGTACTGTGGGGTTACATTACTCATATGCATTTATTATATACTATACTATACGTCATTAAAAACTTAAGAATTTGTAATGATCGTTTATATTGTCAATTCGGTTATTTTCTTTCGAGACTACAGCAATAAATATAGATCTATTAAAAGAGTAAGTTTTCATATGATTAAAATAATGTTAAAAAGAAAGTTTTCTGAAGACAGGTGCAAACTACACATCAATAGTAATACACTATACAGTATTATTATTATTATTGGTAGTTTTCTATAGCGTGGTACCCCAGTCTAGGGCTGGGCACACCACGCCATAGCCTACATACAATTTAACAAACATTAATCATGAACCTAAAAATTAACATATTTTAATTAAATAAAACAAATTTGTATTCGCTCCAACCATTCCATAACTATTTACATGTCAATCCATGGACGGCAATCAGCAGCATAGTTGAACTGTCAGAGGGGGAATCAATCAAGATAGTAGAGACGGTGTATAACACAGCCGCTGAGCGCCTCGGACCCTCTATCAGAAAACACAGGGATTGGTTTGATGAAAACAACACAGCAATCCAAATGCTACTTGAGCAAAAACGTCGGGCGTACAAAAGCCCTCCATGATGACCCAATGTCAGCAGCAAAGACAGCTGCATCGAGGAACATCCGCAGCAAGGTCCAATTACAACTGCGCCAGATGCAAGACTCCTGGTTGAATGCGAAAGCTGATGAGATTCAAGGATTTGCAGACAAAAAAGACATGAAAAACTTCTACAGTGGCCTGAGAGAAATCTATGGAGTTACCACCTCAGGCACTTCCCCTCTTCTTAGTGCAGACGGTTCTACCCTCATCACAGACAAGGAAAAAATCTTGGAAAGATGGGCGGAACACTTTAATAGTGTGCTGACGCCTTCCATCATTAATGATGAGGCCATTGAAAGACTGCCCCAGGTCCCAACGAACAAGTCACTGGACGCTGTCCCAACTTCGTTCGAGATACAGACAGCAATCCGTCAAATGTCCAATGGTAAAGTACCTGGCTCCAACATGATTCCTGCCGAAATCTACAAAGAGGGTGGACCAGCGTTGACGGATAAGCTATTGCGTCTATTCCAGATCATCTGGCAGACGGAAACTGTACCACAGGACCTCAAAGATGCCTTTATTGTCCACCTGTACAAACACAAAGGAAACCGCCACGCCTGCGACAATCACCGCAGAATTTCACTGCTGTCCATCGCGGGCAAGATCTTGGCCCGAGCCCTTCTGAACCCCCTAAATGCACATCTGGAGCGAGGTCTCCTACCCGAAAGTCAATGTGGTTTCCGAAAAGAACGAGGAACTATCGATATGGTGTTTGCTGCCAGGCAGCTCCAAGAGAAATGTCAGGAGCAAAACATGGACCTATATTCCACATTTTTATTGACCTGAATAAGGCTTTTGACAGGGTCAATAAAGGTGGCCTGTGGAAAATCATGAAGAAGTACGGATGCCCAGAAAAATTCACCAACATCATCCGTCAGCTGCATGATGGCATGATGGCCAGAGTGCAGGACAACGGTCAGTCATCTCAAGCATTTCCTGTCACAAATGGTGTGAAGCAGGGCTGTGTCCTGGCTCCCAAGCTCTTCAGTATTATGTATTATGCAATGCTGTCTGATGCGTTAATGGACTCCACCACGGGCTTGCCAATCCGTTTCCGCACCGATGGATCGGTCTTCAACCTAAGGAGGCTTCAAGCTAAAACAAAGGTCAAACATACCACCATCAACGAACTTCTGTTTGCGGACACCCTCTCCAGATCTGTCCTCATTGATGATGAAATGAATGCCAGACTTGCAAAAGCTAGTGCCATATTTGACAGGCTCCGCAGCACTGTTTGGGACAGGAGAGGTATCAGACGAGAAACGAAGATCAAGGTCTATAGCGCAGCATTCCTCTCGACATTGCTCTACGGATGTGAAACGTGGACAGTCTACCAGCGTCACGCCAAAAAACTGAACCATTTTCACACAACCAGCCTCAGGAAACTCCTCGGCATCAGGTGGCAAGACAAAGTTCCTGACACATAGGTTCTCACTAGAGCGAACCTACCTATAGTATCTTCACCACCCTGATGCAGTATCAACTCCGTTGGATGGGACACGTTGCCCGTATGGAAGATCACCGGCTCCCTAAACAAATATTCTATGGTGAGCTCACGACAGGCAAGCGCTCCCAAGGAGGTCCAAAAAAACGTTACAAAGACTCACTGAAAGTGGCACTAAAGGCCTTCAGCATCGACACTACTAAATGGGAGCAGACAGCTCAGGACAGAGTCAAGTGGAGATCAGTGGTCAAGATAGGAGCTAAATCTTATGAAGCCAGTAGGATGGCCACCATTGAGACACGCAGGCAAGCCCGAAAGAACATTATTAAATTCACGACTGCACCAACTATCCCCTGCCCGCGGTGCCACAGACTATTCAGAGCACGTATATGATTGGCAAGCCACATACGAACCCACCGTAACCCACCCCCCTAACCGAATGACTGGATGGTCCTAGTCGATTTGACAGACGAACAACAACAACAGTAGAGTTTAAAGTTAAAGAGATGTGTTTTGAGTGCAGTTTTGAAGGCTGTGATGGTTGTTATATTGCGAATGTGTAGTGGAAGAGAATTCCATTGTTTGGGGGCACATAAAGAGAAAGATCGTTCACTGTATGTTTTTTTTTTTTTTTGCAAGTCTTTGGGACAGAAAGAATACGCCCGTCCGTAATTAAAGTAAATAATACATAATCAGCAAGTCTATCCAGGGGCGACTATGGTCTATCCCATTGAGTGGTGGAAGCCAAAATCCTCCCCCCCCCCCACTTTTTTTCCTCCTTTCATGGACCGTGACAAGGGTAAATTCTGCATGTATTGATTGGCATGCATTTTATCGTTTAGACAACTTATTCCGACGTGGGAACAAAAAATTTTTTTTTTAAAAATGCTTTTTTTTTTTTTTGGGGGGGGGGGGGGGGGGGGTCAGATGTTCGAGTGGGCGGTAGTGTAGGAAGCGGAACATATGGAGGAACAGAGGGGGCGATTCAGTCCCGTTTTCCTTTTTTTTTTTTTTTAAATTATCTATGTCATGGGCGGGCAGCAATTTTGATAACTTCAGAGTTTTCTTTTTCTTCTATATATTAGGGCCCACGTTCTAAGTTTAGATCATTCTGGCTGCTGTAGGACGGAAAAAAATTGTTCCACAAAGTCTTGTCAAGAAATTACACACTGCAACACGATTGATTTGTTATGAGTGAAAAAAATTCAGCTCAAGAAACTTTCAGGTCCAAAAATATCCAACTATCCAGGAATACAATTTGAAGAAAACATCCAAAAATGATAAAATATGCGAGAAATTTCACTGTCGCCTGTTAATTGTTAAGCGCCTCGTGAACTCTGATCACTGTTATAGCACGCAACAAGACATGGGGTTGGCGGCACATTACTTGTAGGGGCCTAATATCAAGCGAATGGGGTATAATGTCAGTATAAGGAGCTGGTTAGCTTCAGTTTATCATCCTACATTCAGCTACTGTTAAATTGTTACATTAAATGCATTTCGATTATAATAAAAAATATACTTAGACATGAAAAATGACTATTACTAAAATACGGGCAGATATATTTTTATCACATTTAATTTTTCTATTTCCGTAACAAAATAGTATGTCCCTATCATTGTTTTTAAGCACCCGAGTATATTTAAATTGATTCGTTTTTAGCGTTATATTAGTTACCTTAACTCATTTTTAAGTAAGTACATATATATATTTATAAATACTTACCTATATTTAAATGAATCTAATTGCAACAATTTTCTTCCATATTATTTGTGCTTCTTATATGCAAAGATTGACTTTTTATTACTTTACATGCTGACATGACGGATTTGGCTGACCACACTACTGATGCTCCCAAAATATCCGTATTGCCATTCATACGTTTTACTTTCATTTTCCTTTCATTGAAAAGACTTCTCGCATAGTTTCCATTTGTGAAATAAACGCTGCAATGTATGTTTCTCGTCACAACCATTCAGATTGCCAAATGTGACTTTAAAGCAATGGTTCACAAACATTTTAGCTCCATCTGAGCACCTAGAAAGGTTTAATATTTTCCCTATCTTCCACCCCTTTCTAGTGAAATTACTAATAAATAAGTCTTCACGTGAAGTAAGGAAGATTAAATTTCAATATCAAGACCTGTTTAGGCATCTAGATTCAAATTTGTATCGCAAAAAAATCTTACAAGTGAAATATATTTATCTTGCATCAAGTGACAAATAATAATAACATTGGTTAACTTTCAAACATTGACACAACAATGATCCCCCGCACTTTGAAAAAGATGTAGCTACATTTCTTATCTCATTATTAGACTAAATGTTCCCCCATAATCTACCTATTGCCCCCCTGTAGGGCATGCGAAATTCGAGAAAGAAACTAACAAATGAATATAATTTACTTGGAATATACTTTGCCTTTCGCAGAAATCAAGTTTCCATCGAAAACGACTAAAGGGGAAGTCAAATAAAATTGGTTCAAAGTTCTTATCTAGCCACATTAAAAGAAGAAAAACAGCGGCTCACAAGTACCTACAATTAAAATGTGCAATACGTGTTTTAAGTAACACTTTCCTTTCACACCAATTGACATCAAGTGTAATAACGTTGGTCCACAAGTGTAATAACTGTGATCCACAAGTGTAATAACAATGGTCCACAAGTGTGCCCGAGGGTGGGATTAACATGAACGATAACCAGTTATAATTATGTTTATAGTATGTGCATTTAAATAGTTAATTTAAGTCTTTTAATTTTTAAAAAGTATGTGCTTTAACTTATACTAAAGAAATGGGAAAATAATCAGTTCAATGACATTAAAAAGAATTCAGTACACTCTTTACAGTTTACAGGGCCAAAAAAAAGCTCCCTGGCATTTGTTGCTTTTGTACAATATGTTGTTTTTCATAAGTATAACAATTATCATTTTTTTGAGTATCAGGTATTGTATATCTGCGGTACATCGACATTGGTCCTTGTCCCTATGATATACATTTTCTCACTTAAATTCATAAACTGCATCGATATATCATTGGACAGCCCCCCCACCCCCCAGTCATACACATACTATTTTTTAAATAATTTTTGCAAATTAAAGAACAAGAAAAACTTTCGATGTCATCCTTGGAACAACGGTGTTGGGGGTGGGGTGGGCATAATTTGTAATTTAAACAGTAAAGCTGCGCAAGTCATCAGACAATATTTGAAATGCTTTTTTTCCCCTCGTAACACATTTTTTAATACCTCCCTCCTTTCTCTTCCATTGCATCCCAAATAGATGTGTCCGTGAAAATCTAACCGTCTTTCATGGCCGTCTTTAGAACATAGGAGGCCCCGGGCACATCAATGCACTGGGCCCCCTAACAAGACAATACACCAGGGTCGTGAGAAGGGTGGGGAACTCGCCCCATGCTTAAACAGGTGGAGGCGGGGGGGGGGGGGGGCGCAGACAGTTCTTGCTCCCCACCAACTCACCAAGAAGAATAAAATTGTAAAATAAAAAAAAAAATTCAATAAAGTTAAACATAGATTAATTCAATCAGCAGAGGAAACAGGTAAAGGTATGTCTGAAACTGGATGGTTTGATACAATAGTGGATGTAGATGACGCTACTTTATTTTAAGGAGCAGTAAAAGTATCTGATATTTCCATTGGATTTAACCAAGATGTTAATTTTGCAAGCTGACCCGTTTGCCTCATCTCCTCTGCAGCTCTTTTTCTCCTCTCATGCTTCACTCATAAAACTACTTTTTTATTCCCGCTTAAAGGGTTATACACCTAGAAAACAAATTGAACGTCGGCCGTTAATATATAGAAGAAGAAGAGACATATTGATTTGTTACAAATGTTTATAGCTTATATTGTAAGAGCGGCGATCCATTCAAAAGACAAAGGTAATAATTGAAAAAAATGACTTTCATCTTTAAACAGCGAGTACAAATTATGTCTAAATACTTATATATTTCTGCCTTCAGCTCAAACGTACGGTAACTGTGGGGTTCTATTTATCATCTAAATATGTTTTTCCGTAACAAGAAAACTAAATATTTTTCAGTTTAGAGAAAATAAAAGTTATTTGTTCAAATAAAAAATTTACTTTTAAAAAGAATTATTCATTGACATTGGTGACCTACAAATTCCTTATATTTTGCTAATTAAATTCAGTAGTACTTGAAATAGTGCTATGATAGACTTTTCCCACTTATTTCACTACTGAGCAGTGGCGTATCTAGGGTTATTCCCGCCTGGGTCCAACATCTTTGCCTAACATGATTGTTATTTTAATGTAAACAAATATTCTTCTTTCATTTTTTTTCGATTCATATCTGGAAGAAGTAAAAAATGTTGCCGAGAGTTATTCCCCTTTAAAAGAATCCAACTTGTGATTCGCCTTTATAATATTAATTTTGGAATGTGCCTATATTATCGTGGGTTAAAATTGGGAATCGTGCTGTCCTCTTACTGTGAGATCAAATTAAATTGCAAAAATCTTTCAATACTCATTAACAATATGTGCAACATGATGCCTCTATAAGAGTGAATCTCCTAGAAAAGTCGGCCCCTAGAAACGTGGGGCCCTGTTCCAGTGCCCACTGGGCCCATGCCTTAAGTCGTCACTGCGGTCTGTGTCTGTCCAACTGTATCTCTTTCTATTCACCTCTCGCCATCTTTCTCTTTCTTTCTATCGTTGCCCTTTTCCAATTCTCTTTCACTGTCGTTCTCTTTCTGTGTGCGTGTTTCTTACTCTTGCTCACTCTTTGCCATGTTGTATTAATATTTTTATAACTAGTGTGCTAGTTGCACGGCGTGCTGCCGGGGGTGGACCAGGGTGCGTGTGCTTGGGAAAATTCAATTTATGGAGCAGTTGTTCTGACGTATCCCGGCTGATAGAGTATTGAATCGTCATAGTCATGTTGGGTCTTAGTGGTCAGAATGGGACGTGCCATTGTTGGGTCTTAGTGGTCAGAATGGGACGTGTCATAACTATTTTTACTTAAGCACAGCATACTTTTGTACACACGAAACTTATTTTTTCGTTAATAACAAAACTATTTTTACATATCTTAAAATAATTTTATGATTTTTATTTATTTTTTTTTGTGTGGGGAGGGGGCGGGGAGCTTTATTTTTGTTTATATTTCAACCATATGATGGACAAATAATTATCGTCTAAATCTATAAAATGGTGAATTTAAAAAAATGGCATAGCTAGGGTTCCACGAAAAAAACACAAACATCCTGCTTCCAATTCCAATGTTGGTCAGCTGGTAATCTCATATTAAGTTATATATTGTATGTTTTATTGCGTGAAAACTGCCACAATAATTGGCCAAACCCAAACACCAAATGACCAACCAACATGAAAATCCGTAATCTGTGAACTTTCTAAATTACACAACTAGCCCGAAACGACTTAATTGCCATTGTTTATTGAGTGTAATGAATAACACACACAAAAGAAATATTTAAAAAATGCTGGTATATCCAGAGACGTCGCGTGGGTCCTGAGGTGGCCCTGAGGCTGCCGGGTTGTCTGTGCTCAGATAATGAAGGGGCCCAAGCATGTGTTGTTGAAAAATTTTCACATTGAAACGCAACATATTGGTTATGTTGGCAAGCTTAAAGTTAACATATCTTTAACACTGCATTAACGGTCGATCAACATGCGAATCGCTAGTTTTACATTTGTTTTAAAAAGGGTTTGTGTGTGGGAGGGCGAAAAAAATATTCAAGTAGCTCAAAAATTCACAGTTTGGATGTTATTGTATTTAAGGAATTTATATACAATTTTCCTAAAACCGGAAGTTTTTTTTCAAAGAAATCCTTTTAATAAATATTTTTAAATTGCATTACAAAAAAATTATTCTTATTTTTAAACTTGTATCTGTCATACCGATACATTTTAAAACCAAATTGAATTCAAATTGAAGATTTTTTTACTTCATTTCATACCGAGATGGTAACTTTAGCGCAATCAAAACATAGTTTGTGGCATTAGCCAAACATGTTTCCTGACCCTTGGTATAGACAGAAGGGTGAATAGCTATATCACAAATAATATAACGAGATGTGGAAAAATAGGATTTCCAGAATTTATGATTGATTTGTTTTACGAGAACTTAAAAATACATTTTCTTCGATCGTGGATATTTGCAGAAATAAAAAAAAAATAGCTACGTATGTACTCGAAATTCACAGATCTTTCCTTATCTTCCACTTCAAAAGAACAAAAACAAAATATTAAAAAAACTAAAAGGATCATAAAAAATTCCAATGAGATTTTCCCACTTGAAACGTTTAACTATTATCTGGAGCGAGAGATCATATGACCAGAGGCATTCAAGTGTTACACAATATAAATCTACAGATATGTACTTCCTAGCCTCAAGTGGGCAAATTTATGTTACATTATGGGCAGGCTTGTTAGTAGCATTGGTGAAATTCAGACATTGAAGTCCTGGATACCCTACTCGCACCACACTTTGTAAGCACTTGAAGTTGAAGATCGCCGATGATAAAGGAAAAAGCTAATTAAACAATGACATTACAACTAGATCGTTTTTTTTTCTGGCATCCGTCCGTCACAATGTGACGATGGTGTAGACTTCACAGGACAAAATCCACAAGGCTTGGGATAATTCTTCTAGGATTATAAGGTGGTTCCCAACAGCAAACGCCGATGGATAACCCCAAGGGAAAGTCATGAGGATGATAGAGCTTGGCACCAGTGGCGTCGCAGAAATTGTCGGAATGTATCAATGTTATCCGCCTATCGGGACTCTATCTCCGGTTTTGAATTCAGAATTTCATTCTCGTAGATGAGCTGCCATCCAAGGTTAACGTGTCCCATCCACCCAGGGTGCTGGTGGTGTAACGGGTCCCATCCACCCGGGGTGCTGGTGGTGTAACGGGTCCCATCCACCCGGGGTGCTGGTGGTGTAACGGGTCCCATCCACGCGGGGGTGCTGGTGGTGTAACGGGTCCCATCCACCCGGGGTGCTGGTGGTGTAACGGGTCCCATCCACCCGGGATGCTGGTGGTGTAACGGGTCCCATCCACCCGGGGTGCTGGTGGTGTAACGGGTCCCATCCACCCGGGATGCTGGTGGTGTAACGGGTCCCATCCACCCGGGGTGCTGGTGGTGTAACGGGTCCCATCCACCCGGGGTGCTGGTGGTGTAACGGGTCCCATCCACCCGGGGTGCTGGTGGTGTAACGGGTCCCATCCACCCGGGATGCTGGTGGTGTAACGGGTCCCATCCACCCGGGGTGCTGGTGGTGTAACGGGTCCCATCCACCCGGGGTGCTGGTGGTGTAACGGGTCCCATCCACCCGGGATGCTGGTGGTGTAACGGGTCCCATCCACACGGGGTGCTGGTGATGTTTTTTCTTGACTGGGCTTTGGTGAGGATTGAACTCCAGCCCATGAACTTGAGACTTGTTCAGTTTAGACCACTCGGTCCCCCAGCACCCAAAGGAGCTACAACATTTGCAATATTAGTATGCGATACTTGTGGCCTGATTTTGGGCCATAAAAACAATTGCCATTACAATTTAAATTGTGATAATTGAAACTTTCAGATAAATTATTTTAAAACTTCACAATTGTGAGAAAATTATTAATTTTTTTATTGATATATTATATACCATAAATTCATATTTTCAACTAAGTCTATGCTACAAACAAAATTATATTATGGAACAGTTAAAATATTACTCCACACATTGGTTTCATTTACGTAAATTGTATCTCATTAATCCATCTACCATTGCACTTCTTTAACAATTATGTGAGATATATGTAAATATAATTTTAAACACAGCTATTGCATGGGTGGATCAATCGCTACACGTGTAGTGTATGGACTTAATTTTAAAAAATCCACGCTTCTCACGTGGAAAGATATATGTGGCCTGTTCACGCGTCGAAAAACCTTCTAATTTATTTGTGTACGCACCAGACGGAAAAAATAATAAAAAAATTATATTTTAAAAATTACTTAAAAAACGTAATTAAAACACAAACACCCTCTTTCTTTGAGTGGCATTGCAACGCATGCCGGGTTCTCGCTAGTTAAATATAAAGATATAATAAAAATGTGTTAATTATTCTTCTTCTTTAAAAAATCCGTGGATCTCTTATCAGTTAATTAATGTGAAACAATTTTACATTTATTATTAGAAGTAAATATAACCCAGCTGATTAAAGAGTTTAAAATAAAATAATCTTAGTTTGTGTAGGCGGTTAAATTTCGGACTAGTTTTGTCCCATTATTTTCATAAAGCGTTATTCAATAGTGATATCTGGTATCGATTTAAGTTAACACATTTTAGGAGAGCATGTCTAAACATTTTTTTCGATCTTCTTTCTTGAATCAGTAATAGTTTGTTAGCCTAATTGTAATAATAACATTTGTTATCCTTATATACATATATATTATATGAAAGTGGAAATTTGTGGATTTCTTTGTTTGTTTGCTGACAGGGGAATGGCCCAGATCACGGACCCAATCGATCATCATCACCCTCCCCAAGACAAGACTTCATCGTCCTTTGGCATGCAACTCAGTGCAGAAAAGACAAAATTAATGGCGAATAACACCACCGGCATCACCACTGAAATTAAGGTCGGTGAGGAAATATTAGAGATAGTTGGCAGCTTCAAGTACCTGGGAGCAATAGTCTTGAAAGACGACTACAAGCCCGAATTGATGTCCAGGATTGGCCAGACCACAAAAGCTCTAAGGAGGCTCAAGAAAATATGGACAGACACAAATATAGCCCCATCACCAAATTATCAGGCTGATGCGCTTATTAGTCCTTTCCATTTTCTTATATGCATGTGAGACTTGGACATTAACAGCTGAACTTGAAAGAAACATAAAAATGATGGAGATGAGATGTTTTCGAAGAATTCTTGGAATCTGCTATAGAGGCTATATCTATAACAAACAAGTCAAAGAAAAAATTCGTCAAGCAAGTTGGCAGTATGATGACCTCTGGGAACTGTAAAAAAGCGCAAACTGGAATGGTATGGCCACGTGACAAGAAAACAAGGGCTCGCCAAAGAAACCAGGCAGGGCACAACGAGAGTAGGGAGAAGAACAGGAAGACAGAGAAAAAGATGGGAAGATAACATCAAGGAGTGGACGGGACTAAAGCCAAGCGATGCTATGTGTAGTGCCGAAAACAGAGAGGAATGGAGGAGGGTTGTTTTGATGTCATCTGCGCCCCCCAACGGTCCGAGGACTAAGGGAAATGATGATGACGATGATGATTATGATTCATTGTTCCACATATATTTTTACATGGATTGCTGAATCTGGATCAAAGTTTTCACACATATCCAGCATTAACCGAAAGGAATTCTTGAGGGGTTAAGAACTTTTTATAACATTCCGTTTGGGACCGGGTGCTAATATTCTTTTTTTCCTTAATATGAGCAATAAAATACAATTACAAACTAATACTACTATATATTAATGAATGTATCTTGACCAAACCTAGTAAACATACACTTAATTATCCATATTCAAATACCGTAGGGTAATGAACTCATAACATCAATTCCTCTTGGGCCGGGGGCCCCATTTCATTTATTCGTATATAAGCTTGATAAATATCAATAGGCTTAAAACATGGGTGGGAAAACTATTTGTGCGGAGGGCCACATTGACATATGTAAAGCTATTAGGGAGCCGCATGAATATTATGTCCCAATTTACATTTCGATAAACATTTCTCTATAATAAATACGTAAATTTGCAATTTAGCATTAAATGACTGTTTAAAAAAATAGAAAATTAGAAAGAAATTTGATAGAAATGTTAAAACAATAATAACAGTGCATGAAATTCTGTAAAATTTAACAAACTAACTTTAAAACAAAGTAATTTTAAACAATTTCTAAACGCCTACGTTGGCAGCATATCATCAGTCCCCTGGGCCGCATGCAGCCCGCGGGCAGTAGCTTGCCCACCCCTGGCTTAGAAAACACAATAAAGTCTATGTGAATTGATGGATCTAGGCCTAACTCGGTAGCAAGCCCCTTCGTAGTCCATACTGAAATATCGGTGTATTTAAAATGAAAAATATCCAATCTAGAATTTTTCAGAAAGCTAATTTTAAAAAGCAATATGAATTACATTTTTAATTATATTTTAATGGGACAAATTTTAAATTTTAACTCCATAAATTACCTAAATGATTTTTATAGGGCCCCACATCTCAGTCAAAACTAATTCAGTAAAATTATGAAATGGGCCCCTCATGGGGCCCCTCTTTGAACTTAAATGTACTATAGTTATAGTTATAGTATTGCATTTAGTATGCGAAATAAAATTACTTTGAAAAGTCATTTTTTATACGTTTCGAAGAGGATCTTCATTTTAATCTATAACGTTCCGAAAAGGGTTGGGGGTGTGGGGGGGGAGGTTTGGGGCGATCGATAGATTTAAAACCTGAAAAAAAATTCTGATAATATACATACTACTGGAAAATCAGTTTCATATTGGCATAGAAAGATACTGCGCTAACGGGACGGTCCGCCATAGGTTGAACTATTTGTCATTATGTGGAGGAGCGACATGTTTTTCATGGAAGGGGGCATAAAACTAGACCCACCCGGGTGGCACTAACCCTAGCTACTCCACTGAGTTTCAGGTTTCATGGGAATGAAAGAAGCGGATGCTAAACAAGTGTTTAATACATTCAAACTAGCGCCATTAGTTCAGACGACGCTTTTATACTACCGGTCACAGTATTTCTATTTTAAGTAACATCATGTGAATTCTCTGTTTTATGATTTTACAGAAAATCTAAAATTTTACTTTTGGGGCACAGTTACCCTCGAAATTAAAGTGACTTTTTTACTTTGCTTTTGAAACTTGTCAAATGAAAATTCGGGACACTGGCTGTCCTACTTGCAGATGTTCTGAATACTCTTGCTAATGTACGATTCTTCACCACTACAGGGAAGATCAAGGATGGAGCTATTTTTCATTTTCAATATATTTGTGGTGGTTAACATTGGAACTACCACTTATGGTAATGATTGCTTATATATTCTTATACTGATTTCTTAATAAACATTAAAACCCTTCAGAGCATGGTACATTTTTAGTTACATAAGTTTTTGGTTTTATTTTTGGAAATAGTTTAAACCCATTTCCCAAATTTAATAGAATGGGTGGTCATGATTTCTAAAAATGCTTGAGTCGAATGTGCTGTTGATTTTTTAAAATAACTTAAACAATGATTTGAAATACTAGGGAAGACTGAGTAAGGTCTAATTGCTTTACATTTTAAAGAAATCTCTTATGAAATAACATCAGAATCATGGTTAGTTAAGCAATTATATTTTATACAAAACAAAACAAAATTAACAAGTCTTTGGAAGGAAGTAATGACTAATATTGCCTATACAGACAATTAAAATGAGGGAAAAAAATCAAGTTAGAGACAGAGAATGAGCAGGAAGGTGAAAAACCACAGTTACACGTTGACGTCAATATCTATTTCATTCGGGCGGACCAGTCTTGTGGCTAAAAATGGCGCTATGCTGAAGTTTAAAAATAAGCCAAGCCCTACGCTTTACTAGGCTATAAATAACAGTTTCATTTATTATGACTAGCATACTAGCATATCTTTAATAAAAAAAAATAAGTTGTTAAAGCAGAAGAATAGGTAAAGAGAGGAATGTGATTGAGGGAAGTCATGATCCTTGTTGCACTTTGTGTAAATTAATTTCTGATTTAATAGATTTACTGTCAAGTGTCATTTATTTAGGCACTTTACAAAAAAATTATGGCTATACAAGAAAATTCTATAAAAAGTTCTGGTCAATGGCAATTAGTGTTTTGTTGTCTATGAATGTTCTTATTGTTCTTTCAGTTGCAGGGTGTCCAGTGTTTGCAGTCAACGAATCAACTCAAATCATGACAAGTCCAAACTTCCCTTCAAACTACATGAATAATTACGCATGCTCAAAGCTCTTTGTTAATAGCAATGAAGGTCAACTTGAATTCAGGTAAATAAACAAGTATAAATAAGAAAAACAAATGTAAAGTATTATTGTTTTATTTATTAAGTTGAGAATTTCACAAAATAGCACAACTAATTTAATGTATCTTTTTTCCTAGATAAATAAATCCCTAGTGCAATACTAGTAGTTCTACAATGTAAATAAGGATAATAAAATATAATCGGATTTACGGTTATTGTTTTGAAATCGATACATGCGTTTTAATGATCACAAAACGTTTATACGTGGAAAAATAGCGTTAATACGTAGGGATAGTTGTTGTAGTATGGCCTGTGTCTTCACATAACATTTTTCTTCTTCTTAGAGGTAGGCGTTCAATCACCTTTCTCCCGCTTTCTTTTGTGTTGAAATTGAAGTCACCAGTTAATTGTGTAGAGACACCGCTTTTTACATATCTCCCCTTGATTGAGAAAAGGTTATTTACGTTAGAATACTTTCTATTCGTTCTAAGGAATGCTAACTGGTGACGCAATTTTCTAGTATTTCTTTTCTGGTGGGCTCTAATTTACTACATATGTATAAGCGAGATGTTTCCTATGTTTCGTAAAAAATTCCTTAGTTTTTACGAAAAATATCAAATCTCTCTCTCTCGCTCCCGCTCTCGATCTCTCTCTCTTGCTCACTCTCTCGCTGTCTCTCCCCCCCTCTCTCTCTCTCTCTATATATATATATATATAATGTATATGTTTGGATATATATATATATAGAGAGAGAGAGAGGGAGAGAGCTAGAGAAATGTCCAGTAAATCCTTTATGATGGACAATGAGCAACACCATTAGTAATAAAATGTTTGACATCACTGCTTTTGACATGAGAAAGAAAGTGTTCTTTTTCATTATCCTCTTGTCTTTTAAAAAAAGATTAGACCATTTATGTTTGCCTGCCAGAGCTACACTGACCATTTTTGTTTCAGAACAATTGAGCTGTCTTTGGAATCTGAAGCCTTTTGTTACGATTATTTGATAGTCTATGATGGCAGAGACGCTAATTCACCATTACTTCGATCATTCTGTGGTAGTGCAAGTGGCGTCCTAAGATCTTCTGGTAGCGCTTTGTATGTCACGTTTCAAACGGACCATTCCGGGACATCACCTGGATTCAGAGTAAGCGTATCGAACAAAGGTAGGTTAATAGACACTTGACAAGTTATATAGGTTAATAGACACTTGACACGTTGTATAGGTAAATAGACACTTGACACGTTATATAGGTTAATAGACACTTGACACGTTATATAGGTTAATAGACACTTGACACGTTATATAGGTTAATAGACACTTGACACGTTATATAGGTTAATAGACACTTGACACGTTATATAGGTTAATAGACACTTGACACGTTATATAGGTAAATAGACACTTGACACGTTATATAGGTTAATATACACTTGACACGTTATATAGGTTAATAGACACTTGACACGTTATATAGGTTAATAGACACTTGACACGTTATATAGATTAATAGACACTTGACACGTTATGTAGTTTAATAGCGAAACCTGAGGTTTTGTCATCTTTCTGTTGTTTTTTTGGAAAACAAAATATTACCTTTGTTGAAATCAAAGTCTTTCATTCTTTCACCTTCATATTACAATGATGATATTATTTGTAATGAAAATACCATTACCGAGTTTTGAAAATTTATACACATATAAACGGACTTCAGCAAAGCAGCATGCTTAAATTTCTTGAAGTAATTATGGAGGATGATTCGCTTTGACTTCCCAAGAAAATGTCGTCCATTTAAAGCTTCCAACTGTGTGTCTTTCCTTTGTGCCAGAAATTAATCCTGCCAATGGGGCATTTGTTTCTCCGGATGTCTAGAAGAGTTCTGTCCAATGCTTGCATACTCCAGATGTAAGCCTGGTGCAGTGTGAAGCTAGGGTTAACGCCGCCTAGGGTGAGTCAAGAATTTGGCCACCCCCTTCACGAACAAACGCTGCAGTTGGACGAAAATACCACCCTTCAAAATAAATAAAATAATTTACGCCTGGAGTGGACCACCCTTCCGGTACCCCAACATAAATCCCACTGCGCATGGATGTGTTTCTTCTAACTCGTAAAATTCCTTATAGTCATCTCTGAGTAGCATATCATGCAATTGACCAATTGATGATTCCACGAAACTGTCCTGTCATATTTGAAACTGCTCCTAACTGTAGTATTAGTAACATTATTTATTACATTTCCTGCCCAATTGCTTTAAGCGCTTAACGATATGTATACATATATCAGATCAGAGTTTGCTGTTCCTATCTCGTCGTCGAAGACACCTGCCAGAACAACGTTTAAAATATGGAGGTGGCGAGCCAAGTAGACATGTTTATTTAATTTATTTTTCTTAAAGTATTTATTCTCATCTTTTATGACAGATTCTACTTCAAGTTGTAACAAAGCACTTTAATTTTACTTTATATTTGACCGCAAACTCTTCCAAAAATGTGCAACAGCTGATGCTTTCTACTCTCCAGTACTGAATACTTTGTACTCTCCAGTACTGAATACTTTGTACTCTCCAGTACTGAATGCTTTGTACTCTCCAGTACTCAATGCTTTGTACTCTCCAGTACTGCATGCTTTGGATTCTCCAGTACTGAATGCTTTGTACACTCCAGTACTGAATGCTTTGGGCTCTCAAATACTGGATGCTTTGTACTCTCCAGAGCTGGATGCTTTGGACTCCCCAGTACTGAATGCTTTGGACTGTCCAGTACTGACTGCTTTGGACTCTCCAGTACTAAATGCTTTGGGCTCTCCAGTACTGAATTGTACATTGTAAACACAAAGATGCTAATTTATTCTCACACCATAAACGATGACTGATAGTCGATCAAACATTCCATTCCCAGTAAGGGCACGAACAATATTTCCGTCCCAGTGGACTACAAGTGGTACCGAAGATCATTGAAGTTCTTTCTTCACATGTTGTGACCATAAAGTGCAACATTTAATACTATTCCATTGTTTTTCTATCAGGGCATATAGACGATAATGAAAGGCAATGAACCTATTTTAGTGACCCCAAAATGTGATTGCATTTAATTGAAATTTGCAGGAATTATTTATAATATAATGGAACAAACCAATAGTGTAAGAAATTACACATTAAAAACTTTACAAAAAGTGGAACTACCCTAATATATATATACATACATATCTATAATATAAGGCCCTAAGTAGTGTGTCAGTCTTCGGTATAGCTATTATTTAGTGAGCGTATTTGGTGTAGAGATTATTTGTGTAGCTGTTTCTATGTTGTATGTATAACGTTTTTTGCTATGAGAGATGGCGGTATAGAGATTTGTTAGTGTAACAGGAATCTAATATAAAATGAGGGCAAAGTAAAAATAATAAAATACTTGGAGACCCTATTTGTCAGTGAATCTGAAGCATTCTTATGTAAGATAAAATGAATCACCACACAACTGAGCATGTGCAAATATTAAATTTCTACTTTGAAGACAAGCCACAATATGTTTATTAATAGGCAAGGAAACTGAAGCTGTACGGTACAGTAAAAAAGACACAAAGTCCAAACTCTTTCTTGGTTTAAACTTATTCGGGAAGACACTAAAGCCAGAAATATTTGAAATTCACTAACAATACCTGGGATGAAAAAAATTCAAAATGGAAACTACGTCTTAGAGGATACGAAAGCACATTTAACAGAATGTTTACTTTTAGTGCCACGGGTAGAGAAAAGGGATTTCTCCGAATTCGCATTCTCAGCGTTGAAGGAAGAACATCCTTCAAGGGACTAAGAACGGTCAAAGGAAATCCTATCCATTTTGCAACGTTCCAAGAAACATGCATTGCAAGGGGATTAATTGATGAAGACTCATAATGGGATACTTGCCTAAAAGAAGCTGCAACCAATCACATACCAGTGCAACTTGGTCAGGTGTTTGCATTTAATTGTATCATGTGTGAGCCGTCGGATGCACAGCATTTTTCGACAGACATAAGGACATTCTAATGCAGACCTGCACAACTCAAAATGTAAGGAGGGCCGTAATACTTTATGAAAAACTTGTACAGGCCAAAAGAAAATAGGACGGGGTTGGGGAGCTTTTACGAAAATAATAAGAATAAAAAATATTTCGTTACTTCGCGGCCGCAAAGTGGGTGCTGGCGGGCCGCATGCGGCCCGCGGGCCCTATGTTGTGCAGACCTGATCTATTGGAAGACTATAAGAGATGCTTTCCTGGTGGAGAAAAAGCTCTATACTTGACACTTAAAGAAACTGAACCCGTCTTTCGAAAACATGAAAAGTCATTGGACAATATTGACATAGAAAATCCAGATTTTAATTAGGCGGAACCATTACATTTTTGAAAATAATACGATCAAATTTCCGATAAAACTATGTTCGAAGAAAAGTTTCAAATGCTCAACCTAGGCCAAAGAAGAGTTTTCGACAAAATCAGGGAAGCATGTGAAAACCCTAACGTTCCCAAACGTCTATTTTTTTAATGATGGACCTGAAGGAAATGAGAAAACCTTTCTTTACAACACGATCTTGCTCTAACTGCATAGTAAAATGACTTTGTTTTGCCGTGTGCATTACAGAAATTGATTTAACTTTGATTGAGGGGGGCATAACTTCCCACATTCGTTTGAAAGCCGCCTATTCCAATGAATGAGCCTGTACTATTTGAAATAAGATAAATGCGGCAAAGGAATTGAAAAATACCAAAGTGATGATCTGGGATGAAATGATCCAAGACTTTGGAGTAAATGCAATTGACACACTGTACAGAGAACTCTTAGTCGAAGATCCTAAAGTTCCTTCTTAAAAACAATTTGAAGGTGCAGTCTTTCTTTTTGGTGGGGATTTTAGACAACTTCTACCTGTTGTTCCACGTGGCAGCAGAACCGAACTACTTTCTTCATGCATGAAGTATGGTAAGAGTTAGACAAATATTCAGGTCCTTAAGTTAAACCAAAACTATATCCCATTAGGACACCAAGACTTTTCTGATTAGCTTATGAAACTTGGGATTGGAAAGCTCCAAGATCCTGGATTAGAGGAAGTCATCTCCAAAACTCCTCCAATCTTCATTGCAAAAAGATGTATGGTTGATGCCTATCTTTCCTGGGGTCATCCAATTAAGAGACAAAAGCAATGCTAACCAAGCATTCCTTAATTCATAAGAACGACGAGTCGCTTGAACTTAATGAAAATGTCCTAAGACGATATCAATCAGAAATGAAATGCTTTACCAACATATATTCTATTCAATAAGACATTGGAAATTCCGAGGAGAAAGCGAAATTGAAATTTTGAAACGCTTTACACCTGGGGGTATACCACCTCATAGACTTAACTTTGACAAGTGCAGTAGTAATGTTGCTATTAAACCTTGACTCAAACAAGAGGTTTTTGCAATTACACCATAATGGTCGTCAAACAAAAGATTTCGAAAGTCATTGACCGAATCTTTTAAAGTTACTAGTGTATTTATTCCAAGAGCCATTCTGATACCCAGTGAGCCTGAATTTTCCTTTACTTTAAGACAAAAACATTTTCCATTGAGACTTGCTTTTGCTATGATCAACAACAGTAGCCAAGGACAAACACTCAATTCAGTTGGGTATGCATATGCCATCTCGAGTTTGCAGTCATGGGGAACATTAGGTTTCATTTTCACGAAAAAAGTCCTTTCAGCAAGTCAAGGTAAAGGTCTGAGGAACTGACCAGCAAGGCAACTTAAAAAAGACATCATAATTCACACCAAAAATGTCGTCTGCAAAGAAAAGTTCGCCTAATAATTAAATTTCACAGGCAGCTGTGGATTTATCAATAAGTGCCAATAATATTGCTCGTCTTCATGGCAAAGAACGGGTACTACTACGGGTAGTATATATATATATAAATATATAATTATAATATATACAGCTAGTATATATGGGGGCTGAAAATTGTATTGAATGTGATGTTATCGACAACAAGTCTATGTGACAAGTTTGCATTTGATAGATTGACAAGGTGTGGGTCACTTAGCCTTCCGATGATTTTGCCAATAGCATAAAAAGCGAAGTTAATTTAAATGATTTTAAAAAGTGTATAAATATAAAAACATACTTAGTATGCAGTTTTTTAGAATACTATTCATGTTGGTGGCAAAAAGGTGCTGGACATGTTATGCCTAAATTTATAAATTTCATAGCGTCATAAGTGTTGCGCAAATGTTTACCCAGGGGCGTAGAGGGGAATCTCTCGGAATGCACTTTTGCTATTGTTTACGACCAACATTTATAATTGCATTTTCAAAAAATTTAAGATTTCAAACCGGGATCACATGTTTTAGAACAGCGCACGTTAAGCGACTAAGGGAAACATTGGGCGGTCGGTCGCTCTTTTGTACATTTTAACTTTTGTTACAGATGTTTGTGTGGGGCGCACAATCTTAAGTTTTAACTGAAGTTGGAACTCGGGTGAGATTTAGTCAAAGAATACCACTGGTAGCTTTTTTTGGTGCACATGATTGCAGTAATTCTTTATTCTATATTCAACGAACAATGACCTTTAAAAAAACATAAAAAATAATTAATTTTAAACGAAATATTTGCAAACATAATCTTTAGATATACAGGCGTACGATAGTTTGTAACATTAAAAAAAAAACCAGTTATTGTGTGTGGTATAATGGGACTTCTCCATTGAAATTATCTTATAGTTCATAGGCTATTTATCAAAACAATTTTTATAGCGTGCCTATAAAAGTGATAGCTTAAACGTCATTAAACTTAATAAGAACTTCTAGCATTACGATGCTTTGTTTTTTATGTTGTAGTATTGAAATAATGATCACGTTGAAGAGTTGATTTTTTAAAAGTTATTTTGTAATATTTTAGTTTTTTCCATGAAGATCTATATTGCTACCAGTATCTTTTAATTTTGTCCATAATAATACAATGCAAATTATAGAAAGAATTACTTATTTTTTAATACAAAAAATAAAAATCCTTGAAATTATTATATTTAAAATGACATGTAGAGTGTTACTTGTGTTATACGCAGATACAATGCGCGCTCGGTCAACGAATGCGAGTGGGCTAAGAAGATTTATTGCATTAATTGACCAACAAATTGTTTTTCGGTAATACAATTTTTATTTAAACCCGTGTTTGACATATATTTATAATTAAGTAGCCTTGTTCTCATACATGTCTTCTCGCACCATGAGCGGTAATGTAAGGTAACTGAAAAAGGCTTTGCTCGAAATTCAAAGTTTACATAAGTTATTTCAAATCTTGCTTCTAAAATTTAAATTTTGTTTGGTAGCTAAGCGAAGTTTTTCATCAAATGAAAAGCAGAATATATTGGCTATTAAATAAATAAATAAATAGAAGAAAAAAAATAATATAATTTCTTCAAATAAACAGTACATCGGGTTTAGGACAGAAGATTCAGGAATCAGGTTATCGGGCTCTGGGAACTATCTCGGCATTTTTCTTTGTTTTAACAGAACAATTTTTTGACGTGTGTAGTCTACACTTTCATTTTGAGATAGTCCTCCTTTTTTCATCCTATAGTTTCCTTTCAGCTCTCACAGTTTGATTTGCATAGCTTCTTTCTGAAAGGAAGAACACTCTCAAATAGTTTGTAAGTTATAAATGTATCTCGTTTGTAATAAGAATGTCCACATTTTCGCTTCTTTTCAGATACAAATTATACATCAACATTTTATTACTTTGCAAACACATGGAAACAACATTTCTCAGTTTCAACGCTAGGCCTCAAAGTGGCTCTAAATTCGACAAGTCATTAAATTCGAAGATATTTTATTTTGAAAAAGTATTTACAATTGGAACAGGCAAAGTATTGGGCACATATTATGTGTGGGTATTTACATCAATAGGATTGGCGTCACTCAATAGGGTAAAGTGGATTATATTGTTAATATATTTTTCTGGAAAAAAGGTCACTAAGTAATGATCCACACACCATTAATTTTATGGACAACGCACCAGATTTTCCGGCGGACCACATTTTACATGCATAATTTTCTGGCGACATCCTTCCTGATATTAAACTACTGAGAAGAAATATATCTAGCGAGCCCTGTCAATTTGGTATAAGTCTCGAAACCCTTAGCGATGCTATTGTGCATAAGTAACTGGGGTGAAGTCGGTATGCTTGGTTTCAACAAATGCAGTTTGCATGCAATGGATTTTATTGAGGATATTTACTTAGTAGAATAGGTATAAAATGTGTGATTTGTATTACACGCATAATGGTAGACTTTTTTTAGAGTTGAAATTCTCAAAATTAAAAACTCCTAATGTTTAATCTATATCAATGTTTAGAAATCGGTTCTAAGTTGTGGGACTATTATAAAACTGTCAAGGGATAAGCAATATAACAATGATAACTTAATGCTGAAGTGGCGTTATCTAATTCAGTAACATTTTATAGGAGTTATAGTGTAAGCTTAGAATTGTTGTTCTCCGAACATAATCTATTAAATAATTTGAATTTTTAAAATTCATATTTTAAGAAATTAGCCTGAAGTAGGAAAATTAAAGCATGCGTTGTTTTTACGTTTTCTCTAAGGCTTTAGCATTCCCTCATTTTTACTTATAAGAAGCAAGACAGAACATAATTAGTACTCGATTGTTCATGAAGCAAAAATTTTCTATATTTATTCCAAATTTTAAAAAAAGAATAAAATCCCACTTTGCCGCCCTCTAGTGAATCCCGACGTGGTCGCTTCCTTAGCCCCCAGGTCCACCGCTATGTCCTTCCCTTTTCTCCCCCAGGTCCACCGCTATGTTCTTCCTTTTTCTTCCCCAGGTCCACCGCTATGTTCTTCCTTTTTCTTCCCCAGGTCCACCGCTATGTCCTTCCCTTTTCTCCCCCGGTCCACCGCTATGTCCTTCCCTTTTCTCCCCCAGGTCCACCGCTATTTCCTTCCCTTTTCTCCCCCAGGTCCGCCGCTATGTTCTTCCCTTTTCTCTCCCCCAGGTCCACCGCTATGTCCTTCCCTTTTCTCCCCCAGGTCCACCGCTATGTCCTTCCCTTTTCTCCCCCAGGTCCACCGCTATGTCATTCCCTTTTCTCCCCCAGGTCAACCGCTATGTTCTTCCCTTTTCTCCCCCAGGTCCACCGCTATGTCCTTCCCTTTTCTCCCCCAGGTCCACCGCTATTTCCTTCCCTTTTCTCCCCCAGGTCCACCGCTATGTCCTTCCCTTTTCTCCCCCAGGTCCACCGCTATGTCCTTCCCTTTTCTCACCCCCAGGTCCACCGCTATGTCCTTCCCTTTTCTCCCCCAGGTCCGCCGCTATGTTCTTCCCTTTTCTCTCCCCCAGGTCCACCGCTATGTCCTTCCCTTTTCTCCCCCAGGGTGCCGCTATGTTCTTCCCTTTTCTCTCCCCCAGGTCCACCGCTATGTTCTTCCTTTTTCTCCCCCAGGTCCACCGCTATGTCCTTCCCTTTTCTCCCCCAGGTCCACCGCTATGTCCTTCCCTTTTCTCCCCCAGGTCCACCGCTATGTCCTTCCCTTTTCTCCCCCAGGTCCACCGCTATGTCCTTCCCTTTTCTCCCCCAGGTCCACCGCTATGTCCTTCCCTTTTCTCCCCCAGGTCCACCGCTATGTCCTTCCCTTTTCTCCCCCAGGTCCACCGCTATGTCCTTCCCTTTTCTCCCCCAGGTCCACCGCTATGTCCTTCCCTTTTCTCCCCCAGGTCCACCGCTATGTCCTTCCCTTTTCTCCCCCAGGTCCGCCGCTATGTTCTTCCCTTTTCTCCCCCCCAGGTCCACCGCTATGTTCTTCCTTTTTCTCCCCCAGGTCCACCGCTATTTCCTTCCCTTTTCTCCCCCAGGTCCGCCGCTATGTTCTTCCCTTTTCTCCCCCCAGGTCCACCGCTATGTTCTTCCTTTTTCTCCCCCAGGTCCACCGCTATGTTCTTCCTTTTTCTTCCCCAGGTCCGCCGCTATGTTCTTCCTTTTTCTCCCCCCCCCCAGGTCCACCGCTATGTTCTTCCCTTTTCTCCCCCCAGGTCCACCGCTATATTCTTCCATTTTCTCCCCCATGTCCACCACAATGTTCTTCTTCCCTTTTCTGTCAGCATAGGATTTTATCCGAAACTACTGGTGTTTTGTTTCGTCTGTCCATTTAGGTGTTCCGTTACCCTGTGTGCTATATATTACTTTTTGGTTTAACCTGAATGCATTCACAAACTTAAAGCAAAACGTTATTCCCAATCCTTGTGTTTTGATTAGTTTAAAAAGTTTTTTTCTTTTGTTTTCAGATTGTCCTCTTTTCAGTTTGTGGAGCTCAGTTTTGGTAATGACGAGTCCTGGGTTTCCATTGAAGTATTCAAATTCCACGTACTGCAGTCAACTATTTGAAAATCAACAACATAGCCAAATTCAAATTAGGTAACGAATATTTGTCTTCTAATTATACATTTTATCAAGCATAATTTATTCATTTTACTTTTGAAATTTCAAATACTCAGAAAATAAATTAAACAAGCTATAAAAACAAAGTCTTCCGTATAAATATGTATATGCATTTTTGTTTGCATGTATGCTATTGTACGTCATTTATCACTTACCGTATTTTAGCACATAAAAGACGCATCTAATTATAAGACGCACCCGAAGATAAGACGCGGGTTTTGACGATTTGTGTAAACAAAAATTACTTAAGACGCACGGGGCCTAGCCATCTGCCACACTGAGCAATTTATATCCAGTGGTTTCCTTTTCTTTATCATAAATGAAAATTTTTGTCCAAGGTTTCATCACCCGTCGGATGTAAACAAGTCTTCATTACCATTTTTAGTTTACAGGTAGATCAAAGAAATTGTCTGAGTCAGGACCGCAACGATTATTGTTATAATGGTAACATAGCTGCCGTAGTTTTTGCTGGGATAATGAATAAATAACAATAAGCACAGCTATTTAAGCATATGATATTATATAAATTATAAACATTTACTCTGATTAAAATTTAGATTTGCAATAATTACAGTATACAAAATATTGAAACGAAAGGATTTTAAATTTGAGGTGGCCTGCATCGGATCACATTAATTGTCCTATAATATCGCACATTGTACCGTTCGTTCATGTTAAAAAATGCTTACCATATTTTGCGCATGTAAGACACATCTAAGCATAAAACGCACCCATATATCAGACGCACCCCGACTGCGCGGTACGTAAAACTTTGTATAAGACGCGTCTTACATACGCGAAAATACGGTATGTGATTCTAGCATGTACTACCTTGTATGTGAACTTTTTTTTATAAAACTGAGTGCATGTAAAACCCAACATACCAAAGATGTATTTAAACCCAATGTTATGTACCGCTATAATGTATAAATAATTTCCTCTATTAGTTTAAAATATGGCTAGTTGATAAACAGTAGACAACAAAGGGACGATACCATTGATTAAATACAGTCATAAAGTAATGATACACTAACGTGTGCTAATTACAATTAGTCTAATAATTTATTTAAACTAACTTTAAAATACAAAATCAGATAAAATAAAATAAACTCTATTACATGTTTACAGTAATGAATTGATTCTGGTACAATGTTGGGAAGGTGTACACATAAAATGTAAAATTAACGTAAAAATCTACGGTATAGACAGCACAAAATGTCATTTTATTCGTTTCGCTCTCGATCGGTCCCTCTCTCCTCGCCAGTTCTCTCAAATTCGACGAGATCCGGTGTTTATTGTTTAAAGAGGGTGAAGGGAGACAATTTACATTTAGGCTGCTCACTTCGTATCTCCAAACTTGGAGTCATCCTAGTTCAAGAATGAGAATACACGCGTCTACTATAAGACCCAAATACGTCACAAATAAAAAGCACATAGAAGCCTATATACAATTAATACACAATTAATCTTAACATCAACTTATGCACCAAGTAATATTTCATTAATCTTCCCCTTGAAAGAAATGGAAAAAACTGATTTTAGGGTTGGCGTGATTTGTGGGGCTGAACATTTTACAGAATGTTTTGTCATCGGCAACGAGTCTATGTGCCAAGTTTCAGCTCGATAGGATGACGGGAAGCGGGTCATTTATCCTTCAGGAGATTTGCATCCAACACACTGACAAAAGTGAAGTTAATATAAAGTTGTTAAAATAAATTTAGTGAAGTTTTTAGTCTCATCAATTAATATATTTAAAATAAACAAGTAAAATTGTAGTTTTTCCAAAATACAAAAAAACACAAAAAACAAAAATCAAATAACATTATAATCAACTTTTAATACGTTTCAATTTATAACTGTACAGTAATTAAACCTAATGTCATGAAGGTATGCTTATTTTTCAGATACATTTTTTTACAAAATAAATAATTTTATTTCATCTTTTCAATTTAATTTAAGTACTTGTTACGTGATACATTATGGAGTTAAAATTTAAAATGTATCCCATTAAAATCTATTTAATAATGCCATAGATATATCTTTTTAAATAATCGAACTTTTACGTGTTATTTTATAAGATGTAAAAAAAAAAGAGAGAGAAGACATTTTTGTATCATTACATGGGAATTTAAAACTAGCAAAACGCGATTTATTAAAGAAGCCTACCATTATAACAGCATACCCCAGATGATGGATATCAAAATTTTGTATAATAAAAGTTTGTAATCGTTTTTTTAAGGAGTTCTTCAAAATACATTAAAGTATTTTTAATCTTTCCCACCAGAATAACTCACATGGAATTGATCAGCACATCCAAATGTGGATCAATTGGAATAACAATCTATGATGGCAGAAATTCATCCGCGACGTCTCTGGGTACAATTTGTGACAGTGCAGCTGACTTCTTATTATCGTCTGGTAATGCAGCGTATATTGTATTTAGAACTGATGATAATTCGACAAGGGCCAAGTTTAAAGTTATTATAACATATTTTGGTAAGATTTTCCACATGATTATGTTTCACTTTATATTTATACAAAGACCAACAGCTCTATTACTATGTCTAATTGCTCTTCTACATATCTATCATCTCCATTCTATATATTACTAGCCTATTTGCCCGGCATTTGCAAGGATAGCATTCGGAACAAAGGAACTTCTACAGCTTTATAATTAACAGTATATTTAAGCACCATGTACAAAAAAAACAAAAAAACTACCGCTCTAGTAAAATCGATAATAATAAATCTGTCCCTTATTAAAACACATTAATACAAACTTTTGTAAACCTTTCGTTTCCCCATAGATTCCCGATCCCTGAGGGAACAGAATCGGATCCAATTTCACGATGGTATCCCGTTTTCCGATGTATTCCGGTATCCGGAAGGATCCTGACCCCTTTTAGATCTCGATCCCGTTTTGATCCCGTGACTCGATGACAGTTTAATTTACTGTCGGATCTCGTTAACATTACAATAAGCTTTTAGATTCCATTATAAATCCCCGTAGAACAATATAGAACTTTCTGCAATGTTCTACATTAAAATTGTCTCTTCTTAGTAAATATTATTCGACTACGAAAAATAGTACAACTAAATGCAATACCATAACTATACTACATTTAAGTTGAACGAGGGACCCCAGCGGAGGCCAAATCCATAATTTTACCGAATCAGTTTTGCATGAAAAAGGGGGCCCCATAAAAGTCATTCAGATAAATTGTGGAGTTAAAATTTAAAATAGATCCATTTAATTTCTATTGAATAATGCCATAGATATAGCTTTTAAAATAATCACACTTTCTGGAACATTCTAGATTGGATATTCTTAATTTTAAATCCACCGATATTTTAATACGGACAATTAAGTTTACTGCTACCACGCTAGGCCTACATCCATCAATTAACATAGAACCTATAGTGTTGTCTAAGCCTATTGATATTTATAAAGCTTATATAAGGAAAAATGAAATGGATCCCTGGTCCCAAAGTAATGGATATTATGAGCTACGTACCCTTCGATATTTGAATTTGGATAATCAAGTGTATGCGTACTGAGTTTGGTCAAGATCCATCTATTCATGTAGGAGCATTAAGCATATTATTAATTGCATAGCCTATAAAATGAAAATGAAGCGGAGCCCACGGCTCCAGAGTAATGGATATTGTAAGTTACATATCCTTCGGTATTTGAATATGGATAATCAAGTGTATGAGTTCTAATTTTGGCCAAGATCCATCTATTCATGTAAGTATATTTGTTGATAAATTTATATGTAAAGCTCATATAAGAAAACATAACCGACCAGTATTTGACTTTGGATGATGATGGATATATGTGTCAAGTTTTGTCAAGATCCATCAATCCATATAGAAGCCTTTGATGAACAAACCCACAAACAAACAAATCCACACATTTTCACTTTTATATATATCTATACTAGTCAATACACCCGGCATTGCACGGGATTGCATTCGGAAAAACAAAATACTTCTACAGCCTTTTAATTAACATTAAAATTTAGCGCCAATAGAGAAAAACACCCTATAGTAAAAAAAATAAACGAATTACAATCGGATCCCGTTTCCCGATGGGATACCGTTTTTGGATGGTATCTCGTTATCTAGAGGGACCCCGAACCCGTTTGGATCCTGATCCCGGTGGGATCCTGATACCTGTGGATTCCCCATTCAGTCAGTATTGTGACCCCTGTGGGTTCTTGATCCCGTCAGTATACCGATCGCTGTGGGATCCTAATCCCGGTTGGATCAAGATCCCAGTAGGATTATGATTCTTATGGGATCCCGATCTTTGTGGGTTCCCGTATCGTTTGGGGTCTCGTTTCCCGGTTTGATCCCGATCCCAGTTGTATCATAATCCCAATGTGATCCCGTTTCCCGTTGGAATCCCGATACGGTGAAATCATGATCCCGGTGGAATCATGATACAGGTGGAATCCTATGACCGGTGGAATCCGGATAAAGATCCGTTCCCGAAACCGTCGGTATTCCGATTCCGGTGCGTTTCTGATCCCGTCGGTATCCCGTTTACGGTCTGATCCCGATCCCGGTTTTATCATAATCCCGGTGGGATCCCGTTATCAGGTGGTTTCCTGATCTCTTTCTTTGTTGGGATCCGGTTTCTCGGTGGGATCCTCTCCTCCGATGGGATCACGTTTGCCCATTGGATGCCTATTTGATCCCGTTACTCGATGAAATCACGTTACTGGTGGCTCCAGTTGACTCGTTCCCCTTTAGGATCCTGTTCCTCGTTAGGATTTTGTTCCCGATGGGATTATGAAGGGCATGTTTAGAGAAAATCCCCAGGAAAGTATAGAAATGAATAGAACTAAACGGACATTTCAATAAGCTTTTATATACCAATATATAACAACATAGAAGAATATAGAACTTTCTGGAACATTCTAGATTAAATTTAATATCCTTCTCTAAATGTGTAAACACATGTATTTTATCATTCAGATAAATTATGAAGTAAAAATTTGTTCCAATAAAATCTATTTAATAATGCCATAGAAATAGCTTTTTAAAGTTATCGAATTTTCTGGAAAATTTTAGATTGGATATTCTTAGTTTTAAAGCCACTGATATTTCAAAACGGACTAGTGTATGTGTACTAAGTTTGGTCAAGATCCATCTATTCATGTAGGAGTATTAAGCCTATAAAGCTTATATAAGGAACAATGAAATGGGGCCCCGGGCCACAGAGCAATGGCTAATTTGAGTTCAGTACCCTTCTGTATTTGAATACGGATTATCAAGTGTATGTGTACTAAGTTTGGTCAAGATCCATCTATTCATGTAGGATTATTAAGCCTATTGATATTGATAAAGCTCGTAAAATGAAACATTAAATGGTATAACAGCTTTGTTTTCTTGCGTTCTTATTCAGATTTTCCCCATACTTTCTTTCGCTCATTTCCATAATAATGTTAGGATTGCATTATGCTTTTAAAAATACATATTTTGCATATATCATAATGACATTTAACCCAAGAATTCGGAGCTAGATCAAATTAAAACTTTAAGAAAGGATATATTTTTTAAAATAAAAATTTAACGAGGACATACAAGAATCTTAAGTTTCATCAATTCTTATTAAATCAAAAGCGTTGATGTTTTCTTTAAATTTGCATTTTTTGTGACACAATTTAATGCAGAACAGATTGGAGTTTTAAATCTGTATAAATTATGTGCTAAATGCTTTTCACTTTTTTAACACCAGAGTAATAAACAATCTACTCTACCTATATGCACAGTTTTAAATTTTGTTCTTCTTATGAGTAGAAAGCTAAAATAATAACAGTTAACTAGTTTTCAATTATCATGCCCATCAATTTTGGTTATAACTGTTTTAGAAAATGTCCTTCTTTATAAATCGTAAAATTAAAAATCAAGTCTATGGCTTTGGATAAAAAAATGTTTCAAGTATATAGAGGAGGTAATTGTTTAATTTATTAGTAGAACTTTTAAAATTCCAAATAACATTTTTAATCAACTTCATTTTGTGAAATGTATACCCTCGATTTCTCCTCCCCCATTCCCTTCTCCGAGCACTGTGACAGTGTGAGTTTGAATCAAGCTTCTGCCAAAAGATTACCCGGGGACTCACCATATTCGCAGTGAATTCCATTTATTTATGGGACTGGGCACCAAAGAAAGCCCAATTTAGATGTCCTTACTCCACTCCCATTGAACGCTCGAAAAAAAAAATTTCATCCGATCAAATTGTCCAATAGAAACAAATAGTTCAGGTATACGCCAAAATGCACCTCTTGATTTTGAATCCAAGATTTTGGGGGGAGAGACGCCCCCCCGACCCCTCTCCCCCCGCCACACCCGATTCGCTTAGGAGCCACCAGCAAGCTCAACTTCTACCACACTTTCCAAAACAAAATAACAGTATAGTTGGCACGGGTTACCCAATTTGCCGCTGAATAGTTTCACTGACATGTGCCGTATCTAATGTAATTTTTGTCGCGCTTTCTTCCAAGTTAAAAACTTTGCAATGGTTAAAAAAAAACGCCTCCTTCATATGAAGGAAAAAATGACACCTTGTCGGTCCACCCCTCCATCTCCATTTCCTCTGCCACTTGCACTGCAACTTTTACATTTGAAATGACCAACCTTCCCTCTCATCCCGGAAGAACTTGTCTGAAACGAACATTTACGGTATTGATAGTTTGCCATAAAATAATCTTAGTTTTAGATATTGGTCATAGATCTTTTTTTATTCTGAATTATTTTTGTGATGCTAGAATTTGAGTACTTAATAATGTCTTGATTCATTAAAAATTTACAATCAAAATATTGTAGATTTACCTGTGTCAATAGTCAAGGACGGGCCATACATAGCGTACGAATTATCTCATCCGGGGTTTCCAAATACCTATAGTAACAATCTCAACCGCAAACAGCTGATTGTAAATGACGACAATGGTGGAATCGAAGTGAGGTAACAAACTTTTCAAATGGTCTGTTCAATTTTAACAACCGTAGTAGTAGGGATTTGGAGCAGATATGTTTTGCCCAAGCTGCATTCAATGTCCGCTCCGGACAAATATTTGTAAGCTCAAGCTCCGTTTTAAGCTTTGGCAAAATAAAAATGTGGAGAAATGATTGAAGGGCTGTAAGTGTGAAAAAGAAAAGTGTTAATTATTTAAGGGATGTAAGTGTAAAAAAGAAAAGTGTTAATTATTTAAGGGATGTAAGTGTTAAAAGAAATATGTTCATTATTTTCACATATCCATCTTATAAATTATGTATTAGAATTACTTTTATCAGTAACATAACAGGTAGAAGAATGTGGCAACATAGCTGGAGAAGAGAGAGGCAATAAGCTGGTAGAAGTCTGTAGCAATATAACTGGTAGAAGAGTGGGGCAACATAGCTGGAGAAGAGAGAGACAATAAGCTGGTAGACGTCTGTAACAATATAACTGGTAGAAGAGTGGGGCAACATAGCTGGAGAAGAGAGAGGCAATAAGCTGGTAGAAGTCTGTAGCAATATAACTGGTAGAAGAGTGGGGCAACATAGCTGGAGAAGAGAGAGGCAATAAGCTGGTAGAAGTCTGTAGCAATATAACTGGTAGAAGAGTGGGGCAACATAGCTGGAGAAGAGAGAGGCAATAAGCTGGTAGAAGTCTGTAGCAATATAACTGGTAGAAGAGTGTGGCAACATAGCTGGAGAAAAGAGAGGCATAAGCTGGTAGAAGTCTGTAGCAATATAACTGGTAGAAGAGTGGGGCAACATAGCTGGAGAAGAGAGAGGCAATAAGCTGGTAGAAGTCTGTAGCAATATAACTGGTAGAAGAGTGGGGCAACATAGCTGGAGAAGAGAGAGGCATAAGCAGGTAGAAGTCTGTAGCAATATAACTGGTAGAAGAGTGGGGCAACATAGCTGGAGAAGAGAGAGGCATAAGCTGGTAGAAGTCTGTAGTAATATAACTGGTAGAAGAGTGGGGCAACATAGCTGGAGAAGAGTGGAGCATTATAGGCAGTTAAAGAGTATGGCAATATAGCTGTTTGAAGAGGGGGCAATATAGTTTGTATAAAAGTGGAGCGAAATTTACGTAAAGAATAGGGGCAACGTAGCGGATAGAAGAGCGGGGCAACATACCTGGGAAAAGTGCGGCAATATATCTGGTAAGAGTGGGGCAAAATATCTGAACAGTTTTGGGGGGCAACATATCTTTGAAGAATGGGGCTATATATCTGGGAAGAGCTGGAGCAACATATCTAGGAAGAGTGACGGATACATGTATGTGAAGATTGTTGGCTGGAACTATCTGGAAAAAATATAGGGCATCAAATTAAAAAAAAAAAATTAAAAATGTACAAATTACAGTTTATTAAAACTAGGCTACTGACATGTTTTTGGAGATCTTTGCAGTGAGAAATGTGTACAGATCTGCTTCAAATCCACTGTGGCATGTACACATTGGAATGCCATTTTGATTGTACAGCTATACTAATATATATATTTATTAAAATTATATAAAATAAAAAGTCGACAGGGGTTTATGTTATGATAATAGAATAAAATAATATCTGTTCAAATGTTAACAATTTAGCTAATGTCAAATAGAACAAGTAACAGAATAGTACATGTCACTGCCTTGTCTAGTTGGCTAAAAATGTTTGTAACATCATCTGCAATCTGTTAGCTGATATTGAACATCAGAATGCATTCAGCCGAAATGTTACCATGATCAAATTCAAACTTAAGCAGCTATTAATGTAATACACTTTTATTTCAAGTTACTAATTTATCGATTCATTGATGAAATGAGACTGTTTATATACTTTCAGTTTTCTGCATTTGGACTTGGAAGACCACCCATCATGCAAGCACGACTTTGTAGCAATTCATGATGGGTTCCATAATTCAGCGCCATTGATTGGAAAGTATTGTTCGTTAATCCCTGGGACGCTACGGTCTTCTAGTAATGCATTATACATTATATTCAGGACCGATGGCTCTGTAACAAAGTCTGGATTTAAATTAAAGATAACGTACATATGTAAGCAGTAATTTGTTTTATTTTATTACAAACCATGCCCAGTTCTATATCAAATCGCAAAAGTTCATTCTGGTCCCATTAACATGCTTGCATTTAATGTCATAATATGCCACAACCGGTTTTAAATGACGCGTATTTTCTTAAATCACCTTGAATTTAAACACCATTCATTAGATTATTTCCTCAAATAATTATAAATGCTTTCATCTGCCTCACTACACAGTTCCCTATCGAAATGCTTACATTTGACTCGATACACATATTTCTATTGAAGCGAATTGATTTGAGCATGAAAACAAAATGTCTTTTGGATAATCAAATTAATAAATACAAATAAAACTATTATTTTCTTTTTAAATCGATAGAAAAACATCAAAGAATTAATAATATTATTTGTATTACTCACCCACGATACATAACCGGCAAACTGCTAGCTATGCAGACAACATTTTTTTTTTTGAAATTTAGTTACATATGAAAACCCGAACAGTGCGAATACACAGAGATCTGACCACATTCCTCAGTTGTAGGATATAACGTCTGACGGTTCGGGTATTCGTCAACTTTCTGAAGTAGTCTTGACGAAAATAATCATCTGAGTTATATCGAGACAAACAAGTATCCGCTAAGATATTTTTAAAAAAAACAGTCAATAATATTTTATTTTATATATTGATCATAAATAACGAAAACAACTTGGAAAACATAAATGGTGTAAGTCCAAAAACTTTTATGTTCATTAACATAGTTTATGTTTACGGTTTATTGTAAACTTTGGAATATATTATGAGCAATCATAAATATCTCTACATTCCTTTATTAATTAAATGATTTTTTTCCTTTTTTTTTTTTCAAGTGCACCCTGCCTTGCATTCATGTAATATTTCAAGTGATTGTCAAACTAATTTGACATGCAATAATGGATTCTGTAACTGCACAAAAGGTTTTTCTTGGGATGGAAAACTCAGCACCTGTACAAAAGTGTTAGGTATTTATTCACATTTGAAAATAGTTTAATTTAAAGACTTTAGTTTATTTATACCTTCTAAATAAATTTTAATTCTAAGAAATAATTTGAACAAGAAATCTATAATTAAAAAAAATAAAATTCGGCAGAATACTGAGTAAAAAAGTATTATTGTAGAATCGGTGTATATTTTTAAAAATAAATAATCGTTTCAATCGTTATTTCGTTTATAAAATATCATATTTTTCATATTCAAATTTAAACCATGTGTGCTAGCGCGTGTCTTGAACTAGTTTTACTTCAACATAAAGCTTAGTCATCAACCATTTCTCATAATAATTACGTTGCTGATTGTATTTGTAGCTATTTACCGTTCCTCATAACTCACTTGTTTGAGAAAAGGTTGTTTACATTTGTAACAGCTCAAATATTACAATAACGAATTATTTCGTACTTAAGTATATATTTTTTTTAAAAATTAACCTATGTCAAAATTGACTTTGATGTAAACAACTCTTCAGTCGAGACGTTAGACAAATGTTCTCGATAAAGTTATCTTATTTCTTTTTGAAAAAAATGTAAGAATAGAAGTCGTCCATTGTACCGGTAATAATATTGGGAAGGTGCACAAACACACGCAGTAAATAGAATGTACAATATCCACAATCAGTACAGCATTTCAGTCTATTAGTCTCGCTCTCGGCTCGTATCGCAAACTCTGTCTCGCAGTCTCTTTCTAGCTCACTGTCGATCGGCTTATTTATAGTCTTTCATAGACACTTATCCAAGAAAGGATTACGCATTGTATCTGATCCTCTTAAGGGAGTTAAATTTCTTAGAGAAATAGCAAATATGATGATCTACTCTGTGATCATCTTCTTGAAATTCAGTCAAACACGATTAATGTTCGCCAATCAGCTTCAAGTGTTTGGCTCGTAATATTTTCTTTTCGGAAAATAAAATCGTCTCAATTTAAATGACGTGTAAAAATATTCGATTTAAAAGTGGTTGGGACATCATAATATTTAAAATAGTTCATGAGCATGAAATAAAAAGTGTGCAATGACGTATCATGGTGTAATGGGTGTGGCAAAAATTGGGATTCTTAAATGTGCGTTACTTGAGTTCATGTTTTGTCACGTAACATAAGTAGATGGGAAGTTCACGCATTGCTGTCGCCAATGTTTGGCGGGCTATATCTAGTCTTAAATATGTTTTTAAGAATGTCATTATATTATGTTGTTGATTATTCCTTTCCAGTTCCGAAATTTCAATAAAGTGCTTCTTAATTTTCTACTTTTACATACAGGAATCCCAAGGCAAAGCGGATGCAACGACACAATCCAGTGTCTGTACAATTTAGAATGCCAAAGTGGAGTTTGTGATTGTAACATTGAACAGTTTTATGACGAATCATCAGATATGTGCACAGAAAGTAAGTTAAACGACATTTAAATGTTCTGTAGAGCACAACAGTGTTCCCGGTCTTTCTGTTTAATTAATTGTATTAAATGGCACAATTAAAAAGATAATAGTGAAAACTTTAATTGCTTTAAAACGTAAACAAACTTGGGTATGCTAAGCATTGGACTTAAGGGCATGAAATGTGCTTAGGAAATGTTCGGGTTTCCCTTGTAGTTGAGATTAACTATAAACATATGTATGTCCATTAAAGATATAAAAAAAATATATGTGCAATTGAAAACCGTAACAAACTTTATTTTGATTGAACATATCAATGTTCTGATGATTAACAGTGATTTTATTTTTTCTTTGGCAACATGCACATTAGTAGGTCATAAATGATAACAAAACAAATACTGAATAAAGAAATTGTGTAGTTCGACTTTATCGTGTCAGCGACAGATTAAGGCTTGCCAAGAATAACGTTATAGCTGTCGCATACAAACCTAGTGGGATTTCAAGTTTTCTCCCAAACTGTATCAATATCCTTGAAATTGGCTTAACTGGTTCGAACTATACTAACTGGCAAATATAATTTTGAACCCTAAACAAATCTTCAAGCACATGAACCATTGACGCAAAGCGCTTGTTGCTGTTACTGTCATTGCAAATGTAGAGTATTAAAGAAAATGGTTTCTCCCGGTATAACGTGACAACTGGCTATGTTGCAATTGGAGACAAGCATTTCTTAAATCTTGCCGTCGCTTTGCTTTTGTTCAATTTGAATTTTTAGGTCAACAACCTTATCTGTACAATTTTCTTAAGCTAGAGCTGAAAAAAAATTATCAGCTGAAGATGAGGCAAGTTTATCTTACCAATGAAATTTCTAATTTAAGATATCCGTACTTGTCACCTAACCGATATTAGATGACCTTCACGGGACTTAGCAAAGAAGATCTTAATTCGAAGTAGCATTTCTCTTCATTGCCTCATAGTTTCAGGGGCGCGAATTTGTTTCAAAATGGGCTTTGATGGCACGAGAGCCTAAAATAAACACTTAAATGTCTCATTTTCAAAGTTTGAAAAATTCATTGGATGATCCGATAAATGAAACATTGATTATTTCAGGATATTCAATCATCCACTGAATTAAGGTCTTTAAGGGGAATGTATTATCGACTCCAACTTGTTTAAAAAAAAGGTTTTAACAATTTAGTTATTTTACAGGTAGAATAAAATCGTTACCACGTGACCCGCAGGAATTTGCGGGTCACGTGGTAACGATTTTATCCTAGCTGTAAAAATAACTAGATTGTTAAAATTTAGTTATTTTTTTACAGCTAGAATAAAAAAAAAATCGTTACCACGTGACCCGCAGAAATTTGCGGGTCACGTGGTAACGATTTTATTCTAGCTGTAAAAATAACTAGATTGTTAAAATTTAGTTATTTTTTTACAGCTAGAATAAAAAAAAATCGTTACCACGTGACCCGCAGGAATTTGATCTCTTTCGTTTGGTGTAAATCGCGGTGCTATAGCCTCCACTTCCACTTCGCAATTAATCTGATACCTTATCGCGATTCTGTTGAGTTGTTGTAAAAAAACGATCGATTTGATTCCGAAAACACTGTTAGCATTGTTCATTACCTGGATGTTCCAGAAAAATTTCGGTCGCTTTAGCGTTGTGAGAAACGTCGAGTATAGCGTAATGTAGTGCCTGTTGTGTTTCTGACAGAATAAGAGACGTCTTGCGCTATGTCTGTACAGGTACTGTAAAGACATATGGGATTTTCCCTAGCACATAGAAGATTTTTGAGCCAATTGCTGCCAGTTACACAGTGTTGTTGTAAGATAACATATTCTCGTGGAGATCATTACTGTTTGGTTCTGTTGCGACGGACAGCGTTCTTTGGATAAACTCTGAAACAAACAAAAAACACGTCGACTACGTTTTCAACCCTTAGATTGATCAGCTAGACTTTTCTTTTGAGTCAGCAGTTGGCGAAATTTGTTTTTTTATCAATCGGGCGCTTAGCCTTGAAGTTTCTGGATCTAAACAATTTACAGATTTCATTCATTTGATCGTAATTGTGTTCAACAAAGCAGTTCACTTCTTGTCGAATCTGCTGACTTTGCCGCTCTTGTGTTAGGCACTGAATTTTGGCTTCTGCAGTTCGTCGTGCTTGCGATTGCTCGGGCGTTTTCCATTGTCGCACAAGTTGCTTTAAAACAATGTATTTTCTAGATGTCACAGAGTTTATTCTCTCTTTTAGAGCACATACTTTGATAATATATCATTCAGAATAATACCATTTTTATTAGCATTAATCAAAATAAAAACGTAAAATTTAACTTGTTCGCTTGTTACAATATTATTTACACCTAGAGGTCAGAGTTATTTTAAGGATGATTATCTGCATCAGCACACTCATGGCCACTTTAGGTATGATTATCTTAAGAAGCACTATCAGGTTCACTTTAGGTATGATTGTATCTTAATCAGCAAAAGCAGGGAAAAAAATAATTAAACCATGTAAAACAGCCTCAAAATCTAAAACGTTGCTTTGAGCAAAGGCTCTGAACTTCTGGGAGCACCCTGTTCTTGTGGCATCCTGTTCTTGTGGCATCCTGTTCTTGTGGTTCTATATACTGGTGGCACTCTATCTGGTGGCACTCTATCTGTTGGCACTCTATCTGGTGGCACTCTATCTGTTGGCACTCTATCTGGTGGCACTCTATCTGGTGGCACTCTATCTGGTGGCACTCTATCTGGTGGCACTGCTGGTCGCCCTGATCTTTTACTGTATTAGATGTTTTTTAAAAATATAAAATAGACTCGAGCGAAATCTGTCAAATTTGCAATTTTCATATGGTTTCAGCGCCCTTTAAGGGTGTGAAAACCTTGTGAGGGTGTCAAAAGGTGAGGCACTCACCACCCGTATCCACTAGTAAGGCCAATTCATTTTAAATTTAAACATTTTAAAACATTATTAATGAATCAAAACTTTTAATAAACAATCCAAAGTTGATGCTTTATAATGTCACTGGCCTTGTTTTTTACCTTTTATATTCAAATGAGGAAATTAAGTAATTAAATAAATATTTAAACCAAAACAAAAAAAAAAGAATTACGAGCTTTCAGCTTATGCAACACGTCATCGCAATGTCAAGGCAGCTTAATTTGTGTTGATCAAATATGCACATGTTTACCAGACACTTTCCTGCGCACAGCTGATAACATATGTGTAAAACGTAAGTAATCCTTGATGTTACTGATATATATGTGTGCATTAACTAAATAACTTAGCATAATAGGATATAAAATAAGTATAGTTTCGTTTCTCAAAGATATGTTTTTTTAAAAATCGCAAGCAGAATAATTTTCCCAATACCTATAACGACTTCATAGCCGAAACACCGTTGTCATCAAATGATAATCAAAGAAACACATAACAATCGATCTTTTGTAAATAGTCAAGGTATACTGCACAAAATTTTTTTCAAATTAATCATTTTTACATTTCATTCAGTAAATAATTTGAAGAATATTTTAAAATTTGATTAAATCCAAATTGAAAATGCGACGTAAATGAAACAACTACAATGTAGAAAATAAGAAATAAAAAAATAAAAAAAAATAAATACATTTTTTCAATGAAGTGATCCAAATGTAAAATGTCAAATTGCACATAAACAGAAGTTCCAAAATATCAATAATCCCTTGTTGTTCCTACTTTTACATGCAGGAATCCCAAGGCTAAGCCTATGTAATGAAACAAGCCAGTGTATTGACAGTTTAACATGCCATAATGGAGTTTGTGATTGTAACAGTAACCAGTTTTATATTGAGTCATCAAACATGTGCACAGAAAGTAAGTTAAGCGATTTTTTTAAAATACAAAATTTATTACTTTACCACGGTAAATCTATATATTTATATATATATATATATATATATAATGAATGTATGTTTGTATGTATCTTTGTATGTATCGAATGCGCTCTTACACCATTCATGCGATTGCGACAAAACGTTGGTGAGTTGTTATCCACATATCAGGACATTTAACTGAGTCATTAAAACCCTAATAAAGTGGTCCGTTATACAAGCTTTGTAAACATAATCTCCGTGTGCGCTCCTACACCATTTATTTGAATGCGATAAACTTTGGTGACATGTTGCGTGCACGCCTGCAAAAGTTCTTAAATTATTACAACCATTTTAAAATATTCGGTTTTGAGTCAAGGGACCAATGTTCTTTTTTTATATGAGGTATTTAAATATAATTTCAAACCGTTTGCACTTCTACACCCTTCATGCGATTATTCCAAATCTTTAGTGATTTGTTGTCCATAAGCCCAAACATTTTAATGAGTCATTACAAGACTTATAAAATATTATATTTTTGGCCGTTGGCGCCAAATTCGTTTTTTTTCTTATACGAGCTTTGTAAAAATAATTTCCGTATGCGCTCCTATACCATTGATGAGAATGCGATAAAACTTTAGTGAGATGTTGTGCGCACGCCCGCAAAAGGTTTTTGAATTATTACAACCGTTTTAAAATATTCAGTTTTGAGCCAGGGGCCCCTTGTTCGTTTTTAAAAAAATAAAAGCTATATAAATATAACTTCAAACCATATGCGCTCCTACACCATTCAAGCGATTGCGATAAAACTGAAGTGAGTTGTTGTCCAGAAGCCGGAGCAATTTTCTAAGTCATTATTACCCCTTTAATATATTCCATTTTGGGCCGTTGGTCCCAAATTCTTTTTTTTTCTTATACGAGCTTTGTAAAAATTATTTCCGTATGCGCTCCTATACCATTCATCCGATTGCGATAAAAGTTTGGTTAATTGACATGCGCACTCCCGCAAATGTTTATAAATTTAGAACAACATTTTACAATATTCCGTTTCGGCCAGTGGCCCAAATTTCGTTTGTTCTTATGAGAGCTTTATAGTAATAATTTCACACAGAGCTATTGCAATAGTGGAATGAATTTAATCTAATACAATGAGCGATATTTCAGTTTGTATGTTACATAGTAAGTGGGTTCTTAATCATTACCAGCATTGTTCAATTATCCGATTTTGGGTGAGGGGACCCCTAAATTATTTTTTATTTACTACATTGATATAAATATATAATTTCCGTTTGCGTCCATTTACCGTTCACCCGATTACGATAAGAAGTTGGTGAGTTGTGCGCATGCCCGCAAAGGTTACTAATTTAGTACAACTTTCTGTTTGGCGTCGAAGGCCACAAATTCATTTTTTTCTTAATATAATTTCAAACAGAGCTTTTTCATGTGTGCATCAAATTGAATCAAATACAAATAACGACATTTCAGTTTCTGTGTTACATAATAAGTAGGTTTCTGAATTACTGTAACTATTTTACAATATTTCGTTTGGGCCGGGGGCCTTAAATTCGTTTTGTTTTCTTAAATGAGCTTCATCAATAAAATTTCAAACAGAGTTATCAAAACAACAACCCTTGAACAAATGCCAACAGACAACAAATTTATTGTAAGAACGGAGAAACACGGTTTTGAATGTTTAGTGTAGAGAGTATTTTTGTTGCTTTTAAAAATAAGCTTGAATTTTGTGACGTATTTTAGAATCGGATATGACGTTGTAAACGTGTTATGGTTTTGAAAAGCAATGTTTGAGTAATTCTATAATAGAGTGTTAGAAATTCGGATTTGTTTTCTTGTATGAAAAGACATGTGACATGAATCGATTGTTTCTTAAGTAATTAAATTACCCCCTAAACAACGAAGGCATTGAAATATGGTAATATGTAGATTTTAACAATGGAATTTATGATTTATAAAGTAATGTGACCCCTATACAACTTGAATTGTACTGCCAACAATATAGGTACATATTGTGGGAGTTTTTAATGTGAAAAGATGGGAGATCCTAACATGTGAAAATTATAACGTTAAAAATATCGTAAATTAATTTAATCAAAAACAGCGATATTTCATTTTGGGTGTGAAGTAACAAGTGGTGTTAACTGTGAAATTACCATTGCCTATCGACATGTAATATTAGATATCACATGCATTTGTAATCTAATATTCGTCACAAAGAAATACTTTCGCTGTCAAATCAATAATGCCGCCCAAACGAAAAGCTATTGGTTTTTCCCCACCCCAAGCGTGAAAGAAAAAGTCATCACGAGCTTCGGAAACAGTCGAACAACGAGAAGCACGACTGGAAACAGCTCGAGTACTCAGTGATCAATCCCGTTCGCCTGAAACAGTCAAGCAACGGGAAACAAGACTGCAAACCGCTCGAGTAGGCAATGCTCAAGCCGGTAACTTTGACACAGTGGAGCAACGGGAAGCAAGACTAGAAGCCGCCCGAGTACGAAATGCTCGATCCAGAAGAACACTGCACGCTGAATTGAATCTTAGTGCATTCCATTAAGATGCTAATTATGATAACAGTCTTCATCCAAGCTTGGTTATTGGAAAAATGGATAAATTATGCATGTATTGCAGTGCTCTCAAATTTAAGAATGAAACAGCGGGAATTTGCTGCGCCCGTGGGAAAGTGAAATTGCCAGAATTACATTCACCACCCGAACCATTATCAACGTTGGTATCAGGTGACATACGCCAATCGAAACATTTCTTGGCAAACATACGCAAGTACAATTCATATTTCCAAATGACATCGTTCGGTGCAACAAATAACGTGCGCGAGAACTACATGCCAACATTTAGAGTGCAATAACAAATTTATCATCGTTCAGGGTCACTACTACCACTGCCAAACACAGATCACACATTTTTCAATTTTTTTTCATGGGGAATACCGATGAACAACTCGATCAACGTTGTAATATCAATACGGGCACTAAACGAGAAAATGAAGCTGCATTGCAAACTTTATTTTGGCAACAAAACGAATTAATTAAATTATTTAGAATTGCATTTGAAAAAAATGCCGACTGATGACTAGAAAGTTGTAGCTAGAGCAGACAAAACACCCGTCGGTCAACAAGAAAGACAATACAATGCACCTACAATTGATGAAGTGGCTATCGTTAAATTAATCTAACGTGATATAATTCATCGCAGAAATGGTCATGTTCAGCGAGTCTCAGAAACTCACCGCTCATAAGACGGATTGTAATATCCAAATATTATTTTGGCAAGGAGAAGATGAAAATCATTTCAACATCAAGTTGAGAAATCCACAATCCGATGAGGAAGCGAATAATAAAGATAGTGCCTTGAATTACTATTCATATCGATTGATGATTCGTGAGAGTGCCAAAAATCATAAATTAAAATGTCGAAAATTGTTCAATCAATACATTGTTGATATGTATGCGAAAATCAAAACTGAACGACTCCTCTCCATTCGATTAAATCCGAAGAGTACATTCATTTACGTGATGCAGTTGTGAATGATAGCAATGTGAATCCAAATGAATTAGGGAAAATGGTTATACTACCGGCCACATTTACTTGGGGTCCACGTCACATGCATGAATACGCACATGATGCAATGACAAATGTTCGTGCATATGGCGACCCAGATTTTTTATTACCTTTTCATGTAACCGTGCGTGAGATGAAATACAAGGACTGATGTTAACTGGACAATCATCATCAGATCGTCACGATATTACTGCGCGTGTGTTCAAACAAAAATTGAATTCTTTAATCGATTTTATTGTCAAGCATCATGTTTTTGGAGAGACACGCAATTGAATGTATTCCGTTGAATGGCAAAAAAGAGGATTGCCACATGCACACATTTTAATTTGGTTGATCGAAAAACTCAAATCAGATCAAATCTATGAAGTCATTTCTGCATAAATACCAGATAGCGACTTTGATCAATACTTATTAGAAATCGTCACCAAAAACATAATTCACAGTCCATGTGTCTTACTAAAAAAAAAATTCACCATGCATGTCTGATGGGAAATGTACGAAACGATACACATCAATGTCGAGTATGGTAATTCGGTGAAATCGATCAAGTACATTTGCAAATATGTTAACAAAGGAAGCGATATGGCAGTTGAAGTCTACCAATATTATCTTGGACAGTACATTAATAGCAATGAAGCAGCATCGCGCATTTTATCATTTCCAATCCATGAACGTCATCCAACAGTTGTTCAGTTGAAAGTGCTCTTTTAAAATGGACAGCGCGTGTATTTTACATTAGAAAATGCACGTGTAAGACCATTATCACCTTCGTAAACAACGATAACTGCATTTTACTCATTGTGCGGGAAGATATTTTTGCAAAGTTGCTACTTTACTCCGAAGTGCCAACATATTACACATGGAATGCAACTGCGAAATGTTTTCAACGTCGCAAACAAGGTAACGCATTTGACGAACACCCCAATTTATATTCGATCCACGCATTAGGCCGTCTGAACACTGTTCATCCAAACAATGCAGAATGCTTTTACTTGCGATTACTATCAATCATCGTACGTGGACCAACATCCTTCCAAGAATTGAGAACAGTAAACGGTCAAGTATGTGCCACTTATCGTGAAGCTAGCCAATAATTAAAACGTCTGGAAAACGATGCTTATTGGGAAACTTCGCTCTCTGATGCATCGAATATTGCTGAACCACTGCAAATACGCACTTTGTTTGCAATCATATTGACATCATGCTTCCCATCCAAATCCAATCCAAAAGATATTTTGGAGAAATAAAAAGACTACACCAATGAAAATACTCAACATCGTTTCAATGCAACGAATCAAAATCCAGATATTCAATTTACACCAAAAGTGTATAATGAGGCTTTGATTCCGACAGAGGACATGTGTTTGGGAATCGCTTACAAAGCACTGTTACATTTGTGAATGACTGCTCCGAATCGAACAACATTTTACATCGTGATTTGCAACGAGAAACACACTTTGATATGGTTCCAGAACAACGCATAGTGAATGACAGAATCATGAATGCAATGACAAGTCAAAGCGGTGGATTATATTTCCTAGAAGCTCGCGGAGACACAGGCACAAAGTTCTCAATTTCATTTATTTTGGCAACATACGATCTCGAAAGAGTATTGCACTGGAAATCGCATCATCTGGAATTGCAGCAATTCTTTTTGATTGTGGACGAACAGCGAATTCAGTACTGAAAATGGCGTTGAATATGCACATAACTGAGACACCAACATGCAACATGGAATATAAATAAACATTCTGGAATGGGTAAATATAATATGGCGCACAAAAAAGCATTGGAAGCGCTGCATCGTACACTTACAGATGTGAGAGGAAATGAACAGCTCTTTGGTGGCGCACTTATTTTTTATCTGGTGATTTTCAACAAACTTTATCTGTTATACCACGTTCAATACCTGCCGATGAATTAAATGCATGTCTCAAATCATCAACGACCCAAAACGGAATATTTTAAAAGGGTAATAATGACTTAGAAAAAGGCTCCGGCTTGTGGAAGACAACTCACCTCAGTTTTATCGCAATCACTTGAATGGTGTAAGAGCGCATACTGTTTTTAAAAAATATATATATATATGTCTTATTAAACAAAGGAGCACAGGTTCCCTGACTAAAACGGAATATTTTAAAACGGTTGTTATAATTCAAAAACTTTTTCGCGGGCGAGGTCGCAATATCTCCCCAATGTTTTATTGCATTTGGATAAATGGTGTAGGAGCGCATACTGAAATTATTTTTTTAAAGCTCGTATAAGAAGAAAAAGGAATTAAGGGCCACCGGCCGAAAACGGAATATTTTATAAGGGTTGTAATGATTCAGTTAAATGTCAGGGTATGTGGACAACAACTCAACAAAGTTTTGTCACAATCGCTTGAATGGTGTAGGAGCGCATACGAGACATACAAAGATACATACATACATAAATTCATTTTATATATATAGATTTTGAGCCGGGTCAAAAAAAAATTTCTTCTTAAAAGTGCAATGTTGAGCTACATCTTTTAGATACTGGTCGTTCCATTTCACTAATAAAGCACAAACGACACCCTAGGCAGGCAGTAGTAAGTTAATGCTACGATGGATGAAATGAAGCAGATAAGAAAGTTTTAAATATCTGTTCTTAAAATTGCCGACACCGTGCGTGGACTAAGAAAAAAATGATGATTACAACACCGTTAAAAGAAGACACAGATAAATTCAAGTATATGATTTACAACAATAAGCTTATCGGGATAACGGGAATAAATTAGAACAAAAATTTTATTGGGCAACAACATGCCACAGTGATCACGAGTATGCCGTCTTGCTCTTTGTGGGTATAGACCATCAATGTCCTATCTACTTAACTCTCTATAGCAGAAGTCTAATCTGATTCATTATAATTTCATATGAGTTACATGAGTATTTCTTGCTATACATTTTTCATTAGATTGTCCAATTACAACTCTGGGAAACTCAACTTTTATCATGACCAGTCCTGGATTTCCAAATTACAATACAAATGTCACAGCCTGCGAGCAGCTTTTTGTAAATAATGCTACTGTTCAGATTAAAATTAGGTGAGAAGTTTTTTTTGTAATAAAAAAATAAAATAATAATACAACTTCCGGCGAGCATCAAGATGGCTGCCTTACCTATTTAATTGTATCAAAATTGTTAAAAAACCTTAAGGTGTTCTGCAATGCTATAATAATAAAAAATTCAATTCGGAACACTAAGTTCTGTCTTGAGAACGAGACTACCCTTTGCAGGCATGTATAGGCTAGAGCTCTTGATCATATTGCAATTTTCGTTTGTGTTTGCCTGATGTTCTATATCTTTATATTGTGATATCCGCCATGGATTGCTGCTTTGATCAAGCTACGTTTTTTTGTCCCTCCCAACTTCAAACGGTTATTTTTTTAACTTTCTTCGAAGCAAAACTCACTGAAATTTGCCGCGTACACAGTAGGCCATCTTTGTTGACCGGACGATCATCGCTCCTGCAAGCTGATGATACGGTTGCTAACACATCACGACCCCACGGAAGTAATCGATATGTGCTGATATACACACACGATCAATGAATGCCCGGCTGACCTCTAGTGTTGGCAACATGCTGGAAACACTGGGCTGGTCACTATTGGAGGAACGACGACGACTATCCAGGCTCTCCATGATTTACAAGATAAATAATGGACTAGTCCACTGCTCTGGCATTAAACAGAAACTCGTCCCTCTCCCCCATTGGCAGCGACGAGGCCATGACATGCAAATCCGGCTCATAACAGTGAGAAGCCAGTATAGGAACTGCTCATTCCTGCCAAAGACAATCAGGGATTGGAACAAGCTTTCAAAAGGAACAGTTGAGGCGACAACACTTGACTCATTTGCGTCTTTTGCCTCAGGCCTTCCAACCCCCAGTGCATGATACCCTCAAACAGTTACTCTTGTAACCAGTGAAATATCCTCATCAACACAAGGCACAGAAACATTGCAAATCCCATCTACATCCACAGGAGTCATAATGATCAATAAATTGATCGTGGGCCCTTAATATATAGAAGAAGAAGAAGAAACTTTCCATTGCACGAGGCCTGCCCCGGAAGCGTACCCATCGTGGTGATAATTGGAAAATAAAAATGAAACAACTTGTAACTCCTTCATCGTCTTTACAAGCAACGTTGCTAACATTTGCGATGAGCTTGATCGTCTTGACGCACCGTTCATATATTTGATTCCTTTTTCTAGTGTTAGTTCACATTTCGATGTTTTTAAACCGGTTTCAGAAAAAGAGGTGAAAAGTATTATTTTGAAGTCTAAATCTACGTCATATTCATTGGACCCTATCCCCATCACCCTTGTTGGTTGAGTCGTTAGATCATTAGCCCCCAACTATAACCCACATTGTCAATGAAAGCTTGTCTTCTAGAACTGTTCCCTCTATTTGTAAGTCAGCTGTCATCAAACCATTGCTTAAGAAGCCTGATCTGGATGAAAATAATTTTAAAATAGCTATACATCAGTATCTAACTTATCATTTTTATCTAAGTCATTGAAAAACTAGTTCTAAAACAACTTTTAGCTTACTTAAACGACCACTCTCTTCTCAGTCATAATCAGTCGGCCTATAGAGCTTTCCATAGCACTGAGACAGCTCTCTTGAGAGTCACCAATGATCTCTTGCTCGCATTGGATAGCGGTGATGTCTCCATCCTTATCCTCCTAGACCTCAGTGTGGCCTTTGACACGGTTGACCATAAAGCTCTTGACAAAACAGAATGAAGGCGGCCGCTGTCGATGGCTGTCTCTCCGGCAATGCTGACTTGGTGTAAGGAGTGCCACAGGGGTCCGTTTTGGGCCCGGTTCTATTCACAATGTATACCAAGCCACCGCTCCTCTGTCTCGGGAGCCATGTCTTGGAGAGTCAGTCATTCGCGGATGACACGCATCTATACACACATCCTACTCTTTTCGATTCCCCTGTCCGTACTTTGCGTGAGAGCATTGGTGATGTCAAGTCATGGATGACACTCAGCAAGTTGAAGCGTAATGATCACTCAACGGAAGCACTCCTTATTCACGACCACAATTCTTCCTCCAACTCAGCTCTTCCCTATTCATTTCAAGTAGGTAACTCCGACACACAGTTTACATCAGCTGCTAGGAATCTGGTTATATTCTAACAACATGTCTCTTGATAATCATATCTCTCACATTGGTCGCTCTGCATACACCACTATCCGTCAGATCACTATCCGCCAGATCAGCTCAATCAGCCACTACCTCACAGTTAGTGCAACAAAAACCCTAGTCTGTGCTCTTATTCTCTCTCGTATTGACTATTGCAACTCTCTTTTGTCAGGTTCACCAAAACACTTCTTAGAAAAATTACAAAAGGTTCAAAACTGAGCTGCTAGGCTAGTTCGAATATAAAAAAAACGTGATCACTTCACACCACTATTTCATTCACTTCATTGGCTCCCTTTACAAGCAAGGATTGACTTCAAACTCTCTGTTCTCTGAAATAAATTGTTTTCGAATTCATAACCTTTATATCTAACCGAATTTCTTTATGTCGATTCCCCCCATCGACAGCTTCGCTCCTCTGCAAACACGTGTACTCGTCCTGTCCCCAAGTCTCGGACAAAAACATATGGTGAACTATCTTTCTTTTTCTGTGCCCCCAAACAATGAAATTATTCTCCACTACAAATCCGCAATATACCAACCATCACAGCCTTCAAAACTGCACTCAAAACATATCATTTTAAACTCTACTATTCTGACTGATTCCCCCCTCTGACCGATAAACGATGCTCTCAATGGCTTGACACATAAATAGTTAAGGAATGGGTGGAGTGAATATACATTTGTTTTGTTTTATTTAATTAATGCATGTTAATTTTTAAGTTCATTATTATTTTCGTTAAATTGTATGTACAGCGTGATGAGCCCAGCCCTAGGCTGGAGTACCGCGCTACATAAAACTACTACTATAATACTAATAATAATAATAATGCTTACACAAAGTTGAAGGCATTTTGCAGATTAAATTTGATATTTCATTTAAAGTATTCAATTTAGCTTTCATACATTTCTAATTACTTTTTCAGAATAGTTCATGTGGATTATATAGGCCACCTGCCTTGTGGACATAATAGTGGACTAAAGATTTATGATGGTAGAAATCAGTATGCGCCAATTCTAGGAACATTTTGTAATCCTATATCTCATTTTCTAGTCTCTTCTAGAGATTCATTATATATCGTATTTGAAATTAACAGCAACCATATAAAATCCAGATTTAAAGTCATTGTTACTTATTACGGTAAGATGTGTATTTTAGTTTATCACTTTAATTTTTAATAAAATCCGTGGTTTTTCCCCCACTATGATATAATCATTTGCCCGGCTGCTCTACATCGTATGCATCCACGATTGAATTGTTGTCAAAATAAAATCTAACTGAAAGTCATTTTCTCGTTCATCTTCTCCAGCGGCGTATTGCCAAATTCGTAACAAAGGGTTCGCAGTTAGTATGTCCCCTTATGCCATATCGGTCACCGACACAGTCAGTTAAATTACGATTAGGGGATCTGGCGCCTGGGCCCACGAACTAACGGTTCGCACGAACCAGACCGAACCGGCTCCAAACCACAGCTGATCTTCTCCAATACATCGTTTCTCCTTTCGATATTTTTTCTTACATTTATTCAAATTAAAACATGTTAGGCCATTGAGTATCTCTTGAATTGTTCAAGATTTTAAAAAAATCGATTAAGATAGGGTTATATTTAGCATATTTACGTTATAATGTACACAAAATACATTTTTATACCCAAAAAGCAAATGATTAATCTCAATAATATTGACCAGAGGTAGAGAGCCTTTTCCTATTGGCAGACCGCATTCTTTTATATGTAATCGAATAAAGTGAAGCAAATGAACTTAAAATACATAATATATAGATTATCGTGTTAGACAAATCAAATCCTATGAGACGTTTCATTTTTAACACTATACCAGAACTTACAAATAATTATTTATGGTCCTATCTTTTGGGAACTATGCAATCGCTGATTTAGAGCCAAGTACTGGAGGTGGTTATCCCACTTCCCGGCCATATTCTAATGATGTTTGTCCGCCAGCGTAAAGTGTATTCTACATTTATATGCATGTGAAACGCCAAAAATGATATTCATTATAATGTAATTACATTTCTTTCCTAGTACATGAAAAGTTAGTAAAGAAAAGAAGATTTGTTCTGTAAATTTTCAATTCAATCAAAAGTCAAAGGACTGCATGTTCCCAACCCCTGATCTAGACTTACCAGCAATTAATCTCAATAGTCTCATATTAAGTACCAACATTTCTTATTCTTTCATAGTCTGCTTGTGCCAGAATGTTAATATTTCTGTAAGACCAGATATAAGTGACATTTTTCAAATTCTGGACATGTTTTTTAAATTTACTCATGATTAAAAATGGGCAAATGAATAGCCGGTTACCTGTAAATAAATGCATAAAAACAGATGTGTAAATTTACCAATATTCTATTAATCTTTATTACAACGATTGCTTTCGTTAAAATGCAATTTGACGTCCACGTCTTAGAAGTGTACTATTTAATGTAAGTTGTGCAGTGCTTTATTTATAAAATACTCTGAAAAATGAATATGCTTTAGAGTTACCGGTCTCAAAAGTTCGAAACGTACCATACATAGCGTACATACTGACCAGCCCGGGGTATCCTAAGCCCTACAGTCATCAGCTCTACTGCAGGCAGCTGTTGCTAAATGATGATGATGATGGGATTGTGGAACTGAGGTAAAGTAAACAATGTATTAGTAATCATGAATAACACCCAGAAATCATGTTTTAAAACTGGTATGTATTTACCTTCAATGTTGAACGGCCTACAATGAGACCTTCAATGTACAACCAAAAAAAAAAAAACGAAAAAAAATGTATTTATCTAATAACAAATGAGGTTCATATGTGCATACTGTGCTTTACATGATGCTAATAAAAACTTCTATAAAACTATAAAGGAGGGTGAAGCTTAAATAAAGTTGTTTTAAACAATTATTTGTTTTTCTACAATCCAGTCCTTTCTAAGCGCAATTACGATTTCATAATGCACTAAGAATTGTTTTATATTGCATCAGTTTATTCTAAATGAAATTAATATAAAAAGGAGGAAGCAGCACAGCACATACATAAATATATGTTACCTTTAGTGTGAAAAGCATATTATGTTAAGATAACATTTTAAGTTATGCAATAACAATTTTAGTGGCAAGATGCAAACATCTTTGTATATTACGCTAGTTTAAGAATCTGGGTTAAAATGTGTAAATCATATAGGAGTTTATTTATATGTTAATAATTAATGCCAAACAAACAAAAACAACATGACCAATTTAGAGGCAAACTGTTGTTAAAGAATTCAGACATACATTTTAAAAGATCTTTATATGATTAAGAAAAGCAAATCATGAAAAACAGGATGTGTTGAGTGCTCATATCGTAGATACATACAATCATCTTTGTCATGTTTAAGGCAAATTTAAAGTGTTGTTCATATATTCGTTTCCTGTAATCTTCTTCTTCTATATTTTGAGGGTCCACGATCAATGTATTAATCTTTCTGGCTCCTCTGCTTAGTCACGATGAAATTATGTGCCGTAACTTCATACTACTTAATAGTGCATAGGTAGATTTGATTTATCATTTCGAGTCGAGTTATCTTTATTTAATGGCTTGATATGTCCGTCGACATGTGAATATTTAATCAGGAATGCCTGATTTCAATATATTTCACACGTAAAGGAGTAAATTGAATTTCCCATTTATATGCTAAAGAAATAAATTTGCTAATTTATTTCTATTCAAATATATTAATTTTGATAAGTATTTTATTTGTTTGTTAAAAAAATATTGATTTATTACCATGTTTAGATTTCTAGGTACCTTTAACAGAAATAATACACTTTTTTTTAAAAATACTTTCATAGACCATAGTTTCAAGCAATGTGTTTTTTAGCAAAATCAGTTTGCGCTTTTAAACTATTTTTTTAAAAAGCAATTATGATTTTCATTTCACAAAAAAGATCATATTTCCCATGCGTTTCAAATATTTTCTTCTAATATGACCATCAAGACTTAAATTAAGTATTTTTGTTGTTGTTATTAAAGCTTCACGAAATTGGATCTTCAAAGTCACTTATCATGTGATTATGACTATGTAGCAGTCCATGACGGCTACAATGAATCGGCGCCATTGCTAGGGAAGTATTGCAATGAAATTCCTTCAACGCTACGGTCGTCTGGTAACGCAATGTTCATTGTGTTTAAGACAGACAAATCTACTTCAGGAAAAGGCTTTGAATTAAAAACAACTTACATTGGTACTCGCTTTTTTGATAGACTACTTGGTTTATATTTAGTCAGCACTACAGAATTTAAAACATTTTTATCTTATTTTAAAAAGACGACATCATTTCTTGAACTATTTTGTTTTACATTTATCAGGTCACATTTATATAATAGTGCTAATGCAATAATGAAATGTTAGAGCTAAAGAATACTCAGACACGTCACAGACATAAACCCAAAAAGCTTGAGTAAATCCCTAAGACAAAAGTGACTTATTTCAAATTCTCTAAACATAGAATGTAACTTGGAGGTTGTTTTTGTTTCTAAGTAAATACTGTAGACAAAATAAATTATTATTTGTTGATAACACTCACGTACGTAATGTTATCCAATCGTCAATAGTAACTGCTTTGTCGTGTCTTATTTTACTCCATTCGCAATCGGGGCAATTTATTTTATGATCAGTACAGTTTACACATTGAAAGCATTGAATATATTTTAAGCCAATTATGTTTAGAACATTTTGGGAAAGTGTAACCATAAAGCCTTTATGCTTAAACAGTAGTTTTCTCGACAAATTTCAACGTATAATCTTTTCTTTGGTATTTCTTTTAAATATTTGTTTGTAGGACCATGGATAATCGGGTTAATGAATTGGCAAGGACAGTAACAAGCGTAAATAAATTAAATTCAGACTTGTACTATTTGTAATAATCTCTTTCATCAACGACAAATATTTATTGAAACGATTTCAATTAAGAGATGAGATAAACTTTCTCCACTCATAATCCTAATAATGCAGATTGAAACACTAACTAAAGTTTGCAGAGTTTTTCAGAGTTGGATATTTTACACAATCGATTTTAAGAAATGATAATGAAAACTATAGAGGTCTCTAAAAAATAATTCTTTTTTTTTTAAAGCGTGCTTATAGTAAACGGTATACAGTGAGATAAAGCAAAATTAACAGTGAGATAAAGCAAAATTAACAGTGAGATAAAGCAAAATTAACAGTGAGATAAAGCAAAATTAACAGTGAGATAAAGCAAAATTAACAGTGAGATAAAGCAAAATTAACAGTGAGATAAAGAAAAATTAACAGTGAGATAAAGCAAAATTAACAGTGAGATAAAGCAAAATTAACAGTGAGATAAAGCAAAATTAACAGTGAGATAAAGCAAAATTAACAGTGAGATAAAGCAAAATTAAATTGTGTTTTCGTTCGATCCATGACATTTCAATAATAATAGCCAGACAATAGAGTAACAACTGGGTAATTTATATATTTTAGAAAAAGGAAAAAAAATAATCTAATGGAAATTTCATTGAATGTTTTTTTTTTAAATTTAAACACACAAATTTAACATAAATTAATAGTACAAAGAATTTACGTCTTTAGACAATTAAAGCCATTAATTTTGATTTTAATTTTACTTTTCTAAAGCACACCCAGCGTTACATTCCTGTAGTAGCTCAAACGAGTGTCAATCTAATTTTACGTGCAACGTTGGATTCTGCAACTGCACAAATGGCTATTCTTGGGATAATAAACTCGGTGCTTGCATAATAGGTAAAGTTGTCTTCTTTCACTTTTTTAAATTACTTTTTCAAAACAAAAATTCGTGTTTCTTAACTTCCATTTTTAATGCCAGTTCCTATGAAAGAATGGTAATACTAAAAATTTTATTTCTAAAGAAATTAATTTGATGAATAAATAGGATATGCATTTCTTAATATTCATATTTTGCATACATATTATTATTATTGGTAGCTGTTCATAGATACAAATGGGATTAGTATGTTTAATTTTTCGTTAAATATTTCCATTAAATTAAAACCATGTCATTCATGTCTTAAAATCAACTTTCGAATGAAATCTCAAGTTTTAATATAAGTATTTCCAAGACACTTAATAATGAAAACGTATATGTAAAATATTTACTTTCAGTAGTTGTAACTGAAACAAGTACATGCAGTGATCCTTCAAAATGTCTTAAAATATTGCCCTGCCCGGATGCCAAATGCGCAAAGTGTAACAATGAAAGCTACTTAGACTCGACTAACGGAATCTGTAAAAGGCGTAGGTCATTAAAAATACATTGTATATACGAAGTGGCTATTCGCACCCGGGTACCATAAGTGAGAGGTTGGGATTAAATCTATTTAAAATATAATTATTGGGTTTGTAAGACAAAATTTGATATCAAATGAAAGATAATTGAATGGAATATACGTTTGTAAACTTAATACTTCAGTTTAACTAAAATAAACTACCACAAATGACATCCGAATGCATTGAGTCTAATGGGACCCGGGTGCGAATGGCAGCGCTGCGTGTCCGAGTCCATTTTGCCAATTTTTTTTTTCCAAATTCGTTTTTTTAAATAGTGAAATAAATCTGCGGTGTAACAGCGGGTTGGTCATTAGAGTATTAATATAGTTCAGTAGCGTTAAAAAGAAATACGGTTGCGAGCTTTTGAAAGCGGAGCATTACTTGGGATTCTTATAAAGTACTTTACTTATATTCATCTTTTTTTCAAATAAGCAGCCCCCATCCCATTGCTCGATATTACATTTTATAAAGGATTTATATGATTACCTTTGTTTTCATAGTGTTTATAGTATTTCCAATGTAATTATAATACCACGGTTTATTGTACTTTTCGGCCCAAGGACGTGGTGCGTTTAGTAGATGTGAGGACTCTTCACAATGCAAAACTACATTGAACTGTCTCAATAACAAATGCAACTGTACGACAGATAGATTTTGGGAAGATTATTCTAGAGCTTGCACACTAAGTAAGTCATAATTAAAGCTTAGCTCAGCGGTTCTCAACCTGTGAAAGCGAACCCCTTTGGTGGTCGCACGACCCCTTCACAGGGGTCGCCTAAGACCATCTGAAAACACATATACCCTACAGTTATAAAGTCTCAACGAAAATAATTTTGTAGTTGGGGGTCGCCACAACACGTGGAACTGTATTAAAGGGTCGCGGCATTAGAAAGTTTGAGAACCACTGGCTTAGCTGATGACATATATACTGTAATTATTAGATAGAGTTTGCAGTACGCCTCATCAAATATACTTTGGCCGCAAAAAAAAAAAAAATTCAATCTAAAAAATAGAAAGGGAAAAAAAAATTTAAATTAAGTTCATATTTTTTAAAGCACCTTATGATTGTTAAAATTATTGTGTTTAATTGTATTTATATAACATACGTAATTCTTCGCTTTATCCCAGCAAACACAGGTACAATGTACCAATCACAATTTTTTTTATTAATATAGTTAATTTAAATTAGTAGATGGCGTGGGGGTATAAGTGCTATATTTAGTATCATACCACCTGTCTCACTAAAAGTAAGACGTATTTATTTTACTTTACATAGATATTTTTGTGTATTTGGCAGCAAGCCTAGTTAAGAATGTGCTGAGTATACAGCGTTTTAAATACATTTCCTGGTCAAAACTTCTTAACCCAAATAACAAACGAATTTATGTGTACATTTTATCAATTCGACTGACCTCAAATACTGCCGAACTCAGAAATGACTTCTTTTCTCCTAGTTTGCAAACGCTTTTGAAAAAAAAATTATAGCCATTGATGAATTTTATTGACAGCAAATGAAACATAGAGTAATAATTAATTAAAGCACGTTCCAAATGATTTTAATTTAACACAAATTAAATTATTTCCTAAACACAGGACTGCGAGTGTATATTGCATGCACTCGGTCAAGTCAGTGCATGGACACGTTGGTGTGCATTAATGGATCATGCACATGTGCTCTTGAAAACTATTGGGACCCTGATACAGTTACTTGTAAATCAAGTAAGCCAATATGTTTTGGAAATTTTAATTCATTAATTTTATTAGTATCTCAAATGTGGCTACAGCCAATATTTTTGCTACATTTAACACATTCTATTACAGCCTTTAGAACACATATATTACCCTGATATTTTATATGCAGAAGATCGTATTCTTTAACATAATTAAATTTGAGGCTTTCGGTCGTCCACCAGAAGCCAGACTGCCACTATGTCTGCCTGTCGTCCGGCTATGCAATATTCACTATAACTCGACGTCTTGCTGTCATCATATTATGTGTGACTAATCTTCTGCGAGGTTGGTTGCCGGACGAAATAATTACTTCGCCTGCACGGAAAGTCTCCATAGTATTTACTCTAATAGGCCTTAAAATAAATAATGGATTTAACATCTTTTAAGCTTTCAGTTTTCTCAATTAGAGACTTTCAGGAAAATTATTGAAGAATGTATGCATAAATGTGGGTACATTCTGGCGACCCTCTCCCATGCTGCCATACGCATCATCAGTGCGTACGTAATATATGGACTACCCTTTATTTTGAAAGAGTGCGAGATTGGTATGGAAATATGTTTTTTTACGTAATTTACATATGGTTGTCCCATTGTCCATATCAGCTCTGGTATTTAAATTTGGCTACATTGACGGAAGTGTACAGTGCATGGATGATTTTAATTTTATCATCGGCGCTCCTTTTTCAAGACCAAGTATTTTTTTTTTTGAAAATGAATTCTCAAATGCTCCGCACTGCAGCGTCATATTTTGACATGTTCGATAAGATCTAGTAAGTGGCCTTTAAAATCTGTTTTTACAAGTAACAAAGCAGCTGCATATTTGTAATACCCAAATTTTTCTCCATCACTTCTCTTCCCTTCTCTTTATAAAGCTTGCGGTAGATTTAGACCACAATATGTTAAAGGAAAATAAAATCAGGCTCTTAGAATTAAAATATAAGAACAGGATATGCTAAACTTGAATTCATAGACAGGACAAAAGATTTTGACGTTTCGGCATGGAGCCTTCATCAGAAAATAAGACAAAAAGTAGTATAACAGGTATCAGTGGGTGCTGACGAGTTGCATGCGTCCGACGGGCCGAATGATGTGCAGGCCTGGTGTGCATGAACAATGATTACCTTCAAGGCATATGCCTGGACATTTTATTTAGCCATACCAATTACCAATACAAATGCTGAGCCTAAAGGGCACATTAGTGCCTATTTTGCATGAATTTGCCCCGCTCCCAAGTATACATTTTCTCTAACCATACTATTTTAAAATACAATTTTAACATCGTTAAATTACGTTTGGTTTCAAATGGAAAAAGCCAAGGAGTTGATGTGATGTTTATTTATTTCAATTTACCATTATCTCCTCTTTTATAAAGAGAATATAAATATCGGTATATTCCCCAACATTATACTATGTACACAGATCATATGCGCAAAAGAGTTGCTAAATATCTAATTCTTTCGGTATTGGTTTCTGCCACAAGTCTCGTTAAGCTTTTGGTTTCGGTTTCAGCCGAAAGTCTAATTAAGCTTTTGATTTTGGCTTCGGTTTCGGCCGAAAATCATTTTAAAATTTCGATCTGGTTCTTGATTTTGCCCGAAATCAGAAAATCACTTTCGGTACATCTCTAATGTACATAAAGCATAGAGTTAAAACATCTAGATATTTTGCAACCTAAGAATGTACACGTTGACGACCTGCTACAGTCATCTGACTATACTGATATTTAGCTAAATTTGATATTGTAAGTTGAATGCAATATTTCGTTAAGAATTATGAACATTTTTAGGTCAAGCTGTTCAGCTCACTTCTTCATTTTTATTTAGAGCTTGGAGTTAACATCATCTGTAACACATCATTTCAATGCTATGGAAAGATGGAATGTGTTGATGGTTTGTGCACTAGTGAAGATGACCTACCCAAATTTAGTAAGTCAAGTCATAACGCATAACAGAAATAAAAGACGTAAAAAAGAAAGTGTCTTCCTGTTTACCACCTTACCTAACATATTGTACCAAAGCTCGCTGTATGCTTGGGGTCATCCCCCTTAACACCCTGCATTTGGTTTAGCTGTATGCTAGAGCTGACTAAACCTTATTCTATGTATCATATCTAAATACAAAGTGTTACGCAAAGTTTGTGTTTTATGGATTTAAGCTAATACCAGGGTATAAGCGATTGTATCAGAACATCGCCTTCAATAGAAGCATGTTGAGTCATTTGGAAAAGGTAAAATGAATGTAATGCAAGTAACATTAATGTATATACCCTTTAGAAATATACTCTTTCGTTGTAACTGTTCTTCTTAGACAATTTTGGTCCACATCAGTTGAATGTTCACGAGTTATTGCATCAAAAAGCTATTCATAACCATTTTTACCTCAGCGAAGGAAACAGTTCATGGGAAGAGGCAATATTTGAAATTGCATAAATATTGCTCGTCGTCACATTAGCATTTTAAAAAAATGCCTTACAGATAATGATTTCTATGAAGATTACTTTAGTGATAACAATTATTAGGGTTGGTTTTTCTACTGGTAGAGTACATGCGTGACACATGTTTGACCCGAGTTGGAGTAACTTACAGATAAACTTTATCAATCTCTTTTTTTCAATTTTGAAAAAAAAACAACATAATTTTAAAGCTTTCTTAAAGTTACATATGTAGCACACACTTCAACTGAAATTAAGAAACACTGTAAATATAATTTTCGGAATGGTTTACAATATCAGAACTATAATTCCCAAAATGTATTTTCAGTGTTAATTTCTGGTATTGTTAAAATGTTACAAGTCTGTAAAACTAATTATTAATACATTTTAATTGTATAAATTATTTTAGACGTTCAAATTAAAAAAAACACATAATACCCTCATTAATTTATAAACATATATGTATATATATATATATATATAATTTATATTTAAAACAATATAATATTAGATATTTATTTTTCAGAGATCAGTATAATCCACATTGTTGGTATTATCATCGGTGGTGTAGTTTTAGTGGCTGTAATAGCAACCATTGTATTAATTAAAAGGTAAGAGGAGCTCAAATAAAATTGTATAGTCGACCCGTCCTAGCTTAAAAAGGCGCATTTCTCAGATTTAATAATAAGTTTATTGCCAGCTGATGTTGAAGTGTCACTTTACTTTTAAAACAGCGATACATTTTACCCATCAAAATACTAGTAGGTTTATACACTTAAATGTATCATGTTAGTATATTGTAAATAAACAATTGAACAAAATATTCTTTGCAAACATATTTTTTTAATGTTTAGACGGAGGAATTTATCATACACTCACAAAGTTTTGGATGAATTCTGTCCAAAAAAGATTTAGCTTAAGTTTGTAAAAACTCATTTGTTGCCAAATTAGTCAGGAATTCACCGTCTTGAATTTCCTTATGCCAGTTAAGAAAATAATTACATGGGATTTTTATTAAGCTTTGGATGTGGGATGTTTAACCAATATACGTCATTAACTTAGTTTTATTTATTTTTCGGATTTTATCCTAATACCATTTTAAGTTATTTTTTTTGTTATACCGCGTGTGTCCATAATATATTCTATGATTAGTAAAATTGATTTATGATATTTATATTTGTTTCCATAAAATAAATGGAACTTTAATAAACTAGAAAAGAAATTCTTGTTTGCTTTTCTTAATTGCAATACACATTTTTTAATAATACTAAATTCTATAAGTATGGGTTTACATAAAACTAATGTCATATTTTGACTTGCATTTTATTTAGGAAATGTAAAGAAAAAGTTTCAAAAAGCGACCAGGGAAACGAGTTGTCTATCACCAAGGAAAATAATCAAGGTTAGGTCAATTGCTTTATGGGGTGCACGATTTTCAGAAATATTCAGATTTATCATGTTATAACTTACAAAGCCCTACTTTCTCTAATTTGTTGCCACTATTTTCCTATGTATAATGTATTACACAAAATTTGTATTCGTCCAAGTCCGTTCATTGTCTACCGATCTCTTCCGCTGTGTTAGCCTCCCCTTTACATCTTATGACCAACAGAAGTCCGAGACAAAGCTCGATTTAGCACACCATTTTTGCTGCTCTGTTACTTCCCCCAGGCAGGTCAGTGCCGAGAATCGCCTTGCATCACATCCCCTACATCGTGGCCGGCGCTAGGTTTTTGGGTTTCGGGCATGTGGATATTGCAGAGCCTTCGACGTTGTTTACGCATAGGATTGTTTAGTGAGACATGTCATGGTTATAATGCGTCTTACTGGTTATAATGATGTTAAACGTCATACCTAAAGTGACCATTAGTTTTACAATTTCAAACCAGTAATAAAACTCCTCACTGTAAAGGATGGTACGGTGTCTCTTTCAATTGGCATGTTGCCAGGCCACTAAATCGAACATGAGACATTGGTGGCCTTACACTTTAAAACTTCTCTCTGCTCTTGCTACACCAGACCAGACCAGACCTGGTTGGTTGAAACTTGCAAGCAAGAACATTTTTACAATTGTTTGGTGTAAAAATATGTTTTATATGATGATGCTGTGGATTGCAGGTTTATGATACTGTGCACTGCAGGTTGATTAATCTGTGCACTGCAGGTTGATGATTCTATTCACTGCAGGTTGATGATTATGTATGATTCAATTTGTGCGATTGGGGCCAGCACGAACACACCCAGCCGGGTGAATTTGGAGCACAAGCTTATTCTGACCGATAACACCTTGTACCCACATGGTTTGAATGTCATGTCTCTATTCACTGTTTGAACCTAGCTCCGCCCCTCCACGTCACGACCTATCGCAGTGGACTTATTTCTCCTCTTTTCTTTCCCTATTCCCTATTTAACCTTTCTCCCACTTACTCTCTGTCACTAATCTTTTGCTGCCCTCTTGGATACTATTTCTGAGCTAAGTGCTATATTATATATTTTTTGATACATTTTTTAATTTTATTCGTGTTTCTGTTTGTTCGCTGATGAAGGCTTCCTGCCGACACGTTGTTTGTTTTGTTGCGTTCCTTTTATCAGGTTTAACCTTACTGTGTTTTACTAATTTCCTATGATAATTATGTGCACTGCAGGTTGATAAAAGCATCAATGTCAGCGGTAAATCTCAGCTTAGGAGGTGTGTACGTTTTATTGACAAAGTAACCATTGTTGATGATTTTTTTCTGCAAGACAAAATGACATATTTGACGTTGTCAATTCAAATTGGCAGTCCTGTGACTTGAACTGGAAAAACTACGTTGGTATTTATTCAGATGACGCCTCTGACATGACGGGAAAAGTCAAAATTTTATCTCTTTGGTGCAACAGATTCTACGAGCTGAGAGAGGAGCTCTGGATGTTATGAGCTGAGGGACAAGTCTCGGCAAATTTTTTTCCGTCGATATCTGTTTACCAGTACGACTGGGTTAGAAAACCATTTGTGGCATCTGAACCATACCAAGGAAAGTTTACTTTGAAGGAAAAAGAGGAGCCAAATGAAAGAATGCTGAGGCTAAAATAGGCAGGGGTTAACATTGGATGCGTTTTGTTTACTAGTTGAAAACAAGTGCCGGCTATCCCTTAGAAAACTTCGCGACTTCTGTTGTATTGTTCAAATTCTTACATGTGAGAGTTCAGATTTTTTTTACTATAATCGTCACCAAACAAAGAAATTAGAACGGTTGTTAGTCGAAGATTACCTTCGGAAGTCTCACACGAACACTCGGTCACGAATTCAACTAAACTTACAGAAATCATCAAGCACAAGTTTTACACTGAAATGTTCGCTACTGCAAACTGATGCTCACGGGTAACAATGAAGTAATGTTAATAGCTATAGTAACAATGAAGTATAGTTAATTGCTACAGTAAAAATGAAGTATAGTTAATTGCTATAGTAACAAAGAAGTAATGTTAATAACTATAGTAAGATCGGCTATTCTGGCCACAGGAGATTTTGTTTTTACTTTTAAAGTGTCACAAACAGGCCCTTGTATCAGTCGGTGTTTCTTTCGGGGCATAACTAATTATAGTAAAATGATGTTTCTGTCCATTTGGAATACCACAAACCCCTTTAGTAGCTGCATGGGTTTCAACGAGCTTTCTAAACACTCGTGAGAGTTCCATTGCAATAAAAAGTTTGATAAAGCTCAAGTAAAGAAACAACAATTCGTTTCCACTCCATTAAACTATCGGAGCATCAATCAATCAGTCCATGTAAATCTTTATCATTTCGAAACTACTTAATATAATTTAAGCTGGAGAAAATAACAGCCATTTAATTTACACTATGAAATTTATATTAAAAGTAATGAAATGCATATTCTATTTCATTAATCAGGAAACGAATCAAACGTCGACACCATTATTGAGAGTATCCATCAAATAACATCAGAGATGTAACTTACTTCTGACTTGCCACGTATGGTATTATTGGGAAATGCTGTGTTCATCGGCCAAACACGGATTTTAGAAGGAGATATATACATTTTCGCTTGCAGGTTTACATGATAAACTCAAAGCAAATGTTGTTTAGTGATGTTACAGCATTGTAGCACTCTAAATTACTCTGATTGAAGAGAGGAGCTTTGAACTTAGTGTACAGAAGTCATAGGAGTTTGTCCAACTTTGAATTTATTATATTATTTTAACCATTTATGCACTTTATGTAAGTTTATGTCTTTGCTAAATTCTTTATTATATGTTTTTGTAGTTATGATTATATATAAAATTATATTCGTAATACATGTTATTGCTTATTCAACTGTAACGATCACGCTATTAATTTTGACATGTTCGATTTGTTTCAAGTTAACTAAATCTTAGCTGTCACTTATTGAACTTGTCAAAATTATTGAACCGTTTTTGTCAACAGAAGACATGTTAACTTGTATTAAAATGTATGAGCAAATGTACTTTATGTTTTTATAGGTTTAATTTGTTTAATTATTTCTTCAGTTAATACTTCTTCTTGTGAATTGTTTAAATTTAAATTTAAATTATATATGATTCATTTCCTGATTTAATATTAGTTTGCACACAAACAGTATACTTTTCACTAGAGTTCCTCAAACTAGGGCCTGCGGGGAAGATCCGGCTCACCACCATACATCTTTATCCTTGCCCGCGGTCTCGCCCTGCGAGCAACTGGGTAGCGGTAACAAATATAGAACCGTGCGGTGACCATCTATTTAGCCGAAAGCCAGGCCCATAATTCCCAATGAAATAAAACAATATTTATATTTATAAAGATTATTCTTGATCTCGAATATTTTATTTTATTTTCCATGTTTTTTAGCCACTAAAAAGATGAGCAGTGTGAATTTCTATATATTTTTTCAAACAACATTCTATTCCAAATTGTGTCTATGGTACAAGGAACCGGTCTTTTCATTTAAACATTTTGAGGACTCATGCTTTAAGCCATTGCGATGCTCCAATACAGAGGTTCCCAAACTGTGCGTCCATGAGTTTTAAATAAAAATCCTAATTTAATCGTACAAGGCATCTCAAAACGTGGTGCAATATCATTAACTTAGCAATGACTGTTAGTTTATAAAAAAAATTCTTTAAGTTAGTAGATTCTTAAACATTTGGGAACCCCTGTTCTAAGAGTTTTTTATTCTTCATTTTTAAACATTAATTTTATTTTTGTACTCATTTAATTTTGTATTTTATTTTTTTCAAATAATTTTATCAACTTATATGTATAATATAGCGGTATACCGTTAAATTTAGAAAACACGTTTTTGCCTTTTTAAATATAGTTTGTAATTTATTATCTTTAAATTTTTGGCCTAAACTATCAAAAAGTGGGGGAGGGTGTGTTGAATTTCGGAGATGATTTATTTTTTATACCTTAAAATCCTAGCAAGACATGTCTGAACATTAGAAATAATAAATACCCACATTTCAGTCAGATAGGTCAGTGAGCAATCAGGGGCGATGCTAAATAACACAGGATTTCAAATGCACGGATCGGACCACACAAAGAAGAGACGTTTAGGAGAATAATATTGGGAAATTTGGATGAGGGAAGACAGTATGAGCAGAATCCGCAGACAGAGAACGTTGTCTGACAATACAAGTGGAAGACACAAGCGTTTCAGGAAACAAAAACTCATAGCCGAAAAGTTCTCTTTTCATTGTGGTGTCTTTTTATTTCAAGCTTCCACATACCTTGTTCCACTAGTTCCTTCACGGAACTTGAACGCATTACTTTATTATTGTCTAAGAATCCAGGATCCAATCCAAAACAGGGCGTCCAGCACGAGACCGTGCCAGCTGAATGTTATTGATAAACAGTTGACCGAATACAAAGAAAAGTATTTAACTGTTAATTAATTTACTTAGTGAAGCATATCACACGCCAAAACACAAAGAACTGAATCGTCCAAATCTGTGTTCGTTAGTAAACGGCAGTGGCGTAGCGAGGGGGGGGCAAAGGGGGGCATCATGCCCCGGGCGCTACACACGAAGGGGCGCCAAATGGTATATTTTACATATAATATTGTATGGTTTTCGAATAGGGGGGGGCGATAAAAAGGTATTGTGCCCCGGGCGCGAGTTAAGCTCGCTACGCCACTGGTAAACGGTGCATGGTTCCAATCGAAACGCCTTTTTTTTTGGACGAGAGGACGTTGTGCTGTAACCTACATTATGCATACCATGGTAAATCAACACACTAAATATGTGTATTCTAGTTGTTTTAGTTAAAAACACTCAAACAATGCATGTGCTAGTTTATTTGAAAAGAAAGACATGTTTAGATAAAATAACGTTTTATTCTTCGTATTTTTTTCTTTTGGCGCATATTTCACTCGCATCAATTGTTGATCTGATGAATTAAACGATGTGCTAAGACAGCGGTTCTCAACCTGTGGGTCGCGACCCCTTTAGGGGTCGAATGACCCTTTCCCCAGGGGTCGCCTAAGAACATCGGAAAACACACATACTAACAGTTATGAAGTAGCAACAAAAATATTTTTAGTTGGAGGTCGCCACATCACGAGGGACTCTATTAAAGGTTCGCGACATTAGGAAGGTTGAGAACAACTGTGCTAAGGGAAAAGTCCAGACTATTTCTATTTTATAAATAACAAAAATGCAGTCAATAGAGAGAATTTAAGCAAGGTGGGAAGCGTGTTTCAAGAATTGGAAATAGCTGGGTCGTTACAACCGTATCTAATTGGCTTCTGTTGTTCCCAAAAACTGACTTATTTCACTCTTCCCTTTAATTCTCATGATTAATATAACATAGTTATAAAGTCACTCTTAACAGTGGACGGGAAGATATGCAATGCATACAAAAGTAACTGTTTTTCTTCTCATGGACAGCACACATTCATCAGCGTAGAGCGTATTAGTAAATGTTATTTTGCTAATGTTATGCTTCGAAAACAAAATGTATATAATAGTCTTATGGATGGTTTTGTTTGAATAATTTTTATTTATAATTACATGCATTCTCTTTAATATATTAAAAAAATACTACTTAACTTTTATAAATATAATAATTGATTTAAAATTTAACATTATCATAATACAATTAGTTTAAATTTAATAAACAAGTTATTTTTTCGTTTTTTTTCCTTCATAAATAATGATTTTTCCAAAATTCTGTTCACTTTTTTCTTAACATACCCGAAAATAAAATTATCCAAAACACAAAGTCTTGATGTGATGTACAAGTTTTATTGTTCATTGTGTTGTATATTGCATTGATAATGTCTTCTGGAAATTTGGTAGCATTATCTTTTAAAATGAAAAAGTTGTTGGCAAAATAAGGCAGAAATTCGGAAAGTCGGTCACAAGTTTTTACAGTTAAGTACAAAGATAAAAAAAAGTGGGGTATTAAAAATTCACTAAAAAAATCATAACTTCGTTTCTATAAAAGCTAGAAAGGTGAAATTGGTATTTTTGCCAAGCTTATAGCTAGCCATTTAAAATGATTAGGAGACCAATTGCAAAACCTGCTAAGTTACTTTAAAAAAAAAATAGTTATCCATCTTGGCTGGTTAATTAAGTGTCATTCTACAGTTTTATGTGTATTTAATTATTAAAAAGCTTAATGTAAGCCTATAATTCACCATTAAAAATATATATAATTTCTATATTCCCTATATAACTTAATTTACAAAAACTAATTTTTCTCTAAATCAAAAAGAAGGGTTTGCAATTGGACTCCTCATTTATGGCAATAGGACACTATTGAAAATGTCTGTCAAAGTATATGAGTATAGTCTCTCCTTATGCCCACTTAGTATGGCTGCCTGTATAGTATAGCAATGCAGTTTAGCCCCCCCCCCCTTTTCCTAGTCCTAGCCAAACTACCCTAACCGTAACGGGCGTAATAAAAATATTATATTGTAGTTTTATTTAATTTATAATAATAAAATAATACCGGTACTCTGTTTATAGTTCCAGAGCCATAGATTTTACCAGCTTGAAACACGCACTTTTTCTTCCTGAAAATAGGGTGCAAATGATGTGTGCGTGTTATACGCCGATATAATGTTAAGTTTTTTTCCTAAAATTTCCTTTTTAAAATGAGGTGCGTGTTATGTGCCGGTGAGGGTTATACGCCGATAAATACGGTATTTAACCAACTGGGAAAAGGGTTGTCTTAATTTAGCACTGGGTTTTCCCGATTTTACCTTTGATCTTTCCGACGTTTCAAAGTATTACGAGATCAAAACCTAAGTTCCTAGAAACATCTGTGAAGAAAGCAAGATTTGAATATCGAAACAGAAACTTCGTTAGGTTTACACACCTTGATGACTGTGACCTACTTAAAGATGTGGTAACTATCGGGTTGTGGCCCAAGTTGACACACCAACATAAGAGGCTTCAGGCTTCATGTGAGTCACAGCTATAAAAGCCTTGCCGGCCGCGTAAGTACTGAGATAACATTTAATCACCTGATAACTCCGCCCATGTTTCGGTAACACGCTGGAAACAGCTGGACAACTCAACACACCGTGTGTAAGTGCAGCACGGACTTTTTAAATAAGCTACTTCTGAATTGTGTTTCGGGGATATGACATATAAAACGAAACATCGTTTAGTTTCGGTCTGTTCGACTGTTGGTGCATTTAATGTACGCTCAAAGGGTAAATTAACATTGCTTTTATGATAAAGTTTAAACATAGATATGTTCTCTGTTCTCTGCTAAAACTTTTTCTCGAATTCCTGCCCTTCCTATCTAACCGAACTTCTCTCTGTCTATTCACCCCTTCCACAGCTTCGCTCCTCCGCAGACGGGCGTATTCTACAAAAACATACGGTGAAAGATCTTTCTCTTCCTGTGCCCCCAAACAATGGAATTCTCTTCCACTACTCATCCGCAATATATCAACCATTACAGCCTTCAAAACTGCACTCAAAACACATCTCTTTAAACTCTACTACCCCGACTGATTCCCCACATCTGACCGATAAACGATGCTGCTGCTGGCCGCCGTCCATGGCTTGACATGTAAAAGTTCTGGGGTGGATGGGGTGAATATGCAATTGTTTTTGTTTTGTCTTTATACAGTTGTTCTTTATTACATAAATGTATTTTATTTTATTGTCACAATTATGTCTCTTTTTATGTACAGCGCCGTGAGACTAGCCCTAGGCTGGAGTACCGCGCTATATAAGACAACTAATAACAATAATAATATTGTTTTTTCTGTCCTGGAAATATATTAAAGGTAAGAGGTTAACCAGCTTGCTCCTACCCCACAACTGATGCTATCAATAGGCACCACTGGAGTAGTAAGGGTGGGGATGGAGGGTGCGGTGCACCCCGGTGGCATTTTTTTTCTCAATATTTTGAGGCGTGGTATTTTTGGCCAAATTCGGAGATTTTTTTGTGGGGAGGGTGCTGCAAATATCTTGTCCCGTCCCCGCCGACACTACGCCTAGTTACGCCACTGATAGGCCAACAGTTGTATTACCCCACGTGTCTATAATTATCTAATAGTTAAGAATCTTCGATAGCGCTACACTGAGTGCTTTATTCTATCACGGCTTTGACAGGTGCGCATGGAGACAATCTATCAAAGCAGTCGCACGAGTAACTCTACCGTGGTAAAGTAAGTCTTTAAGAGAATACGCTGTAGGTTACTTACAAAACATATTTTTAACAAGTTGTTACACTAGTCACGAGGCAGGCCATCATTTTCATACAACATAAATAAACACATAAATATTAACAATTGATATAAAACATAAATATAGTTTAAAAAACTTTATTATGGATTATAATTATTAATACGTAATGAACAGTCCATCATGTAGCTATTGTAGGCCTATATTTCAAATGTTGAAACTTAGACCTATTTTTGTCCCTTTCTGCGGTGTATTTTCTTCTATGTTGTTATATTATTACATTGATAAAAAGCTTTCAACATTTATTTTACCACTGAATAAAAGTCACTTTGATAAGTTTCAGTTATTGACATAATTCTAGACGTCAGAAGTATTGTGTACATGTTCTTAGTGTTGTGAAAGCTATGGGATGTTAATATTTTATAATTGCCTAAAAATCTACATTATTTTTTTGGTAAGAAAGTGTTAACACAGTAAATTAGTTTTATTTACAATTATTTTGAGAAAAATGTGTTTTGATACATGTAACATTTATGAGCAATTATAATCTTGACAATCATTCTCCGAACAGGCTCAAAGACCTTTCCTGTGACACTTCCTAAGGATACAAATGAGGCTACTTGCAAGCAAGAGTGGACATTAGAGTATGGGCATCAACGAATTAGGTGACAGGCTATTCCGCCATTAAATGCCAACGAATAAATACATAAAAAGAAGAGCCACTCAAATAAATAAAGGGTGTGATGGCGTTCTTTGCTGAAAGTATTTCAAATTGCCTACAGACTCTGTTACAGGATGAAGAACAAGCTGACTTTACTGTTGTGGTTGATAAGGAGGACATCCCATGTCACCGTTTCATTCTGTCGGCATGTTCAACCTATTTTCGTAGTCTTCTCAGATCGAAGGCGAATACACTTCTAGATAAGAGAGTGTTTCTGCGCGGGGTGTCAGCTGCAACTTTCAAAGACGTTCGACATATTTTGTACACCGGAGAGGATATTCTAAAAAATGATAACATGACAGACATCTGGCTGGCCGCACATCAACTTCAGATTGACTTTTTGCTCCAAAGTTGTGAACGTTTCATTGCAGGAAGAATCAACTGGTCCAATGTCTGTGATATTTGGCAGAAAGCTTATGACCTTAAGAGCCACACGCTAATTAAAAAATGTGAATCATTTTTAAATGAAAAGCTGTCGTTAGAAAATTATTACATTGTATATTCTAAAGCGAGACGACTTAAAATGAGCCAAATTTTGAAAAAGGTCCAAGAGTTTATGATGAAGAATTTTGAAATGATAAGCAAAGATGTTGTGAGTAAGCTTTCATTCGAGGGTGTCTTGGAAATTGTAGAAAGCCACGATCTTGTTGTGAAGTCCGAGGACGAAGTTTTGGATTTGATTTTTAACTGGATTGAATGTCAACCAAACGACACTGCATCAACGCGGCAAGAAGAGTTCGGCCATACCACTGTGTCAGCGCGGCAAGAAGAGCTCGACCATACCACTGTGTCAGCGCGGCAAGAAGAGCTCGACCATACCACTGTGTCAGCGCGGCAAGAAGAGCTCGACCATACCACTGTGTCAGCGCGGCAAGAAGAGCTCGACCATACCACTGTGTCAGCGCGGCAAAAAGAACTCGACCATACCACTGCGTCAAAGTGGCAAGAAGAACTCGGCCAAACCTTGACAGAAGACAATGGAATTATAAAGGCAGAAGAAACGGAAAACACAAAAATCCAACTTGGAAAAGAGGATCACATAGCAGATGGTAAGAATTGTGAATCAGATGTCGATCCTAAGATGTTAGCAAGGAATTTTTTATCGAGGATATATGATAACAAGTTGTGGAGCCAATGTGAGGGCGCTTCCATGAAATCTGGTGACAGCTTACCATTACACATCAAGGTCTATCCGGCTACTTCAAATGCTAATCTTTTACAGAAAACTGTCAGTAAGAGTTTTCAGGTGCCCTTTTCATCAAAAACAACAGAATCACCGATGGCAAGGCAGAGAGTTGACAAAGGTGAGCAACTCGTGACATTACTTAAAGCAGCCAGGGTTTATTTAGCATCCCCGGATTGTTTGAGAAAGTTCTACAGTCATCCCGCAATGGAAGATAATCAAGCTGCCAAGGATATTTTATCTGAAGCAATAACAAATCGGTCAAACTATTTACGTGATGGTCAAACCTTTCTAGGGGCCCTCCATAGAAAGTGCAGCGATTTAGTCAACGTTGTGGTATTCTCACACGATTCCGGCTTCTACGCGATTTCTGTTGCCGATGGCAAATGTTTCACATTTCAACAGTGCCCAGTTTTCAAACACAATGTCCGTTTTGTTTTTTTCAATCGCCAACTGTATGCCTCTGGTACGGAAGACCCCAACTACTCAAGAAATAAGTTATGCGAATTTAGTTATGGTTCCTGGCGCGTGGTGACTGAATTTGACGGCCGTCATCCGTCATTGGTAACACACGACAATTTTATTCAATTTTTTAAGCCATCATCGGGAGAAATCTTTCGTATCGCACGGGCGGTCTCGGGGAGAAAAAGTTATAACATACTCTGGAGCGCTACCGTCTCCTCACCGACAAAGATTGAATGCGCCATCAGCTTTGAGGGAATGCTTCTGATCTTTTGTTCAGGAAGCAATGAAGTTCAGGACGCGGGGGGCACGGTGGTATACAGAGTTGACCCAGGGTCTCGTGAGCCGTCCAGACTGAAGTCTTTCCCTGGCCCTGCTCAGAATATGATATGTTTTCGCGGAGAAAATAAGACGTTCCTATTACAATCAAACGGAGGACTGTGGGAGATAATAAAAATGTCTGGTGATCTGGAGTTTATCTTCATTCTGAAGTTATGGTCAGTCTATGACATCATTCTGTATGGGGCAGTGGCAGTCAACCAAGCACTGTACATATTTGCTAGCAAGCCGACAAGTGACTTCAAAGAAAATCATTGTGTGACAGCAACAAATGGAAGATTTCGTTCCATACTCTACTACTTGGATATAGAGGAAAGTGATCACTGCTCCAACGTCGTCTCCGCGATTCTACCCAAGTCATGTTTGCGAAGTCTGTGAAATGAACCCACCAAACAGTTGTAACATGGCTGCTGGGTGCAAGGCAATTACAATAACAACTTACAACAAAGCACTCATACAAGCGGAGCACGGGTCAAAGCCTGAATTTTGGCGCCCTATTACGATAAAGTTTATATTATTACACATAGTTTGCATCTTATGAAGATGAATTAAGGGGCTGATGCCCCCTTCGCATCACCTTTTCGCACGCCCTATGAGCATTGTTGACACTTTTTTGTGATTAATGGACCAATGTGAAATTAACTTAAAGTAATTAAGTAAGTAAAACGGATGTAATTATAAATAGAGCTTTCAATTTCTGATTCGATTTTGACACCCAGGGAGACAAATGGTATATTTCATATTGATTGTAGGTATGGCTACACATTGAAATCTTAATTTCTGTACACTTATATGTACACTCATATATACACTCATAGTATGTACAATCATATGTACACTCATACGTACACTTATATGTACACTCATATGCCACCTTATCTTAATTTTTCTATTTGCTTAGCAAATTACATTGCTTTTTTAATATTATTGTCATTAGGGTAAGTATGCAGCTGTAGGGACAAGTATGTAGCTATTCGGATATGTAGCTATTTGGATAAGTATGTAGCTATTTGGATAAGTATGTAGCTATTTGAATACGTATGTAGGTGCTATTGGGATAACTATTATGTTCTGTCACTATAGTATGACATAATCACCATTTTGATTTTATCTAACTCAAGTATGACATGTTCACCTTCATATTTTATGTGACTTAAATTGAGTATACGATGTTCACCATTATGTTTTATATGACTTAAGAGTATGAGATGGTCACCATTGCCTTATACGACTAAGTATAACAAGTTAACAATGATGTTTTTCAAGATTTACATTAATCATGAACAACATTAGCATTTCATGTCACATAAGTTAAACCATTCATCATTATGTTGTATGTCACGTTGTTAAACCATTCATCAATATGTTGTATGTCATTTAAGTTAAACCATTCATCATTATGTTATATGTCACGTAAGTTAAACCATTCATCATTATGTTGTATGTCACGTAAGTTAAACCATTCATCATTATGTTGTATGTCACGTAAGTTAAACCATTCATCATTATGTTGTATGTCACGTAAGTTAAAACATTCATCATTATGTTGTATGTCACGTAAGTTAAACCATTCATCATTATGTTGTATGTCATTTAAGTTAAACCATTCATCATTATGTTGTATGTCACGTAAGTTAAACCATTCATCGTTATGTTGTATGTCACGTAAGTTAAACCATTCATCGTTATGTTGTATGTCACGTAAGTTAAACCATTCATCATTATGTTGTATGTCACGTAAGTTAAACCATTCATCATTATGTTGTATGTCACGTAAGTTAAACCATTCATCATTATGTTGTATGTCACGTAAGTTAAACAGGCTCACCATTATATTTTTATGTGACTTTAACATGTGGAAAAGGCTCATTCTATAATTGGATTCTGCGATTTTAAGATGTTTCTGTCTTTTATAGACTTAATGTAAATTATATTTGAAGTCATTAAACCGATAATAGAAAGAGTTAATGTTTTCAAGTCATTACTGTTCTATGCACACTGTATTGTGTGATGCAAATGTGGTCTGAAGCCTTTTCACCTCAATGCAGATGTGTGTGTGCGGTAAAAAAAAATAAAATAGAAATAGCACAACAAATAAAAACAATACGCGATTTGCGTTTTATGTCTTTAAAGGAATCTCGAATCCCGCCTGGTCCTACACACAATTCGAGTGACAGCTCTTTAAACAAAATTGGCACCTTATAGAAGCTATGTCTAAAAACATATAACATGTCCGCCGTCCTTTCCCGAAAAGCATCATCTTTACTGGCAAGACTCTTTAGTCTAAAGTCTAGGCCATTGAGAGAAAGGAATGCAATGTTTACATCATAGAGGATGCGACGGGTAGTATAGCAGAAAACCGTGATTCTCTGTTGCCTTGTAATAAAATGACGTAGATATATTGCGCTTGTTGCAGTTATTTTCAAAGTCCAAAATTTGAAAAAAAAACTTTCATGGATTTTTGAAGTGAATTTGATTGGTGTATAAAACTTCTTACGTATAAACTTTCATTTACACTGATGTTTTGTGCCTTATTAAATCTAAATGCTTTACCACCGACTGTTGAAGCTCAGGGGAGGGGGTTCTTTGCTTCTCTTAAAACAATTGCAGGCTGTAGATCAAACAATATTACATTAGATGTTGAAGGTGGGTCTTTGCTTCCATTTTAAACTTGTACAATCTGTAGATGCAACAATGCAACAGTCGATGTAGCAGCGGGGGGGGGGGGGGGTCATTGCCTTCTTTCAAACATGTGCAGTCTGTAGATCAAACATTGTAACAGTCGATGTTGAAGCATAGTTGTTTGGGGGAGGCGGTGGTCTTTGCTTTCTCTCCAACTTACGCATACTTAAACAAATTGCTAAATCTAGCACAATTTGATACATTTCTAGTACTCTTTGCGTTTAAAAGATTTTTCTCTTGCTTTCGTTGTGAACAAATGCTGTAAAAATCTTTTTCACTTTATGAAATCAGTCTTGAAAACTAAATTTTGCGAACAAATCTTTGCGACATATGTAAAAAGAAGCAACGAAATAAATTGAAGGAATTTACGTATATGTTGTGATAGATTATCAATAAGGATTTGTCCCACCCCTAAGGTTATAAATATCAATGAACAGTATTTGAAATTGATATGACGGGGAAAATAAAAGTTTCAGATACTTGACAAAATTGATTTTTTTTTTAATGGCAAAGATCGACATTTTTAAAAATTATTCTTCCATAATGATTCGCCCAATGTCTAATCATTATTTGTTAATATATTTGGTCACTTTTTAACCTTACTTCTTTCAAAACAAAATACCTAAAATACAGTTTACGTCACGTGCATGGAGGGTACATTATGTCTATTCAAACATCCTGGTGCAATGCAACTATCTTCTAAGGACATGTCGCTGCCTCTCACTTCTGATCGGACTTCTCGGTAGTTCGTGCCATCTACCTGTATGTTTGATTCGTGAATGTACACTTTCAATATTTAGACATGCACGAAGAGTAAGGTTGCACAGGCCTTCTTTACTTACCCCTTTGCTATATCAACCTAATAAAAGTCAATGTATGAACTTTATTTCACGTGTTAAAGCAGTTTCTACAGTTTCTAAGATAGGCAAGTGAACGATAAGGGTTTTACTCTTCTGTGAATATAGAGAGCTAAGAAACATGAATTTTTTTATCTCTCATATTATGCTCTGCTTCGGTAAGTGTATATGTTAAAAAATATGTAAAAAATATAACTCCATAATGCGAATTCCATAAATTGTCTATAGGACGTTGAGTGTAATGGAAAGTAATGTAAGTAAATTAAGAAAACCAATTGATGATATAAAAAGGAAGGATATCTTTCTTTAATTCATAGAATGGATTTCCTTAAATACAATGCGTTACACATATTAGCGGTCCTATTTTGCATATGTTACACATTGTCAAGAGACCCTGTCAGGCATGTGTTAGATATATACATATAGACAATAGTTCTTACGGTGCATATGTTACTCATTTACATGTGTTAGTTTCACAGTTGCCATTAAAAAAGTACACATCTTTTAACATAGATTGTAAAGTGGCCTAATCTTAATGAAACAAGCAAACAAGAGACTATACATTAATCACATCATATGGTCTATGCATATGACTTTAAGACTGGCAAGGATACATATTTTACTAAATATCAGCGTTTTCAATTTGGAATACATACAACTAATGGAGCTATACATACGAAAGGACACACCACATACACACATAATTATATACTTGTAATATTTTTTTTTTAAATGATGTTGTTTTTTTTACATTAGATTATAGTAGATAGTATTATATGGAAAAATGAAGTTGTATAAATTTGTATTTTATATATTTAGCCAAGTTATGGCGTGGCTGACAGTTTTAATTTGCAAATACGGAAATACAGGTCTTGAGAACTAGAGCGTTATTGAAAAACATGTGGTGCAAACATTTCGAACAGACAGTCAAATCTCAAAACACCTGTAGCCTACCCCAGGTATCCGTTTATCATTAAACGTTTAATTAAAAAAAAAAACAACAACCACATATTACTAAATAATTACTTATTGAACGGAAGATAAAGATTGACATTTTAGGGAAATACTGTCAAAAATCTTGATAATCTTAAGCAAACGATAATCAAAATACCAATCTGCTGTGAATGTGTGATATTTGAAGATTTGTGTTTCATAAAGCTACGCTTTTTTTGACGTGTATCATTTTAAGTATTGGCGCGTGTGAAGTATGTCTCATATTCTATATGAGCTGACACTTAGAGGACCTCAACTTAAATGTTTACACAAATTATTATAAATCAGACTTTTTGTAGGAGAAAATAATACATTTTAATTGGTTATTTAGCGATGTGTTTTTGACAAGACCCGAAATGTACGTATAAGCTGATAACGTTTTTTCTTCTTCCAAATATATAATTAAACTGTTCGATGAAAACTTTTCTATTCATAATAATGATAATGACTTACTCACAAATGCACACATACAACATATTTATGTTTATTGTTGTAATTTATCATTTTTAGAATGATAATATTTTCGTGGAAGGGCCCCAGCAGACAGCTCTTGCTTTCGTTACGTTACTAATACTATCTATATCTTTATCTAACAGTATTGGCAGCTCATTAGTGTAGCCACTAAATATATTTTGTAAATACCTTAACTTAATTTACATTTGATTTTCCCATGAAAACTAAATTAAGAAAATAGATAACAACAAATTGGTGACATTTTTTATACAAAACTGTTAGAACGTTAATCATATTTATTTATCATCAATTCACGACTCTATCGATTATTTTCACAGGTACAGGTAAAGTTACCATTGAAATGTCCACTAATAAAGCATGTGAGTTCAGGATGTACAAAATGAATTATTTAAATATACTAGACTACTTGAATTAGGAAGGTTAACAATTTTTGACATTTGTCTTCGTGAGAAAATGCTGTAGCTTCTGTTTTATTTGCACATCAACGAATGACGTTTGGATGGATCCTGTAAATAGCGTAAAGACACCATTTGCTGCACATCAACAAATGACTTTTGTTTGGATACTGTAAAGACAGCATTGGCTGCGCATCCAGGAAAGACTTTTTGGATGCGTACTGTAAAGACAGCATTGGCTGCGCATTCAGGAATAACTTTTTGGATGGGTACTATAAAGACAGCGTTTGGTTCGCATCTAGGAATGACTTTTTGGATGGGTTCTATAAGGACATCATTGGCTGCGCATCTAGGAATGACTTTTTGGATGGGTACTATAAGAACAGCATTGTCTGCGTATCCAGGTATGACTTTCTGGTCAGATCCTACAAAGTCAGCCATGGCTGCACATTTCGAAGGAGAATCTTTACCAGTGGTGTGGAGTCCCCCGCCACATATTTAAAGCTTAAGATAATAAACCAATTGAGCATTTGTGTTGTTTACAAAAATAATATTTAACTAAAATGCTTACAAGTACCCATCTTCTTTACAGCTCCAAGTGGTGGAACTACTGACTTTTCAGCAACCAAGTCTGGTAATGTAGTCTTGAATCCTAACATATCTTCCCTCTTATATATACCATTCTTATGATGTTTTAATTACGTGTGCAGTATTCAATAAAATAAATATATTGATAGATTGCCGTAAGTATTTAAGTAAGATAAAACTACGACATTGCTTGCTTTATTTGACCTAATATGTTGTATTTGCTGCCAATTCATACTTATTCACAGCCACAAACAGTGGGACTACTGTACGTCCAACAAACAAATCTGGTAAGACAGACGTCAATCAAAAAATATATTCTTAACAAAATAATACATAACAAAAACACCCTCGTGTGTTAATGGCTGATTAAAATTTTTGGCCGATTCTTAGTTATGGAGCCCCGACGTCATTTGCGTGGATTCACTCCCCTTATTTTTTTTATTAGAGTTACATTTTCCTTAAATTACGATGGCATGTTTTTTAATTAAATTTTTATTGGTTGATTAAATATAATGATAAAATTTGATTGGTTGGCTGATTTAGTATTTTATGTCGTCTGCCATTTCATAAGATTATTTTAGAGGATGACCACACGTGCTTCATTCATTTTTTATTCGTGTTTCATTCATTTTTGGATATTCTTTTCGTTGGAACCTGAAATAAAGTGTGTAAAAGTGTATTCCATGAAAATGTAAGTTGGGTTTTCATTACTTCTTTATTTTATAATTAATTTTGGCCTCTTTTCTTTGTTTTTTTTTTTAATTTCCCTACTTTTCAGGGTTAAAACCCAGCGCCACGTTAGGTTAAGGAGAGTGTCAAAACGCTGGTTCCGATAGGGTCAAAACCCTGTTAGGGAGAGGGTCAAAACCCTGTAAAGGAGAGGGTCAAAACCCTGTTAGGGAGAGGGTCAAAACCCTGTTAGGGAGAGGGTCAAAACCCTGTTAGGGAGGAATTTAGGGTTCAGGTTAGGGTGAGGGATAGATTTAGATCATTTTTTCATTTTTAAAAACTTTTTATTCGTAATTTTAGCAAAAACATGAGTTATTTTATTTTTCCATGGCCGCCATCTTGGTTGTCCCGACCCGTGAACACGTAAAAGTTCGCGGGTCGGGGCAACCAAGATGGCGGCCATGGTAAAAAACGCGGACCCATCTTTCATAATTTACCAAATTTTTAATCAAAATATAAATGAAGATGATCAGATTGTTTTTCTTTTAATTGTTTACAAAGAGTAATTTACAAAAGCCAGAAGTAGCATGACTCGAACACTGAAAGAGCTATGGTTGCATCTCTATTACTACGTAGGCATACCAAACAAAACAAGTAGCTGTAGAGGGATTTCAGTTTACCGAAATTCCACAACTGACAGCAGTCTCTACTCCCCCCACCCCTTAAGAATGACCCATCCTCTAATAGGATTTTTAAAATTCAACAAATGGTTTTAAATTGTTTTTTTTTACAGCCCAGGTTACAAGTACACAAAACCTTTAATGCACGCCAGATCAGTGGCGTAGCGAGCTTAACTCGCGCCCGGGGCACACTACCTTTTTAGCGCCCCCTTCCTTTTCGAAAACCATACAATATTATATGTAAAATATACCATTTGGCGCCCCTTTGTGAGTAGCGCCCGGGACATGATGCCCCCTCCCCTCGCTACGCCACTGCGCCAGATGAATATGATATTTACAGATGCATTTGGCAAGATGACACTCAATTTAACGCAGGATGTTATAATTCATGTGAGTTATTTATCTTTTTCAATTATCATTTGTAGTAGTCGTCAAATGTCATCTGTACGTCTTCACATCTTCGTTTAAATTATCAAATCCCACGGATCAGGACTCAGCTGAATTTATCTGTAAGTGACGTTCAAGCCGATTGTTCTTTGGTGTCTTTGTCAAAAATGATTGAGTCTCGCAAGCAATTTTGCTATTCAAAGTCGGCGAGTGTTGCTAGCGGTAATAAACCATTTTTCACCATGGGAATAATAGTTGCTAGCGGTAAGAAACCATTTATGGCTGGGAATAATAGTAGCCAGCGGCAGTAAACCAATTTTCACCTGGGAGAAATAGCTGCTAGTGGTAGTAAACCTTTTATGACTGGGAATAATGTTTATCTTTATCCCCAGCCGGCTGTTTATAACGCCTTCCTTTCGCAAAGCCTCACAGTGTACTTAATCTTCCTATCACATTGTTGCGTCCATCTCAAAAAACGTGTTACGTTCCGAAACGTCCCGGGATTCTTCTATGTTATTAATAAATCATGATGATAGACGTTAATTTTCTTTCTTTAAAAAAAAAATCAAACGTTATATTTATTAAGCAGTTATGATGCAATAATTAGTTTTTTATATTTATTTTTTAAAATAAATTCTTACATATTATTAATATTAATGATTTGTTCTTAGATTTTAAGTTTCTTAAAAACATTTTGATGTATTTTCAGGTTTGATGTCAACGCTCATTGCCCTTTGCTGCCTTGTATTAATTAGAAATTACAGTGTTAATTGAAATGTGCAACATTATACGTATACATCTTCAGAGCACCACACAATATGCAAAGTATTTTTTTCTTGTTTTGGATAAAGTAACTTCAGATCTATAACTATAAGTCAATCAGAGTTTCTTCAGTATGACAGGCTTACTATTTTTGTATTATAAGTACCTAAGGCTAAAATATTGCATGTGTTATAAATATGACAATATGTGCATTCTTTTCTAATAAAATTAAAAACAAATTAAGACTACATACGGATAGAAAATCCATCGATAAGTTGACGTTAATGTTTTACTATATAAATACCACATTTTTAAATATAATTATAATTTATGAGCTATGTTTTTTTCAAGAACACTACACTTGGGTATTTTAATTTTACTCAGTTTAATTAAACTAATTCATCTTCAACGATTGAATCAATCATCAACAATGGAATCAGATTGTTTTAATTTCTTATTTCCATTTAAAATATCCTCATTGGGTCCAATATTAGGCTTCATATATCAATTTTCATGAAACGTTCGTTTCTTTGAATATTTGCTATCACTGGGCATTGCATAAACAAATTATAAACACATATTAAGACAATTATAATGTTCACAAAATTGTTTTTATTATTTCTATGGAAGCCGCCATATTTAAAAGGAGTGATCATTGTATTAAACAATTATTGGGGAGGTCATCATTGTTTTAAAATAATTAATTCAGAAAAAGTATAATGATTTTTATTTTTTGGGGGTAATTTCTGATACTACCCCTTCTAATAAAAGATTCATATCTCAAGAACTATTAAACATAAATTAAAAATAATTACACATAATTGTGCAGAATTGAATACACTTTAATTTGATATCAAGGATTATTGTTAAATCGAAATTTAGCCTTTTTCCATTTTTCTCGGTGTACCTCCCCCCCCCCCCCCCCCCCCCAAAAAAAATCGTATAAACATTCGAACACTTGCAATTTGTTTCAAACTGCATGAACAAGGATTCTGAAAGAAATTATCTTACGAAAAAATTACAAATCCACTAAAGACCGCAACTTCGAGACCACACAGCACCAGTGGCGTCACTCGGGTAGGTGTGGCTGGGGCTTGCACCTTGTAATACCCTCACAGGTTTTGGAAACCGGGATGCTGTCTCAATATAATGAATGTTTAGCAAAACTATTCTGTATCACCACCATTTTAAAGAAATAGCAAAAATGTTGATGGTCTCATATTTAAAGTTTTGTTTTTGAAACAATAAAGCTAAACCTAGGGAAATTTTAATACTCTTACGTCTCTATTTCTATGAATATGCATGCTACCTACGTCTCTATTTCAATAAATCTACATGCTACCTACGTCTCTATTTCAATAAATCTACATGCTACCTACGTCTCTATTTCTATGAAATCTGCATGCTACCTACTTCTCTATTTCTATGAATCTGCATGCTACCTACGTCTCTATTTCTATGAAATGTGCATGCTACCTAAATCTTTATTTCTATGAATCTGAATGCTACCTACGTCTCTATTTCTATGAAATCTGCATGCTACCTACGTCTCTATTTCTATATATATGCATGCTACCTACGTCTCTATTTCTATAAATATGCATGCTACCTACGTCTCTATATCTATGAATCTGCATGCTACCTACGTCTCTATTTCTATGAAATGTGCATGCTACCTAAATCTTTATTTCTATGAATCTGAATGCTACCTACGTCTCTATTTCTATGAAATCTGCATGCTACCTACGTCTCTACTTCTATAAATCGATATGTAATGCTAAGGTTAAGTTTGTGGCATTTTAAGCTGTTCTTGAAATAAATGAAATCACTTCCTAAAAAAAAATAAAAAACATATTTCTTTAATCTTTTGTTATTTTATATTAACTGCAAAATAATCTGTTTTGCTTCTGATAATAATGCACATTTCTTTAAATGTCCAATATTTCACTCAAGGCTCAAGAGTCTCCGGCCCAGTCGACGAAGAAAAATGTTGGTAATTATTTGAAGTTTTACAAGTAATATTTGAATTTTGAATTTCTAGAATCACCTCGAGTAGCTGTTGCTATTTACATTTAGAATTTTAAAAATAAAATAGAAACTTATGAATAGGAATTTGCGTATTGATATCAAACAGTCAAGTCTTGTGATTTTGACTTTTGAGTTTGGTAAGATGAGAAACGCTAACTTGTTTAAAGTGATTGACAGGTTTGGATGAAAGTCCAGAAAAGTCGATGTAAACTGCTAAAATTAATGTTTCAATAAAAAGTATTTTTTAAAGGAAATTTTTAAAAGCTGCTACATCAAAGTATTTTTTACTAACACAACTATTGTATAAGCTGTCCTGCATGATCTTGTTGAGAACTACCGGGGGGAAGGGGGGAAGGGGGGTATGTCGATATGGGATGTGGGCAACACGATTTTACAGCACCAGGTAATATCAACAATTGTGACCACTCGGCAGTAGCTCAGCAATGACATCAACAATTGCGACCACTCTGCAGTAGCTCACTAATGACATCAACAATTGCAACCACTCTGCAGTAGCTCACTAATGATATCAACAATTGCGATCACTCTGCAGTAGCTCACTAATGATATCAAACTTTGTGACCACTCTGCAGTAGCTCACTAATGACATCAACCTTTGTGACCACTCTTCAGTAGCTCACTAATGACATCAACCTTTGTGACCACTCTTCAGTAGCTCACTAATGACATCAACCTTTGTGACCACTCTGCAGCAACTCAGTAATGACATCAACCATTATTATCAATCGGCAGTACCTCAGTAATGACATCAACCTTTGTGACCACTCGGCAGTAGCTCAGTAATGACATCAACCTTTGTGACCACTCGGCAGTAGCTCAGTAATGACATCAACCTTTGTGACCACTCGGCAGTAGCTCAGTAATGACATCAACCTTTGTGACCACTCGGCAGTAGCTCAGTAATGACATCAACCTTTGTGACCACTCGGCAGTAGCTCAGTAATGACATCAACCTTTGTGACCACTCGGCAGTAGCTCGCAGTAATGACATCAACCTTTGTGACCACTCGGCAGTAGCTCGCAGTAATGACATCAACCTTTGTGACCACTCATAATAAATATTGAAACAATTAAAACCTTTTTAAAAAAAGAATCACCTAACTGATTACTTTACAAAAGAATCATTTCTGTTCGCACATACAATTATAAAACTCATCATCATTATCGCAACTACCCGTAGCGATTTGTAAAAATAAAAGTCCCGATCATTTTGTATCCAATTTAGCGTTATAGAGGTTGTATAATCTTTAAATTGTGATGTTGGTTAAAACGGATGTTCGGACATAGTACGTTTGTAAATGGATAACTGCTTGTAAACTATAAATAATATAATGTTTTTGACTAGATCGTATTTTTTAAAATCCTAGTCTGCCATTTACAAACATTGGGATCAAAAGAATATTACGAGAAGTGAGGCATTTTTCCAAATACAAACTAAACTTAAAGAGTTTTTTTTAAGGCATTTATTTAATTTCAGAAGTCAGCAACTGATCACTCCTAAGAGACTAATTTAATTAATAAGTTGCACATATATGTAATAACAAAAATCTAAGATACTTGCAAGGCACACTACTCACAATGGCCAACAGGTAAAGTCTGATAAGAGAACTTTGCTTTAACGCAGTGTTTAATTTCAGTTAAAAGGTTTGTTTAATATTTTACTAAATTAAGATTGGACTCTTTATTTATGCGCTATCGCTCACATTATTGTCTACCACAGCAAGAGTAAATTTCCATTTAACGAGAAGCAGATTGGGCTATCTTACTACACTCCAAGGCAGGCAGATTGATAGTATTAATGTAGGCGACATTGAATCAAATCGGCGTGCAAAAGACTATATACAACAACTGGACTCTAAGAACTACACATTATTTTATCATGGGACGACTTTCCACCACGCCTCGGCTATTGTTCGCAATGGGATAGAAGTAACGGAGGGGAAGTCTACCACAGACTTTGGCCAAGGTTTGTATTTGTCCGAAGATTTCGAGTACGCAAGGGATTACGCCCGGCGGATTTTCCCAAAACATTCAGTCCTCGTATTTAAAGTGCCCTTGGCAACTTGGAAAAATGACCAACTTTCCGGATGCGATTTCGGAACCAATAAAGAAGATTGGGAAGCCTGGGTAGGATTCAATCGCGGTGTATCTAAAAAAAAAAAACAATTGACATGTCGGAGAAATCTTTTATCAGGGGATATGTTTGTAGTAACCGTTTGAGACCTTCTACGAGCAAACAAGGTCTGTGTGAAGACCAAGTTATGCTAGTGTGTCTTAAAAAAGACAATTACGCCAAGGCATTTCAAAACTATACGTCTCCTGCTGTATCTTGCAACATGCGAATTTGAGACAAGGAATAAACAAAGAAAGAAACACAAACAAGTGGTCTATTGTAACTTTCTTTGGGGTTTTAATTAATCCTGGAAAAAACACATTTGATTTACACTTATAGTACTGTTGGGCAATACAATTGTAAGAGGGAACAATAAGTGTTTTTTTTTTATTTGTCGGGCTGGGGGAATGAGGGTTACTTGTAAATGAAATGATAATTTACCAAATGATATCAGAATTCCAATCAAATCTGTTGTTTGCTTTTTTTAATGTAGAAAAAGCTAACATCTATTTCAGTATAAACAGTTGTGTGTTTTTTTTTTAATATTACCGTAGCATCAATTAGCAATTTCATGCAGAACTTGTGTGTTTCGTTCTATCTTAACTTATCCCATACATTATTCAATATTGAGGTGACAATGGAGGAAAAGACGAGCAATGAACGCTACACATTTCTAAACGAGTTTCAATTAAGATTTTCGAGTTTGTTTTCTTTAAGTTAATTATTAGTGTAAAATAATTTTGAATGTAAGTTAAATTCATTTACTTTCCGTGATAAAAGCATGTAGACGTAGTTATATTGTAAATCAAACTCTACAGTTTAATGGGGCACGTATGATATGTCTTTAATATACTACGCTACTTAAGTTGTATTTTTGTTCCTGATTTCGGCTCAAAATTCGAAGTTGATTTGCGTTGGAGATCAGTTAGACCATTGGTTTACAATGTGTTGTTAATAGTATGCCAAAAATGTATTTTAAAATTGATTGAACGTGTCAGCTATGTTTCTTGTGTAGTATTTCATATAGCTTGATAATGCATTTCTATAGAAAAAGTGTCATTGAAGTGACACAATAAAATTTTGTTAATTAAATACTAGTTTTGGGTTGAATTTTGTTTAACGGCTTTTGCTTTATCAGTATTTATAAATTGTACTATGTAGTTTTGTATTGATTACTTTTAGGATAAACAACACATTCCACTCTAAACATAAATGTTTAGGGCAATACTATGACAGTATTTGAAGTTGTGACATAGATTGTGTCAAATATCTCTTTCTCTCTCTACGCTGACGAAGAAGTGAACATCAAGCAATGGTTGGTGTCTGTCACATCGGTTCATGTTAATAGCAGGTTTACGGGAATGCGGGGTTTTACAATTCTCCGTGTGGATATCTTTAGGGTTTTAAAGGGGTAAGTTGAGAGCTACGTAAAATTAAGAAACAAAAAAATTTAAAAAATACTAATGTGTGTGGTTTCTGAGCTAGAAAGTTGGAAATAGCGGAACAAGGCTTGGGGAAGCTTGAAATGAAAGACAGGGCAATAACATGAGAAACTTTCGGCTAAGAGCCTTATTCAGCAGACAAGACAAAAGAAGAAACACCAAGAAATAGAAACAATTTCAGAAACTTAATTGTGCGAAGATCGCCATGTTGGAGGAGAATGATCTATTATTGCCGGCAGTTATGTGGTCCAAACCAAAATATGTGTGCTATCAAAAAGCTTGCCGGAGGGATACGAATGTATACGGGAATGAATCGCCTGAATAACTAATGACAGACACCATAGTGAGAACCCTCTTTGGAAATAACGTTCACACTCAGAAATGGCAAGGGATGATATTTTGTTGATAATTACATCATGTACACTCTTTTTTTACGTGCACATATTTGCTATCTTTTGAGGAATTATCCAGACCGCTCGTTGAAAAGTATACAAACATTTCAAGCTCTTGTGACAGACATCCCAACGTATTTCTTCCTTATTGGTCCATAAGATTGTTCAAACCAAGAAGAAGCTGGTAATAGTTAATAATCGGTTGATAGACTGTGATGTCTTTTGTTTTCTTTCTTTAATAAGTGGCAATAAGATCAGTAGTAGCCTTGTTTCAAAAACTTTTGGAAATGATTTTAATTCTTGTATGTCCCTTTTATATGATTGTTCTCTTCACATTAACAATTTAAACTCTTTGAAACGTTTAAAACGTATATCTTATGGCCGTATATTCCGATGAACGTCAAGACTGTAATATGTATGTACATGTTTCTGTAATTCATTTGAGCCAGCATGCTTATTATCTCAAATTAGTCTATTTGATATTGATATATCTTTTTTTCTAACTCTTATAGTACCAACAGTACCTGGTCACATCAATACTTCTCGAAGTTTCTTGTCACATTCACCGTACCAATTGAGTTTCCAAAAGGCAGAGGGATATGTTTATAAATATCAAGTAGTCCTATCAGACGGTGAATCGACGTCAAACTTTGAGATAAATTTGAACGACCTTAAACCAGACACATTTTATTTTTACTCCATTACTTCCTATAACACAGTGTTTCTTTCAGGCATACCTCCGGGGGGGGGGGGGGCTGAGCCCCCCCGGAGCAAGTCAAATGCCCCCCCGGGGGAAAATGTGTAAGAAAAAATAATAAAAAAAAAAAAAAACTACTCTAAATTTAAATTTTATACAATTTTTAAAAGTTATTGAAATGTGTGCCCTTTAATCGATTACAATTATTAGAACAAATAAAATATCGCTTTGTTCGATATATATTGATGATCCATAGCGTTCAGGTTAATCTTGTTACAGGCTCGAAGAAATCGATTATAAATATGGTATTGTTTTGAAAATTGGCCGCTCCTGATCATAAGCTAAATCTTACTTTTTCTGATTCGCAGATATCGATATCTTTTATTTAATTTCATTTTGCAGCTGCAAAATTTGAAAGACTTTTTAATAACCCTGTATTAAACTACCTTTACATCTATATAAATGTCTGTAAATTAAATATAGTTCTTGCTAAGAAATAAACATGTGCAATCTGTTTTCAAATGATATTGTATAATAGCATCATGCTTTAAAAAATCATTTTTAGCAAACATTTTAATGTAGTAGATTCCATAGATGTATGCTGACATAGATAAAATGAAAATTTAAAAATAATAATAATAATAATTTTAAAACAAAAAATTAGGAATTTACTGGTTACATACAAATAGTGGACATTTCATCATAATTATTAAATCGAGTGTTTCTAATTTTTTAACACAGTTTCGGGAACAGAGTAAAATGATTTTAAAAAATAGTCTTTATTTATTAAATCCCCAATGACTTTTCTCTTTTAATATAATAATAATAAACAATCTTCCCCAGCTGTTTGAACTATTTAAAAAAATTTATTTTAAGATGATAATCCAGTAGAAAGAATATAATATATATTTAAACAACGAATAAAAAAAAATCGAGTATTTCGATTATCTTGTAAATGCCATTTTTGGTAGTAGTTTAAAAAAAATTATATGGAATTGGTAAAAAAATTGTTTTCAAGTATAATATCGAAGAGGCAAGTTGTAATGATCTGAAGCAAATTATAGTAGTCTAAATTTCTTAATTAACATTTCAATCAACTGAATATTAAGATTGAGAATTGAAACATTAATTTTATAAGGAAAAAAATCACACATTAATAAATATATGAGTCTTTTGTAAACAATTCTTGACTTCTGAACAATTATGTCGGTTACATATGATTTATAAATAAATACCAATTTTGAAAACCCATAAAGATATAGTCTTTAGCCCTTTGTACAGAAAAGCTTTTTTTCTTTTTGACTTTGGTGAAACTTGGAAATATTTTGAAATAAACGTATGTTTTTGGTTTTTCTTTTTTGTTCAAAATGTAAAACTATTTTAGCATTTCTTTTTTGTGATGGATACTTTTTTTGGAAGGAATTCTTTTTTCTTAATTTTAAAAATATTTTGTAGTAAATTCATTATTTTTATGTAGTTGATCCCAAAAATATTTTAAAATAATAACTTTAAAAATACATTACTTTTCAATTTAAAAAAAAATGTTTGCATACCACACTTAGTCAAGCAGAGACGTCGCTTGACTTTTTATGGCACCCGTGCTATTTTTCGTTTTTTTTCTTCCCTACCTAGCAGTAAAAGTTTATAATTTAATGTAATTACAGCCCAACTTTAAGCCCCTAAAATATACGAGGCCCCATGCAGCTATGTGGGTTGCAGACCTCACACGATGGCTCTTAGGTCAAATGACACCTAAAATCTTAACTAGCATCTCTCCCGTTGCTCTACAGTTAAGTGTTTAATGATGCGAAAATAAATATAACTACGGTATGTAAAAAAAAATGCTCTTGCATTTTGAATTTATCAAACAATTTCCGGGGGCTATAAGTTTTAAGGGGCGAGTCTAAGCTAAGGAGTATCTCTCGATAAAAAACATACCCTAAGGGCTCCCAATTGGTCTGAATTTATTTAATATTATGCTGGTGGAAGAGTTAGTGATGTCCTGTTATTATCGTTATTTCTAGCGCTTCCCACCCAAATATCTGAAATGTTTACATCAGTGGCGATTCATCCCATTTAGGGCCCTGGCCTGCTCCACCCCATTCTTCCATTGGGATCTATCCATCGCTTTACACCTCCATGTGCGAACCCCAACCTTTGTAAGCCCTTCTCTACATCGTCAATCCATCTCAGTCTTGGTCGACCGGTGAGCCGTCTGCCCCTAGGTTTCTGCCTGTAGATAGTTTTTGTTGCTCCAGAATCCGGCATCCTTTCAATGTGTCCTGCCTAGGGCAGTCTGCCTTTTTTATATTGTTGTGACTATGGATGGGTATTTGTACAATTGATATAGCTCTTGGTTTGTACGGATTCCAAAAACAAAATTGTCTATCATCGGGTCATATATTTAGCAGGTTTTCTGCTTTTCTGGTAGGAACCAAGTCTCACTACTGGTCTTGTGATAGTGGTGTATACTGCCTTCTTTGTTCCCTTAGCAAGATTTTTGCTTTGAAGTAGCTTTTGTAAATTGAAATAAGAACGGTTGCATGCTGTTATTCTTTCTTGCACCTCCGATTGTATTTCCTCTTGCTTATTTATAGTCACCCCTAGATATTTGAAAGTAGCTACCCTCTCAAAGGCGTAGATGTTCATATTGATGAAGTCATCCGTGCGTATTTCCTGACATTATCATAAATATTGCCTTCGCTTTATTTACATCAAGACCAGCTTTGACCGTCACATCTTCAAGTTCCCTGAAAGTTTTAATTATATCATCAATGCTGTTTCTACCAAGTAGCGCTATATCGTCTGTGTAGGCTAGGTATTGCAGTGGCTGGCTTTATAAAGTTCCTTATGGTTGTTCTGTACCACCTCTCATGTGCTCACACGTATGTTTCTAATGCTTTTTTCTAAAGTGATGTTGAAAATGATACACGGATTTCCTTGTCTGAGGCCCAGATTGATTGGGAACTCCTTCAAGTACTCCCTCTGTACTTTGATTCTACTTTTGTAGTTATCCATCGTCATATGTATGAGTCGGGTAAGTTTGTTAAGGACTCCAAGTTCCAGCACTGCATCGTTCATGTATTTCCTGTCTATGCTATCATAACCTGATTTGTAGTCCAGATATAGTTGGTGTATGTTGATGTATTCTTAGCATTTTTCTACGAGACATCTAACAGTAAATATATGAACGTTTGAAATGCCCCTTCACACATTGTCTTAAAGATACATTGAATACAGTGCATGATACCCTCACTAGGTAACTCTTGTTACCAGTGAAATATCCGCATCAACACCAGGCACAGAAACATTGCAAATCCCATCTACATTCATAGGAGCAATAATGATCAATAAATTGATCGTGGGCCCTTAATAGACAGAAAAAGAAGAAGAAATTTAGTTTGTGTCTGGCACTGGTCGCCATAATGCCTCCCCCGAACCTTGAAAAATTATTTCCCCCGATCAAATGAAAGTCTTATCAAAACATTCGAATCATGTATACTCCAAAATGCACCTTTTGATTGTTAAACAATCACACATTTTCTGCTGCCCTACTTCCCGATAAAAATTACTTGCCATGACAGCCAAATTTGGTGCTGATATATGCTGCCCAGCGGCGTGCCTAGTGTTAGCGCCACCCTAGGTGGGTTAACTTTTTTGCTACGCTACCTTTCTCGATAGAAACACTGCAGATGTCCGTAAAATCCCGCCGCTCTATCTAAAGAAAAAATGACAACTGGGAAGACCAAATGTTCGCCCCCCCCCACTTCTACGTCTTTGATGACAGGGGACAAGATTCATTTTTACACCCCCCTTCCCCCCCCCCCGCTAAACTCTGAAACCTATTATTTTAATCCATTAACACTATGCCCATTAGATGCCCCCGCTAGTCTGGCGCCCGGGGACATATGTCCCATCTGCCACCCCTTAGCTACGCCTCTGGCCACTGAAAAACTGGCACTGCCCCCCCGAACGTCAAAAGTGCCCCCTCGGGCGAAAATTTCTGAAAGAAACACTGCTATAACAAGAACGATGACTACAGCGAGGCAGTGATTGGAATTTTTAAAACAGAGACACAGGAGGGTGAGTAATTTTACCTATTTATGGCATTCGTGTTTTACGTTACTCTTTTCTACATACACAAGCATATGTGTCTGAGATGAAGTAGGGGAACTATTCAATCTCGAAATGTCCTTAATTCTAGGTTAGCTAGTGGCTTTCTCGATAAGCAACGGGACTAATATCTTTTCAAGACATATGTCTTCTGTGAAAGAATTTCACGTCCTTTCGTTAGTAATTACAACATAACTTAACAAGTCAATTTATGTGGATACGATATGTGCAAAATGAAGTTGATTAAATAATTGAATTAATACAATACATACACATACAATTACATTTTTTTATAATTCATGATCTTAGCGACACATATTATATGAAAGAAAGTAAGTTGTACAACAAGTTTTACCCTACACTAGGTGTATAACAAGTTTTACCCTACACTAGTGTCAAGAGTTGTGTTTGGTAATGTTTCACGTTGTTGTCTACTTAATGACACTTAAACCCATGCACCAGCAAGCACAATAACGCATGAAAACAAAGATCTTAAAATTATTTAAATATACGTGTATTGCAAAACATTTCAATCAGACAATCATTATCTATAAATTTACAATACTGACTCCACTGATATAACACCATAATCAGCATCTTAGGGATTACACACTCCACTGATATAACACCATAATCAGCATCTTAGGGATAACACACACCACTGATATAACACCATAATCAGCATCTTAGGGATAACACACTCCACTGATATAATACCATAATCAGCATCTTAGGGATAACACACTCCACTGATATAACACCATAATCAGCATCTTAGGGATAACACACTCCACTGATATAACACCATAATCAGCATCTTAGGGATAACACACACCACTGAAACCCTCAGCTCAGGAATGTCCACACACTAATACTGACTTAACACTCGCTCTCTCCTGCATTTGCACCCACTAATTTAAACTACTAGAGCTTTAAGTATACTCCTTTGTTTATAGTGTCATTGCACTCAGTGCTTCTCTTAGGTGTTCTAACTCCTTGTCAATCATCTTCAAATATGATCTTAGGATAATTAAGTTTGTTTAAGTTAAATAACAAAAAAATTAATTAATTAATCAAAATTAATCCTTATGAATTAGAGATTGCTTTAGATTATCGCCTTTAAAAAATATACATATTAATTTTAACATTCACAAGGTTTGAATGAAGTGAGATGATTCTCATTATTTTCATATACAGATCGACTTGCTGTTATCATTGGTCCTTCTGTCGCCGGTGTCTTTGGGATTATTTTAAGATCTTTGTCTGTGGTGGTCATTCGAAGAAGGAGAGAAGCAGGTAAACTAAGTGTGGACAGGTAAGCCCTACCTTTCTTGAAAAGGAATTAAAAAATTGAAGTATTTCCCCTTTTAGCTAGGCATCATGATGCCTCTTGCAATATGGTGACCCTGGCAATATGATGTCCCTAAGAATTATGGTGCCCTTGATAATATGGAAACGCTGACAATATGGTGCCCCTGGGATTAGGAAAACCATTTCATTATGGTGCTCCTTGCAATATGATGCCCCTGGCAATATGGAATCCCTGGCAATATGGTACCACTTGCAACATATATACTTTTTCCTTCTATCATTTACTGCTCTTTCATAGATAAATCATTCATGACTAACCTTTGACATTTGCCTTCTTTACTTTTTCAAGATACAACAATATGTTAAAGTATTATTTTATGACATTTTAAAATGAAGAGAAATGATTAACTGATAATTTTAAATAATCTGAAACTATAATTCAGAGCTTAATATATCTTTATTCTATAATGAAACTATATGTGTGAATATGATAAAGAAGAAACAAAAATACCGCCCAGATGCCAAACAAATATTGGAGCCTAGCTCTCTTCTAAACATTATATTTTAAACTAGCTGAAGCATCCATTCTACCCCAGGTAGAAGTTTAATTATTTCGCGAACACCTTTTTTTTTGAATACCCAATTTTTTTTGTAAACCATGTCGTCTTTCTTTCAGTTGCTTTGTTGGTCTGTTCGTTTGGAACTTCAAAATTAAAAACACAACACATCAATAAAAAAAGTAGATTTTCTTGTTATGCCCCCTCTTAATTTAGCAATGTTGAAAAGATATCTACCCCGAAAGTGGATCGTGTATCGGTGAGCCGTGCTAATTCCTACAGACATCTGCCCAAAGCCAATGCACCGGTACCGGCCAGGAAACCTGTTATCATAGAAGGTAACGAGCTGTATACAGCAAACTAAGTTTTATCTACAGTAAAAAAAAAGTATAGTGAATTCTTTTCAGTATTTTAACGATTCATTTTTTACACAAAAAAATTGCCTTGTAGTATTTTTGAAAGAACAAAGTCACATAGAAAAAAGTAGGTTTCTAAAGATTGGGCGCAGTAGACTGGACATGGACATACGAATTTGCTAAGCTAAACTTTCATCCTATAACCATTTTTGCTTAATAAAGAAACAAGTGTCTATAACAAAGTGAAGAAACGGATATAATCAAAGGATGTATAATCTTTTAGTGAATTTTTTTTTTTTTACTTGCACAAATGTCACCAAAATATATATTTAAAGCAGAGCTCTGTACATATTCAATACGTCGCTGGTAAGTGCGACACATCGGCAAAGCCAGAAGTATCAATACATTGATCATCGGCCCTGAATAGATAAAAAAAACGAAAAAAAAAACCTAATTTGGTGATTGGTGTCCATTTTTTTTTCTCATTAATTAAAACAACATGCCGAGATTTTAAATTTTAACACACACTTTTCTAGTATTGTTTAAAGAAATAAAAATTACGTTATTACTGAAAGTCTTTAAAATCAATATGCATACATAACTAAATTGTATTTCATATGTAATTCTTGTAACTGTCACGCTTCCTGATAGTTTGTACTATTTTATGTCGTGATTTAGCCAAGTATTGTACAGATGTTAATCCACATTCTTACAGTAAGTTACAAAGTATGATCTTCTCTAAAATAAATTTTTGGGATATTTTTTTTCAGACAGCCATTTTTACGAAGAATACGAGGTCATGCAAAGTCATCTACCATCAGTTCACAACATCCAATCGTCAAAAGATGCCAGTAGTTCTACGACCAATGGAGGTAGACTTGACTATCACACTATGGCGTTTGGTGGTGACGAAGCAGCAAGTTCTGTCGACTTTAAGAATAAAGAAGCAGTTTATCAAAATGTAAAGCCCGGTGCAAATGTAAGAAACTAATAAAACATGCTGTCATATAATATAAGATTGAAATTGATATTCATATTTTCATGTTTGATTTTTTTAAAAAGGATTCAACTCCTGATAAATGCATTTGTCGAAACGTTTAGTTTTGTATTATGTAAAATTATTATTATAGCTGAACATATATTGTTTTATTGACACAGATTACTCGTATTAATCTATCCACATTGTAACAGACTCAGTAAAATATTATCATTTTCCAATCTTATATTTCTACTAAAGTGATTTTTGCTTTAAATGGGTTTATATTTAAAAGTTTGAACTATATAGTTGATATACTCTGATTTATTTGCCTTAGAGAGTAAACATATAATTTTACCACATGTATAAACAAGTTAAACCAGGCCTGCACAACTCAAAATCTAGGGCAGGCCCAAATATTTTATGAAAAACGTTTTCAGGGCGAAAGAAAATAGGGCTTGGGGAAAAGTTATTTAAAAAATAATAACAAATAATATTTCATTACTTCGCGTGCAGTGAAGTGGGTGCTGGCGGGCTGCATGTGGCCGGCGGGCCGTATGTTGTGCAAGCCTTGTTTAAACTATTCATCAGCCCAATTCCTCATTTTAGGAATGACATTATCATCTATAAAAATGATCGTGTTCATACAAAATGATTACACATAATAAAACCACTTGTATTGTAATGTTCTAGACAAATTGATGTAATTTAGAATAAATATGAAGAGTTGTTTTTCAAAATGCTGTAAATCCAATTTTTGCTTTTTTGAATATTCAATCTTTTACAAAATATTACATACCACGTTTAGACAAAATAAACCCTTTTTTACAAGAATAAAATAGAAATATAATGTGTTTTGTAAACAATTTCGATACATTATTGTGCTTATTTTTTTTATTACATTTATATATTTATATTTTGTTTTACATATCACAAAAAGCTTGGCAGTTTTTGTCTTTGAATCTTGTAGGGATTTTATTTGGCAGAGGAGATAAGAGGAGAGCGTAAAACCAAATGTTGATGTTAATGAAAGTGAAATTTGATAATAGAATTTGATGTATATAATCTATTTATTTTCACTCCCTTTTATTTTGAAATATAAAGAAGTGTAATAACATTCACTTACTCACTGAGGAAGAGAAATAAAGACTAGCAAACCCTAAGAAGTTTGTATTTTTTCTTTTAGATTTCTCGTAAAATCTAGGCCTTGTTGTGAACTAGAGTTAGTTAGCCTGATGTTTTGTTATGAAAGTCGTTCATGCATGGTGAGAGTTTGTATGAGAACCACTGTTGTTAGTGGGGATACTTTTTGGGTGCGTGAGTTGTTATGAATTGTATTAGTGTTGCTGAATGATCATTGGTTGACAGGAGAATTATGAATAAACAAGTGCGGGTATAAAAGGTCAGTGTGTTGGTTAGTCGAGAGGGAAGACAAGAGATTTGTATAGGAAGACCGGAGAGAGAATACTGAGATGTTGAGATCGTGAGAGTCCTGCGTTAGGCTGAGCTTTATTCCATACGTGTGTGAGGAAGACTTTGATTGTGTGATTAGGTATTAGTGTCTCCTGATGAGACCACACAGTTGTACATAGTGAATAAAGAATTGACTTTTAAACTCGGTAACATTTGTGGACTTAATAGTGTAATTGTTTCATTGTGTGGACCTGATGAGAATCCTAGACAACGACAGTAGGCCGTAGAGTGTGAAGGCCGTAACATTTGGAGGCCGCAACGAAACTAGGCCGTAACAGGCCTGTACAGGCAGGATTCTTTTTAAAAATTCAGCTTTTATGTCGCTTAAAATGATCGAAGTCCGCAACATTGTTAATATAAATTATTTGTTTCGATATGTTTTTTTTTTGTTGTTTTTTTTCATTTATGCTTTTGAAAGTTTCTTTTGTTTAATTAATTCGTTTTTCATAGCGCAAGAAAGGAAAACAAGTAGCAATCTTGGGACAGTGAAAAGACAGTTCCACGCTGCATTCAAAATGTCGCTTAACTGAAATAACTCTGAGAATACTTTGTGAAACATTTTGAAACAGTGTAATACAGCCCAGGTACATCGGGTTAGCCAGATGATTGTTTGGCATGAGTGCATCATGGCTTACAACGAGAGAATAGAAAGAAACATTGGAAAGAACCCTTCAGGACATCTGGAGCAGTAAATGCCTTATACGTGGGATTATTATGCTGCTATTTGGTGACTACAGTCAGGAAATACCCGCCTTTCTTTAGGAACGCGTGGGATTATTATGCTGCTGTTTGGTGACTACAGACAGGAAATACCCGCCTTTCTTTAGGAACGCGTGGGATTATTATGCTGCTGTTTGGTGACTACAGTCAGGAATTACCCGCCTTTCTTCAGGAGCGCGTGTTGACGAGGACAAAGCCTATCGTAAGCCATGCCACATATGGCCTAAATTTCAAGTCAGATCAATGCAACTCAACAAGAGGGATTATCTCAAAATCGATATAAAGTAAGACGAGTTCACATGCTTCCATCTCCAAATAGGATATGGAAATTGAAATAAACATAATGACAAGATATACTCTCAGAAATGTTACCGAAGCAACAATCTTCACAGGCTAGTGTTCCATAGATGACGAACATGAAAGGGTATAAACCTAGGGGAATCTCTGTAAAGTTGACAAAAATGTAATACAATGGTTGAAAAGTTATACTCAGATTTTTTACATTTGAAAAAATGGATACTTTGATACATCTTATTTAGGAAAGAGCTATTCTTACTCCCACATGGCAGGAAGCATCAATGCTTCTTTATTAAATCACATTGTTTTACTGGGATGGTGAGATTTCATTCTGTGGATTCCAGGGTTGAGTGAAATGACGTTGCTAAATTCCAATTAGAGTTCCTACACACTTAAAGGACTCCAGCACATAATCTTTGTTTGAAAAAGTTCGTATTCCTAATATGCTGCTTCGCAATCTGACAGCCCACTAAGTTGTTTTAACCTCACCAGGCTGCAGGGTAAGCCCTTACATAGAAATGGCCTTAAAAAAAATTCACCTCCACGGGTCGTTGTGCACGAGACACCGTCTCAATACTCCGAATATCTATGATTTCCTCCGACTACCACTTTAAGTGACCATGTCAATTAAAACATCTCAAGAGGGACCTTTTAATTTTAAAGTTATTGGATTTGCTTTAATAAATGTCTAAGTCTCAGCATTATATTTTGGAAAAAAAACAACGTTTAATAATTTTTCAGTAGCCGTCCTTCGGAGGAAATGTTATTGCCACTTTTAAGGTTCAAGTAGTTCAAGGTCAAGTTTATCGTAAAATATATTTTGCTGGTAATGATGTTCGGCCTTACCGCTTTCCTGTTGTAAATTCCGGATAAGTAGGTCATATTCAATAAATGGTGCCTGATCACAATCAGCACAGAAAAATGTTAGAACAGAAATTGAAAAGCGTTCATGACTGATAAGAGTTTAGCGTTGTGATTCACCCGGACACAAAAACATTCAGATGGACATTGGGGTCGATGGACACAAAACATGCTGATGGACATTTGGGTCGATGGACACAAAACATGCTGATGGACATTTGGGTCGATGTAACGGCTTATAAAAAAATGAGGTTTCTTTAGTAATTGTGGGCATTATGTTTAAAAGTGGCACGATTCTTCACAGCTGAGATTCTAGGTTGATGCGGATCAGCAAAATTCATCGCGGTAAGCCGCTCCTCAGCATCCCAGGACATTATATTTAAAGGTACATTGTTGTACTTTATACAATTATAGTCTTCTCTATAACATATATCTTTCACAGAATCGGGATGTCATGAAAGGTGTTTCTTATGTTGATGGAAAATATATTTATTTTCACAACCACATTACCACAAGGGTAATGATCTTGTATTTAAAAATAATATTTTGATCATTACCGAAACTTTGCCTTTAAATCTAGTTAGATTTAATGGTTGTCCAATTCACTTAACTACATCATGCAAAAGAAGAGTTGGCTTTAGACCAGCTACGTCACCAGTGAAGAAAACAACCCAAAAAGCTCCTACTGAAACGTTAACAGGAAGAAGACATTTTCATCCCTGATAAGAGAGGTCTCTTCGTCCACAAGAAGAGTTAAAATGCCTTGATTACTGTAACAACATCATTATTTGTAGTGCTGATGCTATGTTTACTTGTAGGCTGGATGTATCAACTTGTAGCTGTAGTCTCATTAATTAATCACTTTAGCCGTTTTTATAATATCTTCCAAAAGACGAGTCAGAACATCGAGATTTGACATCATTATATTTTATTTATCGACTGGACACAATAATAATAAATCTCCTCCTACACTGGAGAAAAGGTATACTGCCTTATTACTTCACACATGTAAATCTCTCAATTCATTCGAATATACCACACGATGTTATCAGATATAACAATGGATCGTGGCAAGGGCCATCCAGTTCATACTCCATCGTCATTTGTCACTGCTTACTTCAGCGCATGACATCAATCTAATTCACTTCCTGTAAATATTAAAATTACGAAAACAATACATTGTCCGAGATAAATTATCATGTCCACATTTGAGCTGTTACACATACAAAGCCATGTTAGGCCTATAACGAAGCCTCAAAGCTGAGGTCCCTCCTTTCAAAGGCGATAAACATAGGTTCGTGGAATGCTAGAACAATGAATGAACCAGATATGCACCCATCAACGATGAAAAAGAAGATTTCTACAAAAGACTACAACTCCTATTGGAAATATTAGAGAAGTGATAAATAAAGGCAGCAATGAATAAACACGGTTCGTTATGTTTTGCTTGCAAGGTGAAGACAGCTTAAGCGGTTTACAAGAGATTTAAATTCGAGATTTACTGTTAATGTGCATTTGCCATGTCTTATGATAAAAACATTTTATATCAAGGGCCTGGTTCTTTGAGAAACCCTAGCAGTGTTTCAATCCGAAGTGTAGCGTGAATAAGCTTGAATTATTTTCCAGTTTACCAATGTAAAGACCAGTGTGATGACCTTATACTGCCCAATACATTCTTGAAGAAGTGTGACCCGAAAAACTTTGATTGGTGATGACAAACGATCACAGGCCTTTCACCACGGCCACCATGTATATACATTGATTATATATATAATGAAAGGGGACATGTAATTTTTAAAACAATAACATTGCTATTTTAATTGAACTAATTTTAGGGTTTCTCTACAACTAAATTTCTCTTTGTATCACTCCTTCCGCCGGTGGCAACATTTTCTAATGTCAAAAGTTGTTGTACACAAGGACAGAATATTTACGCCGCAATGTTAACCATATTATCTTTGCGCTATCTTAAGCTAAGCTTCGCTCATTATACCATCCTTGAGATGGTGATACTTTTCTTTCGCTCTAGCCTCTTTCTTAATCAAACACACACGTTGTACTCCCTTATCATTCCATGATGATTAATCGCCCTCATATCAATTCTTGGAAACTTAACTATAGCACCCGAAATAGTTGAGACTTTTTATAACCCTAATATTTTAAAACATTTTTATGGCAATTTTTTAAGGCTGGTTTGACATGTCACTTCTCCCACCTTGGTCAAATAGTTTAAATATAACAAGAGACAAAAGGGGGCAAATATCCCCCTTAAGTGATGGCAGCTAAACTTCCGCCCCACTTCCCGCCCCTGGAACATTGTCCCTACTGAATGGTATTGGGTCACATTTGATTGGTGTTTCATTCGAGAGTTCACGATGAATTAGAGCCGTCACGTGACTTTTCGGTTGTGTGTGGCTTGCGTTCAAAGTTTCAGTCCCATGCTACGCGAGACGAGAAACTTAAAAAAAAGCTAAATCAAGCTAATAGCTACAATAACAATAACTGATAACGGTAAGCATAAAATGGTAATAGTTTATTGTCTTCAGCTTTTGCTGGTCGCGGGTAAAAAATAAATAAAATATGACACGTTTAAGTTCACATAAAAGAAGAATAAAATAAGATATAACCTGGCATCGGTCCAATATGCGATTCAAACTTTTGTTCCGGGACGAGAATAATACACTTTGAAACAATGCGTTAGAGAGGGACATTTGGAAACAATGCGTTAGAGAAGGGCGTTTGGAAACAATGCGTTAGAGAAGGGCGTTTGGAAACAATGCGTTAGAGAAGGGCGTTTGGAAACAATGCGTTAGAGAAGGGCGTTTGGAAACAATGCGTTAGAGAAGGGCGTTTGGAAACAATGCGTTAGAGAAGGGCGTTTGGAAACAATGCGTTAGAGAAGGGCGTTTGGAAACAATGCGTTAGAGAAGGGCGTTTGGAAACAATGCGTTAGAGAAGGGCGTTTGGAAACAATGCGTTAGAGAAGGGCGTTTGGAAACAATGCGTTAGAGAAGGGCGTTTGGAAACAATGCGTTAGAGAAGGGCGTTTGGAAACAATGCGTTAGAGAAGGGCGTTTGGAAACAATGCGTTAGAGAAGGGCGTTTGGAAACAATGTGTTAGAGAAGCACATTTGGAAACAATGCGTTAGAGAAGGGCGTTTGGAAACAATGCATTACATAAGAATGGTAATCAGAAAAAGTGTCGTTTTGTACGCGAGCTGCTGTTGCTGTGTACTTTTATTATATGCATTTATTAAATATTTTATCATAACAAAGTGTCGATGGATTAATAAAGGGTTTAGAAATCATGTTTATACTTTTCTGTACTTTGTGTTTAACAAACTTTTGATTGTGTGTCCTACGAGATTTAAACTCTAAACAGCATTAGTGTAATCATCAAGGGGGTGGTGGTGTTGGTGGTCGGTCAGATAAAACCTGTTACGATATATGTAATTATTTATGTGCTCAAAATGAGTATATACAATGGAATCATATTATAGTTAAATATATGTGGATCAATAAAAGAATATTTTATTATCTTAAATATACCAACGTGAATCCTCAACATTGTTTTAATCACATTTTAATTTACAGTTGTACTTACAATAAAATATATATCACATATTGTGTCGGGAAATAGGCGGGGATGAATAATCCCATCCCCTTTCCTGCATTATGAAACAAAATAAATAAATAGCTTCTTGCAGTCTCTGAGTATACTTTACAATTTGTACCATTTAATGTATTTATAATTTTCAAAATTCAAGATTTTGGCGTGAAAATACAAATGAACGATCTATCACTAGGAGACAGTAAATTAATTTTCTTGCACTGTTATATATTCTAGTAAAACTTTATCACACACATTCTAACTACTCTAAAAGTTGAATTCGTAAGGTATGAGTGAATTGAGCGAAAGACGTTTAGAAATTTGAAAAAGTGTGTTGATAAAAAAAAATGGTTTTTAAGAATATCTTAACACAGCGGTTCTCAACCTGTGGGTCGCGACGGGGTCACCAAGGACCATTGGAAAACACACATTTCCGATGATGATTTTCTTAGAAACCGATTGATTTGGTCCAACTTAAATTACCAGAAATGTCACCAATTTTCATTTGTTAGATATCCCTTTTTGAACTATTCACCCCATAATAAAGCTTAAACCTACAGTGAAAACTACTGCACAAATAAGCTCGTTTACGGGTAATCGCGGAATATAAATAAGGCATACAATAGACGAATCTGACAAGTCCAGTAAAAATGTAGATGAAAAAACTGAAAGTTTCCTCCTTTAATATGAAGTGATGCGCTTAACCAATGGCAAGTAAAGAAAACGTAAATAAATAAAGAACATAGGTCAAAGGTCAGATGCTGAAATGACACCGAACAATAAATGCTACTATTGTTATCTACGATGAATGTAAAGTGAAAATGTAAAGGCAAAAGTAAATATCGGTTGAGGAAGCAGAGTCTTTCTAGTCATAAAACATGGGGTAAAGATAGTTACTGTTCAAGTCTCATGTGATTAGAATCAGTGTACTGAGAGGAAAATTTAGGATTAAGTTTAATCAGTTTCAGTAGCCCTCACCTGCAGTCGGTACTATTTTGCCCAAGCTCAAAATGCTGTCGCACTAAATTTCGTCTCTGTTAAAAATCGCCCCTGATGAACGACGATTGCCTTATAAAGGCAAAAAATAAAAATAAAACTCAAAATAAAAAGTATGCTCGTCTACTGCTTCACGCCTTCTTTTGATTCTGACCATTGAGTGATGAGAGCATTACAATGATTTACAACATAGTATTTGTCAATCATTTTAAACAATTGTATTTAGTCCCATCTTATTAAACGCTGTTAAACACGTTATAAAATATCACTATGTTTTCATTGTTATTGAAAATGCAGGCCCTTATCTTTTATGTTATTAATCAAAGTCTTACAGTGAACTAAGTAGTGACTGATGTGTATGTGTAAAATAGCATAACATAAGCCTATTCCATAAATTTAAGTACCAGTTCAAGGTCATAATGAGTCATATTACTTATATGTCACTTATAATTTATAATAAGCTGAATGATAATGGCACTATGAAAGTATAAACTTGATATAATTTATTACATTATCATTGAGTCATTACACAGAAATTACACCACCTGTACAAGATCTCAGTAGCTTGTACACTGCTTCAGATTTTTTTTAAAAAATACGATTTTTTGAGAAATAATTGTTTTTTTATTTCGGCCACAATTTGTTTTCTTATTTAGAGAGGTGACTTAAGTTTAATAAGTGATGAATAAGAGATGTAATTGGCTTTTAAAAAACATAAAATATAGTTAAATTAATAAATTTCAATTTTCAGTGGAAAGAGTTGACAAGTCACAATATTGAGTCAGTCTAATAATAAACTGAAAAAATCTGTCACAAAATATCTAGTAACTGATATATTTTAAAAGTAAAATGGTATCACTAAATAGAGGCAAATTATAGAATTGTATTTTCTAACTTTAAAAATCCCCTTTTCTCAAACTCTTCAAAATGTTACATGTCTATGTTTTACATTGAGATCTTCGATATACCATCTTTTAGCAAACCATCCCATGACAATGAATCGTGTAGAGAAGAAAGTTAAGAAAATAAAATACAGTGAGGATTATTTGCAGTATGGTTTTACCTCAATAATTACAACAAGGATTGAGAAACCGCAATGTGTTCTTTGTTGTGAAGTTCTATCAGCCGAATCTATGAAGCCGAACAAACTAAAAGCCATTTTGATAGCAAGCATCCAAACTTTGCCGGCAAGGATACCAACTATTTTAGAAGTACAGCTGATGGACTCCAGAAAGCCAAAAACAAAACGTAGCATCCGTTGAAGCTTCATATTTGGAGGCACTCAGAATCGCCAGAGCTATGAAACCTCACACCACTGCTGAAAATTTATTGCTGCCAGCGGCCAAAGACATTGTTCGCGTTATGATCGGAGATAAATTTGTTACGAAATTGAGTACAATATCCTTTATCCAAACTACACTGTCCGCAGAAGAATAGATGACATGGTAATCAAGTCTAAATACAGAAGTAGAATTGTTATGGAATATGCTCTTCTTTGTGCGCTTGCAAAAACTGCCCCGAGCATTGCTCTTGTGGTAAAAAAGAAGCAATCTCAACCTTCCTACTGACGTTGGCTTCTTACGCATGCTGTCGCAAAATGTAGCAATGTAGTTTACTGTAGTTATGTTAAGACTGTTACCCATGCTACACCATGCTACAAGACAAAATCTCATTATTTGTTGTTAGAAATAAATAGTTCACAATTTATAATTATCTATTGTTTTTTTTTTATTAATCACCATGTTTGAATTATGTTCAATTTGTAACCATGGAAATAAATCGTGCATAATAGATATTTTCATTACTATACATAACAGAAGCAACATAACAGTTAAGAAGTAGCAACGAACATAAGTTTATGGTTGGGGGTCGCCACAAGATGAGGAACTGCATTAAGTGGTCGCGGCATTAGAAAGGTTTACGGCTGTCTTAACACATTGATTGATGTACATTGTTTTATTCTTAGTATTAAGGATTGTATGAATAATTAATTTTAAATAATTCCTTTTTGTAACTGCACTTCATTCAATTTCTTTTTCTCATTAATTCGTAGGAATTATTTTTAATGCAACAGTTCATCTAAAAATGTTTAATCTAAAGTCTTAACTAATAAATATCGTAGAGAATGTGAAGAATGTCAACTAGGGTACTGCAGATAGAGGGAGAATCCACACAGTTACGAAGAATCGACACTGACTTACTGTCTTGTTGTATCAGAGTTCACACGTTCTAAGCCAGCATAACTGTGACGACCGAAGTATAGTTATAAATTAAAGGGCATTGGAATGCAGGAGCTGATGACTAGTTTATGACAAGTGTACGCATAGGGCCCGAGGGAAATTATTGTAGCACAGACAAGGAAATATATTTGCCTGAGAGCACATTTGCTAAAGGATTTGGCTTTATGACATGAAATAATGAGATTATATTACTGATACATTTTAAAACAAGATCTGTGCGATTGTAACCTATTTGTGGTCTATTTTTTTAAACCAATTCTTTACTATGACGTTGATACTTAAAAATAGAAAGGGAATCTTTTTCATATGGCCAGTAAGTCTTTATATAACCCGAAGGTTATTTTAGATGCGCCAAACTCAGATCAGACCAATAAGATGTGCCAAAAACAAGTATCAATTACTTTAAGAATTGTCATGAATTACTATGTACATAATTTAAAAAGAAGCATACCATCAATTTATGTATGCTTCCTTTTGTATATTGTGGTAAATCGAAACTTCTATGTAGCAGATCACCACTAGAGGTTATTTTTCATCTACCATAGAACAGGAGCTCCTCATTCCTGCCAAAGACAATAAGGGACTGGAACAAGCTTCCAAAAGCGTCTGTTGCCTCATGTCTTCCAACCCCCAGTTCATAATACCACTGCTGAGTAGGCCTTGCTAACAATGAAGTATTCCCTTCAAAACCATGCATAGTTACATCGCTAAACCCTCTAAAACATAGGAGCCAGAATTATCACTACATTGATCGTGGGCCCTTAAAATATAGAAGAAGAGGTAATCCCTAGACATGCCACGATTAATGTGTGGACTAATATTATAAGGCAGACAGTTTGTCTGTACAGTCTGTCAGAAATCAGCCAGAGAGCATCAGAGGATGGCCTGGGGAGAACCAAGCCGAAAAGCAGAGACAGTTATGTAGATGTGAAGTGCAGTGCAGTAAAGAGACGAGACTTTACAATCAGCGTTGTGTACCAGAGACGTGAGAGTGAATCGCAGAAGCAGATATATATATATTGGAAAGGCTATAACCATTAACTTGGCGTTACCTCTGCTTGTTGCAGAACGTACTATCTTCTTCACAAAAGTAGCTGAGATCAGAACGAAAGTAAAATTGTTCACAGCTATGCACAGGGGAAAAATTGGATGAATTCACTGGGTTTTCGGGGGGGGGGGGACTAGAATCTGACTAATGGTCAATAATCTGTTTTATAAACGGGAAATATAAGCTTGATATATATATTTAGGCTAATCATCTTAGTGGTATAGGGATGAATTTCGATTAAAAAATATTTTATTTTTAGAAACCGATGTAAAAAAAATAAAAAATCTTCAGCGACATATTTAAATCCATTGGGTTCTGCTTGTATTTGGTTTATATATACTCAAACTTGGAGTGGTATAAATAAATAAATAAAATAAATATATATATATTATATATGAGTGTGTGTGTGTGTTTGTGTGAGTGTGTGTGTTTGTGTGAGTGTGTGTGTGTGTGTTTTGTGAGTGTGTGTGCTGGATGCAGGTACCATGTGTTAAAGCTGTATAAAATGTGTTCAGTTGTGTAACACGTGTTTGAAATATTCGCTAACCTGATTTAAGATAACTTCTTGTAGCTGTTTCCGTTGACTGGCAATTTCTTATCGGAAAACGCCGGTGCTATACACCTGTTTTAAAACTAGGTACAAAGAAGACCAGAAAAAACTATGGGTGGGGTTAAGTCAATACCTTTCTTGCCAAGTTAGTTTATGGCTTTTAAGAATGTAAGTAACTAAAGATAAGAGAGTAATACGTAATTGTTAGTTTAACGGTTTTTGATCAATGATCTCAAGGAAAAAAAGTTATTGAGGAATAAAAATTATGTTTAAAAAAATCTAAATGCCAAATTTTTAATTATTCGATAGAACGGAATGAAATAATGTTACTATGAAGAGATATTCTAGAATTAAAAAGTTCTACAGTGAGGAGAATTACAAAAATTAAATAGTGCTCCTGGTAAGAGATATTACAGAAAATATATGAGAAATAAGATCATGCAGGTCATGATAAAAATTCGTTTAAAATGAAAAGATCAATAATAATATTATAGTTATAATTTATGATTCGTTGCGATAGTCTTTATATTAATTGCGATGAATCCATTTTCTTGAACACAACGACCGTGCGGTGATCTGTGGTGATCTGTTTCATAGGGTTAGTTCTTGGAGTACAGAACTAATGTTGTACTTAAATTTAACAGAGGGTTGGGTAGTAAAAATTAGTTAGCAGACAAAATAAATATTAAATCAGAGACGAGTCTTTACGGGGAAAGATTTGTGACGTCCTTCTAGTTGCGTCACTTGGCTTAAATCTCGCGTAGAACTAGCCGAGCAGGTTAACATTATCTAAGTACTGGGGACGTAAAGGTTATAAAAGTATCCCAACCAGGAAGAGAAACTGTTGTTATAAGCCATACGAAGGACTGTTATAGCTTCTGTCTTTGAGATACATTGCAGCTTGCAGTAATATGATCCTCTTGGTTTGGATACTTTGTTCAGCTTCGGTTAGTATAAATATGTATGTGTACATTTGTAAGGGGTTTTTTGAAGAAGTACTTTTAAGGCTGCACCTAATGGTACCCGGGTACCATAATTGAGAGCTTGGGATTAAAAAAGGATTTAAAAGATTATTGTTGGGTTTGTAAGACCAAGTGAGGTATCAAATGAAAGATAATTGAATGTACTATACGTTTGTAAACTTAATTCTTCAGTTTTAATAAAATAAACTACAACAAATGACATCCGAATAGCATTGAGTCTAATGGTACCCGGGTGCGAATGGCGGCGCTGCGTGTCCGGGTCCATTTTGACTAATTATGGTACCCGGGTACCAATAGCCAATTTCGTACTTTAAATGTCAACGATACATTTATGTTGAATTTTTTTTTAAATGAATATTTTTCTCATCACAGTCGAATGTTCAATGCTTACATATGGGTTCATGGAAAGACATATGTTGTCTCTAGTCTCTACCAACTGCTTAATACAACTATAATCACGCAAATCACAACAGGAGGCTGATATATCAAGTGACTAGCATATCAATTGACTAATATATCAGCTGTCTTATATATCTAACTCACTACCTTGGCAACAACGGGGGCTACGCCCTAAACAAATAATACATTTATTGACAACAAACTTGTTTATTGAACGCTCTAATCATTCTAAACATGCAAAAAATCATAAGAATTATACACACACATATATATTATATCCTACCTAAACATTTCCTTTCTTTTATATTTAGGTAGGATTGTTATATATTTTTATAAAGTAAATAAATTTAATGTTTACTTGTATGGTTTTTTTTTGGCAAAAAAATTTGTATTTTAAGCCTTGTAACTATTATTAAAGCTAACCTATAAAGTTTTATTTACACACATTGTTTGTTTCTCATTACTCCACCTGAAAGCTTTATCGCAGTCCAACACTCTCAGTAGTAGTCAACTACAGAAGAGGAAACCTTTGAGAGAATTTAGGGGAATATGACGACGCAATGGTCAGTGATGCTAGCAAACTAATGTAGGGGGCGGTGTGGAGTGAGTCGCAGTGCCCCGGTCCTTAAAATATATTTAAGCGAGACAACGATTAATTAATTGGTTATCAAATCAATCATTTCCAGGTCACGCTTGTGACGGAAGCTGTCGTTTGTGCTCCGTCCAAGCCGAATCTTGCTTCGTATGGGACCTACTGTGTCAATGGCTTTCAGTGTCAGACGAACTTTTGCACCGGAAGTAGATGTTCTTGCCCCAGTAGTACTTATTATCACAGCTGTTCTTACTCGTGTGTAACTAGTAAGTTCCATTAGCAAACTTACTTATACACATAATGGCAATTGTTCTTTTTAATGAAAAAAATTCGCGATTGTAAAGCATAAAGAAGAAAATTGTCATTGCAGCTTTACAAATATGTGTTTGCCAACGTAACGTTCATGTCAAACTATAAGGACATTAAGTGGATTTATAAACCGAACGATGAATAAAAATATGATGAATGAAAATATCTAAGATTTTAAGACGAAATTGAGTGAGCGCATGGCAATACATTTCACACACATACACCATTCAATCACACACAAAAGCATTTTAAAAATTGTTTTCCTAATTTAACAGCTTCATAAATACTAAATAAGTTTACTGGAAATAATGAAAAGATAATGAAACATACGTAATAATAAGGTGTCTTTTTTCAGATTGCAACACAACCATATCTTCATCGTATGGCTTTTTAGTAAGTCCAAATTACCCAAATGATTACAAAAACAACGAAAACTGCTATTGGACTATTTATGGAGCCAGTGGTCATGTGATATCATTCACGTGAGTATCTTATTTTTTGGAGCCACATTCAAGAACAAACTGTAGGCAACTTATTTCAATAACACATGGATTAAATCTTGATGTTTTTTCCACCAACATATTTTGTTCACTTTTCCGACTTGGCTATTTTTTTTCACTTCAACAAGATCAGGCAAAGAAAATAAGAAATTCAACTTATTTCCAGGACTCATATTTTGACTACCAGAATGACTTCTTTTATCCAAATCTTTAAGCATTCAACAATATAAAACTATTATGATATCAAAAATAGTATTTTATTTAGAAAGAAACTGTTTAACTTCATTGAGTGTAAACTATAATTACTTCCATATTTAGGCATACAAGATGTGAATCATCGGCTATGCACTATTTTAGAACTGGTCAAAAACGTTTTTTTTTCCTAACCAACCCAAGCCAGCATTTAGGTCAGTGCAACCGACCATGAGCTTTGAGATCGTTTTGTGAGCCTGAAATATATGGTGGAAGGTTGAGAGATTTTTCGGATTAAGCCTGTGGATTTAGATAATAAAAGCTAGGTTCTAGTATGTTTCACACAAACATGAAGTTAGCGACAAAGCCATCCGTAGAGAAACCTTACTACCAGTCAGTGAAAGCACCCATCGTTTCCTAGGCTACAGCTCGTTCACAGTGCTAGACATTCGAGCCGCAATATTTATTAGCACAAGGCATATCACACGTGAAACTTTATATCAGCTGTCATGTCAGAATCAGTCGTATATTTGTCAATCTTTGGTAATGGGGAAACTGACTTTATTAAGCTGATTCATTTGAGAATAGACTTTAAAGTGGTTGTGGCTGTCAATTCCTCCAGCGGAGGCCAGCTGGATGCCACTAGTACGTTACATTTTAGCCAATAAAAAATGTCATTGAACATTTGTTGAGTCACTTTCATAAAAACGATGTTAGCGAAATCGGTATACAGCTGGATCCAAATAATTGAGCATTCCATCTCTTTGAGATTTTTTAAAATTGCGTCTTCCGAAAATTGCCAGTAGACACATTTAGTTGTATTTATCCGAGAGACGATCGCTTCACTTCTTCTACCAGGTAACCGTCGTATAGCATATCTTGTCAGGGAAGGAATTTGGCTGGTTTGCATTTTCCCTTATCGGTTTTTATGAACTTCTTCGGAATCACATTAACGCTGGCACCTGAGTCAATCTGACATATGGTCTTCTCCCCATCAATGATCATTTCAGCTTTTATGACCTTACTGTGTCGTTTACTGTTCACAGCAAGTACAGTTTCCTGACTTGAAGAGTTGTCTTCCTCATTATCTTCATTCACCCATTGCAAATTCTTCTGGTTGCATTTGCTGGAAAAATGGTTTCTATGCTTACATATTTTACATTGTTTGCCCCATGCAGGACACAATTCTTTCTTGAAGACGTGAATATGTCCATAAAACTTTAACTGAGACCATTTGTTAAATTGAACAGTGTTGGTCTTCAGGTTTCTCCTACCAGACAGTACAGCAAATGCCTCGTCCGGACTACCTGCTGTATCCTCTGTTTGACCTTTGTTCTCTTCTAAAAATTTTATTTGAACATTAGCTGCTTCTTGGGCTCGGCATATATCTATACATTTCAACAGTGTCAGCTTGGTTTCCTGCAATAATGCTTTTCTAGTTATTTTGTCTTTTATGCCCACGATAATTCTGTCTTTCAGTAAGGAGTCTGTCATGTGGTCGCAAAAATTGCACGTTCTAGCTAAGGTGAGTAAGATTGCAATAAAGTGTCAACAGTTTCATCAGCTTTCTGTTTCCTATTATGAAACACATAACTTTCAAATGTCTCAATTTTCATTCCCACGAAATGGTCATCAAATGCATTTATGATGTCCTGTGTACTATGCTTTTCTTTGAGAGGCATGCCCTTGTAAATGGTTAATCCCTCTGGTCCTAGTGTGTTTAGGAATAAAACTTTTTTATATTCCTCCTCCTCTGAGTTGATCTCTGCTACAATGCAATAGTTCATCCACATTTGTTTCCACAGATTCCATTCCTCACACCCCTTCTTCACATTCAAAGAAGGTGGAGGATGGCTGTTACGGCCTACTTTTGATGTCTAGGGTCTTTGATACATTTGACTTATTTATTACGTCTATGATTACAGCTGTACTGGGCTGACAGCTATGGATCAACAATCACACAATTAAGTCCACGAATATCTAAAGTTTCATAATTCATTCCTTTATTCCTCCTAAACAAATGCAGTCCTAGCAAGAGTCACTACTCCCCTTGAAACACATAATCAAAAACTCATTAAACAAATGCAGTACTATCAAGAGTCACTTTTGAAACACATAATCAACATCATCATGTCCCGTAGTCTTTCGACAGTTGGGGCGCCACATATGACATAAAAACTATTCTCCTCCATTCCTCTCGGTCTCCTGCCCTATGCATAGCATCGCCTAGTTGTAATCCCGTCCATTCTTTGATGTTATCTTCCCATCTTTTTTGCTGTCTTTATTTTCTTCCTCCTCCTCTAGTTGTGCCCTGCAAGATTTCTTTGGCGAGCCCTTGTTTTCTGGTCACGTGGCCATACCATTCAAGTTTGCGTTTTTTACAGACGCCAGGAGGTCATCGTACTGCCCAATTGCTTGACGAATCCTTTCTTTTACTTGTTCATTGGTGATATGGTCTCTATAGCAGATACCAAAATACATCTGAAGCATCTCATCTCCATCGCCTTGATTTTCTTTTCAAGTTCTGCTGTTAATGTCCAGGACTCACAGGCATATAAGAAAATGGAGAGGATTAATGAGCGCATCAGCCTGATTTTTGTTCTGGGAGCTATATTTTTGTCGTTCCATATTTTCTTGAGCCTCTTTAGTGTTGTTGTGATCTGGGCAATTCTGACCATCAATTCGGGCTTGGAGCCTTCTTCCGAGACTATTGCTCCGAGGTACTTGAAGCTGCCAACTGTCTCTAATCTTTCATCACCGACCTTAATTTCAGTGGTGATGCCAGCGGTGCTATTTGCCATCATTTTTGTCTTTTCTGTACTGATTTGCATGCCAAAGGACGATAAAGTATTGTCGAGACGCTTTACCATGTTAGCTAGCTCTTCTTGCTTCCAGCCAGTCCATCTATATCATCCGCAAAGCGTTGGTTGGTGACTGTTCTGCCACCAATGCTAACTGTCCCTACATGCGTTTCCAGTGCATCTGACATTATTCTCTCTAAGAAGATGTTGAACAGGGTGGGGGAGAGCAAGCAGCCTTGTACTCCAACCGATGTTATTGTTGAAGAAGACTGCACTGGTGGCCTTATGATAGAGGCTGCATATCATTCTGGTTAAGTTTGTGTTGATGTTGTAGTGCCTCATGGTGGCCCATAAAGCAGCATGCCAAACCCTGTCGAATGCCTTCTTGAAATCCACAAAGACGTGGTATAGGTTTTGTTGGTGTTGAGCATATTTCTCACATAGGTTTAGGCTCTGCTCAGTAGTGCCACGTCCTTGCCTGAAGCCCGCCTGTTCATCAGCTATGATGCTGTCGGCATATAGTCTTAGTCGGTTCAGTATGACTTTCAGCATGACCTTGCTTGGATCGCTTATTAGGCTAATGGTGCGATAGTTTTGGCATAGCCGTAGGTTGCCTTTTGGGGAGTGTGATAATGAGCGATTGAGTCCATGATTTGGGCCATTCCCTGTCAGCCATATTTTGTTACAAATATTGGTTAGGGCATTTATCATTGTTTCCCCTCCCTGTTTCACTAACTCTGCAGGGATATTATCCACTCCTGCGGCGTTTCCTATTTGGAGTGCTTGGACTGCTGCTTCTACTTCTGCGCGTAAAATTGGGAAGTTTTCATTGTCTGTTGCTGGGGGGACATTAAGGATCTCTGGGTCTATCTTTATATTTTCATTATACAGGTCTGAGCAGTATTCAGTCCATCTTTTCAGGATATCATTTTCCTTGGTCAAACATTTACCATTTTTATCTTGTATGGTAGTACTACGCCCTTGCTTTGCAGTGGTTAGTTCTTTCACCAATTGGTATGCCTATTTGCTATTGTGTTTCTTCAAGCAATTTTCAATGTCGTAGCATTGCTCTTCAATCCAATTCTTTTTCGCTCTTCTCATACCCTTTTTGATGGTTTGGTTAATTTTCCTATATTTAGCGGCCCCCTCTGTATCTGCCATCTTTGTTTTCTTTAACTGCCTCCGTTTATCACACAGATCGAGAATGTCAGCTGTCACTCATGGTTTTGTGTTGGTCGATGTTTACCAAGGATGTAATGGGCTGTGTCCGTCACAGCTGTGTTGAAGTTGTCAATCATTGTGTCCATTTCTGAACAGTCTGCATCTATAATGTTAAGAGCTGGAAATTTTCCTCCTATCATTGCTTGGAAGGCTTCTGCTATTTTAGGATCCATCAGCTTTTCAAGATCAAATTTGATTCTGGTATATCCCTGTTTATTTACCCTCTTTAATTGCAGCCTAAAGGTCATCATGACTAGATCGAGGGCACTTCCAATGTCAGCTCCTGTGAAGCTGCGAGTTTTAGCAATGTTTATACTAGACCGGAAGCGTGTTTGCAACATGATGTCGTTAATCTGATTGTAGTGTTTCCCATTGGGGCTATGCCATGTGGTTTTCCTGGATATTTTATGTGCACCCAGTGTGTTGGCCAGTATGAGTTCATTGAAGCTGGCGAATTCCAAGAGCCTCAGACCTCTCTCGTTTGAAGTTGCGTTACAGTGGCGTCCACATGTTCCTTTCCAGTTTGTGTAGGCATCTTCTCCTACTTTGGCATTCCAATCACCTTGAACAACAAGAATGTCTTTCTTGGGGGTTTGGCTCAGCACATCTTGGACGTGATGGTAGAAGTCATCCACTTCTGCGTCATCATAATCTGAAGTTGGTACATACGCTTGTACGATGATGATGTTGAACGGTGTTGCACTTAAACGGAGAGTAATGAGCCAACTCAAAATTGGATGAAAGCTCATAATACTGTTCTTAATGTTTTTATGGACGAGGAAGCCAACTCCTTGTTCGTGTGTGTCCTCCCGTCCACTAAAATATAGTCTGTGGCCTTCTTGGGTCGATGTTTCTCCAAAGTTTTTCCATCTCATTTCGCACAGACATAGGATGTCCCATCTGTATCTGTTCATTTCATGCACTAATTCCTCCACCTTGCCCGTTTCTCTCAACGATCTCACGTTCCAGGTACCTATTGTAACATTTAATAGGTATGAAATAAACTCGCACTACCGCAGGTGTTCATCACGATCTTCCTCCCAACTCAACTTGTCTCCCGCCTTATATCCACTCACTTCTTTATTAATATTTCCCTGCCAGCCAATGACCATATAGCCACAATAATACAATTCATGACATAACTCATGGACCAAAAAGTGTTCACACTAACAACAGTGATTCTCATACAAACTCTCAACATGCATGAACAACTTTTCATACCAAAAAATCACGCCACTAAATCATGTTCACAACAATGGCCTATAGACTTATAGCTTCTTTCTGCCATAGATCAGTTGGCTGCCACCATGTTATATTAGTAGTATTATGTATAATACTCAATGAAGTCTAACACGTCTGTTCAGCTGCGTGTCTGGATCACCTCACTCAGTGTGACTTGTTTGAACCTTTTCAGTCAGCATACAGAACGCATCACTCTACTGAGACAGCCCCACTGCGTGTCGTAAATGACCTTCTGTCGTCTTATGGTGAGGGCCAGGTATCCCTTTTGTCGTTACTGGATCTATCGGCAGCGTCCGATAAGCTTGACCACGGCATACTTCTCCAACGTCTGCAAAATACGTTCGGTTTTACCGATACCGCCCTGAGATGGTTCCACTCATATCTGACAAATCTGGTCTAATCAGCTATCGCAAACGGCTTGACCTCCAAGAAATCTATTATTGAATTTGGAGTGCCCCAGGGCTCGATCTTAAGCCCGGTGCTTTTCGTTATGTACGTTCAGCCCCAGGGTGATCAAGCAGTTTGACATGGTATATCACATGTTCGAGGATGATACCAAACTTCAGAAATCCGTGATCCCCTCTCAGTTCCCTTAGCTTTTTAATATGACACAGATGACAGTGGAGTCAGTTAAATACTGGATAACAATAAACAAGCTCAAATTGAATGATAAAAAGACTGAGCTGATCCCCATGCTACCGTTCAAAAGTTAAAATCTTTAAAAGATACACCATCCTTTACTCTCTCAGGCGTGCAGATTGAGTTTGCTCTAACAATGCGAAACCTGGGTGTCTACTTAGACAGAACACTAACTATGGAAAATCACATTAACATGATTTGCAAGGCGATTTTTCTAGAGCTGCGCTATCACGCATGGACAACTGCAATGCTCTCATGGTGGGTCTTCCAGCTACACTCCTGGATAAAATTAAAAAGCACAGAATAATGCGGCTCGAATTGTTCTTCGTCAAAGCAAATTCAACCATGCTAAAACACTTCTGAGAGAACTGCATTGGCTGCCGGTCCGCGCTCGCATAGAGTACATAATTGCAACTCTGTGCTACCACTGCTTGCATGACCTGGCGTCGTCCTATCTCAAAGCGCTCATGACGCCTTATGTACCCACTAGACAACTCCGCTCATCCGATAGTGGCAAACTCTCGATACCGCGTGTTCACCTTGAGACTTACGGAAAGCGCACGTTCGCTTTTGCTGGCCCAACTTTTTGGAAAACCCTTCCTGACGCTATCAGAAACAGCCAGACTCTGGAGTCCTTCAAAACAAATTTGAAAACTCATCTATTTCGCAAGCACCTGCTGGGATGATGTTGTCTACCATCTTTTCCAGCTAGTTATTATCTCCCAACTTTGTTTTTGTACCACGCTTCGAGCATTTGGGGATGAAGCGTGATTTTTCATATGAATTTAATTATTATTATTATTATATATTTAATGAAGTTGCTACCATCAAGCTCACTTGACTTCTCAGCTCAAAAAACATGGACCTCTCGCATTGGCACAAAGGGAAGCAACTGTAACTTTACAACAACAGTGATATCACAACACTTCAGCCATCGTTAAGGGTGTCAAGAAAACCTTTTGGTGTATTCCCAATCGTTGGGCTCGTCCCCTCTTATGCTAAGATGATTTCTTCCAACCCTAGGGTTTTTTTTCCATTGGTTAATATGTTTGTGCGAGACTGCATTTTTGACTTCTCCCGTGCCATAGAGTTAACCGATATCAGGTTCTGTTGTCCTTAAAAATCTATATGCCATATATTTAGCTTTTATTGTCGATCTCGAAAATTGAGACCTTAGTCTATCGGTGAAAGCACCAGAGGCGATTGATTAATTCGTTGTGGATTTCATCCTCTCTTTCCAAAACATTGTTCCAATAAAACCCAAGCTTCTGATTTTCATACGTTCTCGGGATGACTATCCTAGTTATTCTAAAGATGCTACTACCCTGATATGGCTGAGAGTTAACTTATTGGCTGTTTTTTCACTAGTAAAATATTTTAATATAGTCGTCTTTGTTTGAATTGTTTTTGTTGAGAAATAAGCACTTTATTAAAATATATATTTATTTATGTGCTGAAAATATATAAATGTGCAGTGCAAAAAAAAAAAATTCCATTAGTTTGGATCAATAAAAGAATCTGATCTGATCTTATTTTATCTTATCTTATTACTCATGAACTTTAAGATGAAAAACCAATACCATAAGCACACACACACAATTTAACAAGTCTAATTTTTTATGGGAAGGGTAGGTTGGATTCCCTTACTCAAAGGAAGGAGATACACACCCCTGCCAAACATCACCCACTCCCTCATTGTAGGTTCATAATGACAGTTTTGTAGGCCTGCCAGTAGCAATTAGAAGAATTTTAGTAAGCTAGTATTGTTTATTCATTATATTTGGACAGTGTTGCTCCTTTTTTCCATTACTAAGGATTGAGTTTAACCTTAACCCTTTAGCCCAGATACATTTTCTTGACCACGTTAGACAAAAAATAAAGTGTACTAGCCCACCATAAAAAGATGCGGCTGGACATTGCTGTAACAATTTCAAGTTTGCCAAGCTTTAATTCCATTCAAAAGTTGAAATTTCTTCATTTATAAATAAACTAAAAGATATGGTCCGTTGCTAGCCGTTTACAATGGAAGACACGCTGAACCACACTCTACCTTGCTTTGCGATTTATGACATTTATATATTCCAGTGTTTTATTAAGCATACACCTAAAAGAAATCAATAATTTTAGGGTGTAACATTTTCTTGAAGATGTCAATTATTTATATTCAAGGGTTTAAGTAGAAAAGGTTTTGATCAAACTTTTGATCTTAGGATCAAAGCGTTAAAACCAGGCAATATTTGTTTGCCATCCATTTTGTGTTCATTATTAAAAAAATAACACTATTTAAATACATAGTGTCAATGACTTTTATATAATGTTTGTAAGTTTGTTTTTTCTTACAACCGAACAATCTCATTTAAATATATATATATATATGACTTTAATTTTTTCGTTGAAAATTAAACACATTTTAATACATATATGATTTTTATTGAAATATGCATTCTTTACAAAATGATATTTAAATATTTAAGGATCACGGATTATAACTTGGAAAGCTGTTGTGATACCATTAACGTTTATGATGGAGCTGCACAGATTTCACCACTTATTGGAGCGATCTCTTTAAACAACAACTCTTTTGTCACAAGAGCATCATCCATGCGCATCGTCTTTAAAACGGACCATTCTGTCATACGCACTGGTTTTAATGGGACTTTTCAAACACACGGTACGCATAGAAAAGCTATATTATAATTAACTCCATTAATAATGTTTACTAGTAGCTTCATAGCAATTATGTGATCATCTGTTCATTGATATCGATACAAAACTGTATTCGATCTCAAGCATGTCGTGATTTATAAATACATTTGTATAGTATTTTTAATTACATAAACAAGATATTAAGCATCTGAATCATTCAAAGTCTGGATTCCCGGGTTGCTAGTGAAAATCAAAGATCACCTCCGTTTCCAATATCAAGTTGGCTACACGTTTCTGTTGTAAGTGGATCACTCGAATAGATCCCGCTAAATAAAAAGTAGGAGGTCCCATAAAAATGAATAAAATCTATTTCTGCCTTTCCACAATTTTAGAACACTTAAAAGTTGCCATTAATATCTAGAAATTGTTAAATTTAAATCTATCTTTGACGAATTATTTAATTTTTCATTTCATTGAGAGTTTCTAGTAAAGTGAAATCGATTTCAAAGGCATTTTCCCTGATGGATATACAACCTGTTTCGATTTAACCATTTTAACAGGTCACTATAGAGGAGTTTCACAGCAGTATGCTATTGTAAAAAAAAAACTACCTTTTTAACATAAATATTAAACAAGTTCCTAGAAGGTATCATATGCCGCTTCTAATGATTGAGGGGGCTGCATGTGTTCATTGGGCCGGATATGTCCTGAGGGCCGTTGGTAGCTTACCACTACACACACATATAGCTGGTTGCTCCCAATTTGTTCATGTTTGTATCACATAAAGATTTCTGCATTATGAAAATTAAAACTTTTTTGTAAATGTTCCTTAGTTAAGGAAAACAAATTAAGCTTAATGACATAATTTATTATGCATGTAAATAAGGCAAAGAAGTTTAAAAATACATTTTGGCTTAAGTGACATAGTACGTTAGACCAGGATGTATATCAAATGTGTTTTATTGGATACAGATAAATATTTATGGTAAACATATAATAATTTCTTATTTTTTACAGCCTGCACTACAACAACATATAGTACTTACGGCAACATCATGAGTCCTGGATACCCAGCTTGGTCAATGAGATATGGTTCTTGCAACTGGACGATTATAGGAGCGTCGTTGGATAATTTCATCGTTATCAGGTAGCTTAGAAAACTATATATATTTATCCTTTGGACAAAAGATATCATTTGTGAGACACAGATTTCAACTGCATTTATTTAATATTTTAATTCGATATTTAAGTAAACAATTATCAAGATCATGCATTCCATATAAGGGTTCTTGCTACCCCGGGGCTCTTCTACATCTTCTATATATTAAGGGCCCTGTATTGATCATTCTTGATCCTATGTAAGTGGAGGGGATTTGCAATGTTTCTGTTCCTGAAATTAAAAGGATATTTTACTGGTTGCAAGGGCTGCTCACCAAGGGGATCATGAAATGGGGGTTGGAATGCCTGAGACAATAGACGAAAATATGTCAAGTGTTGTCGCCTCAAGTGATTAATGCTGGAGCAGTCAACCAGTACATTATTTATCTTGTAAATCATGGAAAGCATGAATAACCGTCGTCGTTCCTCCAATGGTGACCAAACCAGTGTTTACAGTATGCTGCCATTACTAGAAGTGTTTCCTTAGCAGTTCAGGAAAATGCTTGTTTCCCGTGACTGCACCGCCTCAAACCTGTTGATGCTCTTCTGGGTGAATGGGTCCCAGACGGAAGATCCATAATTGTTGAGACCCGCTGGTCCTCACCTGTGTGAGATCCGCTGGCTCACACTTCTGCACATGGCTACCCCACGTGATATGATCCAATTAGCGGGGAAGCATAGAGTGTACTTGTTATAATAACAATGACTCATAAACAATGGAAATTTACCAGGTCCTATGACCGTGGTATAGCTTAGACAGTCTAATGAGAGCGTCTGACAAAAGCGTCTGACCAAAGCGTCTGACCACAGCGTCTGACCAAGGCTAGCGTATGCACGCCTTATGCAGGTCAAACACGCTAAGTAGACCTATGAATTAGAAGCGCGCCCGCTATTCTTTCTTTTACCTGTAATTTGACAAACAGAGCCAGGCTTGCAATTATTGATGATAAAGTTTGTTTATCCAAGAATTGTCTAGGTTAGTAATATTAGGATTGTTAATTGTTAGCTTCATATGTATGTAATTTTTAGTAAGACATGTTAGGTTTGTAGTTAGTTACTTAAGTTACTATTAGAATACTAAATTAGAGTATGATTAATTATTAATAATGTGATATGATTGTAATTTTTAGGTATAGCTTATGTGTTTTATTTATTCTCATTTAAAGCCAGTTTAGTTTAGTATAGGATAATATAGTATAGCATAGTCAGTATAGTACAGAATAGTCTAGAGTAAAGTAGTAGACAGTATAGTTGACTTGAACATATTAGAGTTGATGTGAACATAGAAGAGTTGTGCATATAGAGTATAGCTCAGTATAACTCATACCTCTTTAAAGGATTACGGTCAGAGGTTAGCGCAGTCTAGCTCTGACGTAATATTGAACAAGACAATTGTAGGGCGAGACGCACGGTACTAGAAATTAGCATAGGCTCAGATCAGCAGGCGTGTATCTGTATACACGTTGTACAGCGTGGCTGGAATTCTACGCCTTGCATCCCCCCTCACCCGTTGAGTGACCAGTGACCAGAGAGAGAGAGAAGAGAGAAGACCAGAGGACTTGTTGTGGGTTGTTGGACTTGGCTTGTGCGTTAGCGGACCTTGAGCTCAACAGAGGACCGAGAGTCCAGTGCATAGTCTCATCTGTATTGGTTGTACTAATTAATTGTATTGTATCCACAAATATTTCGTGCTTCATGTTCGTATGTGTATAGTTATTAGCCTGTATAAGTAAAGCATCATATTTCAGGGCTGAAACACCTAACACAATTTCAACAATAATCTAAAAGCGGCCGGACAAAGGATTTATAGGCCCTTTCATTCAAAATGGAGTTTAAGATCTTTAGATTTCGCTTTAAGAACCCCAGGGTCTTGTTTGCATAATTGCACTATGTTAATATGCTTGTCCCATCTGGCCTCTTTTTGAACGGTATTACCGAGGTAACTTACGGAGGAAAGTATATGGCCATGCAATTCTTCTTCATCTAGATTTTGAGGGCCCAATATCAACGGAATGTTCGAAATGGTGGTGTAAAGGAGTACCACTTCTAGAGAGGACAGTTTCTGGCACTTGACAGGTTGAAATTACATAGCCCAGCTCATCTCCCACTCAGTCAACCGACTTAGGTCCTGTTGTAGCTGGTCCAGGCCAGAACTATTGGGGATCGTCTTAGACAACACTGTGTCTTTTTTGGTAGATCAGTTTATCGGTTAGGTCTTTTGTTTATGATAGGAGAAACAGGGGCAAAGTACCGAGCCCTAGGGACCCCTGCTTAACACCGATAAAGGAGGAGCGTATACCTTCCACAACTACTGCCTAACATCGTTAGCTGAGGAAGCTATATATCCATGTTTTATAGGGCCTTGGATTCCATATCTCTTAAGTTTGTTTAATAGCAAGCTTTGATTTACACGGCCAAATGCCTTTGGAAAATCCACCAACAGCGTGTCAGCTTGCTGCCTGTTGTGCAGGTTGCTTTTCTTAAATTGATCATCACGTCTTCTACAAATTCAAGAAGCTGCTCAATGGGCGCATTTGTCCCAAGGGTCCGTTGGTAGCTTACAACGGCACGAAAATATAGCTGGACTTTTGAAAGATTCCCAAAGATGTGAGTTGGCTACCCTTGGGGCTTCGAGATGGTATTGCAAGAGCGTGAAGAAAATTACTGGTGATTTTTAAAAAAAAACTGCGGGCGCCTTTGATTTAAGTACAATATAACTTAAAATTAACAGTTTTCTTTTTAACACAAATCACAGAATTTGCTGCAGTGTTATTCATGAGAGAAAACTAATAGTCTACTATCTTCCTTTTACTTTATACAGTCATAGCTTGGATAATACAAAGGACAAAATAAAGTAGGGAACTAGAATACAAGCAATTAACAGACCTGGATTTTGCACATGACATCGCCCCATTCTCCTAAAGCTATACAAATTGTTTTCAAAACGGGAAAACTTGATTCAGTTCCCAGACAGATTTGACTAGCAATAAATGATAACAAAACTTAAGTGAAAAGAGTAAAAGCAAATAGCATACTAGTTGTATTAATGCCAAGGGGAAGTACATAATGTTACACAGGGTTTCTATCAGGCATCTCTCCGGGGGGGGGGTGAGGGTGCCCCCGCCCGGGGAAAGTCAAGTGCCCCCAGAAGTAAAATGGGTAAAAACAATAGACGATTATATATTTTTTAAATTAAAAACGACTAAATTGTCATTTTAAACAGTTTAAAAAGAATCCAATCTGGTGCCTTTAACCGATTACAATTAGTGGAACCTATGAAATATCGCTACGCTCGATATATTTGATGATCTGTACATTTAAGGCAAATCTTCTTAGTAGCTTACAATAATCGATTATAAATATCGCAATGTTTCGAACATTTGCCTGGCGCGATATTGAGCCAAATAGTTTCTTCCCTATGAGCCGAAATGTTACTTCCCTATGAGCCGAAGTGTTACTTCCCTATGAGCCGAAGTGTTACTTCCCTATGAGTCGAAGTATTAGTTCCCTATGAGCCGAAGTGTTACTTCCTTATGAGCCGAAGTGTTTCTTCCCGTTCGCATTTATCTGTATTTTTTATATTATTATTTTTTTAAGTTTAATGACTTTAATAAGCATATCAAAACTACATTTGCTTCAATTTTAAGGTCTGTACTTTTAAAAGAGTTCTCACTAAGTATCAAACGTGAGAAATCTTTTATGTTTGCAAATTATATTTTAAAATCAAAGCATGACTTTTCCAGTAGGGAATGATGTTGATTAAAAATGGTAAAATATAGCTATTATTAGCAACAGTGTTTCTTTCAGCTATCTCTCCAGGAGGGCACAATGTGTAAAACAATATAACAAATCTTTCCACCCGAATATTTGAAATGCCACCTAAAAATTGGCTGAAATAAACAACAAATTCAAGAATGTCTTGATTTTGAAATAATCAAAACTTTCTGGGCGGCATGCACCCCAAACCCTTCTACCGATCAAGATTTATTTCAGCCCTACTTCTCGATGAAAATTATCGTTGATTTTGGTATCGATAGATACACTGCCTAGTGGCGTAGCTACTATTAAGGCTGCCATGAGTGGCCAAATATTTTCCTTCCCCCTTTCACGATACAAGATCTGCAGTTGTCCGAAAACGCCACGTCTGCACTTAAAGAAAAAGTCACACCTGGGTGGACTACCCCATCCGCCTTTTTTCGACGACACTAGCAGGAGCGTATCTACAGCATTTGGCGTCAGATGAGAAGATTCATTTTTATGCCCCCTTCCAACTCTGAAACCCATTATTTTCAACCAATTAATTTCATCTAACCCCATCACCCCCCTTGCTATTCTGGAACCAAGGGACATATGTCTCATCTGCCACTCCTTAGCTACGCCTCTGCCGCCCCCTCCCCCAGAAAATCTGAATTGCCCCCTGGGGGAAAATTTCTGAAAAAAACACTGATGTTACCTATCTAGGAGGTATTTGAGTAATGATGGAGGTGCGGAAGTAGATATGAAGACAAAAATATAGAATGCAAGAATCGCTTTCGACTTTCTTAAAAATATTTGGAACTCTACGCTATGAGATAGAAAGACAGAAATTAGATATTTGAACGCTGTTCTGTTGTATCGCCCACATAGCTGGAGATAAAATGAGAACTAGTGAAAACTACTGCACGTCTTCTTGTTTCTTGTCATCCTCAACAACAAATTGTTCCATAAAACTCAAACACAGCTGTGATGGAAATGTCAAAACAAACACCAGTGGAGCAAGACATCATATGTCATATCAAAAGAAATCCACTGCTAAGTATAACATTACAACACACATATGAATCCCTGGAGGATTAAGGGTACGAAGAAGACATAAAAATGCAGGCGAAGAGATGCCGACAAAACTGTAATAAAGACTGAGACTATCAAGAATTGAAAAGATTAAGAGATGACATCCAGAGTCCGGAGGTCTTGGAAGCGCATTGTTAATTTCCTTTCTCCATTGGGAAATGAAATGAAAAAGAAGAATACGAAAATATAAATTCAAATTTTTGTGTTTTTTTAAAAAGGTTGAGGTTTATTTAAACAATTTGTAGGAGGGTGCAGATTGTGACAAATGCCTTCAATGCTATATATCCATTGTTTTGACACAATCAGACAAAATAACAAAATATATTCAATTCTAAAAAAATGACAATGTTTTAACTTGATTATAATATTATATATTATGACAACTGGCAGAGGAGGTGACAGCTTCATCGGGGACCACATAACTTAAACCCCAAAACCCTCTACCCCACTCCCCCCCCCAAAGCCAACTGAAATTAAATAAATAATAACAAAACTCCAAAATCAAACACAAAATCAAACAAATTAACTAAGAAAATGTTGCTTAGCTACTCATTTTGCTGTAAGGCGAAATAAGTCTAAGAGTTGAAATATCAAAGAGTCAACACTATACGCTTGCTAACAGAGGACAAAATTCCTCAGTTTTCACATAATTGGAAATATGCTCACACTTCTAAAAATGATTAAACAACGATCTTAGCTCGCCCCTCCTCTGGTACAGAAATGATATCTCCTAATATGATTATAAAAGCAGTTGGAACACATGGTCTTGCAATGGATAAACATAAAGCTTTTAATTTAACTAAATGTCATGACTTTATTCGGGTTACACATGTCAATACATGCATGTAATTCACTAATTACATCAGTGGAAATAAAATTACTCAATTAATATTGTAGCAGTGTTTGTATTTAAACATTCGTATAATTGTGGTGTTTATCACTTTTGAGTCTTACTGATATTAATAAAATAATATATACATTTTAAGAAGTCGCCGAAGATAAGAAAGTAATTTTAACATAGCCGATAGGGACAATATTATTAAAATGAACATTAACGATCATGAGGACTAAAAAGTCTTATTAATGTTAAAAGTAATATCGGTTAAGACGGCTTATTTTGCTTTTCACAAAAGAATGGTATAAATGTCTGTAATATTTTTAAAGAAAATTTTACAAAGTGATTTGCAGGACAAAATCATAAGTCCTATGAAATCTTTTCGTTAGGACTAGAGGCTGGTTCGCTAGACTGCAAGTCGCCTATCTCCACGAACTTGTTACAACATATATCTATGATGCAGCAGGGTACCAGTTGCGTCGCAGGAGTCGTCGGAATTTCCATTGTATTTTCGCGTACGGGACTCTTTCTCGGAATTTCCTTCTGTTAAATGTGTTGTCATCCAATGTTAATTTGTCCCATCCACCCGGGGGGCTGGTGAAGTTTTTTGTTATTGGCTTGGTTTTTGGTGGGGCTTGAGCTCCGCAAACACACAAGCTTGGGACCTGTGATTGAATTTGAGATTAAACCATTGCACAATTCGACCATCTAGTCACCTCTGTTTAAAATTATATTTCTATTAGCTTTATTCTGAGAAAATAAGGGTATTTTATTAAATTACATTCTAGACCATTACACTATGCGCCTAGACTCAGTCAAAATAGCCAAAATCAGCAGCATGAGGATTTTTTTAAATTTTGAGAGCCAAATTTATTTTCAAGAACAATGAATTTTGGAGTAGAAACCGATTTGTCGCCGACTGGCCGAGCAGGAATCAAGGCGCTAAAGAGCCGCAATTTGCATACCACTGACCTAGATTCATTTAGATTAATATTTTTTCTATTTTACACAAAATGATTCAGCACTTACTTTCAATTTCTTTCAGTTTTCATGAATATGATTTTGGACCTTGTTCAACGAGCAATGTAACAGTAGTCGGGTCCATGAATAATGTTATATATCGCAGTATTTGTTACTCGAACTACAACACATTTAATGTGAACGCCACCACGAACAACGTAACTATTCGATATTCAGCAAGCAAGGTTTCTACATCTTACAAGGGATTTAATGCCACTTACCTAATATTTTGTAAGATAATATATAGTGGTATAATTTAGCGTATACTTATCTTAACTATATATTACATTTATGATTTTAACAATACAAATAGTTTTAAATCTTATTTCACAGTGCTACGGTATTTTTTGAAGACATTCTTTTCCTTCACAAATTGTTAAATAAATTTTATTTAGATATCGAGCACAAACAAAAGTTAACGTAACGAATTCATTTATTCGCTAATTTATTTAAGCTCTAAGCAAAGGATGGAGCTGCAAACTCACTGATCAATGCAAAGCTAGCCTTACCTGTCTCAATGGAGTGTGTGATTGCATATCACCTGAGATCTTCGATACATTCACTGGAAGGTGCACGCCAAGCAAGTTTCATTCAACATTCTTTACATTCCCAGTTTTATACTTTTCGATCTTAAAATACTCTGATTGTTCTACTGATTATGTTTTGGGTGGGTGGAAACTATAAATAGAGACTATGACACATACACACATTCAAACATACATGTTTATGTGTATGTATTTGTTGTTTGTACTTGACTAATATGCCTATACAGGAAATAGAATAGTTGCATTAAAAAGATTACAGTTCAATAACTAAACTAAAATATTTGATTTAGTATTCTTATCTAGAATACATCTATCGATTTGTACGCTGCTCTGTTGAATCTATTCTCATTTGCCTAAAATTATATGTAAATTTTATTTTAATATCTAATACATTAATACAAAATAAAAGTACTTAAAGAGCCCTTCGTTTTCTTTATACAGGAAAATCGTATGGCAGCCAATGTACAAGCGGGACATGTGAAACGTACCTAACCTGTTTGAGTGGTATCTGTAACTGTTCTAGTTACGATTACTACCATGACTCTACAACCAAATCATGCAGAACAAGTAAGTATGTCTCACAATAAGAGATACTCCTAAAAAAAAAGACTTTGGTAAGTGTCTAAATATAAGTATGCACGTAGAACAATGGACAATAATCTGATGAACTCAAAATATTTTGGCTTTCAAAGCCATCAATTTCTAATAATCTTTCAGCTATTTTAAACTATTTCAGAACTATCATACAACAGTATCTGCAGCATTTACAGCGGCAACAACCAATGTCAGAGTAATTTGGTGTGTATCAACAGCCGTTGTATGTGTCAGAGCTCACAATATTACGAGGCTGTTTCAAATTTATGTCGAAACAGTAAGTAGCAGGTGTAATAGTGAAACAGTAAGTTGCAGGTGTATAAGTGGAGGATTTTAGAAAGCTATCTATATATTACTTTAGGAACCAGGAAATAAAAAACATATTTTTTGCTATTGCAATCAACCAGTTCATAACAGGTCGCATTCTTTATGTATTTTTTGTTTGTTTTTTAGACAGGGATAATAATAATAGAATAATAAAAGTTATAATGTATAGTTGCACAGCATCTTAAATATGTTATTAATCCGTTCAACGATACAGTATAACTTTTATTTTAATGTGTTATACAAACTGTTGAGGGATTAAATAAATTGAAATTTTGATTGTTTCTATCTCTTTAAGGTTTTTTTTTGGGGGTCAAATGAAAGAAATTGTAAAATCACATTTTTTTCTTAAGTGCCTTGTTTAATTCAGCTATTCCGCCAAACCAGTTCATTAACGTATTTTTATAATCGAAACTAGCGAGTACCCGGCATGCGTTGCAATGCCACTCATCGAAATAAAGTGTCTGTGTTTTAATAATTTTTTTGTAAGTTCTTCTAATAACCACCTTTTTTAACCGTCTGGTGCGTATTCGAATTAATTAGAAGGTTTTAAGAAGTGTCAGCAGACCACACGCAGCTGTCCGTCTGGGAAGCATGGATTTTCCAAATTTAGTCCCAAAACGTATAGCGATTGATCCCCCCATGCAATAGCTATGTTTGAAATTATATTTATATGGCTCATTTATTACATATAAACACATTTAGGGCCCCCGGCCCCAAAAGTAATATTGTGAAATATTTGTACTAAATCAGAAACCTATTTATTAAGTCACATATACAAAATGAAATGTCACAGTTTATATTTAATGTAATTCCACCCACTTAAGCAATAGCTCTGCTTGACGTTATATTTACATAGCTCATATAAGAAAAAAAAAGAATTTAAGGCCCCCGGCCCAAAGCGGAATATTGTAAAATATTTGCACTTCTTTAGAAACCTAATGCGGGCCTGCACACAACAACTCACTGAAAGTTTATCGCATTCAGATGAATAGTATAAGAACTCATACGGAAATTATATTTAAATAGCTCATATTAGAAAGAAAAACTACTATAGGGCACCGGTCCAAAACTGGTAATTCTTTGTAAAATGAATTGGTTTTGATATTCATGGATATACTTTTGTAAATTTACTTACGTTGTGTTCATATTATTGTTTTTCTTAATTCGTAAAATGAGAATATAGCATCTATTTTTCACAACAGTAATATCATTGGATTTAAAGATATAAAATTGTATACACCCTATTTCCTAACCCCCATATATATGTACTTAGGAGGCAAATTATTTGTCAAATTCATTTTGAGACGTATAGTGTGCTGCCATGTGCAAATTAAACTATTGAATTACACCTTCCCCCTCCCCCAAACAGAGTTTTAAAGAAATTAATAAAATCATCCATGGGATTGTAATCCACTTACTTACGCAAAAACAATTTTTTGCATTTCAAATGCTTTGTTCTTATTTAAATGAGTGATAAGTGCATTAGTGGATTCTATTTGGATATGTAGTTTCGCTGCACTGATTGCATTAAACGGCATTTTCGTATTAAAAGTATATTTAAAGGTTAGTTAGTTTTTTTTTATACTAATTTATAAATTTCATAAATGTATATTTTTGGAAAGAATAAAAGTAAAAACTTATTAAACGTTTAAAAAAAAAAAAAGCAAAAATTGTATTTCATTTTTTAAATTGTAGCAATTTAAAAGCAATCTATTATATTTATTAATTTTACTTTTAGGAAGGGGGAAATACATTATCAATTTTATTTGGCGCGGTAATTAAATCAGATAAATTTTTGCATTGAATAAATAGACAATTTGAGTTCTGACGTCATTTGCGTTATTATTTAGAACAAATTAGTTTTACTTTTATAACGCAATATTTGGAACGTACTTAAAAAATGCACTAAAATCAACAGATGTTTTGGTTTCACCGATAAATGTGATTACAGTGTAATTCTTTGATCATAATTTGTTTTATTAATTTTCATAACTTTCAACCACATATAAAATGTTTAAAATAGTTCCTTAGTTGTTACTCCAAATTTATTTGTAATTTATATTATTAATACTTAAAATTTTATTAAAATTAAAGCGAATATATAATATATTTTTCGCATTACCATTGATTCGAGTTCCTTAAAATAATAGAAGATGACTATGATTGTTTTAAAAAATGGGAACGTATTTAAATCGTATCGGTTTTTTGGAGTTACAGTCAGCATAGATCATTCTTATATAATAGATGTATTATTACATCATTACTATTCAAAATCACAACACATTTACAAAGCTATATCCGATTCTAAAATAAGTCACAAAATTCAAGCTTATTTATAAAAACAACAAAAATGCTCTCTACACTAAACATGCAAAAACGTGTTTTCTCTACACTTGCTACAAATTGATGTCTGTTGGCATTTGTTCAAGGGCGGTTGAGTTGATAGCTCTGTTTGAAATTATTTTGATAAAGTTTGTTAAAGAAAACATAACGAACTTAAGGACATCGGCCCATGCGAAATATTGTAAAATGTTGTTCTAATTTAGAAACATTTGCGGGAGCGCGCATATCAATTCACCAAAGTTTTTATCGCAATCGGATGAATGGTATAGGAATGAATACGATAATTATATAGATAATATAAGGGTGGAAAACGAATTAAGGCCCCCGGCCACAAACGGAATATTGTAGAATTGTTGTATTACTTCAGAAACCTACTTATTATATCACAAAATTAAAAAAAGAGAAACATATTACTGAAGTTGTATTGCATTCAGATAAATTGTATAGGAGGGCATACAGAAATTATTGTGTACAAAGCTCATATAAGAAAAAAAAAAGAATTTGGGACCAACGGCTTTAAACGGAATATTTTAAAAGTGTTGTAATTAATTCAGAAACCTACTTATTATGTCACACACACAATTTAATGTCGCTATTTGTATTTGATTAAAAATCTTTCCATCCACACATTAGCTCTGTTTGAAATTTTATTTGTATAGCTCATATAGGAAAAATAGAACATATGGCCCCTGGCTAAAAACGGAATATTTTAAACGGTTGTAATAATTGGAAAAGCTTTGGGGGAGTGGGAAAAACATCTAACAAAAGTTTTATCACATTCAGATGAATGGTATAGGAGCGCATACCGAAATGATTTTGTACAAAGCTCATAACAAAAAAAAAAGAATTTGGGGCCAACGGCTGAAAACGGAATATTTTAAAAGTATTGTAATTACTCATTAACATGCGCGACTTTATGGAAAACCTTTGAACAAAGTTTTGTTGCAATCGCATGAATCGTGTAGGAGCGCATACGGTTTGAAATTATATTTATATAGCTCCTATCAGAAAAAAACGAACATGGGGCCCCTGGCTCAAAACAAAATATTTTAAAACGGTTGTAATAATTTAGAAACCTTTGTGGGCATGCTCGCAACATCTCGTCAAAGTTTTAGCGTATTAGAATAAATGGTGTAGGAGCGCAGACGAAATATATTGTTTACAAAGCTCATAAAAGAAAAAAAAACGATTTTGGGGCCAACGGCCAAAACGAAATATATAGTGTTATAATGACCCAGTAAAATGCGCGAGCTTATGGAATACAACTTTCCAACGTTTTGTCGCAATCGCATGAATGGTGTAGGAGCGCATTCGGTTTGAAACTATATTTATATAACTCATAAAAGAAAAAACGAACACGGGGCCCCTGGCTCAAAACGGAATATTTTAAAATGGTTATAATTATTTCCAAACCTTTGTGGGCGTGCTTGTAACATTTTACCCAAGATTTAGCGCATTCATACGAATGGTGTAGGAGCGCAGACGGAAATATTTTTTACAAAGCTCGTATAAGAAAAAAAACGAATGAAGGGCCAACGGCCTAAAACGAAATATTTGAAAAGTTTTTTAATGACGCAATTAAATGCCCAGATAGGTGTCCAACAACTCACCAAAGTTTTGTTGCAATCGCATGAATGGTGTGGGAGCGCATATGAGACAAACAGACATACATACATACATACATACAGACATACATTCATTTTTATATATATAGATAAAAGAAAAAACGAACACGGGGCCCCTGGCTCAAAACGAAATATTTTAAAACGGTTATAATTATTTCCAAACCTTTGTGGGCGTGCTTGTAACATTTTACCCAAGATTTAGCGCATTCAGACGAATGGTGTAGGAGCGCAGACGGAAATAATTTTTACAAAGCTCGTATAAAAAAAAAAACGAATGAAGGGCCATCGGCCGAAAACGAAATATTTGAAAAGTTTTTTAATGACGCAGTTAAATGCCCAGATAGGTGGCCAACAACTCACCAAAGTTGTGTTGCAATCGCATGAATGGTGTGGGAGCGCATATGAGACAAACAGACATACATACATACATACAGACATACATTCATTTTTATATATATAGATAATCGCTACTCGGCAGAAAAGTGTATTAGATTTTATTGAAAAGTCAGTTCCAATTTTTCATAGGCATTAGTTTCTTGGTGAGCAATGACTTTAAAAAAATATTAATATTTTCCGCTTTTTAATCTTTGATAGAAAAAAAGCTCGCGTTGAAGCAAATAATCTTTATATGAACGAAATTCAAATATCCTTTTTTAAAAAAAACGTCTATATGTATATGAGATTGCTAGTAAAGTTTTGATATTAAATGGAGAAAGAAAATGCATTATATATATGTTTTCTTCTAGGAAAGTCCTACGGCAGCTTTTGTTCAAGTAGCGAACTATGTGAAACTTACCTGTCATGTGTCAGCGGCATCTGTAATTGTTCCAGTGCTTCTTATTACCACGACTCCACAACAAAGTCTTGCAAAGCAAGTAAGTTTTAGTATAAATACATTTATAGAGATAAATAATGTTATGTAGACGACTTGTTTACGTCATCTTTCCCAGTGAATGAACTTTAGCTGACACCAAGCTCGGAACCGCATTTAGGGTGTTGCTAGCTAAAAATAGTCTCTATTGACGCTGTTTAAAACTAAAAAAAACTAACGGTCTGTATCCTTAGAATTCTGTAGTAAAATCTGTAGAAACCTGGAAAGGAAAAAATTGTGTAAGTCCGCTCGAGAACTATATCTGAAAAATACTATAAATAGAGAGATTGAACGACGAAAAAGATCAGACGAGATATTTTGAGCTAGTGCTATTTTTTGCTACGAGACAGAGATTTGTTTACTGTGTGTGTGTAGATTCCTGTTCATCAGCTTTAATTATTTTTCTTTTGATTATGTAAATGCACCATTAACATATTAAAATTAGTTAATTGTAATTAGCCATGATTAGTGTATCGTATTCTTTGTTATTGTATTTAACATATTATGTTATCGTCTTTTGTTGTGTACTGTTTTAGAACGAGCCATATACTTAAATAAGAGATTAATTTCTCCATATTGATAACAGTACGTAACACTAAGCAAAAGCATAATGCTATTTAGATAACTTTAAAAAAATAATATTACTCAACATATGACTTTTTAACTTTGCATAAATAACAGCGTAAAGATTTAATACTGCAATTTCCTAAATTCCTAAAGAATTGTTAATTAGTTGGAAACTATTTCAGAACTCTCCTATAACAGCGTCTGCAACATGTTTAGCAACGAGAACCAATGTCAGAGTAACCTTGCATGCGTCAACAGCCGCTGTACCTGCAGCAACTTACAGTATTATGTCATTGAATTAAATTTATGTCGCAACAGTAAGATGGATAGTTATCAAAGATGATTTTTACTTCCATTTAGATTTTCATTTAATGTATACATATAATATACATCCTAAAAAGTTAAAGAGTTTTTTGCTTAAGAAGACGCTTAATTTTAACGTTTCCTTGAATGATATATTTTCGCAATTAATTTGGACCACATTTAAAAAATAACCTTCTTAAATATTTTTACCTCAAAATTATGTATGCTAAAGATCAATATAAATAGTCATTAATACTTTATTATAAATTCAAAAATTAGGAAGAATAAGAATTATTCTTTTTTTTTTATTAAAAACATTATTTTTCGAATTTCACTTCGCTCTTCGGGAATATAGTAACATTAATTGTATTACTATTTTTTTGTTGTAATAAATGGACAATTGGTATTCCAATATTTTAGCCAGATGGTTGCCTTGAGCATCAATAATACTTTTTTTAATGTTATCAAAACAACAAGCAAAAACTATGTATGAACGTATACTACGAAAAATATCCAAAGAGTTACAATATATTCAAATTAAAATGTGAAATCTATTAATAGAACATGAGTTGCAAATATATCTTCATATTCAATAGGCTAGGATTCAGTCAAATTCTTGAAGACTTTAACAGATAATTGATTGGAATAGCTATATCATGATAATATTCGATGTCCTATATATTAAAAAAAAATAGTCTATAATTAAAACATATATTTTTTTATTATATATACAATTTTTACAACATATTATTCTCATTTAATTTTTCCCAGGGACCTCTTACAATAGGACCTGCTCGATTGACTCGTGTGTCACTTACCTGACATGTTTAAGTGGAGTGTGTCAGTGCTCAAGTAATCACTACCATGATGATGCTGGTAAATCTTGCAGACCTAGTACGTATACTAGTTACTCTGTCAAGACATCAATCAAATCTTTTAATCCATCTGCTCTCATTTTTTGTTTGTCTGAAACTTAGTTTAAAATGTCAGGATATCAGTTGGCGTGAAAAATTGATTTTTATTGCGTGTCCAAAACACTCTTTTTGTTCTTGAGGTTTAATGATTTTGTCCTTATTTAACCAGACCATTTGGCGATCTTATAGGTAGAGAAAAATAAGGTCGATTAAATACCTAAGTAGGGAGCAAAAAATGCTCCACTTAAAAAAAATAATTCTTCATTTGCAAACTGATTTAAGTTATTAAAATTCAGTGATATTAAATTCAAGTTGTTTTTGTTATGATAAAATCGAGTTATAAATTAAGTGACATAGCAATCGAAAAGTTTTTGTAAATTAAAATTAGTCTATTAATTAATACCAATCAACTTGAATTTTTATGTCAAATTTAGGTTATATGTTATTAAAATTTGATAAGGCGCTATTGAAGCAGATTTTTTATGTCAATATAATGTTATATATAATGAAATGAAAAATTTTAAGAAACACCATTCACGTAGTTATCGCTGTGTCAATAATATATTAATGTGAGAATGAAAATCAAAGAAAGTATTCTTCTAATTGATATAATTATCTTTTTTTTTTTAAATGTGATCTTTTGCGAAACAGCTGTTTGACTTGACAAATTACAAAAATACGGATCTAAATAAATATTTTTAAAAATGCATTCCAGAAAATATAACTGATCTGATTGATTGATTGATTAGGTATGTTTAAAGCAGTTCAAAATCACGACGTTTAAATTTCTTAAGGTACAAATTTTAAACTGACTAATGAAACTATCTGGCTTTGGTTACAGTTAGGTATAAAGAAAAACAACATCACCTTGAATCAAAGTATAACCTTCTGTTTAATACATTGTTTTAGAGAACAGTTTTGGAGGAAATTGTTCAAACCAGATCCAATGCCTGGGTAATGTGAACTGCATCAACAATCAATGTGCGTGTACGTCATTGCAGTTTCATGACCCAGTGTCGATTTCCTGTCAAAATAGTAAGTAACAATTATCATTAACAATTGATAGAAGCCTAATCAATTAGTTATGGGTGCATTCACGCTTATCTTGATTATATATATATTATGCCTAATACATATTAGTGCAAAACTCAAAAATCAAATTGTAAGGAGCTTTAATTATTGCATATACTTTGACAAGAGTATATAACAAATGTCATTACCTATGTCGCACACACGATTTTAAGAATATTACACGAGTAGGAAGTTGAAATTCAGCAGACAATTACTTCCTACTCATGAAGAGATGCTTAATGTATCCGTTTATGCAATTTATTTATGAAAATATCAAAAATAATTTTTTAACTAATGACGCCAATTACTAAAAAATGGAAATAAAATATTATTCTAATATTGAATGAATAAATGTAAAGAACAATTCAATTTTAGAATAGTAAAAACATATGAATTAAAAGAAAATATATACCTTTTACATTTATAAATAAAGACGATTCTTCAGTATAATTTAAATATTTTTTAAAAACGTTTGCTGCCCTTATAAAGTTTCTTTAAAACCTAAAATATATAAAAATATACGTGGGAAAGTTAGTATGGAGAGATATTTTATGGTGTATTTTGGGGCACAGAGAAAATTTACTCAGGCTTTATATTCTTCTTTCAGTCCTTTTAATGAGTTAAATTGAGGAAAAAACTACGAAATCTTATTACGTTTAAATTAATAGAAGATGCTTTTTGTTATGTCTTGTGAATTTTATCCGATATCATAAGTACACAATCTTGAGGAACCATGAGGCTTAATGAGCTCTACTTTTTTAGCTAGAAAATTAGTTCTTATTTCTAAGAGCTAAACTAAAAATCCTTTCACATCCATTACACGTTTTTAATTTTTTACACTCGGGTTTTAGTCACTACGTTTGCGTTGATACGTAGTTGAAATTTGACAATGCAATGGAATTTTTTTATTAACACTATACACAAAGTCTGAATATTATATGAGAGGACTTGTAGGTTTTCCAGCGTGTACATGCATAGCGATTTATACACATCTGTGCCACGATTAAAATCTTGAAATCTTCTTAGACCCTTTAGCGTTTCTTTCTTTCAACAAGGGTTGCACAACTGGAAATGTTCCATTCACTTAGTGTTAATAATTCCTAATGACTTTTCGCAGAGTTGGAGAGTAAGGCTCTGTGCAACACTTCTATAGATGGCATCTGCCGTGGACCGAATCTTCAGTGTCTTCCAGATGTCCGCGTCACATCAAGGTGTCTCTGTAAAGAAGATATGTATGAATATCTGGGAAGTTGTCTCTCACGTGCGTACACAAATATAATATGTATACTCACATTATACAAAAGTACTATTTTGAACATTATTATTTCATCGCTATCAAACTTTATAAACGTGTACGCGATTTATTTAATACTCTCTTAAAATATACACCTACAATGTTACCCCGTTCCATTCATTTCACCGCTACTCCAAGTACACATTTGCTATTGTATCATTTTCAATGGTATAAAGTTCAGCCAGAAAATGAAAGGAATGATTATTTAGAAACGTTTTCTTAAAAGGATTTTGATTTTTTCTGGTGCAGTTTTGTATTTCTTCAAGGCGGTAAGGTAATATAATTAAATAATGTCGATTCATTTCTGACACAGAGACCTTTTGTGAGTACGTGATTTTAAGTTATTAATTATAATTAAATAACTGGACTTTAAAGAATGCTTAGAAATAATTACACATTCATTTTGAGTATCATTCTCAACACTTTAAAGTTCAAGAAATTAAGGTCTCTTGGCCTAATGCTGGGCGGAGAACAACTGACACAATAGAGCTGAGGTGGACACCAAACAGAAATGGCGCCATTGTTGCCTACCAGGTCATCGCTGCGACACTCGGCAGCCCCAAGGAGGTCAGACGTTATGATGCCAGGGACTACGGTGTCAACCTCACGGGCCTTCAACCTGGACGGGAGTATAACATCACCATTGTAACCGTAACATCACGTGACGATTTTTACAGCTCTAGAAGTGTCGGTTTAGAATATGTGACGGAGACAGGTACTCATTTCCAAGCATTTTACTTGATATGCTGAAGTTTAAATAAATATAGTCTAATTATTTAATATCGTAAGCGGCAGCGTCCCCAAGGTGACTTGGGGGCGTCCACATGGGGTTTTGCCTCTTCGCGGCTTGGCAGACTAGTAGGGGGGACTTGTCCACCCGAAGCCAAAAAACCCCGGCCAAACGCATGACTCCCAACGCAACGGGAGCTGCCACTAACATGATTACTAGTTGCTGTTAATGGATATGAAACTTGGGTGGTCACTAAAACCCATGTTGATGATTTTAGCTACGCGGCCGTGAGAAAGCCGCTCCTAGGCAACTGTTTCGTCCCGCCACTACCAACGTCCCTACCGAAAGACTCCCTGGGCGGTGGGGGTTGGCAACGCAACACCAAACCACCGGAGTGGAAGCAAAAGCCGTCCAGACCCACAGAGAGTGGACTACGGACGCTTTAAACGCAGCGTCCTTGGTCGACCGGGATTCCCTAGGTCAAGAGGGAGGTTCCCGGCGCCCTTCCGCACGGTCTGGCGGCGGGTTAAATCCTTCAGTACGCTGGACTGTGTGGGGGGCGCCTGGGGGGGGCATTAAGAGCTCGCGCTCGACGGCCCACCGATTCCATCTCTTATGCGACAATAGCAATAAATGACATGAAGTTACACATACTGATTGATTGTTTGAAATACTAAAATTGTGTTGCTTTAATCTTACCAATGCTGGAAGGAAAATATGTAAACTTTATTTTATATAATTTAAAATAAATATTTATGATAGATACAGATAATGTAAATTAATATTAGCATACATTGTATTGTAAAATTAATGACAGGCTTTAGAAGTGACATTAAAAATATGTATTTCTACGTTAGTCATAAACATAAGCCGCCCCCCATAAACTGCTTACCATAGACTTCCCAACTATCTTTTTCAAAAGAAACAAAATAAACCAGCACAAATGATTAGCTTTTGAACTATATGTTTTTTTACTTCAAATTTTGATCTCTTGGTAATCTTGTGTCTATTTAATGCACTCAATATTTTCTTTTACGTCCACGCAAATCTGATTGAGTCAGATTCCAAAAAGCATACGAGCGGCCTAAAACTAAATGTTTTTCTAAAACAATTCCTATTTGATTTGTGTCAAGGGGAGTTATAGGTTGCCCCAACAACCAGTCAGAAAAGTGAGTTTTGTATTTACTAAAATCTATCAAACAACACCAATTAAATGGACATTAAAAGAAAAAAATAATCTTAGCACAAGATTTATTATATTTTTCTTTACATTTAATAAAAAGTGTTCACTACTCGAACGTAAACAAATGTTTTCCTTTTTTTAAAAACTTTTGCCAAAAGAGATCCATATTTTTAAACTAACAGAAGCGATGCATTGTTATTCATTGCTAACCCGTCATTGTGCAAAGTATTTTGATAAATAAGTGAAACTGGCAAATATATTTGTAATTTAAAATTTGCAACTTCACAAATCGGTTTCATTTCTCGGTAAAATTTATCGGTCTGTAAGATTCATCAAAACAATTCGTTAAAAGGATAGAGGCATAGTTATGTCGTGATTTCCAGTCGTACACCAATTTAAAGATATTACAACATTATTAACAACATTTTATAAATGGCCATATGCTTCAAAGTTTCAAAATATCAAGTAGCTTCTGTTTCATAAGCTAGAGGTTTTTCCCCCATACAGAGGCTAAATCTACAATAGAGATCTTATAAAAGTTTTTTTAAAAAGTAAACAAATTCCATTGTTGTTTTTTCCCCCAGCTCCACCAGTACCTGGTCAGATAGACGCATCTCAAAGTACCTTCTCACATTCACCCTACAGACTGAATTTCCAAGAACCTTCGGGATATGTCTATAAATATAAAATTGTCCTTTCGGACGGCGAATCCACATCAACTTATCCCAGTAATGCCTCAGAGATAACACTGACTGACCTCAAATCAGGCACTTTGTATTTTTACTCTGTGACTGCCTACAACAAGCAAGGTGACTACAGCGAGGCCGTCGTTGGAAGTTTTAAAACAGGATCACAAGGTGGTGCGTAACTTTATTCATTTATCCTTTGCATACTTTTATTTTCAATAAACAGGGCAAAGTATCGGAAAGGAGTTATCCAAATCCTTCAGTCGGATAACGCACTGAATTCTAGATTAGCTGGGGGCTTTGTCGATTGAAAAATAACTAATTTATTTAATTTTAATGCGTTTTCTTTAAACGTTTTTTTTTTGTGTGCTGCTGATGCAACAAAATAATTTTTTTTATAAATCTTTCCTAACGTTTTTTTTAAAAATGCAGCGCACAAAATAAAGTTAATTGACTACTTAAATGGGGAAAGACGGTCACTTTGCTAAAATAGTTTAATAGTCGCACGTTGTATATTATTTATGATCCAAGAAAGAGATATAACATGCATGAAATCAGCGCCATACAAAGGTCTACTCAGGAATCGGGTTCAATACCTTTTAATGGGGGTGTACAAAAGAAAAATAAGTGTGGCGGGCCACATTACCCAATCCACAAGGGACCTGCGTCAGATGTATAAACTTTTAAATTTATTTACCTTAACATGTCATAATTTGTTTAGTCTACAATCAGCAAATTCGTTAGGACCCAATTAACTAATTAGATTATTACCATTTAAAATGTATGCTATCGTCAATATATTTGTAAATAAAAAATATTAAAAAACTTCAAAAAATGTTGTTTTCACATATGTATAACTTACGTTTTAATTGGTGATACCAGACAAATTTTGGAGGGAAAAACATCTTTAGCTGAAAGTGACAATTTAATGAGAGATGGGACATGCTTTTGCTTGACCAGAAAATCAAATCCATCGCTCCATTGCAGACAGACACGCGCAAATGAGATCAAATATCCATTTTGTTGTTGCACCCGTTGTCTAAAATGAAAAATAGTCCTCACCACCTATTGCAATTGACTTAATTTTCTATTCTTCTGTCGCTTTTTGCCTCCATTTTATCCACATATATACTTATGATCTATCACATTCCTCTTGCAGTCCTCTCGTATACTAAATTACAGCTAAGTGTTATTTGTATTTAATTCCGTGACTCTGTTTTACCATTATTTTTTCGCAGATAAAGGCTTTTGGTTGACGCGTTCGCTGTTTTGTTGCGTTGTTTTGTTTTCTTCAGGTTTTCCCATACTTTGGTTCGCTCATCTCCCACAGACGAAAATTAAGTGTTTCGGATATAAGCTGAAGAGAATAATGTGATTCTCCTTTGACATGAATCCCTGTGAAAGCCGCTAATGATGTTATGGTTGTCAAATTTCACATCCGACGTTTAATTTCCAAAGATACCTCAAAAGTTCGTGATCCTCTCTCAGTTCCCTCAGCTTTTTAGTATGACATAGAAAACATTTGAGTCAGTTAAGCAGTGGATGACCATAAACAAGCTCAAATTGAACGATGAAAAGACCGAGCTGATCCCCATTGCTACCGCTAAGAAGCTAACATCTGTAAACAACACACCATTCCTTTCTTTCTCAGGCGTGCAGATTGAGTTTGCTAAAACAGTGCAAAACCTGTGTCTACTTAGACAGAACACTAACTATGGAAACTCACATTAATATGATTTGCAAGGCGATTTTTCTAGAGCTGCGCAGAATTAGTTATATCATACCCTTTTTTAACGTTTGATGCACCAAAGAGGCTAAAGTCTGCATTCGTGCTATCACGCATGGACTACTATAATACTCTCATGGTGGGTCTTCCGGCTACACTCCTGGATACAATTTTAAAAAGAAAGAATAAGGCGGCTTGCATTGTTCCGATTCAATGCAAATTTGACCATGCTAAAACACTTCTGACAGAGCTGCAATGGCTGGCGGTCCACGGTCGCATAGAGTACAAAATTGCAACTCTGTGCCACAGCAGCTTGCATGACCTCTCGCCTTATTTTCTCAAAGCGCTCATGACGCCTTATGTACCGACTAGATCACTCCGTTCATCCGATAGTGGCAAACTATGGATACCGCGAGTCCGACTTGAGACCTACTGAAGGCGCACTTTCGCTTTTGCTGGCCCAAGAATCTGTTAACGCCCTTCCATTTGCTATTAAAAACAGCCAGCCAATGCAGTCTTTCAAGGCATATTTGCAAACACATCTAAATCGAACTCATCTGCTGAGCTGATGTAGTCTACCTCCTGCTTTTCAGCTTGCTCATATTCCTTGATATATATATTTGCTCGTATTGTCCTTTGCTGCTTGTATGCATATTTTGTATTGTTGCGTTTTGTATTTTAATGTGGGGAAAAATACAAATTGTCATACATGATTGACTTTGTACCGTGCTCCGAGCCTTAATTAAGGGTGGAACTTTTTTAAAAAATGAACTTTATTATTATTATTATTATTGTTCATGATCAGACTCTATAAACAAGAGCTTTCCAAAAATGATGTCGCTGCACGATAGTGTGTCCTTTTCTGGATGTAGGTGTAAGCGATACAAACTCGAACAACTAATTGGACATCACAGGAACCGAAAGTACGGCATACTAGTGCATTAACATTCGGTCATGTTGTTTCAGTCAAAATGTTCAACTGTTCTGTGTTTTAGATGGCAACCTTCGTTTTCCCTATAAACATTACTCGGGGTGGCCACTTAAGGCATGATCCTGAAAATTTAAAAAAAAAAATTGAAATATTGACCTTGTTGTGAATTGATAGGTTCCAAATTTCATTAAAATGTTTGTCTGGGACATAACGGCAACTCCATAGGCCCCTCTTTGAACGTACATCGCGGGGTATATTTATGCTGAAGACGATCTTGATTTTTAAGTCTGTTTTAAAACGAGACTCGATCATGTAACTTTTTATTCAGAACTGATCTTTTTTTAGATTCGAATTAATTAATTGGTTTTCGGATCGCTTTTAAAGATGCTCCAAAAGAACGAATTGTTAAAGATGAACGAAGGGAACATTTTTTTAAAAAAGGCAGGCTTCACTGGGCAGGAAACTTGGAAATAATACCAAATGACAGAGGAGTTAAGAGGGTGCGCCACCCAAACCCCAGAGGAAACGGCTCAAAGGCAGACCTGGGCTTAGATGGAGTGATATAGTGGAGACGGTTTTTTACATTAGTTAAGAATAATCACTTAATTCATGGGTCACCAAAGGTTAATTTTCTTGTCATAACTATGTTTAAAAGGTAAGCTTCTACATAATTTTTTCATCTGGGCTCAAATTGTTAAACATGCCTGTCATAAACACTTTTAAAATATCGGTGAGTTTCAAACTGATAATTCCCACTCTTTTATCAGGTGCTCCATTTCCATTTTTCACCAATTTGAAAGGGACAACTTTTGAATAAAGATTATCTCTTTTTACTCACAGCTGTAAAATATTAAAAATTAATTTCTTTATGGCCCTGGCGGCACCAAATGCAAAAATTTAGATGGCAATATCTTTGGCGAATTCCATCACATTTTAATGGGACTGATCTGAAAATATAACTTGAGTATTAATATCAATGATTTTTATAAATCCCTCATCTAAATCATAACTAAAATGGCTCCTTTCGGTATGGTCGTCTCCCCGTAATCATATTTTATTTAATTAAGTTATCTTGAACTTTAATCATGGGGCTAAATTAAACGCTCTTGGTCCTAAACTTAATGATTGCAAGCCCTTTTTAAAAAAAAATCTTTACATTTTAAAGGAGATTGTTTTAAATAAAAATTGATCGCTACTTTAGGGAAGTATTTTTTGACAGCGCCCTAACTTAACGTGTCCTCTGGTAAGATTTAGAATTTTTCGTAATGTAAACCCGAGTAACGTCGGCTAAATTGGCTAGCTCCTTTTAAAACAGAGAATTCTATAACAACTGCATTTTTTAAAACTAAAAATATAATTATGACTTTTAACATTGACAATTATCTCCAGATACAGATCATCTTGCTGTTATCATTGGTCCTTCAGTCGCCGGAGTCATTTTGATTATTTTAATCCCTTTGTCGGTGGTGGTAATCCGAAGAAGAAGGAGGGGCGCAGCTAAACCAAGTGTGGACAGGTAAGCCCTACCTTCCTCACAAAGAAATACAAAATATGAAGTCCTTAGCTGGGCAATATGGTGCCCCTGGTATTATGATGTCCCTGGCCATATGGTGCCCTGGCCTTATGGTGCCCATGGCAGTATGGTTCACCTGGCTTTATGGTGCTCCTGGCATTAGATGCCCCTGGCCATATGATGCCCCTGGCCTTATGATGCCCCTGGCCATATGGTGCCCCTGTCAGTATGATTCCCTAGGCCATATGATGCCCCTGGCCATATGATGCCCCTGGCCATATGATGCCCCTGGCCATATGATGCCCATGGCCATATGGTGCCACTGGCCTTATGGTGCCCCTGGCAGTATGGTTCCCCTGGCTTTATGTTTCCCCCAGCATTCTGGCGCCCGAGTCAGCGTATATTGTTCATTCTAACATTTACTTTTTTCCATAACAATCATATATGGCCTTCTTTACTTGTTCACGATACACAAATGGATGAGGTATACTTATTTAGGAAATATTTTAATCAACAAATATCACTTACATATATATATATATATTTTTAAAATATACTTTTTTAGTTCACAACTTGGTATATCTTAATCCAGCTCGTATAAAAAAAAAACGCTCTTTGAATAACATTAAAAAAACAACATCACAACGTCAACGTCCCAGTGTTTTCTAACCAAAGTGTTGAAAAAGAATAATAATATCTAGAGATAGACCAATAATTTTATGGAATGTTACTTGAGACCATTTAAAAAAAAAATTATAACCAGTAGCGTACTGTTTGATCTTCTCCATTAATGTAGCAAGGTTGTGAAGACGTCTGCTCCCGGAGTGGAGCGTGTACAACTAGCTCGTCCAAATCCCTACAGGAATGTGCCCAAAGTCGTTGCGCCGATACCCCGCAAGAAACCTGTTATCTTAGAAGGTAAAAGAGTTTTGTACGGCTAGCATGTTTTTTGAAGTACAATACAAATGCGACTTATTTCATTAATTTTTTTTTTGCGGCAGGGCTGTTGTGGGGAAGGTGGGGTGTTGTGGGGGCAGTGGGTGGTTGTGGAGGAGGAGGAGTGTTGTGGGGAAGGTGGGGTGTTGTGGGGGCGGTGGGGTGTTGTGGGGGAGGAGGAGTGTTGTGGGGAAGGTGGGGTGTTGTGGGGGCGGTGGGGTGTTGTGGGGGAGGAGGAGTGTTGTGGAGGCGATGGAGTGTTGTGGAGGCGGTGGAGTGTTGTGGAGGCGGTGGAGTGTTGTGGAGGCGATGGAGTGTTGTGGAGGCGGTGGAGTGTTGTGGAGGCGATGGAGTGTTGTGGAGGCGGTGGAGTGTTGTGGAGGCGATGGAGTGTTGTGGAGGCGGTGTAGTGTTGTGGAGGCGGTGGAGTGTTGTGGAGGCGGTGGAGTGTTGTGGAGGCGGTGAAGTGTTGTGGAGGCGGTGGAGTGTTGTGGGGGCGGTGGGGTGTTGTGGGGGAGGAGGAGTGTTGTGGGGGCGATGGAGTGTTGTGGAGGCGGTGGAGTGTTGTGGGGGCGGTGGAGTGTTGTGAGGGCGGTGGGGTGTTGGTGCACTTTTTATTTTTAAAGAATGGACATTGCAGTGCTGTTGGCAAGAGTAAAAATAGTCATCTATGAAATATTATGTTGCTTAAGTTAAGCGCAGTTAGCGGACATGAAAATAGCAGTTAATAAAACTGAACTTTAATTGGGTTTATCTACTTTCTCGGGGTTGTTCTTATCAAGGGGAAGTGGGATTCAGGCAACTCTCATACAGGGATTCCATGAAATATATGGTTTATAATATTACTGAAAAATGTGGTATTAAGAAGTTTACATTATGTTTCAATACATAATTCAGGGTAACTGTCTTTCTATGCATATGTGATTTGTAACTTGAAAGCGCTTAAGAGAATTTTTACTATAGCTACTTTGCTAATAATATAGTGAAGTTGAATATAATTTACATGCTCTGGCTTATAGTGACAATTTTTAACATTTTGTAACGTGCTGTAATTTAAATTAAGAATGAGGAGAACATATATTCTAAAAGTGTTCCCCGGATTTCCAGGGAGGGAAAATTTCCCGACAGGTCTTTTGTTTAATGAAAATCCTGCGGGATCCAGTTTTAGAAACGCTAACACTGTTCACATAAAAAAAAACTTTTTTTAATATTGAAAAGCTTCTTAATATGTCATTTAAACAGTGATACAGCTGATATGTAAATAAGTCTAACTCAACATGTCAACTCCCTCAATCAGTTCGTACTTTTATAAATCGTTTCAACAGCTAGATCAGTATAGCATGGCTGGAGAGATACGTCCCGATGCTGGTAACAGCTAACCCCATAAAATTCAACAACTAAATCCACACATATCAGCAGCTAACCCCAACACATATCAGCAGCATAAGCCACACAGCTCAACAGCTAAAGCCACACAGCTCAACAGCTAAAGCCACACTGCTCAACAGCTAAAGCCACACAGCTCAACGGCTAAATCCACACAACTCGACAGCTAAATCTACACAACTCAACAACTAAATCCACACAACTCAACAGCTAAATCCACACAACTCAATAGCTAAAGCCACACTGCTCAACGGCTAAATCCAGACTACTCAATAGCTAAATCTACACAACTTAACAACTAAATCCACACAACTCAACAACTAAATCCACACAACTCAACAACCTATTCCATATAAACTTAACAGCTAAATCTACACAACTCAACAGCTAAATTTACACAATTTAACAGCTAAATCTACACAACTCAGCAGCTAAATCTACACAACTCAGCAGCTAAATTTACACAACTCAACAGCTAAATTTACACAACTTAACAGCTAAATCTACACAATTTAACAGCTAAATCTACACAACTCAGCAGCTAAATCTACACAACTTAACAGCTAAATCTACACAACTTAGCCGCTAAATCTACACAACTCAACAGCTAAATCTACACAACTTAACAGCTAGATCTACACAACTCAACAGAAAAATCCAAAAAACTCAACAGCTAAATCCACACTTTTCAACAGCTAAATGCACACAATGTAACAGCTAAGCAGGTAACACAACTTTAAAGGCTAAATCAAAACAAACTAACTGCTAAATCCACACCACTCAACGGTGGAGTCCTCACAACTCAACAACTAAGCCCACACCACTCAACAACTAAGCCCACACCACTCAACAACTTAGTCCACACCACTCAACAACTGAGCACACGCACAACATATATTTCTCAAAAATGAAATCAGTGAACGAGATATTTCTAATAAAATCGTTTTAATTTTTAAAAAATAATTTTTGTGAAGGTAAACTATTAGGTTCTTCCTGTGCACCTTTTAAATGGCCATACATCTATAAATGAATTTGATTTGATCTGTAATTCTTTAGAAGACAAATATACTACAAGTGTGTATCGTTCCCTGTCGTGAGTTTAAACAAGTTAGTATGCACATTTTTATTTATTATTCTCTTTCCTAAAAGGAGTGCACGAATTATTTATTTTTCAGTTAACCACGATTACGAAGACTATGGGACACTTCAAAATGAGCTGGCGTCATTAGACGCGACTGACTCCTCCACTGATGATGCCATTGGCGCGACAAGCAGCGTCACATCGGTCTATAACAATGGGTCCTTTGTTGTTGACGACACCGATGATTCTGTTGCATTCAAGGATGATGAAAATGTTTATCAAAATACAAAATTCAACGTCAATGTAGAAAAATAATTAAAAGTAGGCTCTCCTCTAAAAGAAAATAAATATTTTTTTTAAAGTTTTTTTTTTTAAAAGAAAACATATTCACTTTATTCATTTATTTATAGGTATGGTGACCAGATTTTTCAGGGGTCAATTGGGAACCGGAGGTTTTTGGGGATGTAACCTGCGACCCGAGAGTCTTTTGGGGGGATATCCCCCCCCCCAACCCAAGCCAAAAACGGTTCGTGAAAATTGACTGAAAGACACGCTTGCCAGAATGGCAAAGAACAACTGTACACTATGGACGTAGCAAAACTTTATGCTGTGTTAATCAGGAATCGAGTAGAAATATTTGGGTACAATAAAGTAGAAAAATGAAAAAGAAAATGTTTGTGAGGAAATTATTAACACTTCTGAGTCTGAGATTGAACATGTCACTTGTTCAATGTTCATAACAGTAAAAACAGCATGTCAGTGAGTAAATAACTACAAACATTTGACATTTTTTTTGCCCATTATTATATATATAAATTGACACAGCCGACTTTTGTCAGAAACATGGAGCATCATCAAGTGAATTATAATTATTAATGTCATAATCATAACATTAATATTTCTGAGATGAGTGGATAGCACTCAGGACATATCATAGAACTTGTCACACAAATCACTGAAATTCCCTTTGACTACCAGCAAACGTTTCAATGTATAGACTTTCAGTTGCGATTTATCAAATGCCCACATCTTGTTTTAATCAGAGAAATACTCTTACAGTGGGATATTTGTGGCTGTCTATGGAAAAAAACGCAGTTTTTCATAAAACACCACAGGCCGGGACCTTCCTAAACCTTTAAAGGATGCCGGGGGGATACGAAAATAGGGATTAGCACTGGCGAAACGGGACGTCTGGTCACCGTAGTAAAGTTTTTCCTCTTTTTCTTATTTGAATCTTGAAAGGGGCAGACGTAATCAAATAATAAAAGTTAAATTCAATAATATAACATAATGTATCATATTAATTGCTGCTGTATATTATGTAAATAGGCCTACATTGTCTTTTTTTCTTTTTTTATTGTGAAAGTTTAGCACCTTGGGAAACTTTTTTTACAATTTATAAATAATGAGAAATACATTTATTAGCATGTGAAGCATTTTGACGCAAATCATCTGCACCGAAAATGTAATTACTAATCTCTCTAAAGTTTCATATACCCCAAAACACTAATTATTATTTATTGCATCTTTCCGTCTTAGCGAGGCGATTGAGTAGCTATGGACACTTCATAAAATGGCTTACGAGACTGACCATGGAATGACGAACTCGGCTGCATTTTTCGCAAGAGAACCTAGACTCCTGGTTAAATGTTGCCTTCCGAACCCTCATTTTGTTGTAACACTATTATAGAAAGCAAATTTAATGTAACATTCAGTAACATTTTCACACGCTAACAAACTCTGCACAAATATTACTATCATCTAATCTTAGTATACATACCAAACAGCTGGTTGATATAATGCGTTTAAACGTAACCACTGGATATATTGTGTACTTAACTGTTTTTGTGTCATTTCATATTACCATAATTTACGATAATTTAAAAAAAATGAACATATAATATGTTTGAACGACTTTATTACCCTATTCCACATATCAGGAATAACATTAAAATAAAACGAAAAATAAAAAAAAATGATTTTGTATTTCAATGTTGTATATACAAATTATTATTTTTAAATTTTAGAATAAACAAGAATATATTATATATAATGTGGTTTATTGTTAATTTTCCTGCATATTAATGTATTATTGTTTTAATTTCAATTAGAATATCTTTACAGGTTGGGATGTTTGAGTCATTGAATCATGTAAAGAGATTTTATTTTGTAGAGCAGGTATGAGTGGACAGTAAAACAAAGCGGCTTATTAAATACAGAAGACATTTGAAAATAGTGTTAGCTTTTTAAAACCTTTATTTTAACTTCGCCTTTGTTCGGGTGTGGCTGGGTGGCTTAATGAAGGGATATGTGGTACAATATCGGACGGCAAATCGACCTACTGCCCGTAAGGCTATCGAGCTGAAACTTAGCACATAGACTAGCTGACAACACATTCTGTTATATTTTTAGCCCCACCCAAACGCCCAAAAATCAATTATTCCTGTTTTTCAAGGGGAAGATATAACAAAGTTACCGATCTCTGCTCTAAATAATATTCTTTTTTATAAATTTATCGCAAGTGCGTTTGGTGCGTAATATTTTCGTTTGTATTTTCTAAAATTGCTGGTGAAATATATGGCAGTGAAGAAGCGGATGGGTCAATAGAATATTAATACAGTTCAGTTGCATAGAAAAAAAGATGCGTTTGCGAAGCTTGGGCGTGAGGAGGGGGTGAGAAGCACTCACTGGGATTCTTCTAAAGTGCTTTTCTTGTAGGAATGTTTTTTAAAATGCCCAAACACAACACCCATTGATCGAAATCAGATTTTATAAAAGATTTATGCCCAAAACTATGTTCTAGGGGCTATTTAATTATAATGCATTAATGTTTCATGCTTTTATAAATTTAAATATAAAAGGGCCATCTTTTGTGTCGCCAAAATGGAAAATTTATTCCGTAAATCAGAGTTTTTAAAAAATAATTAAGTAAGCCGATGTCAATGCTTCACGCTTTCGTTTCATATGAGTCTAACAGTGAGGCATCAAAATATGTTTTCCGCAGTGTAACAGCAGATTTTATTTTAATTTTTTAGTTACTACAATGGGTATATTCAAAGGGTAAATAATGACAGTGAAAGGTAATTGTTGCGGGCTACTTTTGTTAAGTCTAGGGTCACAGATGTTACGTTGTTTCAGTATCACAAATGTTACGGCCTTCTTAGGTCTTCACATGTTAGGATCTTCATTCCTACACTTTAACAAATCCCGCGGTAGTTATGTTTACCGCACGGTCAGTAGACTCCACGTGATCTAGGGATTACAACATTATCCCAGGATATAAATCACAAAGGATAAAAAAACAACAGTTCTTAAATAGTTATGTACACAGACGAGCTACCAATTCACGAAAAAGTCATCCGTTCAAACATGACTAAAATAGCACTGATCTTACTCTCGCCTCCACTCTTGACCAACTAGCTTCTCTCTTACTCTCAACTCCTCCACCACTAACGATCGTTTCACACACTGCCCCTCTATATCATCCCCCTACCCAACTCCCAGCACACCTCAACACGAACCAACTTCACACTCTGACCTCACGACTTATCACTCACAAAACACTCACACGATCAACAAACCTCCCCCCCCCCCAACCAAACATTTACAACAATCCAGTTCAAAACAGTAATAGCATACTGTAGAGCTGGGGTTAAAACTCGGCACATATTTAGTATAATAAAAGTCATCGTTTCTAAATGTATTCTTTAGCAATAGAATAGTAATGCTGACACAGATAGACACGAATAGACACATATAGACTCAAATAGAGACAGCAGCTAAAGTTTCGTCTACAGCAGTGGTTCAAAACCTGTGGGTCGCACGACCCTTTCACAGGGGTCGCCTAAGACCATCGGACAACACATATACTCCACACTTATAAAGTAGCGACAAAAATAATTTTGTGTTTGGGGTTCGCCACAACATAAGGAACTGCATTAAAGGGTCTCAGCATTAGGAAGGTCGAGAACCACTGGTCTACAGCATCAAATAATAATTATGAGGGCGTGCATCTTAAATGAAAAATAATTTTAAAAGTGCAATTATAGAATTAAAACAACCTATAAGGCATAATCCCATATTATATCAATTGTACTTCTAAAAATAATCCAAATAGAAGAAAGTAAAGTAGAAAGCCAAAAGTTTGTGCGGGTAAAAAAAAAACTACCGTATGCATTTGAAGTCCTCAAATAGAATACCTTTTGTGGAAGAAGATGAAATTTAAATTATTTATGTAAAAAATAGGTAAAATAACACAACTCTTTGGTTAATGGGGTATATACTAAATGTGCAGTGTTATTTTAAGAAAAACTAATTGTAAGAAAACAGATCGCATACCGCTTTGACATAAGGCCCCTAGGAAAAATGCCCATGCATCAGAGCACCTGGTTCACACGATCAAATTTTCCGTCAAGCACTTGACGCAATTCGTGTATGAAGCCTTGTCACAACTTTCAAATTACTATTTGATCAAAATACCCAAAAAAAAAAGAAACCACGCACAAAATAGTGCGTCCATACAACAATTTGACGCGAAATTTGATCGTGTGAACTGACCCTTACGCAATTACTTTTGGGAAAATATATGATTGATTGATTGCTTGGATACTTCTATGGCGCTGGTATCCATGCTAATTAAGGTCGGTGAGGAAAGATTAGAGACAGTTGGCAGCTTCAAGTACCTCGGAGCAATAGTTTCGGAAGAAGGCCCCAAGCCCGAATTGATGGCCGGGATTGCTCAGACCACAATAGCACTAAAGAGGCTCAAGAAAATATGGAACGACAAAAAAATAGCCCCGAGTACCAAAATCAGGCTGATGCGCTCATTAATCCTCTCCAATTTCTTATATGCCTGTGAGTCCTGGACATTAACAGCAGAACTTGAAACTAAAATAAAGGCGATGGAGATTAGAGGTTTCTTGGCATCTGCTGTAGAGACCATATCACCAATTAACAAGTAAAAGAAAGGATTCGTCAAGCAACTGGACAGTACGATGACCTCCTGGCGTCTGTAAAAAAAGCGCAAACTTGAATGGTATGGCCACGTGACCAGAAAACAAGGGCTCGCCAAAGAAATTTTGCAGGGCACAACTAGAGGAGGAAGAAGAGGAAGACAGAGAAAAAGATGGGAAGATAACATCAAAGAGTGGACGGGATTACAATTAGGCGATGCTATGCATAGAGCAGGAGAACGAGAGGAATGGAGAAGAATAGTTGTTATGTCATCTGTGGCGCCCCAACGGTCGAAAGACTACGTGACATGATGATGATGATTAAACAGAAAAGTCTTTAAATGTTTCCTAAATGATTTTGTGTCCTTTTCAATACTCCTCAAAGATGGAGGTAAACTATTCCATAACTATTAAGTATTGCCAGCTAGGAAGTTCCAGTCCTTATTGAGTGCGCGGGTACACGTTATTCATTTATATAAAAAGTATCTGTCTCATCAGTAAATTAATTGATTTTGAATGACGTCCGTCTTCGTAAAGGTAGTCAACCAGCCATGCATTACAAGCTTACCATTGCCGGTACTCCAGTTTCAGAGCCAGAGGACTCCTGCATCGTCGACGAATTGACCTACGTGAAAGTACCGCTTATTTCATATTTTGTGAAATAATAACCAAATATAATCTCTCTGCAACGCCTCCTCGTTACAAGCAGTAAGAAAGAGATTACGCTACAGGACATTTTCTTTCGCACCATCTAATCCGAGGAAGCACCAGAAGGAACACCGGATGTTTGAAAAAATGGGTTTTAACATGCGCTAAGCAAATATTATTTATTGAACTATTTTAGTCTATTATGTTACAAAGACCTAAGTAAAAGAACATTATGTTATCAAGATACAACAGACAGCCAAACATTTCTTATTTCATGATATCCTTACTTGTAGTCTTGCCACACGTTGAAGGTAAACTATCTCTTATTTTAGACTGTTTCATGAACTAGTAAAACAAGGTATATTGAAGTTTGAATGAAAATACACTACTATAGGATGTGAACGTTTCTAATGTGCCAACTGTGAATAGTTAACACTAGAGGAGTAAAGCAACATGTTGAGCTTTTATGTAATGGTTTTTCTTTCGGTTGGAATGTTAAAAAACAAAAACCTCTTTTAAAAAAGTTTCTGATTTTTTTCTCAAAATGAATAAAGAATTTATATCCAGTTTCAATAAAAAGATCTCTAAAAAATTAAACAGGAAATTCTTTGCAATTCAAAATATTTCTACTAATTCTTTTAAAAGGTGTAGCTTGTATCATTCAATGAAAATTCCCGATTATCAACTTTTCTTAGAAAATGTAAAAAAAAAAAAAAAGCATACAATTTTAGAAATATATATTTTAAATTATGATTTCAGCTGTCATTTCTTCATTGGGAAAAGAGTTTCTGATTGCAGTGCCCGTCCTGGTGCTGGATGATAACGATACTTCGTCTATCACATTCTACATGTCCGGCTGGTACGAGGCTTTCATTCAGGTGAACACTTGTTCCATTTAGATAACGGAATTTGTCACAACGATACAGTATCCTTTTGTTGAACAAGTCTTCGTTTCATTTTGTTTTCAAATGTAAAAAAAACCCAACCCATTAATATAAACAAATACAAAACACACACAATTTCAGTTTTGATTAAAATCCTTGAATTCTTAAAATATATACTTATAGTGGATTTCAAAAACAATATTTCCCAATTATTGAAATTCTTAATAAATTTTAAGTGTTTTACCACCAGTTGTCTCTTAATAATTTTGTTATGATTATTGCATTTTTTGGAAGAAAAAAAAATCACTTGTTATTACACGATTAACCAAACATGTTAATGGTGTAGTAGGAAGAGTACGATGGATGTTTCACTCTGTTGATGTAATTTAGAGACGTGTACATCCAATCCTAATATACTGAAGCTGTGTCATCACTTTTCTTTGAAAATCAAGGGGGCCTCTTCTTTTACGACACCCATTTTTGTGCAAAGACATAAAATATATAAGACACTAGCGAGTACCCGGCATGCTTTGCAATGCCACTCATCGAAATAAAGTGTCTGTGTTTTAATAATTTTTTTGTAAGTTCTTCTAATAACCACCTTTTTTTAACCGTCTGGTGCGTATTCGAAATAATTAGAAGGTTTTAAGAAGTGTCAGCAGACCACACGCAGCTGTCCGTGTGGGAAGCATGGATTTTCCAAATTTAGTCCCAAAACTCATAGCGATTGATCCCCCCATGCAATAGCTATGTTTGAAATTATATTTATATGGCTCATTTATTACATATAAACAAATTTTGGGCACCCGGCCCCAAAAGTAATATTGTGAAATATTTGTACAAATTCAGAAACCTATTTATTAAGTCACATAAAGAAAATGAAATGTCACAGTTTATATTTAATGTAATTCAACCCACTTATGCAATAGCTCTGCTTGGCGTTATATTTACATAGCTCATATAAGAAAAAAAAAAGAATTTAAGGCCCCCGGCCCAAAGCGGAATATTGTAAAATATTTGCACTTCTTTAGAAACCTAATGCGGGCCTGCACACAACAACTCACTGAATGTTTATCGCATTCAGATGAATAGTATAGGAACTCATACGGAAATTATATTTAAATAGCTCATATTAGAAAGAAAAACTACTATAGGGCACCGGTCCAAAACTGGTAATTCTTTGTAAAATGAATTGGTTTTGATATTCATGAATATACTTTTGTAAATGTAATTACGTTGTGTTAACGTCATTGTTTTTCTTAATTCGTAAAATGAGAATATAGCATCTATTTTTCACAACAGTAATATCATTAGATTTAAAGATATAAAATTGTACACACCCTATTTCCTAACCCCCATATATATGTACTTAGGAGGCAAATTATTTGTCAAATTCATTTTGAGACGTATAGTGTGCTGCCATGTGCAAATTAAACTATTGAATTACACCTTCCCCCTACCCCAAACAGAGTTTTAAAGAAATTAATAAAATCATCCATGGGATTGTAATCCACTTACTTACGCAAAAACAATTTTTTGCATTTCAAATGCTTTGTTCTTATTTAAATGAGTGATAAGTGAATTAGTGGATGCTATTTGGATATGTAGTTTCGCTGCACTGATTGCATTAAACGGCATTTTCGTATTAAAAGTATATTTAAAGGTTAGTTTTTTTTTAATTTTTATACTAATTTATAAATTTCATAAATGTATATTTTTGGAAAGAATAAAAGTAAAAACTTATTAAACGTTAAAAAAAAAAAGCAAAAATTGTATTTCATTTTTTAAATTGTAGCAATTTAAAAGCAATCTATTATATTTATTAATTTTACTTTTAGGAAGGGGGAAATACATTATCAATTTTATTTGGCGCGGTAATTAAATCAGATAAATTTTTGCATTGAATAAATAGACAATTTGAGTTCTGACGTCATTTGCGTTATTATTTAGAACAAATTAGTTTTACTTTTATAACGCAATATTTGAAACGTACTTAAAAAATGCACTAAAATCAACAGATGTTTTGGTTTCCCCGATAAATGTGATTACAGTGTAATTCTTTGATCATAATTTGTTTTATTAATTTTCATAACTTTCAACCACATATAAAATGTTTAAAATAGTTCCTTAGTTGTTACTCCAAATTTATTTGTAATTTATATTATTAATACTTAAAATTTTATTAAAATTAAAGCGAATATATAATATATTTTTCGCATTACCATTGATTCGAGTTCCTTAAAATAATAGAAGATGACTATGATTGTTTTAAAAAATGGGAACGTATTTAAATCGTATCGGTTCTTTGTGAGTTACGGTCAGCATAGATCATTCTTATATAATAGATGTATTACTACATCATTGCTATTCAAAATCACAACACATTTACAAAGCTATATCCGATTCTAAAATAAGTCACAAAATTCAAGCTTATTTATAAAAACAACAAAAATGCTCTCTACACTAAACATGCAAAAACGTGTTTTCTCTGCACTTGCTACAAATTGATGTCTGTTGGCATTTGTTCAAGGGCGGTTGAGTTGATAGCTCTGTTTGAAATTATTTTGATAAAGTTTGTTAAAGAAAACAAAACGAATTTAAGGACATCGGCCCATGCGAAATATTGTAAAATGTTGTTCTAATTTAGAAACATTTGCGGGAGCGCGCATATCAATTCACCAAAGTTTTTATCGCAATCGGATGAATGGTATAGGAATGCATACGATAATTATAAAGATACTATAAGGGTGGAAAACGAATTAAGGCCCCCGGCCACAAACGGAATATTGTAGAACTGTTGTATTACTTCAGAAACCTACTTATTATATCACAAAATTAAAAAAAGAGAAACATATTACTGAAGTTGTATCGCATTCAGATAAATTGTATAGGAGCGCATACGGATATTATTTTTTACAAAGCTCATATAAGAAAAATAACTATTTTGAGGCCAACGGCCAAAAACGGATTATTTTAAAAGTGTTGTAACTACTTCAGAAACCTACTTATTATGTCACACACACAATTTTATGTCGCTATTTGTATTTGATTAAAAATCTATCCATCCACACATTAGTTCTGTTTGAAATTTTATTTGTATAGCTCATATAGGAAAAATAGAACATATGGCCCCAGACTCAAAACAGAATAGTTTAAATGGTTGTAATAATTTGAAAAGCTTTGCGGACGTGGGTAAAACATTTTACTAAAGTTTTATCGCATTCAGATAAATGATATAGGAGCGCATACAGAAATTATTTTGTACAAAGCTCATATAAGAAAAAAAAAAGAATTTTGGACCAACAGCTGAAAACGGAATATTTTAAAAGTATTGTAATTACTCATTAACATGCGCGACCTTATGGACAACCTTTTAACAAAGTTTTGTTGCAATCACATGAATGGTGTAGGAGCGCATACGGTTTGAAATTATATTTATATAGCTCATATTGGAAAAAAAAACATGGGCCCCTGGCTAAAAACAGAATATTTTAAACGGTTGTAATAATTGGAAAAGCTTTGCGGGCGTGGGAAAAACATCTAACTAAAGTTTTATCGCATTCAGATGAATGGTATAGGAGCGCATACCGAAATTATTTTGTACACAGCTCATATAAGAGACAAACAGAATTTGGGGCCAACGGCTGAAAACGGAATATTTTAAAAGTATTTTAATTATTTATTAACATGCGCGACTTTATGGACAACATTTCAAAAAAGTTTTGTTGCAATCACATGAATGGTGTAGGAGCGCATACGGTTTGAAATGATATTTATATAGCTCCTATAAGAAAAAACGAACATGCGACCCCAGGCTCAAAACGGAATATTTTAAAACGGTTCTAATACTTTAGAAACCTTTGTGGGCATGCTCGCAACATCTCGTCAAAGTTTTAGCGTATTCGAATAAATGGTGTAGGAGCGCAGGCGAAACCTATTGTTTACAAAGCTCATATAAGAAAAGAAAAACGATTTTGGGGCCAACGGCCAAAACGAAATATTTTAAAAGTGTTATAATGACCCATTAAAATGCGCGAGCTTGTGGAATACAACTCTCCAATGTTTTGTCGCAATCGCATGAATGGTGTAGGAGCGCATACGGTTTGAAACTATATTTATATAGCTCATATTGGAAAAAACGAACACGGGGCCCCTGGCTCAAAACGGAATATTTTAAAACGGTTATAATTATTTCCAAACCTTTGTGGGCGTGCTTGTAACATTTTACCCAAGATTTAGCGCATTCAGACTAATGGTGTAGGAGCGCAGACGGAAATATTTTTTACAAAGCTCGTATAAGAAAAAAAACGAATGAAGGGCCAACGGCAAAAAACGAAACATTTGAAACGTTTTTTAATGACGCAGTTAAATGCCCAGGTTGGTGGCCAACAACTCACCAAAGTTTTGTTGCAATCGCATGAATGGTGTGGGAGCGCATTTGAGACAAACAGACATACATACATACATACATACAGACATACATTCATTTATATATATATAGATATATATTATTTAAATGAATCTAGAGTAACTAGTTGCAGCCGTTCCCATGCCAAAGTAGCGACTGTCAAAGAAAATCAATAGTTACTTACAGTTACTTTGCCTTTTTTCTTCAGGTAATCATTACCTGTCCCGGATATACTGGCGAGGAAAGACTGGAAGACCTCGTAACATTGGAAAAATTGATTCCATACAAATATGTTCTTGAACAGACATACATGCAAGTATTTCGTTGACTTGCCACTCAATCCCTTCTTGACATTTAATGAAAATGCTTTTAATGACTCTCTTATAAATAATTTAATTCTTGTTCGTCTTGCTTCCTCTTAAAAACTGCCACGCACCCCAAATTCTACATGCTTTATGTTAACAGTACTGAGTGTAAAAACACGAAACCACGCAGCGAGCTTCATGCGTCCCGTACGAACTCTGGCAATAGTTTGATTTCTTTTTCTTTATGGAGAGGCGACTATTTTTCGATGATGTTATTGTGTATTACTGTGACATAGTGAGGTTCATGCTTACCGCTTCTTCTCTATTCCGGGATTCCGGAACTGCCTCTTCCTATCAGCTATTTCTTGACATTAACTGTTGACAAAAGCAATGCATTCTCTTTACGCTTTATGACAGTAGAAATAAACCTCCACCCGGTTTGATAAACTTGAATTCATAGACAGGTTAAACGATTTTGACGTTTAGGCTTAGAGCCTTCATCAGAAAACAAGACGAAAAGGCAGATCACAGAAATATTTTTTTTTTTTTTTTTTTTGTGTTGCCGGTTGAATTAAAGAAATAACTAAATATAACATATAAGTAAACAATAAAAAATAATTAATAAATGGCACTATCTTAATCTAGGCAGAATGAGATGAGAAACATTATTTTAGACATTGTATTTTACACAATTAAAAGAAATCGTGATATGAAAGAAACATTGTTATTTAAACGATATCAGAGATCCATAAGGTGTATCAGTATAATATGGCTTGCCGCTGTTCCCTGCTGCACCAATTTTAACATGTGTTTAATGTCTGCATGTAAAAGAATGACGCTACACATACTCATTATTCCACTTGAAAGCTACGATGCAATCTTTTGCATAACAATACCTCATGTCCTGATCGACGTTCCAATTGTTTAATGGTCTTATTTGTTTGTTGAAACATGGTCCAGTATGTATCGCAAATTGCAGAGAAAGAAATACATTAATTTGCGTGACTTTGAGAACACTAATTTTTAAAATCATTAGCTATGGAATAGCCCGATTGTTTCCTTTCGGAAACATAAGGAAATGTAAGATACAATATTTTTGAGCCCTTTATAAGCATGCAATGTTTTTATCACTTTTCTAACTGACATTGTTTAATAAACGTTTATCTAAAATTGGAATACAAAATTTTTAAACCTTTTTTTTTTCTTTTATTTTTTTTTATATTTGGTTATATCTTTGTAAATTTATTTATAGAAATTGGTTTTGAAAAAAACGTTTACAATTAAATGAAGAAAAAAAAATTAAGTAAAACGACAGATCCCACTGTTAAAACGAAATGTAGCTGACATTTCTATGATTTACATTACATTGTGTTTGCTAAATATTTAAGAATTGTTACAAGTCTTCTATTGTTTTTGCATGATTTTATGAAAACAAATTGAAAAAAACAAACCGAAACGATTCTACGTTACTTCCAGGTCCAATACGAAAATTGGTAAGAAATGGAGCTACAGACTTGTTGGCAGCAACTCTTTTGGCCTGTTGGTTCTTTTAATGAACCGATCGCCTTCTGTCGCCACGTTCATAGCCATCCCTACGTCATCATGGGGCAAGCAATACTTTGCTTATACATTACAGTAAGACTCCTTTTTTGTGTGTAAGATTCTTTACAAACTAATCAATTCCAAACAAGAGGAACCATTCATATTTTATTTTCATTTACAATTGTTAAGTTCAGGATGCTATAGATACATTTTTTATTACAAAATCATTTTGGTGTTCTCATCTACATCATGTTCACCCATAAACTACAATAATTAACTCTCCACCCATCCTCTACACGCGTCTAATGGATCTTTTGTTCAGAAAGAAACCTTAACTACCCTCATCTACATCATGTTCACCCATAAACTACAATAATTAACTCTCCACATTTCCTCTACACGCGTCTAATGGATCTTTTGTTCAGAAAGAAACCTTAACTACCCTCATCTACATCATGTTCACCCATAAACTACAATAATTAACTCTCCACATTTCCTCTACACGCGTCTAATGGATCTTTTGTTCAGAAAGAAACCTTCAATACCCTCATCTACATCATGTTCACCCATAAAATACAATAATTAACTCTCCACCTATCCTCTACACGCGTCTAATGGATCTTTTGTTCAGAAAGAAACCTTCAATACCCTCATCTACATCATGTTCACCCATAAAATACAATAATTAACTCTCCACCTATCCTCTACACGCGTCTAATGGATCTTTTGTTTAGAAAGAAATCTTCACTACAGATTATATCAGGGGCTGACAGCAACAACATTAGGATGAGACTGGAGAGGAGCTCAATGAATGCCACCATCAAGTGCCTCTACAATGAGTACATTGAAGGGGACGAGCTGAAACTACTGCTTAACAAGTAAAAAAGGACACTTTTAAAAGTATTGAGTTGAAAGAAAATGTGTGTGTGGCATACTTGAGGAAACAAATAACATAAATTTACCTTTGTAATACGGGATTTCTTTTTATAGATGATTGCTTAACAATTATGGGGAGTATCAAAGAGGGAATGTTCAATGAGGGAATGGTCATTGAGGGATGGTCACTGACCGAATGGTCAATGAGGGAATGGTCAATGAGTGTAGGGTTATTAAGGGAATCGTCTTTGAAAAAATGGTCAATGAGAAAATGGAAAGGGTGGATGGGACTCGTTAGCATTGGACGGCAAATCATCTAAAAGAAGGCAAAATATGATTTCAAACCAGCAGCCAGAATGATCAATAAATTGCTCGTTGGACCTCAAATATAGGAACAATAAATCTTTACGGAAAGATAGTTTAACTTCAGCCATCTTTATTTATCTTTACGTAAAGATTTGAGTATTAAACATATTTCGAATTACTCTTAGTTAGCTTTTATAAAATGGTCAAAATAACGTATTCATTAGCACTTTCTATTACAGGTATGATGCCTTCGCCTTATCAGACTGTCCTGAAACTATGTCGACAGAGTCAGCACTGACAGGTAAACATTGAATGTGACGACAATGTCATATAGAAAACATGGACATACATTTAATTAATAAAGTCAACTCGAATGACTCGTGTCTTTAATAATAATAACATTATTTTAATTATATAATAGTAATGTCTTTTTTTACAAATATATATATTTTTTTAAAGTTTAAATCCTTTAGTTATTTGTTAGCATATTTTTCTTCGCAACATTGCAAAACACATGGTAAATTCAAGTCTTATATATCACGAAAGTAAACAATGCATTGCCATGTAACATGTCTGTGTAACAACGATGACAGGTACGTCCATTTCCGGTGACGACATATTTTGCGTTATCACTGGAAACACATTCTCAATGTCATGTCAGGCGCCTGAGCCCGAAGGAGGGCGAACGTACCTTAATGCAGGTTAGCAATGTAACCCTTAAAGTAAGATTTTAGGACATTTAGACAAATGTATGAATTTAGTCAGCTTATGAATTTGTCAGCTGTATAAAACATTAACATAATGAGTCAGTGAGGAGAAAAAAAGTATATTTTAAAGTTATCGTGATTGCACAGTGATAATAAGAGCTAAATGCAAGAAGTTCCGCTTAAATGTCAGGGTCTTGTCTTGTATTCCAGAGATGGTCTTACCAAGCACATCCTACGGGAAACAGTTTGTCTTAATATCCATGATGAATAGCGTAGATATCAAAGGCTTCATCCTGACCACTGCAGATAAAACTACTATTGAAATAGCGAAACCTTTCGGCCTTACTTCAGAGAAGATAGTGCTTGTGAAAGGCATCTCAAATGTAAGTACAAGTAAAGATGTATTGACAGAAATCCAAAGATATATGGGGGATTTGTTTTGTTTCCTAAGGATTACGTTTTTTAGGATAGGCGTATTGTAAACAAAATTGTTAACATGAACATGAATTTAACAAACCTTTAGAATATACGAAACTAATATATGCCAAATTTGCTAGTCTTTTACACAAAAGAAAATGTGGGCAGCAATGTGATGGACAGAGTAAAAAAATACTTGTAGAATAAAATAAATGATTGGACACTAATGAAATGCTGAACTTAAAAGTTGATAACACAAAAGTAATTAAAAATAAATTGCTAAACAGTGTTGCCACGCACTGTATATTTCTTATCTCCAAAGATATAGATAATTATTTAGTGATCATACTGCTAATTGTCGACCACATATGCCCGTCATGAACTTCCATCGAAAGGAGTCTGCGTCGGATTCTACGCATTCGATGGCAAGGCAAAGTGCCTAACACCGAGGTCTTGGCACGTTAAAAAATATGTATAACATTCTTTTCTCATAGCAAGAGGCGCAATTTGCTGGTTAGGTCATGTAATGAGAATTAAGGAAGGCAGATTTGTAAAGGATATGCTTTATGCAATTTGATAGAAGGGGCAAGTGTTATTTGATGGCCGCGGCTGAGATTTAAGGACGTTTGCGAAAGGAACTTGAGGGAAGCCAGCATAGAAATGAATAGGAGGTCATCGCTGGGCACCGTTCTAGCTGGCAAATACCAGTGTATGAAGGAGTAAAAAAAGAAGAAAGTTGCGCCAACAAAGCCATTGCAACAAAATGCGCATTAAGAATGATCAAATTTAGCCAGGCGTCAAGGTATCAGGATCAGCAGAGTAATAGCTACTCCAGCAGAGTAATCCATTACATGAAATCTTCATAACTAATCCATCATAGTAAGCCATTTGATGAAATGTCCATAGCTACTCCAGCAGAGAAAGCGATTTCATGAAATCTTCATAACTAATCCACCATAGCAAGCTATTTGAGGAAATTTCAATAACTACTCCAGCATAGTAAGACATTTGATGAAATGTCCATAGCTACTCCAGCATAGTAAGACATTTGATGAACTGTCCATATCTACTCCATCGTCTCGCAAAGTCGGAATGATGCCTTATATATATATATATATATATATATATACTGCCAAAGCTCAGCACACACATCCTAAACAAATCTTAAAATCTAATATTTTATATAACACCAATCTTAAGTACAGATCATGCTTCACATTTGCATAACAAGATGGATGAAATGAGTCGCATCTTATGTTCTCCTGTAAGAATCTTATTTATTTTGAGATGTGGATCTTATATGTCGAGTGTTCATCTAACCTTATTGTCAGATGCTTTCTTGTTTGGAAGTTCTCTCTCACTTCGTCCCGCCGACTAGTGAAACCGATACCAATACACTAAACACTGAATAGTTTGTAGCACGCTAAACAGTTATTATGCATCGTCACAACAAGTATCCCAATGCACTCCTAACTTTCAACGACAGTTTCAGGTGTCTAAGTATCCCAATGCACTCCTAACTTCCAACGACAGTTTCAGGTGTCTAAGTATCCCAATGCACTCCTAACTTCCAACGACAGTTTCAGGTGTCTAAGTATCCCAATGCACTCCTAACTTCCAACGACAGTTTCAGGTGTCTAAGTATCCCAATGCACTCCTAACTTCCAACGACAGTTTCAGGTGTCTAAGTATCCCAATTCACTCCTAACTTCCAACGACAGTTTCAGGTGTCTAAGCATCCAGATGCAACCCTAACTTCCAACGACAGTTTCAGGTGTCTAAGTATCCCGATGTACTCCTAACTTCCAACGACAGTTTCAGGTGTCTAAGTATCCCGATGCACTCTTAACTTCCAATGACAGTTTCAGGTGTCTCAGTATCCCGATACACTCTTAACTTCCAATGACAGTTTCAGGTGTCTAAGTATCCCGATGCACTCTTAACTTCCAACGAAAGGATTAAAATCATCCTCTACCATGACTCTGGCTGCGCAGACAGGAGAACCGGTAGAATCGCTTCCTCTATTCTAACTTTGCTCATACCGAACCAGCTATTTTACGTGATCTATGTTCTAAGGTAAGCGATGTTCTAAGGTGAGCAATGTTCTAAGGTAAGCTATGTTCTAAGGTAAGCTATGTTTTAAGGTAAGCTTTGTTCTAAGGTAAGCTATGTTCTAAGGTAAGCTATGTTCTAAGGTAAGCTATGTTCTAAGGTAAGCCATGTTCTAAGGTAAGCTATGTTCTAAGGTAAGCTATGTTCTGAGGTAAGCGATGTTCTAAGGTAAGCTATGTTCTAAGGTAAGCCATGTTCTAAGGTAAGCTATGTTCTAAGGTAAGACATGTTCTAAGGTAATCCATGTTCTAAGGTAAGATATCTGTGTCTTTAGAATAAAATAAGCTGAGGTATAAGCGCAATGTTAAACAAAGATTTGAGTTTGAGATTAATGGATTATAGATTATCATATTTTAATATATTTTGGACTGAAACCCATTTTTTTGGTAAAAAATTCAAGCATGACAGAATTAGCTAGCGACTTGTCTGCAGTGATAGTAATCAATGAGCATCACACTAACCATCTTCTTCTGAGCGGCAGAGACTTCAGGAACATGTGAGTAGCTACACAGTAAAGCATTTAAAACTGCATGGGTCGCTATAAGGTGCAGTATTTGCAAAACCTAAAATAAAGGACGCAACAAAATAACCAATTTTATTTCAACAATTTATTTAAAAATAAGAGACCTGACCCACTTGAGAACACTAAGCCTGACCCACCTGAGAGAAGTAAGCCTGACCCACCTGAGAGCATTAGACCTGACCCACCTGAGAGCATTAGACCTGACCCACCTGAGAGCATTAGACCTGACCAATCTGGTTTCAGTAGACCTTACCCACCTGATAGCTGTAGAACTAACCCACCTTAGAGACGTAGACCTAGCCCGCCTGCGAACATTAGACGTAACCCACCTTAGAGACGTAGACCTAGCCCACCTGCGAACATTAGACGTAACCCACCTTAGAAACGTAGACCTGACCCACCTTAGAGACGTAGACCTAGCCCACCTGCGAACATTAGACCTAACCACCGTGAAATATTTAGACCTGACCCAACTGAGATATGTATACAAGACCTACCTGAGATCTATAGGCCTAACTCACCAAAGAGAATTATATCTGATACACCTGCGAGCAACAGAACTTACACACACGATAGCTGAAGAACTATCCCACCTTAGAGATGTAGAACTGACCCACTTTGGACTTGTAGGTATAACCTACATGATATCTGCAGACCTGACCCACCTGATTGCAATGCATCTTACTCCTCTTTAACCCACCTACTTTAATCTTAAGTTGCTTTCCTCTACACAGGAGTGGTGTATTTTGGCACGATGTTATTGGAGCACCATTCAAGGTCTCACAGTTTAAAATTTTAAACAGCACCACATCCGTGTCGACATTTGATCATCAAAAATTTGGTTGCTACATCTACGGGTTTGTCAATTCCATTTCCTTTACTCACCCACTCGGATTTCAAGTAAGTGGTGCTTAGAACTCTATCATATCATATATATGTAATAACATAGCTATTGTCTGCTAATTTTTTTTTTTCAAAACTCATGACATTACTTAATAAAAATTCCAATTATGCATGGCTAAGTGTTTCACAGGCTTGTAAAGATAATGGTTATTTTTAGTGATGACATTGATTCTACAGTTTATGTATTCCATTCTCAGTAGTGTACAGGACATGGAACTGTTGGTAATGATATTGAATTTAAAAGTAACATACTTTTCTGTCCCCTTAATCAGGACTGCACAGCCAACGGTACTTCTGGTGATGGCATTGATAATGATTGTGACCTCAGCGTTGACGAGGAACTTGAAGATGGAATAGGTAGCCTGAAACATGATGCCTTAATTAGATGGAATAGGTAGCCTGAATCATGATGCTTTAATTAGATGGAATAGGTAGCCTGAATCATGATACCTTATTTAGATGGAATAGGTAGCCTGAATCATGCCTTATTTAGATGGAATAGGTAGCCTGAATCATGATGCCTTAATTAGATGGAATAGGTAGCCTGAATCATGATGCCTTATTTAGATGGAATAGGTAGCCTGAATCATGATGCCTTAATTAGATGGAATAGGTAGCCTGAATCATGATGCCTTATTTAGATGGAATAGGTAGCCTTAATCATGATGTCTTATTTAGATGGAATAGGTAGCCTGAATCATGATGCCTTATTTAGATGGAATAGGTAGCCTGAATCATGATGCCTTATTTAGATGGAATAGGTAGCCTGAATCATGATGCCTTAATTAGATGTAATAGGTAGCCTGAATCATAATGCCTTATTTAGATGGAATAGGTAGCCTGAATCATGATGCCTTATTTAGATGGAATAGGTAGCCTGAATCATGATGCATTAATTAGATGGAATAGGTAGCCTGAATCATGATGCCTTATTTAGATGTAATAGGTAGACTGAATCATGATGCCTTATTTAGATGGAATAGGTAGCCTGAATCATGATGCCTTATTTAGATGGAATAGGTAGCCTGAATCATGATGCCTTAATTAGATTGAATAGGTAGCCTGAATCATGATGCCTTATTTAGATGGAATAGGTAGCCTGAATCATGATGCCTTATTTAGATGGAATAGGTAGCCTGAATCATGATGCCTTATTTAGATGGAATAGGTAGCCTGAATCATGATGCCTTATTTAGATGGAATAGGTAGCCTGAATCATGATGCCTTATTTAGATGGAATAGGTAGCCTGAATCATGATGCCTTATTTAGATGGAATAGGTAGCCTGAAACATGATGCTTTAATTAGATGGAATAGGTAGCCTGAATCATGATGCCTTAATTAGACGGAATAGGTAGCCTGAATCATGATGCATTAATTAGATGGAATAGGTAGCCTGAATCATGATGCCTTAATTAGATGGAATAGGTAGCCTGAATCATGATGTTTTAATTGGATGGAATAGGTAGCCTGAATCATGATGCCTTAATTAGTTGGAATAGGTAGCCTGAATCATGATGCTTTAATTAGATGGAATAGGTAGCCTGAATCATGATGCCTTAATTAGATGGAATATGTAGCCTGAATCATGATGCTTTAATTAGATGGAATTGGTAGCCTGAATCATGATGCCTTAATTAGATGGAATAGGTAGGCTGAATCATGATGTTTTAATTAGATGGAATAGGTAGCCTGAATCATGATGCTTTAATTAGATGGAATAGGTAGCCTGAATCATGATGCTTTAATTAGATGGAATAGGTAGCCTGAATCATGATGCCTTATTTAGATGGAATAGGTAGCCTGAATCATGAAGCCTTAATTAGATGGAATAGGTAGCCTGAATCATGATGCTTTAATTAGATGGAATAGGTAGCCTGAATCATGATGCCTTAATTAGATGGAATAGGTAGCCTGAATCATGATGTTTTAATTAGATGGAATAGGTAGCCTGAATCATGATGCCTTAATTAGATGGAATAGGTAGCCTGAATCATGAAGCCTTAATTAGATGGAATAGGTAGCCTGAATCATGATGCTTTAATTAGATGGAATAGGTAGCCTGAATCATGATGCCTTAATTAGATGGAATAGGTAGCCTGAATCATGATGTTTTAATTAGATGGAATAGGTAGCCTGAATCATGATGCCTTAATTAGATGGAATAGGTAGCCTGAATCATGATGCCTTATTTAGATGGAATAGGTAGCCTGAATCATGATGCTTTAATTGACGATACGTATTTACGAATAGTACATGCATGTGTACATGTGAGAGGGGGCCGGGGGGGGGGTGGCTGGGTAACCCCGGTTTGGGGTCGAAGGTTGAAAGAAAATAGACGTCTTGTCATTTTGTTGTTCGTCCTGGTCAATGCTTAGATGACCTATGCTATATTCAACGTTGAGTACGCAGGTAGCTTGCCAGTCCCATTTTTAACTGGAAAGTGTTCCCTCGCGTAGGACAATCATTTTGTTATCCTAGATGGACTTCAGTAGATTCTGCTTTTCATTGCAGTGGACTTTCTTTTGGCGCATACGGTGAGTTCGCTCTGTGAGCATTGTCCAATGGGTCATCTGCCTCGCCAGCGTGTACAATCCATAGCAAGTGTTTCCCACGAATTAAGGTCAATTTTAAGGGATGCTTTCAGCCAGTCCTTCAAGCGTTGTTTTTTTTCTGCACACCGGATCCCGACAAGTGACTTCTGTCTCCCCCTCACTCTTTTGTACAGTCTCAAGGTTCTTTCTCTTCATAACTTATTGAAAAAATTAAATATACTATTTAAACATTGTTAACAAAAAAGTCACATTTTAATAGTAAATATATTTTTAGCAGAAGTAACTTTTATCTAATATAACATACTAAGGAGCAATTGTTTAACACAGGGTCCTGATTTTTGAGAAAATAGGCGGTGGGTCTAAGTGTTACAAAAATGAGTCCACGGCTAATTTGCTATAACATTTGTCGGCCCTTAAACAATAGCCTTTGCCTACAGGCATTCCTCTACCACACACACAACTGATTTATCAAACATTCGCGTCACCTTATAGAAAAAAAAAGAACTTTTACCAGAGTTCAACTGTCACGTATGACTTCACGCATGACTCTTGCTGCTTAACATAACTTTTTTTCCCCTCTCAGTACGATTGTTCTAAAACATGTTTATATGGAAAGGAAGGGGGGCGGTTTTGAAGAGGAAGCTGGACACACAAGAAGCAATATATCCATACGAGATGTAGAAAACGTATATTTCCCTTCCATGTACTGAAACCTTTAATGTTAAAATCGTATCCACTCTTTTCGTCACTGCTACATGTTTATAGATGTTATAGAGCACCGCCACTTAAGTGTATCATGTCAAAGAGCACCGCCATTTAAGTGTACCAGTCAAAGAGCACCACTACTAAAGTGTATCCTTGCTAAAGTACAACACCATTAAAGTGTACTATGTCAAAGAGCACTACTACTAAAGTGTATCATGTCAAAGAGCACCACTACTAAAGTGTATCCTTGCTAAAGTACAACATTATTAACGTGTACTATGTCAAAGAGCACCACTACTAAAGTGTATCCTTGCTAAAGTACAACACTATTAAAGTGTACTATGTCAAAGAGCACCACTACTAAAGTGTATCCTTGCTAAAGTACAACACTATTAAAGTGTACTATGTCAAAGAGCACTACTACTAAAGTGTATCATGTCAAAGAGCACCACTACTAAAGTGTATCCTTGCTAAAGTACAACATTATTAACGTGTACTATGTCAAAGAGCACCACTACTAAAGTGTATCATGTCAAAGAGCACCACTACTAAGGTGCATCCTTGCTAAAGTACAACACCACTAAAGTGTACCATGTCAAAGAGCACCACTACTAAAGTGTACCATGTCAAAGAGCACCACTGTTAAAGTGTACCATGTCAAAGAGCACCACTACTAAAGTGTACCATGTCAAAGAGCACCACTACTAAAGTGTACCATGTCAAAGAGCACCACTACTAAAGTGTACCATGTCAAAGAGCACCACCACTAAAGTGTACTATGTCAAAGAGCACCACTACTAAAGTGCATCCTTGCTAAAGTACAACACCACTAAACTGTACCATGTCAAAGAGCACCCCTACTAAAGTGTACTATGTCAAAGAGCACCACTACTAAAGTGTATCCTTGCTAAAGTACAACACTATTAAAGTGTACTATGTCAAAGAGCACTACTACTAAAGTGTATCATGTCAAAGAGCACCCCTACTAAAGTGTATCCTTGCTAAAGTACAACATTATTAACGTGTACTATGTCAAAGAGCACCACTACTAAAGTGTATCATGTCAAAGAGCACCACTACTAAGGTGCATCCTTGCTAAAGTACAACACCACTAAAGTGTAACATGTCAAAGAGCACCACTACTAAGGTGCATCCTTGCTAAAGTACAACACCACTAAAGTGTACTATGTCAAAGAGCACCACTACTAAGGTGCATCCTTGCTAAAGTACAACACCACTAAAGTGTAACATGTCAAAGAGCACCACTACTAAGGTGCATCCTTGCTAAAGTACAACACCACTAAAGTGTACCATGTCAAAGAGCACCACTACTAAAGTGTACCATGTCAAAGAGCACCACTAATAAAGTGTACCATGTCAAAGAGCACCACTACTAAAGTGTATCATGTCAAAGAGCACCACTACTAAAGTGTATCATGTCAAAGAGCACCACTACTAAGGTGCATCCTTGCTAAAGTACAACACCACTAAAGTGTACCATGTCAAAGAGCACCACTACTAAAGTGTACCATGTCAAAGAGCACCACTACTAAAGTGCATCATGTCAAAGAGCACCACTACTAAGGTGCATCCTTGCTAAAGTACAACACCACTAAAGTGTACCATGTCAAAGAGCACCACTACTAAAGTGTACCATGTCAAAGAGCACCACTACTAAAGTGTACCATGTCAAAGAGCACCACTACTAAAGTGTACCATGTCAAAGAGCACCACTACTAAAGTGTACCATGTCAAAGAGCACCACCACTAAAGTGTACCATGTCAAAGAGCACCACTACTAAAGTGTACCATGTCAAAGAGCACCACTACTAAAGTGTACCATGTCAAAGAGCACCACTACTAAAGTGTACCATGTCAAAGAGCACCACCACTAAAGTGTACCATGTCAAAGAGCACCACTACTAAAGTGTACCATGTCAAAGAGCACCACCACTTAAGTGTACCATGTCAAAGAGCACCACTACTAAAGTGTATGTTAAAGAACTACACAACTAAAATGTATCCATGTATAAGAGACCCCTTAGCACATGTTTATTCTTGTTAAATGACCCATTAGCAAATGCTTATTCAAGTTAAAGAACACTACAACTAAAGTTTTATCCTTTTTAAATAGCTGCACTACCACATGTATATCGATGTTAAATAACACAGCTGCTACATGTGTTTTCATATTAAGGAACTCAAACACAAAAAAAAATTTTGATCAATAATGAAGCTGACAAATCTTTTCACATATGTTTGTCTTGTTTAAGCGGTTAGTACTAGCAAAAGATTTGTATTTTCAGACAATGATGATGATGGCCATTTTGACGAAGACACAAGACCCGATGAAGTCAGTGAGTAATTATATCATTATCATTTCGTTCATGACAATTCTTCCCCACCACTAGAGGTTAGCCATGGTTTCATTCAAAGTTTAGATTAATCATTTTTTATCGTGTTACAAATAACAGTTTCATTGCTAAGAGCACACAATGTTTCATCTTGGTAATTTTCAGTAACAAAAGATTATTGAAGGGAGCTAATATTTGTTTAAAAAGTAACGGGGGGAACTCTGTGCAGTTAAGAATTTTAAAAATTAAAATAAAACTAAACATATTTAAGTTTGGTCTAAATTGATTGGATACTTTGGCTTCCCAGTGTGCGTATGCACAAACTTTAGATGCGTAAGGAAATTTAATTAATTAAAGATAATTGTTTTCTACATTTTAGTGCGTTAAAACTCGTTTGAAAGAGTGTCTTATTTTTAAACACTCCTCTATTACTTCGCCAATAAAGAAAAAAAATATGCTACTGATATTTGAAAATTACTTGAATTTACTGTTGAAATAATGAACAGCAAGATTTATTTTGACATCACAGTTGATGGTTACTGGAGTGGTTGGCAAGCATGGGCTTGTATTCACAACGGCGAAGACATTTTTGTTTCAAGGAAAAGGTGACTCTAAAGTAACTCAGTTAATTTTCCCTTACATGAAATTTGAAAAAGACAACAAAAACAAAAAAAAAAGCCCTTGCATTCTTGAAATCAGGGTTCACCACATTTTTTTCTTAGCTGGCCTTAGTTTGGTGACCCCTGATTTCAATGATTGTAACAAAATGTGAACATTTAATTTTAGATTAGTGTTTTTTAACAATATTTTACTTATTTAATTTGTTTGGAGTCGGGAGTAGTGCTGACATTCACATGAAGAGAAATAGAAGGGTTGAATAAAAGAAGTGATATCCCAGTGAAAGACATCATGGTGTTCTCTGATTACAATTTCAGGTCGTGCGACTTCCCGGCTCCATCAAACGGGGGAAAATTCTGTGTGGGTGACAAGAGGGAGACAACTGAGATTCTGTGTCCGGAGAGTCTCAGAGGTTTGAAGGCTTTCATTATTACCTTTTTAACTTGGCTGTCATGTTTATAAGTGTGGAGTCTTCAACTTGGCTGTCCTGTTTATAAGTGTCGAGTCTTCAACTTGGATGTCCTGTTTATAAGTGTGGAGTCTTTAACTTGGCTGTCATGTTTATAAGTGTGGAGTCTTTAAATTAAAGACCTTAGTGCTAAAAGTACTTAAGTCACATTTTTGTCAAAATCAATCTAAACTGTGATCTTTTCTCACCCAGTTTAGCCAAGTGCACTGCAGAAATTTGAACACATTAAAATGTGCATTAGGCCCTTAATTGAACAAGACACAAAAATAAAAATAGTCATATTTAATAGACGAAAATTATATTTGAACTTGATTATCTCAAAATGTACATTTTGTGACTTAAGTACTTTTAGTACTAAGGTCTTCAATTGGCTGTCCTGTTTATAAGCGTCGAGTCTTTAACTTGGCTGTCCTGTTTATAAGTGTTGAGTCTTCAACTTGCCTGTCCTGTTTATAAGTGTCGAGTCTTCAACTTGCCTGTCCTGTTTATAAGTGTCGAGTTGTTAAACAAAGAATGAATCTGCTCAGATTTTTTGTTTGTTTCTTAGAATTTACCCCCCCCCCCCCAAGAAAAAAAAACAAAACAAACAAACACAACAATGCAGCTTTTCTATTAATTGTATATTTGATCGTCTGTCATAGCTTAAACTTTTCTTTAGATTTATGTTCACAGAGCACTTCAATTAACATTTATGCAATACATTTTAAAATGTACTAAGATTGGTGAAGCGTTAGGCTATGCGGTTGAGGATAAAGACAATAAAGCTGCAATAATATATTATACCATTACTATGTTTAACATCAAACTGAACTAATTCAAAAGAATTGAACATGTCGTTTGGCTCAGGTTATGAAAGGGCTGGAATGCGATAAAGCTGAATTGAGCATGTTGTTTGGCTCAGGTTATGAAAGGGCTGGACTGCGATAAAGCCTTTTAATGAGACGCAATTCGTTTCAATAAACACAACAAATTTTAGTCTTTAACGAGTTGAGTTACAAGACCTATGTCGATTATGAATCATTAGACAATGCTAAGATCGTGAGTAGAACACTGTATCAGCTATATATTTGTTCTAAACTGTCTGTAGGATTCACTGAATTAACTATCCGCCTTAATGAAATTACCCTTGTACAAGCAAACTTCATCAACAGAAAACTTATTTTTTTTTGTCGGGCAATTTTCTTGTTTAATTTCAGACCATTGGTGCCTGGAAGTCTCAGACGGCCGCCAGCTTGGTTGCCGCGAACGTTAACACGCGGGTCCCAGAAACAAAGATGGCGGCCGTGGAAAAATAAAATAACTCAAATTAAGAAATTAAGAATAAAACGTTCAAAATAATGAAAATAATGTCCTAAATGTATCCCTAAACCTAACCTGAACCGTAAATATATCATTAAACCTAAGTTGAACTCTAAATTTATCCCTAGCCTGGGTTTTGACCCACTCGGAACTAGGATTTTGACCCTATCGGAATCCAAGGATTTGACCTTATTGGAACCAAGGTTTTGCCCATTTTGGAACCTGTGTTTTGCCCCCCTCGGAACCATGATTTTGACCCTATCGGAACCAGGGTTTTGACCCTATCGGAACCAGGGTTTTGACCCTGAAAACTAGGAAAATAAAACTTTAAAAAATGGCCATAAATAATCATATATAAAGAAATAATTAAAACCCAACCCACAGTTTCATGGAATACACTTTTGCACACTATATTTCAGGTTCCGCCGAAAATAATTTCCAGAAAATGAATGAAACACCATGCGATCGCCATGATGACACATTTTCAAAAATAGCGGAGCACATTAAAATATTAAAATTAGCCAACCAATGAAATTTTAAAATTATATTTAATCAACCAATAAAAATTTAATTAAAAAACATTTCATCGTAATTTAAGGAAAGTTTAACTCTTAGTTACAACTATGAGGGGAGTGAATCTAAAACCCAAACTTGAGGCACCACGAGTCTGAATTAGCCAATTTATGTTAAAATTTAGAAGTTACATAAGATTATTATTTTTTAAATTCTTTTTTACAGATATTTTTTCTCGATATCTCAAAACTATTCCGCTCCTGCTCATGATCCCACTGGGCTTGCTCATTTATTTGGCGTAAGTGTTTCTCATTTTCTCCCGTTGAACAGATTTTTAGGGCGGCACCTCACCATTAAGAGACAGACTTTTGTAAAAAAAGAATTCTATAAAATGAATACACGTAATCCATTCTTAAATATACTACTTTTAAGTGGATGCTTGTCCGGATTTCAGAAAATATCCAACGGGAGAATATAGCTTAATTACATTCTATACAGAAATTGCTGTATGGGATCACTGCTACTTTCAAAGACTGATCACTCAAACGTAACTTACCTGTTAACGTTGGTACCATGCAACAATGAAACGGGTTTTCCCATTGTTGAGAGTTATTTATTTAGGGTGCGAGCCTCACTCTACGGCGTTGTTATGCGATACTGCCCAGCAGATGAAGCACGAGCTTTCTTTTGCCAGCTGGGACTATGAGGCGTTTATATGGCTCCGAGCATGAGTTGTCTTAAGACAAGGAAACTTTCAGAGCTCATAAAGTCTATTTGAGACACACTGATATTTTACGTTAAGTTGGGTCTAAAGTTTAAATCAACTAATAATTGGGGAAAAAGTGCAATTCGTTGTTCACTGTATGATGTTTTCACTGTGGTAACATTTGTCCAAAGCTGAAAATACATGGTTGACGAGGAATGCGCAGATTTCTAATGGCATCTTGGACAGTTTCAAAATCATTTTTTTTATAAAAATCATAGATTGTTCTTACATATTATTCAAAATAGAATATTGAATAATCAAATGATAATCAAATGTTTACTTTTTGTCATTGAAATAAAATTATTTCTCCCTGTGACTAAAAAATTTGATATTTATTTTCGACTTCTCCTCAGATATAAGAAGTATCTCAAAAAGAGCGATATGCGTGAATCTAATTTCTCCGAGCATCTGTCAACTACTGTCTAAACTGTTTCGACATTTTTAGGATTAGAAAACGCTGAAATGATGTCAAATCGGCCAACATAACCAATACCGACTAAAGATGTTCGTTCTTTGATCCAATACAAGCACAAGAATATAAGGCAAGACCTGATGGTTGACTTGCCAGAAAAAAGAAAGCATTTAAAATGTTTGGATAGTTCACTAAATATCACCCGGGGCCATTTTATAGCGGGTTTCTTATACTTCATCAAACTGTTGAACGTTGTTTGTGTTTTGAAGTTTCATGTTATGAAAACTTGATCATGAAACTATTAAATATTTGACAGCTTTAGACAGATGTTTAGTAGACTATTAGGTACCAGTTACGTTTAGTTTTATTCATGACATAAAATAAAGGAATGAAAATTTTGTTAAAAGGTCCTAGAATTATTGACTGGTTCATATTTGTACACATGTACATATTCGGATAGGTCACTAAATATCACCCGGGCTATTTTAAAGAGCGTTTCTTATACTTCAACAAACTGTTGAACGTTTTTTGGCTTGTGAAGTTTCATGTTATGAAAAAACTTGACCATGAAGCTACCGAACAATTGACAGCTTTAGACATATGTTTATTAGAATATTAGGTACAAGTTACGTTTTATTCATGACATAAAATAAACGAACGAACATTTTTTAAGGTCCTAGAACTCATTGACTGGTTTATATTTGCACACATGTAAGTTGTTTAGTATTGTAGAACATTTTTTATTATAAACTCAATTAAAATTAAATGTTTGAAAAAAAAAATTCTTACCATTTTTAAAATAATTTCTTAAAGTTGAGTTCAATCATCACTTGTATTTGTCTATTGACAAGTTGTCATGTAAACCCTTCAGTCTGTCACGTACAATTTTCATTCTGTCCCATATGAAATTTATTTGGTCCCACCTTTTTCTTCTTCTGTCTGCAACACCGCAGTTTCACCGCATTGGTGTCCCTATATGTCTGTTTGTTCGTCCCAAAGAGGCAGAGTTGTGTAAATGGTACGTTCTCAAAAAAAGATTCATAATCTAGTTAACTATGTTTGGCCTATCATAAAATGATCCACTCCAACCTACAAACCTCTGGTCACAGTATGATGCACTCCAACCTACAAAACTCTGGTCACAGTATGATCCACTCCAACCTACAAACCTATGGTCACATTAAGATCCATTCCATCCTACAAACCTCTGGTCACAGTATGATCCACTCCAACCTACAAACCTCTGGTCACAATTGATCTGACTGCCGGATTTCGTATAGTGCCGTAAACGGGTTACAAAATCAAGCTCCTGATTGCCGACCTTGTGCTGATTTCCGACCTTGTGTTGATTGCCGATATTGTGCTGATTGCTGACCTTGTGCTGATTGCCGAAATTGTGCTGATTGCCGAAATTGTTCTGATTGCCGACCTTGTGCTGATTGCCGACCCTGTGCTCGTACTTCAGCGCATTTCAACGGCTGACGATCTTGTGCCTTGCATCAGTAATCAATTTATAAGAAGGATGGTCTGCTATACAGTTTTTAAGTAGATGTTTTATTTTCACAATTTTGAGTGTATTATTCATTAAACTTACGCCATAATGGATACATATGTTATTCAATGGTATCTTGTACAGAGAGCAGAAGTAATTACAAATTTATGTCCAAACTGCGTTGTGAGATTGACTAGGTACATTTAATTTATTCGAAAGGTGAACGATTAGATGGCCCTTGGCATACAATATTATGAAGGCGTTGGTGGTCAACCACGTAAACGTCTTAATAGGAGTTTCATCTGATGTCGGTAATTATTTAGGTCTGTCTGGTTGAATATATTGGGAAACCGGTTGACAAACATGAAATGTGATAATTTAAGGGAAAAAAAAATATAATGTAATGTGATTGTTTTTGTCTTTTTTTTAAACTGAATTTTTTTATTACCGTAACAAAATTAATCCAAAAAATTAAATTAAAAAAAATTAAAACGAAAATTTCTTTCCAAAATAATATTTGTCATTTCTCCATATGTTCAAATGTGATGTATAAAAAATATACGTGCTAGCTATCCCCGAGTTTTCATATAGAGAAATTTACTCCGAACATAAAAAACTTTGTTTCAAACTAATAAACTGCTTTGAGGAAAAAGAACATCTATGTTTGTAATGTTTTAATGTTAAATTTATTAAAAAAAAAATTGTGTTTAATGTTCTTCATTAATTAACACGTTATAGTTTACTATATAAAAAATAGGACTATTCTCATAATCTCATTTCCCCCTTTTTTTAAAAGAATCTAATAAATCAGCTGGGCGTTCTTTGGCACACGTTTTTAGAACCACAAAAGATAGCAAATGTTGAACAAACATGTGCATTAACTAACACAAGCTCGAAAAAAAAAATTGCTTCGTTTCTTATGATTTAACTACAACTGTTTTTTATATCTCTGCCTGATTACAAAGATCAGTCATGTGTTTTTTTATTTAAAGATCATAAAAATCGGACTTACTATATGAAACGAATAATTGGCTTAAACTAAAGGACCGTGGTGCCTTGAAACAGATATCAATTATACGATTTGTTGAATGCTTTAATTTAAAGAGTAATTACAAAATTACTCTTTGGTGAGCACACATTTTATGAAATATTTATTACTTAACTTGTCTTCTATATTTTCTTCTATGAATTGATCACTCTGGCTCCTATGTTTCAGAGGGTGTCGCGATGTAACTGGAGGAAAACAGGAGGCAATAGCAGCAAATGTGCCAAGTATAGTCGCCTCAGCTGTTGCTTTTGGAAGCTTGTTCCAGTCCCTTATTGTGGATTCATTATCACGGGCTACAAGAGCTTGCAATATAATAATTGAATTCTTCTTCTTCTATATCTTAAGGGCCCACGATCAATATATTGATCTTTAGGGCACGTATTCACTACAAGGGCATTTGCGATGTTTCTGTGCCTGGTATTGAAATGGATATTTCACTGGTTGCAAGGGCTACTCTTGGGGCTGGAAGGCCTCAGGCAATAGACGCATATTCGTCAAGTGGTGACACCTCAACTGTTCCTTTCGGAAGCTAGTCCCAGTCCCTGATTGTCTTTTGAAGGAACGATGAGTTCCTGTAGTGTGTTCGTTCTGTTATGAGCCGGAACTGCATGTCATGGCCTCGTCGCTGTCTACACGAACTGCTGCATGAATATTTGTAAAACCACATTCTTTTAGTTACAATAACATTTTTATAAATAAACTGAAGCCATCACTCCCATATTTAAAACTCCCATAAAATAATACTCCCATGTTTAACACTCCCATTTCTAAAACTCCCATTTTAACACTCTCATATCTAACATTCCCAAGTTTGACACTACCATGTTTGACACTCCCATGTTTAAAACTCCCATGTTTAATACTCCCATGTTTTATCACTCCCGTGTTTTACACTCCCGTGTTTTATCACTCCCATATGTAACACTCCCTTGTTTGAAACTCCCTTGTTTTATCACTCCCATATATAACACTCCCGTGTTTGACACTCCCATGTTTTATCACTCCCATATATAAAACTCCCGTGTTTGACACTCCCATGTTTATCACTCCCATGTTTATCACTCCCATGTTTAACACTCCCATGTGGACAAAAGGAAGGTGAACTAAAACGCACCATCACAGACCGGAAATGAAAAAACAAAAAAAAACACTGGAATTTGAAAAATACAAACCAAAACAAAACACTTAATGTTGTGCAGATTAATTAAATGGAACGCGTTTCATTTTGTGATTAAAAAAAAAGACACCAAATAAAATTAAAGCCTTATAAAAGCTTCCCAAAAAATGCTCTCACTAACGGTGTTGTTTCTCGTCAACGCGAATAGTCCGGCTGCAGGCATCCTTCATCCTGCTGTCGTGGAAGGTAAAGTAGACTTCTCCTACACCCAGCAAACTTTTTTTTTTTTTACTATGCAATTTAAACACATTATAACGCCTTAGTCCTGTGTCGGACAACTACCAACGTTTTCGGGTTAAACGAAAGGGAGCTCTACATTTTATCAGAATTTACTATCATCCTGTGCAACATAAACATGCAAAATAAAAGATCCCACTTTCTCAACCCACTGAGATCCCACTTTCTCAACCCACTGAGATCCCACTTTCTCAACCCACTGAGATCCCACTTTCTCAACCCACTGAGATCCCACTTTCTCAACCCACTGAGATCCCACTTTCTCAACCCACTGAGATCCCACTTTCTCAACCCACTGAGATCCCACTTTCTCAACCCACTGAGATCCCACTTTCTCAACCCACTGACATCCCACTTTCTCAACCCACTGAGATCCCACTTTCTCAACCCACTGAGATCCCACTTTCTCAACCCACTGAGATCCCACTTTCTCAACTAACTGAGATCCCACTTTCTCAACCCACTGAGATCCCACTTTCTCTAATAGCTTGGGTCTAACTTTCTCAACTACCTGAGATTCTACTTTCTATCGACCACGTGATCACGAGACAACTCGTGGGGGAAAAAAAAGCATGCCATAACATTAGCTCATTAATCTCTTATGAACATACTATTTTAATTTTTTAAATTTCTTTAATAAAGAAAACTTTCATCCAAAGAAATTGTCCAATTTACGATTTTACTACATCATAAAAAGTTAAATATATTGATGAAATACTTTCTTTGACAGCCACCATTAACGTAATGCAATCGAAAAATTTATTGAAGAAACGTTACATTAAATCAACTAAAGTCTTTCCCCCGGGGCAGTGTTATGTCCTTATTCTCAATACTTGTTTGTTATGCATTAGATCTTAGATCTGCCATATCCCCCATCTCTAAAACTTGCTGACACATTACAAAAAGGTATCACTTCCCATATGATGTGAACAATAAGTGTTGTACTGACGACCCTTATTTCACCTACGGATGCACACACGTTCCCATCTCATTTCAGCAATGGTTGTAACTACATACCCATCACATTTTAGCAATGATTGTGACTATATATCCATCTTATTTCAGCAATGATTGGGATAACATACACATCATATATCAGCAACGGTTGTAACTACATACCCATCTTGTTTCAGCAATGTCTGTAACTACACGCCTATCTTGTTTCAGCAATGGTTGTAACTACATACCCATTTTGTTTCAGCAATTGATGTAACTACATACCCATCTTGTTTCAGCTATGTATGTAACTACATACCCATATTGTTTCAGCGATGGCTGTACCGACATCTTATGCTGATGAGTTTTTGATTGCGGTTCAAGTTAATGAAGAGAAAAACGAAAGCCTGCGCCACAGCGCCCTGTTGCTCGTAGCAACCATTTCCACCATACCAGTTATGGTAATATGTTGAAAATTTAAACCTTTTAATAAATATTTAGCGCAATATTTTCTGGGGTGATATTCAAATATCAAAGAGTACTGAACTCATAATATCCATTCCTCTGGGGCCGGGGCCCCAATTTCATTTTTCCTATATAACCTATATAAATATCAATAGGCTTAGACAACACTATAGGTTCTATGTGAATTGATGGGTACGTGCCTAGCGTGGTAGCAATACACTTCATTGTCCGTATTGACATATCGGTTGATTTAAAACTAAGAATATCCAATTTAGAACTTTCCAGAAAGTTCACTAACTTTAAAAAGCTATATTTATGGCATTTTAAAATATATTTTATAGGGCCAAATTTTAAATTTGAACTCGATAATTTATCTGAATGATTGTTATGGGCCGATCTCAGGCAAAAATAATTCAGTACAATTATGGAAAATTCCATTTTTTACACGTTTCCATGAGAATATTAAATTTAATCTAGAATTTTTCAGAAAGTTCTATATTGCTCTTTTGGGATTTATAATGGAAGCTAAAATCTTATTTTAAAAAATATTCGTTTAATTATATACTTTCGTGGGTATTTTCTTTAAAAAGACACTTTATAATCCTAACGGGAACAAAATCCCTATGGGAACATGATCCCAAAGAGGAAGAGGATCCTAAAGTTGAATGAGTAAAACGATGAAATAAGGATCCTATCGGCAAACGGGATCCCTTCTGAGAAGAGGATTCCTTCGGGAAACAATATCCGAACATGATCGGGATCCTACTTAAAAAGTGTAAACAATTAGAAAATAGTATCCTACTTGGAAATGGGATACCATCTGATCAATTACGTCAAAATCCCACAGGGGTTGGGGTCCAACTAAGATATGGGATCCCATTTGGAAAATGAATCCAGTGGGGTCAGGAACCCAATTGGGTAGGATCCCAAAAGGGATTTATGATCCCGTTTGGAAACGGGGTACTAATCGGTGTCGGGATCCCAAAGCGAAACGGGATCGAAATTGGGATCGGTATCCCAATGGGGTTGGGATACCAAATAAGCTCGTGATCCAAATGGGATTGGGATCTAAATGGGATATGGGATCCCACCTACAAACGGGTTCCCAATCGGGATACGCCCCGTGATCGAAATACCGACGGGATAGGGATCTCACTGGAATAAGAATCCAGAGGGATTGGGATCCCGCTGGAAACGGGATAACAATGGGATAGGGATACCAATGTGATTGGGAGTCAGTCCCGCGCAACGTCGTGTATTTTGGCTAGTATATATATATATATAAATCTATATAATTAACTCCCACATATCGTAAGTTAAATATATTTATGTTGGCATTATATCTGTAAGTAAAATTTTAATTATTACAATGCTAGAAATCAGCTCATTAAAAATTGAATTTTTATTTCCAGACATTTCTTAAAAGTACTTAAGACACATGTTGTTTTTTTCAAAATGAATCTAAAAAATTACATTTTCTTATCCTGTTTAGGGAAGAGCACTGCATAATTTGAACAAATTAAAATATTTCGTTCAAGTCCTTACTTTAATCAAACAAGCAAAAGAAATGAGAATGATAAAAGTGTATAAAACAAAATAAAATGTTTAATTGGGCTAGACAATCTCAAAAATTGGTATTTTGTGACTAAAGTGCAATGTAAAGTTATACCTCTTTAGTGAAGGATCGTTACCCGGGACGGGTGGGGGGAGATATTAGGACGTTAATTTACCGTCCCGGTCCCTAGGAAAGTGGACTGCGGACGCTTTAAACGCAGCGTCTTCGGTCGACCAGATGTCTCCGGGCGGGGAGGGTCTCCGTCGGCAAGCCCGATCGAGCTGTTGCTTGTGGGGACGCTTCACGCCCGGGGAGGTCTCTGGCGTTCCCCCGCACGGCCCGATGTCGAGGAAACCCGGCGGTTGGCAGGTGTGGGTGGGTGCCAGGGAGGGCATAAGGAGCACGAGCGGCCCGCTGACGCCATTTCCTAATGAGAAGTTTCAGTTAACGAAAGCATTTCCCCAAGGACAAAGATGTGTCCGAATGCCCAGAGAAATACTTGAACTCTTAGAAGGCTAAGGTCTTAGTTTTAATCACAGTGTGAGACATCGACAAGATACAAACGTGCCAGAAACATGTTAAGGGTCGTGCGCAAATTACGTCACGCTCTCGGGTGGGGGGGTCGTGAATTTGTGACACTTTGTGACAGGGAGGAGGGGGATATCACAAATTTGTGACGTACTTTTTTTAAAGCGACAATCTTTTGCACATATCGAAAAATGACGCAAAAACTTTTGTGGCCACTTTACCTTCAGCTTGTGGATGACTTCGTTGTTTTGTGTCAAGGTTTTATGATAATACTACATCTTAATCAATTATGGGAAAATGTTAGGAATAAAATAAAATCTTACTTTAGTTATTACATTTTATATATGTTTTGATTTTTTTAGGCGTGACATGACACTGGGGGGAGGGGGGGTGGATAAATAATTTGTGACACGTTGTGACAGAGGCGTGGTGGGTCTAAAGAGGTCATTTTGTGCGTGACTTAATTTGCGAACCATCCCTTACATAGACGTTTTCAGCCATGATTTCCTTCAATTTTTTAGGATTTAAACGATTTTCTGCATTTTTAAAGAGTTTTTACACGGGGATTAACCAACTCATTGGAAGTGTTCAGCCGGGACTGCGTTACAGTCCCGAGTGTAGTCCCGGGTAATTTGAAGGTTCATTCCCGGGTTCGGTCCCAGGATACGTTCCACATGCAGTCCCAGGTACAGTACTGGATACAGTCCCGGGGAAAATTCCTAGATTAATTGATGTGCTTTTTAATTCTATGCCATTCAGGTTTCAATATCGTGCCCCCTATGTCCGGGTGATTCAATACTTCATGGAACATTGACTGTTACCAAGCATTCAACCGATGAATTCGTTATTTTGGACAAATACTTGTGAGTATAGATCACATTATATTAAATATTGAACTTTCTTTAAGAAATTTTGGAAAACAATATTATAATAAAATTATTTTTTCGATCCAAAATACGAAATGTATTTTCAAATACGAGATAGGCAATCTAATTTTTTTTAAATCCTCAATTTTGTCTCTCTCAATAATTGTGTGTTCTCTCTCTTTTTTTTATGAACACTTTTAGCGAGATAGTAAAGTCTACATATTTCTATTTTATTTTAAAATTTGAAAGAAAATATAGGTTTAACTCCAAAAATTTTGAAATTGTTTAAGACAAAGATAGAAAAATTAATGTTACTATGTTAAAGCGTGGTATTTATTTAAAATATGTTAATGTATTATTTGAAAGCTGACACAACTCTTCTATAATGCATTCAGTTCAAAACTTAAAAACGGCAGGAAGTGGTGTTTCCGCGTGACCGGCTCTGGTTCGTTTTCATTAAGCGTCCATGTCAGAAAATCCAATGCTTCCATAGCAAATTATCTCGCCATTCCCGTGAGAGCCTGGGGGAGGCGTTATATTCTATTTAACTTGGAGTAAGTTTTGTTTTAAACACTTTTTTTTGGTATTTAATTTTTTTTTTTAAAAATGATAATTTCAAAATATGTAAATGCATTGTTACGGCATATCTGTAGGCCTAATTTTAGCGTTTTGGCCACCACTACTTGTCTCCTCTTTGATTTGCTTTGATACTGACGTCACCGATTAAATGTGGTGTGCCACTCCTTTTACCCACACCTCCTTTGATTGAGAAAAGGTTGTTTACGTTCGAATAAGTTCTATTCGTTCCAAAGAATGCTATCAGGTGAAGCAATTTCTAGAATTTCATTTCTGGAGGTTACAACTTTACTCCATATCTATGGGCCGGTAGCTTTCCTAGCCGGAAGAGATCTTGTTATAATTTTCATCGACATTTACGAGACGCTATATAACTTAGAATAACTACAAGATTCTAATCTTTATGTGTGTGTGTGCTAATTAATATTTGTATTTGTCTAGGATATTAGCTTTTCACTCGCTGTACTTTAGGTTGCTATAGTTTTTTCATGTTGTGTTTCTGTATATTTGAATTTGTATGTTTATAGATATTAAATGGAGTATTTAATTCTATTGTTCGAAGTATGACTAGCTCTCGTAATTGTTCGTAGTATGACCAGTTTTGGTGATTGTTCGTTGTATGACTAGCTCTGGTGATTGTTCGTAGCATGACTAGCTCTGGTGATAGTTCGTAGTACGACTAGCTCTGGTGATTGTTCGTAGTATGACTAGCCCAGGTGATTGATCGTAGTATGACTAGCTTTGGTATCGTGTTGCAGACTGGTTTTCAGTCCTTGTTTCATCTAACGAGCCCAATGTTGAAACAGAGTTCATATTCAGATCCATGTAACGGCGCGTAACACGATTGTTGAAATAAGCTTTTTTCCCAATTATTCCTTTGTCTACTGTGCACTTTTATCATCATCTACATTTCTAAACACTCTTAAAAATACATTAAACAGAGTTTTAAAAAATTAAACATCAATTTACATTCAAACGAATAAAATAAGAAAATATAATGATGCGACTAAAAACTCATATCGTAAATCAGTGTAACAATAAAGAAAAAACTCTAACAATGAACACAGTCATAATGATCAGGGACAATTCTATATCAATCTCAAAACAGAATATAAAAGAATTCTTAAGTTTAAAAGTTACATTTAAACAGCATCTGTGAGTGTGAATGTTTAGAGAACAAATGTAAGAACACAATGTTATTTTTAAAATGCTTGTTATTTTTATTCAATTCTCTAAAATCTATCATCAGATATAATCCTTCTGTGCAAATTTTGTCTAGTGAAAAGGACAACTTGGTAACATTGAAGCTTACACTGTCGATAAATTCAAAATTCGTAGTTGAAGGTGTTGATTATTACGAAAATGACACTATACAGTTATGGCTCGATAGGTAAGTTGGATTTAAGGATGACATGTGTAATCATTCTACTTCCATGTTTGAAACAATCGAAAGGCTGATCAAAATGTTCACATAATTGCACAGTAGAGCAGGTTCTTGTGGAATTTTAAATTCAATAAACGAATGTCGTTCGACTACTTGTAAATTTATTTTATTCGAAAGACACACGTTTGTTGAATTGATCGGTTGGCTACAAGAGCCCTTTTATTTAATATACTAATGGCTGGATAGATGCGATGTGAAGAGAGATAAGGATTAAAGGTGACTCTTAATTGACGTTTTGCAATGTCACTTTCTTGTGTCTCAATAATATTATAATTAGCATAGCCTAAATGTTGTTTGTAACATAGCATTCGTTATGTATTTAGGAAAGTAAAAGGACTTGAGACAAAGAGCATATTTGTAGCATGAGACGACAAGACATGTATGTTACATGAGCCTATGTGGCATATAGATATATGGCGGAAGCCTATAGGACATAAATGTGCCATGATCCTATGGGGCATATTTGTGTCAAGAGCCTCTATGACATCTTCTTCTTCTTCTTTTATGTTTGAGGGCCCACGATCAATTATTGATCATTCTGGCTCCTGGTTTGAATTCAAAGTTTGCCTTCTCTTAGATGAGTTACCGTCCAAGCCTAGCGAGTCCCATCCACCCGGGAGTTGCCGGAATGTTTCATTGTATCCATGTTATCCGCCTATCGGGACTCCATCTCCGGGTTTGAATTCAGAGTATCCTTCTCTTAGATGAGTTGCCGTCCAAGGTTAACGAGTCCCATCCACCCGGACTGCTGGCGGTGTCTTTGCTTGACTGGGCTTTGGCGGGATTGAACTCCAAACCATCAACTTGAGATTTGCTCAGTTTAGACCACTCGGCCACCCAGCACATATCTGTGACAAGAGCCCATCGGACATATTTGTGACATTAGACTATAGGACTAATCTGTGATGTGAAACTGTAGGATAAGTCAGTGACGATAGCCAATAAGACATATTTGTGAATATTTAAATATTGTTTACCTCTTCAGTGAATCTCTGCAGCTTTAATTTTTTTACTAACTTATTATGCATCCAGAATATAATGCTTTGATTGTTAAATAGAGTTAATGAAAGAGGGGGCAAAGGTCTAAATATGTCAATTGGAAAATTGCGTCGATGGGCAGTTGAGCGTGAGCTCTTAATGCCCCTTTTAGCACACCTCCACACGGGCCAGACGCCTGGTTTTCCCACTGTCAGATCGTGCGGTGGCACGCCGGAAATCCCCCCTGGCCTGGACCGCCCCCAAACACGACCGCTCGATCGGACTCGGCAATGGAAGCTTTGCACGCCCGGGTATGTCCAGTCGACCGAAAACGCTGCGTTTAAATCGTTCGCACTCCACTCTCCCAGGGAGTCGGGATGATATTTTAACGTCCCAATAATTTCCCCCCACCCATCCCGGGGAATAGACGGGTGCCCTTTAAGAGGGGCTTACAGTGGGTTTCCACCACGCAACTAATTTGCGAAGTAGCTGGAACAAAACGGTTACCTTGAAGCAGCTGTCTCAGGGCTGCGTATTTAGAATCATCGGAGAGACCCTTCCACCTTAGCCTTTCGCCTCATATTGTGGCAACTTGTAATCATGATCCCTACCCTGCTCGGCATTTACTTCCAACTGTAAAACGTCACAGTTGGAAGACCTGTACGTGCTGTTTAATTTCCGGCAGGTACCGTGCATGTCCCTTGTCTGCCCTCGCAGGACACGCAATTGTGGTTTTGTTCCCTGGGTAACGCAGACGGGGTCTTGTGGCCGGTGCCTCGAAATCGGCAAGCCACAACACACTTGTCAACCGAAGCCCCGGGTAGAGATAAACCGGAGCCCTGGGGGCATGCAACTACTAAACAAAGTGATCAAAATATTTACAAATGGACTAACATGTAAAGTTGTAAATATGTATTTACTATGACATAAATAAGGCTTTTTTCCTCCATCAGATTTGAATCACTGTCGATTTCAGAGTGCTCATCCGATAATTTATTGCAAACATCAATGTTTGGTAAATATAATGTGTGCCTAATATTTATATTAGTATTGGTAGCTATAAATGTGTGATAATTATCTTTTTATAATTGGTAGATATAAATGTGTGATAATTATCTTTTTATAATTGGTAGATATAAATGTGTGATAATTATCTTTTTATAATTGGTAGATATAAATGTTTGTTAATTGTAATTATTATTGGCAGCTAAAAATGTTTGTTTATTCTAATTATTATTGGTAGGTATATATGCATGTGTATTGTATTGATGAGTGGATTCTATGAATTTATTATTCTTTTAGTTAAGAAATAATGTTCCTAGCAACAAAAACTAAAACAAATCATTTGAAAGAAAATGACAAGATACACACAATACAAATGTAATAAAGCTGACATTTTGGAAAATGAGTGAAAAAAGAAAGTTAAACATGAAAAAAGAACGCAAACAAAACAAGAAATGAGTCGACTGGAAGCCTTCGTCAGCGAAAAATCTAATAGCTAAACGTATTTTTTTAAACACAGTTCTATCCCCCTGGTGCGAGATTTTCTCTTCCCCTCCTCTCATTGTTTTCAGACGGGATAAGAATCTGTGAGACCTCCTTGTGCGCAGTCGCATCAACGCTGCCTTCTCCCACTTTGGGACCAGGCCACGTGAACGCAGCCGTTGCAACGCTTGCCTTTTTGTCATCCAGGCTCAACACATTCTGTTCCTTAAGGGTAGTTTTCAGATACGCAACGGTTTCCTATGTACTAGCCGCAATTTTGTCTGCGCCATTGTTTGCTCCCACTGCCAGTTGTCGAACATAGGGGAGACAGGACGCCGAATCTCTGGCAGATGCACTAAACACCTCCTTATTTCACGCAAGATAAACAGTGTCCCGTGTCTAAACACTTCAATAGAGCGATCACCAGGGCAAGGCGGCCTTAACAATACACGCGATTGTGACTAGCATGAACACAAACAGTCGGGTGAATTTGGAACACAAGCTTATCCTGATATGTGGCACTTTGGCACCACATGGTATGAGAGTCATGTCTCTATTGACAGCTCGAGCCTAGCTCACCCCGCACCCAACGTCACGACTAACTTCACAGTAGACTAACTTCTCCTCTTTTTTCCCCTCTTCCCTATTTAATCCATCACCCACTTATTTTCTGTCACAATTCTATTGCTGTCCTCTCGGACACTACTTCTCAGCTAAGTGGCATAACTATATATATATTTTTTCAAATTTTATTCTGTTTGTTCTATTTTTTGTTCGCTGATGAAGGCTTCCTGCCGACACGTTCGTTGTTTTGTTGCGTTCCTATTTTCAGGTTTAACCTTCCTTTTTTTCACTCATTTCCTATTTCGCTAACACGATTGCAGCCTCTCCCATTATTACCCTCTGAAATTATTGGACAAACAATTCAATATGCAAGTCAAAATTACATGATATGTCAATAACGTTTTTTGTTTAAAAATAATCGCATAATAATATAAAGATCCTCTAAAAAAAATAACCATTTTCTCGATTTTAATATGCGAAAGATCAAAATTTAAATTTAAACACACACTTTTTGTTTCATCTTTAACAACATTTTACGCTTGTTTCATTTTAAGTCCCCGTTTTGTTTCAATAGACTGTTCTATCAATATACATCATTCATGACGTTATTTTATTGTCTCTGTTGACGTTTTTTATATTTAGGCACGATTGTTCAAGGCTATAAGCCGATAGGAGTTATAAGTGGGAATTGTGATGTAATAAGTTCAGAGAACCTAACAGACCTAACTGGTGGTACGTTCATCTATTAAACGATATTTTTGTGTGTGTTAAAACGATGCTTTACTACTCCATAGTCCTTGCCTCCACCTAACACTTCTCTATCAGTTCTAAGAATTTCTTCCATTTAGATATATAGTGATAAATTCATTTAGCGTTCAACTTATTTAAGTAGGTCCAGCCCACATGGAGGCGGGCAAATCTCCGATATATTAAGAACACAAATACTTATACTCTACAATATATGATTATGATAAAAAATATAGCATTTTAATACTATGTAGATTAAGTTTTTTAGATACCAGCCGAAAAAAAACAAGCTAAGCTGATATGTATTTTTTTTTACTGTTTCCTTTTAGAAATGTTGCCGTCATTAGATGCTACTGGTACCCAGTTCGTCATCTTTACTTTTCCTACGAGAAAGACAAAAATAATTCTTCACATCATTGCTTTTCGTTTTGCGTCAATTATAGGATTCAGCCCAGATGTACATCCGTTAATATTTTTAGAAGAAGAAAGGAAGCTAATGATAACGGTCAGTGTTTTTAATATGACGATAACACTCTTAAGTTCGCCTTTCAGCTCCAAACCATCAAGTTCTGTTCCACACCATCAAGTTCTGACCCAAACCATCATGGTCTGATCCAAATCAACTTGCTCTGTTCCAAACCATCAAGCTCTGTTCCACACCATCAAGTTCTGTTCCACACCATCAAGTTCTGACCCAAACCATCATGGTCTGCTCCAAATCAACTTGCTCTGTTCCAAATCATCAAGCTCTGTTCCACACCATCAAGTTCTGTTCCACACCATCAAGTTCTGACCCAAACCATAATGGTCTGCTCCAAATCAACTTGCTCTGTTCCAAACCATCAAGCTCTGTTCCACACCATCAAGTTCTGACCCAAACCATCATGTTCTGCCCCAAAGCATCATGCCTTGCCTTAAACCACAATATTCTGTTCCAAACCATCATTTCCTGCTCGAAACCTTCATGTCTGCCCCGCACCATCAAGTTCTGTCCAAAACCATCATGCTCTGCCCCAAACCATCATGCTCTGCCCCAAACCATCATGTTCTGCTCCAAACCATAATGGTCTGCTCCAAACCATCCACATGTTTACCGTTGTAATATTCGTATTTGCAACAGTGTCTATTTTTTAATTTTGCATTATAAAGTTGGCATTTGTTTGTGATTAAAAAAATATTTATTTAAAATTGCGTATCTAAGATAGATTGTTACAATGCAATAATTGTATAATTTATATACGTTTTTTGCACAATTGTAGTCAGGGCCGGCCCTAACAATTGCGGGGCTCTATGCGAAGCCGATTGCGCGGGGCCAAGTCTGGGTAGGAATAAGGATAATAAGTGAAAATTAAGATTTTGTATTAGAAAATAAATTCGGGGCGGGGCCAATGAAAGTGCGGGGCCCACTGCGGCCGCATAGGTTGCAATGGCCTAAGGCCGGCCCTGATTGTAGTGATAGGAGACAAACTTTCTTAATTGTTCATAAATGTTTATATTTCAAATATTAAGTTTCGTTATCTTTTTATAATAACTAATACATTTATTTTTCTAATGCATAATGCAACACAACTAGATACACGCTTAGCTAATAGGCTAAGTTTCCTAACGTTACTTAGCTGTGTTGTTACTTGTCAACTAGAAAAGTTTCGAGCAAAATGTAAGAGTATCTTCCAACTACCCAATAATGTTGATGAGCTATCATGACACAACTCTTTTAGAAACGAAAGGATCCCTGAGTATGTCCATGGTAGTGCCAGAAAACCTGTACTGCGCTGCTTACTCCTGGAGGTGAGAGGTTTTTAGTTCTATCCTAGATTGATCATTGATATAAATTGTTATAGCAAAATTCAAGGTATCTCGTGATGCGGTGATTCAAGGTATGCCAAGATACTCTAATTTAAGGTATCACAAGATAATCTAATTTAAGGTATCACAAGATACTATAATTTAAGGTATCACAAGATACTCTAATTTAAGGTATCACAAGATACTCTAATTTAAGGTATCACAAGATACTATAATTTAAGGTATCACAAGATACTATAATTTAAAGTATCACAAGATACTCTAATTTAAGGTATCACAAGATACTTTAATTTTAAGGTATCACAAGAGACTCGAATTTAAGTAATCACAAGATACTCTAATTTTAAGGTATCACAAGATACACCAATTTAAGGTATGGAAAAGAAATGAAGGCATCATCTATAATATAGCAAACATCACATGTTTGTTTTTGCGTCATCTCTGTTTGTCAAAAATGCGTGTTTTTTTGTCTTTTTGAAGGAAACTTGAATCGGCCTACAATCAGTTTGTCGCCTTTGTGACAGACAGCCCCATGCACACGTTGACACTCCGTATAAATAACCATCCCCTCGGCAGTACACACATGTAAGTTTGATCCGCGGTCCTGAATTTCTCAAGCTATTCCATTTTAATGGTCGATTTTGCAAAATCAGACTTCTTAACGAAGACGTAGAACTCGTTGACATTCTTCGTTCATATATGAAAACGTATCCCGAAGATTGATTCAGTCCACACGTTTAAATTTTGCTTCAAATTTCTTTTTGAACGCATTATTTCGTTTTAGTATATAGTATAGTGCGTTCAAAAAGAAATTTAACCAACATTTTAATGTGTGAACTAAAAAAAAGATTCGATCAAATTTCCGTCGATCAATTTTCCGCCGACGAAATTTCGTTCGATCAAATTTCCGGTAACCATGAGAAATGCCTCCATAAATAATTAACAAATTATAAGAGTTTAGGACCGCGATAAAGTAATTAAGTAGATTAATTAGACACAAAGTTTTGGTACAATTGTGTGTAAATGAAACAATGTATGTTCAGCTTTAAAGCTGGTTTTACAAAATACAAAATGTAAGAAGTAAAAGTCCAAGCCCTAAAATTAAAAAAAAAAAAATAATAATAATTAACTTTAAAAAATGAACACAAAATCCTTTCATAACTTAACTACACATTTCGTTTCGTATTACTTGGAAGCTGTTTTAATGCACGTTCTGTGGGAATCATGTGTTCTCTTTTCGCAGAACACACAGAGACTTTGACGTTGAGTTCTTGAGGCGTGAGATCGTCCACATTCAGCTGTTCAACGAGAGCTACCATGTCTGGTCCGTGGACACACTTTTCGGGAAGGAGGGGATAGACTCAGGAGTTTTCGGATGTTACATCTACGGGTACACGAGACAGACAGCTTACATGAATACAGTAGGATTTCAAGTAAGTTAAAGGGGATGAAACTATTGATAGTTTTAGCGGGAGTATACAAGTATTGAAATCCTCTCTTTCATTCCCGCCCCATATCTCGCACCTTTCATTGAGTATATGACAGTTTTATTGTCAGTTCTGTTCACAAAGTGCAGCACTTAACTGACACATTAGGGGAGATAACCAAGACCCCCCACCCTTCTCTTCAATACCCCCCCCCCCCAAAAAAAATTATTTAACATTTTAAACCAAAATCAAATATGCTGTTGTTAACTTCATTTATGTGTTTAAATAAATGACTTTGACATTTAGTCAGTCTTACTTGAAACTTTGACTTTGACATTTAGTCAGACTTACTTCAAACTTTGACTTTGACATTTAGTCAGACATTCTTCAAACTTAATATATTGGATTCGCACTCCTAAGTTCTTGAGACGGTTAGAACATATTTGCGCCATCTCAATGATTTTCCTAACGAAAGATTGCACGAACTTATTTTAACATAAATTATTATTATTAGAAGTAGTAGTTTTATATAGCTCGGTACCCCAGCCAAGGGCTAGGCTGACCACGCTGTACATACAATTTAACAAACATAATTATGAACTTAAAAATTAACAAACATTACTTAAATAAAACATAACACAGGAGTGTTATTTCTTATATGAATCCTTCTTTGAAATACAGTTTAAGAACACGTAGTGAATAAGTATAATTATATGATGTCGTTGTGTTCTATGTACAAGAGATGTGGATCTATCGCCTACCCTGGAGACGGTCTTGACAATGACTGCGATGGTTTGGTAGATGAAGATCATTATTTTTCCAACGGTCAGTGACATACATTTAGCTCATAGTGATTTTAACGATGAGTCCCTGAGTACTGACACACTCAGACATTAAACGAGTGCGCGTGTCTTACCGTCTAGTATACCATCAAACTAAATGCAAACGAGGCCAAAGACAACATAGACAATTGGAAATAATCTGAAAGGCTACAATAAAAAATTCCACCACCCTCTACCACTAATACAACCTATAAGAACAGCATTAGCAGCACTTGAAACAGCATTAGCAGCACTTAAAACAGCATTAGCAGCACGTAAAACAGCATTAGCAGCACTTAAAACAGCATTAGCAGCACTTAAAACAGCCTTAGCAGCACTTAAAACAGTCTTAGCAACACTTAAAACAGCATTAGTAGCACTTAAAACAGCATTAGCAGCACTTAAAACAGCATTAGCAGCACTTAAACCAGCCTTAGCAGCACTTAAAACAGCCTTAGCAGCACTTAAAACAGCATTAGTAGCACTTAAAACAGCATTAGCAGTACTTAAAATTAAAATAGCATTAGCAGCACTTAAAACAGAGCACATTCGCAACAAGAAAAGAAGTGAACACGTAATAGCGAATACGCATTGGGTATCAAAATTACAAGAGTAACAATAACTAGGAAATACTTTAACAAAAGAGCAATTTTAAGAAAATGTCGTCAACAATAAGTATTTAAAGAAAAAAAGATCACAACACTGAAGGATTTTTTAGACTTGTCGAATTGAGTCCTTACATTCCTTTCTGCACACTTAAACCCCAAAACTGCACAGGTTGCTTCGAATCGTGTTAAATGGGAGGCAACATTGGTTAATTTAAAGGTTAACATATATATCAACCACGATCACAACTGAATCAATTATATAAATAATTATAGCACTTACAGAGATGAAGCAAACAAGCAGTAATGGCACAGAAGTTACTTATAACAAGGACAAAATAAAAAAACTCAGTGGAAAAAAAAATTGTTATGCTTAAATTGCAAGTTTGAAAGACGTTTCATCTTTAAGCTTAGTTTTGTCAGTTATATTAAGCAAAAATATGCTTTGGATGGGAATTAATATATATAAAAATATATGTGTATATGTTAATGTACATTTCAGGATCCGGTTTTGGCAAGGATAACGACGACTTCGCAAAACCAACGCCAGGTTCCTTGCTAACTGATACGAGCATTATTTAAAATGTTCAATGTTTAGTCTACTGTATTTTTCATATATTTTTTTATTTCCATAATTTTAAAACACTATAATGAAATTATAGCAATACCAAATAAAAGTTATAGTATATTGAATTTAACGAAGGTATTTTTTATTGGTTTATAATTTCAAAATAACTTCATTAAAAAAAAATATAATAATGACATCACTCAATTTTGTAAAAGATTTAATAAACACAATCATGAATTTTAACTTGACGGAAGATATTTTATCTGTGACATAACATTCAGGCTAATTTATGTTGATGCTTTCAGTGAACGGGGGCTGGGGCGTGTGGGGGCCCTGGATCTGTGACGATGAAAACTATGTCAAGTATGTTTACAGGAAAAGGTGTGTGTGACAAACTTTGATATCATGTTTGGGTAGTTTGGGATGTTTAGGATATTTGTGATGTTTAGGATATTTGTGATGTTTAGGATATTTGTGATGTTTAGGATATTTGTGATGTTTAGGATATTTGTGATGTTTAGGATATTTGTGATGTTTAGGATATTTGTGATGTTTAGGATATTTGTGATGTTTAGGATATTTGTGATGTTTAGGATATTTGTGATGTTTATTTGGGATGGATGGGATTGTTTGGATGTTTGGTATATTTGGGAAATTTAGGAAATTTGAAATATTTCGGGTGTTTTGGATGTTTGAGTTTATTGGGATGTTTGGAATGTTTAAAGCTTTTGGGATGTTTGGGATTTCTGGGATGTTTGGGATAATTGGTAGAGAGGCATACTGAAGTTGAAAAGAAAATAATTTATTTAACAAAGTTTGTGTGCAAATAATTAAAACGGTTCGTGCTGATAATGATTTATCCACAAATCTTTATATACCAAATATAGATATATATATATATTTTTTTTATTTTAGAATAAATATGTTTGTTCTAGCTTTCCAACCGAATATATTGGAAGAGGAAGTTCTCTGTCACTGACTTAGCCTTATTTGAAGATGAAGCTCTCTGTCACTGACTTAGCCTTATTGGAAAATGAAGCTCTCTATAACTGACTTAGCATTATGTGACTAAAACCTGATAAAGCTTAATTGTTCATGGAGATAATATAACTTTATTACACTGAGTCTCAATACTTTATTTTCAAATTGTTATCAGATATAACAAGAAGATCGCAAGATTGTATTGATTGTATTTTTAACCATATTAAAAATTAAAGATGTATCTAGTTACGTAGGACCAGAAAAGTTTTCAACTACATTTTAAAAGCATAAAACTATGATCTTTTTGATACAGGATGTGTAATAGCCCGCCTCCAGCTTACGAAGGCCGATCATGTATTGGTGATTATCAACAACAAATGCCTGTCGTGTGTCACAGGGCTACTTTGAAGGAATCAGCTAAAACATTTCATAGTGAACTGGACGGAAGTCAAAATGACGAAGGTAGGTCTGTATGTAAAAAAGAATTACTCACTCGGGTAGAGTGTACATTTTAAAAATAAAATAATTTTAAACTGTTGATTTTTCAAGTCAATGGAAAAATAACGATCTAGTTGAAAATAAGAAATAAATTTATAAAAGGTAGTTTGATTATTGTTACGAGCCGATTCTACCAAAGGTTCGATGGCTACGTTTTGTCTAGGACTTATTATATCAACTACACAAACCAATACTTTATAGAATAAAGTATATTTATTAAACTTAAACCAACTAAACTACATCTTCAACTGCCATTACTCCATCACAACAACTACAATAACAATACGTCATTTACCCTTCTCACAAAATACTAAGCATAATAGACAAAGCAACACTTATAATCTCTAAACAACAAGCAATCAAAAATTACACTGAAGTCCTTAACAATAATATTAAATTATTCAGATATTTATAGCTGCATCATATGGAAGAAGAAACTTGAACCCACACATAATTTATTTATTAAATTTAGACTGATAAAACACTAAAAAAAAGCATGTTAAGATATACATACATCTTTTGGTAAGTGGTAAAAAATGTAATCTTTTTGTATTGAGATGGAGATGGAAATAGACAATTTTGAGATGGTTAAGGAAGGGTAAGAGTTTTGGACTTAGAAGATGGTAATGCGTGGTTTGTATTCAGGTGACCATGAAGGTGTCAAAGCTTAAAATGGCGGTGATTATGGAAAGAGAGGGAAAGAGGGGGGGGGGAGTAGAGTAGTGTACATGAAACATGTACATTGCGTACGTATTGTTTATTGTTTATGCTTCTGGCTCATGATTATAAGTAGTTATTTTTAGTACTAGTATGAACATTTTATAAAATGAAAATAACATGATTAAATATCACATATAAGTGACGTCAAAGCGTCGAATCTAAATATGTTAAGGCATCTTTAAGTATACTACGTGTTAGCCATCTTGCATGATTATTTCATTTTTCTCCATTTCATGACGAGAAGTCACCACCAAATACGTAGTTGTCGTAGTGATGGCACTGGCACAACCGCTTTCCATTATGATCCTTTTATTTTGCAGGTAAACTGTGCTTATCTTTCTATTGCCTTTGTGTTATTTCTATTTATACAAGACCTACATTCTCGCACGATGCATCGTTTCTTTATTTTAAGAGATTTCACTCTGAACACTCCGTGAAGCTTCTCGTCAAATGATGATTCAATCGTGCTACGCTCCATTTCAACAATTAACATTTCCACAGAGACAAATCGAATCGGAGCAGACGGGCGGTAGATTCACCTGAGCTGTCCAGTGAATTCAGTGGGGTGTCCCATGTTTCTCCAACTGGCGCCACTAGTCCCCAATGTTCTGGTATTAGTTCTGCGACCTGCGAGAGTCAAGTCTAACGGCTTTCAATGCTAACGTACTATGCACATGATATGTATATATTGGTCAAGTCTTGTGGCTTTTAGTGTCCAATTACTGCGAACCTGACATGTATTTGTTGCTGTTAATATATAACTTATGATATTCGGCTTTAAGATGGATTACAGTTTACTAGAATATCTTGCTTTCTAAAATTGTATTAAACATGTGGAAAAGATCAAGTTTGAGTTCAACGTAGTACAAACATATAAGTATTGCGTAATTGTTTATGGCATAAAGAACTTTCACAACATTTTACGAAAAAGAGAATTATAATTTTATGAGTAGTCCAACTATAAAATATAAACGATGCTTCATTGTTTTAATAGAGGCGACAGTTACCTCAATATGCTAATGAGGCTTGAACTAATTTAGAGTAAAATTTGCTTGTAGGATAAAGGGCGTAGGAAGTGGAAGAGAGTTGCCCGGGTCGGTGGAAATGTTATTTTTATATATAGGGTGCATTTTCGGCCACAAATAGTAACTAAACACAATCAGATTTCATATGAAATATGAACACATGACAATGTGAACTCCTGCGAAGTTGTAGCAGGTATTATTACAAATATTACCAAAGTGCTGCAGGATTTAATTTTTGTAGTTATATAAAAATGTAAACACTATTTGATTTTGTCCATGTGTGTATACAACAAAATTAATAAACGAAGTATAAATAATATATTGGGATCATTATTACATTCAATCTTGTTCAGATCCATAATTATAATGAAGCCTTTAGCTGAGTGTGTACAAACTAAATAAGTGATATCAAAATGTTCGCATTCCTACTAAAATTTATCTTTAAGTGAAAATATGGGATTCTGATCGGCTTGAATTCATAAAAACATTTAGTAATTGACAATTCATTAGATGCCCTCTTGGATACTACTTCTCAGCCTAGTGCAATCTTTTTATTTTTTTATTTTATTCTTTTTGTCTGTTTATTCGCTGACGAAGGCTTCCTGCCGACACGTTCGTTGTTTTGTTGCGTTCCTTTTTTCAGGTTTAACTTTACTTTGTTTTACAAATTCCCCTAAAACATTTAGTAGCAATCAAGAATGTGGCCTAATATTATAAGACACGCTGATACACGTGGCCTTATAGTGGGGATACAATGTTGTCAATGAACTTATTGGCGAAAGTTATAATCTTTAACTGTACTACGTAACTCGTGATTACTTTAATAGAGATAATGAAAGAACATTCTTAATAGAAATAATATTCAAAAAGTGTCAGGCCACATTTGAATTTAAAATTAAAAAAATTAAATGGTGGCCATCTTTTGTCTGCTGTTAGCCAGTTTGATTTCCCGTTCAGAGGTCTCTCCGTAAGAAGTGGTTTTTTGCTGTGTGTGTGTGTTTTGTATTTTTTCTTATTTTGGCACCTGTGGCCATGGTGCTATTTATTTTAATTCATCAGATTTTAAAATTTAAACGAAGCACACAAAATGTAAACAAAATGTGTATACACGTTTTCAATGTCACCTAGTTACGCCGCATTTTGTGGTTGCGTGAAAATGTGAAAATTACCCAAGGTCACATCCATTTCAGTAAATTTAAAACATAGAGCGTTCTTAGAAACATGAAACAAAATAGGCATGGTGCCATTAGTACAATGTGGACCACAATAGGAAGGACATCAACAAAATTGCGCTAGCGGGCATTTCATTTTATAGTTGATAATATATTTTGCATTTTGGTCATCTAGTGACATTAGGTGGTCTTGATAACAACAACACTATTTAAACCTACATTTTAAAGGTATAAAAGCCACCTAAAAACGTGAATCGGTAGGTTCAAATTCGTAGGCTTACTATAGTAGGTTTACTGTTGTAGGTTTAGTTTCGTAGGTTTACTTTCGTAGGTTTAATATAGTAGGTTTAAAAAAAAATATGTTCATATCATTGTAATAATTGCTAATTCTAATAAAGAAGATTAGTATCTTCCATACAATAAAAAAACAACTTATTGATCATTTAGTTGATATAATTTTGAATTCCAACCAATTGAAGATCTTTCCATTTGTTATTTGTTCAGTAGAAAAAAAGCCCCATATTTTATAGAGTTATTAAATTTAGCATTTACAGGGTTAATTATTTTATTGGATAATGTTAATTAGAAACCACTTAATGACAGTTGTAAGACAAAAATGTTTGAATCTTTATGAAGCTCACCATAGTAAGTGCATTTATAAACTACATAGAAAACAAAATTCAACAATGGTTTTCTTTCTTGATCAGATGAAATGAACAATTTCGTATTTTATTTAATCTCCTTTAGAAAAATGATTATATACTTTCATTATTATTCAAATAAATATATATATCTTTAATTATCTTATTTGCTGAAAATGTATTTTTTGACATTAGCATTCATGTATGAGAAGTTTTTCTTAGTAAATTTAAAAATAAATCGGACGCAGGCTAGATGGTTAGGTATCATCAAGGTCCGATCACTTAGCAACATTACTCATAGGGTTATAAAACTAGAAAATAAATGGAGGGACGTCATTTCAGGTTTTTTTAAAGGGGTGGGGGTGCCAAACCAAAACGTGGCCCGCTTTTTGAGTTATTTATTACATGGGGCGTCACAGTACAACGCTATTTAAATAAAAGCTGCAAATTTAGTCGGTGGTTGGGGAGGGGGGGGGGCTAATGTCCCACCCTGCCGTCACGAGAAGATCGCGTGATGTTGTCTTTAGAATGGGCCTTTAGAAAGTTTGGATCGGTGATGAAGTGTGAGCAATTTTTAAAAATGTTCTTTATTTCTTTATTACTTTTTTTTTGTTTGCTTGTTATTCGCAAGAAATAGCAAACACTTTATTCTTTGAATCATAGCCAATGTCGAGAAATTAACAATGTGATATATTACGTACTATTTATTAATTGTAACAAATTATTTTGTTGTCCAATCTCTTTCAAATATAGAAGTTTTACCTCCGGAATTAGAATAATGAATCAAGCAAGTATATTTCAGAATGAAGAAGAAGACATCAGTACCACGTGATCGTTACATAAGCTTTGATCATCAAATCTTGATTTAGTTTTTATTTTATTGGGCTGCTGGACAAAACCTTCTTTCCCTTTCCAATTATTCTTTATTTTGTATTTTAATTTCCTGGATAGAGTGCAATTTCCATAGACAGTTTTTTACGCGCCGTTGTCACTGGTGTGTCTTTGCGACCTGGGTTGTCACGTCTGTGTCTTCGGGACCAACGAAGCTTGTATTTTAAAAAATCTCAACGTTTGTAACGAAATCTTTGTTCACATCATTGAAGGCATCAGTGTTCTCGTATAACTCATCGTTAGCCCCATCCTCACCATCCAATGGGCTGTCTCGATTTTGTGATGCCCTGTTGATCAGAAAGATTGAGTCTTATGGATCATGCTTTTCGATAATGGGGTCATCGACTTACAAATAACAATTACACCAACAAAAAAAAATAATAAAAAATAAAAAAGTTATTAGTATTTTTGTAAACGTATTTATTATTTTTCAAGAAGTGTTTGGTTTGATCTAACAAAGTTTCTGTGCGTGCTACTGGTGCTGTAAATACTTCTTATAAAAAGAAATATATTTTAGAATAGAAATTTAAATTGATATGACAATGTCTTCAACTTTTAAAAATATTGATAAACAGTAATATTCCAAACATAGATATCTTTTAATTGTAGTTTTGAAATTTAAGTTTATTTATTATTTTAATTTCTGTATGCAAGTCGATTTTGAATTCAGATTTCATTTTTTTTAAAAAAAGGTTACCACCGTAAATCTAAGTTAGACAAAACAAAGTGTATGTTTGTGTGTATGTCTTCATGTCTTTACATTCAGCAATATATGTTCATTTTATTATTTGCCTCCGTGTGTGTTTGTGTGCGTGTGTGTTTGTGTATAAGAGCTAGTTAATGTAGAAAAAAAGGATCTAATAATATTAAATATTTACATACACATGAATGTCTATCGCTAAAGGCATGCAAGAAAAATGTTCGATCCTTAGACAGAAAGAACCCGATGTGTGTCAACACAGATTAATTTTTGTGATACCACTCGCCTAGTCTACATGTATACATGTGAAAAATTAATACGTATAATTCTCCGTTTGTGAAAGAAAGGATGGTGTAATGTTGAGTTAAATAGCACGCTAAATAAAATTTCCGTTAAGGACGCTATATAAGATTCCTCATATTTGAAATATGATGCAATGGACTACGAGAGTCACTTCCTTGTTTTGTCACGTGATACGTACCAGCCATTGGTAGGCTTTCTGATACACATAACAACACATAACAACAGATAACAGCTGATCAGCCATTGCCATTATCATTAATTCTAAATCAAAATGTTTGTCTCCATCAGCGCTTCCCCAGTGTTAATTAAAAATTTTACTTTTCAAAATATTCTTGAATACACGCGTTTATTTAAATGACATTCATTAAATGTGACAATAATTATGATTCAGTTATGATTAAAGGAAGAAAGTTGTTTGAAGAAAGATTTGTGAGCGACTAGTGTGTTGCAGACATCCTCCCGGAAGTCTTACTTGTTTTTACACGTATCACGTGACAAAACAATCGATAAATCGTAGTCCATTGCTGTAATAATTTTGCGATGTAAAATAGTGTGGCACATTTCTTTATTAACTTACTTCAGGGGCCCGAAAATTGTGCGCGGTGGCTAAACTGTGTGGGGTTGGATGAGGACCATCATTAAATCTGATAAAGTAAAATATATGAATTCAGTGTCAATTAATTTAACGCCATTTAACGGCAGTCTATAGCTTAGTGAATAGATACAAGTTTGTCCCATCACCCATGACCATATTGGTAACTTGGCGTCAAAAAGAAGTTTTCCCATTTAATAACATACGTTCTAGTAGTACTCTAAAAAAATAAATCTAGTTTTACCAATTTCTGACTCAATTGGAGCTTTTGGGCTTCCTCCATTGTTGTCTCGTACTGGTGAGGTCAAGGTCATTGTATTGTACACATTGCCTGGGTTTAAGCTTCTCTTGTCATCCTTGTCTAGTGACTTTATTCCAGAGCTTTGCGCTATCCACGTGGCGTTGGTACTGTATTCGGGACGAAGAAAGGATAGAATTATATGGTTGAAGTATGAAATGAAACTGTCCTATGTGCTAGCAACCTTTTCATCGAAGGAAACACTTTACACAAAAATACAGGTAACATTAAATGCGATGTGTTACTGAAGTGATTTCAGAACATTATGTATTGTAATTGTACAAGAACATTTTCTAGTCCCGATTTACAAGAACATTATATAGTCAGGGTTGTACAAGTACATTATATAGTACATGTGTACAGGAACATTTTATAGTCCGGATGTACAAGAACATTATATAGTTAGAGTTGTACAATAACATTATACAGTCCAGGTGTATTAGAACTCTGTAGGGCGCCGATTTGATACGTCTCTGTTGTTACAACCTTGCGCAATGTTTCTCAAAATGTCCCTTTTATTAGTTTTGACGTTGGCGTCATTTGATTTAAAATGTCTCGCATCGTTAAACGGCGCTCAATAAATGTACAGCTTTAAGCGTTAAAATATAAATAATTATTCTAATAGACGTTGAACAAGTCTGTGTACGCATTCGGTACATTTATAATGTTGACACAAACATCTGCGACTCTTAATTTGAACATCTCTGTGCCTCAATTCAATTTATTTTATGTTTACTTCACTAAATAATTTACTTTAAAACGAAAGACGAATTTGTTTCTTGGAAATACAAATATATTTTGGATTCCTGGAAATACAAATGGATTTATTTAATTCTTTGAAATCGGAACATTTTTGTCTATGAAAAAACAATTAAATTTTGTTTCTTGGAAATGCAAAAAAATATTGTACCTTTAACGACATTGAAATGAGAGTCGAAGGTATGTGAATTGAAAAAAGTGTTTCCTTTGTGAGGAAGCTGGGTCCACATCAAATGCCAAAGTGTAAAATATGTCATATTACACTAATCAAGACCCAACTTTCCCTTGACTACGTGTATTTCTTTGTCTTTATCCTCATTCTTTCAATGCTGAACAAGTATAGATGCACCAAATGTTGGATTTTCATGGACCGACCAGAGGTGATGTGCAACATACCACATTACTCAAGCGGCATGGTCTGGTGGACGCAGTCAATTCATAGGATCATCAATATTCTCACACAGATACAACTGAGCCAGTACGTGACAATTCTTTGTCTACTACTAAACTTGCCTAAACTTACATAGAAGTATGGTGTGCCAGGAGATAGCTGGTGGCGGGGAATGTGCCAATGGTGCATCCCACATTAACGACAAGACTGATGGACAGCACAACAATGAAGAGTGGTAAACGTGGACTTGATCATCATGTTAAGACATGGATTATGAAACTTTTGGATCTGGGTGGGAATAAAAGCCACAGAGAAAAACATATGATTATTCACTACATAGAACAAACAGTGGACACACACTCTCATAACTTAGTAGACGTGGCCTAAACATTCCTTTATCATTCATTTAGACATACAGATATACGAATCTGCGAGGTGCTGGACGGCGTAGCTAGCGATCAGAAACCCGTTCTCACAATAACAATAACATATCAAAAGAATTTAATTTTTAAACGTCGCCGTGTCCCCAAATGATCTATCAGTAGTCAAACATAAATATCTGAGGGTGCCACTCATGTAAAAACCTAATATTATGACCTGAGTTCTTATTCACTAACAGCATTGACTATAAAAAACTCAAACATTGACAATTTTTTTTTAACAACAATTAATAATAATAATTAATAATATTAAACATGTTGTCCAAATACAAATAAACTGTAGTCGTACAAAAGTGACTAAGAAGCAGTTTAACTAAATTTTAACATGCTAAATTGTGATAAAAAAAACAACTAAATTTCATTAATTCTCCATTTCCACTCTCTATTGTCCTGACACAAGCGCGGCAATTAGAAGATAATAATGATACTGTTTTAGTAAAACATGTATTCGTGCTTTATATATCTATAACACCACTGTGCGACATCATGAGACGTACTCACTTATGCATAGACATTTCAACCTGTGTCAGCTACTTAACGAAAGTGCTATCTCTTTTGTTGTGTTTCCTGTTTACAAGTAAGAGTCCCTATCAATGCATTCAACTGTTAGAATGCATCCGTATAACGATGGGTTAAGATATGTTCCTATTTTGTAAAGAAACAATGGAGATATACTTTTTTTAAGCATTATAATTGTTTTACTTAAGTTACTAGTTTAATAAAACTAACTTTGAATCATTCAGGCATAAATAATACAAGTATAATTTATGAGCCAAACGACATTTTCTATGGATTTTGTTCTAATTATTTTTTTTTTAAAAGCATTACTAATAATTTAAATTACTTATCATGTACATAAAAAGACATACAATGTTAATAAAATATCATGAAGAGTAAAACTTTGTAAATACCTGGTAGTTAACCAAAAAACAAAATTACCGCAAACGCATCAAATGCCGATCTCAGTGATTGGTCACAAACTTGTGATGATCGACGAGACCGTCGGAGAACGTTGAAAGAATAAAACGGAACAGTACGACATTTACGATGACTGATCACGTGAAAAAAAAAAAGAAACGTCCGAAATGCGTTCAACGACGAGCACAATCTCTAAACCGTATGGAGAAAGTTACGAATATCACACAAAATAACGGTATTGTTTGAATTTTTTTTACAGCGCTTGTATCCTTGCTATTTTGGCATGCTGAGAGTATACCAAAACTTTACTGTGAAATAGTAAAGAAAGGTTTACATTTTTATTTTTTTCAAATTTTTTTTTTTTTTTAAACTTACCTGCATTCACATTTTTTATTGGCTTTTAACAATGATTAATTGTGATTCAAAAATGATGTTTGGACTGAAAAGTTCAAAAGCTCTTTAAACTTTAGCTAAATCATTATAAATAGCACATGTACTTCTCCTCTAAGAATGAAAGAAAGAGTTGAAACATGGAACATTCAATTCAAAGACAATAAATTGGAAATCTAAAGCATAAAATAAAAATTGATTCAATTTGAATTTTACCTCGTCGAAACAGTGACGTCTTTTAATTATCTCATTTAAATTTAGGTTTCATAAAATTGTATTTTCAAATTCATACACAGATTGAAAAATAAATAGTTAACTATCAGATAAACCTAGCCTTGGATAGCATTCTTTAGATCTGACAAAATACTCAGTTGGGGAAAAAGGAGTATTTTTTTCCCGGAAAACGATGTTCATATTTAGAATAAAATAAAAAAAAATATCGGAAATGTGACATTTAATTTTTTTATATTGAGTAAACTCAGGCTCAAAATTTGTTGCACCGAACTTATAAGAGCGTTGAACACTGTCGTAAGAAATAATAAAGTAATATTTAATATTGGTTTAAAAAACAATCTATCAATTATTGCTGCAAACAGATTGCATCATGTGTTACTCAAGGTGTTATAAACATTACTTATTTTATAAATACAATATTTTAATGTTTAATTCAAAATTGCTTTTAAAAAATTTACCTGTTTTATGTGTTACATCGGTTTTGCCAATTATTTGACCATAGAACAAGTCTTGTCCTAAAATCGTCAACACTGTGAAATTGTATGATTGTCCAGGTTTCAAACCAGTTACATTGGCGCCAGCAGAAGTGGCTTTCATGTTTCCTGTCTCTTGAATATCGTTACATGCCACCCAAGTCAGATTATAGGTAACGTTAGCAGCCAATGTTTGTGTTGTCCATGTTAATTTTACTTCATTCGATGCTATCTGAGTCACGTTGGAGAATGTAACTTGTAAATCTGAAACTGATTCGAAAATCAATATATAGCATTGACTAATAACAGAAAAAAAGAGAAATTTACAACTTCTGACATTGTTTTGTTTTACTGATACAGAAAACATTTTAAATTTTTATATTTAAATAATTGTCTCTTCTTCAAAAGATGTATCTAATCTGTAGTCCAAATGAAAAATCGTACTTGGTAAGCACTGTCCTCCTTGAAAAAACATGAAGTCTTTACACAGGCACCTATGTGTATGTGACACGTCTGGTTTACAAAAAAAGTCTAAATGTTCACATATCCTGGCCACGAGGGGTAAACATTTCATTCCGTGACCGAGCACTGAAATAACAAGTGTACAACATGAAATAACAAGTGTAGAACATGAACAGAAATAACAACTTCAAATTACACCGTATCATGGTAAAAGTTACATTCCATTGTAACATAATTTATATTAGCATTTCAGTGTAACACTTTACTGTGTAGAATTTCTGCATCATTTGATAGAATAGCAAATTTACATCCTACAAGTATATGGAACAAATTTTACATTTTCATATTACACTGTAGCAGTTTACATCGTAAAATGAAACATCTTGTGTTTATACCGTAACATTTCACATCTTATTTTTACACCGTGACATTTTACATCTTACTCTTACATCCTAACAATTTTACATCAACATTAAAAGTTATCATATTTTTGTTGTGGACTTCTACGTAACTTCATATACACACATATTACACTTGTTAGAATATGTTCAAATGAGAAAAGGTAATCAGTTTGAAGACGAGTTTCTCTCAAATTTTATATTAGTCTAAAGTTTTGGATGTAATTTAATAAATAAGAAACTGATTGTTTGGTTTTTTAACTTTTTAATGAACTTACGACATTTCGTAACACATGCCGATTTATCAATTACAGTGGTACCTCGAGATACGCATTTAATTCGTTCCGTAACCTTGCTCGTATGTCAATTTTCTCGTATCTCAATTTGCTCGTATCTCAATTTGCTCGAATCTCTAAGCAAATTATTTCCTCTTTGAAATTAATTGAAATGCCATTAATCCGTTCCAGCCTCCGAAGTGTCACCCCAGTTGTTTTTGATTAAGCACAGTACATATCGTTGAAGTGCTACGCCGTACTGCCTCGCCAAGTCAGTCACTCGCACTTCTTGCTCATGTTTTACTTTGGTTTCACGCTTTAATTCTATAGACATCATCTTCTTCTTAGCACTGACCTTTCCACTCTTTTTCTACGGACGCATGGTTATAAAAGGAAATGTGATAAAGTACTGTAAATGCATAAAAAGCACAATACGCGAGCACAACTTATCAAATATGCTACGACAGCGAGACACTGACTCTGGCGCGGGAAAATTTTAGACGCACGACTGGTTTGTCGTGAACAGCCGGCCGTACCACTGACCCATTTCCCCGGTTCTCAAATTTTGCTCGGATTTCAAAGCCAAACATCGCTCGCTCGACGGGTCGCATCTCACAAAGCTTGTATGTTAGGGCATTCGTATGTCGAGGTAGAACTATAATTATGAAAGCAGCCAAACAAACCAACAAATAAGACTTAAACATTCATTCAGACTGCATACATCTATCCATGTTGAAATGCAATGATAGCCAATAAAGCATTTAGTTGTGTCAATTAAGCTTTGAAACACATCCGATTATTAACATACACAAGCTTTCAACGTTGTTTGACATTCATTATATTTAACCAAGTTTTGTTTCAATTTTGTCATTTTATTTATTCGTTTGAACACTCTACCAGCGCTTACCAAAATGTCAGTGTAACCGACTGGCAATATGTGCTACCATATCAACTATAAACAGAAGTGTTACAAAAATATAATTTAAAAAAAAAAGATGTTTCTTTTCTGTGCATGCAACCACAGCACATATACTAAACTGGCAAAACAGCACATATACTAAACTGCCAAAACAGCACATGTACTAAACTGGCAAAACAGCACATATACTAAACTGGTAAAACAGAACATATACTAAACTGGCAAAACAGCACAATTACTAGATATTGGCTAACCAGCATATATACTACCGTCTTGCTCACAAGCAACTATAAAATATATGTATAATTGGTCCTCAAAGTAGTATATCTATTAAATGTATTGCATCTTTTATTAACAAAAAACCTTACGTTTATCACACGTTCCAAGTGTAGCGTTATAAAATCTATCAGAAGAACAAACACAAATCCCATTCACGCATGTTAAAAGCGGGTTGCAATCACTGGGAGTGGTACAGGTGCTGTTTTTTGGTTGACCTAATATCAATTTAAAAAAACGTATAGTAATATATAAGTATAAGTTTGTATTTGGATCCTCATTTAGGTATTTTAAAAACGATTTACTTATTTTGCATGACACAAAGTAGTTGTCTACGTAAAACGATGCATCTTAAATATAAAACATTGTTTATTAAAACAAATTTGTAAAGAAACAATGACGTTGAATATCTCATTAATTTATGTTAATATTTTCATGCATTGTTAATAACAGTTGGTTTTTTTATATCTTGCTAAATTATTTTTTTTTATCGTTTATATTATTCAGAATTCGGATATATTGTTTTTAAAACCGGGTACATTATTTTAAAATCGTACATATAATTATTTTAATTTCTGAAATGTTAATTTGAAATCGGAGATATTATTTTAAATTTGATATGTTTTAAATAAAGTACTATGTTTGTGTTAACAATTGCTCATGACTAGCTCACCTTTGACAACAAAAGATGCATTAAATCCTGGGTATACCAAAGAGCTGCTGTTTGTTTTGAAAACAATGTGCATCAAACTAGTTGTTGATGTTAGATTGACTGAAAAATTGGACTGGCAATATTGTGAAATCAATTTGGCGTTCGTGTTTAGACCGTCGTACACGCGAAGTACAGCATCTTTACAATCTGGAAATCCATGCATTTGAATAAAGAATCTGAAATAAATTTAATCAAAATGGTTTATCACTATTTCCAAAGAGTATAAATAATGACATGACTAAACGATAAAACAAATGAACACAACAAATTGCCTGTGAGAAGTTAATTACTTAATTTTTACCTTAGTAGGACTTATGGTTCCTTTAATATTTGCTATATAGCACAACAATTTTAAAGTATTCCCTTGTAGGCCGGGGAGGGGGGGGATAAATTAATTTTTTCTTTTATGAGCAATACAAATATAATTACAAACAGAACTATTGGATGAGTAGATGGATTTTAATCAAATACCAATATTAAATTTTCAGTTTGTGTGTGATATAATACATAGGTTTCTGAAATAGTACAACTATTTTTTCAATATTACTTTTGGGGCAAGAGGCCCTGACATCGTTTTTTCTCATATGAACATCTCAAAAAGAATTTTAAACAGATCTATTGTATGTTTGGATGGAATTTCATCAATAACAAAAGAAGAAATCCACAAAAATTCACAAACATATATGTAAAATGAATGTTTGTGGTTTGATTTGTTCCACGTACATTTTTACATGGATTGATGCGCCCCATTTCATATGTCCTAAAATTATCCATATACATTCCAATATGCCTCATTAGACAGCACTATCGGTTCTGTGTGAATTGAATTATCAAGGCCAAAGCTTTGTAGCAATACCCAATATAGCCAGCAATTGAAATATGGTTGAATTAAAATATAAACTGTCCAATACATTCAGGGCCGATCTTGATAAAATAAAAAACATTTTTTTTTAAACGAGTTTAATGGGACAACATTTAAATTTTAACTTTATTATTTATGTGACTGATTTTTATAGGGCCCACTATCTTATTTGTCCAAAATTATATAAATGTCCATATTATATTTCTTATTTTCCCCCTAAATTTAAAGTATTCTCCTCAAATGTTTCTAGATGTAGCAAGTGAATGTCCCCCTTATAATGAGCTAAGCAATAAACATAAATGAAGTTCAAGGCTAAGGTCTAAGCTTTTACTTGGAGTGATGGATGTGGCCAAAGTTTCCACCCCTTTTCCATCTTAGGGATAAATTGTGTATCTCAATAAATAACATGCTACCGGGATTGGATCCCATTGGAAATAGGATCCCACCGAGGACCGAGAAACCGACAGGGAATGAGATCCCATGAGAGAACTGAATCCTTTGGGAAATTAGAAACCGCCTATTAACAGGTTCCCCAAAAGAGAAATCCACCCATAGGTGGCACAGGATCACAATGGGAATGGGATTCCACAGAGAATCGGATGCAACTATGAAACGGTATCCTGACATGAATGGTATACCTCCGGAGAATGAGATCCTGACAAGTAATGGATCCCAGCTTGGAAAAGGATCTAACAGGAAATTGAACATTTTTTGGTTTAAAAGAAAATGCTGTAGAAGTTTTACTTTTCGAATGCAATCCCGGGCAACACCGGGTATGATACACTTAAGCTTTTGAAGCTTTTTTGTTTTTCCGTCTCCAGCGTGTACGAATAATTCAAAAAGTTTACCGACGCGCGAGCACGCCACATACAACTGTCCATTGAAGAAGCTTTGATTCTTTTAAATTTAGTCCACACATTTGTAGTGATTGTGACTATGCTTTATTGATCTTCATGGCATATGCGAGTCGCACCGGAATTCAAATAGCATATATGTTGGAATCATTGGGATGCGTTGCAACAGTAAATTTTCTCCTCTAAATTTTCCATTTAAAATAGTAGCTTCGGTGATATTGTTCATCACCCTTTTCACTTAAAGCGTGTTACCTTTGCAAAGTCGTGGTGGATTTATGTTACGTAAAAGAATGATAGGCCCGCCAAATTTCAATGTTAAAACGTGCGACCGGATGCCTGGCAAGTCATGTGAATTCAAGAGTTCCGTTGGATAATTTATAACTTCATCTTGATTCATAACAGTATCGATGGACTTGTACGTGTTCGCTTCGCCTGGTATTTTGATTTGAATGCTTAGGTTGATGGCATTGACACCGGTTTTTGGGGGCTGGTAATATAGCACGTGCATTGAGCCACTGGTGATTTCTGTAATTATGTGAGATATTTGGAAATACTTTCTGAATCAATTCGTTGGTGGTTTATGTGTCAACGGGATACATCGTGTGAATAAATTGATAAACATGTCCCCATTTCCAAAATCCAAAAATATTTTTGCGTAACGTTAAGCGGATGCATCATGTTGTAGTTATTTCACGCATTTCAACGTCTGTACGTGTCGTCACAAAACTGATGATTTGAGAGATGCATTTAATTCATCGGCAGCTGTTGAACGTGGTATAACTGGTACACTTTGTATAAAATCAACAGACAATAAAATAAGTGCACCACCGAAGTGCTGTTTCTTTCCTCTCAAATCTTTTAAATTACGCATCCCTACGCATTTTTGTGCGCCATAGTACATTCGTTCCATCTAATAAGTTGACGTAATTGCAATACTTCAGAATTTGTGTTTTTATTGCAGGCGTGTTCACACAAAGTCATCAAAGTTTTATCACAATCGGAATATTGCAAAATGGTTAAATAATTCAGAAATCTAATTATTATGTCACACATAAACTGAAATTTTGCTATTGGTATTTGATTTCAATTCCATCCACCCATTCATTGGCTCTGTTTGAAATTAAGTTTATATAGCTAATATAAGAAAAAAACGAATTTATGGCCCCTGCCAAAATGGAACATTTTAAAATCGTTACAATAATTGAAAAACCTTTGCGGGCCAGCGCACAATAACTCAAAAATTTTATCGCAATCGAATGAGTGGTATAGGAGCGCCCCTCCCAGGGTTCCGGTCGACACGTCTTAGGTGGCTTGTCGATTTGGAAGCGTTGGCCCCCGACCCCCCTCGACGTCAACCCGGGAGACAAGACCACGATTGCGTGCCCCGCTGTGGCAGACAAGGGTCATGTATGGTACCTGTAGGAAATAAACAGCTCATACAGGGCTGCCAGCTGTGATATTTCACAGATACAAGAAAAGGCAGAGACAGGGTAGGGATCATGATTACAAGTTGCCGTTAAGGGATATGAGGCGAGAGGCTGTGGTGGAAGACTGTGGCCGAATATTCGTTTGGTTCCAGCTATTTCGCGAACTAGTTGCAAGGTGGAAACCCACTGTCGAACCCCTCTTAGAGGGCGTCCTAGGCTTACCCGGATGGGTGGGGGGAGATATTAGGACGTTAATGTACCGTCCCGACACCTGGAAGAGTGGGCTGCGAACGCTTTAAACGCAGCGTTTTCAGTCGACTGGACGTCCAAGGACAAGGGGGCTCCATCAGCATACCCGATTGAACGGTACATATATAATATTTATATATACTGTTTTTAGTTAAAACAAGAAATTCATAACAAAAAACACATAACAAATTAACAATCACAGCCATGGGCGAATCTAAGGTAAATGCCATTCTGGGTGGGTCAAAATTTTGGCCACCACTTTCACGATTTTTTTTTATTTGGCCCCGAATTTCGCGAAACCATTTAAAGAAAAATAGGGTCACCCAGTTCAGGCAGCATTGGGTCACCCAGAGCAGGCCGCATTGGGTCACCCAGTGCAGGCCGCATTGGGTCAACCAGTGCAGGCAGCATAGTGTCACCCAGTTCAGGCCGCATGAGGTCGCCCAGTGCAGGCCACATAGGATCACCCAGTGCAGGCCACATAGGGTCACCTAGTGCACCCCACATAGGGTCAACCCGTGCAGGCCACACAGGGTCACCCAGTGCACACCACATAGGATCACCCAGTGCAGGCCACATAGGGTCACCCAGTGCACCCCACATAGGGTCACCCCGTGCAGGCCAAATAGGGTCACCCAGTGCAGGCCGCATAGGGTCACCCAATGTAGGCCGCATAGGGTCTCCCAGTGCAGGCCGCATAGGGCCACCCAGTGCAGGCCAGATAGGGTCACCCAGTGCAGGCCACATATGGTCACGCAGTGCAAGCCGTGCCCTTGTCAACCCACTTCCTACTACAGTGATCGCAAAAACCTGTAAATGAAACAAGAAAGATGGTATATGTGTTTCTTTTAAATAATCATTTTAACTTTTGCAATGACTATAATATCGTGCAAATAAATTTGTATGAGCTACTAATATTTCTCATAATTTCGTCAACATATATCATAGAAAACATTTCCTTTCCTTTATAGAATGTTTACATTCTTAAAATATTATTGTCTCTATCGTTGTTATGAAATCAATACAGTTGAATAATAATGTCTTTACTGGCAATTTTTATGCAAAAAAAAAAAACAACCACCCAAAAATAAAATACATTTTTTGGCAAGATTATAAAATGATTAATTTTGTTCTCAATGCCAAGTCTGAAACTGTGATTTGAACCAATAACATTTCATTGTTTGGGATTGTATATAAATGAATTGAATGTACTTCCCATCTTGCTAGTTATTTTAAAAGTTACAAACAAATATAAAAAAGAAGTAACAACCTGATATAATTACCTCACAGTGACCACTTCATTCCCGAAACCAAGTGTCCATGAATAATAAGACGGAGTCGGGTACTTTACGGGAAAACCCGGATTAGCAATGGCACCGATCATTTGGGATATGGTAGAGTTGTACGCTATTGGAGCAGAAATGGACATTTTTTCCATCGAATTTTTCTATATTTAGAATACGTTTGAAAACAAACTTTGGGCTACAAGGATGTTCATTATATAAATGCAAAAACGCTCGTTAACTCTGCATAAAATATGTTTGATCCAACATCAGCAATAACTATGGAAAATAAGAATTTTGTTAGTAGGCTGAATTATTGCTGAATTAATTTTGACTTTAAACAAACCACAATGCGTAATGGCACTTCATTATTCGTACATCGAATGTGGTAGTGGCCAAGGAATCCTCTGAATGTATTAGAACCATCTGTTTTAAAGACTATGTACATTGTATTGCTTGTAGACACAAACATTCTTGGGGTCGAGTCGTTCTTGTTACAGGTTTTGTGGATGATTGGTGAGCTGTCGGTCTCACCGTCATACAGTGCAACATAATCCAGAACACAAGTAGATGAGTACTCAATATCGGTCTCATACAGACTGAAAAAAATGATACGTAACGTAATGTCATTAATTTACCCTTTTTAGGAGTTGGTTAGTATCGATATAAATGCACTAATCCACAACAAAATGTATTGTAGATGTAACTACGTGTGGATATATCAGCTTTCAACATTAGTGTAGTCTTATAATTTTGTGTCTGGAGTTCACATTTCATAAGATTTCTACAAATATAAGTGTATATATAATTTGTTTTTATATTACATTAGAGAAAGATTTGACCCGTTATCTTGTGCATGCTCGTCACTAATTCGTGCATTGTTAAGTTCACAATTAAGTAAATTAATTATATACCTGAATGTGATGTAGCTGTTCTGTTGTCCTTGAATACGCCAATAGCAAAAGAAATTATTATCGTAATTACCGGGATAGTTCGGGCTGAAAATAGATCCATCTTGTGCTGTCAGTGTTGTATTAAAATCTAAAGTAAAAAAAGCAAGCATGTAACATTTAGTTTCATGCATCACGAACACTTCATCTGCCAAAGTCTAACTCTCTTCCAAATAGTTCACTTTAATGTCGTATAGCGATGTCGAAGGCCTCTTTAACATTACTACCATAAACACAATTTAAACACTTTAAAACAACAATAATAAACATTTTAAAAAGTGAAGATAATCTATAAAATAAATGTGTCCACAGAAGTGTTCATGTTCGGATCAAATGTTCACTGTTTGACTCTGTGATATCTAAGATCAGTAGTGGTCTTTACGTTAACTATTGAACGCTCCAGCAACCGCCTTCATCAGCTCTTGAAACACATTATCTTGTTGTAATCAATATTTACACTTGTCATGTTACCGGAGCAAAATGTGGAAACTATTATTTTGTTGTTATCCTTTTATTTGCACATATTTAAATAAAGTCCCTAAAAGCCATAACCGGGGAAAAACTATAACTAATGTAGGTAATGCTACTTTGGTTACTTTACCTTGAATGTAATAACTTCCAATGAATCCTCTGTGCACTTGAGAGCCATCAGTTTTAAAGACAATGTACATGTAGTTTCCTGTAGATTTGAACGATCTATACGATGTGTTCATCAGACTACAATCTCTGTAAAGTAGCATAGAGCTGCTATGACCGCCATTGTAAATAGCGATGTAATCATACGCACAGCTGGTATGAGTTTCAAAATATGTTTCAAAAAGTCTGAAAAAATAATAAATTTCTGTTAAAAAAACAAAAAATCAAAAACTATACATTTCTGTATTTAGAAGTTACATTTCGTGGCTATTTCTAATAGTTCAAAAAATACAATTTAGATACAAAAATTATTTGGACGTTAAATAGTTATATTCCGGGGCCATTTAGGCGTCTATGAAAAAGAAAAATGTATATTTTAAGTATACATCCAGTTTCTTTCTATCATTTCGGCGACTATCAAAGATACAATATGTAACTTGTAAGTATTTTTTTTAAGTAAGAGTTTCTTGCCATAGTTTTTTTTTTTCATAATAAAAAGAAATATATTTTTCAATGTATTAATATATCTTTTAAATAAATAAGTGACTCGAATTGTGTTTATTATCCCACATATCCATTTAGAAACCACATCTGTCTCTCTATGATGACATTTCACGTGCGCCTAACAGGCAGCAGTGAAACCTCTCGAACATTTTCGCACATCGGAGCGCCGTGATCATGCTCTCATAGCATGGTAATGAGCACTATATAATTACTCCAATCAATCAATCTCACTTTATGTAGCAGTGTAGATGTAATGGTCGTAACTGCACAACTGATAACAATAACAAAATTATATTGCACTTTTTCACTGATATTATTATTAATTTAGATAGGAATAATATCGCGAATGAAGACATGTATCAGGTTTAAAGTAATTTTAATTACCTGGATATTTAAAGTGAAACAAATATTTAAAGTGAAACAAATATTTGAAGTGAAACAAATATTTGAAGTGAAACAAATATTTAAAGTGAAACAAATATTTAAAGTGAAACAAATATTTAAAGTGAAACAAATATTTGAAGAGAAACGAAAATTTCGGGAGGATTAGAACGTCTATTCAAACATTACTATTTGTTAGTTCTGCCGACGAAATCGTTAACATCCAATTCTATCGTCGGAATTCAGCTGCCTCTCGGTAATCTGTTAATGCTAAGAAGTTTGATGAGACAGATTATGGCACAAAATGTCGCTGTGAAGTAGATTCAAGAGATGGATGGAACATCTCCAGGACAGAGTTAACCCATGTAGTAGTCCTGAGTTGACCCCTGAACAGATTAAACCCAGGTTAAGTAGCTAAGGAATTATTATAACTAACCCCTAATATCATTCGTTTCAGTCGTAAATACATGAACCACTTAATTTGTAGACATTTCCTTAGGGTTCAGCTTTATCAGGTAATGTAAGTTAGAGAGATGGCTATATTGTTAAAACGTTTAGGCCAGACGATACCTTCCAGGCCAGGTTAAACAACTCCAGTCCAGAAAATACCCATCCAGCCTAGACTATGCCATTCTTGCCTAGAGAATGGCCATGTAGATCCCACTTTGCTCATCTAGATCATATTATACCAATCCAGGCCTGACTTTACCAATCTAGAACATAAAATACCCCTTCCCACCAGACCTGACTGAGCCACTTTTCTACCATGCTAAACTCATCTATACCAGACTAAATCAATCTAGACAAGACTATATCCATCTAGAACAGTCTATAAACCTCCTGTCCAAGACTATTCCTATCTAGAGTAGTAGTCAAACAATGTCTAGTAAATGAATGAGTACCAGCGGAACTATAGCGTAGCCATGCTTTGACGCTAGGTCAGCAAACATTTAATTTTTATTTTAAATCCCACACAACACATTAATAAGTTATCCAAATACATTTGATTATTAATATGTAAGTGTTTTTTGTTTTAAAAAATCTTGTTGAATTTTAGGATCATTTGACGTGGTTGCCAATGTCTTTACCAACTAGTAATGTTGTTTTATTAATGTATTAAAACAGCGGGTTGATGGTACATGTTAGCCTTGGACGAAAACTTATTTAAGGGAAGGAAACTCTAAATCTTAAACCCGTAGATGGAGTCCCGTAGGCGGAGAACATTCATACAATAAAACATTCCCCACTGGTGCCAAGGTGCATCATCCACATGATGTTCCCTTGGGTTATCAAGCGGCGTGGAGAGAAGTGATTTTCTGTGTAAGCAACTAGCTTATAATACAAAAAAAAAAAATAATCCCACGCCTTGTAGGTTTTGTCTTGTGAAGTCTACACCATCGTTACATTATGACGGACGGATGGCAGCAAAACTTTGATTAAAAAAAATATTTTTATGTATTTAACCCACTTCATTAATAACTGATTTGTTTGTTATTGTAAGACTGGGTGGCTTTTAAATGTTTATTCAATATAAACTTTCACGTAGCGCCTATCGATTTCTACCCACCACATTACCTTTTATATATGTTTCTCTAAAGAGGATAGGATATCACTAACAGAAAGGGCTAATTGTTGAATTTGACCAATGTTGCTTATGTCATCGTATCGAATTTCATGTGTTAAAAGATTATTTTGTGGCAAATTTTAAAACCTTAGAAAACCAACTATATGACCAGCTTTTGCGATTCTTCTCTGCAAAACAAGAAAAGTACGAGCTGCCACAATAGTAACGTGTACATGTCAAGTCTTATTTTGGACAACCAGCTTAACGCTATCGAGCGGGAGGAATTATCTACCATGTGGTTAGGAGGAGTGGGAAGTATATATTATTACTAATAGCGTACTTATAAATATCCTTAAGGATGAACAAGACAATTCAATGTCTGGTCGCCATTATTGCAGAATAATGAAATACGTTCACAGACATTTCAAAAATGTTTTCTCATCAATCCCATGGTCAGCAAGAATGCTACACCACCCAGTTCCTGGACAATTATGGAACTTAAACGGAATTTAAATGACCAGTCTCCTTTAGAAAACATCAAGTGGACTCATATAATTTCTGACAATGTAAAAAAAAAATATTTTCAAACCGTTGACGCAAAAGCGGTTCCATTTAATCAATATAAGAGTGTCAATTCATTCGAAATATTTTAAATTCCGTTTTTGCCACCTTGGCTGTATGGGCACTCTATCCCAGGGCTTAATATTGTCAGAGGTATACTCCGAGCTGTATAAGCACTCCGGGCTTTACTGTGTTGCTTGGTTTACTCTGCAATTGTTTTTTCTGTACGCGTCATGCAGTGTGGATCATGTGTGTATGGAGGAATGCCACGATGTTCGATCCCTTGCACAATATTACCACACATATGTGGTTATATTGAACGTTTTCAAGGAGGATTTAGATTGCCTTTAAAGCGTTTCTTCTTCCCAACAGCGATACACCATCCTTGTTTTAGCTTTCCGTAAAACATTATTTGTGGCTAGCGGGTATCTGACATGTTCACAACATGTGCCGTTAATCACAGCTAGACAGGATAAAATGATAAAGATGCTCAGAGATTTGCCTGTGCGAGTGGATTTTTTTTGAGGCGTGTCGTGCGAAGTGCTTCAAATTTCAAGAATATTTTGTGAATTTCTAAAGCCTTAATATGTTAGGTGCAACGTTTTTAAAATATAATTTACTACAACTGGGTATAACATAATTTGATTTCTTTCAACGTTTATAATTTTACTCATTAATAATTAATAACAAACAAATTATGTCAATTTACACAAGTGTTTTTAAAATGATTAATATTTTTAAAATAATCACTATTAATATTTGTAAAATAATCATTATTAATATTTGTAAAATAGTCACTATTAATATTTGTAAAAAAATCACTATTAATATTTGGGCCATTAGAGTATAATGAATTTTACGTCTTCTCATATTTTGTTTCTCTTCACGTATAGTTTACGACGATAGGTCATGGATAATAATATATATTTGGATTAAAAATATGTTAAAAAATTGGTATATGTACAAATATTTGAAAACGTTTAAAAGAAGATTTACCCAAATGTGATTATGTTGCTTTTTTGTGGTCCATGAAATGTCCAAGTGTAGAACACGCTATTGCTATAATTGTTGGGATAGTTTGGACTGACCAGATATCCCGATCCTGACGCTATGGTGGTATTAAATCCTAAAATACAATTTAATAGTTAAATATGTGACTCTAACATATTTGCGTTAACTTATCTCTACAATCATTGTCACTATGTTACATATTCTTAAAATTCTATTTCACTACAGTGAAGGAAATAAACCTTGGAAACAACGACAACATTTATCAGCTAAACAAAGCCAAGCATTAAAAGTGTCAGATCGGGAGGTGGCTTTCATGACATCAAATCAAACTTGTTATAGGCACAAAATGCTTCTAACTGAAATTTATTTTGGCTGAATTGCTGACAATGCTGTTAAACGGGACTATTTCAACCTAGCAATAACCTTTCAAAGGTTACGGAGAAAAAAAAAACAATGAACATTATCATATTTTGTTAGGAACGAAACAAATAAAAATAGTATTTGAATTTAAATAGATAATTTGTTCACATTTGCAAATCCACTGACATATATGCAAAAGAAATTATAATATATGGTACACATTTACAGATATCGAACAAAATCTATTATTTTTTAGATCCCAACTGATCAAACTCATAATTCTACCCTCTGAGAGTAGTAATATCAGCTATTTGCAGTAGCTTTTGCGTTTGTATTGAACATTAATATGGATAATACTTTGAAAAATATTTGTTGAATTGTTGAATATTGTGATACTTTAATCTGTAATAATTTACGACAATGTCTGTTGTTTTATTTGCGTGTTACACATACATATTATAATTTGTGTGTAGAGACTTATGTGTTTTATTTAGCTATATTTTACATTATTCCCATAAGGAGACCATCTATTACTTGTAAAAATGAACGTTCTACTTTAGCTATGAAATATTTAAAATTTAGTCTTTGAAGATCGCACCTCATAATTTAAACGAGTCTTTGCTGCTTAGAAAATAAATTTCGACATAAAAAAAAAAACTTAAGCTATAAAGCAATCTTATCGTATCTTTGGTAGACCGTTTTATGAAAATGTTATAAGAATTTTATTTGAATTGAAGATAACACTGAAACGGTTATAAACTGTTAATTTCTAATCAAACACTTTACAGAATATTATTTCAAAGATTTCAAATTGTTCTTTCAATCTCTTTATATTATATGCAAGAGAAGCTTGATTGAATGTGCCAACTTGTTTCCATTCCCTATATAGAGACGGTTTTACAATCTTTAGTAATCTTTTTTTTTTAAATCCTTATAATGCTCTTGGCAAACCTTTTATAAAAATGGAAAACTGCATTTCCTCAAGCTATTATTTTTATTGCTACATGAAATATAAGGATAGGGATTTTCTCAAATCATATTTTCAATCGAAAAAGAGAAAATAAAAATGTCTTATTTAATGGGCAAAAAAAACCCGTATTTATTTTGTATGTCAACTCATTTTTTTTCTTCTATCTTGCTTGTGTGCACCTGTTTAAGATTATGAATATATATAAAATCGTTCAATATATGCCTTACTTGGCACACAGGTCGCAGTGCAACTGTTGTATTCCATGTTGTTGGGACATCCACAAGATCCGCTACTGCAGGTGAAGGTAGTGCAGTCTGACGCACTACTACATTTCCCCCCATAACCTATCAGTGAGAAGTATGGAGCTCCACATTTAAAACTGGTTGCAGCAGGACGCCATAACTTAAAGGAATATTTTAAAGTACCACGTTAAAAAGTAAATTTTGAAAAAAAACAAAAAAAAACTATTATGCTTAGTGTATAATATGCATATTTAAATATAAAAATAATTATTAGTTTCCTAATGTATAATATAGATATAAAATTTCCGGCGACACAGAGGCGTAGCTCTCGATGACAGATGCCTCTATGTGCCAATTGTGCTTTGATATTATTGTTTTGATGAAAAAAAATGGGTTTGAGAGTTGAAAAATGACAGGGAGGCACTTTAAATTAATCTTGTCCTCAGGTGACAAACACTAGAGTTAAGCCTCTGGGATGACACACAGTCTATTTTCTGTCCACGCCATAACATTTTAAAGCCTATATACATTTTTAAATCCTATATATTAACTACACAATTGTTAGTGTTTTTCTCGTGTTTTATCCGTTTGTTGCAACATTTTCGAAAGGCTAAATGAATTTTTTTCCCATCATCATGTCGAGATGAAATTTGGCACATAGACTGATTGCTAATGACAGCAAATTATATCAAATTTTCAGCCCTTCTCTCTATCCTCAACATACCAAAAAGCAGTTCTTCCAGCTTTTTAAACGGTTGTGTGTGTGTGTTTTGGGGTGGGGGGTTAAATATTCATTCAATATTAATTCAAAGGTTGGGTGCTTTAGTGTGAAGATTAATTGTGTCGCTGTTACTATGTGCTTTGTATTTGTGACGTATTTGGGTATGCAGTACAAATAAATTGTATTTTTGAAGAAGAAAGTGAAGGAAACGTGAAACGTGTTGTCGCCAGAAGTTTACTCATTCACATAACAGCTTTTTATTGTATGATAAATCATGCACAATTGCATAAATGCTAACAAACATGTTTATTAAAGATTTTCACGAAAGACTTTGTCTTTATGGGTTGTTTAATATAATCGTAAAATAACTTGCTTCCCTATTGTATAGAAACAAAATTACGCGTGACCTATTGTATAGAAACAAAATTTACGCGTGACCTATTGTATAGAAACAAAATTACGCGTGACCTATTGTATAGAAACAAAATTACGCGTGACCTATTGTATAGAAACAAAATTACGCGTGACCTATTGTATAGAAACAAAATTACGCGTGACCTATTGTACAGGAAAAACATTAGCTTTACCTAAGTGGAAAAAAGTGTAGCTAAATTCTGTTGACACCACCCCCCCCCTTTTTTACGCTTTCATATGAATGTCCAGTGCGTACGTAATACGTAAGAGGACAATAACGATTATATATAATTTTTAATTAAAAACGACTACATTGTCTTTTTAAAAAAAGTTTTTAAAAGAATATTATCTGGTGCCTTTAACCGATTACAATTAATGGAATATCGCTACGTTAGATATAGTTATGATCCGTATATGAAACCAAGCTTACAGTATTCGATTAATAATATCGTACTGGTCGCTCCAGCCGATGTCTTACTTCCTGTAGGTCGCATAATACATCGTTGTTTTTTAAAGATTTTAATAAAAATGTATTTATTACCGTTAAATCAATAAAAAGGTCTACACACTTAATAAGATCTCGCTAAGTCTCAATCATGCGCAATCTATTTTCAAATTATATTTCATCATAAAAGCATTACTTTTAAAGTAGGGATAGGTGCTAATTATAAAATGTATAATGGCATTAGTCTTTAAAAAAATAAATATATTTAATCGATTCCATGTGTGTAACGTTATATAAAACGTAAACTTTAAACAATGAGATAATTTTTATAAAAAATAAGAATTTAATGGGTGCATACAAAAAGTTCAAATTTCATCAATTATTATATCGAAAGCGTTTCTGTTGTCTTTTAATGTGATACTCTCGTAACAATGTTTCCCGCATAATAGTTTAACAGAGGTTAAAAAACATGTAGCCTATATTTATTACGCCCCACCTATTTGCACGAATGTTTTAAAATTATTATAATTTATATAAAAAAAAAGAAAAAAGGAAAAAAAAAATTTCTTGTGAACATTTCAATTGTCATTTCTATAAAAAAAAGTTGTTTGTACTGTTTTATAAAAAAATTATCATTCCTAATTTGTTCAATTTAAAGTAAATTATGTGGATTTGGTTTTTAAATAATTTTTTTAAAGTATATCTAAGAGGCAATTTGTAATTTATCTGGAAAATTATATAATGTTTTAAATTAAAAATAAACATCTCAATCAACTGAATATTGGGAAATATAAACTTTCTTTGAATACGATTTCCCTTAGATAAAAATCACACATTAATAAATATATAATGTCTTTTATAAACAGTTCAAGTCTTCTTAAAATAGTTATGTCTTTCATATACGAGTTATAAAAATGATCAGTTTTCTAAACCCATAAAAATGTTTAAACCTTTCTAATTAAGTGTGATCGTTCAAGGTGATTGGAATGCCAAAGTAGGAGGAGATGCTTATGCAAACTGGAAAGGAACATGTGGACGCCACTGTAACGCAACTTCAAAGAGTTAGGCCTGAGGCTCTTGGAATTTGCCAGCTTCAACGAACTTATACTGGTCAACACACTGGGTGCACATAAAATATCCAGGAAAACCACATGGCATAGCCCCAATGGGAAACACAACAATCAGATTAACTACATCATGTTACAAACACGCTTCCGGTCAAGTATAAACATTTAAACAAGACTCGCAGCTTCCCAAGAGCTGACATTGGAAGTGACCACGATCTAGTCATGATGACCTTTAGGCTGCACTTAAAGAGGGTAAATAAACAGGGATATACCAGAATCAAATTTGATCTTGAAAAGCTGAAGGATCTTAAAGTAGCGGAAGCCTTCCAAGCAATGATAGGAGGAAAATTTGCAGCGCTTAACATTATAGATGCCGACTGTTCAGACATGGACACAATGATTGATAAATTCAACATAGCTGTGAAGGACACAGCGCATGACATCCTTGTTAAACATAGACCAACACAAAATCCATGGGTGACAGCTAACATCCTCGATCTATGTGATAAACGGAGGCAGTTGAAGAAAACAAAGATGGTAGATATAGAGGGGGCAGATAATTATAGGAAAATTAACCAAACCATCAAAAAGGGTATAAGAATGGCAAAGAAGAACTGGATTGAAGAGCAATGCTACTACATTGAAAATTGCTTGAAGAAAAACAATAGCAAAAAGGCGATACCAGCTAGTGAAAGAACTAACTACTGCAAAGCAAGGACGAAGTACTACCATACAAGATAAAAATGGCAAATGTTTGACCGAGGAAAAAGATATCCTGAAAAGATGGACTGAATACTGCTCAGAGCTGTATAATGAAAATATAAAGATAGACCAAGAGATCCTTAATGTCCCTCCAGCAATGGACAATGAAAACGTCCCTATTCTCCGCACAGAAGTAGAAGCAGCAGTCCAAGCACTCCAAATAGGAAAGGCCGCAGGAGTGGATAATATCCCTGCAGAGTTGGTGAAACAGGGAGGGGAAACAATGATAAATGCCTTAACCAATATTTGTAACAAAATATGGCTGACAGGGGAATGGCCCAAATCATGGACCCAATCTCTCATCATCACCCTCCCCAAGAAAGGTAACCTACAGCTTTGCCAAAACTATCGCAACATTAGCCTAATAAGCCACCCAAGCAAGGTCATGCTGAAGGTCATACTGAACCGACTAAGACCATATGCCGACAGAATCATTGCTGAAGAACAGGCGGGCTTTAGGCAAGGACGTGGCACGACGGAGCAGATCCTAAACCTCCGGATACTATGTGAGAAATATACTCAACACCAACAAACCCTATACCACGTCTTTGTGGATTTCAAGAAGGCATTCGACATGGTTTGGCATGCTGCTTTATGAGGTACTACATCATCAACACAAACCTAACCAGAATGATATGCAGCCTCTATGATAAGGCCACCAGTGCAGTCTTCTTCAACAACAACATCGGAGAATGGTTCAGGACCAAGGTTGGAGTACGACAAGGCTGCTTGCACTCCCCCCAACTTGTTCAACATCTTCTTAGAGAGGATTATGTCAGACGCACTGGAAACGCATGTAGGTACAGTCAGCATTGGTGGCAGAACAATCACCAACCTACACTTTGCGGATGATATAGACGGGCTGGCCGGAAGCGAAGAAGAGCTAGCCAACCCAGTAAAGCGTCTCGATAAGATTTCGTCGTTCCTTGGCATGCAAATCAGTGCAAAAAAGACAAAAATTATGACGAACAGCACCACTGGCATCGCCACTGAAATTAAGGTCGGGGAGGAAAGACTAGAGACAGTTGGCAGTTTCAAATATCTAGGAACAATTGTTCCGGAAGAAGGCTCGAAGCCCGAATTGATGGCCAGGATTGTTCAGACCACAACAGCACTAAAGAGGCTCAAGAAAATATGGAACGACAAAAAGATAGCCCCCATCACCAAAATCAGGCTGATGCGCTCACTAGTCCTCTCGATTTTCTTGTATGCCTGTGAGTCCTGGACATTAACAGCAGAACTTGAAAGGAAAATAAAGGCGATGGAGATGAGATGTTTCAGCAGAAGCATTCTTGGCATCTGCTATAGAGACCACATCACCGATGAATAAGTGAAAGAAAGGATTCGTCAAGCAATTGGGCAGTACGATGACCTCCTGGTATTGGTAAAAAAGCAAAAACTTGAATGGTTTGGCCACGTAACAAGGAAACAAGGGCTCGCCAAAGAAATCATGCAGGGCACAACTAGAGGAGGGAGAAGAAAAGGAAGACAGACAAAAAGATGGGAAGATAACATCAAAGAGTGGACGGGATTAAAACTAGGCGAGGCTATACATAGTGCAGAAGACAGAGAGGAATGGAAAAGGATAGTTTTCATGTCATCTGTGGCGCCGCAACGGTCCAAGGACTGAGGGACATGATGATGATTATGATGATGAATTAAGTGGGTTTTTTCGTTTGTCTCTTGTAAACTTTGGACATATTTAGAAAAGGCAGTCTTATTATTTTAAGTAGGTTGTTGTTTTATTCACTTTGCATTCAGCAAATAAAATCAGGTTTGCGGTGCTTTTTAGTGATGGAACCCTTTAAAATTTTTGTGTGTTTAAAATTTATTTAAGTGGCTACAAAATAATTTTAACCTAAAATAATAGCCAATAATAATTACTACATTCAGTAATCTAAATTTTTGTTTGCATAATACAAGCAGGTCAAGCACTTTTCCTTTTTTTTGCAACCTGCATTGAAAGTTGATAATTAAGAAAATATCCTCATCACATCTTTAAACCCTTAAAATATCCGAGGCACCCATCATCGTAATAGTTGCTCGGTGCACATGATGGTTCTAAGGTTAAGTGACACCTACATTTTTAAACTGTTGCTCTCCAATTAGATATAGAATGTTGCAAAGCTACAATCAGATATGTTATAAAATACAATCCTGTAATCTTAATTTATCAACAATTCTCTATGGACTATAAAGATTTAATAGGACAGTGTTCGGCAAACCGCAGCTCGCGAGCCAAGTTCAGCTCCTTAGCGACCGGAGTGCGGCTCGGCCAATCGGCCACAAATGGGTTTTGACTCCGAAAAACGGGGGCCCTAGATTTGTTTTTTCTGCTATGAGCTATTTAAATATAGTTTCCGTATGTGTATGGTATACCATTAACTTGATTGCGTTAACATGTTGGTGAGTTGTGTGCACGTACGCAAAGGGTTTCTGAATAAGTAAAACCATTTACCATATTCCGTTTGGGGCAGTAGCAATAACTATTTTTTTTTCTAATGTGTGTTATGTAAAATTATTTCAAACAGAGCTATTGCATGGGATCAAATACAAATGCGACTTTTCAGTCTATACGTGACATAATAATTTGTTTTATGAATTAGTACATTCATTTTACTGTATTCAATTTGGGGTCCTAAATTTGTTTATATGTTCTAAATGAGCCATCTAAATATATTTTTAAACATAGCTATTGCATGGGTGGACCAATCGCTACAAGTAATTAAACATCAATTTTGATCTATGCTTCTCACATGGACAGCTGTGTGTGGCCTGCTCAGGCTTAGAAAAACTTTATTTTTTATTCAAATACGCACCACACGGTAACAAAAAATATAATGTGTATATAAAAAATACTTCAAAAAGACATAATTAAAACACACACAAAATATTTCTTTGAGTGGCAATGCAGTGCATGCCGGGTACTCGCTAGTATACTATAAAGTAACATTTCAAACAATACATTTTTGAATGCAACTTACCAGCAAGAGGGCTACACAAAAAGTCAAACAGCCCATGATATAACTCCATGGAAGTTCCTCATCTAAATAAACTGTATGCCTCACATTCATATTAATGACCAGTTTTAAAACATCTTCTATGTTTTTGAGTGGTTTGCGTCAACCATATTACTTCCCTGTCTTTATACGCAAACCTTAAAAAATTACATCCACGTAATGAGTGGGTGCGTGTATGTACACTTGTTATGTTAAGTGGTTATACAACATATATGCCCACATGTTTCTATGTAAAGAGCTGGACAGAACCTCTTTAATCACAAAAATTGATGTGACTCATGTGTATCTGAACATAGAATTTACAGCAAGTACTATAAACTTTGTTTTAGTAGACCATAATTCACTTTAGAAAGAAATATAATTTAAAATTAGGTATCAAACATTTTGTTATATTTAAAAATCTGTTTCTGGTTGATTAATATAAAATGTATCACGTCTTAACAATTTTTTGTGTCAGATAACTTTTACAGGTGGCAGTCAAAACAACTTACGTCAGTATCTGCTACTAAATTAAACTCTGATGAACAAAATGTAAACTCCATGTGAACTAAATGTTAGCTCTGTTGAACTAAAAGTGAATCCCAATGACCTAAATTTTAACTTCAATGTGAGCTAAAGGTTAACTCTGTGTGAACGTAATGTGAGCTAACGGTTAACTCCGTGTGAACGTAATGTGAGCTAAATGTTAACTCCGTGTTTACGTAATGTGAGCTAAATGTTAACTCCGTGTAAACGTAATGTGAGCTAAATGTTAACTCCGTGTGAAGGTAATGTGAGCTAAATGTTAACTCCGCGTGAACGTAATGTGAACTAAATGTGAACTCAGGTGAGCTAAATTTGAAATCCGTGTGAACTAAATCTGAACTACGTGTGAACGTAATGTGAATTTCAATGTGAACTAAATGTGATCTCAATTTAGTTAAATGTGAAATTCGGGTTACCGTTATGTGAATTCCAGTAACCTAAATGTAAAATCCGTGTGAGCTAAATGTGAACTCCATGTTAACTTAATGTAAACTACAGTTAACTAAATGTAAACTCCGTGTTAACTAAATGTGAACGTAGTGTGAACACCATTAAACTCCATGTTAACTTAATGTAAACTACAGTTAACTATATGTAAACTCCATGTTAACTAAATGTAAACTCCGTGTTAACTAATTGTCGACTTAATGTGAACACCATTAAACTGCATTTTAACTCTGTGTGAACTAAATATGAACTAAATGTAAACTTAATGTGAACATAAATTGAACACCAGTAAAATAAATCTTATTTCCGTGTGAACGTAACGTGAACTCCAGTAAACTAAATGTGAGCTCAAGTGAACTAAAAATGTTTACTTCCGTGTAATGTGAACTCCAGTAAACTAAATGTGAACTCCGTGTGAACTAAATATGAACTCCAGTAAACTAAATGTGAACTCCGTGTGAACTAAATATGAACTCCAGTAAACTAAATGTGAACTCCGTGTGAACTAAATATGAACTCCAGTAAACTAAATGTGAACTCCGTGTGAACTAAATATGAATTCCAGTGAACTAAATGTGAACTCCGTGTGAACTAAATATGAATTCCAGTGAACTAAATGTGAACTCCGTGTGAACTAAATATGAATTCCAGTGAACTAAATGTGATCTCAGTTGTTAGAGCTGCTTGTTGGATGAATGTAAATTTATCTTTATATTTCAGTATGATTTTTCGGCCAAATGCATATTTTAAAAAAAAAAGAAATGTAAAAAAAAAAAAGGGGGGGGGGGGGAAATGTTTCCAAGCTATGCCACTTAATAGGATATTTCAGAGCAGTCTTTCAATACAAAAGAATATCGGATTTGCCTATTTGGAAAGGTAGTGTCTGGGTATCAGTTTAGTGGATCTACATGCACATCATCATGTTATACATACACGTTAAAACTGATTGCATATATTTTGTTGCTATTATATTTGTGTTTTAGTACATATTTACCCATAAATGTGTAAAGAAGTTATTCAATATATCATTCTTAATTTAAAGTGTAGTATTTCCTGTCATTGACTGTTGATAATCTATAGAGTTAAAAACGTTGCACAATAAATCTATTGAAGGCGACCAAAGAGCGGGTGACATGAATCAATCAGAAAAAACGTAGATAAAGTTTTAAAAGGAAGGTAAACAAATATAAAAAAGAAAAGATATCGTATATGGCAACATTATATTGCTGTGTGCAATCAACTTACTAAATTGTATAGTTAAATTTAAGTTTGCCAAAGTCATTTATAGTTGATTCTTTTAAAAAATGTGATTTATTTACAAATACAAATATTATAACAAGTTGAAAAATATATTAGTTTTATAATAGACATTTGATGAATACAGTGTAGCTTGTAAATCGTTAAATTGGCATGACAGTATCTCTCAAACAAATAAAGTTATCATGGAAATATACTTCTCTTACCAGTGTCTTACCAGGAACCTAATCAATAATTAATTCAAACAATTCGAGTGATGACAAGCAGATCTCAAAACAATTTATATCAAATCAGATGTCAGGTCAAGTTGTATAAAAGCTTATCATAAGCGGGAATTTCGACATGAAAAAAGAAGATAAAGACCTCATAAAAATAAACCTCGTAACGGTTATGTTATACAAACAAAAAGAAGTATAGCCTCACGTGACTGCTCTTTAGTTTCAATGATTGCCTAAGAAAAAAAGAAGTTCATTACCGTAACATAACATTTATACAATCAGAAAAATTATTCAAGAAAATGTAAACTGACCATTAACTCAGTGAGTATTCTCACAATCAGATATCATAGGAAACATGAACACCTGACAACGTGAAATCTTAAGAAGTTGTAGAAGGTATTATTACAAATATTACCATAGTGCTACAGTATTTTATTGTTGTAGTTATAAAAATAATGTAAGCAATAGTTGATTTTGTTAATGTGTGTATAGACTAATAATTAAAAGAAGCATACACATTAAATTTGATTTATTATGACATTTAATCTTGTTCAGATTCATTTACATAATCAAGCCATTAGTTAAGGCTATAGAAAATAAATAAGTAACATCACTATGTGTGTATTCCTAAAAACGTTTATTTTTAAATGAAAAAAAATGTAATTCCGATTGTAGTAAGGGGAGAGACTGCAATCAGGTTAGGAAAAGTGGAAATATCAGCCAAAAGAATCTTTCACCTACTTTTTTTCTGGCACAATTCTTTTGCTGCACTCTTGGATATTACTTTTCAGCTAAGTGCTACTTTTTAAAATGCATTCTGCTTCTTTCAATTGTTTGTTCGCTGACAAAGGCTTCCTTCCGACATGTTGGTTGTTTTGTTGTGTGTTCCTTATTTTCAGGTTTTCCCATTCTTGTTTTTACTCATTTCCTTTTTTTAAATTCTTTTTTTCTGATAACATAAATGGTTTTATTGTGTGAAATAAAACAAGGCCACATAAATTGAGAACTGTTTAAAATATAGATAGTTCACAGAAACATGACAGGCAGTGATGAGCAGCACACTGTGGACCACAGTTGTAGAGGTATCAAAAACATTGAATTAATTCTTTATTTCATTTTAATTTTAGGTTTGATAATATGTTTTGATATTTGGTCACACAATGACATAGGAAGTACTGGAAACTTAACAAGACATTTTTAAACATAAATTTAAATGAAACTACATTTGGTATAGAATGATTAAATTTAGCATTTACACATGTAATTATTTTATTTGACTTTTTAAATGACAAACATGTAAATGACAGGCTTGTAAGGCAAAACTGTTTAAGCTTTTATGAAGCTCACGGTTGTAGGTGAACATATAAATTAAATTACTAAAAAAATCAACAATTTTTCTTTTCTCATTTTAAATGCAATAAACAATTTTATATGTCACTTAATCTCTTTTCATTAAAAAAATGATTATATTCTTTCATTATATTTCAAAGTATATATATATTATTTATTTGATTTGATGATTTTTGTTTGATTTTTTAAAAAAGCATTCCTTGTATGAGAAGTACATTTAAAAACTATTCGAAAGCAGGCTAGATTGCAAGGAGGGTGCTATCTTTCTATTGTTTGAGAGACTTTACCATCACCTAGACAGCTCAAAAAATATGCCAGGGTGCTTCTCTTAGACGGCTCTTCAGCATTTAACACTATCCAACCACACCATATGATAAAGAAAATTTCCTTGTTAGGGGTAAATATAAATATTCAAACTTGAATACTGAACTTTTTAAGAAATCGTCTTCAATATGTCAAGGTAAATGACCAATAATTTGTAACCAGAGAAATAAGCACCGGGGCGCCAAAAGGCTGCGTTCTCTCCCCTGTACTGTATACAATAAATACCAATGATACTCACAGCACAAGCGATACCATTCGAATCATACAATTTGCTGATGACGTCACCATCGTTGGCTTAATATCTGAGTGGGGACGTCACCATCGTTGGCTTAATATCTGAGTGATGATACCCCCATCGTTGGCTTAATATGTGAAGGAGAAGGCTTATACCGCAACTAAGTTACAAGCTTTATCGATTGGTGCGATGAAAATGTTCTCCTGTTGAATCTCTTAAAAACAAAGGAAATGGTTGTAGATTTCAGAGGGGGAAACACCAGATTACAGATCTCAAAATAAAAAAATCAAACTGTAGAGATAGTAGAGGCATATACGTATTTAGGTGTCACCATTAATATAAGCTAACATGGCATGAGCAAGGCTAAAGGCTGTAGAAGAATTTCAACCAAAGATATTTCTACCTTAAAAAACTACAATGCCAGTGTAAACAAAAAAGTTGTTAACTTATTCTAAAGTGCAACTATTGGAAGCCTACTTAATTTCAGTATTACCTGCTGGTGTGGGAATTCATCGTCTGATATTAAACACTGAATAAACAGACTAAACAAGAAAGCTAGGAACATAACACAAACTAAACATCCTTCACTTTATGAACTATTTGAAGAAAGATGTTATGTGAAACTAAACAAATTTTGGATGATGCATCCAACCATCTTCATCACAGATACTTAGGATCGGCCCGTTCGGTACAAATTATTTCTCTCTGGACGAGGACTGAAAGATATACACATTCTTTCGTTCCCCAATCTGTACGAATTTACCAGCGGGAAAGAATCGCAACTGAAACTTAAATTCTGTAGCTCATTTTAGTAGCACAATTTATATATATTTAAAATGATACTCTTTTTACCCGACCATATTAAACTGTCTCAGTAAATACGATCATAAATGGAAATCACATTAAATCCCATTTGGTTATAACATTTGATCGGTAAAACAAAATTTATAATCATTAGATCACTTAACGAATTTGGAAAACAATTTCGCCACTTGGGCGTCTTTTTAGGTTTCTTCAACGGGGGGGGGGGGGGGGGGGGGGGCGGGGGGGATTTTGCCAGCTTGTTGAGTTGTTTATTGACGGAGCCGCCACAGTCCATTTCTAATAAAAAAAAAAAAAAACACCTGCACAAATTCAGGGGCGGGGCAAGTGAACCACACTGCCCTACACAAATGACGTCCGAGGACAAAAGTAGCCAACAGTAATAATACTTTGCATTAACTCAGGGTTTTTCATATTTTTAATTTGAAATGAACATGAGTGCGATAAATGAATGGGAAAATGTTCACATAATCCGCTGTTGTCAAATAACTGATATATTAATGTGTATAATATTTACAGAAGTGCCATGTTCGGATCAAATTTTGACAGACCTGTTTACCCTCAAACTCTTAAAATCGTACAATATCATCACAAAATCGTTCAATAAATTATCTAAATAGCAAAAATAAACATACAGTATATATAATGTATACATCTCAAAATCGCACATTGTATGCCAAAATCGTAAGAGTAGACAGGTCAGATTTTGTATATTAATTTGTTCATTAGATCAACGATAACACGAAATGTATGCTAAGTTCAGTTTCAAAAAATAAAAACAAACGATATTTTACGAAATAGCCTTACAAAACAAAGTTCGGGCTTGATCCAGTCTTCAGTCCATTGTTACTTTCAATGTCGATGACTCAGATCATATAATTTTATATAGAAAGCAGTGGATCTGATCACCGGGGTCAATTGGCGTTATGTAAGGGGACATAGGAGAGCTTAACATATTCGAGGCTATTCTGTTAAAGTTTGTAGTATTTTTACAATTCATTTTAACATTTAAATATTGTTTTCTTTCTGTCCAGTTGTTTGCTAGTCTCAACTTCATGACGTCAGTTTAAGAAGAACAGACAACACATGAACCCCTTAACATCTCAACATCTATTTCCCAAAGTCCTCGTCATAATCCGGGTGTTCGGTAACAAAAAAAAAACCTAGATAATTTTCTATGGGTGTTACTGGCCTTTAAAAAAGGTTGAATCAGTGATAAAGGGTGAGCATATTTATTTTCTTAGTTACTCGCAAGAAATAGCAAACACATCCTGCTTTGAATCATAAACGATGGCAAGAAATTAATTATGTGATATATTTTAATAAATATTTTATTTATAAAATTTAAGAAAATATTTTGCCGTTAAAACTATTTCTAACAGTATAATTTTAACACCACATTTACAATATTGTGACTAACAAGATTATTTCAACACTAGATATAGCCCGCTAAACATTGGCGACAACAATGTGTGAACTTCCCGATCCACTAAAGTTACTTGACAAAACATGAATCAAGTAACACACATTTAAGAACCCCAATTTTCGCTTAACCCTTTCCCGTATGATACGTCACTGCACACTTTTTATTTCACGCCCAAGAACTATATTAAATATTTTGATGTCCCAACCACTTTTAAACCGAATATTTATTACATTATACTTAAATTGAGACGATTTAATTTTCCGAAAAGAATATATTACGCACCAAACGCAGCTGCGTTAAACATATTTTTATACCATATCATTTAGCATAGTTATCAGGAATTATATTTTGCACGTTATTTAACTCTTTATTGAATGATACGTTCTTTCAAACATATATAATTATTTGTAACATAATATCAGTACCAAATACATTGAATAGGAAGCAGTCAACGAGTCACAACAGAAGCGTAATATATATAAAAGAGAATACTTTAAAAAAAGATATCAGTACTACTTGATAGATACATAAGCTTAGATCATACTTTGGAAATGAACTTATTTTTTGTCGTCCGTTTTCACTTCGAAGTCTCTGTGACCTGCGAAGCCAGCGTTTTCATACATCTCGTCAGTTGTAACAACTTGTTTCCTCACGTCATTTTAAGACATTAGTGTTGACGTATAGCTCATCGTTATCCCCATCCTCACCATCTGATGGGTTGTCTTGATGCTGTAACGTCACGTTGTTCAGATAGATTGGGTCTTGGGAATCATGCTCTTCGTAAACGGGTTCGTCAACTGTTGAAATAACAATTACAACTAAAATTTAAACAACCCTAAAAAAACGTTATAAAATGTTATAACGAGTAAATGGGGGTAGGGCTGAAATTTTAACAAAACATGTACACAAGTAACGCACATTATGAGACTCCTAATTCCACACCTCTCCCCCCCCCCCCCCAAAGCTCACAACCGCACATTTTTTCACGCCCCTGAACTACTTTATTTTTCTAATGACTAGCTCGCTTCTCCAACGCAGACTTATTTCACAAACTTTTTTAGAAAAGAAAATATTTTGCACCAAAGGCACTTGCGATATTGTTTTTAAAAAGAATCTCATTTAGCGCAGTCGTCGGAGACTTTCCTTCGTGTTCCTTTAAAAAAAATTGAAAAAGCTGATTTTTTGGAGTTGTTATTAAGGAGTGAACCTGAAAATTTAAATGAATGTATTGTCTTCGAAATCTAGTCTATGTGCCAATTTTAGCTTGATAGTGGGTCAATAATTTCCTGCCACCCACCTAAAAAAGCAATTTTTAAAATGTGCTTTAGTATTTTTTAAGAATTATTCATCATTTTTCCAGAAATGTTGGTTTCATCCAATAAAATGTGTTAAATAATATTAGTCCTGCTATTGCTTTCGTTTTTTTTTAAAAAAGGATAGATGAAAGAAATTTCAAATGATTTGCCTTGACTTTATTGAATGATACTTTCTTTCAAACATATATAATTATTTGTAACATAATCTCAGTACCAAATACATTGAATAGGAAGCAGTCAACGAGTCACAACAGAAGCGTAACATATATAAAAGAGAATAATTTAAAAAAAGATATCAGTACTTGCTGTTCCACACAGCCTTCTTCTACACAAAAAGGATAGATGAAAGAAATTTCAAATGATTTGCAATGACCTCCTTGCCTCCTATGACAAAGGTAACCAGATCGACATGGCAATTCTCGACTTCTCCAAGGCCTTCGACACTGTTCCACACAGCCTTCTTCTACACAAACTCCACCACTACGGCATTACCGGCAACCTTCACTCCTGGCTCTCAACATTTCTAACAAAACGGACCATGCAAGTAGTGGTAGATGGCGTCCGATCAGGAAAAGCCACCGTAGACTCAGGAGTTCCTCAAGGCACAGTACTGGGCCCCCTTCTCTTTCTCTGTCACATAAACGACCTCCCTGATACTGTAAAATCTCAAGTGAGGCTGTTTGCAGATGACTGTCTTGTCTACAGAGAGATAATCGACTACGATGACCACAACCAACTTCAAGCAGATTTGGAGTGCCTTATGAATTGGGCAGACAAATGGGGCATGAAATTTAATGAAACCAAATGCTACATAATGAGCATCTCAAAAAAAAAACCGTCAAGCTTTATGTACTCCCTAAATAGGACAATCCTTCAACAAGTAACAAATAATCCATACCTTGGAATTCTCTTCTCAAATAACCTAAAATGGTCACCCCACATAAACAACATTTCAAAAAAAGCAAACTCCACACTAGGTTTTATTAGAAGAAATCTGCGCCACTGCCCAACATCCTGCAAACGAAATGCCTATCTTGCACTCGTTCGTCCGATATTAGAATATGGTGCAATCATCTGGGACCCATATCTCAAGCAAGACGTGGACAAATTGGAGCAAATCCAACGTAACGCAATGCGCTTCATAGCACGTGACTATAAAACCACCACTCCTGGCTACGTCACTGGCCTTTTAAACAGATTTGACACCCCCACTCTCAAGGACAGACGAGAAAAGATCCGCCTAACATTCTTATATAAAGTTGTCATGGGGCTAATGCCGGCCATCCCATGCAAACAAATATCTTACCCCACAGAAGCCAGGCCGATTAATTAGAGCCAAACAGTCACTTAACACTGACTTAACATCTGACAACCCCATGAGAAATTACACCCGAAACAATAACAAATGCTTCACTGTGCCTCGGAGTAACACAGTGCAACATAAGCAGTCATTCTTTACACGCACCATAATCGCTTGGAACAACCTGGACAATACCGCCGTGAACTCGACAACGATCGAAAGCTTCAAGGCCGCCCTGGCATCTGCTAGGAGCCGTTAGATTGGCAACATCGCTTCCCCAACCGTTGCACATATGCCAGTTTATGGATGCAGCAACGTACCGAACCAGAACCAGAACCAGAAAATAATATTGATGAGGAGTAAGAGTCCACGAAGATAACTTTAAAAAGATCTAAGTAAGCCAACAAATGTGTGTATGTCCTTTCCTTCAACAGTAGGTGCTGAAGTAATAGTAACTGAGTATCTTAATAAAAAATCGAAATTGCGATTCGTGCGTTGAAATTTTCTGTTTGCAAAAATTGTTTCAATTTAAATATGATTTAATTATTGTAATAATTATGTGATATAAAAGGGGGATGCGGCGCTATAATATTCTCATTGTTCAGGGCAGCGAAAAAATGTTTGCTGTGGCGTAAATGAGTCGGAGTGGGTTAGTACTAATTGGGATTCTTATAAAGTGAATTACAATAAAACCTGTCAATAAAATAGATGGGAAGTTAATACATTGCCTCCGCCGTCAAATGATGGCGGGCTATAGCTAGTGAATAGATACAAGCTTGTCAAATCGACAAACACCATTTGGATCCATTTTAAAATACTTATTAGTGCATAAGAAGAAGTGTACTCATTTAACAACACAAGTTCTAGTCGTATTTTTATCAAAATTAATTCTTGTTTTACCAATTTCTGACTGAATTGGATAGTTTGGGCTTCCTCCATTGTTGTCGCGTTCTGGTGAGGTCAAGGTCTTTGTATTGTACACATTGCCTGGGTTTACTATACTCTTCTCATTCTTCTCTAGTGACTTCATTCCAGAGCTTTGCGATATCCCCGTGGCGTTGATACTGTATTAGGGACGATGAAAGGATAGAATTATATGGTGAATTATGAAATGAAACGCTCTTATGTGCTAGCAACCTTTTGATTAAAGGGAACAACTTACATAAAATGATACTAGTATGGAAACGAATTAAGAACATTATGTAATCTGGGTGTACAAGAACGTTATATTGTCTTGGTGTACAAGTGCATTAAAGTTTCGGGTGTACAAGAACAATATATTGTCTTGATGTACAATAACATTATATGGTCTGGGTGTACAAGAACATTTTATAGTCTGGTGTACAAGAACATTTTATGGTATGCTGTACAAGAACAGAACGATTTCTTTTAAGTTAACTTCACTAAAAAATGCCTTCAAAACGAAATACAAATCCATTTTTGTTACTTGGAGATTCCAATATATGTTTGTTTCTTGGAGATTCCAATACATTTTTTTCTTCGAGATTCTAATACATTTTTGTTCTATGAAACGTCACTCAAATGAGAGGCCAAGTCATTTGAATTGAGCCACAAATTAGAAAAATCAGATACGAGGGACGAGAAAAATCACACAGTAAATATACATGAAAATCAACGTGTGTGTGATCTCAAACTAATCAAGATGTTGCACGATAAGAGGTTTTATCATAGTAGTTTGTATCATAAGACGCTGTATCATAAGAGGTTGTATCATAAAAGGTTGTATCATAACAGGTTGCATCATAACATGTTGTATCAAAAGAGGTTGCGTCATAACAGGTTATATCATAAGAGGTTGCATCATAAGAAGTTGCATCATAAGAGGTTGTATCGTAACAGGTTGTATCATAACAGGTTGTATCATAACAGGTTGCATCATAAGAGTTTGTATCATATGATGTTGCATCATAAGAGGTTGTATCAGAAGAGGTTGCATCATAAGAAGTTGCATCATAAGAGGTTGTATCATAAGAGGTTGTATCATAAGAGGTTGCATCATAAGAGGTTGTATCATAAGAGGTTGTATCATAAGAGGTTGTATCATAAGATGTTGCATCATAAGAGGTTGTATCATAAGAGGTTGTATCATAACAGGTTGCATCATAACAGGTTGCATCATAAGAGGTTGTATCATAAGAGGTTGTATCATAAGAGGTTGTATCATAAGAGGTTGCATGATAAGAGGTTTCATCATAAGACGCTGTATCAAAAGAGGTTGTATCATAAGAGGTTGTATCATAACAGGTTGTATCATAACAGGTTGCATCATAAGAGGTTGTATCATAAGAGGTTGTATCATAAGAGGTTGTATCATAAGAGGTTGCATGATAAGAGGTTTCATCATAAGACGCTGTATCAAAAGAGGTTGTATCATAAGAGGTTGTATCATAACAGGTTGTATCATAACAGGTTGCATCATAAGAGGTTGTATCATAAGAGGTTGTATCATAAGAGGTTGTATCATAAGAGGTTGCATGATAAGAGGTTTCATCATAAGACGCTGTATCAAAAGAGGTTGTATCATAAGAGGTTGTATCATAAGAGGTTGTATCATAAGAGGTTGTATAATAAGAGGTTGTATCATAAGAGGTTGCATCATAAGACGCTGTATCATAAGAGGTTGTATCATAAGACGCTGTATCATAAGAGGTTGTATCATAAAAGGTTGTATCATAAAAGGTTGTATCATAAGACGCTGTATCATAAGAGGTTGCATCATAACAGGTTGTATGGCCACATCATCATAAAAGTGTGTTCTGGTAGAAAGGCCACATGCTCATAAAAGTTTGTCCTGTATTGTAATCCTAACTGAACAAAACGGCATATTAGTCCTGGAAAAACTAATTCTGGCCTACAGTCTCTATACAATTATAACTGTTTACCTCACCTTTCATCGTGTGACTTCATTTGCCTTCTCACCACAATAATTACAATAGACGCAAGGCAGACAGCAACCAGTACGCCGATACATATTCCAACGATCAGTATAATATTGATCTCTTTCTCTTCTGAAAATCATGGAATATTTTATATTTACAATTAATTTAAACATTTTCCTCCGAATTATTGAACACACTTTATGTAAATTAAAATAAGTCTTAATTGAAGCCTACTAATATATCACATGTAACAAACATATTTGTATTTCCCTACAAGAAGTTTACAATAAAAAAATTGCAACAACTAAAAATAACTCACGTAGTTTAAAAAAAAATATATATATATTGCTTTTCTTTAGATGTTTATTTTTAAAGAAAACAACATAAATATTTTAAAGGTTGTGGTTAACAAAATTCAAAACAGAACGATTTCAATGCAGACCTTTAAGTTTAAATAAAAATAACAAGATAGTGTTGTCAGCGGGCGTCCATTAGTTGTGTCAATGAAATAGGGGGAGGGGTAATTGAGCGTTTGACAGTTATTGAAAAAGGGGGGAGAGGGTCAAAAATTGCGTAACAATTATTGACGTAATTAATGGACGACCCCTTATATTGTCGTGATAGTATTCTTGTAGTTTGAAGCAACTGACAGGAATTATACATTTTTAATATCAGTAAGGATGAAATATAAATGTCTCATTTCAAGAGAGAGTAAATTGCCATAATTGGAATCGCAGGCCAGGTCTAACATCTGGGCATTTGTTAGACACTTCTTAAGCGATTAATTTCTAGTAGGCAAAGAAAGAAGTATATATCGAACTGAGCGAATGATTTCTCTTCACATAACGACAAAAAATGGTCGTTGTTAAAATATGCAATGTTTGAGGACACAAAAACCGTGAACAACAAGACACTGTAGCAATCCGGAGTAAAACAGGGATAAATCACGACATATTGTAGCCGTATCCAACTAAGCCATTATTTTCCAAATGATTTCAAATGAAAATATTTTGATGAAACTTGATAAGATCTTTAATGAGCTTAAGACATTTCCTAAAGATTTATTTTTTCAATTTCCAGAACATTGATTAAAAAAAAATTAGTGATTATTTTGTTGGCACAATAGACAATTCGGATAATCAAAATTTTAAACTTTTAAAGCAGATTGCTTGTAAATTATTTCTTTAGTATTTGTGAAGTAAATAGCAAGAGTGGTCTACATGGCAGCTTAAAGAAAAATACAAGGAAAATGACAATAACTTTTTCTTGTGAAACCTTCCATTAGCAACAACATCAGCAGATAAAAATAAGAGAAATAATTCATAATACAAATCTGGCAGTTGTTTAAAAATTAGCAACAACAAAACTATGTACATGTTTAAATTATTTATATTTTGCCACATTAAAATAGCGCATTTCAGTTCAACAGACACCCCCCGCACACTTTTAAAACCCAATTTTAAAAAAAAAATGAAATACATATATATATATAATATTTCTCTGTATCCCTAAATAATATTAAATATAAATATTAAAATCATTCCCATAATATAAAACCCGAATATTTTTAATTGGGTTGTTAGACGGTCAAAAAGAAAGCGAAACATTTATATAAAAAAAATAAAACCTAAAAACCAGTTAAATATAAAAGCCCCTGTCGTAATAAAAAGAAACTGTTATTATGTGTAAGAGACAAAGAAGTTATTTAAATAAATTTTAACACGTTATATATTTATAACAATACAGGAACTTTTATTTTATTTCTCCCCCTTTCCACTCACTATATTTCTGACACAAGTGCACCACTTAGAAGTTAACATTGACAATGTTTTGGTGTAATCTAATCTTTGCCATTTGTTTTTATAAACCGAATGATAGACGTCATTACGCATGGAGTTTGCTGCCCGTGTCAACTACTTAAACGAAAGTGCTAAAACGCTCTTTTGTTTCCTGTTTACGAGTAACAAACCCTATCAATGCATTCATCTGTTTGACTACATCCGTATAACGATGGGTTAAGAGCTCTTCCTATGTTGTAAAGACACGAAGAACATATCAACAACGTGAAAGAGTAAAACTGTGTAAAATAACGCAAAATAAAATAGCCGCACAGCCCTCAACTGCCGTGGGATAAATGTGTTTTTAACAAAAAGACCGACTTGGAAAGTTCAAAGAATAAAGCGAAACTATTTCAAATTTGCAATACACAGTCACGGGTATAAAGAAACGTACTCAATTTGTTCATAGAAGTATAAACATTGTACAACGCATGAAAAAGTTTAATGAATTGAAAAAACGCTGTTAAAAAATAAAAAAAATAATGATTAATTAAATCTGAAATTGAGCTTTATCCACTGTTGTTTTTTCCCCCTTTAAAACTTACCTGTATTGTCTTTTGGTTGTCGTGTTTAACAATGGTTCATTGTGATTCAACAAGGATATTTGGACAGAACATTTTTAAAAAAATCTCTTCAAACTTAAAATTAAATCGTTAAAAATAGCACATGTGCTTTTTGTTTAGGAATAAAATAAGCATTCAGTTGAACTATGGAAAGTTAAATTAAGACAATAAAGTATCACGCTAAAAGCAGTAAGTACACGTTAAGTCAGTTTGAATTTGATAACGCCGACAAAATGACGTCATTTGTTAGAGTTATCTCATTTACGTTTCTGTGTAATTTGAATGTATTTTTAGATTGGTAATCAGATCGGAAAAAAGGCTCCAAGCCTGCATTGATGTCCAGAATTGCCCACAGCACAACAGCACTAAGGATGCTTAATTAATAAAATATGGAATGACAAAAAATATAGTCCCCAGCACCAAAATCAGGCTGATGCGCTCACTAGTCCTCTCCATTTTCTTGTATGTCTGTGAGACCTGGGCATTAACAGCAAAATTAGAAAGAAAAATTAAGGCGATGGAGATGAGATGGTTTAGAAGCATTCTTGGAATCTGCTATAGAGACCATATCTCTAACGAACAAGTCAAAGAAAAAATTCGTCAAGCAATTGGGCAGTATTGTAGAGAACCTTGCTCGTCTCTGCTCTCTAATTAATTTGCAACCTTGATCACTCTGTCTCCCGTCTGCACCAATATGACAACTCAACGAGGGTTATAGTCTTTGAACATTTATTTGTCTTATCCTTTGACTTCACTTATTTCTCTCGCTCTCTCTGTCGTACTCCACTCCGACTGTCACGGTCCCTCTCTAAAACCCGTCCGTCTCCTTGCCTGCCCGGCTGAGTTCTCCCCGGCTGAGTTCTCTCTAGTTCCGTCCAACTGTCCCTTTTATAATTCCCAAGTTCCCAGGGCCCCAATCCCCTTCTTATGTAACACACCGCGTAATAGGTCATAAACCAACGCCGCCATTCCGTCGCGGGCAATCTGACAAGCTTGACACTTTGTTTGATGTAGGACTCCCCCACCATCCCTTACGGGTCGACTATTGTCTGGACACGCCACGGGTCGACTATTGTCTGGACACTCCACAGTATGATGACCTCCTGGCGACTGTAAAAAAGCGCAAACTGGAATAGTATGGCCACGTGATTAGAAAACAACGACTTGCCAAAGAAATCATGCCGGGCACAACGACAAGAGGGAGAAGAAGAGGAAGACAGAGAAAAAGATGGGAAGATAACATCAAAGAATGGACGGGATTACAACTAGGCGATGCTGTGCGTAGTGCAGAAAAAAGAGAGGAATAGATTAGGATAGTTTTCATGTCAGCTGTGGCGCCCCAGCGGTCCAAGGACTAAGGACTAACATGATGTTGATGATGATGATGATGATGAATCAGATTAAACTTAGAATAGTTTACTAGCAGATTAACCAAGCCTTTCATGTCCTTTTATAGATCTGACAAATTACAGTTTATAAAAAAAAGGGCAGTATTTCTTTTCTTTTCCGGAAAAGGAAGAACATTTATAAAATAAATAAAAGCATATCGGAAATGGGACAATTGATTTTTACATTTTATACACGCGACCTTAATATGTGTTACTATACACCGACCTTAATATGTGTTACTAGACACCGACCTTATAAGAGCATTGAACTCTGTCCTAAAAAAAATCAATTAATCTTTAATGTTGGTGAAATTATTTTCGTGTAAATCAATTATTGCTGCAAAAGTTTGCAACATGTGTTACTAAAGGTGTTACAACTATTGTTCCCTTTTACAAATAAAATATTTTACTATATAATTTAAAATTGTTGAAAAAAAATTACCTGTTTTAAGTTTTATATCTGTTTTGACAATTATTTGACCATAGAACACGTCTGGTCCTAAAATCGCCAACACTGTGAAATTGTAGGATTGTCCAGGATTTAAACCAGTTACATTGGCGCCAGCAGAAGTGGCTTTCATGTTTCCTGTCTCTAGGATATTGTTACTTGCCACCCAAGTCAGATTATAGGTAACGTTCGCAGCCAGTGTTTGTGCTGTCCACGTTAATTTAACTTCATCCAATGATATCTGGGTCGAGTTGGAGAATGTAACTTGTAAATCTGAAACTAATGCCAAAATCAATATAAAGCATTGACTTAGAACAAACAACTTAAGTAAACAGCAACGACTGTTTATATTGTCATGTTCTACAGATTGAGGTTTTTTTAAAAATGTTTTATATAAAAAGATAAAATCTACACTTTAGTCCAAATGAGAAATCTTACTTGGTAAGCACTGTCCTCCTTGGAAAAACATGAAGTCCTTACACAGGCACCTATGTGTATGTGACACGTCTGGTTTACATAAAAAGTCTAAATGTTCACATATCCTGGCAACAAGGGGTAAACATTTCATTCCGTGGCCGAGCACTGAAATAACAAGTGTAGAACATGAACAGAAAAACGTCAAATTACATTTGAGCATGGTAAATGGTAAAAATCCATTGTTACATGACTCATACTGCGATTACGATGTATTATGTAACATCTAGCGACTAATGTGTAGCATGTTATGTCATTCGATACAATTCTGTTTAAATTCATATGTATGTATTTTGCATTTGTTAGACTCTTTTCAGTTGAGGAAACGTATCCAAATTGAAATTCATCTTTCTGTCCCATTTTATATTAGAGTATTTATAAGGGGTATTGTTACGTTTTTGTTACTTAAAAGAGATGTTATATATATATATATGGTCCACAGTGTTAAAAGGATTAGCAATAATGCTAAGGCTGTGTCTAAGGTATGATTATATTTCCTAATTAAGTACTCTAAACTAATCTCACTACACTCACACTAACATTCAATGACACTCTCATTCACCTGTGCACTTCTACCACTACTATACTATATTATACTTAAGGATTCAGGTGGTTCAGCCCACAAAAATAAATATTTAATTACCAAAATGTAACTACAAACATATTACATACAATATACACATATAATGAATAATTATTATACTCTCATAACTCTTTAAAATACGAATGGTATTCTTGTCCTGAGGTAGGCAGTTCCGTAAGGCCCAAACACACTTACAGCTGTCTTGTTGTGTTTGGCCTCATTCTATCGCTGGGAATGCACTCTGTGGGGGGTGGGGGTGGGGTGGGGGTGATGTAAGTGGTAAGCTCCAACACTCTACGGTGGGTAACACACAACAAGCCTTGACTCTTGTTCTGATCTCCACTTAGATCTCTTTGATTAGGATGTCAGCGTTAGTTTGACCCTAAACGACTGACTCCTACTAACTGAACTGTCCTCAGCTATACTCAACACTACTGAGTTATACTCAGCAATACTCTAGTCTATAATCTAGACTTTAAACTGTACACTCTATACTGGCTGCTCTATACTGAGTATGCTGCCTACTCTTTACTGGTTAGCCAATTATGTATAAACAAACGTATTCAGCAATAAATGTTAGCCAGGCTCCTGACACTGTGAAACTGCAGGTGAAAGAGAGCAGTTTGCGTTGTGCGCTCCCTTTTATAGGTATAGGGGAGCGTCCTGCCCGGCATTCTAGTGTGCGTGGCGTAGCAGATGAGCGCGATTCTGTCATTTTACTAATTCATTTAAATTCTCTAACAGTGCTTCTCAAATTGTTATCTTATTTTTTACCATGTTTGTATATGCGACTAGTGTCTTGTAATCCATCGACCAAATGTATTGCACATTTAATAAAGTAAAGAAACTTAAGTTTATCACACGTTCCGAGTGTAGCGTTATAAAATCTATCAGACAAGAAACTTACGTTTATCACACGTTCCGAGTGTAGCGTTATAAAATCTATCAGACAAGAAACTTACGTTTATCACACGTTCCGAGTGTAGCGTTATAAAATCTATCAGACAAGAAACTTACGTTTATCACACGTTCCGAGTGTAGCGTTATAAAATCTATCAGACAAGAAACTTACGTTTATCACACGTTCCGAGTGTAGCGTTATAAAATCTATCAGACAAGAAACTTACGTTTATCACACGTTCCGAGTGTAGCGTTATAAAATCTATCAGACAAGAAACTTACGTTTATCACACGTTCCGAGTGTAGCGTTATAAAATCTATCAGACAAAAAACTTACGTTTATCACACGTTCCGAGTGTAGCATTATAAAATCTATCAGACAAGAAACTTACGTTTATCACACGTTCCGAGTGTAGCATTATAAAATCTATCAGACGAACAACCACAGATCCCATTCACGCACGTTAAAAGCGGGTTGCAATCATTGGTAGTGGTACAGGTGCTGCTTTTTGGTCGACCTCATATCATTAAAAAAAAAGAATAGTAATGTATATTGTAAATGTTATCTGGATGCTTGTTTAGGACCTTCTAAAACTATTTACCTATTTTAGATTCCAAACAAAAGTACAACAATATCTATCTTAAAAGATGATTTGTCTTTCAAATAAGTATTGATTGATTCAACGAAAATTGTATGAAAAACAAGTTCTTTGTATATGTCTTTAAAAATATTTTCAGGCATAGTTAAGAGCAGCTTTTTGTTGTATATTTTTATAAATGCATATTTTAAAAAAATCGTTTAGATTATATAAAATTGGAATATATTATTTTAAAGTCGGAGAAATAATTTAAAAATCGTGGATACTATTTTAAATTCGATATATTTTAAATAAAGTACTATGTTTGTGTTAGAAAATGTTCATGACTAACTCACCTTTGACGACAAAAGATGCATTAAATCCTGTGTAGACCAAAGAGCTCCTATTTGTTTTGAAAACAATGTGCATCAAACTAGTTGTTGATGTTAGATTGGCTGAAAAATTGGACTGGCAATATTGTGAAATCAACTTTGCGCTCGTGTTTCGACCGTCGTACACGCGAAGTACAGCATCTTTACAGTCTGGATATCCTTGCATTTGAAAAAAGAATCTGAAATAAATGAATTAGGTAATCAATATTTCATAAAGGCTTATCGAGCCATGAGCTAAACTAAATGACTGGACTAAACGCTAACAAAATGAAACACACCAAATTGAATGAGCCAAAATTAGTTTGTGACCGTAGTACGCTAATAATTTTTTAAATTTCTTTTCATATTTCGGACCCCCCCCCCCCCACCTTTTTTTTGATAATTCTACTTTGAAATATAATATATATATATGTGTGTGTGTGCGTGTGTTTATGTGGGTGTGTGTGCGTATAAAATGTTTTTTTAAAATATAAAACGAGATAGCGTTACAATTTTTTTTTTAAAGTTAACAATCACAATCATGTGCAAAGCTAGGATGAGTGCAACCTGTTGGTGGTTCTATTTACTTGCTATCTTTTGACAAGCTTCTATGGCGATTTATTTGTTCGCAATTCATATATTATATAATATATATAAGAATGAGCTATAGGGACATAACGCCAAAGAGCCGAAAATATTGTGATACGTTCGGGCTCTTAAAAACAAACATAGTTATTTTCTATTATTTTACGGAAATCGAATAAATTTACATGCGCAAAAAATATTATATTTCCGCTTTTATTTTAGCAAAAGTTTTTATTATTATTATAAATTACAAATACATATAAAGAAACAACTAAGGAACTATCTTAAGCATTTTATATGCGTTTAAAAGTTATGAAAAAAAAATTAAATATAAAAAATATGATCAAAGAAATACACAGTAATCACATTTATCGGGAAAACCTAAACATCAGAGAGACAGACATACTAAAAGACATATAGACCGGCAGAGAAACAGAGAGACAGAAAGAGAGACAGACAGAGAAAAAGAGAGATAGACAGACAGAGCGACAGAGAGAAAGAGAGATAGTCAGAGAGACAGACAGAGCGACAGAGAGACAGAGAGACGGACAGAGAGACAGGTGGAAACAGAGAGACAGACAGAGAGACAGACAGAGAGACAAACAGAGAGACAGACAGAGAGACAGACAGACAGAGACAGACATAATGACAGAGAGATAGACAGAGACTGACAGTGAGACAGACTTAGAGACAGCTTGAGAGACAAACATAGAGACAGACAGACAGACAGACAGAGAGACAGAGAGACAGAGAAACAGACAGAGAAAAATAGAGACAGGTGGAAACAGAGAGACAGACAGAGAGACATACATATAGGGAGACAGACAGAGAGACAGAGAGACAGACAGTCAGACAGATCATCCTTGAATAATTGCAAAAAAGTTATCTTAATTCGGTAAACTATATCTATACATTTATAAGTATATCCCGCATGTGCTTCTATGCCATCAATCCAAAGTGATGAAAATTGTGTGAATTGTTAAAAAATGCAAATGTTTCTGAATTATTACACACATTTGACAATTGGTAAGTTGTTGAGCGCACAAATGATTTCTGAATTAGCTTATCCATTTTGAAATATTCCTTTTCGGGCCTGAGCCACAAATTATTTTTTTTCTTTTATGAGCTATACAAATATAATTTCAATCAGGGCTATTGCATGGGTGGCTAGAAATCAATCAAATGCAAACGACATTTCAGTTTATGTGTGACAAAAGTACAACCATTTTAAAATTTTACGTTTGGGGCCGGCGGCCTTATTTTAAAAATAATAAATATTTGAGCTATCTAAATATAATTTAAAACAGAGCTACTGCGTGGGTGGATCAATCGCTACAAGTGTGTGGACTAAATTTTGAAAATACACGCTTCTCACGTGGACAGCTATATGTTGCCTGCTCACGCGTTGAAAAAACTTCTAATTTATTTGTGTACGCACTATACGGAAAAAACAATAAATATTTTCTATTTAAAAAATATTTTAAAACTCAATTAAAACACAAACACTTTTTTCATTGAGTGACATGCATCGCATGCCGGGTTCTCACTAGTGTCTTATATTGTATTTCGAACCAGTAAAATTTCATTCTTAGGATTGTATATAAATTAAATTATTTCCCATCGTGCTATTTACAAATAAAAATATATAAAATAGCAACAACGTCGAACCAATTTACCTGACAGTGACAACTTCATTCCCGCCGTCAAGTGTCCATGAATAATAGGAAGCTGCTGGGTATTTTAAAGGATAACCTGGATTAGCTATTGCGCCGATCATTTGGGATATTGTAGAGTTGTATGCTGTTGGAACAGAAACGGACTTTTAAAAAACAAATGATTTCGATAGCTTACATATCAAACGATATAAAAATAAAATTGGATACAAGGAATGTAATCACAAACACACATATGCACATATATATATATATATATATATATGTTTATATATATATATATATATATACACATACATGATTACATATATATACATATTTATATAAATCTGGTATAATCTGCTTGCATGTAATTAGATATAACATCATCGATATAAATGGAAAATTAGAATTCTTTTAAAGGGGTGAATTAGTTCTAACTGAATTTTGTCTTTTTAGAAACAACAAAGCACAAGGTTACTTCATTATTCGTACATCGAATGTGGAAGTGGCCAAGGAATCCTCTGAATGTATTAGAAACATCTGTTTTAAAGACTATGTACATTGTATTGCTTGTAGACACAAACATTCTTGGGGTCGAGTCGTTCCTGTTACAGGTTTTGTGGATGATTGGTGAGCTGTCATTCTCACCATCATACAGTGCAACATAATCATAGCCACAAGAAGACACATACTCAAAATCCGTCTCATATAGACTGAAAATATCATTGGAAATGATGTCAGTATACATAATTTGATTCGTTTACCATTGTTAGGTTTTAGTTTTTTAAATGCTTAATTCTACAACAACAAAATATTTGTAACATCAAATTTATTGTTAGTGTAATTCAGTTTTGAACTATAAGTTTCCACACTAATGTAATTTTATACTTTTTGGTCTGGACTTTACATTTCATTAAATTTCTAAAAATATAATTTAATATATCAAACTGTTATTACATCAAGTCAGAGGAAGATTTGATCAGTTACATTTTGCATGCAAGTCACTAATTCATGCATAGTTACATATCAATTAAGTACATTAATTATATACCTGAATGTGATGTAGCTGTTCTTGTCACCTCGAATACGCCAATAGGTAAGGACATTATTATCATAAATACCAGGATAGTTTGGACTAACAATAGTTCCATATGTTGCTGTCAGTGTTTTATTAAAATCTAGAGAAGAGAAAGTCAAAATCTAACTCTTAATTTCATGCATGACAGACAGTTTTTGTTTCCGAGGTTTAACGATTTTACAAATAGTTAACTCTAATATCCTCCTAGGATTTCGATGGCAGCTTTGACATCCTCATAAACATAATTCATTTACTTTTAAATAATTACAAAATGTTTTCTCCACCTATTTTTTTAATTTAAAGATATTCTCAATTTTCGTTACACAGAAGTGGTCATATACTAGTACAATGTTTCCTCTTGAACGCTGTGAAATCTATTTGATCTGTAGTGATAGTTACATTAACTATTCAACGCTGCATCAACCTCCTCCAGCAGAAATGTATTATTGTAATCTATATGTACAATTGTCATGTTACTAGGGCAACGTGAGAATAGTTATGTTAGGTCTTAAACATTTTTTTAACAAAATGGAAACAAAAGAAAAGCAGAAAATGCAGAAAACAAATATGAACAATGTAGGTAATGCTACTTTGGTTAATTTACCTTGAATGTAATAACTTGCAATGAAGCCTCTGTGATGTTGAGATTTATCAGTCTTAAAGACAATGTACATGTAGTTTCCTGTAGATTTGAATACTCTATACGATGTATCGTTTGGACTACAATCTTTGTAAAGTAGCGGAGAGCTGCTATGGCCGCCATTGTAAATAGCGATGTAATCATACACACAGCTGGGATTATTTTCAAAATATGTTTCAAAAACTCTGAAGAAAAAAAATAAATGTAACCAACAAAAAAAGCAACAACAACTGTATTTAGTTATATTTTCTGGCTGTTTTTAACGGTTCAGAAAATAAAATGTAGATTTAAATATTACTCAAAAATGAAATAGTTACTCTTCTGGCCACTTAAGGATCTATAAACGATATGATATATAGCTTGTATGAAAACATCCATAAATTGACTGTATTGAGTTTCATAATAATGAGATACATCTTCTTTAATTCGCTATATTGGCTTATGATTTAAAAAAGCGATGCAAATTGTGTGAACACTTTATCCCAGTTCTCCTGTTCAAATCCACATCTCACCGTTTGAGGCATTTATGTCATTACTGCACAACTGACTACGATAAAAACATTATATTGCACTTTTTCAATGATTATTTTTATAAATATTTAATTTTCAAACGAAATAATTATTGAATTCGATGGGCAATAATATATTGCGAAGGAAAACAGGTTTACGTCTTAAAGATGTGTTAAACGACCTAGATAGTAAAGGGAAAAGAAATATTTGAAAAGACACTATAATTTTCCGAAAATGAGACCATCGATGTGCATATGACTAATTGATACATCCCAATAACAATAGTGTACATTGATAATTACATGAACTACTTAATTCTTAGACATTTAAGTGAGATAGTGATTTTAAAATTTTAATTTCAAAGGTCAGAAAATACCACTCCAGACTACACATCTCTAGGCAAGACTATACCCCTCCAGTCCAGGCTATACATTTCCATGCTATTACCATCCAGTACCGACTTGTTTAGTGCAGAACATAACCCTCCAGACTATAACCCTCCAGACTATAACACTCCAGACTATAACACTCCAGACTATAACACTCCAGACTATAACACTCCAGACTATAACACTCCAGACTATAACACTCCAGACTATAACACTCCAGACTATACCACTCCAGAATATAACACTCCAGACTATAACCCTCCAGACTATAACACTCCAGACTATACCCCTCCAGACTATAACACTCCAGACTATAACACCCCAGACTATAACACTCCAGACTATAACCCTCCAGACTATAACACTCCAGACTATAACACTCCAGACTATAACACTCCAGACTATAACACTCCAGACTATAACACTCCAGACTATAACACTCCAGACTATAACCCTCCAGACTATAACACTCCAGACTATAACACCCCAGACTATAACACTCCAGACTATAACACTCCAGACTATAACACTCCAGACTATAACACTCCAGACTATAACACTCCAGACTATAACACCCCAGACTAAAACACTCCAGACTATAACACTCCAGACTATAACACTCCAGACTATAACCCTCCAGACTATAACACTCCAGACTATAACACTCCAGACTATAACACTCCAGACTATAACACTCCAGACTATAACACCCCAGACTATAACACTCCAGACTATAACACCCCAGACTATAACACTCCAGACTATAACACCCCAGACTATAACACCCCAGACTATAACCCTCCAGACTATAACCCTCCAGACTATAACACTCCAGACTATACCTCTCTATGCCAGAAAAAATCCCTCAATGCCAGACAATACCCTCCAGTCGAAGCTATACTAATCTAGGCCACACAATACCCATCTAGGCTCGAACATAGCCAACTAAACACGACTATTCCAATCTAAACTTGGCAGTACATATATTGACAATACTATACCCTTCTAGACCATACAATAACGATCTTGAACATACTATACCCATCTAGACCAGACTATAAGCCTCTAGGCTAAACTATACTCATCCAAACATGACTTTATTCATCTAGACCAGACTATATATATATGTAACTAGACCAGAATGTCTTATCTAGACCACATTAAACCCATTTAGATCCGACTATACCCATCTTGATCAGACTATACCCATCTAGACTAGAGTATTCCCATCTAGATCATGCTATACCTATCTAGCGCAGACTATACCCACCTAGACCAGACTATACCAATCTAGACTAGACTATACACACATAGACCAGCCTGAACATCTCCAGGCCAGACTATAACTATCTAACGTTGTAAACATCTTTTGTTTGTTACTGTCAGACACATGACGATGGATGACTGGGCGGCTTTTAAATGTTTATCCATTGCTATCCACCGCATTCACTTTCATATGTGATGATAATGCCATCTTATTGCGTTTCGCGTGTTAAAAGACACGTTTCATTTCCCCCAAAATACCCAGATAACCATCTTGCGGCAGATTTTATGACTATAGAAGGTCATAGGTATGACCATAGAAGGTCATAGGTATGACCAGATTTGTACAATTTATGCGCTTCAAAACTAAAAAGATTACGCTCAGTGGATGCACGATCTACCACGAGAGAAACGTGTGAATTCAAAGGTCACGTTTTAAGGAAAAAGCCAAAGGATATCGAGCAAAAGAAGGAATCATCCACCACGGGGTGGGTTTGTCTTGGAAGTAGCTTCTCACTTAAGAACGACTTCTAAACACCCTAAACACCTGACAGGACCATTCAACGGCAGGTGAAAATCTGACAGAGATAAAACCGTATCCAAAATATGGGACCGTTATTCTTATATCAGAATGTTCATTACATGTCAAAAATGATTTCTCAGAAATCCCAAAATCAGCAAGAAGGCTGCAGTTCCTGGAAAATTTGGAGCTCAGGATATTTGCAGTGATTAGTCCCCTCCAGACAATGTAAAGTGGAAAACAATATGTAGTTTCTGCAGCTAAGCATATATTTCTTGATGGACAGAAGCAGCAGATGTTTCAGTTAAGAGTTCCAATTAAGTAGCAATATTTTTTATTTCGTTGTATGCTATGTTAGCTGTATGGACACTCCATATCCGGGCTTAATCTGAACAGGGGTATACTCCGACCTAAAACCACGTGCTTTTCTCTGTTGTAATTATTGTTGTAAAATATTCACCTATAATCTGTGGACCATTAATGTAAAATTTTTATTACTACTTGTCATATTTTGTTTCCCTTTAATTCTGGTGTACGTTGATAAGTCCAGGATAAAATAATATCATATTGGATTCTTGTTTTATTTTTAAAATTAAATATATATGCTGATTTTCAAAATGCTGTATATCCATTTTGGGGGTTTTGAGAGTATTCAACTTTTTACAAAACATTAATAAGGCGTTTAGAGAAATTGACCATGTCCTAAAGGAATCTGGTTTGCTCTACAAAAAGGTAAGTTTTTTTTTCATTTTTTTAAAAAAAGGGTGGATGCCGCATACAAAATAAGCTCTTCATATATACAATAAAACGGACATATCAACACATATTTGAAAACGTTAAAAAGAAGATTCACCCAAACGTGATTATGTTGCTTCTTTGCGGTCCACAAAATGTCCAAGTGTAGAACACGTTAGGGCTATAATTGTTTGGGTAGTTTGGGCTGACCAGATATCCCGATCCTGACGCTATGGTGGTATTATATCCTAAAAGAAACATTTACAAGTTAAATATGTGACTCTAACATATTTGTGTTAATTTAGCTCCAGGAAGCGATAGGAAGAGAGAGAGAGAGAGAGTGAGCAGAAAGAGAGGGACAGACAGAGAGAGAGAGAAGCCTTTCATTCAGGGATACATTTAGATAACACGTATTTTGGATTCCGATACAATCATTAACACTGTGTTACATATGCTAAAAAAAATTTTTCATACAGTTTAGAAAATCAAACAACTTGTTTTACATCAAAAATACGTCTAAAATTTGATATTATTATTTAAATGGTCTTATATAGTGCTGTACCCCAGCCTAGGGCAAGACTCACCGCGCTACACATAAAAAGTAACAAACATGAAATTACAAAACATTTACATAAAATTATTCATTTAAAAACAGCTTTGTAAAGTATTGACATCGCCCACCCAAGAACTATTTACCCATGTCAAGCCATGGATGGCACCCAGCAACATCGAGCATTGTTTATCGGTCAGAAAGGGTGGGGGGGGGGAAGAATGATTCACATTTGTAGAGTTTGAAGAGATGTATCTTGCGTGCAGTTTTGAAGGCTTGGGTGGTCGTCATATTGCGGTTGTGTAATGGGAGAGAATTCCATTGTTTGGGGGCGCAGAAAGACAAAGATCGTTCACCGTCTCTTTTAATGCGTGTCTTGGGAACACGCGTGTTAAGCCCAACTTTATTCTAAGAGTTAGCGGGTTCGAATCCGTGCAATTAATAACAATTGTAATTTTTTTAGAAATAATATGTTGTTGCTTCGGGACTAAATAAAGCTGGCAATAGCCAGTCAAACATAGCGGAGAGAAAAATCTATAAAAATGGGTTTCATTTTAAGATGCTACCTTCTTAAATTTAGAAAATTTCCTGATATATATGCTAAAGGAATTACGAGATGTAACACACATACAAGTTTAAAGATATCTAAAAAAATATATTATACTTTAGATGTCAAATTACCAATTTCATATTTCTCAAGACACTGAGAGTAATATTAGGCTATTTACAATATCTTTTGCATTTGATAACCTTTTGATACAAATCTGTGGACATGTTGAATGTGAAACATTTTAAACTATAATAATTTACGACAAAATCTGTTAATTTGTTTCTGTGTAATACGGTAGATATTATTTTTTTTGTATTTAGAGAATTATATTTATTTTTAAATTGGCTACATTTTACATTATTAAATTAATAAACCATCTATCATTTAAGTCGAAATAATACATTTCTAAAAATCTTTTAGTAAATAGGACATCAATGTTACAATTTTAAAAGAGGTAGCTTTTTCAAAAAAATAAATGTTTTATTTGTTTGTTTTTTGTTGTTTTTTTTGTGTGGTAAAAAAGCAACGTTCAACATTGGCTATGAACTATTTTACAATTTAGTCATTAGTGGTATTATTATTTAAACGAGTTTTTGCTGCTAAGTGAATAGTTAGTAACTTAAAATGAGTCGTGAAGAAAACTTATCGTGTCTTTGAAAGTGTATTGACACTTTTTGTATCGTGTGTAGCGTGTGCGCGGTTGAATAAAAATCATATAACAATTGTTTTTTGAATTGTGGGTAACATGTTTGAATTGTGGGTAACATGTTTGAATTGTGGGTAACATGTTTGAATTGTGGGTAACATGTTTGAATTGTGGGTAACATGTTTGAATTGTGGGTAACATGTTTGAATTGTCGGTAACATGTTTGAATTGTGGGTAACATGTTTGAATTGAGGGTAACGTGTTTGAATTGTGGGTAACATGTTTGAATTGTGGGTAACATGTTTGAATTGTGGCTAACATGTTTGAATTGTGGGTAACATGTTTGAATTGTGGGTAACATGTTTGAATTGTGGGTAACATGTTTGAATTGTGGGTAACATGTTTGAATTGAGGGTAACGTGTTTGAATTGTGGGTAACATGTATGAATTGTGGGTAACATGTTTGAATTGTGGGTAACATGTTTGAATTGTGGTTAACATGTTTGAATTGTGGGTAACATTTTTGAATTGTGGGTAACGTGTTTGAATTGTGGGTAACGTGTTTGAATTGTGGGTAAAGTGTTTGAATTGTGGGTAACATGTTTGAATTGTGGGTAACATGTTTGAATTGTGGGTAACATGTTTGAATTGTGGGTAACATGTTTGAATTGCGGGTAACATGTTTGAATTGTGGGTAACATGTATGAATTGTGGGTAACATGTTTGAATTGTGAGTAACACTGTTACGCTCATAAACCGTTTATTTCGTATTTGAATTCTTTATACTTTATTCTGTAAAGTATTGCAAATTGTTCTTTCAAACTCTTGACATGCATTAGAAGAATTGTTTCATTCAAAATACAGTGACGGCTTCACAATCTTTAGTGATATTTTCACTTAATCTTTATTATGCTTTCAGCAAACTTTAAAATTTCAAAAACGAATTTTCTTTCAGATTTTTAAACTTGCAAAGTTAAATTTCATGGTCGTGATTTTCTGAAATCATGAGTTCGATCGATATAAAACGAGTAAAACGTGTCTTATTTCAAGGGCTAAAAATGTCTTCATTCTGAATGTCGTCTTTTTTTTTTTAAATCCCTTTTGTTAACTTCGCTTTTGTTCGTGGGACTGCTAACTGACCCACTTCCCGCCAGGGTTTGGGGGGCCGGGCTGATAGGGATTCTTATAAAGTGCATTACTTGTATTTTTGATTTTTAAAATGTTTAACCCCAGGCCCGTAACTCGATGTTATATTTTACAAGGGATCTGAAAGAAACATTTTGATAGCGCGATATTACATTTGATAAGGTTTATAGGAATTTTTTTAAAAGGTTATTTACTTTGTCTTAAAAATTCAGATTTCCTTCTATTGCCATATTATAGTATTTCTTTCTTTTTTTAATCATATACTTAAAACATGTATCTGAACTTTGTTGTATGCTCCTGATTCAAGTTATGATATATATAAAATCACTTACTTGGCACGCAGGTCGCAGTGCAACTGTTGTATTCCATGTTGTTGGGACATGCACACGATCCGCTGTTACAGGTAAAAGTAACGCAGTCTGATGAACTTCTACATTTTCCCCCATAACCTATCAGTGATGTGGATGGAGTTCTACATTTAAAACTTGTTGCAGCAGGACGCCATAACTTCAATGAAAAATAAGAGTACCAAGTTTACGCCAACACATTAAATAAATAAAAAAAAAATACTACTTTAAATTAGGTGTTTAAATAAAATATGTAAATTTTAGAGTAAATATATTTTTCCAAATGCATTTAAAGATATAAAATATACGTTGACACAAAATTTCCAAAACTTTCTATTAGCGCCATCCCTTTGTATAACCGTTAAAATTACTTGTGATCCTATAGTATAGAAAGAATATGATGAATTTTCTATTGTATAAAAAGAATGTGATGCTTTGTTTATTGTATTGAACACAAGGTAATGCTAGGTACTTCATTTGGGTAGGGCAGGGTGGGGCATTTGCCCCCCCCCTTTTTTTTTGAATTTGCAGGTTTTATTTTAATTGCTATATACTATTGTGCTTCCACTTCCGGTAAAAAACAACTTAACAAGCAGACCAAGTTTTTGTTTTGCCCCCCCCCCCCCTTGAACCTCCCCCGTCCTGAAGTGACGCCCTTTTGTTATGCGTTGTCTATTGTATAAAAAAAAGTAAAACGTTTTCTAGTGTACAGAAAAAATGTTACGGGTGTCTATGGCATGGAAACATATTGATTAGTTTTCTATTTGATGGAAACAATGATGCGTGACCTTCATCATAGTTCGCATGTTCTATTCTAAAAAAAAAACAATTAAATTCGACAAAAAGGATGTCATTTCATGTTTGGAACCCGATCCCCAGTGGCTTCAATTCCGCTTTGGGATTCCATTCCCCAATATGGGATCCCGATTTCAATTAAATCCCTATTATAATGGGATCCTGTCCAGATGCGATCCAAGTCGTCCTAATGTGATTCATATTCCGATTGGATCTTGTTCCCAGGCGGATTCCTTTCCAAATGGGATCTCATTTTCTTAGAAGATGTCGTCCAGCGTGGGATCCCGACCCCATGTGAATCCCGATGGGAGCCCGTATGAAAATATGACTTACTGATAGTGAGAAAATCCCTTGGAAAGTACAGATATAAATAGACGTTAACTAACATTTCAAAAAGCCGTGAAACAATACGCAAGAGTCGTCAAAAGTCTGGAATAAATTGAATAATCTTCTCGAAACACGTGACAAATGAGATAGCTATAGATATATAGATATACTCCAATAGAACCTATAGTTTTGTGTACGCCTATTGATATTTATATAGCTTGTATAATGAAAAGAAGACCCGAAAGGAGTGTATGTATACTACGTTTCGTTAAGATCCATTCATTTATGTAGGAGTATGTGTTTAAGTTTGTATATAGTTTATATTAGGTAAAAAACGAATTTAGGGCCCGAGGCCCCAAAAAATAAGTTATACAAAGCTCAACCCCCCCCCCCCCTCTCCAAGTTTTTGATTCTAGATAAAAATGGACATGTGTGCTAATTTTGACCCAGTCCCCCAATCCATTTAAATAAACGTTTGCGGAACCAAGAAACACACAAAAAAATGTTCACTTTTACATGAATACTGTATGTTCTGCTGTACGTCTATACTCAGTTACAACGACAATGAAAATAATTCTGTTAATTCGTTCTCAGCCTTCCCCTCTTTTTCACTCCGCACCCATTTCTCTCTCTCTCTCTCTCTCTCTTTCTCTCTCTTTCACACTCTCTCTCTAATATCCCAGATTAACAATAAAACAATAAAGTAATAATTATGTTTCAAAAAAAATATTGTTTCGTAAGCAACTTACAAAGAAAAGAAGCACACTAACAGCAAAGTAGCCCATCCTTTGGCGCCAAAGAAGTTTCCCGTCTGTATAAACCGTGAGCCTCACTTTTATATTAATGGCCAATTCGGAAACTCCTTTCGTGCTATTTGAGGGGGATCCGTCAACCTTATTTACTTCCCTGTCTTTGTGTGACCCTCTAAAATTGCATTCTAGGAATGGGTGTTGTCGTGTTTGTACACTTGAGACGTCGAGGGCTTATACAATATATTATTAGATGAGCATTGAAGAGCTGATCAAAATGTCCTTACTAATAAAAATAGATGTGAGTCATGCGTGTCCTAAAATAGAAATGTCAGGAAGTTAATAAACTTTGTTTTTGTAGATCACAATTGACATTAGAAAAATATTTTAAAACATATATTAAACATTTTAGTTCATCTAACATTCTGGTTCTGTTAAATTAATATAAAGTTGATTAAGTTCTATTCTGTCCAAAAAAGTTAGCAGTTGACTGTGAAAGCTGTGTAAAAAACGTCAGTATTTTCTCACTGACACAAATGAATGACACCTTTGCCTACATTCATCTATGACACATCAGCACAGTGAACTTCAAGTCTCGCACACAAAACGTTATACTAGAAGCAGGCCCATGTCATTGTATAATATTGTTGGTACTTATTCTTGGTACTGGGCAAGACATCAATGTAATAATTTACAAATCATCCAACTAATATCGTTTTAGGCAACGAAGACCCAACGTTGACTCTCTTCAACTCGCCACACATTTCTGGTAGCTGTACATCAACTAATAGGCAACTGCGAGAACATATCGTGAACTCCATGTGGATTAAATGTGAACACCGTTTGAGCTAAATGTGAACTCTGACGACCTTGATCTTGCACATCTCATATTCAACGCATTTATTTATTGCGCTCCCTTCTATTCTATCAAAATTTAAATCACCATCATGTCCCTTATTTCTGAGACCGTTGGGGCGGCAGAGATGAGATGAAAACGTTCCACTTTCATTCCTTTCTGTTTTCTGCACTACGCACAGCATCGCCTATTTTTTAAAAAAAAGCGCATACTTGAATGATATGGCCACGGGACAAGAAAACCAGGGCTTGCCAAAGAAATCTTGCAGATAACAACGAGTGGAGGGAGATGAAGAGGATGACAGAGAAACAGATGGGAAGATAACATCAGAGAGGGGACGGGACTAAAACTAGGCGATGCTGTGCGTAGTGCATAAAACAATTTAAATACAAAGCTACAAACTCGTGGTGACAACATGTTCACACTAGCCACATTGATTATTATTATTATTATTATTATTTGCTGTCTTATATAGCGCGGTACCCCAGCCTAGGGCTAGGCTCACCGCGCTGTACATAAAAATATTTTAAAAGAGACATAATCGTGACAATAACATAAAATACATATATGTAATAAAGAACAGATGTATAGAGACAAAACAAAATATAATGCATATTCACCTCATCCACACCATAACTTTTACATGACAAGCCATGGACGACGCCCAGCAGCAGCGTTTATTGGTCAGATGTGGGGAATCAGTCATTGACAGCAGCAAAAGTTTCCTTCCTTACAGCTATAGACATGGAATTTATATTTATGCCATGGCGTATTTAGGTGTAACGGGGTTGAGGACCGCGCCAAGTGACAACATCTCAGGGGGTGACACCAAATTGAAAAAGTGTATATTTACTGTGCACACACTTCTGGGTCTGATCAAATTTCATGAAAGGACACACGATAAAACATAACTGTTCCACAGATGTGACCAATGCTATTGCGTGCTTTATTAACAGTTCAATGTGGATGCGTCAAATACAAGGTGACCCTTTACTTAGATCAGAAATACACCATTTCGACCATGATTCAACGCCGATTGAACTGTTCGGGAACTTTCTTGAGTGGGAAGAAGCTTTATTTATATAAAGTCGTAGAAATAAAGTTTTCCAATGATACCAAATACGATGTGGTCGGGCGATTCTAAGAATCGGTAAAGCTAAAATCATTTTTTTAAAATGACTTTTTACCCCTTTCTAAGCTTAAGAAAAAAAATATTTTACATAATTTTCTCATTCAAATTTATTTATCTTTGTTTTTAAACGTTTTTTATACCTAATATATCGACACGTAGAAATAATCAACAATACTCTTTTCAACGCTTCGTCTCTAGCACCACCACTTAATGTTTGAATACGACTGACAGCTTTGTAGCTTGGAAGACCAGGGAAGGAACATTTTTAATAAAGTACATTTAATGTGAATATAACAATAACTTAACTTTGCTACAAGTCTTACATAAATTTAACCCATGTCCTTCAATTAATTTTTTCTTGTTCTTGTCACCACTTACACTGTGGACATATTTTAACAAGAAGAAATGCATCGTGAAAGTCGGGAGAAGGGGGGTAACATCATGAGTTTACTGCACCGGGTTACACAACTGTAGCTATGCCCCTGCATTTATGAGCAGTTGGTAAAAATTTCACCTACAATGTCCTGTCAGTAACAGTTTGTAAACAAAAGTTAGGATTTCCGTAAGCCTTATGAAGAGAAACGAAACAGAAGGGATAATGCTTGTGACACCATCTTGCGTTCTTTTATCGTATTGGATCATAACAGGGTCGTCGTCGCGTGGGCCCTGGAACCCCTGGAACCTCTGCAACCCCTGCGGCTGCCGGCGGAATCGGCTAACTAATGGATCCAAATTTTTAATGTGAAGCAACATAAAAAGGGAGTATTTACAATAGCATTAAATGGCTGCCATTTGTGTAGACCATCTAGCTGGTTATTTAGAAAATACAGTTTACATCTTAGTTTATGTCATTATTTTGTTTGGACTTTTGAAATAATAGGTATTATTTACTAACAGTCTGTTTGAAGACAAAAAGAACATTATGCTCAATGACATAATTGTTTGTTGTGTCAGTTAGTTAGTTTATTTGTTTTGTTTTTGTTTTGTTTTTTTGTTTATTTGTTTTGTTTATTTGTTTGTTTGTTTGTTGCATTTTATTTGTTTGTTTGGTCGTTTGTTTATTTGTTTTATATGTTTTGTTTGTATGTTTATTTATTTCTTTTTTAAATTTGTTTTGTTTGTTTGTTTGATTTGTTTTGTTTGTTTGTTTGTTTATTTATTTTATTTGTTTTGTTTGTTGTTTTTGTAAAATAATTTATTTTGATTTTAAAATACTTCGATTTTCATCGATTTAGATATATTCTGAAATGAAGAGCCGTAAGCTGTAATTTAGAAATTAGCATGATCTATATCTATCTCTTCCTTCACAGTCCCCACACACATTGTTTCATACTAAAAATTCTCCCACTGTCTTACCTTTGGGCTAATCTAGTATTATTATCTTCTGATAATGCTACTATATAATGTGTTATGAAAGTTTTGCGCTTCAAAATATGACCCCATTCTTCATTTAAGGACGTTACGGGTATGTCAAATGTTAGGTTCTTTCTTCTCATTACTGGCGCCACTGTCTAAATTCACTGCCACACAGTCATGCTTCTGTCACTCTTTACTGCCACACAGCCATGCTTCTGCCACATTTTACTGCCACACAATCATGCTTCTGCCACACTTTACTGCCACAGAGCCATGCTTCTGTCACACTTTACTGTCACACAGCCATGCTTCTGCCACACTTTACTGCCACACAGCCATGCTTCTGCCACATTTTACTGCCACACAGCCATGCTTGTGCCACACTTCACTACACACTGATCCATACTTGGTCTACACTCACTGCCACACAGCCATGCTTGTGCCACACTTGACTTCAACCCAGCCATTCTTGTGCCACACTACACTATCACATAGCCACGCATGTGCCACACTTAAGATTAACAATAACATTTCAATCGCTTTTGAATGTAATTTGATCTAGTGCCGTGTTAAACTTTAAGTAGCGGGGGGGGGGGGGGGGGGGGGGAAGAGGCGAGAACAAAATAAAAAATAGGAGCCGGACTTAAAAAATCACGCGACGGTTCTGTTATTATGAAAGTTTGTCCTTACATAAGACTCCTCAAAATGACTATAATGTGCATGCAACTAAATGATTTTTGACGAAACGCATGTGAAAGGAAATGAAATATAATAACTCCCTTAGACCACCAGCCACTACACTTGATCGGAAAGCAGCAGATGAGACAGTGGAAATGTAAACCTTCCGGGTAAGAATTAATCTGTTTTCACGATCTTGAAATTATGTTTCCTTCACAGATAATAGTATGGTGACGCTGCGGGGCGAAACATTTCTTGTCTATGACAGTGAGAGTGACCATTTGTCTGACCAGCATTGTTTTCATCGGCGCTATTCGAACTCGGTGACACACAATCTGATTGTCCTGTGTTTTGATTATGTTGCCTGAATGGACTTTGTGTGCGGTTTTCATGGATGTCTAAGCATAAATGTGTGAAGACTGGTTGGATAACTTGAGTGAATTGTCATGTTTGCTCCAATAAAAAATGAATATAGGATAGATAATGCTGTTACTTCTCACGCAAAGTTCACAGCCTTAATTGTTCATATATTATTATACTATTCCTTTCGAAAATATCTATATTAGAAGGACACTAATATATTTAGTTATTTATGGGGTTGTTTTAAGTTTAGATGGTTAGCTAAGTGTATTTTTGTGTTGTTTCTTTTCTCTCACACCCAAATGCACGAGCTTGTATTGCGTAAGAGCTTAGCTGGCCGTGCCGACACTCGAAAACCCACTTTAAATATTGTCTCTTTTTGTGTTACCTCTCCTAATTTATACATAATACTTCCTGGGTGTGTTGAGAATTTTCTGCTGGTCTATAAGTGTACAGTGTACAGTAGCAAAATCCAACTTATCTATTTCAGCGTATTCCGATATTAAAAAAATAATAAAATATGTTACATCTCGAGGGCCAAGCAAAATACTTATGTTTTCGTTATAACTACGAATGGATGATTTTAAAAATATCTCATTTACTAATAGGTAAACTAAAAAAACGATCATCGTTATGTCCATTAGTCCTTGGACATTTGGGGCGCCACAGATGACAAGAAAACTATCCTTCTCCATGTCTCTCGGTCTTCTGCACTACGCACAGCATCGCCTAGTTTTAATCCCGTCCACTCTTTGATGTTATCGTCCCATCTTTTTCTCTGTCTTCCTCTTCTTCCTCCTCTCGTTGTGCCCGGCAGGATTTCTTTGGCGAGTCCTTGTTTTCTGGTTACGTTGCCATACCACTCAAGTTTGCGCTTTTTAAATATATTAGTATCAATCTTTATTTACCATTGGTTAAATTTTTGTGTGAAGGTCTCTAGAAATGACTGCATCCCTCCTGGTGTCATAACAAATGAAAGCAAGTGCTGCTTCAACCATTAAATCAGTTCGTTTGCCTGGATCGCGGATCAGGATAGATTCCCCAGGACACGCCCCCACCCCCTTTATCATGATGTCTCTTAAGCTCAGTAATATTTCCCTAAAACTCTACACTCTTTCTGACACCACCTTGTTCTGATGTGCCCAAGGAAATACAATAAAAATATAAGAAATCAAAGGAAATTATCAACTTAAATCGAAATAAGGACAGCTAATTTATTCCTCAAAATAATATGTAATATACAGCATTATTGTAACATAAAATACAATAGTTTAATGGGCGAGGCTAATACAAATTACAATTTAAGTAACTTGCTGAATTATAATGCAAGCAAAACTGTGTTGAAGAACAGAATAGTTACCTCTGGACATGTCACTCCCCAATTTTTTTCAATATTGTAATTGTACACAAATAAATGTTCTTTTTACCTTAATATTTTTTATTGTAAAACTATATGTATGTGATGACCACGTACGCTTATAAAACCCTGCTATTTAATACACAGAACCATCTTAAGTGCGTTCATATATTTTTCTTAAGCTTACGTTTATTGAATGTATGGGCTTATAAACATATCATATAACCACTTTGATTTTTTGGGATACTTTCTTAATACATAAAGAGCAATGACTTGCAATTGTTGCTAATGATGTATGGAACTATTTTTAATTAATAATTCGAGAAATCAGCCCTAAGACAAAATCATTAACTTTAATACACTTTTTAATACAATTAAACCTACGGTAAATACAAAATGAGACTTTTAATAAGACATAAAATATCTATAGACCCAATCTATAATAAAGTAAATACTTATAATATGAAGACAGAACAAATGGCCTAACACAGAGGTTCGGGATTGACGCCACTAATGCCGCATGTTCTCCACCCTTGACGCAACGTAGCTGGTTAGTGCACGAAATGAGAATGATGCCGAACATTATCCCGCAAGACCTTTGTTATGAAGAATCGACGTGGGGGCAGAAGATTCTGAACGGTCGAGTGTGCTGTAATGACGTGTGTAAAATAGACACGAAGGAGGCTAATATTGAAATTAGCGACTGGGAGAGTTTCGCTGATGAACTTTTCGGCTGGCGAACAGCAGTAAGCATGGGACTCGCGCGAAAGCTGATTTACACAATAACATTTTTAATTGAAAATGTAAATAGTTTAATAGAAAACGAAATGTCTAATTCTATTTCTGTTTGTCTCCAATACTACTGAAATAGTGAAACACTACAAGGAAATGAGTGAAATTAAGTATGGGAAAACCTAAAATAAAACAGGACGCTATAAAAAAACTTCTTCAACAAATAAACAACAGTTTAAAAAAAATAAATAAATAAAAAAATCCCCTGAGACTAGTGCGTTGTCGAATCCCAGCTGCCCCCCTCTCGCTTGGTGACAATTCATGTGGACGCAGTCGTTGTAAGACTTGCACATTTGCAACAAGACTCATCACATTCCCTTCATAAGGGCAGTTTTCAGAACGAAAAATGTAATTTTAGTACCGTATAACTACAAAAGTAAAGCTACAAACTGGCATGATTTTACGTTACAAGCTATGTGCTGCCGTTTTCATTTCAAATTGAATAAGGGCATGACATTTTCGTTAACTAATATTTTAAACTATTTTAAGGTCTAGCAACAGTATAAAAAGACAAATATAAAGGCAATTACGTTTCATAACACAAAAATAAACGTCTGTCAGACTATTAATTTTATAAAAGAAATGACATTTATTTATTGCGTTTTTAAAACCATCTTTTTTTCAATTAATTTTTCTTGTATTTCATTAAAAATTTAGACTGTTACGTCTTTCCCTAAAATATTATTTAGATATTCTAAAGTTTAACTGTTGTTGAGCCTTATGGTCGGTTCACGCGATCAAATTTTCCTTCAAGCATTTGATGCAATTCGTGTATGAAGTCTTGTCACAACTTTCAAATTACCCCCCCCCCCCCCCCCCCCAAAAAAATAAATAAATAAATCACGCACAAAATAGTGCGTTTATACAACAATTTGATGCGAAATTTGATCTTGTGAACTGAAGCTTATTGAGATCAGTTTCACTTTGCTGGTGTGGGAAGTCATCCTTTGTCATCAAGTAAAGGATTAAATGGATCCGTAAAGATGGCGAGTAAAATCACACAAACTTATCATCGCTTAAAAAAATTTTTTGAGACAGAATGCACTTGTACTTGTAAACATATTAGCATTTTGGAGGATAAAACCCATTAATCCATCATAGAAATGAAAGATCAGATATCTAGACACATTAGTTCTCTAAAATAAAGACTCAAAAAATATAGAAATTAAGTTTGTTCCGTAATTTGATGCGATATACAAGGAGGCTCCCCCAGCGGTTAAAAATTGAAATAATAACCTTTAAAGTTAAAGTCAATATTATTAATATGTAAGTAGGGTCTTAATATATGGCTTACTTTTGGTGATTCGGTAATAAATTAAATAATTTACATAAATTGTTATATTTTAACAATAATCTTTCCCTGAAAGCCCTTGTTCTCTCAAGAAGATTGTGCAGCGATAAAATGAAAATCATTTATAATGTACATTGTAATTAAATATTATTTTAATACTATTTGGAACAAATAAGAAGGTTATCTTATATATTATTACTTTAGCACTGTAATGATTGGAAACGTTTAACCTTGACCTTGTTTAATAAAGTCCTTCAATGAAAAATGGAATTTCAAAAATTTTGTCAAATCTAATCCAAACCAAAATGTGTTCCATTTTTAAAAATAAATAAATAGATTTTAATAAAAACTTGTGAAACATATTATAATATGATAACATACTGACGCTTTCAAACATATATGATATACATATGATGCCTAAGACGTACACTGATGATGCATTTTACATTTCAATATCATTATGGCATGGTGCTTCGTGACACATAACAATAAGTAATGGCTTCATACACACAGAGACAATGAAGTTTTCGTCTAGCTCGCAACGACTCAAAGAGTCTGAGCTTTCTAAAAGCGCGTCAGTTCTTTCCCTTTAGAACATTTTCACCCAAATCACAACCAATTGCTACGCTCTTTCTATTTTTGGTTGGTACCTCGAGTTCTGGCAACAGGGGCGCGGGCGGCGATTTCTTTACGATGATATATCTGAAACAAGAACGATCAGAGAGGTGTTAAATTAGCACTAGTGGGTGTACCCAAAACATCAAACTCAACTGAGATGTGTTACAACATGCTCGTTTAAACACTTCAAATTCATAACATACTAAAAACATGGAATCATCTTTTTAATACATACCTGTTAGTCAAAAGGACGGAGAGAAACGGGAGATTATTATTATTATTATTATTAGGTGGTTTTATATAGTTCAGTACCCCACCCTAGGGCTAAGCTCACTGCACTTCACATAAAAATTAAAAATTACAGAAAGTTATACATGTATAAACAACAATTAGTGACAAGCTTAAAACACGCACCCAAGTACTATGTACCCTTGTCTAGCCATGGACAGCACTCAATAGCATCGAGCGTTGTTTATAAGTTAGAGGGGGTGAGAACGAACGTGATCACGTTTCTTAGCCTTTAGAACCAATAGCAGTTGTTTCCTAGAGATCCATGATATTGCAATTGACTGGATCAGCTTAAGCTAAACATTGCAAGCCAGAGTATGTAACATCTTTGTCAGAGTATGTAACATCTTTGTCAGAGTATGTAACATCTTTGTCAGAGTATGAGTACATCGTGATTTAGTGTATGATGACATCGCATGTCACAGTCTGATAACGTCGTATGTCAGAGTATGAAATTATCCTTAGTTCAGAGGAGGATTTCATGTTTTGTCAGAGTATCATACTAGTGCACATATATGTTAAAAGCTGACATTAGCTAAAACTTACAGCCAGACAAGTAAGACAGCCAATGGTACCAGCAAAAACCTGAGCAAAACACGCACGTCTGAAATATGTATACAGTTCTGATTTTAAACAACTCTACAGCCATTTGAAACATTAAACAAAGGAATGGCCAGTCTTACTTTTAATTTTTTTAAAATCATTTTAAACACATGATCCATTCGCCTCAAACTTTTTCAGCAAAATAAACTAATTTTGTCGTTGAATAACCAACAATAATCATAGTTGTATCTGACATAGATATCTAAAATAGACAACTGTTTTATTTCTACTTATAGATCAATTGATATTTCTTGAACATGAGCATATTGAATATGACAAGTAAAAATATCGACCTCTTGGGGGACAGCTCCCTTTTAATAGCTCTACAGCTGATCCCTGGCATGGCACACCATTCAAATTAGGTTCTGGATTATTGCAAGCCCTAGAAATAAAAGTAATGATACATGCATTATTTTACACATAGAAAGCTATCCTGGTACGATGCCAATGTGTTTAGAATTCACCTCCATAGGACATAGTTAAAATAAAACAACCTCTCATATTTTGTAATGTTTCTGTTTCATCGATAAGAGCTATTTAACATGCTCCGTATTTTAAATGCATCATTATTTTAAGTGTCCTATTTTGATTTTTACACAGATAGGATAGACACAAATGAAACTAAAATAGCTTAAAAGCAACATTATTTCATTTTTTTCAATATAGCCTCATCGCTTTTTTTCTCCATAACCTTTCAAACATTGGCTGATAATTAGATGACAGTTGGAGCAACTTAACTACTATCGAAAAAACCTTTTTCTATGTAGAAAGTGATCTTTAGCGCAAGCCCAACTTCTCCATGGTCCCCAGTTGCCATGAACTGAAAAGTGTTATTTGTTAAAATGTTAGATTTTTACAAGGACATTAATTGTCAAAAAAAATAAATAATTAGATCTAAATAAAAAATAAACAAAAAAAACAACAAAAAAAAAACAAAAAAAAAGAGGAAAAGAAAAACCCACTAGAATTATAATTACGCCTTTAGATTAATAGAGAAACAGTTTTCTTCCAGAAATGAGAGGAAATGGGACGTCTAACAATGTAATTAGCTCGTAACAAAGAGATAATACTTGAATGACTGCGTTCAAAATAAGCAACTGTTTTCCCAAGGCAAATAACCCAAATTTCACCAGCGAAGTGGGGGGGGGGGTGGTGGTGTCATTTCAAGTGTTATGGCGTCTCACTAATGATTATGATTTAAGTACTTTAACAGTTTCCTCTTAGGGCAGATAAACAAGAACTCGAGAATTCGAACAGGGATGTCATTTCAGGTTCTTTCAAAAAAAAAAAAAGGGGGGGGGGGGCAAAATTTGATCGGCCTTGTTGCTTATTACTGGATGCGCCAAAGTACTTGGCAATTTAAATAAAATCTGCACATTCACGTTGGGGGGGGGGGGGTGCCCCGCCCTGCCCTAACCCAATGACGTTTTAAATTACCAAAGTCTTAAATTCAGGTTTAAGAATGGGAAACGAGATCCTTTAAATCTATCAAATAACATTATTGTATATACAAAAGCGTATACATATTTAGCAATGTGCTTTTAAACTTAATCATAAACAATTGAAATACATTATAATATTATTACCTGGAGGTTCTCCCCTGGGTATCACTGAAAAAGTAAATATCTTCACATATATATAGATTGTAAATATATAAACATATGTAAAACGTATACTCATGAGCCGAAGAATGTTTACTCTTGACACAGTGATTCTCATTCCTTGAGACTAGATATCACGTGTGCCTGTAAGAGGAATTTAATTTTTTTTCCCTCAATATTTACCTTGTCCGATTCCTTCATAATTAAAAGAAATTGGTCACGCGGTGCAGTACTTATCCGTGTTTGCTATTTAAGACCGATTAATCTGAAATACATAATGAGTCGGTCTTACCCTATATAATTTATTATGTAAATCGTGTAGCTGGTCCACCAGTGTTGGATATTTACGACCAAATAAACGCGAGATTGACGCTTTCGTTTAGTCTAACACAGTGGCTCTCAACCTTCCTAATGCCGCGACCCTTTAACACGGTTCCTCATGTTGTGGCGACCCCTAAACACAAAACTATTATCGTCTCTGCTTCATAACTGTAGAGTATTTGTGTTTTTCCGATGGTCTTAGGCGACCCCTAACACCCCCCCCCCCCCCGGAAAGGGCCGTTCGACCACCAAAGGGTCGCGACCCACAGGCTGAGAACCGCTGTCCTAATAGAAAATAAAATTAGCAGTGTTCCTTACCACGGGTGATTGAGTTAACGTATGTGTTTGAGAAAGAGGGGTTGTGACAGATGGTGTCTGCAGAGGCGTAACCGGGTTTTTGGCGCCCTTGGCTAATTTATTTTTTCAATAATAAAAATTTAAAAATTAGAGATTTAGCGGCGCCCTTTTAAACTGGCGCAGGCCGGCGCCCTTGGCAACTGCCCCAATGCCAAGCCGTTGTTACGCCTCTGGGTGTCTGTATGTGCGATATATAGTTTTATTATGAACGATATATAGTGTTTGTATGAACGATAGCCAACGCCAGTTTAAGTATACGTCTCATTGCTTTGCGACTTAAAAAAAGTGTCAAGAAAACATTTGAATCCAATCTTTAACCATAAATTAATGCAGGATGAAATGACTTTCGTCAGACGTACAAGCTGTGTAAATGAATACAGCTAACCTGCTACTGGATTCTCTGAGTGTTGGTCTTCGTCAATCTTTCCGTCTTGATCCTCATCTGGAAAAAAAACAGTTGTCTACCACGTTCATTTACAACAAAACAGTTGGCTGCCACGTTCATTTACAACAAAACAGTTGTCTATCACGTTCATTTACAACAAAACAGTTGTCTATCACGTTCATTTACAACAAAACAGTTGTCTACCACGTTCATTTACAACAAAACAGTTGGCTGCCACGTTCATTTACAACAAAACAGTTGTCTATCACGTTCATTTACAACAAAACAGTTGTCTATCACGTTCATTAACAACAAAACAGTTGTCTATCACGTTCATTTACAACAAAACAGTTGTCTACCACGTTCATTTACAACAAAACAGTTAGTTGTATATCACGTTCATTTACAACAAAACAGTTGTCTATCACGTTCATTTACAACAAAACAGTTGTCCATCACGTTCAGTTACAACAAAAAATGTATTTCTTTTTATAAATGGATTAAGTCGGATAATTAAAATTAAAATTGTATTGGGTTGAAGAGGTGGGTAAGGAGAGGTAGGTTAGGAGAGGTAGGATATGAGTGATAGGTTAAGAGAGATAGGTTAGGAGTGGTAGGTTAGGAGATTCAGTTATTTGATAGGAGAGATTAGGTAAAAGATATTGGGTAGCAAAAATTCAATTCGTCTACTTAATGCTATCCCAGTGAAGTTCAAGACTTTAAAAAAAACAAAAAAAACTATATTAACATTCTTAACTAGTTGAATGATAACAGACCTTTCCTATTTTCCGACTCTTCGTCGATTCGACCATCGCAATCATTGTCATAACCATCTCCTGGTTCTCCTTTGTCTCTACAGTCCTATTGAAAGTTGATTTAAAGTTTGTCAGACGAATCGTTTAACATCATATCTTCCAGATCGGTACACACATAATCACTGTCAGCATACTTTAACTTCCTCTTAATGCTAATAATTTCTATTACCACGTTACGAGCTTGCCAAATTAGACTCGCATATCTTCAGACATTTTATAAACAATGATCAGAACTCAATGCAAACACATTGAAAATATAAAAAAAAATATTTATGAATTCTTGATATATACTACATAACGTCAAAGTTTTAATAATTAAATGTGATGTTATTTTTTAGATGCCAAGGATACAGTTCTGAAATAATCGTACCAAGTATCAAATGTAAGAATTCTGTCCTTCGTTGATATGAATCTATACATCTATCTATATTTTCCCTGTAGATTTTCATTAATGTAAATTTAAAAAAAAAACAAACACATATGCTTACTCCCCGCCGTAGGTAGCGTGTTGCCTTTGGATACGTACGTGAAATGAAGCAACTTGCATGTAGCCCATGAAGTTTGCTAAGCCATATATGTAGCATCCGAATGGTTTGAAGTTTGCCGAAGAAGCCTTATTTATGTCAGATTCTATCCGTAAGTGGGCCACGTGGTGGGGTTTTGTGTTGTCAGATTTTTTCCAAGATACTCTAAATACAAGATGAATACATGATGAAATGATTACGAGATATTCATTTTCAAGAATGGAATTTTAACAAATAGAGAATCAAAATGCATATTTTGATGTTTTTTCCTTGTTATAGTTTCTAAACGCTGGCTGTATCGCAATGTCTCTATGCATGGGAACTCTAAACAATCCATAGCACAGCTCCTTGATTAAATTCTATGTCTCTATGCATGGGAACTCTAAACAATCCATAGCACAGCTCCTTGATTAAATTCTATGTCTCTATGCATGGGAACTCTAAACAATCCATAGCCCAGCTCCTTGATTAAATTCTATGTCTCTATGCATGGGAACTCTAAACAATCCATAGCACAGCTCCTTGATTAAATTCTATGTCTCTATGCATGGGAACTCTAAACAATCCATAGCCCAGCTCCTTGATTAAATTCTATGTCTCTATGCATGGGAACTCTAAACAACCCATAGCACAGCTCCTTGATTAAATTCTATGTCTCTATGCATGGGAACTCTAAACAATCCATAGCACAGCTCCTTGATTAAATTCTATGTCTCTATGCATGGGAACTCTAAACAACCCATAGCACAGCTCCTTGATTAAATTCTATGTCTCTATGCATGGGAACTCTAAACAATCCACAGCACAGCTCCTTGATTAAATTCTAAAAATTAAAAAAACAAACAACCAAACAAGGTGTGGGATGGTTAACGAAAAGCTAACCGTCCTGCACTGTGTACACGCCAACCTGACACGTGTGCCGCAATCAACCTGAACTATTTACCATATCGACTCTCCAGCGATTGCTTTCAGGCGCATGTGGATTGAAACACTGGCAGCAGAGTTTAAGACGAAAGTGTTGTCTACAAAGGATGTCCGTACAAGATACGCATTTTTTCGACACAACCCCCCTTGTCCGCACCTGTCCGCATTTTGCTTACCCCACCACCTCTGTAGATTGATGTCAGCTGGCACATACAGATGTCAACAATTCTAAATGCCAGTAATTAAGATGACTATTTTAAAGAACCAAAGAGTCACTAGATATAAACTTCTAAATCAATATGAAATGGGTCGATACTTTGAGTACATAAGCCATTATTGGGAGTGGTTTGTTCAATTCGTGTACTAGTGAATAGTGTGTGGGGGGGGGGGACTCCTGAAAGTATGTACATTTAATACTTTTCCTGGAATTCTTACCCTCTGAAATATTTCTCAGAAAGCCAATAGTCACCAAAAAATATCAGAAATCCAAGCACGGATCGCTTCTCCAAACCCCATCCGTCATTGTATTCATCACAGCTGTCCCATAGACATTATAAATACATCTAGCATCTACACATTTTGTCCACTTAATTGAAAAAAAGAGGAGGGGGGCTCGCTATGAGTACAATACACTGGCTAGTGTTGTCTTGAATTCATTTGCTTGTATTTAAGTAAAATTACACCATTTTGTTTGATTTGGTCTGAGAACGTTTTGTACGTTATGTATAAAGGGAGGTGCCATAAAAACACATCTCGTTAAACTCTACTACCCCGACTCATTCCACACATCTGACCGATAAACGATGCTGATGACCGCCGTCCATGGCTTGTCATGTAAAAGTTCTGGGGTGGATGGGGGTGGATATGCATTAATTTTTGTTTTGTCTTTATACAGTTTCTCTTTATTACATAAATGTATTTTATTTTATTGTCACGATTATGTCTCTTTTTCTAATATCTTTATGTACAGCGCGGTGAGCCTAGCCCTAGGCTGGAGTACCGCGCTATATAAGACAACTAATAATAATAATAAAAGAAATAATTCAGTGTGGGAGTGGCTCCAATATTTGAGTTTTTTCTTTCGTAATATATAATGACGGATAATATATGAATATCCCCTAGTATAAACAATGACGCAAACCAGATAACGATATATATAAAAAAAAAACATCGCATTATTTCAAATTGTTGATGAAATGTTACCAAATAGAGGGATCATAAAATTTTCCAAACATCGTCAGTAGATTAGCCATGGATGAAAGTAGTGGGCCGAAAGAAGCAAAACAGGAAAACAAGTAGTGCGCCTAAAGCCGCCCATAGAGGAGTACAAGCATTGGGCCTACATCTACCAGAGAGAGAGTCATGGAGAAATGCAAGGACTGGGCCTAAGAAGCATCCATAAAGGAATAGAAGCAGTTTGCCGTAAGCAGCCATAGAAGAATACTAGCAAGTTTGTAAGCAATAGCCTTCCTCCTTGTCTGCATTCGAACGAAGTCCTCCTTCCCGTGGCTGAGGACGTCATTTACTGTCAACCCCTTCATGGACGACCACTTTACGGTCGATCCCTTTACAGACAACCACTTTACGGACGACCCCTTTACGGACGACCCCTTAACGGAATACCCTTTTACGGACGACCCTTTTACGGACGACCCCTTATTTTCCAATGAGACTTGAAATCACAACGTATTGACATAGTTTTCTAGATCACCATATTTTTTTGCACCTTCAAAATACTAGTGGAAGTCTAATTTTATAAAATAATTTAAACAACTACAAATCATACATGGGAACCGATTCATGGCAGCTTCAGCCATCGTGTGAAGCCTTTTTGCTTCTTGAATTTCTTAATTACACCATTTGTATGTCTAATTATGAATATTTCACTCTTATTCATACAGATGAAGTGGTAGCAGGATAACCCTGATATCTACCCGAGAAACTGACACCCCAAGCAAGACTGTTCGCAGATGACACTGTGGTGTATATGACTATCGCCAACAGATCTGACCAGGACCAGCTACAACAGGATCTCAATCGGTCAGCTGAGTGGGAGATGAGCTGGGACATGGAAATTCATCCTGCCAAATGCCAGGCACTGTCAGTCTCTAGAAGCTGTACTCCTCTACACTACCACTATGCACTGCATGGCCGTTTACTTGAACCAGTTTGTTCCGTAAGGTACCTGGGTGTTAACTTTCAAAGAGAGATCCGCTGGGACGAGCATATTAACAATGTGTGCAACCAGGCATACAAGACCCTGGGGTTTTTAAGGCGTAATCTAAAGATCAGCAACTCCAGTGAGGAAGGAAGAGCCTATAAAGCCCTTGTCCGGTCGCTTTTAGATTATGCATCTACAGTCTGGGACACATTCACCCAGAAGAGCATCGACAGGTTGGAGGCAGTACAGCGACGTTCAGAACGCTTAGTCTTTAACCGCTAGAGGAATACCTCTAGTGTTGGCAGCATGCTGGAAACACTGGGCTGGTCCACTGTTCTAGCATGAAACAAAAACTCGTCCCTCTCCCCCATAGACAACGACGAGGCCACGACAGGAAGTGCCGGCTCATACCAGCGAGAAGCCAGTAAAGGAACTGCTCATTCCTGCCAAAGACAATCAGTGACAACACTTGACTCATTTGCGCCTATAGTCTCATGCCTTCCAACCCTCAGTGCATGATCTAAATAAGTAACTCTGTCAACCAGTGAACAACACTAGGCACAGAAACATTGCAAATCCCTAATTACATGCATAGGAGCCAGAATGATCAATAAATTGCTCGTGGTCCCCTAATATATAGAAGAAGAAGAAGGAGCTATAGTTGATAAGTGTTTGCTAACATCTATATTTTTAATTTCTATAATTTTTTCACGCACTTTGAATTTAAAAACACATTATTAAAATAAATATTCAAATTTTGGGGGTCAATTCAAGACCGCGTTGTAATCAGAATTAAAGTCGTAGCGGAGTGCTACTGCACTTGAAGAAAACAAAAATATCGTAACTTTGTATTTTGACTAGTGGTCAACAAAAAATGCATTTGGGGTGAATTTTTTTCAAAAAAAGAAGTCTTATTACAGCCTCTTCAAACCAGGCTTTACTTGAGCGAATCATATGTACGTGATCTATATTGGTTTGTTTGATGTGTAGCAACAGACTTCTAAAATTTAACATCTTGAAAAACAAAATTAAAGATAAAATATGTTATGTCATCCTTAACATTTAAAAGTGCCACGTTCTGTGTTGGTATAAAACACGATAGTGATCGTCTTGAACAAAGAAAAATGTATGTGAACATTTACCTGCTATGTCTCCTAATTTTAAAACCATTCACGTATATGGTAAATTCTTGGCCTTTGAGAAAAATGATGGCTGCGTAATGATGGTTGGCGCCCACATCTGGATATCTTTACAATCATACAAGAGCAGTTATCAAAATCTGTTAATGATATCTATACAATCATAAAGCATCAGTTATCAAAATGTGTTCAGGATATCTTTACAATCATACAACAGAAGTTATCAAAAAGTATGATAAGGATATACTTACAATCGTACAACATCAGTTGTTAAAATGAGCCATTACATCAGCAGTGAACACCGGCAGTTATGAAAAGTTTGCAAAGCAATTTTGGGATACCAAAGTATCATGCGTTTTTTTTCAATTTTACTTCACAAAGAATAAAACTAGATTAAAAACTAGCACACACCGGAATAGTTATAGAGAACACTGCTAGGGTTTAGGGGTGTGGTGCCAGATATCACGGGTATCGAGCTACATGTCAAGGGTATAGTGCTAGAGACCAAGGGTACCATGGTACATTTCAAAGGCATAGTGCTGGTGGTGAAGGGTATAGTCCTGAAAGTCAAGGGTATAGTGCGACATATCAAGAGTATAGTGCTTGTTTCAAGGGTATAGTGCTGGAAGTCAAGGGTATAGCGCTGGATGTCAAGGGTATAAAGCTCAACGTACAGAGAATAGTGATAGAGATTAAATGTATACTGGTAGTCATAGAAAATATGTTGTTGGACTTCAGTGATTTACTGGTAGCGTTGTAATAATAAAATCAAAGGAAAAGTTCGAGAATATGCCTGTAAGAATAATATGTTTATCCGTCGTGAATGCAATATTCCACCCCTGCCTATTATGTCGTGATGTTTGCCCCCTCAAAATTTGAAAGGACTAAATAACTTACAAAATATCAAGAGTTGTATTATCCGGTACCTATGATTACTACCTTACAGATGAGTCTTTCCGCCTTTATTGGAACATCACATATAGGGTATTATTATCCAAAGCCTACGTCATTCCCTTGTCTTGTAACATGACAGATATGGGATTACTATCATTGGCATGAGTTTCTTCCCATGTCTTGTAAAATTAAAGATATTGGATTAACATCCAAGGCAAGATTTCTTCCCCGACTTGTAACATTAAAGATATACGATTACTTCTCTGGGCTCGAGTCGTTCGCTTGTCTAGTTACATGACAGATAAGGGATTACTTGCCTAGGACAGAGTCGTTCCCCTGTCTAGTAACTTGACAGACAAGGGACTACTTCCCTAGGCCAGAATCGTTCCCCTGTCTAGCAACATGACAGATATGATCCATAATTCTATATGTTTTCCAGAAAACGCTCAAGGCTTACATCCACATGTACTCGGTGCTGAACAAATTGGTTGGAACCAGTTGGCAGAAGCTGGCGTCGCCAAGCTTGTCATTAATGTCCCTCAAGGTGTCGTTCCAACAAGATGTCATGATGTTAGCGTAGACGATGATTGTCTTGTCAGACTTCAAATGAAAATCCTCCGTTATGTCAAACTGAAACAAAGAAACGTGAAATGAACAAAGTACACAATATACCACATTTCCAAAAAAAAAAAGCGTACATCAAACCTTTTAGATGTTTACCCAATGAGCCAATGACAAAAGTCAATCTTTTTGATAATTCTTACAACGTTTTAACACGTAGCAATGTTCCGCTGTTAATGTTGAATTTATAGTTAGTAATTTAATAATTCAAATGTGCAGTTTATTTAAATTGTATTTTTTTAGATATAAATTTAATCATAGGTACCCAACTATGTTGAGTATGTTTTTTTTAACGTGGATCATTTTAAATTTTTTATCTAATTGTGCTCCTTCCCTTTCATCATATACATATATATATATATATATATATGTATATATGTATAGATATATGAACGGAACGTTGCATTTAACGTTTTTGAGGCCCCAAATAATTATGTTCCATTATGGTCACAATGACTCAGATTTCAGATGCGCTGGATTTATTTTGCTAATATTGTGTTAAAGATAATTAACATGAATGTCCAAAACTTACTCTTTGTTGATAAGAGAAGCGTCGAGCTATCATAACGTTTTTGTTACATTTATACGCCATTAATGGTGACCATTGTACTTGTTACATCCATAAAAAAATTATATTGCTTTGGATCAATAAAAGAATCGTATCTTATCTCATATCCTAAAACCCATTAATTGTGACAACATCATTTTTATTTAAGACGATCGATGGGACATGGACAGTTTTAAAATATATTTCATGAATTTGTACCCATAACTTTGAGCGATTTAACATGTTATTGAAGATTTGTACCTAAACCTGCCCAAATCATTTATTTTAGAACATTTAAAATTATTAATAAACATATACTTAATGAGACACACGTTTTAAAAAAAATCCTTAACTTGACTGTGAGTCGAGTGACCGGAATATAAAGTAGAACATTGAAACAAAAATACACTCCATATTTTTATAAATAATATATTTTTTTTAAAAATGTTTCTGTGTAAATAGAAGTGTAATAAGGGGAGATACTGCAATCAGGTTAGCAAAATAGGAAATGAGTAAAAAAAAACATGAGGTCAAACCTGAAAAAGGGAACGCAACAAAACAACGAAGGTGTCGTCGGGGAGCCTTCGTCGGCGAACAAACAACATAAACACCAGAATAAAATGTAAAAACTAGCTCTTATCTGAGAGAAAGTAGTCCTACTTTCTCTCAGCTAAGTGATATTTTTAGAACATATTTAAACATTTTATTATTATTTTTTAATCTGGTTTTTCTTGGCTGACGAAGGCTTCCTGCCGACACCTTCGTATTTTTGTTGCGTTCCTTTTTTCAGGTTTGACAGTCTGTTGTTTTACTCATTTCCTGTGCCAATAGAACAGGTGGCGCTCACTTCCTCAGTGTCTATCAGCGTCTTCTCCCAGGACTTCGAATTCCCTGTAAACGTTAAACTTGTTCCACCTTTGTTGATGCAGACGGTGACTCTGATAGGAGTGAACTGACGATCTGGTATGGTAAACAGGTGAAAACTGGTTCCTCCAGTATTCTCGGGTAACAGCATGTCTGGGACAGAAAAAAAACAATACGTTGGTTTAGTGCAGAGGTCTCCAAAACTGTTTTTTGTCTAATAGACCACTTGCATGTTTTTCGATTATGAGTAGACCTCCTGATTATCTGATATTGATTTTTTGCAAATTCATTAACTTCAAATGTATTTTTACACATCCGGTAAAGTGCTACTCACTTTGAAAGATTTAAATTTACATTCATATATTAGAAAATATGCCTAATAACTTAAATTTTAATATGATTCTTCATCACATTTCATGAACATTTATGTATTTAAAATGTTTACTTCATTGTTACTTTTATAATTTATGTAGGAAGATATATGTCTTTATATTATAAGGTAATATTGTGTAAGTAAATAGGTACTATCTGTGTATGTGGATTATTCCATTCATTGAATGCTAAAACATAATTCACGACCTGCTAACGTGAGATCCTTTATCGTGGATCCCACGTATTCATTTCATTATTTTTCGCTGACATGGACCCCTTACAAGTTGTCGTCGACCCCTGTTGGTCAATATATACCACTTTTGGAATCACTGTTTTAGTGAATTAAATATACAATAAATCTGATGCTAGACCATAATTTTCTCATTACAAGTATACAATTAAATAAAGCTGTGTGCCAGAATAAATTATTTCAATGATATTTTTATTTTTATTTCTTTTGTTATTTTGTCCTTATTCCAACGTTTTTTTTAGCAAAGAAGTTGACAGCTTATTATTGTGGAGAGTCCAGCGACCTTAGTGGTGTCAGTAGTATAAATCAAGACACTGGAATGCAGAGGCGGGTGGTCAGTTAATGAGTAATGTCCAGGCAAACTGAGGGTTTAACTATTTATCAACATAAATGCAATATTGCATATCGTGATTTGACGCGCGAAATCATTCAAGACAGTGGTTTCAAACTCTAGGCCCGCGAGACGAAATGTTGCAGCCCGATTCCTGACAGCAAAGTTTAGTGTTCGTGCGGCCCGTATCTCATAGACTAGTATTATTCTGATATTTATTATAGGTTTGGGCGTCGTTTATAATGGTAAAAACCGTTTTAAAATTGGACTAAACATTTTATTTGATAGCATTTTATGAAGCAACCATGGCAAAAGTGCGGTTTTGAGAAAACACGCTTCGAATATTGTATATACAAATATCAAAAGTTTAAAAAAATAGCTATTGGATAATGCACAACCATAAATGTGTAAATCGTAGACATCTAACACAGTATTAAAGATTCCCTTTTAAAATTGCCGCTTGTGTGTACGCGTGAAGAGTGAAGGAAATTCCGAGCGTGTCACCTTGGTCACTTTCAAAATAGGGTTATTCACAAAAAATATTTTAAGATAAGGCTCTCAGGTTTGCAGACTTCAAAACACACAGAGCCACTTTTTCAAATTTTTGCGGACTCATTCGCCTTTAATGTTTAAGATACCCCCCCCCCCCACGTTTTTTTATTCTTTGCTCTTCAAATGGAGAAGATTGATCTTAAGTGTAATACTGAGCTCAAGGCTAAGTTCTGGGAGGTGAATGGAAAAACAGACACGTTTGGACAATGTATCAGAGAGTTGCCTTCCACTTTCCCTTCCACTTTCCCTTCCACTTTCCTTTCCACTTTCCCTTCCACTTTCCCTTCCACTTTCCCTTCCACTTTCCCTTCCACTTTCCCTTCCACTTTCCCTTCCACTTTCCCTTCCACTTTCCCTTCCACTTTCCCTTCCACTTCCCCTTCCACTTTCCCTTCCACTTTCCCTGAGATTTCCAGGTTGTTCAAGTGGATCCTGTTCCTTTTGGGGAGTACCTATCTGCATAAAAAGTTCTTTTCCATTATAAACTTTAGAAAGTAAAAATTCAGGGCCAAACTGACTGATGATCATCTTCAAGGGGGTCTCAGTTGCTTCCTCACTCAAGCCAAATGTTGCTCAGCTGTGTAAGAAAAGGCGCTGCCAGGTCTCTAGCAACAAGGAGTAGGAGGAAGTAAATGAAGCCTAGTTTTTGAGAACCCTCAATGTTTTTATTAGTTACTAATAAAAGTGGAGTAGATTGTTGCAGTTGCACTTTATTGAATTAGTAATTGCTTTTTTGTGGAATATTGTTCGGCCCAGTCTCACCCAGACTCTACCTTCTGCGGACCAGTCTTACTCAGACTCTACCTTCTGCGGTCCAGTCTCGCTCAGACTCTACCTCTTGCGGCCCAGTCTCACTCAGACTCTACCTCCTGAGGCCCACAGATAACTTGAGTTTGAGACCCCTGATTTAAGACAGACGAGAAAATATCCGCCTAACATTTTTATATAAAGTTGTCATGGAACTAGTGCCGGAAATCCCAACAAACAATTATCTCACCCCACAGAAGCCAGGTCGATTAATTAGAGCCAAGCACTCACTAAACACTGTCTAAACTTCTGACAACCCCATGAGCAATTACTGCCGTTACAATAGCAAATGTTTCACGGTGCCTCGGAGTAGCATAGTGCAACATAAACAATCATTCTTCCCACGCACAATAATCGCTTGGAACCACCTGGACAATACCACCGTGAATTCGACATCTATCGAAGGCTTCAAGACAGTCCTGGTATCTGCTAGGAGCCGTAAGGATGGCAGCATCGCTTCCCCAACCATTGCACATATGCCAGTGCATGGATGCAGCAACGTACCCTACCAGAACCAGAAAATAATTAATCCTGGAAACACAAACATTTTTAAGTCCCATTTTATGAATCATTGTATTTCCTTTAAACTTGATCAAGCTGATCGACCAGGATTAGTTTGATGTATTGATAAGTTTGTGTTGAATGCGCAGAGTACATCAAATATATCAACTAAACTTAAGGAATGATACCATTAATTGTCTTTACTATTGGCACGCAAGTTTGCTATAAATAGGCTAGTTAGTTACGTTCTGTAGAAACAGGCTGTCATGACGTTCAACACGTGCTGAAGTCTCCACTCACCTGCAGCTATGTCTGTGTGTAGCTCGCCAGGGGTCGTGTCATCCGTGCATCTGTACACCTGTCCGTCACTATCACAGTTCCCACTAACGATTCCTATACGAGAATGACTCTCAACATGGCTACCTGAACTTTTTTATTAAAAAAATATATTATTAACACCTGGAAAGGGTTAAGTAAACGGGAATCAATATCTCTGAAGACTAAAGGCACCAGCATTTTGCAGCATATCCACTTCTAAACACATTATATATACATTTTTTTTTAGGTCGTTTGCTGTTTGTGTTGGGGTGATTGGATGGAATATCTTGGCTATTTATAAACCCACATTTAGAGAAAATATGTTTTTTCAATGTGCACCAATGATTATATTCGTATATAATGCACCATTAATAACTTTTGGATATAAACTACTCATTTAGCTTTTAGACAACTTAATTCATTTTTGCTGCTTTGTCTCGCTAAGGTACACATTTACGATATGTATACGTGGATAGAATTAATGTTTAAATGTATCTATATTTACAATACATTGTTTACATCCATGAATTTGTTTTACTTTAGTTTAAAATAGTAAAAAATAGAATAGTTAAGATGTAGATATATTTAAATAAAAATCTTAAATCAATAATTTTATTCTATAGTTTTTTTTTTTTGCTTGTGGTGATCTTTCCATTTTTATGCAGTTAATAATGGGGAGAGACTGCAATCAGGTTAGCAGTTATCAATCATGTTAGGTTTACGACAAGATCAAATCCATTTTTAATTTAAACAATTTTCGTATTCAGTCTCATTAAATGTGCATTTTCAGTAATGTATTTTGTATATTTTATGTTTCATTTTCAGGAAGAATTTCATCATTTTAAAAGAGGGGTCAATTTTGTTTTTTGCGGATTTTAACCATAAAAATTAAACATTTTTTAAAGAAATAACAAAATGTTAAAGTACTCATGTGCTGCGATATTTACATACACACGGTTAACATTATGACCTGTTAAAGATTTCTCCGGCGGTTTCTTCTCCAAGCAAGATGAAATAGAGAAGGCTTCGTAACTGAAATAATAATAGAAATAGTGAATATAAGTATGCATGTATATTTATTTTCAAAAACATTCTAATTACCAAAACAATACGAACATGTTTCTAAAAATAACCTATTAAAATACAATATAATCATATTTCCAGTGATTTCTATTTTATATTATAAATATATTTCTAGGAAATAATCTAATATATATCAATCATATTTCTAGTGCATGCAATTATATATTATAAATATGCTTTAGGAGAATGACCTTACAATTTACAATCATGTTTCATGGGGAAAATATATATACAACTATATTCCTATGTCCGCCAACACTGTCAACTGCAGAGTTAAAAAAACACGGCTGAGATTTTGAAAATCAAGTTATGAAAATTTTAATTCCATCTAACTTGATGAATAATTGGTCTTAAGTAGCAATGCACGTGTACTTTGTTTTGGCAAGAGTTCGGGTGTTTGCTAGACTTTCGGTATGATTACCAGGAGCTGAGACTTTTAATTTACTTAATAGCAATTTCCTGGCATATGGAATTGAATGAGAAAACAAGGTTTTGGGGTATAAAAGGACCGTGCCGCCATCTTGTCTGGAAATCTTTCAGGAATTAATGCAAAGGTGAAAAATGTTGGTCACTCAGTCATTGTTTCTACACAATCGTGAGCACCTAGCGGACAAAAAATATGTCCCCAGATCTGTTCAATGTATTATCAGATGCTGCTAAAATAATAAATGAGATTAGACACATTGTTTCCCAGATAACTCACCGACCTCTTTACGCTGAGGTGAGATGGTTGTCGGGGTGGAAAATGATTACTCGACAGTTATTTTGTTTTTCATTAACAAAATAATAAGAAATAACATTATTCCGACATTGATTGGATAGTTAACACTGCACACTCGGAAGATAATGTTTCACTGTTAAATTAACTGAAAATTCCTTGCAAGTAGAGATTAAGGGCGTGTTTAGATCATGATGTTGTTAAGGAGACGACGCGTGTTTACGTCATGAACTCTAGCTGAAAACAAGCTGGAGACCGCATTTAGGGTGTGGGTAGCTAAAAATAGTGCCCCTTTTGACATCGGCTACAATTAACAAATCCATGGCCTGTTACATAATTCGAATACTGTAGAAAAATCTGGAGAAATTTGGAAAAGAAAACAATGCGTAAGGCGGTTCTCGAAAAATGAGTAGAACCGACTACAAAAGGCCGATAGATTGAATGACAGGGGAAGGCAGACCATTTATCACGAGATACTATCGTGTGTGTTATTTTGGCTACGAGACAGAGCTTTGTTTACTATGTGTGTGTAGATTTCTTTTCATCATTGTACCCCTTTTGCAAATTGTATAATTGTTTTACATCGTACCGGTACAAGCCAAACAGTATACTGTAAGTCAATAGTTTTAATTATATTTCTTTTGATTTTGTAATTTATTATAATTAACATATTAAAACGTATTAATTGTAACTAGCCCTGGTTTGAGTATCGCATTCTTTGTTATTGTATATTTCATTTGGTATCGTCTTTTGTTGTGTTCTGTTTTAGAACGAGGCATACACTTAAATTAGAGATTGATTTCTCCATAATGATAACAGAACGTAAGAATGTAAAATGGATTCGTTTGAAAAGGTAATATTTCTTTCTCAAGCGCGGTTGTCTGTGAAACATCTGCAAGTGGTTCCAATTCTGATGAATCAAATTATGAGAGAGAAGGATGTCACACAGATGGGGAGAAACAATGTTCAATAGCACTACAATCACTCAGATAAACTTTTAGTTTAACATGATAAATTAAGTGGTCCGTGAGGTCCGAAAGGCTAGCGATCATTGCTTCTAATAGTACACACGTCATTACCTGGGAATCACAATGGAAACTTCGTCTTTGGCATAATACACTTTTCCGTTGACTAAGATGTTTGCTGACGGCGGTATGAATCGGAAGACGACTTTAACGGTGACTTCAACTTCGTTAGCAGATATGATCTGAACTGATGGATTTTTACTGGAGATGTACAGTTACAAAAAATTGATAGTGGTATTAAAAACAAATTGTTTAATTAAAAAAAAATAAGAGTTTAAAAAAGTCTTACAATGTATCTTCATATGCGAAATACATTAAATTTTTTTCTGCTATATTTTGAGGGCCCATGCACAATGTATTGATCATTCTGGCTCCCATAAATATTGTATAATACAATAAAAAGTCCTTATCGTTGAAATCAATTGTTTAATAATTATAATTAAATTTAATTATGTCCTTTGTTCTAAAAAAATATTTTATACCTTTTCTTCTTTGCTTTTTTTTTTTTTTTAATATTGAAAATTAATGGAATTTATGGAACTTACCCTAAAGTAAACAAAAAATATTTTGTACCCCAATATCTGACTGGTACTGCCTGAAAGATGGCAGCAGACTCAAGGCCTGACAGTAAGAGAACACAAAGTTCAAACACACCGGTGCCGTAAAACCTGTAAGTCCATTTCGGACCTGAGTCAGCTCGGGATCTGCGGACAAACAAATATATATAACAAAAACGTATTATGTTGAAATTATTACACGTATTTATGTGCATCAAAAGACATTTTGCTTTAAACAATCCAATTTAACATTTTCGTAAACCTATCATCATGACCTTAAGCGATTTCAATAAATGCATGGATTGTCTACTCTCTGAACACGATTGCACCTCGGGTGGTTGGGAGAACTAAACACACTAACTGAAACGTTGTTAGTTAAACACTCAAAAGCATAGATTACAATATATTATTAATTTTTACTTATTTAGAGCTTATGATAATTTTTTAAAAAAAATTGAATAACATCTGATCTCAATGTTTCAAATAATGTTCGATGGGAAAGTGGGTCTACCTACAGATTTTATTGATTTTATTAACGCACATTTCACATCATATCTCCCCCTTGCTCCTTCCCGAACTTTTCCCTAATAAAGAACACGCTCAAGGTGGACTTACATGTACGGCTCTCTAAAATGATAAACGGCAGGATGACCCCGATCCAGTATAACTTCATCATAAAGCTTTGGCTCATCTCCGAAGAATCTTGGAGTCGTTATGGTAACCTAAACATTTCAATAATTTATTACTGGATGCATTTCTTTGTAAATGTAATGACTTTTCTCAAACCCATGTCACTGTAATGGCCTATGTGATTTGTTGAAACTAAACTATGTAATTATGGTAAAATGGAATTTTGACTAAGAAGTTGTTTGCCCTCAAAAGTCGGTTGTAATTTTTTTTTAAATGTTACATTAAAGTCTTGTTTTAAATATATATATGTCAAATAAGTCAAAAATACAGCTAGCCAAACGGGATTCCTATATAACTATATGTTGTAATTGTATTGTAAACAAATTATACCACTATTTTCTTCATGCCCAAAATTGATTTTTGCCCTCATTTTATTTGGCTGTTATACAGAAAATAGTGGTCCTAAAAGATGATAGGAGCAAAGATATTGCTTTTTCTGGAAAGCTGCATATTTGCTATCGTTTATGTAACAAAAGCAAGAGACAACAACTGATCTCCATTCGATGTACTATCAGACAAACGGAAGAGTAAAGTGGCCGATGCCAGGAGAAGTAAATTAGATTTCACACCACCCTTATGATATCATCAGCTATAAAAGTAAATATATCAATAAATATATATATATATATATATACATATATATATATATATATATATATATATATATATATATATATAAATATAATTACAAATGTTGGAAAAGCAGCATGCTATTGAGATATATTGCAAATTTAGGTATCAGGACACCTGAGCAAATATGTTAGAAGCATATCAAAGTACACATCTTACACAGTCCCTGGAGACTGAAAAACTAAAACGAACGCATTAATTAACTCACAATAACAACACCAGCACAACATAACATAATAAACATATCTTCACGTAACCAACTCACCTTAACATCATCAATTCACCTTAACATCACCAACTCACCTTAACATCATCAATTCACCTTAACATCACCAACTCACCTTAACATCATCAATTCACCTTAACATCACCAACTCACCTTAACATCACCAACACACCTTAACTTTACCAAGTCACATTAACGTTACCAAGTCAACTTAACATTGTCAAGTCATCTTAACGTAACCAAGTCACCTTAATGCTACCAAGTGACCGTTACCGTACCAAGTCACCTTAACGTTACCAAGTCATACCAACGTAACCAACTCACCAAAACGAGGTCTCTTATTGGCGTCCACATATAAAACGTAAGAGCGTGTTTCTCTTGACGTCCAGCAATCTTGGGAACAGCCAACAGAAACTCATAGGCAGTGGTCATCATCGGAGCTTAAATTATATGGAATTGTGAGTTAAGCAAAATATTTAGTGGTATATCTTCAAAATTGAATGTTATTGGCCCTTGAAAAAATCAATATTTCATTGTAATATCCATTTCCCAAAGTAATAGAGAAATAAGGATAGTTAGTAACAGACAATTGTTTTGATATTTTCTGTTCTGTTCGTGACTTTTATTTAAAGTAATTTTCCCTATAAGCATATTGTGATATTAAAAAATAAGGTATCACCAAATGTTTGAGATAATATGTGTGCTCTAAGAAGGTAAACTTGCTTTTTTAAAACTGATTTCTTCTTGATTTTTTTCCTGATATATTGTGTCTGCTTTTCACAAAAATTATTGAAAATTGAAATTCGACTAAAATCTTTGAAATTTGGCCAAACAACACAGTCTAGATATCATTGCTGTGGATAAGATCTCAAACGATTAAATATAACCAGTATCTTAAAGAATAAAAACCCACATTTCCCAACAATATTTATTGCTTCCACAAATAGCCCTGAACATAGGAACAAAAGTAAAAGATAGGGAACATACCGTTAAAAGCCTTTAGAAAAGTCATCATAAATATCCATTTTAAAGACACCATGGTAATTGTTCAATGTTTTCTTGGGTGCCAAATATATTTCCTCTAAGGAAACAATCTATAACCTTAAGTCTGTAATAAAGAAAAACATGCAAACATAAAATTAATGTGTGGCATAATGTATGTGCTGTGTTTAAATGACAGTTCACTGACAGACACTTCATCAACAAACCATTTCATGGACGGACCATACATTGATCCACATTTCATGGATAGATAAAAAAAATATTAACATGGACACATCATGTGGGTGTTGATGCATATTTGTTTCTGCAATCAGGTAAATGTGTATGCCAAATGTGTGCATAATTTACATGTAAACTACACAATTTACGAAAACCATAATTTTACCCACTGATATAGACACCAAAAAACTTCTACAAGAGGATCCCTATACAACTATTTAATTAAATAAAATAAAGAATGTGTTGCTATGAAATTATGCTTTCTACCATTCACAATCTCCAAAAATGAAATGCTTTATGTTCACGGTTGTTATTTTAATGTTTAAGTTCAACAACAATGCAATAATGTGTGCACCACACATTTCTTTGCTATTAATGTATTTTCTTTTCAATTTTCTAATTTTCCTATTTCTTATTTTATTAACAAATAGAGAATACACGGCATGCGTTGCATTGCCACTCAAAGAAATAAACGTTTTGTGTTTTGATTACGTTTTGGAAATACTTTTTATATACACATTTTTGTTTTACCGTCTGATGCGTACTCGAATAAATTAAAAGCAGTTTCGAAGCGTGAGCAGGCCACACACAGCAGCTGTCCATGTAAGAAGCATGGACTTTCTAAATTCAGTCCACACACTTGTAGCGATTGATCCACCCGTGCAATAGCAATGTTTGAAATTATAATTAAATAGCTCATTTTGTACATATAAACACATTTAGGGCCCCTCGAATCTAAACGGATTATAAAAATTAACTTACTAATTTTAAAATGTACTTATTATATTACACACAAAAATTAATGTCGCTATTTAAATTTGATTAAAATTATATCCACCCATGCAGTCGCTCTGTTTGAAATTATATTTCTAAAACTATTATTAGAAAAAACGAATTTAGGGCCCCTGACTCAAAACGAAATATTTTAACATGATTGTAATAGTTGAGAAATCTTTGCGAGCGTGCGCATTACAATTCACCAACGTTTATATGCAATCGTACACATAGTATAGGAGTGCATATGGAAATTATATTTACATAGATCATATTAGGAACAACAATGAATTGAGGTGCCAACGGCTCAAAACGGAATATTTAAAAAGGATTGTAAGGCCTTCGAAAAATGAGCAGGTTTGTGGACAACAATTCACCAAAGTTTTATTGCAATCGCAAGAATTGTATAGGAACGCATGCGGTTTGAGATTATATTTATATAGCTTATATTAGAAAAAAAACGAACATACGGCCCCTAACTCAAAACGGAATATCTTAAAATCGTTGCAATACAATAGAAACCTTTGCGGCGTGCCAAAGAATCAACACATTTCATAAAAATCGCAAAGGAGCGAAAACAGAATACATTTCTACAAAGCTTATCTTAATCAAAATTAATTTAAAGCCAATGACCGAAGACAGAATACTTTAAAAGGGTTGTAACGAATAAAAACAAATGCGCAGGCTTGTGGAAAACAGCCCATCAAAGTTGTATCGCAATCGCATAAATGGTGTAGCAGCGCATACGGGACATATAAATACATACAGGTATTCATTTATATATATATATATTAATTTGTTTTTACTCCTTTATATTAACTTGACTTTTTTTCTCGGCTGGCTAAATTTTTAGACTTCTAAATGACCCATTTCCAGTCAAACTGTCAAGCTGAAATTAGGCACATAGAATTGTTGCCAGTGGCAACACACGCTTTAAATTTTCAGCCACACCCCACAAGCTCAAACCCAAATATATCAGTTCTCTGTTGTCACTAATTTCATAAAATATATTTAAGAATGAGCTATACTTACATAACGCTTAAAACCCGAAAATATTTTGATACGTTCGGACTTTGTAAACAATCAAAGTTATCTCCTATTATTTTACGGAAATCGAATAAATTTACATGCACATAAAAATATTCTTTATCCCCTTTTATTTTAGGAAAAGTATAAGTATTATTATTATAAATTACAAATACATATAAAGAAACAACTAAGGAACTATCTCAAACATTTTATATGCGTTTGAAAGTTATGAAAAAAAATTAAATAAAAAAATAGGATCAACGAATTACACAGTAATCACATTTATCGGGAAAACCTAAACATAAGTTGTTATGGGTGCGTTCTTTAGTGCGTTGTCAATAAGGCGAAATAAAATTAAAATTAATTAGTTCTAAATAATCACGCAAATGACGTCATTGTGCGAATTGCCTATTTAGCCAAAGCAAAAAGTTATCTGATTTAATAAAAGAGCGTGACAAAACTGATAATGTACATTCTCCTTCTTAAAAGTAAATTTAATAAATATTATTGATTGCTTTTTAAATTGCTAAACTTAAATCCTAATTTAGCTTTGTATTTTTAACATTTAATACGTTTTTATCTTTTATTCATTCCAAAATAAACTTTTATGAAATTTATAAAGTAGTAAAACTTTACATTTAAAAATAATTGTAATAAGAATATGCCGTTTAATTAAATTGGTGCAGCAAAACTAAATAGCCAAATAGAATTTTAAATGCACTTATCACTCATCTAGATAAGAACAAAGTATATTAAATGCAAACAAAAAATGTTTTTGAGTAAGTAAGGGGATACAATCCAGTGGATGATTTATTTATTTTTTTAAAACTCTGTGGGCGGGAAGTAATACTATACATTCATTTTGCCCAATGCAGCACAAGATAAGCCTCAGAATAAATTTGATCAATAATGTACCTTCTTCGATACATTTATATCGATGGTAGGAAATTGAGTTCATGCAGTTTTACTTGGATGACAATATAATTCAATCCAATGACATTTCAGTTGTAAAAAAATAAGCTATATTCTCATTTTACATATGAACATATGTTAGACAATTAAGAAAATCAATGACGTTAGCAAAATGTATATGCATTTACATAAGTATACCCATGGATATCAAAACCCAATCATTTCACACAAGTAAAAATTAAATTTAAAAATAGAGATTTTATTAGATAGAGAGACAGACAGAAAGACAGACAGATAGAAAAATACACAGATTGATGATAGATAGATAGATATGTAGATAAAAGATAGATATACAGATGGATGGATGGAAGGGTGGATGGGTGAGTGGATGAATGGATGGATAGATAGGTAGGTAGAAAGATAGGTAGGGAGGTAGGTAAATAGGTAGATATATAGATAGGTAGGTAGGTAGGTGGGGATATAGGTAGATAGATAGATAGATTGGTAGATAGATAGAGACATGTTTACTTTTACGATTTTGGTGTACAATGTACGATTTTGAGGTGTATACATTATATATATTGTGTGTGTTTTTTACAATAAAGATAATATATTGAACGATTGTGTGATGATATTGTACGATTTTAAGATTTTGAGGTTAAACAGGTCTGTAGATAGTAGCTGGAAAGGTAGATAGGTACATAGGTAGGTAGGTAGGTAGGTAGGTAGGTAAGTAAGTAGATAGGTGGGCAGGCACGTAAATGGGAGATAGGTAGATAATAGATAGATAGGTAGATAGATAGACAAACAGACAGACAGACAAACAGACAGGAAGTCAGAAAGACATAGAGACAGACAGAGAAATAGATGGATAGACGGACTGAGAGAAAGACAGAGAGACAAACAGAGGGACATACAGAGAGACAGAGATACAAACAAAGAGACAGGGAGACAGACAGCGAGACAGACAGAGAGACAGAGAGAGAGAAAGACAGAGAGACAGACAGAGAGACAGACAAAGAGACAGACAGAGAGACAGACTGAGAAAAAGACAGAGAGACAAAGATACAGATAGAGATACAGACAGAGAGTCAGGGAGACAAATAGAGAGACAGACAGAGAGACAGACAGAGAGACAGAGAGACAGACAGAGAGAAAGAGATACAGACAGAGAGTAAGCGAGACAGACAGAGAGACAGACAGAGAGACATACAGAATGACAGAGAGACAGACAGAGAGACAGACAGAGAGACAGGTAGAGAGACGGACAGGGAGACAAAGAGATAGCCAGAAAGACCAAAAAAGAGACAGTGAGGCATGGAGACGGATAGACCAACAGAGAGACAGACAGAGAGAAAGCGAGACAGACAGAGAAACAGAGAGACAGACAGAAAGACAGACAGAGTGACAGAGAGACCATGATTACAAGTTGCCGTTAAGGGATATGAGGCTATAGGCTGTGGTGGAAGCCTATAGCCGGTGATTCTAAATATGCAGCCCTGAGAAAGCTGCTCCTAGGCAACCGTTTCGTCCCAGCTATCTCGCAAATTAGTTGCGGGGTGGAAACCCACTGTAGAATGCCTCTTAGAGGGCGTCCGATGCTTCCCCGGGACGGGTGGGGGGAGATATTAGGACGTTAATTTACCGCCCCGGCCCCTAGGAGATTGGACTACGGACGCTTGAAACACAGCGTCTTCGGTCGACCAGATGTCTCCGGGCGGGGAGGGTCTCCGTCGGCGAACCCGAGCGGTTGCGGGCGGGGACGCTCCACGTCCGGGGAGGTCTCTGACGCCCTCCCGCACGGCCTGCCGCCGGGGCGGCTGGCAGGTGCGGGTGGGCGCCGGGAAGGGCATTAGGAGCGTAAGCTCGACGGCCCGCTGACGCCATTTCCTAATGAGATATTCGAGTGACAGAGAGACAGACAGAGAGGCAGAGAGACAGACAGACAGAGAGACCGACAGTCAGACACACAGACAGATAATACTTGAATAATTGCAAAATAAGTTATCTTTATTCGTTAAACTATATCTTTACATATATAAAAATTAACGTATATAAGTATATCCCGTATGTGCTTCTGTACCATTAATCCAAAAGAGATGAACATTTTGTGAATTGTTTTTAAAAAATTTAAATTTTTATGACTTATTACACACATTTTACAATATTCCGTTTTGAGACCGGGGACTTAAATTCTCCCCCCCCCCCCAAAACCTTTTATGAGCTAAATATAATTTATGTATGCGTTCCTATTCCATTCATCCGATTGTGATAAAACTAAGGTAAGTTGTTGTTCGCACCAAAGGTTTATGAATTAGCTTATCCATTTTGATATATTATTTTTGGGACCGGGGGGCCCTAAATAATTTGTTTCTTATATGAACTATACAAATATAATTTCAACCAATGCAATTGCATGGGTGGCTAGAAATCAATCAAATACAAATGACATTTCAGTTTGTGTGTGACATAAGTACAACCATTTTAAAATTTTGCGTTTGGTGCCGGGGGCCTTTTTTTAAATAATAAATATTTGAGCCAACTGAATATAATTTTAAAAAGAGCTACTGCATTTGTGGATCAATCGCTACAAGTGTGTGGACTAAATTTTGAAAATCCATGCTTCTCACGTGGATAGCTGTATGTTGCCTGTTCACGCGTCGAAAAAACTTCTAATTTATTTGTGTATGCACTAGACTGAAAAAACAATAAATCTTTTATATTTTAAAAATATTTGAAAACTTAATTAAAACACAACGCTTTTTCCATTGAGTGGCATTGCAACGCATGCCGGGTTCTCGCTAGTAACTTATAACAACGCTAAATGAAATTCTTTAACACAAAATATCTCAAGAGCATTTGATGCATAACATTTTCTTTGGTTTTTCGGAAATAGTTTTTGAAATAAATATGTGATGGATAAAACTAGACATTAGAATATTATTATAACATTTAAAAAAATAAAATCTATAATAAAGAAGATATGCGAACAACTTTGCTTTTAGTGGTTTAGTTGCAATTATTCTGGCCACTTGAACTGCGTTACTGTATTACACACACATTTAAGATTGGGCAAAACAGAAAATGCATGTTAATGTGCATAAAAATCTACCAATGAACAGCTGGTTAAATGGAACTGTTCCTTCTACTATTTAGAAGAAACGGCTGGTTAAATGGCACTATCCTTCTACCATTTGCCTGTGAAACTTTTTCTCTGACCGTTAAACTTTTTCTCTGCCCCCTCCTCGTTATGCCCAATCGTAGTGGATTTCATTTTCCTCTCTTGTCCTTTTGACTGGATTTAATCTCTCAAATGCTTATGTTCTGTCCCATTCCTCTTGTTTTAACGAATTGAGCACATCATCCTCAATTTAAACTAAATACTATTCAAGTCCAGGCCACTTCTTAATTCAAGCCTACTACTAAAGTCAAGGCCACTACTCAAGTCCAGGCCACTTCTAAAGTCAAGGCTGCTCAATTCAGGGTTACAACTAAAGTCAAGGCTACTACTGCTAAAGTCGAAAATGTCTTGGTAATCTTCTCGTGTCATTGACGAACAATAATATATTTGCATACAATTTAGAATCTAGGTTCTATGGGCTGTGGCAGTGGTCGGAAAACAGCGTTTCTTTAGTGACCTGAGTGCAGCTCTGCCACCAATTTTTTTTTTTTACTACGAAAAACATTGTTCTGACAGGTTCTTGAAAAGAAATTTGGCTCTCAAAAAAATGGCATTCGTCCGGCTGCTGATTTTTGGCTATTTTTACAAATAAGTCTGCCAGCCACTGACCTTTGGATAATATCCTCCCGTAATGCATATTTTCATCATTTATAGTCATTGCTTTGTTTTAAAATTTTATATGATCAAACAATTTACAATTAACTTATAAATATAAAAATATATTGATCATCTGCCTTGAGAGATCAATATGCTATGTCACTACAATGTTGGAATTGGTTCCTTCAAATCAAGAGCGTGGCTTCTCAGGTCGGGAACGAAAGTAGACGCCACAGCAGTATGTGGGGGAACAGCCTCTCCAGTCGTACTTGCGGGATGTGCACTTCCCAGCTGTGTGTCGTTTGTGCAGATTCCTTTCAAAACGCAGTCCTATAGATGCAAGCTAATGGCTAGTTTTTTACGGACGTGTTCTGGGCGGAATCCTCGGAATCCGACCTCAAAGAAGTATGCAGCTGCTAATGTGTGTTATTATCTTGCACTACGACAAACCGTTATCACGAAATAACGATGAGATCTCAAAAGCGCTAATCATCTAGAAAGTATTTTGTTTTATAAAAATTGATACCATGGCATAGACAGTTATTTTTAAAACATTTGTCATGGGCTGATCTCAATCATGTGTGGATCAAGACCAACAAAGTAAATGTTAGAAGCATTATCAACACTTTCTATGAGTTAACTCACTCATGGCTTAGAGTCGTGGGTTTTTATTGCGCAATTCAGGACGCGGCTCAAGACTCTCAGTGAGTTGTAGAACAACCTAAGAAAATAACGACAGAGCGGATAACTCATACTAAAACGTGAAAAAAAAAGGATAGGGGAAAAGTTGTTAATTAATCCCTCAGTATTTTAATGTCCAGCTAGATTGCATGACTGGGGTTAGCCATTATGGCAAGTGTAAAGGGAACAAAAAGGAATCTTACATTATAAGCAGCGAATGAGAAAGTAACGCTTAAGGCCGTTTCGCCTGGCGAAATGCAGTAAACATAAGACTAAAGTGAAAGCTGCTTTGCGTTTTGACATAGTAAACTGTTTAATAGGCATTATTAAAATGTGAAAAATGCCGAAAAGATGTGCTGTCAATTTGATTTTGAATTAATAAGGACATGACATTTTCGTTAATAGATACTTCAAAATAGTTTATTTTCTAGATATATAAAAAATACAATTATTAAAGCAGTTAAGCTTCTTTTAGGTTATACAAAATAAAATGTGAATCAGAATATTTATATACAAAATAATTCATTTTTTGAATGTAAAGATTTTTTTTTTTTTTTAAAGAAATATCTTAAATATATCTTTAAAAGTGATACTGTTTCATCCTGCACTAACACATTATTAAGATATTCTAACGTGTAAAAGCTGTAAACTTAGAAAGACACGGTTTCAAATTTTTGCTTGTGTGGAAATTCATCCTTTGTCATCAAGCATGGATTAAATGGTTTTGTCTCTTAAGAAATTCAAAAAAATCACATTAACTATCGTGCCATCCCTGGAAAAAAATGAAAAGCGAAATACATTTGTAAAAACTTATACATTTTGGTGGATAAAACCCACCGATTCATTAGATATATAAAAGATCAGGTAGATATGGGTAAATTATTTATCTGAAAATAAAGACTTAAAAATTATTTTTTTTAAATATTTTTGTTCCACAACATATCAGAATTTACACTCCTGCTCTCCTTGCCATCACAAAGGTAAATAATCATTATTAAAGTCAATATTATCATTATTAAAGTCAATATTATCATTATGCAAGTGGATTCTAAGATTTGGGGGATTTTCTCGCGATTGAGGAATAATGTAAATGTTTTACTTAAATTGATATTTTAAAAGAATAATATTCCTCTCAATAAGGTGGTCCTTTCAATACGACTATTCTCTCAATAAAATTGTTACTACAATAAGATTGTTCTCTCAATAAGATTGTTCTTACAATAAAATTGTTCTCTCAAAAAAGAATGTTCTCTCAATAAGATTGTTCTTACAATAAAATTGTTCTCTCAAAAAAGAATGTTCTCTCAATAAGATTTTTCCATCTATGACATTGTTCTCATAATAACATTCTTTATTGATCAGCTGAAAATAGTTTTATGTACATTGCAATTAAATGACATTTCAATAGTATTTGGATTAAATAAGAAATATGTCGCATGGGAAATGTTTTAGCTTTATCTTCTTTAATGAACTCGTTTAATTTTTCAAAAAAAAATCAATTTGACAAATTGTTGACAAATTTAAAGCAAACTAAATTTTGTTCCGTTTAAAAAATATGGAAGGAATAAATACATATTTAAAAATATTTAAAAAATCAAATATTATAAGCAGTAATTAACCACGAATCTTATAAAATTATGAGGCTGTCAAACTCTTTATAATAGGATGTGATAATGGTGCTTTAGAACTTAATTAACATAAAGATAATCCTAAGACATATATTGATGAAGCATGATTTTTTTAAAATATGCCATGTCATGAAGGTGTTTAATGACATATTAAAATGAGTGAAGGCTCATGGATGCAGATAAAATTAAATATTCTTCCAGGTTCCCACGATTCAAAGAGATTGCGAATTTTGGAAGAGCAGGAGTTCTTTAAATATTGACATTTGCAGTCAAATCACAATCAATTCCAACGCTCCTTCTGATCCTTTTTGGCACCTCGAGTTCTGGCAACAGGGCCAGGGGCGGAGATTTCATTACGATCAAATATCTGAAATACGAAGATGCAGAGAGTTCTTAACATTATCTTTAGTAAATCTACCCAAAGCTTCAAACTCAATTGAAATGTATTACAGTCAATTTTATTTATATTTGAAGTTTGTAATATACTGAAAACATAAAATCATCTTTTTAATACTTAGATGTGCAACAAGGCGACGGACAGAAACGACATGGGTAATACGTAAAAAATTCAAAGAAATTGTGAAAATAATTATGATACAACTTTTATATAAAAAAAATATATTAGTATTTAATTATTATTTTTTTCATTTTTATTGGACTTTTGACAAATCTACAAAAAAAAACGCACACTTTAAAAATAATACTATTTTAATTGTATCTTTTTTTTCTTTAATTTCTCTACCGAAATAGGTTGTGTGTTATTCTTTCACTTTTAAAGAGCATTCAGTTAACGTGCAATATTCTTTTATTTTAGTAAATGTATAAGTGTATCCAATCAGCCATTATATATATTTCTTTATGCAAAAAGCAACAATATCATTAATCTTAAAAGTTTTTCTAAAACATTATAAGAAACAATGTGGCGTAAATAGGAGTTGTCTCCTGTACATCCAAGATATTGGAATGATCTAGATTAGCTTTCGCTAAACATCACATTGAATTAACATAGTCTGTCAAATACGAGGATGTCAGAGTATGATAACATCGCGTGTCACAGTATGACAATATCGTAACTCAGAAGAGGACGATATTCTTTTTCAGAGTATCATACTACCGTACATACAAGTTAAAAGTTATAATTGGATAAAACTTACAACCAGGCAATCAAGACAGCCAATGGTACCAGCAAAAACCAAAGCAACACCCGCACGTCTGAAATATGCATTCAATTATAACTGTACAGTAATTAAAGGAATGGTCAGTCTAAATTTTAAAAAAACAAGCATCTATCTTTTCAAAATAATCTGTTAACCCCCAACAATTTTCAGGAAAATAAAATAAAATTAGCTTAAATGACCAACATTTATCCTGTGTTTCTTTGATACATACATCTAAAATTGATAATTAGTTAAATAACCGCTAATATTTTTATGAGCATCATGAAAAAATCATGCAGGGCACAACTAGAAGAGAGATGAAGAAGAGAAAGACAGAGAAAAAGATGGAAAGATAACATCAAAGAGTGTACGGGATTAAAACTAGGCGACGCTATGCGCAGTGCTGAAGACAGAGAGGAATGGAGAAGGACAGTTTTCATGTCATCTGATGCGCACCAACGGTGCAAGGAATAAGGGGTATGATGATGACTGAAGATAATAAATACAATATTTAGCCACCTACCTTTTGGGGGACAGCTGCCTTTCAATATCTGTAGATGTGATCCATGGCATGGCTTACCATGCCTACCAGGAACGGGATTATTGCAAGTCCTAGAAAAAAAATAATGTGTTAATCTCTTATTTTAACAGAGAAATAAATCATTAACTAATATCAATTTAATTAGGGAACATTTAATTGGGAAATACTTATTTTAAAAATTCCTTAAATATTATGGAACAAGATATAGCCCGCCAAACATTGGCGATAGCAATACGTAAACTTTTCATTTACTAAAGTTACTTGACAAAACATAAACTCAAGTAACGCACATTTAAGAATCCCAATTTTTGCTACACCCCTTCCCCCCCATGATACGTCACTGCACACTTTTTATTTTACGCCAATGAACTATATTAACTAATCTGATGTACCAACCACTTTTAAAAGGAATATGTTTTATACCATACTTAAATTGAGACGATTGCATTTTTCGAATATAAAATATTACACGCCAAACGCAGTTGTGTTATATAAAACAAAATATCATTTAGCTTTCTTATCGGGAATTATATTTTGGGCGCTATTAAACTCATTATTGAGCAGGACATGGAAGCAGTAAATTAAGACGTCATCCACGAGTCATACCAGAAGCGAAATATATTTAAGAGATGATTCTATTTACTTGATAAGCACTATTTAAAGTGTTCCTTATTTTAAATGTGTCCTATTTTGCTTTTTAAGAGATAGGTACACAAAAATGTAAATAAAATTAACTAGGCTGCATTATTTATTTATTTAACACAGTCTCATCCGCATCGCTTAATTTTCCACACCCGTTCAAACATTGTGTGATAAATAGATGACATTTCGAACAACTTAACTACAAGCACACAAAACCCACCTTATTTTATGTAGATTGTGATCTTTAGAGCAAATCCAACTTCTCCACGGTCCCCAGTTTCCATGAACTGAAAAGTTTTATTCGTTCTAAAATTAAATGTATACGATGAACTGGCGACAGTCCAGGCTCTCCATGATTTACAAGATAAATAATGGGCTAGTCCACTGCTCTGGCATTAAACAGAAACTCATCCCTCTCCCCCATAGACAGCGACGAGGCCAGTATAGGAACTGCTCATTCCTACCAAAGACAATCAGGGTCTGGAACAAGCTTCCAAAAGGAACAGTTGAGGCGACAACACATGACTCATTTGCGTCTATTGCCTCAGGCCTTCCAACCCCCCAGTGCATGATACCCTCAAACAGTTACTCTTTTGACCAGTGAAATATCCTCATCAACAACCAGGCACAGAGACATTGCAAATCCCGTCTACATTCATAGGAGTTATAATGATCAATAAATTGATCGTGGGCCCTTAATACATATAAGAAGAAGAAAAGACTTAGTATTTATAAAATTAGATTTACTTTATACAGTTAAGTGTAAGGTTTTGCCAGTTCTCGATTTAGCTTTATAAAAAAAAATATCTTTAAGCAAAAGGAAAAAAAAAAAAAAGAAGCAGAAATTAACAAAATAAAAAGAAACAAACAATTTTTATAAAGAACAACAAAAAAAAACAACCTGAAATTATTCTTATAGCTTGATAAAGAAACACGTTTTACTTCAGCCAGTGAGAGGTCAGTGGGACTCCTAACTGTATCAGCTCAAATGAATCATGTGTATTAGAAGGGAAATAATCATATTTCAAAAACGTGGGCCATATCAAGAGTTATAAAGACTCACTTATGAATATGATATAAAATCTTTTACACATATTTTGCTTCTGGTGTGTCCTGCTTCCTTTTGGAAACCACCCGAAACCCCCCCCCCCCCTCTACAATTCAACATGCTTTCTATAAATAGTACTGTTTACAAAAAAAGTTGTCATGTGTGAAGTTACAACTCAGGTAAAATATGAGTTGGGGGGGGGGGGGGGTTGGGGTGACAATTATGTTAATCAAGAAAAAGCCTCGGATATGGTGTAGGACCAGTGTTTCTTTCAGAAATTTTCCCCAGGAAGGGCATTTCAGATTTTCGGAAGGGGCATTGCCAGTTGTTAGTGGCAAGAGGCGTAGCTAAAGGGTGGCAGGTGGGACATACGTCCCTTGATGCCAGACTAGCGCGGGGTGGGGGTGGGCTTAGATGGTATTAATTGGTTGAAAATAATGGGTTTCAGAGTTGGAGTGGGGCATAAAAATGAATCTTGTCCCCTGATGCCAAAGTCTGTAGATACGCCCCTGCTAGTGTCTTCGAAATAAGGCGGATGGGGGGGGTCCACCCAGGTGTCACATTTTCTTTATGTGTAGATGGGGCATTTTAGGACAACTGCAGTTGTATCGTGCGATACCAAAATCAGCGATAATTGTTATCGAGAAGTAGGGCTGAAATCGTGGGCGCCGATAAAACTTGACCGTTGGAGGGGTTTGGGGAGCAGGAGGCTCCCCAACATTTTTTTTTTAAATTTCAAAATCAAGTGGTGTCTTTTTGAATATACTTGAATTCGATGTTACTGTTATGCCTTTTGAACGGAAAAACATTTTTAAGGTTTTTAGGGAGGCATTATTTGGCACAGTGCCATATATAAACTAAATTCACTCCATTTGTGGCATGCCCCAGGGTAATCATTAGGCACAAGCTTATAATCAACCCCATACTGTACCATTGGTCAGCATGAGGAAAGGCGTGCATAATTTAGGGTGCTAAAGACAGTCGTACAAACTCAAATTGCAGGGATGCATTATTTTGACGCATACTTGAATTTGTTGTTTCTTTCAGATAATTTTGATGTGGCATTTCAAATATTCGGGTGGAAAGTGCCATAATTATCCCTAATACTTGACCAAAGACATCTTAAATTTCGCACCAGTGTGACGTAACTATATTATTCTAGTTGTGTCACCCTTGAGGGTACAGTTTTGCCCTTGATTATTCTCGCCCCTTTAATCATTATAGTCGCCGGAAATTGTTCTACTTATTCAAAATACATGAATGCATTGTATCACATATCGGAAATTAGTAGTGCAATATTCTACACTTAATTGGAGAGCAACGGAAGAGATCCTAGTTAAAAAATGTAGGTGTCACTTAATTTTAACTTTATCGTGTGCGCACAGCAACCCCTTCGACTGCAGGGTGCCTCGAATATTTTAGGGGCTTAAAGATGTGATGAGGATATTTTATTAATTATCATCTTGCCATGCAGGTTTGGCGAAACGGAAATTGCTTGACCTGCTTGTCATGCAAAAAAATAATAATTTAAAAAAAATTATATTACTAAAAATAGTTATGTGGCTTTAATTTTTTTATTTACATTATTATTAGAGACAGCTACTCAATAAATAAATACATTTTCAAAAAAACAAAATTCAATTGAAAAGGATTCAATCACCAAAAAGCACTGCAAACATTATTTTATATGATGTACGCAAATGAAAAAAAAAAAACTTACTTATAATTATAATGCTTAGACAACCTTACCTAAATATTTCCTAATTTTACCAGAGTCAAAAAGAAAAAAAAACAGGTCTATACATTTTTATGGGTTTTGAAAACTGGTCACTTTTATAAATTGCCTGTGAACGGCATAACTATTTTAAGACGACATGAGTTGTTTACAGAAGACATTATATTTACTAATGTGTGATTTTATATTAGGGAAATTCGTATGCAAATAAAGTATAAATTTCCCAATGTTCAGTAGATTGAAATTTTTATTTGGAATTTCAAACTACTATATCTTTCTGAAATTGCCTCTTTGCCATACTTAATTTTTCTTATATAAATTCAAAGAATCTGTTTTAAATAAATTAGCGATACGATTTTTTTTAAACATATACCAAAAATGGAATTGACATGATAATCGAAATGCTAGTTCGCATAAAAAAGTGTTCTAGGCTTTCTACTGGATTCTCATCTAAAATAAAATTAAGTATATAAAAAAATGAGTGCAATACCAATGGATGGGGCACTTTGCTTGTTATTCTGACATTAAAAAAAAGAAAAGCAGTTGGGAAGTTCATAAAATAAATATTGTCTTAGTATTCAAATAAAATCTGTTATTCAGGAATTTTTTTTTTAAAAAGTAGCACATTTAAAGAAAACAAAAACTCTTGATGGACTTGCACTATTTGCGTGCGCCCTTTCGAATTTTATAATTAGAAAAAGAAGCTTAATGCCAACATATAATTTATAATTAACACCTATTAGGCACCTATCCATATTTCTAATCAAGCTTTTACGACCAGCCATAATTTGAAAACAGATTGCACATGTTTAGTACATGACTAACTATTATAATTTTTTTTAGACCTCTATAGGTTTGTAAATGTATTTTAATACATTCTCATTAAAGTCTTTTAACTTGTCAGTTGCAAAAAAAAAAAAAAAAAAAAGATAAATAAAAGTAGCGATACTTGCGAACAACAGGAAGTAAGACTGGAATGGTCAGTGCGATTTTTATAACCAAATACTATAACTTGATTAGCCTTAAATATACGGATCATCAAATGTATCATGCCTAGCGATATTTTACTGATTCCACTAATTGTAATCGTTTAAAGGCAGCAGTTACTATGCTTTTCAAAACTGTTTTATATTGTTTTACACTGGGGATGGGGGGGGGGGGGCAGTGAACTCCCGGATAGATAGCTGAAATAAACACTGTAATGCTACTAATAATCATATTTTTTAAAGCATGAGACATCATTCAATTTTTAATTCACATCATTCCCTACAGTAAAAGTCATGCTTTTATTATAAAATATAATTTGCAAACATAAAAAGATTGCTCGCGTTTGATACTTAGTGAGAGCTCTATTAAAAGTACATAACCTAAAATTGAAGCAACTGTAGTTTAATATAGTGTTATTAAAGTCTTTAAACTTGCGAGTTGCAAAAAATAATTAAACAAAATATATAGATAAATGCGAACGGGAAGTAACACTTCTGCTTATAGTCGAGCCAGGCTAATTTCGAAACATTGCGATATTTATAATCGAATAATGTAAGCTTCTAAGAAGATTTGACTTTAATATACAGATCATCAAACATATCGAGTGTAGCGATATTTCATAGATTCCATTAATTGTAATCGGTTAAAGGCGCCAGGTTGAATTCTTTTTAAACTGTTTAAAATGGCAATTTAGTCGTTTTTAATTAAAAAAATATATAATCGTTCTATTGTTTTTACCAATTTTGCTCCCGGGGGGGGGCCTCATGACTTTCCCCGGGGTACTGCTCCCCCCCCCCCCGGAAAGCTGCCTGAAAGAAACCCTGGTGTAGGACAGAATGTAGGGGTATTTTTTTTTTAAAGGCCATCAGGTAGGGTATAAGGCCGTCTGTAGGAATATTATTTAAATGCAAGCAGTTGTGGTGTAGGACTGTCTGTAGGCTTACTGTTTAAATGATAGCAGATAGGGTGTAAGACTGTCTGTAGGACTACTGTTTAAAGGCCATCAGATAGGGTGTAGGACTGTCTGTATGCCTAGTTCTCAAGTAACCCGAGCCCGGTGAATAAAAACTGCGCCCTGTTTAACACTAATTATTAACTATGAATTTATCCCGCGTTTCCTCAAAGGTTTAAATAGTTTAATATGTGGACAAATAAACGAGTTGTCGAATTCTAAATTCAATGTTGTCATTTAAGACGACGTTCTGATTAGACTGAGAAAATGTGAAGAAAATGTTAAAACAAGGTAAGTAGAAGCTTGAAATAGAAATACAGGACATTAAAAGTAGAACGTTTCGGCTAAGAGCCTTCCTCAGCAGACAGGAAAAAATGAAAAAAAAAAATTATAACGACAAGAATTTAAAAAAAAAACATGTGAAGACGTTCTTTAAAACAATCAAATAACAACAGTGTCGAAAAAAACGCACGTCCTACTTAAACGAAGCGCTTTTAAACTTAATCATATAACTAATGAAATAGATTGTAATAATATCCGTACCTGGAATCGGTCCCCTGGGTCTAACTTAAAAATAGAAATATGTACTTGTGTGTATTATATAAAGCACAAAAATAAGAATTTCATTCAAGATTACATATATAAGTATATACAATGTCACACACACACAATGTCACACATACACAATGTCACACACACACAATGTCACACACACACAATGTCACACACACAATGTCACACACACAATGTCACACACACACTGTCACACACACACAATATCACACACACACAATGTCACACACACACAATGTCACACTTTTAAGAATCACAGTAACAGGTTTAAAATAATGAGAGACACTTTTAAGGGAATTTTAAGAAAAATGATGTGTGGAATTCTAGAAATGTGAAAAATGGTACCTTACGCCACCTTTTTTATAAAAAGTCAATAACACAAGTCAACGGAAACAAGACGTGAATGAGATGGGCATCGATCCTATTACAAACAATACGTGAGTCAATCAGCGATACTATTACAAACAATACGTGAGTCTACCAGCGATACTATTACAAACAGTACGTGAGTCAACCAGGGATACTATTACAAACAATACGTGAGTCTACCAGCAATCCTATAACAAACAATACGTGAGTCTGCCTGCGATACTATTACAAACAATACGTGAGTCTACCAGCGATACTAGAACAAACAGTACGTGAGTCTACCAGCGATACTAGAACAAACAGTACGTGAGTCAACCTGCGATCCTATTACAAACAATACGTGAGCTAATCGTCAATACTATTTACCTTTCAAAACAGTTAACAGCCTGTTACGCAGATATGTTTAAGACGTTTAGTAGGCATCGTTATTTTCTACTTTATTTTTAAGGACATCAGCATATAGTATGAAAGTTAAGGACATCAGCATATAGTATGAAAGTTAAGGACATCAGCATATAGTATAAAAGTTAAAGACATCAGCATATAGTATGAAGGTTAAGGACATCAGCATATAGTATGAAAGTTAAGGACATCAGCATATAGTATGAAAGTTAAGGACATCAGCATATCGTATGAAAGTTAAGGACATCAGCATATAGTATGAAAGTTAAGGACATCAGCATATAGTATGAAAATTAATGACATCAGCATATAGTATGAAAGTGTGCACATGACAAACGTTTACGTTTTATAAACTTCTGGTGATAATAATTTGGACAAGAATAACCAAAAAGGCTTTCAAAAACATAGAATCTTCCAATGGGATGTTGTTAAAGTCTTCCAAAAAAAAATAACTCAGATTACTGGAGAGCATCCTGCCAAAAATAGACATAACAGTCAACCAATCTAGTAAAACAACTAGGAAAGTGGACTACAGACGCTTGAAACACAGCGTCTTCGGTCGACCAGACGTCTCTTGGCGGGGGGGGCCTCCATCAGCAAACTCGATCGAGCAGTTGCTGGTGGGGGCGCCCCACGCCCGGGGAGGTCTCTGACGTCTTCCTGCACGGCCCGGCGCCGGGGACACCCGGCGGCTGGCAGGTGCGGGTGGACGCCAGGGAGGGCATTAGGAGCGTAAGCTCGACGGACCGCTGACGCCATTTCCTAATGTGATATTCGAGTAAAACAACAGTTTTGGAATTTGGGCTGAATTATTAAATCACCGGCGAGCCCTATTATAAACGTATGGCTCCTATAATGAATCAACTGACTCATGTAAAGCGTTTGAGAGGTCTATCAGTGTTGGATACGTACGACCAGTTATTCTGAGATGCATTATTTATTGCAGTACCAAGCTAGAGAGATGAACTGTTTTGAAGCAGTGATGGTTCTTTTATAGTAATAAAACTACAAATAAGTCTTAACCAAGGGTGAGGAATTTATAACGTGTGTTTTTGAGAGCCTTTGTGTGGGAGATTGTGTTTTTGAGAGGCTTTGTGTGTGACATTGTGTGTTTGAGAGGCTTTGTGTGTGAGTTTGTGTGTTTGAGAGGCTTTGTGTGTGAGATTGTGTGTTTGAGAGGCTTTGTGTGTGACATTGTGTTTTTGAGAGGCTTTGTGTGTGGCATTGGGTGTTTGAGAGGCTTTGTGTGTGAGATTGTGTGCTTGAGAGGCTTTGTGTGGGAGATTGTGTGTTTGAGAGGCTTTGTGTGTGAGATTGTGTGTTTGAGAGGCTTTGTGTGGGAGATTGTGTGTTTGAGAGGCTTTGTGTGGGAGATTGTGTGCTTGAGAGGCTTTGTGTGGGAGATTGTGTGTTTGAGAGGCTTTGTGTGAGATTGCGTGTTTGAGAAAAGAGGGCTGGGGGGGGGGGTGAACAGAAAGTATTTATATTTACGATAGATCATGATTGTATAAACGAAAGATCGCGTTTGCATGAACGATACATCTTGTTTGTATGAACGTTAGATATTTTTTGTTTGACCGGTAAATAGTGTTTGTATTTACGATATATACTTTTTATGTACTATACACAGTGTTTGTATTACGTTAAATAGAATTTATGTACGTCTTTAGCCATGTTGAGATTTATAATTTTTAAGCAGGAACAATAAAACCACATCTATAACTATAACGAAAATACTAATTGTTCAATAAAAGATATAATTACTTGCTTCAAACTTATAATTTATGTAAATTAATAAAACAAACTTGTTGTTGGATGCTCTGACTTTTGGTCTTCGTCAACCCTTCCGTCGTTATCTTCATCTGGAAGAAACAGCTGTCTATTACTTCTTGTATTATAAAAAAAATATATTTTATAAACAGATTAAGCTACAAATTTAAATTTAAATATGTTTGAGTTTCAGAGTTTAGGTTAGAGACAATGGATTGGAAAAATTGTGTAGGCGAGATTGAGTAGGACATATAGAATATAAGAGGTTGGGTATCAGAGATTAGTTAGGATACTTTGGGTAGAGGAGATTGGATAGAAAATAATTTGTAAAACACATTGGTTAGGACACGTTGGGCAGGAGAGATTGAATAGATCATAGGGGTTGGAGAGATTGGGTAGAGGAGATTGGTTGCGTTTAGAGATTGGATAGAAAAGATTGGATAGGAGAGATTGTTTCGGAGAAGAGAGATTTATTAGGTGGTATTTGGTAGGAGAGATTCAAATCATCTACTTCATGGCACCCAAGTGAAGTTCAGGGTTTTAAAAAAAATCTCTATTAACACTCTTAACTAATTGAAAGATACCAGAAATCACATTACCTTTTCTATTTTCTATTTCTTCATCAATTCGACCATCGCAATCATTGTCATAACCATCTCCTGGTTCTCCTCTGTCTCTGCAGTCCTATTGTAATTAGATTTAATGTTTGAAATGAAACACACAATTAGAACAAACTTTTTTTTCTTCTAATTTACGCACATAATAATTTGTTAGTTGACTTTAACGTTCATTATTACTTAGACTTTCTCCTATCAAATCACATTTGGCTCACCTCCTTCTTCCATTGTTTAAAATAATTATTATATTTTCTATGCAAATACATTAAGATAATCAATTCGAAATCATCATATTTACTAAATTACGTCCTCGTTTGTATAATTAAATTTGAGGATATTTTTAGATGACAATGACAAAGTTCTAAAAGAATCGTGCCAAGTATCAAATGTAAGAATTGTTTTCTTCGTAGATATTAATATATATTTTCCTTGTCGATATTTTACCAAGAATGTAAATAAAACCCCCCACATATGCTGCTACTGCCAGGGATACATACTCCCCCCCCCCCCCCAGCCATAGATAACATTTTGCATTTTGGTCACGTACGTGAAATGCAGCAACTTGCATGTAGCCCATGTAATCCGCTAAGCCGTAAATGTAGCATCCGAAGGGTTTATGATTTGACGAAGTTGCCTTATTTATGTGATATTCTATCTTTAAGTGGGCCACGTTGTGAGGTTGTGTATTAGCTGATATTTTCCAAGTTGCTCTAAATACAAGATCAAAACATGATTAAATGATTACAGGTAATACATTTTTAATGGACTTCAACCAAACAGGGAATCAAAATGCATATTATTCTTTTTGTTGCTGTTAAACTTTGGCTATACAACAAGGTTTCTTTTCATTATGTCACTTAAAAAACTAGTGATTATATTAGATTCTCCCGTAAAATCGAACACGTTGTAGTTTGACTAACTATAAGCTACATGTCCTGATTCGTGTAGACATCATCCAAACAAGATTTAGGTTGGCTAATCATAAGCTAGACCATATCGGCCTAACAACGGCTGTTTTGTGACATATGCTTTGTGACATATGCTTTGTGACATATGCTTTGTGACATATGCTCGTTGACATATGCTTTGTGACATATGTTTTATGACATATACACACCTTTTTAAACATTAATTATAAATAGAAAAACATGTTTTTGGGTACATACAAAATCTCCTTTAAAAATTAGGTCGACTTGAGCTATTTTTAGATGCAGTTAATATATACACGTGTGTGTGATGTCAACATTCTTAACTTCAATAACTCGAATTTTTTTTTTTTTATTTCAGCCTTAAACTTAAAACTAACATCTCTTATATTTATTAGCCTTCTGTTATATGACTCGTGGATGACGTCCTAATTTAATGCTTCCATTTCCGTGCTCAATAATACGTTGAATAGCGCGCAAAATATAATTCTCGATAACAACGCTAAATGATATATTGTTTTTACATAACACAACTGCGTTTGGCGCGTAATATTTTATTTTCGGAAAATGAAATCGTCTCAATTTAAGTATGGTATAAAAATATTCGTTTTAAAAGTGGTTGGTACATCAGAATATTTAATATAGTTCACGGGCGTGAAATAAAAAGTGTGCAGTGACGTATCATGGGGGGGGGGGGGGGAACGGGGTGTAGCGAAAATTGGGATTCTTAAATGTGCGTTACTTGAGTTTATGTTTTGTCAAGTAACTTTAGTTGATGGGAAGTTGACGCATAGATGCCGCCAATGTGTAGCGGGCTGTATTTAGTGTTCTTTATTGTCATAAGTATCTTACGGTAGTAATCGTTTTCAACAAACAATAAAAACTTACGTGAGAAGTTTACCTTTTATGTTTGTAATCCTTGATAGTGTTTTTATTCAAAATTATGGTAATTTCTTGGCCTTTGAGAAAGATGATTGCAGCATAATGCTGATTGTCGCCAACATCTGGATATCTTCACAATCATACAAGTGCATGTACAGAAGTAAAAATGTTAAGGATTTTCTTTACAAGAGCAGTTTTCAAAAGTCGAGAAACCTAATTTGGGATTATAAATTATCGTGAGTTGTTGTTATTATTATTAGTGGTCTTTTAAAGCGCGGGGACCCACCCTCGGGCAGGGCTCACCGCGCTCTACATGAAAATATTAGCAAAAGAGACATACTCGTGACATTAACATAAAATACATGTATGTAATAAATAACATCTGTATAACAACAAAACAAAAAACAGATGTATGTTCACCCCACTTAACCAAGAACTTTTACATGTCACTGCAGCCAGCAGCATCGCTTATCGGTCAGTCTGGGTAGAAGATTTTTAAGAGATGTGTTTTGAGTGCAGTTTTGAATGCCTGCTTGCTTGGAAAATTGCGGATGTGTAGTGGCAGAGAATTCCATTGTTTGGGGGCGCAAACAGAGAAAGATCGCTCACCATATTTGTTTTAGGTGTTATTTAATGTTACATCGATAAAGAGTAAATCTAGATTCCAATCTAGCCCACCCAGCAATCATTTTAAAGATAATACTGCTAAAGATCAAACGTGCAGTGCTAGATCAAATGTGTAGAGATCTAGGGTATAGTGCCGGAGATCTAGGTATAGTGCTAGAGATCTATGGTATAGTGCTAGAGAGACAAGGGTATAGTGCTAGAGATCTAGGGTATGGTGCTAGATATCAAGGGTATAGTGCTAGATATCTAGGGTATAGTGCTAGATATCTAGGGTATAGTGCTAGAGATCTAGGGTATAGTGCTAGAGATGTAGGGTACTGAATCGCATTCCTTTGTGTTTTCTGTCGGAATTTTTTACTCCCTTAAAATTTGTATTGGCTAAATGACTTACACAATATCAAGAATTGTAATATCAAGTAATTATGATTACTACCTCACGCATGAATCCTTCTCCTTTCTTGTAACGTGATATATATTTAGGACTACTACCCTATGACTGAATCATTCCTCTGTCTTGTAACATGACAGTTATGGGCTAACTAAACATGTCTTGATACATAAAATATCAGAGAATATTTCCCTAGGCCCGAGTTGTTCCCATGTCTAGTAAAATGACATCTACACTGTATAACTTCATTCTCGTTGTAGAAAACGCTCAAGGCTTACATCCACGTGTACTCGGTGCTGAACAAATTGGTTGGAACCAGTTGGCAGAAGCTGGCGTCGCCAAGCTTGTCACTGACAGCTTTTCGGGTGTAGTTCCAGCAAGATGACATCATGTTCACGTAAACGATAATTGTCTTGTCAGACTTCAAAGTAAAATCCTCCGTTATGTCAAACTGAAAGAGCATTCGAGAAACGAAATCAACGTGAAATGAACAAAGCTAATATACACATGTATCAAGAAAATGTATTTTTTGACACCTCTTAGATGTTTACTGTATATGCTCATGACAAAAGTGATTCTTCTTGTAAAGTGTTGCAGCGTTGCAGCAAGGAGCAATGTTCTGCAGTTAGGATTGTATTTGTAGCTAGTGATAGCAATATAAAAAAAGTGTGTTTTTTAAATTTCAGTGCTGACTTAGAGTTCGCAATGGTCCTTTTACAGATTTAATCAGCGGTTCTCAACTTATTTTCACACTTGTACCATTGTTAAAGTTTGTTTTAGTCTGTTCATTCAATTTCTTATATAATATATATATATACGATTGAATACATTTACAGCGCGTGTGTGCTATTTTAGCCTGCTCACATCGCTCTAATGTCCTAAGATCTACATTAAGAAAAACGTCTTTAAATGTTTCTTAAATGACTTTTTATCAAAGATTGAGGCAAACTGTTCCATAATTTAGGCGCAATAGCTTCAAAAGAGCGCACTACGAATGACTTCTTTCTGAGAAGTTAAACGTTTTAAGATGTATTCAAATACAGTAGAACCCGGTTATGTCGACGGCCACGGGGTATGCCAAAAGGCGTCGAGATAACCGAGGATCGAGATAAACGAAAACCAATATGGCGGCAATATATTAACATGTACTTGAAATGTCTTTATATACATGATGTGCGTTAATAAATGAGAATGTACATGCACGTGTTTTTGGAGTTTCTTTTTTACACAACAGCTTTGCCGTTATTTGTTTGATGAAGCGATCGGCATGCTATAAAAATGTACATACATGTTTGCTAACAACATGTTCGCAGTTATCTTATGCCCGTATACTCAGTTGCGTAGCGAGGGGGGCAAGGGGGCATCATGCACCGGGCGCTACTCACAAAGGGGCGCCAAGTAGTATATTTTACATATAATATTGTATGGTTTTCGAATAGAGGGGGGGGGGGCGCTAAAAAGGTATTGTGCCCCGGGCGCTAGTTAAGCTCGCTACGCCACTGCGTATACTATTGCTTTGTGTTTTCATAAAGAGATCGCTGTAGTGGTAATATTTAACATGACAGTCACAACACACTGTAGTCCGCCAACACGTCTTTCCATGCTGTGACGTCATTATTTCGCTCGGCGGAACCAACCTTCCCCCACCCGCAGATAGCTAGTTCACTGTGACACACAAAGCAACAATATGACCATCACGATCAATACGATACGTTGCGGTGATATTTTTATAACCTTTGACACACCTACCAATCCCCCTACCCATGACAGGCCTTTGTCCACTGCAACCTATGAGGCCGCAATGGGCCCCGCACTTTCATAGGCCCCGCCCCGAATTTATTTTCTAATACAAAATCTTAATTTTAACTTAGTATCCTTATTCCTACCCAGACTGGGCCCCGCGCAATCCGTTTCGCATAGGGCCCCGCAATTGTTAGGGTCGGCCCTGCCCCTACCCATGTGTCTCGTATGCCACAAATTTCCTTGACAACCAACAATGCACTGCTAAGATGGGATTATCGATACAAACGCGAAAATACGGTAGTGAGATGGTGAAGTGGCATCGATAACTAACTTTTCAAAAGCTGGCGATTGGTCACAGGGATCGAGATAACTAACGTTAAGTGGCAAATTTGGCCCTCTTTTGTGCTCGAGATATTAGGGTTCGGCGACATAAAAGAATCGACATAACCGATGCGAAAATGCTAAGACAAAGAGAGAATTTGGCTGTTCCACTTCAAAAACGTCGACTTAATAGGGTTGGCGAATTAACCGAGGTCGAGATTAGCGGGTTCGACTGTGATGTAATTAATTTTTTGGGATTTTTCCGAACCTATAGCTTTAGTTATCTAACATCTTATTTACAAAACATTACCTCATAATGAATACTTTTAAAAGTTGCCCCAACATTTATTTTAAAAACAATAAAATTTATTAATGAACCAATAATCAGACTAAATTTGTGCATAATTAAACACGTGTTTGAGAACTAGTGTAAGCTTCGAACGCTTGTCTACCAATCAACAGATTAGGAAACCTGAGAAGTATTAGGAAACATAAATATATTGCAGATTATTTCGATATTTTTCAAGAGGTTTCCGTGTAAATAAAACAAACGGAGCTTACTTCAGTTATATCTGTAAGCGCTTTCGTCCAGGATGTCGAGTTCCCTGTAAAACTGAGTTTTGTTGCTCCTTTGATGGTGCAGACAGTGACCCTGATAGGCGTGAACTGACGTTCTGGTATGGTGAACAGGTGGAACTCGGTGCCTCCAGTGTTCTCGGGTAACAGCATGTCTGGGACAGAATGAACAGAATGTTAACTATTTGCATAGAATGCATGCCTGATGTCAATAAATCAGTTAGTTACATTATGTGGGGATAGGCTGTCGATATGGTCAACACTTGAAACTGTCACTCACCTGCAGCTATGTCTGTATGTGGGACACGAGGTTTGGCGTCCTGCTTGCATCTGTACAGCTGCCCGTCAGTATCACAGTTCCCACTAACGACTCCTATACGAGCGTGACTCTCCACGTGGCTGCCTGAATTTTTGTCAATACAAATAAATATTATTAGTATCTGGAAAATTAAGGTAACGAGAATAACTATTTTGAAGAATAAATGTACCAACATATTGATTTATGTCTGCTTCTAGACAAATACATACATTTAAAAATGAATAAGGCTAAGTCTGGTTAACTGAAATGTTAACAGATCTGTGAAATAGCAAGGAGAACCAATTAGTTTCACAAGTTTTTATTTTGGTCGTTTGCTGTTGGTGTTGGGGTGAATTTAATGGAAACGTTCAATATATTTTCATGTAAAGGTGCACACATGTGTAGAATCTTTGACAGAGCACAATTTATCACTTTTGGGTATAACCTCCTCACTTGTAAAACAATAACACATTTAGGAAATTTTAGTTCATTGTGTTTGCCTTCTCTGGGAAAGGTAAACAGTTACATTTGGATCCTTTGACACGATTAAATGGTTAGGTTTTCCTTTTTGACGAAAGTTTGCTTTCAACCCTGAGATGATGTTACCCCAGTTTAAAACAGAATAAAAATTGAAAATTTACAATGTAGATATATTTTTACCGCTGTATTAAATCCACAATAGGTAACTCATTTGTCAGTAGATATTTTCGTGATTTTTGCCTATCAAATGATAAATATTTTTTTTTTAAATAATAGGTCAACATTTTTTACTTTGTTTGTTGTTTTTTTTTTTTTTTTTGTTGTTTTTTTGTTTTGTATAAAAGTACATTTTTAGTCATTTTTATATTTTTAATGTTTAATATTCAAAAAAGTCTTTCGTTATTTTAAAAACCGGTTGCATTTTCTTTTATAACCAATTATGACCAATTTTCTGTACTTACAAAATGATAGGAAATAAGGTAAAGTTAAAAGTATTCAATGGCCGCGATATTTACTCAAACACAAACTACGACAGGACCTGTTAAAGATTTTTCCGGAGGATTCCCTTCTAAGCAAGATGAAATAGAGAATGCTTCGTAACTGAAATAATAATACAATATTTGATATAGATTATACATTTGTATAACCTCTTCAAACATATTCAAATTCGGAATAATCCATAACAAATTATTCTAGAAAAATAACATTAACAATACAAACTATATTATATTATATATATTTAAAGGAATATATATATATATATTAAATATATCATATTTCTAGTGCGTAAAATTATATATTAAAATATGATTTAGGAGAATGAAATATCCCCTTGAAAACCACGCACATTAACATCGCGAACCCCTCTGAACCATAGTAGCCAAAATGATCAATCCATTGATCGTGGGCCCTCAAAACATAGAAGAAGAAGAAGACATTACAATCATTTTCATTTTGTTTTACGTCATTTTAAGGACTATAATAGAACTATTTTATTATAATTAAAAGAACATGTTTTCAAAAGATGGGAATAGTTTTTTTATTTTAAGATTTTTGATTCAAATCAGCGGTCGCCAAAAGTTAGGGCTTAGACAACTGATGGTATGTGAGACTATGTTGGAGCTTAAAAGGTGACTTAAAACCTACGTCACTCTAGAGACACTTGCAATCCAAAAACACCCTGGTTTAACTAAGTATAAAAGTGTTGGACTGCGATAAAGCTTTAAAATAGATTAAATAGACACGAACAATCTGTGTCGATATAACAATATATATTAAGCTTTAATAATAATTTTACATTACAAATAATTAAACGTTTCGGCACTTGCCTTCATCAGTACAAGACATACAAATAAGTATTAATCAAATTTACAAAATATATATATAGAGAGATAAATCCTACCTAAAAAAATAGAAAAGCAGACAGAAACAAGTTAAAGAAAAAAGAAGAATGGAAAGGAAGTGACTTGAGGTAAAATTTAAAAGCCCAATCAGGAAAAAAAGACATCGCAGTTATGTAAAATTGCTTTAAAAATTTAGCTTTTAAAAATTTAACTAAGAAACCACTTGAATATTTTCAAAGAATGAATGAGAAAATGCAAAAGCAAGTAATTCCTTTAAAATAAATTGCGGTTGGGGAAATGTCCTTTTTAACTGCTTCCAACATGATTGGCACTTGAGACTGCAAAAAAATAAAATAGCAAGCAATACATGTTTGAAGAAGAATTACTTAAAGTAGAATAAAACAAGCATCTGAAGAAGTTTTGGAAGAGAAGGCTGTCCAGAAACTGAATGTTATTCCTAGGTCTGCCGACACTGTCAATGGCAGAATTGAAAACATTTCTGAAGATAATTTTTTGAAAATCAAGCTATACAATAGTAATTCGATTTAACTTCATGAATCTACGGATGTAAGTTGCAAGTTAGTTCTCATACGCTTTGTGAGTGATCATTGATTGTGGACCCTTAAGATAAAGAGGAGAAGAAGAGTGTTGAGTACTTTGTTAATATATCAAAGGAGACTCTCCATAAAAATTGAATACTTACCGCTGAAACCAATTCATTTCACACGTTGAGTGAAAAATGAAATACAAGTTTGTTTCCATTGTCAACAACATTTTTGTACGAAAGTACATTTTTATCCCGTCCAACCTACAAAACACGGGAACCGGATCGGTTTGAAAATAAATACTGCTCACAGGTCTTGCAATGTCGTCATTGGTGCCAAACATTCATGAACTTGTTTGAAACAAGCAGTGACAAACATAACTCTAAAGTGCGCAATATTTATGTGAGCTTGATTTTTTTGAAAATATTAAAATACCTTTGATTTTTTTTTGGTCCTATTTATTAAGCTAGCATTTATAATTTCTTAATATTAAAGAGTGTCTTTTATAATTTCTTAATATTAAAGAGTGTCTTTTATAATTTCTTAATATTAAAGAGTGTCTTTTATAATTTCTTAATATAAAAGAGTGTCTTTTATAATTTCTTAATATTAAAGAGTGTCTTTTATAATTTCTTAATATTAAAGAGTGTCTTTTATAATTTCTTAATATAAAAGAGTGTCTTTTATAATTTCTTAATATTAAATGGTGTCTTTTATAATTTCTTAATATTAAAGAGTGTCTTTTATAATTTCTTAATATTAAAGAGTGTCTTTTATAATTTCTTAATATTAAAGAGTGTCTTTTATAATTTCTTAATATTAAAGATTGTCTTTTAAAATTAATAAAATAACTGTTCTCTGTAAATTATTTTAAAAGTGTATTTAGCTTTTTAAAAAAAGCAAATCATTCTAGCAGTCCGTTGAATTTAAAATTATTAATTTATTGATCCGCAAGGTCTGAAAGTTTGGCGACCGCTGCTTCAAGTAGCACGCACATCCTAACCTGGGTATAACAATATTAACATCGTCTTTAGCAAAATGCTCTACACCGTTGACTAAGATGTTTGATGACAGTGGTATCAATCGTAAAACGACTTTAACTGTGACTTCAACTGTGTTGGCAGATATGATCTGAACTGATGGATTTTTACTGGAATAGTACATGTTCAATTTATTGATAACCATAGTAATAACTTTATGTTTTATATTAAGTTCAAATATATAGCTTAAATTTGAAAAAAAAAACCATTAGACATTTTTAAAAATTAACAAATTTAATGATAATTTTTTCTTTAAAAAAAAAAATTCGCTTTAGTTTTCTCTACTATTATATTTAATTGTAATTTGCTTTCCATTTCTGAATTTTTCATCTCTTGCGTTTTTTCTAAAATGTGAAACTTAATGGAATTTATCGAACTTACCCGAAAGTAAAAACAAAATATTTTGTACCCCAATATCTGACTGGTACTGCCTGAAAGATTGCAGCAGACTCCAGGCCTGACAGTAATAGAACACAAAGTTCAAATACACCGGTGCCGTGAAATCTGTAAGTCCATTTTGGACCTGAGTCTGCATGGGATCTGAGGACCAAAAAAAAAAACAAACACAAAAACTATTTTTAGCGTATATAATACGTATGTATCATTGTGTATCAAAAGTCATTCTTCTATTATAAAATACATTTTAAAATCTTTTCAAAGTTTCACCAAGATAACAATGGGCTCGTCCACTGCTCCGGCATTGAACAGAAACTCATCCCACTCCTCCTAGGCAGCGACCTGGCCATGACAGGAAGTTCAGGCTCATAACAGAGAGAACTCATTACAGGAAATGCTCGTGCCTGCCAAAGAATACCAGGGACTGGAAGAAGCTTCCAAAAGGATCAGTTTAGGCGACAACACTCGACACATTTGAGTCTGTTCCCTCCGGCCTTCCAACCCGCACTTCCTGAAACTCTCGCAGAATAGCCCTTGCGGCCAGTGATATATCCTTTACAATACCAGGGACAGAAACATCGCGAATCCCCTCTATTCACATAGACGCCAGAATGATCGATACATGGATCGTGGGCCCTCAAGATATAGAAGAAGAAGTTACACATTTCAATAATTACATTGTCTATTTCTGAAAATAATTGGATCTTAGGTTGTTTGGAGAGTCAAACACACCCACTGACAAATGTTAGTTTAAGTCTCTCACACATAAAATACAATACATTGTTTACTTTTACTTATTCACTGCTTATGTTAATAAAAAAAATAAATTATAATTTATCTCATTTCGAAGTTTCCAATAATGGCCGATCGGATATAGGTGACCTACAGTATTTCATCGTTTTTATTCACACACATTTCACATCGTTCCTCCACTCTCTCTCCCCCCCCCCTATTTTTAACTCGTATGTAATAAGATCAAAATGGACTTACATGTACGGCTCTCTCAAATGATACACGGCAGGATGAATATGATCCAGCATAACTTCATCATGAAGTTTGCTTGCGTCTCCAATGAATCTTGGTGCACTAATTATAACCTGAAAAAAAATTACATTATTTTATAATTCTATGCTTTTCTTTGTATACTTAATGACTTATCTGAAACATAGGTGATAGATTTGTCTAAGTGAGTCGTAGGATCTGTACTATAATATAATATTATACCGAGCACGGATAGGATTGGCAAGCCACTAACGAACTCACCGTAACCCACCCCCCTCCCCACTAAACGGATGACTTGATGATCCTAGTCGATTTGACAGACGAACAACAACAACAACTATAAAATGCATGGACGATTGTCAGTTTGGGAAAGAAGTTGTTTAGCATCAAATGTTGTGTTGTCTTATAAGAAAGAACCAAAAAAAAATTAAAAAAATAAAGACTTGCTTCAAAGCAATAAAAATGCCATCTTCAACATAAACACAACGAGACAAACAAGATTCCTATACAAAAATATGTTGACACTTTCAGATAAGATATTTTATTGATTCAAATAAATGGATTGTGTAAAATGACAATGTACATATTCAGTTTCAGCACATAAATGAATATTTAAACATAGAACATTTTTTAAGATTATAATAATTGAAACATACGGCAGAAAAAGTATTTCTCTAGCGTAGGAATCAACTATCAATAAACCACAGCTGAAGTACTTCTCTAGCGCAGGAATCAACTATCAATAAACCACAGCAAAAAGATTTCTCTAGCGTAGGAATAAACTATCAATAAACCACAGCTAAAGTACTTCTCTAGCGCAGGAATCAACTATCAATAAACAACAGCTAAAGTACTTCTCTAGCGCAGGAATCAACTATCAATAAACCACAGCTGAAGTATTTCTCTAGCGCAGGAATCAACTATCAATAAACAACAGCTAAAGTACTTCTCTAGCGCATGAATCAACTATCAATAAACCACAGCTGAAGTATTTCTCTAGCGCAGGAATCAACTATCAATAAACAACAGCTAAAGTACTTCTCTAGCGCATGAATCAACTATCAATAAACCACAGCTGAAGTATTTCTCTAGCGCAGGAATCAACTATCAATAAACCACAGCTAAAGTACTTCGCTAGCGCAGGAATCAACTATCAATAAACCACAGCTAAAGAACTTCTCTAGCGCAGGAATCAACTATCAATAAACCACAGCTAAAGAACTTCTCTAGCGCAGGAATCAACTATCAATAAACCACAGCTAAAGAACTTCTCTAGCGGAGGAATCAACTATCAATAAACAACAGCTAAAGTACTTCTCTAGCGCATGAATCAACTATCAATAAACCACAGCTAAAGTACTTTGCTAGCGCAGGAATCAACTATCAATAAACCACAGCTAAAGAACTTCTCTAGCGCATGAATCAACTATCAATAAACCACAGCTAAAGAACTTCGCTAGCGCAGGAATCAACTATCAATAAACCACAGCTAAAGAACTTCTCTAGCGCAGGAATCAACTATCAATAAACCACAGCAAAAAGATTTCTCTAGCGTAGGAATAAACTATCAATACACCACAGCTAAAGTACTTCTCTAGCGCAGGTATCATTTATCAATAAACCACAGCTGAAGTACTTCTCTAGCGCAGGTATCATTTATCAATAAACCACAGCTAAAGTACTTCTCTAGCGCAGGAATCAACTATCAATAAACCACAGCTGAAGTACTTCTCTAGCGCAGGAATCAACTATCAATAAACAACAGCTGAAGTGCTTCTCTAGCGTAGGAATGAACTATCAATAAACCACACCTGAAGTACTTCTCTAGCGCAGGAATCAACTATCAATAAACCACAGCTAAAGTATTTTTCTAGCGCAGGAATCAACTATCAATAAACCACAGCTGAAGTACTTCTCTAGCGCAGGAATCAACTATCAATAATCCACAGCTGAAGTATTTCTCTAGCGCAGGAATCAACTATCAATAAAACACAGCTGAAGTACTTCTCTAGCGCATGAATCAACTATCAATAAACCACAGCTAAAGTATTTCTCTAGCTTAGGAATCAACTATCAATGACCCACAGCTAAAGTATTTCTCTAGCGTAGGAATCAACTATCAATAAACTCACTTAGTGACAATAACGACTTAATTAGTGAGCATTTAGATGTGGTACCCGCTGGCGGAGCACACTGTTAAATTCTGACAGAATGTGGAACAAAATAATGTGAATATCTTTCCATCCTAAGTGTAAGAGAAATAATTCGCCCAGCTCGAGCTGAAATTGGGTATCTGTGATGAAGTGGGTGGGATGTATCATCCATGTTCTTCTTTTGAAAGCTCTACAACAGCCTTTTTCAAATATTTTTTTCAAATGGAGGATGCATTTTTTGTGTGATATTAACAGCTTTCTTGATTAATATATTTTAGCGGGTGTTTGATGTTTGTCAAAAGAATAATTGCCCACACCGGCAGATAATACTGGAGGTCAGAAGGCTTCCTGTTATTGCACTGTAGAAAAAGTCTTTAGTTGACTTTTTTTATACATACTTCGCCCGTCTCAATAAAATGTTGGTTTATTATGAATGGTGATACCTAGTTACTTACATTTCTCTACTTTTTCGACTCTGTGATATTTTATTGTGAGAACAGCAAACATTTGGTGTAACCAAGTCTGTTAGTGGTGCATGTAACCAAGTCTGTTTGTGGTGCATGTAACCAAGTCTGTTTGTGGTGCATTTAACCAAGTCTGTTTGTGGTGCATGTAACCAATTCTGTATGTGGTGCATAGAGGCGTAACAACGGCTTGGCATTGGGGCAGTTGCCAAGGGCGCCGGTCTGCGCCTGTTCAAAAGGGCGCCGCTAAATCTCTAATTTTTAAATTTTTATTATTTAAAAAATATATTAGCCAAGGGCGCTAAAAACCCAGTTACGCCTCTGGTGGTGCATGTAACCAATTCTGTATGTGGTGCAGACTGTTTGACAGCCCATCGTTTTATCATCATCATTCTCAACCTTCATTTATAACCCAATAGACGACCACAAGAGAAGAAGATACGCAAACGTTTGAACAAGACACAATTGGAAGAGCCAAGCTTTGAAAAAAAAAATGTGTGGATGCACTGGAAGAACGCCTGACATCCATATCTCTAGATAATAACAACGTTAAATCGAATTTAGCATCACTCCAAGCAATGTTGTATAACACCGCTGTGAAGTTTCTGAAACCAAGCTCCAAAAAATAATAAAAAACAAGAACAGCTCAAAGCAACATAAGGCTAACAGAACAGCCGTTGCATCACACTAAAGACAAGCCAGAAAACCCCGATGTGTAGTCTCAATTTGGAGTTGTCCCATCAAATCATCAGCACCTTCTCTAGCAGAACCTTTCGTGCCACAATTGGTCTGATAAGCCAAAGGCGCACCCATAGACAGAAATAAGCCGATTTTTAACATGGTCATGATCGACTTTCGGCGAAATACCAATTTAAAAAAAATATATTGCCAATCCTCCTTCTTGGAGTTGTCACAGTCGTTTGCTCTACCAGCACGAAAAAGTGTCTCCATCTCGGCAAAGACCTCATTGTCTCAGTTGTGTGCGACTGATTTTTAGGGCGGTGGTTTTGTTTTCGCCATCTCTTGTTGACATTGCGGGTTAATTTTTACAAGATTACGATGTTTCTTTCTATAATTGGCTGAATGATTGGATGTTATAAGTCCATTTTAACGCAGGTTGTAACGACAAGAAACACAAAGCAAAAAACTAATCCGTAGCACGTTTAACTCATCCATGAGTTGAACACATCCATTAGTTGAACACATTTCATTCGTTGAGCAAATCCATTATTTGAACACATCCATTAGTTGAACACACCCATTAGTTGAACACATCCATTATTTAAACACATCCATTAGTTGAACACATCCATTATTTAAACACATCCATTAGTTGAACACATCCATTAGTTGAACACATCCATTATTTAAACACATCCATTAGTTGAACACATCCATTATTTAAACACATCCATTAGTTGAACACATCCACTAGTTGAACACACCCATTAGTTGAACACATCCACCAGTTGAACACACCCATTAGTTAAACGCATCCATTCGTTGAACACATCCATTAGTTGCACACATACATTAGTTGAACACATCCATTAGTTGAACACATCCATTATTTAAACACATCCATTAGTTGAAAAAATCAAATAGTTAAACAAATTCATTAGTGGAAAACATCAATTAGTTGAAATTATTTTTTTTTCCTTTACAAGCTGCAGATTTACTCTTCGTTATGTAATGAAAGCAAGAGACAGCTCATGTTCCATTTTAGCTGTACTATGAGACATACGCAGTAGTGAAGTGGCTGATGTCAGGAGTAACACATTGAACACCACACGACCCCCCCACCCCCATTATGTCATCAGTATCAAAGTCATATAACTGGAATCATTACAACTGACTGAGCAGCAGAACGCCAATGACACATGTGGCAAATTGAATGACCAGTACACCTGGGGGAATTTCTGTTAAAACCTTTCCAATTAAACATTTTACTCAGTTCCAGGAGAACTTCAATGCAAATAACACTGTCAACGCACCATAGCAAGCCCTACCTACGTTACCTAACAAACACCATAATGTAACCAACTCAAGGTAACATAACCATCTCACCTTAACGTAATCCAATCATCTTATCGTAACCACCTCACAATAACGTAACCGCTAACCATGACGTAACCAGGTCACAATGACGTAACCAACTCACCCTATCGTAACAAAATCACCATAACGTAACCAACTCACCCTATCGTAACAAAATCACCATGACGTAACCAACTCACCCTATCGTAACAAAATCACCATGACGTAACCAACTCACCCTATCGTAACAAAATCACCATGACGTAACCAACTCACCCTATCGTAACAAAATCACCATGACGTAACCAACTCACCCTATCGTAACAAAATCACCATGACGTAACCAACTCACCCTATCGTAACAAAATCACCATGACGTAACCAACTCACCGTATCGTAACAAAATCACCATGACGTAACCAACTCACCCTCACGTATTCTGCAATTGGCGTCCACATGTAAAATGTCAAAGCGTGCCTCTCTTCACTTTCGGTAATTCTAGGAACCGCCAGAACAAACTCATATGCCGTGACAATCTTCGGAGCTTAAATCATAAATGGAATTGTCGTGACATAAATTATTTAGTTATATATATTCGAAATGGAATGATGTATCTAGTCTTTGAATTAAATAAAACCAGAAACATGATATTCCAAAGTACACTGCACAAAGTAAGGTAGAATGTAATGATTTTGACAAAGACTTTTTTTTTTTGTGATCTTTAGTGTTCTGTTCGTGACTTTTTTTTTTTAATTCACATAGGTAAATGGTTTTATTGTGATTTGCAAACTTAAGGCATTACCATATGTCTGAGATATTATATGTGTTTTAAGAAAGAAAAAATATATTTAAAAATAAAACATATCTTGTTTTTTTTGTTTGCCTGGTATATTTGTCTGATTTTCACTAAAGTTTTTGTATCATGACTTTAAAAAAAAATATATCAGAATTGTGGCCAAACACAACCGCAGTTTTGTCAATAAGTCTAGATATTATTTCTATAGCAACAAACCTTACAAGATTAAATAAAAGGGGTATTTAAAAAAAAAAAAAAAAAAAAAAAAAAAAAAAAAAAAAACCTTTTATAAACAAATTGTAGTGTTCCAATAACAGCCCTGGTAACAGATGGGAAACATACCTTTAAATTCCCGTAGAAAAGACATCAGAACCATACATTTTAACGACACCATTTTTGTCATAGATCTGTGACAAGCGTGTGAACGCCAAACGCTTTATTCAATGTACTCATGGCGGCAAAACATCTTTACTGAAAGAACAACTTCTAGCTGAAGTCTCCAATAACAAAAATGGCAAAAAGTGTGTTCAGTGTTTACATGACAGTTTATTGACAGACACATAATCGACAAAGCATTGCAACGACAAAACATGGCATCTGTTAAGGTCATGAAATCAGTGAGAGTTTGTGTGTTCTGATTTTGGTGACAAATGGGTCTAGTGAACAAATGTGAACGATTTTCATATCACGAGTACATGAGATGTTGAGGAGATAAAAGGGGAGGCAACTTCTTGAGCAGGGGCTGGGTTTTTTTTACGTTCACCGACGTGAGAGTGAACTATCTTGAACGAGCGAGAGATAACTTGGTTTTGACATGTCGTATGAGATTTTGCTCTCAAAATGGATTGACTGTTAAGCAGCTGATTTTTGTGATTGCAAGCTGGAGAATATCTATTTCTTTTGCATCGGAAATAGTCTTGTACAGTTGATACTATGTCAAAGGACTAATATGAATCTTACAACATCTGGAATAAAGTATTGTTAGTGTACTTTGGAAAGTGTTGCCTTTTCTTATCAGAGAGACGGACAGTTATTGTGAAGTAGAATAAAATAGACCAGGTGGAGGAATGGAGTTAATCAGAAGACCTTAGACAACCAAATATTCTGATAGGAGCCAGGAGGTCATCATGAGCTAGACTATTTGACAGCATCGACTGACAATTCATTGAAAGAAAGAAAAAAACATCGACATCAGTGGTGATGCAGGTTTTTTGTGATCAATTCTGTTAAATAAGAAAGAAATGCGCAAAATATACAAGTAAACTATAGAATTTACATTAATAACTATTTTACCCACTCATTACACACCAACTATTACTCAAGAATTCGTATATATCAACTGATTAAAAACGATAAACAATATGGTGCTACTAAATTTCTACCATTCACAATTTACGAAAGAACAAATCGTATATTTCATAAGTATTGTTTATATATTCGTTCAATATCAGTTTAAAAAAGTATGCACCAAAAAGTGTGAGCTAAAAATGTATCATCATTAGAGTAGACGAATGTAAAAAGTAAATTTATCCACCGCGTATTAATGTGTATTAATTTTTTTTTTAAAGTTTATTATTATTATTATTTCAATTTTAATTTTACTTTTTTTATTGTCGTAGTAAACCTAACAACATAAGTAGGAATACATCTGCCAATTTGTAATGTATTCAAAATAGGAAGAAACGGCACATATCTTCTTCTTCTTCTTCTATATATTAAGGGCCCACGATCAATTTATTGATCATTATGGCTCCTATGAATGTAGATGGGATTTGCAATGTTTCTGTGCCTGGTGTTGATGGGGATATTTCACTGGTTACAAGAGTAACTGTGTGAGGGTATCATGCACTAGGGGTTGGAAGGCCTGAGGCAATATACGCAAATGAGTCAAGTGTTGTCGCCTCAACTGTTCCTTTTTGAAGCTTGTTCCGGTTCCTGATTGTCTTTGGTAGGAATGAGCAGTTCCTATACTGGCTTCTCGCTGGGATGAGCCGGAACTGCCTGTCATGGCCTCGTCGCTGTCTATGAGGGAGAGGGACGAGTTTCTGTTTAATGCCAGAGCATTGGACTAGCCCATTATTTATCTTGTAAATCATGGAGAGCCTGGACTGTCGTCGTCGTTCCTCCAATAGTGACCAGCCCAGTGTTTCCAGCATGCTGCCAACACTAGAGGTATTCCTGTAGCGGTTCAGGACAAAGCGTGCTACACGTCGCTGTACTGCCTCCAACCTGTCGATGCTCTTCTGAGTGAATGGGTCCCAGACCGAAGATGCATAATCTAAAAACGGCCGGACAAAGGCTTTATAGGCTCTTTCTTTCACACCGGAGATGCTGATCTTTAGATTACGCCTTAAGAACCCCAGGGTCTTATTTGCCTGGTTGCACACATTGTTAATATGCTCGTCCCAGCGGACCTCTCTCTGAATGGTAACACCCAGGTACCTTACGGAGGAAATTGACTCAAGCAAATGACCATGCAATTCATAGTGGTAGCGTAGAGGAGTACAACTTCTAGAGACTGACAGTGTCTGGCACTTGGCCGGATGAAATTCCATGTCCCACCTCGCCTCCCACTTAGCTAACCGATTGAGATCCTCTTATAGCTGGTCCTGGTCAGATCTGTTGGTGATCGTCCTATCATAAGATAAGACCATGTGTTGAATTTGAAAAAAATTTAACATATAAATTCCATTTATCTCCTCAAAAAAATAATAGTTTTCGTTTATTTTTGTTTTTCATTTTACAACCTATCGAAATAATGCCTTAAATAGTAATCTGTTAGTACGAAAATAACAATGGTGTATACATTTATGTAATCGAAATATAAATGAATTATAAAAATTTAACGACAGTTCCTTTCACCATTAAGCAGTTTCAAGTTACGTCTGATAATTAGTCGATCTTTGAAAAACAAAATCCAGATTCCAACTACCAAGTTAAATGTGAATGATTTTGTCAACACTAGCTGGCAATACGACGACATAAAATATGTCAAGATAAGTTTCTTTATTGATAACAAAAGACGGAAATGCTTTTGGATCACAATGTACATGTTTATTTCAGAACAAATAGAAATCAATTTAACAAGACGCACATTTTTTAAACTTAAAAAGTTTAAAATTTGACATTTAAAAGTAAATTTCAAGCGTAAAAAATCAACCGACAAATGCAATGGAGCTTCACTTTTGCAGTGACTATGTTTACTCTAATATTGATTATTTTGATAATTATGTTTACTCTAATATTGATTATTTAGATAATTATGTTTACTCTAATATTGATTATTTAGATAATTATGTTTACTCTAATATTGATTATTTAGATAATTATGTTTACTCTAATATTTGTTATTTAGATAATTATGTTTACTCTAATATTGATTACTTAGATAATTATGTTTACTCTAATATTGATTATTTAGATAACTATGTTTACTCTAATTTTGATTATTTAGATAATTATGTTTACTCTAATATTGATTATTTAGATACCTATGTTTACTCTAATATTGATTATTTAGATAATCATGTTTACTCTAATATTGATTACTTAGATAATTATGTTTACTGTAATATTGATTATTTAGATAATTATGTTTACTCTAATATTGATTACTTAGATAATTATGTTGACTCTAATATTGATTATTTAGATACTTATGTTTACTCTAATATTGATTATTTAGATAATTATGGTTACTCTAATATTGATTATTTAGATAACTATGTTTACTCTAATATTGATTATTTAGATAATTATATTTACTTTAATATTGATTATTTAGATAATTATGTTTACTCTAATATTGATTACTTAGATAATTATGTTTACTCTAATATTGATTATTTAGATAATTATGTTTACTCAAATATTGATTATTTAGATAATTATGTTTACTCTTATATTGATTTCTTAGATAATTATGTTTACTCTATTATTGATTATTTAGATAATTATGTTTACTCTAATATTGATTATTTAGATAATTTTGTTTACTCTAATATTGATTATTTAGATCATTATTTTTACTCTAATATTGATTACTTAGATAATTATGTTTACTCTAATATTGATTATTTAGATAATTATGTTTACTCTAATATTGATTACTTAGATAATTATATTTACTCTATTATTGATTATTTAGATAATTATGTTTACTCTAATATTGATTACTTAGATAATTATGTTTACTCTAATATTGATTACTTAGATAATTATGTTTACTCTAATATTTTTTATTTAGATAATTATGTTTACTCTAATTTTGATTATTTAGATAAGTATGTTTACTCTAATATTGATTACTTAGATAATTATGTTTACTCTAATATTGATTATTTAGATAATCATGTTTACTCTAATATTGATTACTTAGATAATTATGTTTACTCTAATATTTATTATTTAGATAATTATGTTTTTTTCGGAAGCTAGTTTCCTCGTATCTTTAAAAATTCGATGTTGTTCGTCCAGGTTTTTGCTCTCTTGGATGAGCAACAATCTACCGAAGTTCTGGAATTCAAACTAGGGATCGAGTATGTGAGCTAGATTTTTGTGTCGACCCACCCACCCAATCAAATAGCCATCCGGCAGAACACATAAGTATTTAAGATATTTTTTTTTTTTTAAATCTGGCATACGTCTTTCATCGTGTGAGGATGGTTTAGAATTTGCTGGTCGAAATCACAAGGCCTTGGAATGTTACAGCTTGGCACTTGTAGCGTCACGGGAGTTGCCAGAATTTTCCATTGTGTCAATGTCAAAACTCCTACGAGTGTAAATCTCCAGGTTTTGAATTCAGAGTTTGTCTTCTCTTAGATGATTACCCTCCATTGTTAACGAGCCCCATCCATCTGGGGTCCTGGTGATATTTTGCTTTTATTGGTTTTGAGGATGATTGAACTCCAGACCACACGCTTGGACTTGTCTTATTTAAGTCTGCTATAAAGATCGTATATAATTTAAGACCATTGTAAAACTCGCAATGCATTATCTATAGAGTGTGGGAAGCTATTTATATATATATAAAGAAAAATATACAACTTTGTAATACAAAAGCAAATACCGCTCTCTAAAGAACTTCCCCCGTTACCTGGAGCCAACCGCCACATATGATCCATCTTCCTATGCCACCGAAGCCCGGGGTTATCCAGTAAGCCAATTCTTAATTTTACCAGGTTAGGCTCAAATACGACTTCCCCCATATTTCTCATCATCAATATGTTGAATTGTTTGGTAGCCAGTGAATACCTTCCCTGGTAACCTTAATGGACTAAAGGCATTAGTGTTCTAGTATTGTTTTTCAACGGTACAACAGTACTTTAATGGAAATATTTAAATATTATCATATAATTAAACAATCAGCGAGGCCATCCTCTTCGCTCACTGCTGATGTTGTGTGTCACAATTAAACAAATGCAGATACTTTCATTTTCTCTAAATGTGTCAACAAAAACAGATGTTGTGAGAAAGTAGCCATTTGTTTATTTTATGTGCCGATGTCATAACATGTTTGTTACGGTGGAGTAATGATAATAGCGGGTAAGCTATAAGTGTTCAAATGGTCCGCTTTTCTATACACAATTGTCTGTTTTACTGCAATGCATCGCTCGGCTGATCGAACTGAAATAGAAAACACGTTAACAATTTTTAACGCACATTTCAACAGGTTTCAAGTAATATAACACATATGTGTAACATTAATAACAACACGACCTTGAATTAAGAATTTTTTTATAGTTGAAAGCTTTTTATTGGCGGTTACTTAACTTTGTTTAAATGTTATACAAGTTATTTTCTTTTAAAACTGACCAGCATTTTCTTGAAAACTACTGCCATTTTCACGGCCCAGATCGGCCAATTCAGCGCCGTCTATACACTTGACAGAATTCATTCTGTTTATATAGACGTTATCATTTTAAATGTAATCTATATATATTTAATACACAATCACAACGTCTCACTCACACACCCATTTGCTATATTACATATAAATTTAAGATAGGGCACGGATGAAATGGCATGTTTAGGTCGACAGCAAAATATACAGGAACAGATGGGTAAGGAGCATAAGCAAAAAAGATACCAAATCTAGTCCTATTAAAAATATGCCATTTAATTATATATTGAATTTCTATAAAACTACAAATTCAAATGTACATAAAATAAAACTGTATCAATGTACAGCACGGCAAATGAAAAGGTAGAAACTCGAATAAAAAAATATTTTATTTACACACACATATAAAGAGTGCAATTTAGCAATTGTATAACGCCTCGATAATGTCTATTAAATGTAGCAAAAATCTAGGAAAGCTACCAGCTTATATACATATGAATTAAATCAGAACCCTCTAGAAAATAAATTCTAGAAATCGCCCCCCTGATAACATTCTTTAGAACAAATCGAACGTATTCGAGCGTAAAATACCCTTTCCCAATCAATAAAGGGGTGGGTAAAATGAGTGGCACAGCACATTTAATCGGTCACATCAAAAGTCAATATAAAAACAAAAGAAAGGGGATACAAGTGGTGGGTGCCACAACGCTAAAATGAGTCAAACACACACATGCCATAACACAGCAATAACAATTCAAGATGATTCGTGTTGAAAGCTGAGTGGTGAACATCAGAATATAATCGCTCAATTTGAAAAAGCCGGGACTAGATTTCTAATCACCGCGCTCTGGCCCCAGAAACAGGGAAACACTTACTAAGAGAGTGCCCAAACTTGGCCCTGGGAACGCTATGGCTTCATACGGCTCGTACTAAGTAAATTAAAGTTGTATGGTATATCCTAGCTTTAGAGTTCGTGTCAAAAGTGTGTCTGTATATAAACAATGATTACCCCCCCCCCAACCCAGAAAATAGATTCAAGAGGTAAGTTGATCACCACATTCCTCTGATACTTGTCTGCGACTAATAACTTTCACATTTTTTTATAGTCTAATACAATTTCACGATCTTTGCATATAATTTTCTCAAATGTCAATGATGAATTACTCACCGCGAGTGAAAAGTTAATTTTATTAAAATCATAATTCCCAACAAGCTGAACACAGTGATAAGACTAGGCATGATAAGGATCTTCACGTAGCGGTACCGATAATGACCTAAAAAAACGTAAACATACTAGTTATTTATAAACAAACAACATACTAGTTATTTATAAACAAACAACATACTAGTTATTTATAAACAAACAACATACTAGTTTATAAACAAACAACATACTAGTCATTTATAAACAATCAACGCATTATAAAATAACGACAATTTAACAGCAGCATTTAACACGAGACAGTGCAGTTGGGGGGTCAATGAAATGTGTTTTAATAAAATATTGAATCATTAAGTAAATATTTAACATTGTACTGCATTGGGCAACAATTAAATTTTGTAACCATTTATTTAAAAACTTAAAATTTTTTTTTTGAAGGAACGAAATGGCAGTATTATTTATCAATGTTTGTCGTCACTTTCAAACTTCTATTATACAAAAAGGATATTAATTAATCTATGATTATATTTTGTTTAAATTTGAAACAGAAACACAATTGCAGTTCGTTATTTACCTGCTACGGTGTTATTTAAAGTCGCATTGGCAGCTGAGTAGACACATGTTGTATGTGTGCCGTTTCCATCACATACATTCGCCGTGGGGGTAGAAGCCTCAGCTGATGATGGAAAATACGAGGAGAATTATTTTAACATTAATAGTATACGCGGGAAGAAATTCGGAAGCAGTTTTAATGTTGTTGTTTTTTTTTTTTACTGATAATAATGAGTCCCTCAACAAATAATTATTTTAAGTTTTGTGTCCTACCAATGTTAGTGAAACATTGCAGATTTGTATTTTAATGTATATTTAGGTTATTTGTCAAAACATACATTCGAGAAATGTCCTTTATAATATTCTCAATTAGTGCTACCACCCTACTGCCCCCCCCCCCCCCCCCGTGCGCCACCACTCCTGAATTATATTAATATTCTAATGCGCCACTAAATTTTACACAGCATGTTCATTAAAAAACAACTGTGTCTGTAAAACGAAATAACATATTACGCAACGAACTCGCTTGTGCTATTTTTTAGAATCCCATTTAGCTAATTTACAGGGACTTTTATTTATTGAATTCATCTCTCTTTGATACGATAGGGATATTGTTACATATAGATTATTGAACAGATTATTGATTATTTCTAGCTATAATTAAACAAAATCGTATAACATAAATGAGTAGCATTATTCAAAATGAAATTAAAGACGATGTAATTAGTTGTGTAAGAGATCCTGCTCAAGACTAGAAGGTGACAAGTAAAGACTTCTAGCTGTAACAGTTATTACATAATTTACTTACCGGTAAAGGTGTTTGTGGAATCTAATCCGTCCATAGGTCCTTTACATTCTAATATGAAGTCTTTGTTAGCTGAAAGTATGTCGTGACATTAATGAAGTTGTAAGGCAGGAGTTCCCGTTAATAGTTTTAGTCTCGGCCATCTGTTAAATTTATTGTTTTGACATAACTATCAATCTCAATAAAGTCTAAATTAGGCATCAAAGATAGAAAGTTGTGAAAAGTAATTTAGTAAAGTATTTTTCACTTATATTACTGTGATTAAATTGACACCGTTAAAGCGAACAGTCTTATTAATTTATGCAAAAACTAATGTAACAGTTTATTAGAAAATTAATCAATGTCAGAAGGAGCCCAGAATATTTCACGAAGAGCCCAAAAATCGAGTTACCGGTCACCTCTATCCAGATTAGACCAGTGGACATGTTAACTTCAATAGCAAGCGATGCTGCCAACACATGCAATGTCTCACCGGGGAGCCTGAAAGACATGAGACAGGTTTGAGAGATGTGTTCGATGCTATAGATTAATAGACATTAATAATGTTTGTATATTGTCAGAAAAGTAAGTTATCCCATGTAAAACAAAATGCCAATTGCTACTCGCGACTTCAAGGCTTCATTTTGGTACATACAAAATATCCTTTTTGAAATGGAAGACATTGTATACCTAAAAAAGAAAATGACGGTCACAAAACACTTAATTTTTTTTACATACATAAATAGTTATCATGACCTTTTTCATGAAACATAATGCAGGACATTTTATTAAAATTTATGAGTTATTAATTACTAACAACCAATCTAAAGATATGATATTTTTTGAAAAACAAACTTTACGTTTCGTACTCAATCTAACACGTTTTGCAATGAATAAATAAAAGTGTTTTAAAATTAAAATAACTTAGTTGGGTTCAGTGACATCTGCACAGTGAGGGGGAGAGGAACCAACCGTTTCCAATCTGATTTAGAATGGGAAACCCCCCCCCCCCCCACACACACACACATCTTTTTTTTTTTTATTTCTCCAGCCAAAAAAAGGAAAGGAGAGATAAAAATAACAATTGTAAAAAAAAAAAAATTAGGATTAGCTGTAGAATGAAAATCCACCAAATTTTTTAATAACACATGTTTTTCACCAGTTTTCCACCAACTTTTACGGCCAAATTGTATTTTTTATGATTTTTTTCTTTTAAAAATAAAAAGTAAATTTGGCTTACAATGTATAAACTTTCGAACAAACATCAGATTCGATCATTTCTTTTGCTGTTAAATAATATTGAGCAACTATCGAAAATGTGATTGTATGTTATCAATAATTTGATTGCATCGTCAAACATTTTCTAAAATTTGTAACTGTTAATTTTTGCATAAGTAACAATCATAGTGAATTCTCGAATTAAATACCACCGTGTTGCTTTCAGGAATCTCTCATTTGGGTGGAGAAGCTACGTCCCCGACCGGGAACGATTCACGTGGGACCCCTCCCCCACCACTACACCCAAACCTAGAAAAATATGCAGAAAAATAACGTAGAAATTTGAAATTTAAAAAATCTTAAATTTTTATTTTGTAATTATATTTTGAAATAATTTATTGTGTAGTAAATGGTTTATTTCACCGATTCAAAATTAGTGAAAGCGTCGGTCCAATTAAAATCATTACACCCGATATATTATATACTATATGTCATTTAAATTAGGCCCATAAATATTTTGTTTAAAAAGTATTTGGCAACATCCCGATTGTAGGCTGCACCCCCAGTTTAAACGTACATTGTGCGAAAAATTATGACCAGATTTTACTCAGAACAATATGGAATTCAACTACCTATCCATCGCTTTAAATTCTATATTTTAATTTAGTTATGGCTATGTGGCCGTTGCCCTCTCCGGAGTCTGACATATTCCCTTCCACCAATTATAATGACAGTCTCGGTACCTTGTTAAGTTCTAAAATCAAAAACACTTAGATGGAAACAAACGCATACCATAAGACAGTGTATCCCAAAATCTTTTAAGGGCAGCCCATGGGGACTGCTTGGGTTTACGCACACATTATATTGATAATCAATTGTGGAAAATGGCAAATTATTTTTTTTTCTTTTTTAAACAACAACATTCCTTTAAGAGAAACAATACGTCCAATTAGAGAACTTGGGACAATGCAAAAAAAGCTTTGTAACATCTGCATTAAGGCGTACCAGAATTGGAATAAATTTTACATTTAGCGTACATGAACTAAATAACATCTGGCCCTGGTCATTATTATGTCCAAATCTGGCGCTGATAGAAGCACTGTCCAAAAGCATAGTGGGTCAATATATTTGCAACCCATTTACATGATAAGAATTCTTTAGATAATCAAAAAACTAACACTCCATAAAATTTTAAAATCATTAATAAATGTATTTAATATGTGAGTATTTTTCGCATTTTGATTTTGTATTGTTGACCAATGAGAAAAAAAATGCTTTTCAACATTATTTTCAACTTCTAAGCATTTTAACTAATATAACAGTTCTTATTTTAATAACAGACTTGTGATATAAGTTGAAGAAATAGACGACTGACCTGCTCCATGTGTAAAATCTTTGTTCAGTTCGGTTAATCGTTACATTGATATATCCGTAACAAAATGAAGGATAAGGTCCTGTTACGTTCTGGCAATCCATTTTGGGCCCAAACTCTGCATGTAGCAGCGTGAATTCAAAAGTGTCGTTATTCTCTTCTATCTCACAATACTTCCACGTCTGTGTCCCGTGTGGTTCAAGCACGAGATAATATTTCCTGTTACTAATGTCAGTTACATGTTTTCTAAAGCTGGACTGCATATCAAAGACGAATTTATTATCAGGTTCTGAAATAACGTCAAAACGTATTCATTTATGTTGGTCACATCTGGATTTGGAGTTAAAGATCTTGGAAACGTTACATAACATCTATAAAAAATTATGAAATAAAACTTTCATTTGACATCTCCAATGATGTAAAAGTGTAGGAATGGAAGCAAAGTTTATTTTAAATTCTGAAAGCGTTTCGTAAAAACCTTGTAAGGAAACATTTTGTGTATCAACAAATATAGAATTAAACCACCCTTAAAATCAAAGTATAAATACTTTGATTGCCATTTTGTTTGCATTTATGGATTAGTACTTGATTTATCTTGTGTGTAATTTTAGCAATTTTTTCATTGGTATTGGAATGTTTTTAAAAAAATTAAACTGATTAAATTCTAATAGATTAAAGATAATTTTTTTTTTAAAGTCAAAAATACAAAGCATATTGCAACAGCTACATAATTAATCTCCACACCGAAAACACGCATCCATTCATGAAATCCTTAACATTCATCCCGGCTTTAAAAACAGGAGAATTTTTTTTTTTATTCGGGGAGGTGGGAAGGGAGAAGGGATGAGGGTGAAGGTGTGCCTGAAAATTTATTAGAATGTGTTGTCATCCGCAAAAGATTTATGTTGCAGCTCGATTCGATGAACGAAGTGGCTATTGGTACACGGGTACCAGAATTGAGAGGTTGGTGATTAAAAAAAACCATTTAAAATATTATGTTGGGTTTGTAAGACAAAATGAGGTATCAAAAGAAAGATATTTGAATGTACTATACTTTTGAAATCTTAATTCTTCATTTTAACTAAAATAAACTACCACAAATGACATTCGAATAGCATTGGGTCTTATGTGTCCCGGGTCCGAAAGGGGATGCTGCGTGTCCGGGTCCATTTTGACTAATGTTATTCGGATGTCATTTGTGGTAGTTTATTTTAGTTAAAATTAAGAATTAAGTTTACAAACGTATAGTACATTAAATTATCTTTCATTTGATACCTCATTTGGTCTTGCAAACCCAACAATAATATTTTAAATCGTTTTTTAATCCCAACCTCTCAATTCTGGTACCCGTGTACCAATAGGTGCATCCCAACCTCTCAATTCTGGTACCCGTGTACCAATAGGTGCATCCTAACCTCTCAATTCTGGTACCCGTGTACCAATAGGTGCATCCCAACCTCTCAATTCTGGTACCCGTGTACCAATAGGTGCATCCCAACCTCTCAATTCTGGTACCCGTGTACCAATAGGTGCATCCCAACCTCTCAATTCTGGTACCCGTGTACCAATAGGTGCATCCCAACCTCTCAATTCTGGTACCCGTGTACCAATAGGTGCAGCCTTCGATGAAAAGGAGTGACATTTAACCTGCCGAGGTCTTTCCGCCACAGAGAAAAACACAAAAGCGAAGATAATATAAAGGATTTGAAAATATGTATAAATAGCGTTATTTAATTAAATAAAGACGTTTAGCTAATAATAGATATTTGCCCAACCAACCTGTTAACATAAAAACCCAAAACAGCATGTATCACACGAGCGTGAAAGCTTTCCAGACACACATAGGATTGGCACGCTGTCGAGTATGGATATCCACAACTAACTAACTTACTTAAGAAAATCAGCAAACTATCGAGCCGAGGCTCATAAAGTTTTCCCCAGCACACCTGCGTCACCCCCCACCGGCATTCAACCACTCTCCCAGTGGTCTCTATTCCAGTCAGGCCGCGAAGCGGCATGCCAGGGGCTCCCCGCCCCTGAGACAGCCTCACCCACGCTTCCACTCGATTGACTATGCGAGTGAGGCCGTATCAGAGAAGGGACGCCTGGCCAGCCGGGGTGATGCTTACACAGCAACCGGGCCAGACTTCCTTGGGCTGGGGTGGATACAATTTACGTCTCTAAAGCCCCCCTTCCCACCCCGGGGGGACTCGTAGATGTTTACAGACGCCCTCTAATAGGGTTTACGTGGTTTTCTGTGGCGTGACTAGCTCACGCCACAGCTGGGAGAGAGAAGGTTGCCTAGAAGCAGTACCCTCAAGACTGGATATCCACAACTAATTGTTGCGAAATGAATATTTTGTTTGATTGTGCGCTATGTCTTATGATAGTCAGTTGAGTTACTGAACATATTTCCCGCCTTTAGTTTGGGGGCGTAACTTAATTGTAATTGTGTCGCCGTGTAATAGACCGTCATTGGCGTACGTGCATTTTCGATAAACAATGGATGAGAGAACTTTGTGGTGAAAGGTTGATCTATATTCTCCTACTTATCTGCTTATACATGTGTTTGATTTAATGTAAAGCCAGATGATAGATGTTTACAATGCTAATGGAAAACAACTTGTGTTTAATTCGTGTAATAACGACACATGAGCGTCATGAATAAGTTGATGAAAGAAACCAATTAAATACGAACTGGTGACATTTGAGGGCAAGGGGCATTTACTTGTGCAATGTGATCCATAATGTCAAATTGTATGATTTTGTTGATTTTAAGGAGGTCATTGTAATCCTTAGGGTGAGGCGGGACTTTTTTTGAGGAATTCGGTTGATTAATGAGAAGGTAATATGAGCCAGGGAGGTGGAGTTGGTAAGGTTGGTGTCACCTGGTGCGGTAAACTCAAGATGTCACTCCCCCCACCCCCACCCCCCCACGATGAATTTCTTCTTGTTAAAATAAGTCCACATTATAACACTCACACGAACAAATACAAATTGATTGAAAGTCAGGCGGTAAATGTATTTAAGACTTGTAACAACGTTCAGTTATAGTTATGTTTATACTAAATTTACTTTATTAAAATGTTCATTTCCTGGTTTTCAAAGCTGCAAACCTGTCAATCACGTGACCAAAATCAATATCCTTCACCGTATCACTTTTATAATTGATAGTAGAGCCAGATCAGAAAGCATTGACTGTCCATGTTGGATCGTAAATATTTCTTCGATAAACCTTAGTTTTGAAAAGCCACAGACACACAGATCGTAAGAAAAAATTGAAGTCTTAGCGAGAGTATTGGAAGAGATTCTAGGAAGTTGCATTCAGGTATGCATTTAAAAACATTACATACTGTCCAGTCCATGACTTTGTGAAATTCAATATCAGCTTCATTTAGGTGTCTCCCAAGCCTTGGTCTTTCTTTTAAAAGTTCATCCCCTGATAACTCATCATAGAAAGAGTTACATTTCGGACTGATACCAATTACTCTTCTTCACTTGCTGATAGTAGACTTAAGGGTTGAACAACCCAAACATATTAAATACATCTTTAATCACTGTTGACCTTATCTGGGGCTCAGAATGAAAACATCTCCCCAACAACTATTAATTGTTCTCCAGCCATTCTCTTCTTAAACATTAATCTTCTCTCTACCAAAATTCCACGTTGGTCTGATTTTAATCTTGTCTTTTCAGTTACATCATTTCTCTTGAATCACCACTTTAAAAGACATTTTTCAAGAGGATCATATAGAGCTACAATCTCCGCCACACATTGATCAAACGTATCTTTCACTTTTTTTAAATCAGCATGATGAGCATTCCAACGTGTTGTTGAAATTCTTTTCACCGATAGTCCAATGTGTTCAAATAAAACATCTCATCAATGAGTGGATGCAACAAAGAAGTGAAATATTCTCTCAAGAGAACCGAAAAATGTTATACATCGGCAAAGGAATGTTGACCACACAAGTTAAGCGCATGGCCCACCCATCCATTCAAAATCGTTTTCTTGTTATTTTTTTTTTAGAATGGCATGAACACCTCCATGGACTCTAGATATTATGGCAATATTATCGTAACCTTAAACTCTGCCTATCATTATATATAGTCCATCACGTTTTAGATTTGTAAGAATGTCAGAACTGAGGTCATCAGCTTTTCCCCCCTAAAGGGAAAATCCTAGAAACACTCATCTCATTTGAACGTTCACATTGTTGATTTGCAAATATTTGATCACCTCAGACGTCATCTGGTTAGTGTGTGATATATTAGGTGTACTGTCGAGCATAATTCTAAAATACATCACGGCCTTCATATCCATGATAAAGTCTCCTTCACATGATTTGCAAGAACATTTATATATTCATTTGAAAGGTAAGACGTGGATGTTTTACCGTAGATGTACTCGTCTTTTGTCTCATTGGGTGCTCTTTCAGCACTGGGTCATATTTAGATAGCATTTCAACCATTTCAGGAAATGTATCTCAATTCAATGAAGATTCATCTTCGTTGTGGCCACGAAATTCCAGATTTTACTTTGCAAAAAACATTGTTTTATACAGCACTCTGTGAAGGATACCTCTCCACCCTTTCTTCTCCCTGTCCATCACTGCATCACTTTCGGCATCAATTGTTTTGTGTAGCCTAAGTCTTGCTGCCAATGCTTTCCATGTTTCAAGGCCACAACGGTGCGCATCCGTCGCCTCGTGATTTTGTAATTTGCGCTCAGTTGCAAGAACTTATCAAACCCATTAACAAATTTGGATGTAGGTTCTGTAAGATTAACAGCAAGCAATCTGCGACAAAAACAGTACAATTTCTGATGGACAGTGAATAAACCACCCAGGATCGCATTATTTTCTCTCCATGTGAAATCATTCTGTAGAAGCATTGTTTTGTTCGTTGGCTCACATCTCCTTCAGATTTTGCATCGTGCAATGTCACTACGCTGCAAGGCCCGTCCTTGTTCTAAAAAGAGGTACTCACAATTTTAATAATTTCAGACAGAAAATGATCTGAAACTAGTTCAGTCCAGAGCGAAGCATTTTATTAAATATTTCAGTTTTTCTTTTTCAAATCTATACATTTTGTTGTTGTTTTTTGTTGTTTTTTTGTTGTTGTTTTTTTTTGCTTTTAGCTGCTTGCAGCCACTAGGCTTTTTAAATTTTTGTAGGCCGTTTGGCATGATATAAAAATGCTTTTATTGCGTCATGTTCAAGGCAACAAACAAATAATTACTTAACCACAGTTGACAAACCACTATCAGAACACTATCCATCATAAAACAACTGTTAATGTTTCTAATCTTGACCGTTTCGATCCATGTACTTAGAATTGCGCGACAGCGTCGTATTTGGTATCATCGGAGAACCTTATTTCTCAGAATTTAGACACATATAGCTTCCTTTCACGTACGAAAGTAAACACACACTTCAATCGGCGTTGAATCATGGTCAAAGCGGTGTTTTTCTCACTTAATTATTGTGTATCCTTATTTCTGAAGCATCGACCTTGAACTTTTCATAAATAACGCATTTGGATTGGTTACATACGTAGACAATGTATGTGTTATCGGTTATCCATTTATGAAATTCGGTTAGACCGACCAGTGTGTGCTCTGTAAGCCATGTTTCAAACCCTGAGATGGTGACACCCGTTGTTGTCCCTAGCAACGCCACTGAGCCGGGGGTTCTTAAATTTTGATTTTGTTAAAGAGAGATGCTAGAAACTTAAATGAACGGGTAATGTGAGCAATGGATTCTCACATTTAGATTTTGTTAAAGAGAGTTGAGATGCAATAAGCAATGCCAGCCAGGCATGCTCAAGTTTTGAGGGACAAACAACAACATTTACTCCCTAATCGGGTAATGTATAACTTAACTGTAACGTATATTAAAAATCAATTAAACAAGTCAACTAATAATTAATTAACACGCTAAAAGTATCCAATAGTATACACATTTGATAACTTACTGATAGGTATGCACTCATAGTTTACGTCAATAACGTCAGCAAACAATCCTGACACATCACAGCTGACAGCTCTACTGCGTCTCATGTTATGAGACAACAAGCATCGACTCCTCCCATTACAATTTCTTCTAAAGTTCTGCATCAGAACACTGGACGCATTAAACAGTCGGTAGCAGTATTGTTTCTCCTTTAAATATTTTAAAAATCTTATCCAAATGAAGAAAATTTGCATAAAATATCTTAACTATAGCATGGGTCGTAATTAAGTATCATATACTGTGAACAACATTTTAAAATCTGAGTAGAGTTGAATAAGTGGAAAAATAATAAAATTTGATTTCTGTAGGTTTCATGGTAAATAAACTCTTTTTAAAAATAGCTCATTCATTTTGTTCCTATATTTTGTATGATAGATAGTTGCATAAGAACGTTTTATATTTGTTGTTGTTCTTTCTTTTTTACACGATACTCGAAAGTTTATAATTCTTACCTTGTACCTGTATATCACACGATTCACTAGTATTCCCTCCCCACTGCCATTTTCCTGACACGGCTCTCGCTTGTTCAATGACGGAATCGTTAAAACTCCCGAATCTAATACTTCTGACGTCATCCAGAAAGCTTGACTAGAGATTGTCAGTACTGAAATATATTCATTTTTAAGATGGTTGAATTATTTAAAATAAACTGTAGTTTTTTTTTAAACCTAGCATGCTAAAAGAGTTAACAAAACTGATTTGTATAAGTTAAATTGTTAAAATATGTCATGAAAGATTTTATTTGCTGGTTGATGTATTCAGAAAACCATTTACTTTTTGAATCAATCTGAATTAATTTAGACTTTTTAAAACAAAAGGATTCCTCCATTATGTTCTACTTATAAATCCTAACACATTCATGACGACATACCCGATACCACAAATAAAACGTTCAAAATTTCAAACAAAATCATTGTCTCAGTTCACTAGCGTCAAACAAGGTAGGCCTCGCCATACTTCTCAGTGCGTAAAATTTAAAGGATAAATTTATTGTTATGTCAAACAGATATGTACTTCCAACAAGCTCTCTAAGAAAACGCGCCGACAAGCTCTCTTAAGAAACATTATCTTATGATGATGAATTCATAGAGACCTTTACTTCCTTTTTAAAATTAAAGGGAAGAGACACTTGTGTTTTAGTAACAGACTTTAAACATGAATAAAACTACACAAAATACTGATGTTTATGTAAAATTTTAAGGTTTGATAATTTCTTTACAGTTGGGTCTATCTAAAACCTATTAAAACAGTCATTCTACAAAGTAATTTTTAAAAATCAAACTCTATACGCATTTATCGCTACAAATTATACTATCTAAAAACATTCAGACAATTTGCCCATCACTAAAGTATCTTAAAGCCTAAACACTATACACAGGATGAAGCAGGAAGCTTAACACAATGTGTTTCATATGTAGACACGAGTAAATAAGATATAATATCGTTTTTTTAAATCATTTCCACTCTGTACTTTTTAATGGAGCTCGGTACAATACTTTTCTTTATTATAATCTCTTATCTTTTCATAGTAATTGCTTAGTAACATGATAAAATATAAGGCCATGGTCTTGAACAAAATTTTTGTTAATGTTCATGTTTCAATGGCGTCAAGGGGATCTCATATTTGAAGACGTTGTTTCGTAGGGCTGGTTGTAAAAATGTACATTTTAAAGAAATTAAATCCGTTAACAAGTAGAGCTATTTTACATTGTTGAAAAGTGGTACACACTGATCTATGAATTATTTATAATCCGGAATTATTATAAAACTATTGAGTTATTAGTAATGCTCTTCATAGTTTATGGGTAGTTTCAAAATCACTTAGAAGATTAATACTATTTTTGTATGACTAAGTTGTGACTTAACATCTAGCATTTCCCATGTAGTTATTTTGTCTCTTTAGTCATATTTCCCGTCCAAGTCAATTTTTTATAGTAATCTATAAAACTAATTTTAACACGGAAGTTTAATGCAAGTTATTTTTAAACGAATAACTAACTTGAACAAAGTGAGTTCAATGATTCTATTATAGTGTTTCACTTATTTATATGCTTTATAAAATTAAACAACTCAAAAAGCTAAATCAAGATTCAGGGTGACTATTCAAAGGAATTTCAGATTAGACTAGGCCAAATACAGGGAGAATCACTGCCTTGTATGCAGTGGAGTAGTGAGCTTAACTCGCGACCGGGGCACAATACCTTTTTAGCGCCCCCCGCCCATTTGAAAACCATACAATATTATAGAAAATAAACCATTTGGCGCCCCTTTGTGTATAGCGCCCGGGGCATGATGCCCCCCCTCGCTACGCCGCTGCTTGTATGCTAGTTAACCAAACATTAGAGAGTTATAAGAAGCATATTATATCTAGACACCTGCGGAAGAATAACAAAAGAGGATATTTTCTGAGGAAAACCCAAGACTCAAAACCAATGAGCACTCTCTACAATCAACCCCTTCAGTGTCGTCGTCTATGTATTAATGGCCCACGATCAATTTATTGATCACTCTGGATCCTATCCATGTAAAGGGGATTTGCAATGTTTCTTTGTTGATGATAATATTTCACTGGTTGCAAGAGTTACTTAGTGAGGGTATCATGCACTGGGGGTTGGAAGGCCTGAGGCAATAGACGCAACTGAGACAAGTGTTGTCGCCTCAACTGTTCCTTTTGTATAATTTATGTTGATGACATAGCACTGTTAGGGAAAAGTAGTAATGACATATTTAAACTTTTATTGGAAGAAGCATCACAAATAAGGATGGAACATGATTATGTTAAGAGAAGAATAGAAAGTTGAAACCATAAAATTAGAAAGCATACTTTTGAAAAATTAAAACAATTCTAATGGTCAGGTTCCTTAATAAATGAAAGAAATGAATTACTAACTGAAATAAAAGAAATAATATCGACTGGAAACAGAGCATACTTTAGTAATCAGAAAACTATAACACTGTAATTAGACCAGTTGTAACAAACGCAAGTAAAACTTGGACTCAAAAAGAGAAAGAAAAAAGAAACTGCCGAAAACCTAGTGAACACAGGGGGGGGGGGGGGGCGCCGGGATAATTCTACGGAAATTATAGGGACCAACAAATGATGCATACGGATAGAGAATACAAGCCTACCAGGAATTGTGAGGTCTATATCAGTAACCCACACTAGTGGCACAAATAAAAGAAAGGGAAGGTTACGCTAGACAGGACACTTAGAAGGTATTATAAATGACAAATGAGTGAAGAGGGTGCACCATCAAAACCCCAAGAGAAAACGGCTCAAAGGCAGACCTAGGCTTTGGTGGATGGATTAAATGGAAAAAGATCTGCAGCAGATGTGAATCCAAGCTTGAAAAATGAAAGTATCAGTTATCTCTAAGTGGAAAGGAGTTGTGAAGCAGGCCAAAGTCCTACATTGATAGATAGTTATTTATAATATTTTTCTGGAGCAGAGTAGCCTTTAGAGACAATTGAATACGGCCCGTTTTTTTTTAAAATTGTTTACATACTCATACAGGCCAGTGGCGTAGCGAGGGGGGGCAAGGGGGGCATCATGCCCCGGGCGCTACTCACAAAGGGGCGCCAAATGGTATATTTTACATATAATATCGTATGGTTTTCGAATAGGGTGGGCGATAAAAAGGTATTGTGCCCCGGGCGCGAGCTAAGATCACTACGCCACTGTTGCAGACGCTGTAACGTTGAACGCAATAGAGAACAGGATTTAAACGCCAAACACGTGGGGTTTAAAGCTATAGCATTTCAAGGTCGGAAGCTGCAGATTAGAATGGTCAAAGATGGACTTCAATCAAGAAAATCAGTTTATCCTATTTTTCAAGGGTAAGCATAACGACCCACTTTCCACAATCCTATCTAGCTGAAATGTGACCCACATACTCTTTTCCATGACAAGTCATTCTATTAAATATTCAGCCCCACCCTACACCCCACCAAAAAGCCTAAGAATATGAAACATTTGCACTGGTTTGGAAGGTATGTAAACAAATTTCCTTTCAAAAATCCGAATGCCAAAGTCGAAAATATTGTTAGAACAGTAAATAAATTTCAAAGTGATTTAACGTACGCGTATTCCCGAATCGTGAATAATATATATGTATAAAAGATTATATATATAAAAGACGAATCATGCAAGTAACCTTTCACAAATCATGTATTAAACTCCGACTTTAACATTTCCAGCACTTCGCCCTAAACGAATTAAAAAAATCCGTACACATAATAAGTACGGCGTGAGACATTTTGTCTGTATGTACTGGAGGTGGCGGAACGGAATTTGAACAACCGAAGTTAATAGTTAATGGGAACATGCATGAATTCGAATTTCGAATGATAATTTTTGATAGACGAAGACAATGTATACGTGTAACTAGTCATTTGTTGTGTTCAGTTGCAAAATCATGGAATAAGTGACAGTGTGTGTATTAGGACTGTGAACGAATGTGAACGATGCTAATATCACGACTACGTGAGAGGTTGAAGGTATAAAAGGGGGGGGGGGGGTTTAACTATTTGTGAAGAGAGCGGGGCTATTATTATGTTCACGAACCTGGAGAATGAACGATCTTGACTGAAAGAGGCTAATATGTTCACGGACGAGCGTGTGTGTTGCGAGTCTGACAGAGACCTATTGTGAACGAGATTATTGTTGTGTATCTCCGGAATTGGAGTTGTCATTACATGCCTTATGATACGTACTACAGATAATAAACAGTATTACCCACTGAACTTATTGTGTCATGCCTCCGACTTAATAGTTTGATTAATTGTACGAATAAGGAAATCAGAGATATCGTAATAGTCGTCAGATGTCGAAAATTCTATTTCTTATCTATATATATCTGGTCCCCAAAATGTCGAGCCACGAATAATACTTTCAGAAAAGGGGGTATATATATAGATAAAGGTCCCTAGCGCTACGTTGATTAGTATTACTATGACTATGTCTAGGGAATGATTACTACAATCAACAGTTACAACAATAACGTTACTATTACTTAAAAACACCAGTGGTTCAGCCACAAATAATTATTTTAATTAGTAAAATACTAAATACATATAGAAACATACAAATAGTAATACTTAATATCGATACAAATACAATGCTTTACTAATACAATGTTATGATGCTGGACGTTCGGTGGAACGTTCGTCTTGGCTTGCCCTCTCTTTCTGCTTCTCTCGTCTGCTATACACACTGCCAGACTCTTACAGCACACCACAAAGCCACTGGTCACTCAGCTGTGCAGGGGGTGGGGAGGAACTGCTCGCCACGCTCTGCTACCTTTACAACACTTCTGTTTGGGTCGTCTGCTGACCTTATCTCTTTAGTGCGTTACTCGCTCGTTATCTGCCTGGTGCAATTACTGCGTCAGGGTTAAACTGTTAACCGCTGACGTCTTATACAGTACTGAGTTCTAGTCTACTGAGCTCTGCTATGGCATATGCTTCTATAGCCCTGAGCCTAATCTCATTCAACTGACTGAACTGAGCTAACGTACTAACTGTATTAACTTACTAAACTAACTACTTCAACTGTACTAACTAACTGGCTGTAAAGAGAATAATAGATACAACATAAGCTACAACTAAGAATTACAGTCTTATCACAATATTACTAATCATACATATAACGTAGTATTCTAACAATGACTTGATAACTAACTATAATCCTAACATATCCTCTAACAAAATGCTAACATTACAAACATGTGAAACTAACAACAATAATAATGTTACCAACCCTACGACACTTGATTGGACACACTCCAAAAAGCAAATAGTCATAAGCCAGGCTCATACTTGTCTGTCAATTACACTACCGTAATTACAGGGACGAGAGAGAACGACTAACTGACTTACAACTCTATATATACTCGGATCCAGCCTAACGCTGACCTAAGTCCAGTTAACGGTGACCTCTGGGTCATACATATGATTAATATACTATATGCTAATTTTTCGTCTGGTCAACCAATGGTTCACCAGCTGACCCTAGGTCACAAGCTTGGTCGCACGCTGACCATTTTTCTGGTTGACCGGGAACTTCCATTGTTTCTGACTATGAGTCATTATTATCATCAGTACTGGCCTAATTGAGTCGATCACGTGACAAGCGACTGACAAGTGACCGGTAGGTTGTGTGAGCCGGCGGGTCTCACACAAGTGAGGACCAGCGGGTCTCAACATCAGAGTAGAGTTATTGTCGCACTCTGCCCCTGTTCAACCCTGGACAACCAAAGATTTATCATGAGCCATAATATTCTGACAAAGGACCAGAATATTTGAGATTCAGTACGTGGTTTAGTCAAGAGGAAATAAATGTGTTCTTAGCGGTGATTAAAATCTAGGAACAGACAAATTTCTTATTAAAAATTTTAAATATAAAGTCCACATAGAATTCGTTACAAAAACTTTGAAAAAGTATTTTAAGTATTTTTAACGTTTTATCAAAGTATATTATATGGTATGTATTGTTAACATTTTATGGCTAACTATTATATATTATCTGATAGATTTGATCATGTAGATCGAAAAGACCTTTGCATAAGTGGGCGCTTTGTAAGCCGATACAAATTCATTTAGCTTTTTTGATCATTCAAAAGTTAGTCTAGATCGAAAAGACCTTTGCATAAGTGGGCGCTTTGTAAGCCGATACAAATTCATTTAGCTTTTTTGATCATTCAAAAGTTAGTCAAAGTGCTAAATGTTGTCAAAACAGAAAAGCCAAGATCTAACTAAGCTTTTTAGAGGCTTATCCTGCAAGAATGAAATTAAAGACATTCGCCCACAATCTAACTCCAACCTCTACGGAACAAAAAGAAACAAAACATACCCAACTAAGCTCAAATATTTGAGACAACTCTACTTTAAAGGATGTATTGGTTAAAACAGACACAGTTGATGCCTCTTTGATTTTTATTCCAATCTTTGTTCTTTAAATACACATGTTCCAAAGTGGCTTAGCAAGAGAATCATTATTTTTTATGTTAAACGTAACTGCATTCCAAGCGAATACAAAAAAATTTGGGTTGATTTGTAATTTACATGACAATAAATGAATGCATGACAAGTATATATCTTTTTGACTTAATACATTCCAATCTCTATATGGAGTCTACAATATATATAAACAAATTGTTGATCTTTATTTACAAAAACTAAACGCATTTCTTTTGCTTGTCAGTTCCTTCTTCCGTGTTTTTAACATGTAACTAAACTTAGCAATGTTGACATTGTATGTGAAATGTTGGACTCTGGGATAGACACAACCGTTTCAATAGCGGGATTACTTCCTTGTGGTCTGTCACCAAGCTGATGTTTGAGAAATCATTCAAGCGTGGTTGGGTTAACTTTCAAAATCTACCTGTCACGTGAATGCAGTCTGAATCAAGTCACATATTAACTAAGCTGTACAGGTGTGTGCTTATGAGCTTACGTGCACGTCTAGAAAAGGCGTCTACCCGTGTGTACTCTTTAAATCCTGTTAAATAGTGACAGGCAGGAGAATATATTTAAAATATTATGGTGTAGTGTCTCTTCAAGAATAATTCCAGAATGTTTTTCAAAGGACTCTTGGTTGCTTTTCTTCTGCATCTGTTTATTGTTGATGGAGTAAGTCAGTTCTAATTTCTTCCTTTAATTTCATGACATGTCCATTGATTGCTTTTTTTGGTTGCTGGACAAATTAAAAAAAAAAAATAGTTTATTTTCTAAATAAATAAAATAATTTTGTTACAATTATAAGTAGTAATGGGGTTCAGTCTAATGTTAGCGGTCAATTCTTTTACATTTGCATTTCAGTCCGAGGAGACGAAAACAGTTTTTCCTGTGTTAGGATGGTAGACAGTGAAATACCATTTACTAAAGTTTTAAAAATAGTTCAATGTGGACCACATTCCAAGTCTGGCCTTGTGTGTTTTCACGATGTCTCTTTTCAATGTGGACCACATTCCAAGTCTGGCCTTGTGTGTTTTCACACTGTCTCTTTTCCGTGGTCCGGACCTCACCAACACTGCAGCACCCCTTTCCGACTCCCTTCAGGGGATGTCGATAATCCAGAGATTGTACTTAAATTATATAAAGTATTAGTATACCATTTTAGTTGTTCAGTTTATTGTGGGGGTCCAAGGTTATCTCCCTCAATGTATTTATGATAATGCCGTCCTTAAAATTTCAGCTTGGTTATCTCCCATGGTACACGTAATGAGATTATTGCACAATAATTTCCCCAGCTCAAAAGCTCACTGAAACTGGCTAAACATTAAAAACTTAATTATACTGTACTTAAAATGAAATAAACTGTTCAAACATCAGAAATATAAATCATAAAATTATATCAACGCTTGCATGCAATATAACACATTAGAAATATATTTAATTAATAATCACGTGAAAGCACACCAACAGGCGCATAACACAGTACGAATTAGAAATAGAAATACTAAATAAACACAGTAAAAAAGAACACCAAGAAGTGAATTAAAAATCAATAATAAGACATTTTCCCTTTGGAATATAGATTATAACGCTTAGTTAACTTACAAAAGTTACGGGAGAACCAACCGAGCTAATAAGAGGGAGAATCAACTTAATTAGCTATACGGGCACGGAAGCATTTTACCTTTGGTCAAGTTGCCTGATTTTCTTAAAGATAATCTTGAAATTATTATTTCAAAATAATGGTCGAATTTGAGAGAGAGTTTGAGCCTGTAGGTCTAAATACGTGAGGACTGGCAGCGCCCAGTAGTAAGCTACAGATGACTTTTAAAATGGGTTCAATAAAATTATCTGGAAAGGGCTATAGATAGAAAAAGTAATAGATGCCCATAACTATAAAGTGCAATGTAATCAACATTAAATGTAAGTAGTAATCTATATCTAAATTTGTCCTTTCAAAATCGTTGTAAAATGCCAGCCATTTTATTTTTATGAGGTCTGGTCCAAAATTGATTTTTTTTTTCGAAAATAGCATTTTAAATTAAATAGTATTTTTAAAGGTATTTGTGCCGAAGTAGGTCTAGATTCCACGATCCAAGTAACGAACATTCTTTGAGGGCTACCGATCAATGTATTAACATGACTACAATTTCGCACTGTCGATATAATATTTAGTTATTATTTGTCTCTAGTCTTCTATATGAACTTTGGTTACCGGAAATTTGATCGAAAGAAATTTCATCGACGGAAAATTGATCGACGGTAATTTGATAGAACGGAAATTTGGTCGAATCTTTTTTTCAGTTCAGAAGTTAAAATTTACATCAAATTTCTTTTTGAAAGCACTATACTATATAGTAAAACAAAATAATGCGTTCAAACATAAATTTGACGCAAAATTTTAACTTATAAACTAAAAAAAACGATTCGACCAAATTTCCGTTCGATCAAATTTCCGTCGATTAATTTTCCGTCGACGAAATTTCTTTCGATCAAATTTCCGGACACGATGAACTTTAAATTAAATATGTATATTTGTTTTCCTTATACGCTGTTAATGTACGTTTTAATTTGAAAGGTAAATGAAGAGATGTACGCGCGCCAGCGTCGAAGTTCTCTCAATACAAATGGTAAGCATTGTTTGCTTCCTTTTTTACTGTTGGATACCAAATCAATATCCACAAAGTCATCAATTTTGTATTGCCATTTCGGGCACCATTTCTAAATAAGTATTATATATTTTAAAAAAAGAATTTTAACTGAGTTTATGAATAATAGTGGTTTCATAGTATATGTTTTTGCTCATATGGTTCAATTAAAATAAAAAATGTATTTGAGTATATTCATCATTATTTAATTAAAGCATCTCCAGGAACATGTAACTTATAATGTTTATACGTATAGCAACAATTACTGACATTGCTATGACCACTGTGTGACGTAAATTTGTTTTTAAAAAAAACAAATCAGTGATCCCCTCTCAGTTCCCTCAGCTTCTTAATATGACACAGAAGACAGTGGAGTCAGTTAAGCTCTGGATGACAATAAACAAGCTCAAAATGAATGATGAAAAGACTGAGCTGATCCCGATTGCTACCGCTCAAAAGTTAAAATCTTTAAAAGATACACCATCCTTTACTCTCTCAGGTGTGCAGATTGAATTTGCTCAAACAGAACACTAACTATGGAAAATCACATTAACATGATTTGCAAGTCGATTTTTCTAGAGCTGCGCAGAATTAGTCATATCAGACCTTTCTTAACTTTGAATGCATCAAAGAGGCTGATGTCTGCATTCGTTCTATCAAGCATGGACTACTGCAATGCTCTCATGGTGGGTCTTCCAGCTACGCTCCTGGATAAAATTAAAAAAGCACAGAATAATGCGGCTCGAATTGTTCTTCGTAAACGCGAATTCGACCATGCTAAAACTCTTCTGAGAGAACTGAATTGGCTGCCGGACCGCGCTCGCATAGAGTACAAAATTGCAACTCTGTGCTACCGCTGCTTGCATGACCTGGCGCCGTCCAATATCCAAGCGCTCATGACGCCTTATGTACCCACTAGACAACTCCGCTCATCCGATAGTGGCAAACTCTCGATACCGAGTGTTCGACTTGAGACTTACGGAAAGCGCACGTTCGCATTTGCTGGCCCAACCATTTGGAACACTGTTCCTGACGCTCTCAGACACAGACATATGCTGGAATCCTTCAAGACAAATTTAAAAACTCATCTATTTCGCAAACACCTTATGGGGTGAAGTTGTCTACCATCTTTTTCAGCTAGTTATTAGCTTCCAGCTTTGTTTTTGTACCGCGCTTCGAGCCTTTGGGGATGAAGCGTGATTTTTCAAATGAACTTTATTATTATTATTATTATTATTAAAATGAGTCTACGCCATTCATTAGATGTATCATAATGGTTCGACAAGATCAGATTCAAGAAAAGGTTTCAAATACAAATCAACAACGAGTCAAAGGTCCCTACGGCTCGTGGCACTCATAACTTCGATGCTAAGCAAATATTTAGCAAAGTAGTATAAATATTTTATACATATTGATGGGAAATTCGCTAAAAATATCCAAGTCCTATTAAACAAAACTATCATTTTGGTATAGGCTAAAAGAACACCCGCGGGTGTAATCTAAAAGTACACTACAATTAAAATTAACCACGCAGATTTTTTCAAGTTTCTTTTATTTTTCAAATATCATATTCAGGTTTATGTAAGGATAACAACCACAATATCTACTTTTTTAAAAAGTGGGATTGTTTCAAGGATCAAACCAGAGGTCCCCAAACTTTTTTATCCCGTAGACCACTTGCCATGTTTTTCGGTTTTGGGTAGACCTGATATTGATATTTTGCAAATTCTTTAACTTCATATGTATTTTTTACAGCGGTATAGTGCTATTCAATTTAAAAGATTTTAATTTATATGGGTAGTGAAATGTAGTGTGAAAATCTTTACAAAAAAACATTTTAAGTTTTATACATTTATTAATTAAAATCAAATAAAACGAATCAAATTAAAATTTACTTTCAGTTACACAAAATAACTCAGCAAAAATATTTCTTAATCGGGTTCATATATCAGAAAAATTAATTAATAACTTAAATTTTATATAGGATTCTTCATCACGCTACATGAACATTTATGTTTTTAAATTTTTACTTCATGTATACTTTTATAATTTATGTAGGAAGATATATGTCTTTATATTATAAGGTAATATTATGTAAGTAAATAGGAACTATCTGTGTATGTGGATTATTCCATTCATGGAATGCCAAAATAGAAGTCACGACCTGCTTACATGAGATCCCTTATCGTTGACCCCCATTTTCATTTCTTTGAGCCCCAATTTTTTTTCCGCTAACATGGACCGTTTGCAAGTTGTTTTTGACCCCTGCGGGTCGATATAGACCACTTTGGGAATCACTGGATTAAACAATAAGTTCGTAAAATAGCATTTGTAATGATCTTTAGCCTAAAACCAAAAATTGAAGAAAAATGGAACGGCGTAGAAGTACAAAAGAAACCCTTTTTATTGGAGCAATACTTTTTATATAGTCGTGAAACGGAAAAAAAATATTTAATACTTCTGCAAAAAATTAGGAAATTAGTAAAACACAGTAGGGTTAAACCTGAAAAAAGGAACGCAACAAAACAACGAACGTGTTGGCAGGAAGTCTTTTTTTCCCCCCTTTTTTTCCCTTTTAACCCTACTGTGTTTTACTAATTTCCTATTGTGCTAACCTGATGGCAGTCTCCCCCCTTATTACCTTTTTTTTTTTTTTTTTTTTTTTTTTTTTTGCAAAAATTTATAAATATATAACAATATATGTTTTCATTAACACACAATTAAAGTATGTGGCACATTACAAATGTTTTAGCCGCCTATTTGACCAGGCACTCTGTAAATCTCAACCACAGTAGTTGAATACACAATTGAAACGGCCGTGGGATTAAAACCGTCTTTATCTAAACCATGAATCGTCAAAAATATTTTTTTTTTTTTAAATATTGTTACTATCGAAACAGCAGGCATGAATGAGTCTTGTTCTTTAAAATGTTAGCCTTCTAATTTAAAACTGCGTCATTACAGTTAAAGATGTTTATAATTAGAATCTGATACTTTTCTTAATAAATTATTGAAATGAATTTGATATAGATTTATTGAAAGGTATTCTGCAGCATATATTTTACAGTACATATTTATTTTTATAACTGTTGAACCTATTAATTCTACAGTAATTTTCATTAACTTATTGTAGGGTTAGATTTTGGCGGGAGTTGTTCATCTGACTTTCAATGTAACGAGACCTTGACCTGTATTGATGGTAAATGTAACTGCACGTCTGACCAGTTCTTCAATGTTACTTGTAAAACAAGTAAGTCAATTACTATTATTATTAAAACACAAAGAATAACATATTTCTATAAAAATACATTTGTTAAATTTTCATAATATTTTTGTGTACTATAAAATAAACATATTATCTCACAAAAACGATTTATTGAAGCTTGTAATGTGATAATCTTTGGTCTACATCCAGGATTAAACTACCAGGCTCCCTGCTCATTGACATCTCAGTGTAAAGAGATCTTGACCTGCGTCAGTGACACATGCGTGTGTAACACTACACAATTCTACGATAGCAATCAGGACATGTGTCAAACAAGTAAGCAGAGAATAACTCAATCATGGTTCAATAAATTAGTATACATACATTTACTAGCATCTGCTTATAAATAAAACTATTTTTGATCACAAAGATAACAAACAGCGATCTTAGCTTATATATTTATTCTCAATTTTTAAATTGATCAAGAAGTATGTGTAATAGATTGCGTTCGAAAACAAGGCGTTGAGTAGATCAGTTTTCCAGCATTATAAGCCCTGTTGAAGGATACGTTACATATTTTCCATCAACTCAGATAAACTCAATATCAAAGGAAAATTTGCGTCATCTACGTTTAGCGTATGTTTTCTCATTGAGTGTTTATTTCTAAGAGGCTAAGCTTTCAAAACTGAAAAGACTTCAGCAAAGATTATCATAATAATTCAAAATGTAAGGCTGCGTGTAAGTGTTTTATTTTTTTACTTTTTTGCGATACACTTAAGACCAGTAAGCATCACATGACACCTTACAACAGATTCAATGTCCAGTAGATTATAAAAATGAAAAATACATCAGTAGGAAAACGTCAAGTATGTCCTACCTCTTAATGTATACGTTTTCACTTTATCGAGATGTATTTGAAGAATATGCCATCTTCCAACAATATTTTTATCACGCTTACTTCATAAGTCAACATTTTTATACTTACTATAGAAAGTCGAATCATCAATTTAGCTTATAATATTCTTGCAATGATTGCTTGCATCTTTTCTCAATGATGTGTGTAGACAGATGTATAGTTTAGCTGCGATTCCTTGCGTCTACAACTCAGATTTGATAAATGATCGGTATGTTTACTTTGACAATTTTATTGCAGAGTCAGCTATTATAAATAATAATCGAGTTTGTTTATTGAAACTATGAAAAACAGTTTTTATTATTGATCTAATTATGTTTGCTTTACCTAAGGACTAGGCATTGGCTACAGCTGTAACTTTGACACAGAGTGCAAAAGGCAGCTTTTATGTCTTGATGGAAACTGCAACTGTACATCTAATGAATTCTACAACAATATTACCTCAAACTGTTTGACGAGTAAGTATGTCATGGTTATTTTAGATATTTTCGACTTCTTTCTGGCTGGTCTATATAATGTTTTTATTGTTGTATATACGCCTCAAGTTCTGTATTATGGATTCCCTATTTCTAGTTAAAACACACCCTTCCTCACTTTTTTTATAATTTAGAGCTTGCCTTTAAAGACCCATGCAGTTCACAGTCAGTTTGCAAGGACACGCTGTATTGCTCTGAGGGAATGTGTTCCTGTTCAAGAGACAAGCACTTTGATATCAAAAGTCAAACCTGTCGTGAAAGTAAGTCTATTTGTTGGTAACTAATAATAATACTTCTGTTATTTCATGGCATTTTAGTACAGTATGCTTAAACAAAAACAAAAGTACTGAAACTCCTGAATCTTGAACGAAGCCGTGCGTTTGTCCTCTTCCGTGGACAGATAAACTTTCCAGAACGGCCGAATTTCATATGTTGCAGAATTTGTGTGTTTTGTGGAGCAATCGTTTTAAAACTTACCTCGGAATTTTTGTTTCAACCTTTTTTTAAAACGTTTTTAAAATACGGTTTCCTCGTCAAGAGACCCAATTCCAGCAACGACGGCCAGACATATCTTCCGTTTTTCGTGGGTAATTAAACAGTGCACATTGCTGGAGTTTTATTACTTTATTTGTGTCGCATATTTGTACATGCCAATTCTTTTAGCCAAAAAAAAGCCCACCCATAGTCCTGGAAGGTGGATAATATTGACATAGGTGACACTAAAATACTTAATCACTATTTTAGAAATATACTTGCCTACTTGGAGTCAGATTTCAAATGTAGTAAAAAAAAAAAGGCCCATGTTTATACAAAAATATTGTCATTATTTTAGTGTTCCTCGTAATAGGAAGTTACATTGTAGGATCGTGGCTATTAGTGTCATTTATTATGAAAGTGCCTTATGCAAAAAAAATTAAAGTGGATTTGATCAGCTTGATTATAGTGAGATATTTCCTCAAATTTGCATAAATGCTTTTGTTTTTCATGGCATATTAAAAGATATATGGTATGTTAGACGACGTGTTTACGTCATCTTTATCTTTCCCCGTGAATGAACTCAAGCTGACCCCAAGCTCGGAACTGTATTTAGGGTGTTCCTATATATAAAAATAGTCTATCTCGACCTTGTTTATAACCAAATAAAATTAATAGTTGTATCCTTAGAATTATGTAGAACAATCTAGAAAAGAAAATATTGTGTAAGAACTTCCTAGAAATATCAGTAAAAGAGACTTTAACAGGAGACACACGAGAGATTCTTGACCATCATTTATCACGAGATATTTTTGCTAAGCAGAGACAGAGATTTGTTTACTAACGTTTGTTGTGTGTGTGGGTAGATTTCTTTCATCATTGTACCTTTTTACAACATTGTATCTTCTTCAACATTGTACCGGTACAAGCCAATCATTATTCTCTAAGGCAATAGCATTAATTTTATTTATTTTTTATTTTGTAATTATTATAAACGTAATGAAATGTATTAATCGTATTCTTTGTTATTGTAATTAACATATTGTATCGTCTTTTGTTGTGTGATGTTTTAGAACGAGCCACATACTTAAATAAGAGATTAATTTATTCATACTGATAACAGCATAGAACAATATATTTAATATTTTTTTTATCATAAGACATTACATACATGTTATGTGCTCAAATGTACCTGATGGCTTAAATTAGGAGGGGCTTGTTTATGTGACTTTCACTGAGTTGTGACCTTCATGGATGTTAGCTGTAATTGTATGTCAGGCGAATACTTCAATGAAACTTTTAGCATTGGCATAAGCTATAGCATCTCTTCAAGTTATAAAATTGGCATGAGCTATAGTATCTCGTCAAGTTATAAAATTGGCATGAGCTATAGCATCTCGTCAAGTTATAAAATTGGAATGATCTATAGCATCTCTTCAAGTTATAAAATTGGCATGAGCTATAGCATCTATTCAAGTTATAAAATTGGCATGAGCTATATCATCTCTTCAAGTTATAAAATCGGCATGAGCTATAGCATCTCTTCAAGTTATAAAATTGGCATGAGCTATAGCATCTCTTCAAGTTATAAAATTGGCATGAGCTATAGCATCTCTTCAAGTTATAAAATTGGCATGAGCTATAGCATCTCTTCAAGTTATAAAATTGGCATGAGCTATAGCATCTCTTCAAGTTATAAAATTGGCATGAGCTATAGCATCTATTCAAGTTATAAAATTGGCATGAGCTATATCATCTCTTCAAGTTATAAAATCGGCATGAGCTATAGCATCTCTTCAAGTTATAAAATTGGCATGAGCTATAGCATCTCTTCAAGTTATAAAATCGGCATGAGCTATAGCATCTCTTCAAGTTATAAAATTGGCATGAGCTATAGCATCTCTTCAAGTTATAAAAGCATCGCATTTAAGAAATACTTTTTTAGTCTCCATTTGAAATTAAAAAAAAATAATAATACACATCTTTTAATGTAATTTGATTGGGAATCGTAGGTTCACAATCTCAACATCTGTGCCCCACGCTTAATAGCACGGACTACATGTAACATTTGCAGGCACCAAGTGTCATGGAGCTACTAGAATCATGTTCCTAGCCAAAGAAAGTAACATTGGCTACCACAAAATGACGTCTTATTTCAGTTTAGTTGGAGGATTATCCTTATTTATGTGCAGTAGTTTGAACAACTTGTTAGGCTTTGTATATTTTTGTTCGATGAACAAACGTAATAGTGAATTGTTTATATCCGTGATTAGTATTATGATACGGTGAACAAACGCAATAGTGAATTGTTTATATCCGTGATTAGTATTATGATACGGTGAACAAACGCAATAGTGAATTGTTTATATCCGTGATTAGTATTATGATACGGTGAACAAACGTAATAGTGAATTGTTTATATCCGTGATTAGTATTATGATACGGTGAACAAACGTAATAGTGAATTGTTTATATCCGTGATTAGTATTATGATACGGTGAACAAACGTAATAGTGAATTGTTTATATCCGTGATTAGTACTATGATACTGTGAACAAACGTAATAGTGAATTGTTTATATCCGTGATTAGTATTATGATACGGTGAACAAACGTAATAGTGAATTGTTTATATCCGTGATTAGTATTATGATACGGTGAACAAACGTAATAGTGAATTGTTTATATCCGTGATTAGTATTATGATACGGTGAACAAACGTAATAGTGAATTGTTTATATCCGTGATTAGTATTATGATACGGTGAACAAACGTAATAGTGAATTGTTTATATCCGTGATTAGTATTATGATACGGTGAACAAACGTAATAGTGAATTGTTTATATCCGTGATTAGTATTATGATACGGTGAACAAATGTAATAGTGAATTGTTTATATCCGTGATTAGTATTATGATACGGTGAACAAACGTAATAGTGAATTGTTTATATCCGTGATTAGTATTATGATACGGTGAACAAACGTAATAGTGAATTGTTTATATCCGTGATTAGTATTATGATACGGTGAACAAACGTAATAGTAAATTGTTTATATCCGTGATTAGTATTATGATACGGTGAACAAACGCAATAGTGAATTGTTTATATCCGTGATTAGTATTATGATACGGTGAACAAACGCAATAGTGAATTGTTTATATCCGTGATTAGTATTATGATACGGTGAACAAACGTAATAGTGAATTGTTTATATCCGTGATTAGTATTATGATACGGTGAGCAAACGTAATAGTGAATTGTTTATATCCGTGATTAGTATTATGATACGGTGAACAAATGTAATAGTGAATTGTTTATATCCGTGATTAGTATTATGATACGGTGAACAAACGTAATAGTGAATTGTTTATATCCGTGATTAGTATTATGATACGGTGAACAAACGTAATAGTGAATTGTTTATATCCGTGATTAGTATTATGATACGGTGAACAAACGCAATAGTGAATTGTTTATATCCGTGATTAGTATTATGATACGGTGAACAAACGCATAGTGAATTGTTTATATCCGTGATTAGTATTATGATACGGTGAACAAACGTAATAGTGAATTGTTTATATCCGTGATTAGTATTATGATACGGTGAACAAACGTAATAGTGAATTGTTTATATCCGTGATTAGTATTATGATACGGTGAACAAACGTAATAGTGAATTGTTTATATCCGTGATTAGTATTATGATACGGTGAACAAACGCATAGTGAATTGTTTATATCCGTGATTAGTATTATGATACGGTGAACAAACGTAATAGTGAATTGTTTATATCCGTGATTAGTATTATGATACGGTGAACAAACGTAATAGTGAATTGTTTATATCCGTGATTAGTATTATGATACGGTGAACAAATGTAATAGTGAATTGTTTATATCCGTGATTAGTATTATGATACGGTGAACAAACGTAATAGTGAATTGTTTATATCCGTGATTAGTATTATGATACGGTGAACAAACGTAATAGTGAATTGTTTATATCCGTGATTAGTATTATGATACGGTGAACAAACGCAATAGTGAATTGTTTATATCCGTGATTAGTATTATGATACGGTGAACAAACCCATAGTGAATTGTTTATATCCGTGATTAGTATTATGATACGGTGAACAAACGTAATAGTGAATTGTTTATATCCGTGATTAGTATTATGATACGGTGAACAAACGTAATAGTGAATTGTTTATATCCGTGATTAGTATTATGATACGGTGAACAAATGTAATAGTGAATTGTTTTTATCCGTGATTAGTATTATGATACGGTGAACAAACGTAATAGTGAATTGTTTATATCCGTGATTAGTATTATGATACGGTGAACAAAAGTAATAGTGAATTGTTTATATCCGTGATTAGTATTATGATACGGTGAATAAACGTAATAGTGAATTGTTTATATCTGTGATTAGTATTATGATACGGTGAACAAACGTAATAGTGAATTGTTTATATCCGTGATTAGTATTATGATACGGTGAACAAACGTAATAGTGAATTGTTTATATCTGTGATTAGTATTATGATACGGTGAACAAACGTAATAGTGAATTGTTTATATCCGTGATTAGTATTATGATACGGTGAACAAATGTAATAGTGAATTGTTTATATCCGTGATTAGTATTATGATACGGTGAACAAACGTAATAGTGAATTGTTTATATCCGTGATTAGTATTATGATACGGTGAACAAACGTAATAGTGAATTGTTTATATCCGTGATTAGTATTATGATACGGTGAATAAACGTAATAGTGAATTGTTTATATCTGTGATTAGTATTATGATACGGTGAACAAACGTAATAGTGAATTGTTTATATCCGTGATTAGTATTATGATACGGTGAACAAACGTAATAGTGAATTGTTTATATCCGTGATTAGTATTATGATAGTGGCTAAAGTCAGTTAGGTTTGTGGATTGTGATTTATCTTGCAAGTCTTTTCTAACTTGTTTGTCAAGTTATTTATAGATGTAAATCAAATTCTTCTTGAACTACAATATGTCAAGATAAGACACATATCTGGGTGGCCTAGTGGTCTAAACTGAGCAAATCTCAAGTTGATGGTCTGGAGTTCAATCCCCACCAAAGCCCAGTCAAGCAAACACACCACCAGCAGCCCGGGTGGATGGGACTCGCTAACCTTGGACGGTAACTCATCTAAGAGAAGGCAACTCTGAATTCAACCCAGGAGATCGGGAGATGGAGTCCTGATAGGCGGATAACATTGATACAATGAAACATTCCGGCAACTCCCGGGTGGATGGGACTCGTTAACCTTGGACGGCAACTCATCTAAGAGAAGGCAACTCTGAATTCAACCCAGGAGATCGGGAGATGGAGTCACATGCGCCTAACTGGCAGCAGTGATGCCACTCGAACATCGAACCTTGTAACGCGCTTTGAGCCTTTGGGGATGAAGCGTGATTTCTCAAATAAACTTCATTATTATTATTATTATATCTTCAGTGTTAAAATGAATTCAAACCACTTTGGCGTGGAATGATTTTGTAAAAATAAAGATTTTAATTTTGCATCTTCATGTATGTATTGGTTTATTTTTTTAATATTATAAAATGTCGTTGTTTTTATTGCACGTTTCCTTGGTTGTGTTTCCAAGTTGTTAGGATTATTGTTTTCGAAGTTTGATTTGCTTCTCTGTCAGCTTGTATATATTTTTACCCCTCGTTATTAAGATAATTTTTATAGGTTCGAGATAAAGCGAGATTTCCACGAGAAATAAGGAATATGACGGAAACAACCTGGTTACGGCGGTCGTTATATAATTTCTCTCGAATGTTATTTGTAATTACGTGTGAAATACGTACTTGATTCAACGTGTTAATTGGAATGATTTACCTTATTCAATTTTTTTGTTTAAAAAATTATATTCATGTAATAAAGTGTATAGACTAAAGTTGGACTTACACTGTTTGTAATGGGAGTGATGCACATGGAATAATAATGAATTTATCAAGTTAACTCAAGTAAGGCTATCACAGGACAGATTATTACTATTACAAAGGCTACATCAACGATCACCACCCAATGTTACAATAAAACTTTACAGTCGTCAGACGACAGTGTTCTGTAGCAGGTTACAGTAACTACATAGATTACATGCATGATGCATGCAACGTCAGATTATTACAAATTCGCAAACTCATCAAACTCGCAAATGTCAAACTCTCCAATCAAAACAAACAAGTGATATACACATCAATCTGTTTGTCAAATATACTCTAGTATTTAGGAATTCGGAGTTAACTTAATACCTAAGACCACGAAAATCGCATTACAGAAAAGGTTTTTTCTAGAACAACTGAGTCTTTAAGTATTGATACGTAAACTACCCTGGCATTGGGGAATAATACTTTAAATATAGTTAACATTGCTCAGTCTCCTAGTGAAAATCTCCAATGGCATTTAAATTGTTTGAATATTAGTCCAACAAGTTTAGAAATTATGTTCAAAACAATAATACGTCTCACCTTTACATAAATTACGCGCATCACAACACAGATAATATATATATATATATATATATATATATATATATATATATATATATATATATATATATAATATCATCTCCCATTAATATAAATGTTTTGTCCCAATTCCATATTGTATAGGTCTGGTTTGTCTGTGTGACATAATATTTCTTACAATTGTCACTAAATGCTTATTTACTTCATAAAATATGTTGACCTACTAGCTACAAAGTTCTATTTTAGATCGTCAAGATTGTTCTAATATTCGAATATGCTTCATGCTCAATTTGCTAATGCATTTTTATAAAAATATTTTTTTAGAATATGTTCTGGAGTGTATACATTGGTTACCGGAAATTTGATCGAAAGAAATTTGGTCGACGGAAAATTGATCGACGGTAATTTGATCGAACGGAAATTTGGTCGAATCTTTTTTTCAGTCCAGACGTTAAGATTTTCGTCAAATTTCTTTTTGTACGCACTATACTATATCGTAAAACATAATAATGCGTTAAAAAAGAAATTTGACACAATATTTTAACGTATAAATTTAAAAAACGATTCAACCAAATTTCCATTCGATCAAATCTCTTTCGAACAAATTTCCGGATACGGTATACATTGCCATAAGGAGTTGAGACTAATGAATAGAATGTTGTTTCATACGTTGTTGTTTTTCAAATGTCAATGTTGGATGTTTCTTTAATAGCTTGGGAATAATGGTTTGTTTAAATGTCAATGTTGGATGTTTCTTTAATAGCTTGCGAATGGTTCGTTTAAATCTATTAAATGTTTCCATTGTGTTTCTTTGTCTTCGGGTTGGTACTATTATGAAATGCAAATCCTTGAAGATTCTGAAACGCTTGTGTAAAGCTTTGCAATCGGACGAACACGAGCCACTTAAAAATGTATTCGATGATAAGGAAAGGTGTAATCAGGGTGAAGGGAAGAGAGATAAGAGAGAGCGTGAGAAATAAAAAGGGTGTATCAGAGAGAGAGAGCGAGAGAGGAGAGAGAGAGAGAGGGAAAGAGGGAGAGAGAAAAAAAAGATAGATTTATATATAGAGAGAGAAAGAGCATGAGAGAGAGAGAGAGAGACAGAGAGAGAGAGAGAGAGAGAGAGAAAGAGAGATAGTGAAGTGAGAAAGAGTAAAGTCTTAATTCCTTTGATATGGACACCACAGATTCTATCAACATTATTTTATTCCAATTGCTAGATAATCGAACCAGGGAATCCGCTGGATAAAATCAATTGAACAAATTATGAAGGGTAAGACGATAAAACCGAAAAATAAAAATTCATTAATTTAATGAACTACAGGAGGTAAGAATAAAAACATTGAGAGTGAACGATACAAGTTACAATTAATGACAACTCTAAATAATATGTACATAGTCCAAGCTAAGCATTATAAGTGTAATACAGTTGATGCGGATTTATTCTTATTTAAAAACAAATATATTTTATAATTACATATTATTATTATTTATTATTATTAGAAGTTTTTTTAGGGCTGGGCTCACCACGATGTAAATACAATTTCACAAACATAATCATGAACTTAAAAATTAACTTACATTAACTAAATAATACAAAGCAAATGTATATTGCCTCCAACCATTCCATAACTATTTATATGTCAAGCCATGGACGACATCCAGCAGCATCGTTTATTATCGTTTATAAAGGTAAATTATTACAATTCAGTAAAAATAAACACACACATGCGTATATATATATATATATATATATATATATATATATAGAGAGAGAGAGAGAGAGAGAGAGAGGAGAGAGAGAGAGAGAGAGAGAGAGAATGAAAGAGTATATCTTTTTATTGATGTTCAATTTTGATCATCAATCGTAATCCCAATCATCCTCCTCCTCATCATTTTCAGATTTATATTATAATTAACATCTAGTTTCTTTATATATGCATGTGAAATATATGTAGTGTATACAAATATCAAAACATATGTTTATATAATCTTAAACATTTAAGTTTTACAACCTCCCCCCCCCCGAAAAAACCCAGCTTACTACACTTCATATTCCAATAACTTGGTAAAATACTTACAATTTAATTAAATACACAATGATAAATGAAGTTTATGTTAGAGTGGGACACCCCCCCCCCCCCCCAAATCGTAGGCACGGTTTTTTTCCATTTATGCTGATAGCTGGCGTTTTCGGCCAAATTCATGGCTTTCTTTGTCGAGGAGAGGATGAACCCCCACCCCCAGGTGGCCCGAACCTATAGCTACGCCCCAGCAAGGTCTCAATGATACACTTCAATGTTACACTTCAATGTTACACTTCAATGTTACACTTCAAGGTTACACTTCAAGGTTACACTTCAATGTTACACTTCAAGGTTTTTGTGAGATAAAAATCGTTAAAATAATCTTCATTCCAACAATTTGTCAGATAAGCATCTACCTAAGACATATATGATGAGATCAAGAGTAACTAGTTTATTTTGTTAGCAGTATGTGTGTACAAAAAAGTGAAAGTATAGAAAATAGAGAAGCAAATATTGTAAGGAACAAAAGTAGGAATTTATTACAAATTATCAATGATAATGACATAATCTATAACAAAAAAAAATAGTTTTACTCTAATTGACATCCAATTAATAGTGGAACAAGATATAATTAGGTTTGAAAAACTAGAAGAATGAAAAGTACATTTTCGGCTCAATTCCTTTCTTTAGCAGAAAATACAAAATAAGAAAAACACATTTTTTGCAATTGAAAGACGTAAGTGCTCCATGATTTCGTTATAGTTCTCCCTTTATCTGTGTATAGAAACCAATATTGTTTAAACCAAATATGTTTACTTTCAAAATTTATAGTTTAATTTTCAAAAAAATATTTCACATTATTTCACATATTTAAAAAAAAAATAACGTACAGAAATAAAGCATTGAAAAGTATGCTTCATTAGATAAGATTCAAAGAATTGAAGTATACTTCTCTTACATACGGTAATCCTGCTTAGCTAATACATTGGAATGATCCCTCATTACGCCGTGTTCAAAGTTCCAGAAATTTTGTTGTAAATGTAAGGAAACTTTCAAAAGGAAAAGTGAATATTTGTTAAACATTGGTTTTACGTCATCTAAAGCACTATATAATAGGTCAGAAAGAAATTCAGAGATGCTACTATGTACCTTGTTTGAGTAGCAGTTATAAGAAATTATGTCACAGTCTACTATTAATTAAGAAACATAAACTTATGATTTTTAAAACAAATAAGTGTAGTTTCATTTAAGTTTAAAAATATCAATTTTAAATTTAATTATTTAATAATCAAACAACGTACTAACGCATAAGTGTAATGGCGCTACTCTAATACAAAAAAAAAACGACGGTTAATTATCATATTGTTATGCAACTTACCGATATGTCAAATTGATCCTTTGAGATAGTTATGTTTTTTTTCATCGTCAGTGCTGATTGGCTATTCATTTTCGTTATAATTCGTGTACACTCAAAATGAAACCTAGTCATTAATGGTAACACATTTTGTGTTTAGATGTTCGAAAAAAAATTTATTATTATTTAAAATTACTTAGGACATAATTAAAGTAGTTGTACACATACAGAAGAAAATGACAAAATTCCATGTAATTACTTTTTAAGCCAATGAAATGAATGCAGTTATTTAGAATAAATTAATGTTTATATATATATATATATATATTAATATTTACTCAAACAGTTTATGATATGAGTAATCAGTTAGTTTTGACTAATATTTTTGTGGTCTATGTTGAAATTTTGAAAGATGGACGAATATGATCTCACACAAAAAATGTATAAAAAAAAAAATAAAAATTTACTTACCAGTTTGTAGTTCCATATCTCACCCACATAAGTGTCATCTAAACGTATCAGTGTTCTGTCTTGTTTAAACGATAATCGGTTTTGGAAGTTTTAAGACAAACCGTAGGCCTACTATTTTATTTTGTAAGTTCCCATTATTTCTTGAATTAACGGTACAACAAATAATGGTACAAAGCTTTGAAGTTGTTGTTTTTTTTAATTTAAATAACTCCTACACTTCAAAATAGAAACGACAGTAAAGTTAAGCTGATTATTGGGTTGCATCCCTTGTCGTAGGGAGAAAGAATTTGGATGTGAGATTGAGAGGCCGATGGACACATAAGAAAGAAAGACACACGCAAAGATAAAAAGAGAGACTGTTCGAAAAAAAGAGAAACGGTGAGAGATAAACGAGTGAGAAACAGTGAGAGATTAAACAGAGAGAAACTGTGAGAGATAAAACAGAGAGAAATTAACAAAGACATAGTGATAAAAGAACAACTAATTTTGAACAAAAAAGTGGTTTTACAATATAGTGGCAAAGTCATGTTGTTGTTACATTTTAACTACCAAAGCGCACACACGCATACACATACAGAACGGTCAGTTCACCTATTTTGTGATAGGTATATTCTGATTGGGCAATTAACAAAGGTCGGGTGAAAAAAAAAGAACAAAAAGTTTAACCAACGTGTCGAAACTAAATGGCATATAATTAAGTAACTAAATAATGGCTTATTTAAAGATAGAATAATTACATATTTTTTTTTTTTGGCATTCCCATTTTTCCGTTACTTTATATTGCATTCTCTGGTATAGTTGTATATGTTCTCCGGTAAGACTTAGTATTATACAGGCAAGATTGCAGTCTATGGAATTGTAAAACATGTCCTCCAGTAGGGCTCACTCTTACACCGACATATACCATAATCATGTTGTTGAAATTTGAAATTTTTGTCTCTGTCAAACGTCACTGATGTAAGCAATACGATCTAACTTGGAAGTCAACAGTTGCTAATGTGAAATTTAAAAATGGAAAGAGATATTTTATGAAGTAAGCTCATATAGAATATTTCGTCATTAACAACAAAATGGTCCAGCTACAAAAAAAACCGGACATATTACCTGTGATACACAGACTGGACGACGTGTTGTAGAATTGCCATTGTCCACAGCTGCAGTGGCCGTTGACACAGGTCATATTTTCCAGGCAAACATGTGTCACATTACAGCTCTTGCCTTCTCCACGGCCTGGACTCAAAAAACAGGTGCGTGTTTTAAATGAATTTGTTGTACGATATTAACAGGTTGGACCAACAAAATAGAAACAACAGCTAACAGAGCTACATTGATAACGTTTAGCACTTTGGTAGAAGAATAGCATCAATTTGAGAATGTATGGCAGATAATAAAGGAGCTTAGTTAAGTAGCTTTATATCCCACCCTGCCCAAGCAGCGGTCTGTCAAGCATGGTAGCATGCAACTCCTGCGTAATAGACCCCACACTTGGCCAGGTGTATACCCGACCTGTAGACACCTCATCATCATCATCATCATGTCCCTTAGTCGTTGGACAGTTGGGGCGCCACAGATGACAAGAAAACTATCCTTCTCCATTCCTCTCTGTCTTCTGCACTGCGTACAGCATCGCTTAGTTTTAATCCCGTCCAGTCTTTGATGTTATCTTCCCATCCTTTTCCTTGTCTTCCTCTTCTATCTACTCTAGTTTTGCCCTGCATGATTTCTTTGGCGAACCCTTGTTTCCTTGTTACGTGACCAAACCATTCAAGTTTGCGCTTTTTTACCAACACCAGGAGGTCATCGTACTGCCCAATTGCTTTACGAATATTTTCTTTCACTTGTTCATTGGTGGTGTGGTCTCAATAGCAGATGCCAAAAATGCTTCTCAAACATCTCATCTCCATCGCCTTTATTTTCCTCTCGAGTTCTGCTGTTAATGTCCAGGACTCACAGGCATATAAGAAAATGGAGAGGACTAGTGAGCGCATCAGCTTGATTTTGGTGCTGGGGGCTATATTTTTGTCATTCCATATTTTCTTGAGCCTCTTTAGTGCTGTGGTGGTCTGCGCAATTCTGGCCATCAATTCGGGCTTGGAGCCTTCTTCCGAAACAATTGTTCCTAGGTATTTGAAACTGCCAACTGTCTCTAGTCTTTCCTCCCCGACTTTAATTTCAGTGGCGATACCAGTGGTGCTGTTCGTCATCATTTTGTAGACACCTCACCACACTGATAATGCGGTGAAATAAGTGGGGCAAAGATGTTTACGAGCAAGGTTTAGGGCCCATGATTACAGATACCGCAAAAGGATCAAAGGTTTTCTCGATGACAAAAAGCAACCGCTGTTTTAGGGCGGGTCTTTTAGGGAGACGTTTGCGTCCTCGTCACTAACTAGCACTTGTGATGTGGTGTTTATGTAGGAGCCAGGTGTGCCTAGTACCACCTTAGGAATAAACACTGCTCAGGTCTAGTGGTCGACAGTTATGAAACCTTACATAAGCTGGCAGTAAAGATCTCACAGCCTGCGTCGACCAAACCATATAATCAGGTCTACCCCAGGGGTGGCGGTGCAGGTCGTAGTGATCCGAAAGAGGAAAACTGTGTGAGATGCTATGTAAGATCTAAATTAAGGCAAACTACACCTTTGGAGTTTCCTGGGTAGTCGACTGGATCACAACTACGGCAAAACAACCCAAGGGAGCCGTCTCGTGGCATGTGTCTTCCATAAAAGGAGAGGAGATTCTGCGGTTAAATGCTCAAAAAGGGGTGGGGGGGGTCTAAACGAGCCTCGGCTTGGGTCACCGATATAATTCCTAATCCAACTTTCTCAGTAGCTATATATATGTGTATTATATAAGCCTGAATATTGGCAAAACAACGTTCAACTTGTTTTGCATAAGTTCTGAATTGTTTAGCTACAAACTCAGCAGTCCGCAATATGAACACATTTAAACACTGTCGGAAATATGACACTATTTGCGATAATTGAATTACATAGGGGCAACTAAGATATGCTTGATGTCTGTCTAATGGCTAATTATAACACCTTACGTCAGAAATGTTTATAGTGCCATACACAATTAAAAACTAGAACACACTATTTTAATTCGATGTACCTCATGGATTAACACTTAGCCTTCCTTCGTTCCTTATGTCAATCAACGTTTTTGTGTGTTAACTTTATTTATGTAATTTTACAGTAGACCTGCATTTAATGAATGATCCTTGCGAGACATATACCACGGACCATGCAAGTTGGCGTGACAGAAGCAAAGCCAAGGAAAATAAGCGCTCGACTCACAACCAACTAAAGCACGTGGAGAAAACAAAAAAAAGGAACATGTACTCAAACCCTTCTAGGACCCAAAACGTAACGTGTGCCCCACGTGCGTGAAAGCTTTCAAGGCACAAATAGGACTGGAAGCACACCAACGTACTCACCTTTGTCATCTTCGCATTTGAAGGATGCACAAAAATAACAAAAACTTAGCTCTGGTGTAAACGTATACATATATAAACATATACATATTTATTTTTTATTTGACTACGGCATTAGGATGTATACAAACCTTTAACTTTGAAAGAGGCGTAGAACCCGCGAAACACAAATGACCCGTCAGTCTGAAAGACGATGTGGAGGAAGTTTGATTGCGATGTATAATTTAATGGTAACTTATCTCCAGAAAATCTCACATGGTTTGAAGCCCTCGTGTTCGGACCATCGTAAACAGTGATAAAATCATTTTCGCGGTCATTCATCTGAATGTTGTGTATACTGAACGGGGAAGAAACATTTTCACAATCTCAGATAATTTCTAAATACAAAATATTTAAAACACATGACAAATAGTCATGTAACTAGTTAAAACTAAGGTAAATATGAACAAATATATCATTAATGAACAAATATATCATTAATGAACACATATATCATTAATGAACAAATATATCATTAATGAACAAATATATCATTAATAAACAAATGTATCATTAATGAACAAATATATCATTAATGAAGAAATATATCATTAATAAACAAATATATCATTAATGAACAAATATATCCTTAATGAAAACATATATCATTAATGAAAAAAGATATCATCAATGAACAAATATATCATAAATTATCAAATATATAATTAATGAACAAATATATCATTAGTTGAAATTGTGTATTATGTACGTTCACGGGTATCAAATAATTAATATATTGTAATTTGCTCCATATCAACTTTTGTTTCAGTCGTTTCATGTATTAATGTCAACTAAGTGTTCCACATAGAGGGTGGCCCAGAAAACGACGTGATAACATCGCTGTAATATAATGACATCAACATTTGTTAACGGTATACCTTTACTAATGTACTCATTGTACCTGTGTAACTTTATGATGTTATTTGCATGAAAATTTAGGGTGGCCATAAATTACAAAACATTATATTAAATCAATTATATTAAATAAACCTTTGCTAGGAGATGTTCTCACTTTTGTTTCACCACCCTGTATATTAGGTTCACCAATTTTGACACAATGATTCACTTTCAAAAATCTATAATTGACGTCTGCTTATAGTCTTTTAAAACAAAACAAACCTAAAGGTCACAACCTCCTCCCCTCCATCAATGGTCCATGAAACGTAATAATTTGTAGGATAATATTGAGGGAATCTTGGACTGGCAATGTATCCAAAACGTTCACGTGTCGTGGAGTTATGGGCTGAAAAAAAGATATATTAATTTGTAGCCATATAAATTCAATAGTTCAATTGGTGCTTAATTTTTTAATCTTTTGTTACATACCGCTATAATGTGTACATAATTTAATCTCTGATTTAACTAAATGGCTCGTGACGAACAGTAAATAACAAAAGATGATACCATTAATTAAATACAGTTTAAAAAAATAACAATACCAAAACCAAGGCTAATAAAAACATTTTTTAAAAATTAATTTAACTTTAAAATTTGAAAATCAAATAAAATAAAACTAAGGCTACTCACTTATTGTAGAGCAAAGAAATAGAACCTGTACAAGATTGTGATGGTGCACACATATATAAATTATGAGAGACTAATAGACTGGCACACTGTACTGACCGTAGCTATTGTATGTTATGTGTACTGTGTATGTGTGTGAATCTTCTCAATATTGTACCTGAACCATTTCTTGAGAGGGGGGGGAAAGCAGATGGATAATGATAGTTTTTTATAATATTTGAGTACGGGTTGGTGAGCAATACTCCATCAACACTGCCAGCGTAAAACAGATGCAACAACTCCACCAGTATGACCATCATAATATCACAATACCAGACGTAATGCTGTATCAATATGTAATGATGTATCAAGGTGTAATGATGTATCAAGATGTAATGATGTATCAAGATGAAAGGATGTATCAAGATGTAATGATGTATCAAGATGTAATGATGTATCAAAATGTAATGATCTATCAAGATGTAATGATGTCTCACGATTTAATGATGTATCAAGATGTAATGCTATATCAAGATGTAATGATGTGTCACGATGTAATGATGTATCAAGATGTACTGCTCTATCAAGATGTAATGATGTATCAAGATGTAAAGCTGTATCAATATGTAAGGATGTATCAATATGTAATGATGTATCAAGATGTAAGGATGTATCAAGATGTAAGGATGTATCAATATGTAAGGATGTATCAAGATGTAATGCTCTATCAAGATGTAATGATGTATCAAGATGTAATGCCAAATCAAATTGTAAAGCTGTATCAAGATGTAAAACTATATCAAGAAGTGAAACTGTATCACTTAATCCTCCCCTTACATCCAATGATACTTGAGCTGGGTAACAAGTAGCTTAGAAGAATGGAGATAAGGAAATTAGCCGTGTTGCCTCTAACTAATAAATAATTTCATTAAAATAATAAAAACGTGTTTCCAACAAGATGTCTATCATAAATAAAAAAAATGAATTAAAAAATGTACTCACTGTATAAATAGTACGATCCGATGAATCCATAGTGGCCTGGTGAACTCTCTTCGTAAGTTATGTAAAGTTTGTTGCCTGCAGATGCAATTACTTTAGGATCTGTTTCAATACTTTGACAGTATCGATACCGTGGCTCTTGACCATCGAATATCTCAATGACATCGGTCGAACAATTATAGGAAGTTTTCAGATCTAAATAAGAAATTCTGAAAGTAATATAGATGTTGATGATGTACACATGTTTCAATCAATTCGAACTGGCGGTGTACGCAACTGACGGTAAGGGATGATAAGTTGGACATATACGCGAGCCAATTACGCTTCTCTTGAGACAAGTACACTTCTATTGAAACATGTACACTTTTATTGTGACACGTACGCTTTTATCGTCTAAAAACTGATATTAAAACTGAAAAAAATTGCACACACTAAATAATAACACCACACACATAATTTTAAATGCCAAATAATTATTTGAACCATATGCCGAATGTAACATGAACCAAATGGCTTTGGATCTGAATGCTAATTAATAGCCAAATATTCTAAAACGCGGACATCAGAAATAATTGTGTTTAAAGGAGTTAAGGATAAACCAAGGCTATTGTCATAACACTGACCTGAATAAAATAAAGCTACCAGCTGGCGCCTCCAGTGTCCATGTGCAGTACAGGGAGTCTTGAGATGTGTTTGACTGACGCAAGCTGGAAATGTGTCCCGCTGTCTCAACTGCCACAGTGGAGTTACAGTCTAAACGGAAAATCACGTTTAGTGATAGATATTTGTATTAAAAATCTGGAAAAACTCTGATTTTAACTTTTATGCACAAATAATAAATAAGGGTCAAGTTCTGCAATAACTCTAATGTTAACTTTTATGCACAAATATTAAATAAGGGTCAAGTTCTGCAATAACTCTAATGTTAACTTTTATGCACAAATAATAGATAAGGGTCAAGTTCTGCAATAACTCTAATGTTAACTTGTATGCACAAATAATAGATAAGGGTCAAGTTCTGCAATAACTCTAATGTTAACTTTTATGCACAAATATTAAATAAGGGTCAAGTTTAAATCTGGAATTACACTTACGTTAACTTTTAAGCACACATATAAATGCGTGTTAAGATTACAAAATTAATCTAAATATTAGATCGGGAGACAAAAAAAAAACAACAACATGAAACAAGGTTTAATAAATTCTTAAAACTTTTATTTAAGAATGACATTTTTAAAAATATATGTGAGGATTCTTCTTTTTAGGGAATTTATTAATTTAACTTTAAAATTACACATTGGGAATTAAAACAAAAAAATCCCTCTCAAAACTAATCCAGTCTGAAATTAATTAGTAAAAATAAATTTATAAATAGATCACAATGGTCATGTTATGTCAACATTTTTGCAAACAATAATTTGAAGAAAAGATTGTGTTAGCACTTTATAATTCTATAACTGACACGTTTTGTTACAAAATACGTGAGCACACTGCTGGCACTTACTGTCGACACACGACTGGATACACGTGTCAAACGAGGTTCTGTCAGGGCACGTACACACGTTATTCGTACAGAAATTAGAAGCACATTCTACTGACGCGTTGCAGAAATCGCCTTGGGTCTTGCGGATAGGAGGTGGTGGTGTGATACACGGAGGATTAGAACCACTCAAACAAAAAAGCTGTGAAAGAAAATTTGATTTCGAAATGAAAAAGACAAATTAAGAAATTGATTTATAGTTGGAATAAATGTATGTCACTTTTTTAAATTTTTGCTAATTTTTATGAGAAGCGCAGTGAGCATAGCCCTAGTCTGGGGTACCGCGCTATATAAGAAAACTATATTATTATTATTATTATTATTATGTACCCACTAGATCACTACGTTCATCCGATAGTGGCAAACTCTGGATACCGCGAGTCCGCGATGAGACCTACGGAAGATTCACTTTCGCTTTTGCTGGACCAAGTATCTGGAACGGCCTTCCTGTCGCTCTCAGAAACAGCCAGACATTACAGTCTTTCAAAACTGAGTTGAAAACACATCTTTTTCGAACTCACCTGCTGGGGTGATGTAGTCTACGTCCTTGTTTTCAAGGAGCTTGCTCATATTTCTCGATGTATGTATTTGCTTGTATTGTCCATAGGCTTGTATTGTCCATAGGCTTGTATTGTCCATAGGCTTGTATTGTCCATAGGCTTGTATTGTCCATAGGCTTGTATTGTCCATAGGCTTGTATTGTCCATAGGCTTGTATTGTCCATAGGCTTGTATTGTCCATAGGCTTGTATTGTCCATAGGCTTGTATTGTCCATAGGCTTTTATTGTCCATAGGCTTGTATTGTCCACTGGCTTGTATTGTCCATAGGCTTTTATTGTCCATAGGCTTGTATTGTCCATAGGCTTGTATTGTCCATAGGCTTGTATTGTCCAGTGGCTTGTATTGTCCATAGGCTTGTATTGTCCATAGGCTTGTATTATCCATAGGCTTGTATTGTCCATAGGCTTGTATTGTCCAGTGGCTTGTATTGTCCATAGGCTTGTATTGTCCATAGGCTTGTATTGTCCATAGGCTTGTATTGTCCATAGGCTTGTATTGTCCATAGGCTTGTATTGTCCATAGGCTTGTATTGTCCATAGGCTTGTATTGTCCATAGGCTTTTATTGTCCATATGCTTGTATTGTCCACTGGCTTGTATTGTCCATAGGCTTTTATTGTCCATAGGCTTGTATTGTCCATAGGCTTGTATTGTCCATTGGCTTGTATTGTCCATTGGCTTGTATTGTCCATATGTTTGTATGTAGATCTTGTATTGTTGTGTTTTTGTATCTTTACAGTTTTTCGAGCCTTAATTAGAGATGAGGCTTGGTTTTTAAATGAACTTTATTATTATTATTGTATTTTTTATATATTAGAACAGGTTTCTGAACCAGGTTCAAATACGGAACACTCTGAAAAGAGTCACTCCCTTTCTATATATACCTGAACTGTAAATGTATATAAAATATATAGAGGACACGATCGAAGTTTCCAAACATCAGAGTCTACATTTCTTTTTTCTTTAACTTATAAAAATATTTGAACTGTTCAACCAGACTGGATTGTCGAGCTCATACTCCTTTTTTTTTCTTCACGACTCTCAACTACATTCTTGTCGGGCGATTTAATGCACAGTTCGATGTTCTTTGGTGGTGCACGACTGACCTATTTTCAACTTCAGATCGAAGTAAAGGCTGTGTTGGGTCCTCAATCTCTTTGCTATCTTATACTCTTTGCTGCTAAAGTATTACTGTATGTACTAGGCAATATTCATCTTCTAGAGATCTGAGAGAGGGTTCTTCCCAACTTCCTTCTTCTAAGGCTCCGTTACAAAGGTTCTCATTCGCCCACGGAGAACATGTTATTAAGGCACCCCTCCAACGCTTTTAATGTGCACTTAATTGATAACTTTATGAAGAAAAAATGACGGTCCAAGAAGAATCCCTTTAACAATCAGAACCGAGGAGTAAAATCTGTTTCAGAGTTTGATTGTCCTTGCGACATAAGCCATCTCCAAATCCAAATATACTGATGAATATATGTGAATGGCAGATTACTGGAATTATTTCGAAGTTGTATCATAAATTCTAGCACAACACTAACGGACAAAGTGTACCAAAATGTACATCTATCATGCATGTGCATACGATGTCCATTTAAAGACTTTGACGTCAGGAAACCTACACACAGTGGCTTATAAAGTCGGCCGTTCACCCCTGAATGCATTTCTAAATCCTCTATGGTTGCTTTTTGTATTTTCATAATGGTGCGAGCCTTAATTAAGGAAGGATCGTATTTTTAAAAGGAACTTTATTATTATTATTATTATTATTATTAACTACAATAAACCATATACACAAAGTTGACTTACCTCAACTGAAATCAAAATAATGAACACTGCATCTTTAAGAGGCTTCATCATAGGCTTTGTTTTATTACTGACGAAATATTTCTTATTATTTATGATCGTTCTTTTGATCTCGATCGCGAGGTTAATCCGAACAATTTGACAGTGGGCTGTGTTGTCCACATTGTAACGCCATTAATCTACATCCGGGTTTCGTCCCTTCACAGCGCTATAGATGGCAAGTAGGTGTGGCACAGGATATGATTTTAATTGTTTTGTCAAGAGAGTGCACGGTAGCTGTGTGGAGATAATGATGGTGTTGTGTGCACTAAGAATACAAGTGTGTAGTCTGCGTTCAAGCCGTAATAGGGATTTATTTGTATAAATAAACAATTTTTTTTCATAATTGTTTAATTGTGCAGAACGTCTCTGTGTGGAGTGTAGAAGTGCACTGTGCGGAGTGTAGAAGTGCACTGTGCGGAGTGTAGAAGTGCACTGTGTGGAGTGTAGAAGTGAACTGTGTGGAGCATATAAGGGTACTGTGTGGATTGTGGAAGTTCATTGTTTTGAGTGTGCAAAGGTAATGTGAGAAGAGTAGAAGTGCACTGAGTGGAGTGTAGAAGTGCAGTGTATTGAGTGCAGAAAGGTACCGTGAGAAGAGTAGAAGTGCATTGTGTGGAATGTAGAAGAGTACTGTGTTTAGTGTATAAAGGTACCGTGAGAAGTTTAGAAGAGCACTGTGAGTAGTTTAAAAGAGCTATATGTGGAGTGTAGAAGTGCACTGTATGGAGTGTAGAAGTGCACTGTGTAGTGTAGAACATCATTCAACAGGAAATCTACATAATAACAAAAAAATTATTTTTGACGTAACCTTTTTTAATACATTTTTCTCAGTAAAGATGGCACAATTGTTTATTCAATCTGATTACAAATTATTTTAATTAATAGCAATTAAATTTTAAAATGTGTGTAGATCAATCATTGTTTTTTCTGTTTTAATAAGGTGGAAATATGCTAGATCTAATTTCAATACTCTTGCGTTCATTCAGTCAGGAAACTACTTCAGAGTTTCAATTGAAATGGTAACACTACTAAATATAATTTTGTAATGACGAGTTTCAGAATATAATGGCAAGTAGTTAAAAAGTGATATAGTATTTTATTTATATAACACATGATTTTTTTATTAAATTATCGGAAAGAAAACAACCCAAAAATACCATTTAAATATTTTTACATACATGTGCTATCAAAACTTTCATCTAGTCCAGTTTTGAAGTGAACAATGATCGGGTCACCGCTCTTCCCACGGGCATGCTTGTTTCAGCAAAGAACTCGTTAACGTTCAGTACTGGGATAAACACCTCGTACAGCTTTGGCCAGATCATTACCACGTATTTGGCATGTCCACTTTCAGACTGAGAACTCATTATGTATGCTGGCTTTCCCAAGTTATTATCATAATTAACTGGACCTGGAGTGTCAGGCCATAATTAAATGTCTTTTTCTATATTTTTAAGGCCCACGATCAATGTATTGATCATTCTGGCTCCTATATTTCAGATGTATAGATCGACATTATAATACATGATAATTAATATATAAACTTTATGGATTTTTGTAAACATATAATATTTAAGTTTATTTACATCATGAAAGTTTTTAATAATTGAATTAACTTTCTCATTGTTGATTAAATTTAACAGAGATTAAAATTGAGGCCATTCAATGAAATCTCAACAAGTGATCTTATTATCTCCTCTTATATATATTACGCGTCTGGTATGAATCGTTGACTGCTTCCTAATTTTCTGATTCCATTTCCGGGTCAATACTAATCAGCAAATTTGGGATTGAGAGTATACTATAGATAATTATATATGTTTGAAAGAAAGTAAGGTCAAATAATGATTTCAATAGCGTGCAAAATATAATTCCCGATACCTACGCTCAATGATAAATTGTTTTTATGTGACGCAACTGCGTTTGGCGTGTAATATTTTTGGAAAATGAAATGGTCTCAGTGTTAGTATGGTGTACAAAATATTCGGTTTAAAAGTGATTGGGACATCAAGATATTTATTAGACATCAGAGTATTTAATCTAGTCCATAGGCGTGAAATAACAAGGGTGCAGTGAAGTACCATGTGGGAGGGCTGTAGAAAAAATTAGGATTCTTAAATTTGCGCGACTTGAGTTCATGCTTTGTCAAATAACTTTAGTAGATTGGAAGTTCACGCATTGCTGCCTTATAATGTTTCACTGTCAATCTCGGCGGATCCATAAGTGTTGGATTTCTTTCCGTGTCCTCCATTCCTGTCTTCGGGGCTATTTAAAGCGAAGCAAGGTAGACGTTCCCGGTCGTAGAATGCAGCAACTACTTGTTCCAAGAAGTGTCGGTTGATCACTGCTGTGGGGGAAGTAGATTCTCCAGCGATAAATCGTGGATGGTAAGAGTCCCTGAATTTGGAGGTACTTTTCGTAGTCGTAGGTAGTTTGATGTGGTAAGAGTCCATGAATCTCGTGGTCCTTATCGTAGTCGTAGGTAGTTTGATGTGGTAAGAGTCCCTGAATCTCGTGGTCCTTATCGTAGTCGTAGGTAGTTTGATGTGGTAAGAGTCCATGAATCTCGTGGTCCTTATCGTAGTCGTAGGTAGTTTGGTGTGGTAAGAGTCCATGAATCTCGTGGTCCTTATCGTAGTCGTAGGTAGTTTGGTGTGGTAAGAGTCCATGAATCTCGTGGTCCTTATCGTAGTCGTAGGTAGTTTGATGTGGTAAGAGTCCATGAATCTCGTGGTCCTTATCGTAGTCGTAGGTAGTTTGGTGTGGTAAGAGTCCATGAATCTCGTGGTCCTTATCGTAGTCGTAGGTAGTTTGGTGTGGTAAGAGTCCATGAATCTCGTGGTCCTTATCGTAGTCGTAGGTAGTTTGATGTGGTAAGAGTCCATGAATCTCGTGGTCCTTATCGTAGTCGTAGGTAGTTTGGTGTGGTAAGAGTCCCTGAATCTCGTGGTCCTTATCGTAGTCGTAGGTAGTTTGATGTGGTAAGAGTCCATGAATTTCGAGGTCCTTATCGTAGTCGTAGGTAGTTTGATGTGGTAAGAGTCCCTGAATTTCGAGGTCCTTATCGTAGTCGTAGGTAGTTTGATGTGGTAAGAGTCCATGAATTTCGAGGTCCTTATCGTAGTCGTAGGTAGTTTGGTGTGGTAAGAGTCCCTGAATCTCGTGGTCCTTATCGTAGTCGTAGGTAGTTTGGTGTGGTAAGAGTCCATGAATTTCGAGGTCCTTATCGTAGTCGTAGGTAGTTTGGTGTGGTAAGAGTCCCTGAATTTCGAGGTCCTTATCGTAGTCGTAGGTAGTTTGGTGTGGTAAGAGTCCCTGAATCTCGTGGTCCTTATCGTAGTCGTAGGTAGTTTGGTGTGGTAAGAGTCCCTGAATCTCGTGGTCCTTATCGTAGTCGTAGGTAGTTTGGTGTGGTAAGAGTCCCTGAATCTCGTGGTCCTTATCGTAGTCGTAGGTAGTTTGGTGTGGTAAGAGTCCCTGAATCTCGTGGTCCTTATCGTAGTCGTAGGTAGTTTGGTGTGGTAAGAGTCCCTGAATCTCGTGGTCCTTATCGTAGTCGTAGGTAGTTTGGTGTGGTAAGAGTCCCTGAATCTCGTGGTCCTTATCGTAGTCGTAGGTAGTTTGGTGTGGTAAGAGTCCCTGAATCTCGTGGTCCTTATCGTAGTCGTAGGTAGTTTGGTGTGGTAAGAGTCCATGAATTTCGAGGTCCTTATCGTAGTCGTATGTAGTTTGATGTGGTAAGAGTCCCTGAATTTCGAGGTCCTTATCGTAGTCGTAGGTAGTTTGGTGTGGTAAGAGTCCCTGAATCTCGTGGTCCTTATCGTAGTCGTAGGTAGTTTGGTGTGGTAAGAGTCCCTGAATTTCGTGGTCCTTATCGTAGTCGTAGGTGGTTTGGTGTGGTAAGAGTCCCTGAATCTCGTGGTCCTTATCGTAGTCGTAGGTAGTTTTGTGTGGTAAGAGTCCCTGAATTTCGAGGTCCTTATCGTAGCCGTATGTAGTTTGGTGTGGTAAGAGTCCCTGAATCTCGTGGTCCTTATCGTAGTCGTAGGTAGTTTGGTGTGGTAAGAGTCCCCGAATCTCGTGGTCCTTATCGTAGTCGTAGGTAGTTTGATGTGGTAAGAGTCCATGAATTTCGAGGTCCTTATCGTAGTCGTAGGTAGTTTGATGTGGTAAGAGTCCCTGAATTTCGAGGTCCTTATCGTAGTCGTAGGTAGTTTGATGTGGTAAGAGTCCATGAATTTCGAGGTCCTTATCGTAGTCGTAGGTAGTTTGGTGTGGTAAGAGTCCCTGAATCTCGTGGTCCTTATCGTAGTCGTAGGTAGTTTGGTGTGGTAAGAGTCCATGAATTTCGAGGTCCTTATCGTAGTCGTAGGTAGTTTGGTGTGGTAAGAGTCCCTGAATTTCGAGGTCCTTATCGTAGTCGTAGGTAGTTTGGTGTGGTAAGAGTCCCTGAATCTCGTGGTCCTTATCGTAGTCGTAGGTAGTTTGGTGTGGTAAGAGTCCCTGAATCTCGTGGTCCTTATCGTAGTCGTAGGTAGTTTGGTGTGGTAAGAGTCCCTGAATCTCGTGGTCCTTATCGTAGTCGTAGGTAGTTTGGTGTGGTAAGAGTCCCTGAATCTCGTGGTCCTTATCGTAGTCGTAGGTAGTTTGGTGTGGTAAGAGTCCCTGAATCTCGTGGTCCTTATCGTAGTCGTAGGTAGTTTGGTGTGGTAAGAGTCCCTGAATCTCGTGGTCCTTATCGTAGTCGTAGGTAGTTTGGTGTGGTAAGAGTCCCTGAATCTCGTGGTCCTTATCGTAGTCGTAGGTAGTTTGGTGTGGTAAGAGTCCATGAATTTCGAGGTCCTTATCGTAGTCGTATGTAGTTTGATGTGGTAAGAGTCCCTGAATTTCGAGGTCCTTATCGTAGTCGTAGGTAGTTTGGTGTGGTAAGAGTCCCTGAATTTCGTGGTCCTTATCGTAGTCGTAGGTAGTTTGGTGTGGTAAGAGTCCATGAATCTCGTGGTCCTTATCGTAGTCGTAGGTAGTTTGGTGTGGTAAGAGTCCCTGAATTTCGTGGTCCTTATCGTAGTCGTAGGTAGTTTGGTGTGGTAAGAGTCCCTGAATCTCGTGGTCCTTATCGTAGTCGTAGGTAGTTTGGTGTGGTAAGAGTCCATGAATTTCGAGGTCCTTATCGTAGTCGTAGGTAGTTTGGTGTGGTAAGAGTCCCTGAATTTCGAGGTCCTTATCGTAGTCGTAGGTAGTTTGGTGTGGTAAGAGTCCCTGAATCTCGTGGTCCTTATCGTAGTCGTAGGTAGTTTGGTGTGGTAAGAGTCCCTGAATCTCGTGGTCCTTATCGTAGTCGTAGGTAGTTTGGTGTGGTAAGAGTCCCTGAATCTCGTGGTCCTTATCGTAGTCGTAGGTAGTTTGGTGTGGTAAGAGTCCCTGAATCTCGTGGTCCTTATCGTAGTCGTAGGTAGTTTGGTGTGGTAAGAGTCCCTGAATCTCGTGGTCCTTATCGTAGTCGTAGGTAGTTTGGTGTGGTAAGAGTCCCTGAATCTCGTGGTCCTTATCGTAGTCGTAGGTAGTTTGGTGTGGTAAGAGTCCCTGAATCTCGTGGTCCTTATCGTAGTCGTAGGTAGTTTGGTGTGGTAAGAGTCCATGAATTTCGAGGTCCTTATCGTAGTCGTATGTAGTTTGATGTGGTAAGAGTCCCTGAATTTCGAGGTCCTTATCGTAGTCGTAGGTAGTTTGGTGTGGTAAGAGTCCCTGAATTTCGTGGTCCTTATCGTAGTCGTAGGTAGTTTAGTGTGGTAAGAGTCCCTGAATCTCGTGGTCCTTATCGTAGTCGTAGGTAGTTTGGTGTGGTAAGAGTCCCTGAATTTCGTGGTCCTTATCGTAGTCGTAGGTAGTTTGGTGTGGTAAGAGTCCCTGAATCTCGTGGTCCTTATCGTAGTCGTAGGTAGTTTGGTGTGGTAAGAGTCCCTGAATTTCGAGGTCCTTATCGTAGCCGTATGTAGTTTGGTGTGGTAAGAGTCCCTGAATCTCGTGGTCCTTATCGTAGTCGTAGGTAGTTTGGTGTGGTAAAAGTCTCTGCATTTCGAGGTCCTCTACTTTTTATGAGATGACCAATTAGTCATTCAGTTATCCTCTCCTAAATGTGTGCGATGGCTCTACTTTTTATGAGTTGACCAATTAGTCATTCAGTTATCCTCTCCTAAATTTGTGCGATGGCTCTACGTATTATGAGTTGACCATATAGTCATTCAGTTATCCTCTCCTAAATTTGTGTGATGGCTCTACGTATTATGAGTTGACCAATTAGTCATTCAGTTATCCTCTCCTAAATTTGTGTGATGGCTCTATTTTTTATGAGTTGACCAATTAGTCATTCAGTTATCCTCTCCTAAATTCGTGTGATGGCTCTACGTTTTCTGCGTTGGCAATATCTCTTCTATAATTGAGATGTTCTGCTTAAAGCAATAAGTCATCCTCCAGATTGCAGCTAGTGGTCTAAAATCAAATATCTCCTGAATTCTTATTAGCCATAGTTGGCCTTGTTATGAATACAAATAAAGAAACTATACATCGCCATAGTTAGCCTTGGAATGACTAAAAATACTGAAAGCGTACATCAATAGATAAACATTGTAATTATCATATTCCCTTCTCACTGTAGTGCAGCGGCTCTTAACCTGTCGGGGGTCCGATTGATTTGGTCCAGCCGAAAAACCAGAAATGTCACCAATTTTCATTTGTTAGATATCCCTCTTTGACCTATTCACCCCATAATAAAGCTTAAACCTACAGTGAAAACTACTGCACAAATCAGCTCGTTTACTGGTAATCTCGGATTATAAATAGGGCATAAAATAGACGAATCTGACAAGTCCAGTGAAAATGTAGAAGAAAAAACTCAAAGTTACCTCCTTTAATATCAAGTGATGCGCTTAACCAATGGCAAGTAAAGAAAACGTAAATAAATAAAGAATATAGGTCAAAGGTCAGATGCTGAAATTACACCGAACAATAAATGCTACTATTGTTATCTACGATGAATTTAAAGTGAAAATTTAAAGGCAAAAGTAAATATCGATTGAGGAAGCCGAGTCTTTCTAGTCATAATACATGGGGTAAAGATAGTTACTGTTTAAGTGTTATGTGATTAGAAGCAGTGTACTGAGACTGAGAGGAAAGTGTAGGATTACGTTTAATCGGTTTCAGTAGCCCTCACCTGCAGTCAGTACTATTTTGCCCAAACTCAACATGCTGTCGTACTAAGTTTCGTCTCTGTTAAAAATTGCCCCTGATGAATGACGATTGCATTATAAAGGCAAAAAATAAAAATAAAACGCAAAATAAAAAGTATGCTCGTCTACTGCTTCACGCCTTCTTTTGATTCTGACCATTGAGTGATGAGATCATTACAATGATTTACAACATAGTCATTGTCAATCATTTTAAAACAATTGTATTTAGTCCCATCTGATTAAACGCTGTCAAACACATTATAAAATATCACTATGTTTTCATTGTTATTGAAAATGCAGGCCATTATCTTTTATGTTATTAATAAAAGTCTTACAGTGAACTGAGTCATGACTGATGTGTGTCGAAATTTCTATTTCTTATCTATATTTTTCTGGTCCCCAAAATGTCGAAATAGGTACTTTTATGGCCCCTATAATGGTACTTTCAGAACAGGGGGTATATATATAGATAAAGGTCCCTAGCGCTAAGTTGATTAGTATTACATTACTATGACTATGTCTAGGGAATGATTACTACAATCAACAGTTATACCAAATTAATCCTCACTCACAATAACGTTACTATTACTAAAAAAACACCAGTGGTTCAGCCACAAATAATTATTTAATTACTACAATACAAAATATATAGAAACATACAAATAGTAATACTTAATATCGATACAATGCTTTACTAATAACAGGAGGCTGTGATGCTGGACTGGTGTGGTCTCTCAGCTTGCCCTCGCTTGTCTGCTTCCTCGTCTGCTATACACACCGTCAGACTTTACAGCACACAACAAAGCCACTGGTCACTCAGCTGTGCAGGGGGTGGGGAGGACCTGCTCGCCACGCTCTGCTACCTCTACAACACTTCTGTTTGGGTCGTCTGCCGACCTTATCTCTTTAGTGCGTTACTCGCTCGTTATTATCTGCCTTGTGCAATTACTGCGTCAGGGTTAAACTGTTAACCGCTGACGTCATATACAGTACTGAGTTCTAGTCTACTGAGCTCTGCTATGGCATATGCTTCTATAGCCCTGAGCCTAATCTCATTCAACTGACTGACTGAAATAACGTACTAACTGTATTAACTTACTAACCTAACTACTCTAAAAGTAAATTCTACTTACTTGGGCAGCACCCTCTCCAGATCTGTCATCATTGATGATGAAATGAATGCCAGACTTGCAAAAGCTAGTGCCATATTTGGCAGGCCCCGCAGCACTGTTTGGGACAGGAGAGGTATCAGACGGGAAACGAAGATCAAGGTCTACAGCGCAGCAGTCCTCTCGACATTGCTCTACGGGTGTGAAACGTGGACAGTCTACCAGAGTCACGCTAAAAAACTGAACCATTTTCACACAACCAGCCTCAGGAAACTCCTCGGCATCAGGTGGCAAGACAAAGTTCCTGACACAGAGGTTCTCGCTAGAGCGAACCTACCTAGTATCTTCACCACCCTGATGCAGTATCAACTCCGTTGGATGGGACACGTTGCCCGTATGGAAGATCACCGGCTCCCTAAACAAATATTCTATGGTGAGCTCACGACAGGCAAGCGCTCCCAAGGAGGTCCAAAAAAAACGTTACAAAGACTCACTGAAAGTGGCACTAAAGGCCTTCAGCATCGACACTACTAAATGGGAGCAGACCGCCCAGGACAGAGTCAGGTGGAGATCAGTGGTCAAGATAGGGGCTAAATCTTATGAAGCCAGTAGGATGGCCACCATTGAGACACGCAGGCAAGCCTGAAAGAACATTATTAAAGTCCCGACTGCACCAACTATCCCCTGCCCGCGGTGCCACAGACTATTCCGAGCACGTATAGGATTGGCAAGCCACCTACGAACACACCGTAACCCACCCCCCTAACCGGATGACTTGATGGTCCTAGTCGATTTGACGGACGAACAACAACAACAACTACTCTAACTAACTGTATAAACTAACTGGCTGTAAAGAGAATAATAGATACAACATAAGCTACAACTAACAATTACAGTCTTATCACAATATTACTAATTAATCATACATATAACATAGTAATCTAACAATGACTTGATAACTAACTATAATCCTAACATATCCTCTAACAAAATGCTAACATTACAAACATGTGAAAATAACAATACTAATATTACTAACCCTACGACTCTTGATTAGACACACCCTAACAGCAATAGTCATAAGCCAGGCTCGTGCTTGTCTTGTCAATTACACTACCGTAATTACAGGGACGAGAGAGAACGACTAACTGGCTTACAACTCTATTTATACTTGGATCCGGCTAACGCTGACCTGCGTCCAGCTAACGCTGACCTCTGGGTCATACATATAATTCATATACTATATGCTACTTTTTCGTTTGGTCAACCAATGGTTCACAAGCTAACCCTTGGTCCCAAGCTTGGTCACACGCTCTGGACATGTGCGGTGTTTCTTATAACTAACTATTTTTCTGGTTGACTGGGAAAGTTCCATTGTTTAAGACTATTGTGGCGAAAAGTACGTCGTCTAGAGGATGAGGTCCCTTCTGTAGCCACAGACAATATTTTCAGAGTCTAAAAAGACTCTGGTTATTCAGCTCCTGGAAAGCTGGTGCTGGTAACGATTGCTGGCTCCTATAAAGCCGATAGTTTATAAGGGAAAACACGTAACGTCGTCTCAGAGTCATCAATTATAGTTTATTTCTGGTTATGATATAAGTGTTCAAACACATCACTTTCTACTCGATAGCCATGTAAAGTGACTCAAAATCCAATGAATACACAAACCAGCATTATAAAGTTATACTAAGTCCTCACTCCAAAAAACACTCTGTCGAATCCAAACTCAATAATAATCTGTCTCTCCTTTTATACCCTTATTGACCATGCACTCGTGATAACAAGAAAAATGTTCACATTCATTCACCACTCTAATGTTTCCCCAACTCACAACAAACACTTTCTCCCATGGGGTCCCCCCCCCCCTGCCAAGACGGTCATACTTGTGGGAAAATACAGCCAATACCACGAGCACTCCCTTTCCGTCCCCAAAACATACACACAAAAAAGTAATCACACAATCTGACCATGACAACTATGAGTCATTATTATCATCAGTACTGGCCTAATTGAGTCGATCACGTGACAAGTGCATGACAAGTGACCAGTAGGTTGTGTGAGCCAGCGGGTCTCACACAAGTGAGGACCAGCGGGTCTCAACAATGTGTATGTGTAAAATAGCATAACATAAGCATATTCCATAAATTTCAGTATCAGTTCAAGGTCATAATAAGTCATATTACTTATATGTCACTTATAATTTACAATAAGCTGAATGATAATCGCACTGTGAAAGTATAAACTTGATATAATATATTACATTATCATTGAGTCATTACACGGAAATTACACCAACTGTACAAGATCTCAGTAGCTTGTACACTGCTTCAGATTTTTAAAAAAAATTACGATTTTTGAAAAATAATTGTTTTTTTATTTCAACCACAATTTGTTTTCTTATTTAGAGAGGTCACTTAAGTTTAATAAGTGATGAATAAGAGATGTAATTGGCTTTTAAAAACCATAAAATATAGTTAAATTAATAAATTTCAATTTTCAGTGGAAAAGTTGACAAGTCACAATATTGCGTACGTCTGATAATAAACTGTAAAAACCTGTCACAAAATATCTAGTAACTGATATATTTTAAAAGTAAAATGGTATCACTAAATAGAGGCAAATTATACAATTGTATTTTTACTTGAGAATATGTTGGATACTTACAAACTTTAAAATGCCCTTTTCTCAAACTCTTCTAAATATTACATGTCTATTTTTTACATTGAGATCTTCAATATACCATCTTTTAGCAAACCATACCATGATAATGAATCGTGTAGAGAAGAACGTTAAAAAAATAAAATACAGTGAGGATTATTTGCAGTATGGTTTTACCTCAATAATTACAACAGGGATTGAGAAACCACAATGTATTATTTGTTGTGAAGTTCTATCAGCCGATTCTATGAAGCCGAGCAAACTAAAAGCCTTTTTGATAGCAAGCATCCAAGCTTTGCCAGCAGGGATACCAACTATTTTAAAAGTAAAGCTGATGGACTCCAGAAAGCCAGACTTGAAACTGGAGGCAAGTACTAAAAACATGAATAGATGACATGGTAATCAAGTCTAAATACAGAAGTAGAATTGTTATGGAATATGATCTTCGTTGTGCGCTTGCAAAAACTGCCCCTAGCATTTCTCATCTGGTAAAAACGAAGCAATCTCAACCTTCGCACTGACGTTGGCTTTTTACGCATACTGTCGCAAAATGTAGCAATGTAGTTTACAGTAGTTATGTTAGGACTGTTACCCATGCTACACCATGCTTCAAGACAAAATCTCATTTATTTGTTGTTAGAAATAAATAGTTCACAATTTTTAATTATCTATTGCTTTTTGTGATTAATCACCATGTTTGAATTATGTTCAATTTGTAACCATGGAAATAAATCCTCCATAATAGATATTTTCATTACTATACATAACAGAAGCAACATAACAGTTAAGAAGTAGCAACGAACATAAGTTTATGGTTGGGGGTCGCCACAACATGAGGAATTGCATTAAGGGGTCGCGGCATTAGAAAGGTTGAGAACCGCTGCTGTAGTGAGTTATTAATGACAATCTATCAAAATAATTCCCAAGAGAATGTTATCCGCCCAAAGGGACATAGCTCATGACAATCAGTTGACACTAACTATCTATGATTATTACGTCTCTTTGAAAATCTAGGAAATAAATGAAACAATGTACAAAAAAACGCTGTCTTTTTTGCGTCTATTTTCAGATTACCCCATACTTGGTTTCACTTCTATCCCTCCAATTAACCAAATTGCAGTTCGCCCCGATTATTATAAATTTGAAAACATAACTGTTTTTTTTTTTTAAATTCATTATATTTTTCCAATAATTCCAGCACCAACACTAGATCATATCGACTATTACACTATATATGCTAGTATTCATTTGGTAGAGATACTAAACCAGATCTATGTGGTTACATGGGACTGAGTCAAAAAAGTGTGGAAGAATGGATATCAAGAACATTTAGTAGAAGGAAAATTGAAATAAGTAAGGCATCCATTAATTATGTCAACAAAAAGGGGGGGGGGTGAAGGGGGCTCAGAAATGTTTGACAGTTGTTGACAATGGGGAGCGGGGGGGGGGGAGTGGTTAGATTATTTGACATCAAAAATCATGTTGTGTGTATTTAAATTTTAATCTTCGAAATTGACTTGTTATTACATTATTTAAAACATTTATAAGTGTGAATGAGTGTAAATAGTCATATAATATTTAGGCTTTTAACAATATAAGATTGAGACACAGAGATAGACAGATTGACAGAGAGACAGACAGACAGACATAAAGCCAGAAAGACAGTCTGATATATAGCAAAGAGACACACTGAGAGACAGACAGAGAGACAGAGTAACTGACAGAGAGACAGAGAGAGAGACAAACACACAGACAAAGAGACAGACATAGAGAAAGGCAGCATACAGAGACAGAGAGACAGACTGACAGAGAGACAGACAGACATAGCGACAAATAGACAGACGGACATAGACAGACAAAGAGACAGACATAATGACATCTAGACAGAGAGACAGACAGAGAAACATATAGACATAAAGAGAGACAGACATATAGACAGATAGAGAGACTAAAGACAGAAAGACAGACAGACAGATAAACAGACAGACAGACAGAGAGACAGACAGAGATACAAGGAGACAGACATAGAGACAGACAGTGAGGCAGAGAGACAGACAGAGAAACCAATCGACAGACAGACAGAGAGACAGACACACAGATATTGAGACAGACAGACAGAGAGCAGACAGATAGACATTCATCCGGTTGCGATAAAACTTTTATAAGTTGTTGTGCGCAAGTAAAGGTTTCTGAATTAGCTTATCCATTTTGAAATATTTCTTTTGGGACCGGGGGCACTATATAATATTTTTCTTATATGAGCTATACAAATATAATTTCAATTTGCGATATTGCATGGGTGAATAGAAATCAATCAAATACAAGCGACATTTCAGTTTGCAACTGCATGTGTGGATCAATCGCTACAAGTGTGTGGACTAAACTTTGAAAATCCATGCTTCTCACGTGGACAGTTGTATGTTGCCTGCTCACGCATCGGAATAACTTCTAATTCATTTGTGTACGCACTAGACGGAAAAAACAATAAATATTTTCTATTTAAAAATAACGTTAAAACTTAATTAAAACACAAACACTTTTTTCATTGAGTGGCATGCAACGCATGCCGGGTTCTCGCTAGTAGTACTATAAAACGATGTTACCTTATAACAAAGTAGCTATCTGGAGTTCCATGGAAAGTCCAAATGAAGACCTTAGTGCTAAAAGTACTTAAGTCACATTTTTGTCAAAATCAATCTAAACTGTGATATTTTCTTACCCAGTTTAGCCAAGTGTACTGCAGAAATTTGAAGACATTAAAATGTGTATTAGGCCCTTAATTAAAGAAGAAAAAAAATGAAAATAGTCACATTTTAAAGACGAAAAGTATATTTGAACTTGATTATCTCAAAATGTGTATTTTGTGACTTAAGTACTTTTAGCACTAAGGTCTTCAAAAGAGTTAAAACCCATGATCTTAAGTAAAAAAAAAATCTTCTTCCAAAAACTAATGACATGCGCCCTGCTTGGTTTACAAAAAGGAGGTGTACAACAGCAGAGCTTCGTGTGCTAAACACTATGGTGAAAAATACCTCCTGTTTCAGATAAGCGACAGTTTTTATCTGTACTCCAATCCTGGTGTGATTACATGAAGTGTTTCAATTGTTACAAATATCATATATCATATATAAAAGTGAAAGTTAGCGGGTTTGTTCCACAAAGGCTCTTATACGGATTGATGGATCGTGACCAAATTGACATATATAACCATCATTATCCAGAATCAGATACTGCAGGATTATAAACTTTTTATAACATTCCGTTTTAAGCAGGGGCCCCGAATTCGTTTTTCTTATATCAGCTTATAAATAAAATGACCAATAAATACTCTTCATGAATAAATGGATTTTGAGCAAACTTAGTATACATACACTTGATTATCCATATATTTAAATAATGAACGATGCTGAATTCATAATATCCATTCCACTTGGGCCGGGGGACGCATTTCATTTTTCCTTAAATAAGTTATATAAATATCAACAGGCTGATACAATACTATGAGTTTTATGTGAATCAATGGATCTGGGCCTATAATGATCTATTACACTTCATTGTCAGTATTGACAGATCGGTGGACTTAAAACTAAGAATATCCAATCTAGAATTATCCAGAAATTTCGATAACTTTAAAAAGCTATATCTATTGCATTTTAAAAAAGATTTTAATAGGACAAATTTAAGTTGTAACTCCATCATTTATCTCAATTATTTGTATGCAACCCCATCCCCCCCTCACCCAATCTCAGGCAAAACTGATTCGGTACAATTATTGAATGGGCCCCCACTGAGGCCCCTCTTTCAATTTTAATGTACTTTTGTTATAGTAGTGCATTTAGTTGTATACTTTTTCGTATTCGAAGAATAATTACTAAAAAAATAAAATTTTTACGCGTTTCGAGGAGGATATTAAATTTAATCTGCGAATGTTCCAGAAAGTTCTATATTGTTCTACGGGGATATATAATGGGATCTAAAAGCTGAGTGAAATGTCAGTTTAGTTCCATTCATTTCTATACTTTCCTTGGGATTTTCTCTAAACATGCCCTTCATAATCCTACCGATAACAAAATCCATACGAGGAACATAATCCTAAAAGGGAACGAGTAAATTGGAAACCACTAGTAACGTGATCCCATCGAGTAACGAGATCAAGGGACTTCACCGGGAAACGGGAACGACAAGGATCGGGAATTCACGGGATCGTGATTTAGCCAGGATTGGAATCACAACAGGAAACAGGATCCAACCAGCATTAGGATTCCACCATAGATTTTGGATCGCACCAGTATCGGGATACCACCGGGAAACGGATCACACCGGGATTATGGTACGACCGGGATCTTGTTCACACCGGGATACTGATGGGATCAGGAACCCACCGGATTCGGGAACCCACGGGGATTGGAAACCCATCGGGATCGGAATACCGACGTGAATCGAGAACCGATTAATATCATGATCCCACTGATATCGGGCTCCCATCCGTTATCTGAATTTAACCGGGATTGGGATCGTGATCATAATGGGTTTATGATACAACCGGGATAGGGATCTCACCGGGAAACGGGATGAAACCAGGATCAGGATACAAACGTGTTCGGGATCCCTCTGAATCGGGATCCCTCTGGATCGGTGAACGAAATGTTTACAAAAATGTATTTTAAATAAGTTATATTTTTTTACCACAGTGCTGTGGTATTGGTTTTTTACTTGTCGCTTAATGTTCAATGTTAATTAACATGCTGTAGAAGTTGATGTTTTTCCGAACGCAATCCCGTGCAACGCCGGGTGTATTGGCTAGTAGTTACATAACACCCATTAAAACTACTAATTTCAATGTAACAATCTACAATGGCAGGTCAGGTTCTTGTACCAGCTATGATTAATTCTTAAATAACCACTAGGTCCTTTTGTTTCTTTTTAAAGCTTAAAACATTTTTTAAAAAAATATTAATAAATCAAAACGAAAGTTATTCCAAAAATGAACTGAACATTGAAAAAATATACGTCCCCCCAAAATTTCAGAGATCTTACAGTCTTACGACTCCCACATCACACGTTATCAAATCATTTCCAAATCAATTGCAGCGAAACGCTATCTCCACATTCGTTGAATTACTTCCCCAGTAGCTTGCAATCTCGATTCTAAATTATTCCTGGTCTAATTTAATTCTCCTACGTATTTCACCACAGCTTCCACACTCTTATAAATCAAAGTACTAGTCTCTATCTAGTACCATTTTTTTATCATGTCAAATTAGCGAACATGCTTGTCACACAATATTTTTATGTCCCACCTTAATGCCCTCTCCCTTTTGTGCATCTCAATGTTAAAGGGGTGTTAGCAAGAGTAATCTAATATATAAAGGTCAGAGTGACTTGTTTTGTAGATTGGTCAAAGATCACAGGAAAACCAACCAGTGGTTCGCAAACAAATTTGACGCGGTCATTTCTACCGACTTACAGATGCTTCCTGGAAGATGTCTGCCTTTCTCCACTTATCAGTAAAGCGGTTATTTTTTAACAAATGAAATGCAGAGGGTAGAGAGTATTTCTTTACTTATCAAAGGCATTGAGGGAAGTTCAAGTTTTAGTTTTTCGTGTCGGTAATTTTAATTTCGCTTTTATTCAGCACGGTGTGCTTTCAAACTTGCATTGAAGTACGGTTTTTTGCGCGCTTTTTTTTGCTGTAAGCATTTGAAATAAATCTTTATTCTATGTGCTTTAAACAGGTAGTGCACCATAATTATCACATAGTTCAGGGGCGTGCAAAAAGAGTTTTTTGGCGGTACCTGGTTGTTTACAGTTGTGCGTGTTCGTTGACAAATTTCAATGAACAACTTAACATAGTGGAAGTGTGAGGAATGAAGTCGCGGAAGTTTGTTGTGATTTTGACCAATTTAGCATTATGTAAAACTTCGCCCCTGTATAGGTGGCTGCATATTATTAGGATAGAAATGTCTCAAAGGGATCTTCTGTTACACACGGAACAACGTCAGTTCTTATTACATTTCCATTAATTAAATTATTTACATGTGGTAGGCTCAGAAAAAAGTTTCTCAAATGCTTATCGCACTGTTTGTATTTTTACATATTTTTACTGTCATCAGACATTTACTCCGTAGCATTAAAGATGTCGTTTTTTCTGTTTCTTATGTCCCTATAAATATAAATGGTATTTCTCAAATGTTCTGACATCAGATTGAGGGGGTTAAATAATGTATTTACTTTATTACAGCAAGAACTACAGGTCTACACGAAGACTTAGGTTACAATGAAAGCGTCTACTTAAATTATTTCATCTAGATCAAAGTGTCTCAATAAAGAATTTATTATTCCATTTGAAATGTCGGTGTATTTCAAAATGATAATGTCAACATCTTGAGTGCAGGGGGCTTCCCTTGATGAGTTAGTGGATAGATCTAGAAGAAACTTGATATAAATACACTTGAAAATCCTTGTTGAAAAAATGATGGGTTTAGAACTCATGTCATTGTCATAAGATGTCGGGAATTGGGATACTAATTAGTTTTTTTCCTTAAGCGCTATAGTATAGCCTAGATCTCTACATTTTTATTTTAATGGGGCCACATTAAAATTTTTACTCTTTTATTTATCTAATCAATTATGCATGGTTCTTATCTTATTGATAATTAATTAATAGTTGTAAAAATTGAATTTCATTATCCATAATGACTGTTGTGTACAGATGGAGCAAACAGTCAGCCGGAGGGACCAATGTGGCCCACTGGAGCAAACAGTCAGCCGGAGGGACCAATGTGGCCCACTGGAGCAAACAGTCAGCCGGAGGGACCAATGTGGCCCACTGGAGCAGACAGTCAGCCGGAGGGACCAATGTGGCCCACTGGAGCAGACAGTTAGCCGGAGGGACCAATGTGGCCCACTGGAGCAAACAGTCAGCCGGAGGGACCAATGTGGCCCACTGGAGCAGACAGTCAGCCGGAGGGACCAATGTGGCCCACTGGAGCAGACAGTCAGCCGGAGGGACCAATGTGGCCCACTGGAGCAGACAGTCAGCCGGAGGGACCAATGTGGCCCACTGGAGCAAACAGTCAGCCGGAGGGACCAATGTGGCCCACTAGAGCAAACAGTCAGCCGGAGGGACCAATGTGGCCTACTGGAGCAGACAGTCAGCCGGAGGGACCAATGTGGCCCACTGGAGCAGACAGTCAGCCGGAGGGACCAATGTGGCCCACTGGAGCAGACAGTCAGCCGGAGGGACCAATGTGGCCCACTGGAGCAGACAGTCAGCCGGAGGGACCAATGTGGCCCACTGGAGCAGACAGTCAGCCGGAGGGACCAATGTGGCCCACTGGAGCAGACAGTCAGCCGGAGGGACCAATGTGGCCCACTGGAGCAGACAGTCAGCCGGAGGGACCAATGTGGCCCACTGGAGCAGACAGTCAGCCGGAGGGACAAATTTGGCCCACTGGAGCAGACAGTCAGCCGGAGGGACCAATGTGGCCCACTGGAGCAGACAGTCAGCCGGAGGGACCAATGTGGCCCACTGGAGCAGACAGTCAGCCGGAGGGACCAATGTGGCCCACTGGAGCAAACAGTCAGCCGGAGGGACCAATTTGGCCCAATGGAGCAAACAGTCAGCCGGAGGGACCAATTTGGCCCACTGAAACGTTAACTGTGGTCGCTAGAGATTCTGCAAACTAATTAATATGTTCATAAAATTCACACATATTTTAATGATGTTATTAAAAGCCTTGAAAAATGAATGATTGCAGTTTTCTAAAGCCCAAAATTAATAATAATATAAACAAAAAGTAATGTCCAAATTATTTGACTGATTCTTTTCGATCAAAAATCGGAATAAATTTTTTATAACCTCTTTTTAAAAAGGTATACTAAATTAAGCTTTCACCCTCCTTAAAGTCTGACCAAACCAAAATAATTTCTTATAGCTTTGAATAAAACTGCAAAAATATGAACACATTATCTCAAAGTTTTCTACCTCGGTTTAAATCAGCATTCACACTCCAAGTCTTGAAATGTATACTGAAAATGTTTTATCAAGTTTGTGGTTTAAATTATTTAATATCATCAAAAAAATAGTTTTACCTAGCATTAAAAAAGATTTGAAGTATTTTCTAAAAAATGCATTTGTTATATAACAAACGAGCAACAGTGCAGACGATTGTTGCACAGTTAACAAAGAATGGATTTTTGTGTTGGTCATTGTTTTTAAACCCAATGCTGTTTGTTTAAAATGTCGTTAGTGTGTGTCCGTTATAAAAGAATGTAATCTCTAATGACATTTTCTGTCCAAGCACGGTATTTGTGAATGAATTGGAGGGACGCCGAATTAAATCAGAAAGCTGATTACCTCAAGAAAACTTGTACAGGAAAAAAAAACAAAAAAAAAATGTTTTTTCAAATCGCTGTCTGTTCGAAAAGGCGCTACGAAACTGCAACTTAGTTCTCGAAAATCATAAACTGCTTACGGATTGAGAATTCATTAAATAAAGCATACTTGGATTTGTCGATACTATCTATAAACATAAGAAAAGGAACTGTTGTAAAATATTTAAATATCAGAAATAACAGTAGTTTGATGTTTAGATCCACAATTCAAGGATCTTTCAGAATATTTTGTACATTAGATAAATCATTTAAATAGTATTGTTTAGCCCACGAAAAATGCACTAAAAAATCTGGTCACAACTGCTTATCTGTGTTAGAATAATTAATGAACGATTTAGAGTGTCCTTCACTACAACTATACAAGACAGGGTTGATATATGATTATTTTCGGCTAATGCCATGACCAGTATTAAAATAAAGAATAAGAATGGACACAGGTACTTAACGAAAACATAGACAGCGACGAGGCCATGACAGGCAGTTCTGGCTCATACCAGCGAGAAGCCAGTATAGGAACTGCTCATTCCTGCCAAAGACAATCGGGGACTTGAACAAGCTTCCAAAAGGAACAGTTGAGGCGACAACACTTGACTCATTTGCGTCTATTGCCTCAGGCCTTCCAACCCCCCAGTGCATGAAACTCTAACACAGTTACTCTTGTAACTAGTGAAATATCCTCATCAACACCAGGCACAGAGACATTGCAAATCCCATCTACATTCATAGGAGCCATAATGATCAATAAATTGATCGTGGGCCCTTAATATATAGAATAAGAAGAAGAATGAAAGTTGGTGCAACTACAATTTAAAACCAAGCTGAAAAAAACCAATCAGTTATGCACTTTTTGTATTTGGTTTATACGAATTAAGTAAATGCTTCAACATTTAAAGTATTTAGTTTTCAATATAAATTCCGTCAGGTTTATCGCAAACAAAACATACACAAGGAACTGCAATGTGGTTTTTTTTCATTATGATTAGCCCTATTGAAATGTTAAGTAACAGAGCAACTTGCTTGTTTGTTGGTGTTGTACAATGTTCTATAAAGCGGTTTTTAAACCGACAACCGGTCTCTCCGACGTATCATCTTCCGCACTTTTTTTGTAAAGGATGATTTAAATAATTGGTGACTTGCGCAAGCCAAACTATCTTTGATTCAGCTTCATTCATATATGGACATTTGTTACAATTGCTGCCATTGTAAATGTTGGTGCCTATATGTGCTTTACTACAAGGAATGGGGCTTCTAATAAGCCTGTTCCTTTTGCCATAAGAATGGGTCAATTTTTAAGAACTAGATAACGAGTCATAAAGTTGCAGAGTTCAAAGGTTATAACAAAAGTTGATCTATAACAAATTTCTGATTGAGTTACTTGATCGAAATCCATCTGGTCATATCCATAATTCGCGTAACAACTGAATTTGAAATCAGATCAGGCTATAATCTGCGTCAAAATTTACGCCGTTTCTTTCCAAAAGTCATCATTATTTCTGCAACGTCTTTTTTAGTCTAAGCAATCGAGAAACAGAAATGGAATTTTTACATGAGTGAGGATTAAGTCTTAGTAAAAATTGAAAGTCAACACACAATGACCATTTCAGAGAAGCTAATGATTTACTATCTGTTTAAATATACATTGCTATTGATACAAAAAAAATATTTTTTTAAATTGACACAGCAGAATTTCAATAATTAATTAATTTTTTTTTAAACCAACCAATTTCCATTTATTTATTAAAAAGTAGTAAATTTACACAATTGATAATTTTAATCTTATTATGTGTAGCCCGGGTGCCTCAGTTTTAACTCAATGAAATGGGTCAACTTATTGATGACTCCCTACAAAGTCAACATTGGTGTACACGTTTTCTACGTCTTGTCCATTTACGTTGCTGGTCGCACTTAAGCTCTCGTAAGTTTCATCTTGAGACAAATCTGTCGGAACATCCTTTACAGAGTCGTATTCCCTTTCCTCTGGAAAATACAAGAAAAGTCAGTAACACGCATTGGTCATTAAGTTGCTGGGGAAAAGTTTCCATATCGGTCTTAAATATCAAAGTGATCAAACTATTGTTTGGCCTAGAAAATCCCTGGATTTACTAGCTATGATAAAACCAATGGATTGCCTTATAAGTTACTTGTAATTACTTACAGTACAAGGAGGCGGATTGGAAAACCTGCTAAGTTACTATTTTGATAAATAAATGTATTCGCTTTGACTGGGTTATTAAGTGCAATCTATAATACTTTATGTATTTAATGATTTAAAAGCTTTATTTAAGTCAAAAATGCACCGTAACAATAATATAAATGCTATTTTCGCTATATAAATTCATTTATAAAAACTCATTTTTCTCAAAATCAAATCGAAGTTACTTAGCAGGTTTTGGTAATGTACTATATCCCATTTCGTAAGATTACAGGTGACGTTAGGGAAGGGGTTTTACTGTGAGCTACCGCAAGAACAGACCCCAATCATGACGCCTAATAATAGCTCTAAAGTTAGACTTATAAAGGTCCATATTTTCCTCTAATCCTGAATGAAACAAAATACATATTTACCACATAATCAAAATTTTTTTCCTATTACAGTATATGATAATATAAACACACACTAAATGCTTTGAGTTTTCCATTTTATACTTCTGACACCATCTCCGCTTAATAATGTTCTCAACTTTCATTATAATCTAATTTAGAGTATTCATTATAGTAATTCCAGAAAGATCAAAATCATATGGAAGGCTTAGCCTTTTGATAGACATTAGAATGATTTATTTAATTTATTGTTTAGTAATGTTCACAATGACATTTGTAGCAGCACAAGTTGTTATGTGCACAATGTGTTAAAAACACGTGTTTGGTCTGTGCTTTACACACCTGGCTTTTGTGTTTTATTTAATGTAATCCATCTTTCATCCTGCACTCATAGATTGCTCTGTATTACAAATACCTAGTTGTCCTTAGTTATAACCACCTAAATGGAATGCGATATATATAAATCCATATTTTGTCTGTGTTATGAACACTTAAATGTATAGATATATATATATATATCGATATTTTTTCTGTGATCTGAACACTTAAATGTATAGATATATATATTAATATTTTGTCTGTGTTATTAACACATAGTAGGTACAATTATAAATCATATATTTATGCTATTAACTCCTTGTTTCTCTGGGTTTTGTATGCTTAATTTGGTCTATTTCTTTTACACAATTAGTTGGTATGTTACATACACCTATTGTGTGTTTTTTGTACTCACCCATTTTTTCCATGCTAACCTTAACACTGAGCTCAGCAACGTTGATAGCATTTAACTTATTCTTCCTGGCTTCAGCTGAACATGTAGCTTCAGTTGACTGACTGCATATGTCGGATCCATTATAATCATTGTCTGTAATCTTCCTACGAGTACTAGGTTTGCTTTGATGATAAAAAAGAAAACAAAATTCTCGAAATATATCATAATATGTTAAAATTTAAGTAAGAACTGTAATTATATTTATTTGTATTTACATGCCAGCAAGGGGATGATAAAAAGTGAAATGTAATACCCGTAAAATGGAAAATAAATTTTAAAATCTACATGGTACATGCTGAGTGTTGTATGCTAGAGAGCTTGGCACAAAATTAACTTACATCAAATCACGTAGTTAAACACTAGACATCATATAGACGTCAGCATTGTTGTAGTTGAGTTTAAAAGTCATATAATTGATTAGAGAATAACACCAGCCTGGTAGGAAATAGAAACTAGTTTATGGTCATAGACATTGTTATAAGAGGCTGACCTGTTTCTTCTTCTCTTTCTGATGACGAGCGTCACGACAACGACACCAACGACAAGGACGACACCAGAAGCCATAGAGACTCCAGCGACCAGGGCAAAATTAAGTGACTCTAGCAAAATAAAATAGACATAGTATCGTCACGGGGTAATTTATGATGGAAATCTCAGCTAACACCAATTTATTTTGACGATTAAAACTTAACACGATAGGGATTCATGTAATGTAAACTTAACACGATAGGGATTCATGTAATGTAAACTTAACACGATAGGGATTCATGTAATGTAAACTTAACACGATAGGGATTCATGTAATGTAAACTTAACACGATAGGGATTCATGTAATGTAAACTTAACACGATAGGGATTCATGTAATGTAAACTTAACACGATAGGGATTCATGTAATGTAAACTTAACACGATAGGGATTCATGTAATGAAATGTTTGTGATTTCATTTTAATGTGTAATCAAAGAAACAGTTTTTAGGAAAATAGAAAGCAATGATGACGACATATTTGCAAATGTTATCTTTCAAAACTACTCCAAAAAATAGGAATAAGCAAAAAAAGCAAAGTCAAAATAAAAAAATTAAAAAATTGTCTGTAACAACGATTAGAGGGGGGAAAAGAAAGTCTAATGGAGATGATCACATTATGGGTCGATTAATTATCTTACTCCCTCACCTCACATTCGCCTCTACTTAGAATTTCGTTTAGAAATGAATGGTGAGTGCAAAAACAATGTGTGTTGGTTTCTTTGAAAGGTTACATACTATTGTACCTAATAATTGCAACACCTTCTTTTTTTCAATGACTCGACTTAAATTATATACCATTTCAAATAAATAAATGTTCACCTGAATCAGTTTTAAAGCGTCCTGTGACCTCTTCACTGCCAAGTCCATGTTTGTTGTATGCAGTTATCGTGTAGCTGTATTGTGTACCAGGCGTTAAATCTTTGATGGTCAGCTCTGTGTTAAACACCTCATAAGACTTGCTACCAACAGTTATGTTGTACCGTGCTACTCTCCCTTCAGAAGGTTCAAATCTCAGCACGTAAGGAATGTTGAGTAAGTTGCTGGACGTTTCTTTGAGTTTACCTGGTGGGGCTGGCACTGGGAGAGTTCATTAAACGTTGGTTATTAATCGTATTATGTTTATATATTTGTGGCCACATGTATTTATAACTCAATCGCTTGGAAAATTATAAAATCATTTAATCTGTTAAGATCTTGAATATTTACTACATTTTAGAATGGAAGATATACCTTAAAGCACATAGTGCTTATTTTATGGTTATACAGTATTCTAAGCTTTGTGCAGATTGCTAGACTTTAAAAAAAAATAATAAGTTTAGTTGGTCGTTTTTACAACAATGACGCTGATTAGTTTATTTGAAGGGCCGAGTAGAAAAAGTACTTAAGTGTATTTTTGCAGTTTTGAGAAAATTGAGTTTAAAATTTTTAAATTCTTATTTAAATACCTTAAAAGCTGCTCGAAGTAAATCTGAATCAAACACTTTTGGACATTTTTCATGAATGATATTTTCATGAATGATTCAGAAGAAGTCATCAAATACAATGCCTGCCTTAACTCATTTTGGAAAAATTGTAACTTAAGTACTTTTTCTACTCGGCCCTTCATTTTATAACAATATTTCTAATATTTATAGCGTAAATTTGTGGACGAAATTTTTGTTTAATTGAAAAAAAATATATTTCTAAATTTGAAACTCAAATACTTTGAAGTTTAGATTACTTTATGAATAATACATTTTCTTTTTCTTCTATATTTTAAGAGCTCAAGAACAATGTATTGATCATTCCTTGTTTTATCGTTTGGGAACAAAAAATGACACGAAGAAACTCATATCAAAGGTAAACATGACCTAGACGACAAGAAATCACTTAAACAGTAAAGCATTGATGGCTGATACTTAGAATGCGTTTTAGGAAAATAAAAGTTATTATTTGAGCAGATAAGTTTAATATTGTTATCAATAATAAAAACATATTGCAAATTACTTTTTTTTTAAATTTAACTATTTGCTTGCACAGTTCGTACGCGATGATCAAGGCGACTTTACAATGAATATTATCATGCGTTGTGAACATACGTGTTTCAAATATAAAATTTGTAGGGAATGTGATATTGTTGTAGTAGTTCTCCCCCTGTTTTATTGATTGCACTGTAAAGATATACTCTGTTCCTGGCGTAAGCCCCTTTACATGGACACCACTGGGGCTTGTTATCCTTTCTCCTCTATCGCTACTGTCTTCTGTGGCTACCCAAGTTATCTCATACGGGACGAGTTGAGCTAGTGTATCAGTTGTCCAATTAAATGTCACATCTCTGGTTTGGATTTCAGGAGATCTAGTCAGAACTACACTCAAATTGTAATCTGGAAAAAGGATGGAAGATGAGTTTGAAAAAGAATGGTCAACAATGACATAGAGTATTCATGACATGCGGAAAGCAAACATTTATTAAGTTACCAATATTTATTTTATTTGAATTAGTTCCCATGATTTATACTCACATTTGATAAAAAGGTTAAGGGTATAAACATTACTTTTCATAATTCATGAATTTTTCCCTAAAGGCAGTGTTTCCCGTACATTTAAGCACCACACAAGCTTTTAAAAAAATTATATTACCCGCAAATAATATATATACATCATTTTTAATAATCAAAAATTGAATTATTGTTCACAGAATGAAAACTAAATAATAGGTTTAGGAAGACGGAAAAGGGCTATGGGAATGAATAGGATTTACGAACAAAAGGTTAAAGACAAACAGTAGGAACGAAACCTTGCGCGGCACACCAAGGACTGGCAAGCAACATGCCTTGCTAACGGTGTAATAAAGCCTTGATATATTCGGAATGCGAATGACGAACAACAACAACACATGTTGATCACACATGGACAAAAGAAAATAATGTTTAACTTACATATAATAATTACATTTGCTAAATAATTCAAGTATAAGCAGAGCCAAAAAGAATATAACATTTGTAGTAAGCTTTTTTTCTCATTTTTTTAAAAAATTTAATATTTAAAAATTTAATTTAAAATGGTTTCATTATGTTAGTAAGACATGGCATATTTATAAAAGACATCAAATATTTACTGAGTGGTCTTATCTGAGGGAAATCGTTTAATTATAATTTATAAATTTCTAAATAGTCAGTTGATTAAAATGTTTATTACGAATTTTAAACTGGTATAACATTTTTTTTTTAAATTTCAAATTAACTATTTGATCTGCTCTAACATGTTTGTAACTAATTCCAAAGGCTTTATTTTAAAATCGAAGAATTAATAAAAAACAAGAACAATTTCTAAAACAAGACACCCCCCCCCCAAAAAAAAAACAAACAACCAATACAAAAAGGGAAAAATAAAATTTGCGTTTTAAGCGAATGCACGTTCAATATTTTTTTTAAAGAGTTTTGCACTGGATTCTTATCCAGGTAAATACATTTTTTTTTTAATATTATAAAAATGACAAATTTAGGTGTAAATAAAATATATGTTGGTACTTTTTTGTACATATTGTTATCTGTGGAAAGGGCGCTCGACTTCATCCGAGGAGTCCCATCCACCCCCCACTACTCCGAGTGATGTGTGAAAAAAACACCACCACTGCTGGCATAAACTTGGACTGGGAGCCGGGGCTTGAAAAAATATTAAATCTAAAGAACTCTTTACCAGCACTATTGTAGGTGGCGCTGAAGCCTTTATAATAACGACTTCCGTCTGCTTCGAACACAACAAGCAGGGCGTTCGACGTGGAAACTATTGTAGACCTTGTCGGTGGATAGCAGAATGTGCCAACGAGTGGAGAATTGATATTTCCTCCCTCATAGATTTTGAGGTGGTTATGTGTGCAGTTTAAAAGTGTGTCATTCAAATCAAGGTCAGTTATCCTGGTTAAATGAAAAGAAAATCAATTAACAAATTATGAGTCAAAATTAGATTTTAAAAGACCAAAATTTAAAGTCAATATGTGAAGCGAGATGTATTTTTTAAAAAAAAAAACGTTAAAATTATTATTTTTTAATTAAGTTCAATAAAAATAAAATCATATATGCCATATATTTTTTACATATCTTTTGCTGCCCTCTTGGACACTACTTCTAAGCTAAGTGCTACATTATATTTTTTGATACATTTTTTATTCGTTTTTCTGTTTGTTCGCTGATGAACGCTTCCTGTCGACAATTTCGTTGTTTTGTTGCGTTCCTTTTATCAGGTTTAACCTTACTGTGTTTTACTAATTTCCTATTGTGCTAACCTGATTGCAATCTCCCCAATATTACCTTTTGTTTTCTCTGAAAACCGCACTTTGGCAATGTTTGTCTCATAAAATGCTATACATTTTGTTTAAAAATACGCCCGATTTAAAACAATATTACCACAGTAATGAACGCGCAAACCTATTAAATCATAATAACAATCAGATTTAGACTAGTCGGTGAGATGCGACTGAAATCGTCGCTGAGGATCACATTATAGCAATGAGAATGGGAAAGACGCGCTGGGCGCATTATTTCCTAAACATTGCTGTCAGGTATCGGGCCGCAAAATGTAGACGCGAATTTGAGACCCATGTTTTGAGACAGCGAAAACTACATTCTTCTATTTTTTGTAATTCCTTCAAAAATCGTAGTGAGGAACGGAAAGCTATTATAACAAATTTATTCTTTTTATTTACATAAGCCTGGTTCATAATGGCACAGTGTGTCAACTAAAACAATTGTGTTGCTTGAAACCTTTTTTTTCCAAAAATCATTCTAAAGTTTCCAATATTTAAATTGTCAAATAACCGTAATTTCTTCTTTAAAACAGTAGATTTGACACATTTTTACTTGAACCTGCAATTATTAAATAACGTTGTTTGGAGCAATGACAGCTATGAACACCTTGAGTCATTTTAGAACTTAGATTAGTAAATAAACAAATTCAACCTAGAAACAAATTTGGAAAATAAAATCTCACAAAGATTTTAAAGAAATTTTGCTTTTCATCAATCCTGGTATCAAAATTAAAAAAAATATTTATAACAATTTTGTAATTACCTTAAGGACATAAAACTATCATGGCGTCTCCAAATGATCCAGGAGATATAAGACTTTGCTAAGTTCTGAAGTGGATAACCAGGGCTGGCAATGTATCCAAAGTTTGATTCCGTTATTGTTGCATTGAATTCTAGAAAGAAGTGAGCTCTGTTTGTTAAAATTACTAGATTTTTAGAAAAACATATTTTTATCCTTTTAAGTAGTAACATTAAAGTTTGCAAAATGCAAACAAAAAATTAAGGACAATGTAATATGTAAAATATTTTTTAAAAATTCACATCCACTTCTTGCGGAGATTATGGTACGTAAAACGTTCTTCAAGCAACAACCCTGTAGTAAGTGATAATGTATGAAATCACAACACAAATCTTATACCGTAGCTACGATAGGATCCACTGAAGCTCCGAGCAAGGCTGACAGGTGTATTAAAAACAAGTTGCATATAATTTCTTGAAGAAGCAAAAATCTTCGTTCTGGTATCGTTTGTGTTACATGTCTGCGTATTCGTTCCAGTCCCCCAGTCATAAATATTTAGGTAGTCATAACGACAGTTGATATAGTCTTCAATGTAAACGTCAGAGATGCTGAAAGTGGAAACAGACTTTAAAATGGTGTATTCACAAAAAATATCCTACATATTCGTACTGAAAGTAAACGATTTTAAATACCGACAAAATATGTTCCCGTTTATTTACACGACGGTATTTGCAGATACTAGCATTAGTTTCAATTGTCATAATTAATTTTATGTTAATCGCTTGTCATGAAAATCTTACGATTCTATGTCTAATGTGATGTTCCTCTGAGAAAAATAAACCGTAGTCTATGCTTCGATAAAGTTCACTGTCAAAGGCAAGTTTATTTTTTTTTTCGTTATGCAATCTTTACTCTCTCCTCTACAGTTTTGTTGTGCGTTAACGTGTATATGTATTATACATTCAATGTTTAGAAAATTAAAGAAATGCACACAAACATAATACTTACGCAAGATAATATATTGTTACAAAATCATTTTTACCTAACTACATAGTAAATATTTGAAGGCCCACTCAGAGTCCACCAGCAAGACTTAAACATAGTATTTTGCTTCGGGTAGTTAGGACTGAGAAATTGTCCAGATGGATTGGGAGCGACAACGTTGCAGTCTGAAAGTTTGGATTTAGAGAATTGTTAGAGGTGAGAACATAAATTACAGTTGTTTTCTGTTGTTTTTTTTTTTAAATAAATTTAAGACTCACAGTTAAGTGAAGATATACTAAAATATATGAAACGCATTTTTTTATGACAAAGGCATGATACCCCTTTATGATGCTTTTAAGTCTTCAGTGCAAAATTTAATACGGGGTTAGGAGCGGCCGGGTGATCTAAACTGAGCCAGCATCAAGTTCATGGTCTAGAGCTCAATCCACACCAAAGCCCAGCCAAGAATAAACACCACCAGCACCCAGGGTGGATGGGACACGTTACATCACCAGCACCCCGGGTGGATGGGACTCGTTACATCACCAGCACCCCGCGTGGATGGGACACGTTACATCACCAGCACCCCGCCTGGATGGGACACGTTATATCACCAGCACCCCGCGTGGATGGGACACGTTACATCACCAGCACCCCACGTGGATGGGACACGTTAACCTTGGATGGCAACTCATCTAAGAGAAGGAAACTCTGAATTCGAATCCGTGGAGTCCCGTAGGCGGATAACAATGAAACAATCCGACAACTCCCGCGATGCCAGTGGAGTCAAGCTGTATCAATCACATGATCTTCTCGTGGGTTATTCAGCGGCGTTGAGAGTGGCGATTTTCTGTGTAGAGAAACAGCTTAAAATCTTAAAGAAAAATCCCAAGCCTTGTGGATTTCGTCTTGCGAAGTCTACACCCTCGTCACACTGTGACGAGTGCCAGCTTATAATTTAACACAATGAGCCTCTCTTTGTCTCTTTAAAGACTTTCTCGCAGTTCCATCTTGTTGAGCGTATCCTTGGCTGTCCAGCTTAATCTGTTTACACTAGTGACATTTTAAAAGTTCGGTCGACATAGGCGGGATGACACTGTAACTCAAATTGTCGCGGTTGACCGGGTCTACTCAGCGGTTGACCGGGTCTACTCAGCGGTTGACCGGGTCTACGCAGCGGCTGACCGGGTCTACGCAGCGGCTCACCGGGTCTACTCAGCGGTTGACCGGGTCTACTCAGCGGTTGACCGGGTCTACTCAGCGGTTGACCGGGTCTACGCAGCGGTTGACCGGGTCTACGCAGCGGCTGACCGGGTCTACTCAGCGGTTGTCTGGGTCTACTCAGCGGTTGAGTTAACGAATGTGCGGAAAACTCTGTTCTTTTTTTTTAGTTTTATGCCTAGGTAAAGAGTTAAGTCACATCAACCGGGATTTTGTAAGCAGTTGACTTATAAAAAAGTAAATAATTCTACTTATCTGGATTTTTGATGGATTACAATTTCAATATTAAAATGTGGAAGATAAAAAAAATGCTAAACATAAATATTTCTAAAAAATTGTTGATTTTCTCTGACAGGCGTAACATTTATTTCTAAATAAACGAGGTATCTTTATATGTAGGGATGGCATTTTCGACCAACTTCTTTATGTGTAGGGATGGCATTTTCGACCACCTTCTTTATGTGTAGGGATGGCATTTTCGACCATTTTCTTTATGTGTAGGGATGGTATTTTCGACCAACTTCTTTATGTGTAGGGATGGCATTTTCGACCAACTTCTTTATGTGTAGGGATGGCATTTTCGACCATTTTCTTTATGTGTAGGGATGGTATTTTCGACCAACTTTTTTATATGTAGGGATGGCATTTTCGACCAACTTCTTTATATGTAGGTATGGCATTTTCGACCAACTTCTTTATATGTAGGGATGGCATTTTCGACCAACTTCTTTATGCGTAGGGATGGCATTTTCGACCAACTTCTTTATGTGTAGGGATGGTATTTTCGACCAACTTCTTTATATGTAGGGATGGCATTTTCGACCAACTTCTTTATATGTAGGTATGGTATTTTCGACCAACTTTTTTTATATGTAGTGAGGTCATTTTCGACCAACTTCTTTATGTGTAGGGATGGCATTTTCGACCACCTTCTTTATGTGTAGGGATGGCATTTTCGACCATTTTCTTTATGTGTAGGGATGGTATTTTCGACCAACTTCTTTATGTGTAGGGATGGCATTTTCGACCAACATCTTTATGTGTAGGGATGGCATTTTCGACCATTTTCTTTATGTGTAGGGATGGTATTTTCGACCAACTTTTTTATATGTAGGGATGGCATTTTCGACCAACTTCTTTATATGTAGGTATGGCATTTTCGACCAACTTCTTTATATGTAGGGATGGCATTTTCGACCAACTTCTTTATGTGTAGGGATGGCATTTTCGACCAACTTCTTTATGTGTAGGGATGGTATTTTCGACCAACTTCTTTATATGTCTTCTTCTTCTTCTTCTTATGCCTTTTTACCCCGTCTGGGGCATAGGCCGTCCACAAGAATTTTCCACTCATCCCGGTCCTGTGCTTTCCTTTCCAATTGCTTCCAGTTGTATCCCATATTTTGCGTGTCTGTCTCTAGTTCACGTCTCCATGTATTCTTAGGTCTTCCTCTCTTTCTTTTTCCCTGTGGATTCCATGTTAGACATTGTCTGGTGGTGCTATCTGGGGGTTTTCTCAGAGTATGCCCAATCCACCTCCATCTTTTCTTTATGATGTCTTCATCAACGGGCACCTGGTATGTCCTTTCTAATAGATCTTTGTTGGTGATGGTATTTGGCCATTTGATGTTAAGGATCTTTCTAAGGCATGTGTTTATGAATGTCTGCACTTTCTGTGTAATGCTCGCTGATGTTTTCCACGTTTCTGCTCCATAAAGTAGGACTGTTTTGACATTTGTATTAAAGATTCTGACTTTGGTTTGAAGTTTCAGCTGCTTCGACTCCCATATTTTCTTTAATAACACAAATGCTGATCTAGCTTTTCCAATTCTAGACCTCACGTCTGCGTCGGATCCGCCGTTTGTGTCTATGGTGCTGCCTAAGTAATTGAAGGACTCCACTTCTTCCAGTGCCTTTCCTTCCAGACAGATATGCTCTTGGTTGGATGAGTTCACCTTCATGATTTTCGTCTTGCTTTTATTTATATTAAGTCCGAGCTGTGATGAAAAGGTGGCTACATCTTTTGTTTTTTCCTGCATTTGTTGCTGGTTGTGGGACAGAAGTGCAATGTCATCTGCAAAGTCTAGGTCATTCAGTTGTTCCCAGAGTGTCCACTGTATCCCATTCCTTTTTTTGTCTGTGGATTTTTTCATTATCCAGTCAATGGCAAGGATGAATAGAAATGGGGACAAGAGGCATCCTTGTCTGACTCCTGTTTCGACTGTAAAGGCATCTGTGAGTCTACCTTCGTGGACCACCCTGCATGTCATTTCTTCATAAGAGCTTTGAATAATCCTGACTAATTTCCCTGGTACTCCATAGTGCCGAAGAAGTTTCCACAATGTTTGTCGGTCCAGGCTATCAAAGGCCTTTTCGTAGTCTATAAAATTTATGTATAAAGGGGAGTTCCATTCGATTCGACTTCTTTATATGTAGGTATGGTATTTTCGGCCAACTTCTTTATGTGTAGGGATGGCATTTTCGACCAACTTCTTTATGTGTAGGGATGGTATTTTCGACCAACTTCTTTATGTGTAGGGATGGCATTTTCGACCAACTTCTTTATATGTAGGGATGTCATTTTCGACCAACTTCTTCATATGTAGGCATTGCATTTTCAACCAACTTTTTTATATGTAGGGATGGCATTTTCGACCAACTTCTTTATGTGTAGGGATGGCATTTTCGACCAACTTCTTTATGTGTAGTGATGGTTATTTCGACCAACTTCTTTATATGTAGGGATGGCATTTTCGACCAACTTCTTTATATGTAGGGATGGCATTTTCGACCAACTTCTTTATATGTAGGGATGTCATTTTCGACCAACTTCTTTATATGTAGGTATGGTATTTTCGACCAACTTTTTTATATGTAGGGATGGCATTTTCGACCAACTTCTTTATATGTAGGTATGGCATTTTCGACCAACTTCTTTATGTGTAGGGATGGCATTTTCGACCAACTTCTTTATATGTAGGGATGGCATTTTCGACCAACTTCTTTATGTGTAGGGATGGCATTTTCGACCAACTTTTTTCTTTGAAACATGCGACAGAAGTCTGGGCCCAACCGGTCGGTAGTAAAACTAACTAGGTCACTAAATACAATTGTTTTGTCAAAGCCCAGCCACCAAGTATAATAAAAACCATTAAGTTGCAGTCAAAAAAGGTTACCGATTCAATTCTGTACTTAAGAACTGGTGTATAAATGACTGACATTACTATGTCAGAAACATATTTTTTTTTTAATCCGGTTTAGAGGAGGGAAAGAGTCTCTTTACTATTGATATAGAAACGTATATCATTTTTTTTTTTAAAATGTTTTCCGAAAATTTTAAACTAAGCTGCTAGCAAGGTCTGCTTCAGCTAAAAGAATTCTGCTTGCGCTATGATGACGTCTGTTTGAGTAATGATACGTCTGTTTGAGCTATGATAACGTCTGCTTAAGCTCTAGTGACATCTGTTTAAGTCATGATGACATCTGCTTGAGTTATGATGGTGTCGGATTGGGCTCTAATGACGTCTGCTTGATCTATGATGACGTCTGCTTGAGTTATGATGGTGTCGGATTGAGCTCTAATGACGTCTGCTTGATCTATGTTGACGTCTGCTTGAGCTAATATGATGTCTGCTTGAGCTCTAAGGACGTCTGCTTGATCTATGATGACGTCTGCTTGAGCTAATATGATGTCTGCTTGAGCTCTAAGGACGTCTGCTTGATCTATGATGACGTCTGCTTGAGTTATGATGGTGTCGGATTGGGCTCTAATGACGTCTGCTTGAGCTATGATGACGTGTGCTTAAGCTTAATGGATTATACATCTAACAATAGATTTGTATTAATTTGAGCATAATAAATCACGATACTTACTTAATACACATGATGCCGTACAGTTGTTGTAGCTTGTGTTGACAGGACAGACACATGTGACGTTGCAATAATTAGTAATGCATTGAGACGACTGATTACAGGAACTACCATAAGGAATCAGTGAAGACTGTTTTGAACACAATGTCTGGTTTTCTGAGTCGACAACCTGTAGGAAAAATAAGCTACATTGTACTATTCAAATCATTAAGGTCAGACTATTAATGACGGGATCGTGCTACCTTCCTGGTATCAATTTAAGGAGCCTGTCACTCCAGCTGGTAGGGATCTACTTATATTTTCATGTATTATAGTTGATAATAAAACATATTTGGTTCACCAAAACACTTCGTAGAAAAACTACAAAAAGTTCAAAACACAGCTGCTAGGCTAGTTTTAAAGGCACAAAAACTTGATCACGTCACACCAAAACTTCATTCACTTCATCGGCTCCCAGTACAAGCACGGGTTGATTACACACTACCTGTTCTCTGCCACAACTTTTTCTCTGATTCCTGCTCTTCCTATCTAACTAAACTTCTCTCTGTCTATTCACCTCTTCGACCTCCGCAGAAGCGCGTATTCTTTCTGTCCCCAAGGCTCGCACAAAAACATACGGTGAACGATCTTTTCTCTTTCCGTGCCCCCAAACAGTGGAATTCTCTTCCACTACACATCCGCAATAAACCAACCATCACAGCCTTCAAAACTGTACTCAAAACACATCTCTTTAAACTCTACTATCCTGACGGATTCCCCCCTTTGACCGATGAACGATGCTGCTGTGTGCCGTCCATGGCTTGACATTTAAAAAAGTTATGGAATGGTTGGGCGAAAGCACATCTGTTTTGTTTTATTTAATTAATGTATGTGAATTTTTAAGTTCATGATTATGTCTGTTAAATTGTATGTATAGCGTGGTGAGCAAAGCCCAAGGTTGGGGTACTACGCTTGAATAAATGTCTTATAATAATAATAATATACCTTCGTCTTTCACATGGGACACAAGGTGTCTATGTTCTTCTTAATAGGTCGTATAGCGATGTGCCCGTGTCTGCCCCTATTTAAATACTACATTGGTATTATTAGTTATAGAGAGAAATTATTGTCGAACACGATGTTTACTATTATGCAGTTTTTCTTATTATGTCATGTGTTCATTTTTAACCCATGTGTTCTACAATCTTTTCTATTTCTTGAAAAAGTTCTAATGTTAATGATTTGCAACTTTACTGTTTCAGTTGAGTTTGTATGTAGGGACCACATTTTTCTTTAATTTCTCAAGCTAATTTAATTTACAATAATTTGCTCAAGATTCTTTTTTTTTAAATTCGACATTTAGATGTTAATAAAAATGGTTGCTTTCAATGACAAACTTAATATCAACACGAATTAAATTACCCTTCTCGTTTACAAAATAATTGAGTAGTAAGTTAACACAGCAAATTATGTTTTCTTCGAATGGTAGATTTAATTTTTTAGTATCTCCTGATATATTTATCTTCATTAGAAGACACTGTGAATGATATATTTTCTGCATGAACTGTGAAACTAAAGCTAATTAAATTATATATCATAAAAATATTACAACCTACTCACTTGAACATTTCTGACAACATAAAATACACAATATGGTTCACATGAAAATAAAAAGCTCCTCTCTTAATTGTTTTAGATGTTAAATAGTAACATTTATTGCTTGTAAACTAATCGTAATGAATAAATGAACAAAATAGAACAAAACAAACAGAAGATAGACATGGGTATACATGTGAGTAAATGGGAACTTTCAAGAAATATCATCTTTACTTACCACACCCAGGGCACACAAGAACACAAGAATAATAAAACAGAAATAATTAAAAGCCACATTGTGAGAGAACATTGTGATTTTAAATGACTCTTTCCTAACGGCTTGCTTGCGATTAGGGACTTATTATCCTGGTATCATGGCCAAAAAAAACTATACATTAAACTTCCTGGTTCTAACTAACTAAATTTAAACATCCCAGTTTAAATAACGTTCTTTTTAATTGAAGTAATTATTAAAAAATTCCTCATTGGTGAATAAAGTTCCCCTTAGGATCTGTAATAACTGCTCTATTTCATTTATAATTACTGCGATGTAGTCTTTTTAAAAATGTTCTAAATTGTGTTTAATAAATGACCACCAAATTTCAGAATTGTTACGGTCACGAGACTAAAAAAGCGTGGGGTGCCCATGAAGTACACCGTTGACTTGACAAATACAATATTGGACACGCATAAAATATCATTAATGCAAGTATGTTATTTTAAACAAATCTTATGAATAAGATAATTTAATTATTTAAATATGAGAACCTCAACTGTCTTTTGTATGTTCGTGATCTTGACGCTTGGAATGAAATTAGCGATACCGCTGCGTGCATGTCTTTGCGATTTGCAAAGAATATTGGGTTCATTGGTGCCCCACGCATTTTTATTTTTACGACTGTATCGACTCTAAAGTTTTCGATGACATTTATTTCATACAATGTTGTATATTTTTTAAAAATATGTTTTATTTTCTTTTATAATCCCTGTTCTGTATAATCCAATAAAACTCTTGGATTCTACAAAAGCTTTCTTTTAGACTGCTTGTTGTTTAATCTAAAAAAAAATCCTTGTTTTTTCATTGAACTTACGTGAAAATGATGCACCCAAGGCATAGAAAAAAAGTGCCGCCATTGGTAGGCCTTAACCCTTGGTCTCACAAACCAACCTGGCAACGCCAGCACTGAGAACTCGATAAATTCCTATGCAATTGTCAAGTTGCCTGCAATAAAAAAAAATTCCAATGCGACCCTCTACGCAAAATTGATGTGTGCTCCTGATCTTTAATTGCTGCTCAGTATCTAATCTTAACCCTAACGACTGCCCTGTATCAACTATATTAGCTGTTCATTAACTGTTTAGTATTAGGTACGCTCGGAATAATTTTAATTAGGATTTATTTCGTAAAAAAACAACACGCGGCTGAATTAAACTTTCCTAAAAATAACTATTCATTTTTACCTAGAGCAGGGTTTTCCATCTGGGGTACTTTCGCTCCCAAGGTTTGCTAGGTTGAATTTTTAATGGAAATGGAAATGGAGGAAATAAACATGGGTGTTTTGTAACACGAGGGAGGAGAACACATTATGCACCTCATTTCTTTAACATAACACGAAGCAGTCTCCCTTTCCATGGAATATCCATAAAGTATATGGGTGATATGGTTGATTTGCGTTCATGTGTTTCAAAACAACAACCAAGCGATGCCGACAGAAGCAAAACCAACACCGACAAACCGTAGAACGAATGGAACCGTCGGTCCTGAATGGTGGCCTATCGTCCTGAATGGTGGCCTATCGTCCTGAATGGTGGCCTATCGTCCTGAATGGTGGCCTATCGTCCTGAATGGTGGCCTATCGTCCTGAATGGTGGCCTATCGTCCTGAATGGTGGCCTATCGTCCTGAATGGTGGCCTATCGTCCTGAATGGTGGCCTATCGTCCTGAATGGTGGCCTATCTAAAAGAAGGATACGTGATACGAAATTCCACTGTCCTACGGCTATACTGAGGCTAAGAAGACAACAACACAAAGAAATACAGAGGAATCATGTAGGCGGTATGGCACTGACTTAATGAAACTTCCGGTGACGTCTGCGACGCCACTGGTGTCTGGAGAGGGGTAACGAACCAGCTCATCTCCTTAAAAAATTTCAAGGCTTTTTTGGTTTCGCAAAAAATAATAAAATTTTAATTTAAAAAAAAAATATTTTCATATTTATGTTCATTAATATTTTAGTGTATGTACTTAGTTACAGGCTTTAAAGTCAAATTGTATCTACAGCTGCTAGTATACAGCCTCCCCCCCACACACACACACACTTTCATATTATACAGTGTCATCCTAGGCCTACTAGAGACGCGCATTAGACCGTGTCAGTGAGTCGTCCCTGTACCGCACATGCCAACGTAAATATATTATAGGAAATTATTTCTTTGGCTCCGGTCATCCTCTTCACTATAATTTCGACTAAAGTTAACCCCACTACAGTAGTTATAAGACTTTTTCGGCCGGGCCTCAACTATTTCCATTTCACTACGGTGCACAATGCATATTTACTTGCGAATCCCTCGTGAGGAAAGATTAGCGGGCATTGATCTGTTGAGTTTTGAGCCAATGCATTTGAATAGTTCACATTAATATATTTTGTGTGTACCTTTAAGTTCTTTTATATATTGCTATAATCATGATTATGCAGATCGACGATTAAACATGTATAAATTTATTTATAAATACTATTCAGATATTGAATAATGTCTCATCAAGGCCCCATGTAGTCACTGTGAGATTTCATTATCGTTGAAAGTTTTCCTATTCTAAAGATGATTACGTAACATATTTGAATTATCTATTAAGCCGTATCCGTCCAGGTATTGCTACAGCCCATGTAGTGCTACAGCCCATGTAGTGCTACAGCCCAAGTAGTGCCACGGCCCATTTATTGCTACAGCCCATGTAGCGTCACAGCCCATGTAGTGCTACAGCCCATGTAGTACCACAGCCCATGTAGTGCCACAGCCCATGTAGTGCTACAGCCGATGTAGTGCCACAGCCATGTAGTGCTACCGCCCATGTAGTGCTACAGCCCATGTAGTGCCACAGCCCATGTACTGCTACAGCCCATGTAGTGCCACAGCCAATGTAGTGCCACAGCCCATGTAGTTCTACAGCCCATGTAGTGCTTGTCCTGCATCACCACATTCTAATCAGACCTAACCGATGCTTTTCTTGTCCATGCTTGGTTGGCCAGCTGCTGTAGATCCCTTTCCACATCATCCAACCATCTAAGCCTATTGTTCAAATAGAGATTCATTTAAAGTGAGTCACTTGTATTCTTGTTTTGTCAAATTTTCAGCCCCCCCACCCCATTGTACGATATTTTATAAAGGATACACACCTCATATTTACTTGCGAATCACTCGTGTGGAAAGATGAGCGAGAAAATGTGTTTTTAGTGATAATTTAGTTACCATTGGTATCTACAAAATGGAATACGTTCAAATATGTGTCAAACAGAGTAGCTTGCCCGTGGTGGCCGCCTACTTTTCCCACTTTGGGTTGATTCAAAAATCATGTTTGTTGTTACTAATCTCGATTCCAGTAAGTTAAGTTGGGTTAACTAAAAGATCCCCATTTATAGAGTTTTTAAAATAAAATTATACTTTTACTCTGAATCATTTCTTTCCTCTCAATTCACGCTGACGTCATCCGATCCATGTTTACTTAGCCAAACCATGACAGCAACACATGATATGAAAGCCGAAATGATATGCACCAACACGTTATGCTCTTTAATAAAAAAAAAATCCTTAAGTGATCTTAACCCATAAATCTAAGTGTGCCCATGTTTGTTTAGATGTTTGTAAACGGGTCGGCAAGTCACAAGCAACCCAACCCATGGATTGCTATCAAATTTGACATGGTCGTTCCCCCTGACCAACAGATTCCTGGAAAGTTTGATCACAATGCCGTTATCCATAAAGCTGCCATTAAAAAATCATCAAATGTAAATGGTAATGAGTAAAAAAAAATATGTTTATGTTCATAATGAACGGCGTCGTGGGACGTTCGGCTATTTTTGGTGAAAGCATTTTTAATAAGCCTTTATTCAGAACGGTTATAAATCAAACATCAATTAATTGAAGGAAAGTTTCAGGTGAAATTTTGTTTGGTGCACATGTTTTGAATAAAGTTTCATTCTACGTTCTTTCCACACAAAAAAGTACATTAGAATTAATTCAAAGTTCAGGGTTGTGATGACAGGGGGCTTTAAATAAAGGGATCTTTTTGTCATGTATGTTGTTTTATTAATTTTTGTTACCAACTTTATTAAACAGTTTGTGTGTTTGTGAAACGGAGAATCGTAAGCGTGAGAATTAATAAGAAAAAAAAGATGAGTAAACCTAAATGTCTCAATTATTGGGTGAATATTTTGAGGAATGTCTCAAATGCATCATTTGTTTAACTCTTAACGATGAAATTATATACATTGTTTGCATTCAGGAACTTATTTTCTATACACAATATGTTTTTCGATATTTTTTTCTCCTGGCTTGACACATTTAATCGATAGTTCTAGATATGTTCTTTTTACGTTCCGTATGTATCTATGAGTCTCTTTCTTATTGGTTTGGAGAATAGATATATAGCTCGAAATGTGTATACGATGTTCTGCAATGTACTTTGCTTACAATATAAGTTAAAGCTATCAACATAGGCTTGCAATGAATGTATTCATCTAAATTGTTGCATGTAGACAAAAAGTTTCTTTATTCGTTTTAAAGTATTTGTAGATTTTATAAAAGTAATATTCATATCTTTAGTGAAGGGGGTTCCGTTCATGTTCCAATTTTAATGTTACGAATTTTAAAAATAAATATTACACGTTTTCAATTAATATACTTACTAATTTAAAATATGAACGATTTTGAGATTGATCAAGATGAAACTTGGTACAAATGTGTTAAAAGTGAAAATGTATGCGATAGATCTAGACGAAACTTGGTACAAATGTGCAAAACGCGAACGATTATGGGATAGATCTAGACGAAACTTGGTAAAAATGTGCAAAACGCGAACGATTATGGGATGGATCTAGACGAAACTTGGTACAAATGTGCAAAACGCGAACGATTATCGGATGAATCTAGACGAAACTTGGTACAAATGTGCAAAACGCTAACGATTATGTGATATATCTAGACACAACTTTATACAAATGTGCAAAACGCGAACGATTATGGGATGGATCTAGACGAAACTTGGTAAAAATGTGCAAAACGCGAACGATTATGGGATGGATCTAGACGAAACTTGGTAAAAATGTGCAAAACGCGAACGATTATGGGATGGATCTAGACGAAACTTAGTACAAATGTGCAAAACGCGAACGATTATGGGATGGATCTAGGCGAAACTTGGTACAAATATGCAAAACGTGAACGATTATGGGATGGATCTAGACGAAACTTGGTACAAATGTGCAAAACGCGAACGATGATGGGATAGATCTAGACTAAACTTAGTACAAATGTGCAAAACGCGAACGATTATTGGATGGATCTAGACTAAACCTGGTACAAATGTGCAAAACGTGAACGATTATAGGATGGATCTAGACGAAACCTGGTACAAATATGCTTTAAAATCTTAGTTGAAAAGCTGTAGGGTTTTGAACCTATAACGTACACACATGTCTGAGCTTGGGATACTGATTTCAGTTTTCTGGTATACAAGGTTGATAGATTTTAAGTGACAACTTAAAAATTTTCACTTGGCCATATATCGGATAAATCATTTTGGTTACATACCTAAATGATAATGAGATCGCCACATTTTGGAAAGGGTCCCCACAGGGTCCTTATTTTAATTTTAATGAAAAAACGATAGAGTTACATTTTGTTTGAGTTGTTTTAGTCTCAAAATAATTATTACATAAAAGAATAATTTTACAAATCATTAGAAAGTTTTTGGATTTAAAATTTTCAATTTTGTTTCCACGTAGTTCAAGAGATTATGAAAATGTCAATGGGAGTTAAAGTTAAAGGACATTTTAGTGAAGCTTTATAGATTTCTAGATTTTTCCCGAGAATTTCCCCAATATCGATTAACATATATTTTAACTTTCTCGAAACTCTGAAAGTTTTGTTTTTAATAAAGAGTAAATTATCAAAAATCATGTTCCTTAAGTTTCTATAAGTGTCTGAGCTTGTCCTCAAATATTACGAAATCAGATTGAAACACATGTTTGAAGTTTCTAGAAAGTTCCAAATCTGTGTAGGTGGTTCTAAAATATATTTTCCTAACAACAAGGCATGGCAGGCCGTACAAGAATGCTTAGGCCACAATGATAACTTTACGTAAATTGCTGCAGCTAGAAACAAAATTGGGAAAAATACATTTCTTGATCTCTATTTACATATCGGTGCAATACAAACTAATAATATTTAAATCTTTGGGGGGGGGGGGTAGGGGTAATAGGGTGGGGCAATTTTATTTCAAAGATAAAGCTTAATCTTTGGCTTTTTCAAACGTTTATAAAAATGTTGGTTCATTGGCCTATCTAAAGTACTGGCTGTTGTAAAATATTTCAGAATAAAATCTTCTGACGCCGTGAAAATCATTTTAAAGGCAACATATTTGCAAATTCTTTCACATTTGAATGGGATACATTTTTAAAAAAAAAAGTGTATCTTAATTTGTTAAATACTTCCCTTATCTTTGGAATAACTAAAATAGCATCATTTGACAGAGGATCACATTTCCTTTGAATTGATAAACGGCCAAAGATTTGGCATTTGGTAAATTCATTTATTTCAAAATTGTGTATAAGACATCTTCTAAAATGTTATATTTTCTCTAAATCCTTATTCTTTTAATCAATGGAACTTACTTGGTACCATATAAATAAACTTCATTTCATTGCGTTGCATACGGGAAGTTGAACATTGTTACAAGTATTACATAGTTCACTGGATGCTCCAAGGGTGATTTTACGTACATAGTGGTTTGCCGACCTAAGGTTTGTGTTAATATCTTTATTGCTACCTTTACATAATGTGCGTAAGGATGAAAGAATCACACGTTTTAGACGTCTTAAATGTATGACTGATGCACGAATAAAACAGTTGTGCTGCAATGTCAAAACGTGACTCTCAATTGAAAACAAAGTGCCACCTGCGAGATGAGATGCGAGGCGCTGGCAAAAACTGTCCAATATTTGAAAGCCTGAAATAAAACAAATTGTTGGTGCCATCCCCATCAGCCAATATATGGCTCAACAAAATATTAATTTGCCTGGTAACCTGTTGAGACATATGAGCAAGAATGATTAATACATTGATGGTGGGCCCCCAAATGTAGAAGAAGCAGAAGAAAATTCGTGTCAACAAATCTGCATTGGAACTGTGCAATAGCAAGGGCTCCGGTTTCAGGAATGTTAACTTAAAAAGGATTCCCCCACAATTCAAAGTTTAAAGCGTTATCATAAATCTGGCCTCTTTGTGAGAAAATTGTAAAGTTACCTTAGCGAACTGTTTTGACGACGTTTTCGCTTATTACGCTGTATTAGATTTTCATCGAATATAAACCCGAGCAAAGATCGGTAGCTTGGCTGGTAACTCATGTAAGGCAAGCCACGTAGGTGGATCTTTGGATCCAGGCATTTTCAATTACTCGAAATGTGGTTTTTTCACCCTACACAAATTTTACAAATTCTTCACATTTAACGACATATCTTCATTTATGACACACAACATCAAAATACAACAATAAAGAGTAGGAAAACACTTAAAAACAGATTAAAAATGTAAAAAATCCAGCTGAGTAGAAGTCGATGAAAAATAAGTCTGTTTATTATATCTTCTATTAGTATTTATTTATTATTATTTAATGGGGAGATGAAACGTTTTTATTTTCAAGTGTTTCGCTTCCGTTCTCTTTAAATTAAATCATTATAAATAAGTTTAAATCTAAAATCATGCTACGTTTGACATATACATTTTATGATGTAGGGAAAAACGAAGCAAGGAAATGAAAGTAGCTATTTGAAGTGATTGAATTGCAGAGAACATTCTAGAGTTATTACAGCTAAAGCTACTATTTACAGATTACTAAACAATAGCAATGAAACGTAGAATTCGTCTCGAAGATTTGGAGGACAGTTCTAAATAATATAACAATTGGATGAAAGCTCTAAATCACAAAAAAACATTTGGAGGAAAGTTCTAAATGACTTTGAAAATTTGACATCAGTAAAATCCATATTTTATTAGAGATGATTTACAGTAGTTATATATGACGGAAAACTAAATCTCAATCTTTTAAGATCAACTAAAAGGCAGATTATGTTGTTTTTTTAAAATATATATGGCTAATGATTGATTAATATTTAAATTTGAGAGATCAAAAATTCAATAATAATAATTTTGTATTTAAAAAAAATTATTGTGCAATATATTTAGATTCTAGATTCGTGACCCCCTGATAGTTCAGTTTGAACTTCATCATTTATGTAACTGTATGGCTGACTCCGTACATAGCCAACATTGTTGTATATGCTGACTTCATCTTGTTTATCCAGATTGCCAACATTAATTATTGGTCTTGGATTCTGGTAAGTTTCATCTTCTGTGTGAGCATTCTTTAGAGAATCGTATTCTTGTACCTCTGGAAAATAAAAAGAAATTCATGAACAAATCATTCCAACAATACCACCAAGACAAAGCGGTGATACTTACTTATGCCTTTTTCTCCATCTGGGGCAAAAGCCGTCTACAAGAAATGTTCATTCATCTCGTTCCTGTGATTTCCTTTCCAGTTGCTTCCTGATGTATTTCATACTTTGTGTTTCTGCCTACATCTCGCGTCTTCGTTTATTCTTAGGGCTTCCTTTCTGTATATTTCCCTTTGGTATTCTATGTTAGGGATTGTCTGGTGAAGTTATCATGGGTTTTGGCGAGTGTGCCCTATCCACCCTCATCTTTTCTTTATAATGCATGCAGCAATACGCTCCCCATATGTCCTCTCCAGTAAGTCTTTGTTGGTGATTGTGTTTGGGACTTTTCATTTTCAGGATATTTCTAAGGCAGGTGTTTATGAAGGTCTGTACTTTCTGCGTAATGCTTGCTATTGTTCTCAAAGTTTTTTCCCCTTAGATTAGGACATTTCTACTAATTTGTGTTGCATATTCTGACTTTTGTTTGATACGTCAGCTCCTTTTACTCCCCTATTTTAGTTAATAGCACACATGCTGACCTAGCCTTACAATTATAGCCCTGGCATCCTCTTTGGATTTACAATTTATGTCAATGGTGCTGACTTAGTATGTGAAAGCCTCCACTTCTTTCAGTGCATTTCCCGCCAGAGAGATTTGCTCTTTGTTTACCTTCATGCTCTTTGTCTTGCTTTTATTTATATTGAGTCGTAGCTGTGATGAAATGGTGGCGACGTCTTGTCCTGTGTCATGTTGGTCTGCGCTATGCACACTTAGATATCTGTGCTATGCACACTTGGATGGTCTGTGCTATGCACACTTAGATGGTATGTGATATGTATTCCTATTTGGTATGTGTAATGTACACCTATTTGGTCTTTTTTATGAACACATAGTTGGCCCGTGTTATGTATACCTACTTCATCTGTGTTATATACTACTATTTTTGCAGTGTTTTAAACTAACTTCTTATTGCTTTGTGCCATACACTCCTAGTTTGTCTGCCTTGTAGACTTACTCTAGTTTTGTTTTCACAATCTGTTAATATCTGATAATGTTACAACTAGTTGGTGTGTGTTGTACTCACCCATTTGTTTAGTGTTAACGTTAGCAATGAGCTCAGCATTCTTGATGACCTTCCGCTTATTCTTCACAGATTTGTCCAGACTTATAGCAACAGTTGATATACTCCTCATACCGGTTTCATTATAATAATTTTCTGAATGGCTCTCACTGGTAGAAGGTTTGCTTTGAAGAAAAGGTAACAACACATTCTTGAATTAATATCTAAAAGTATGGTTAATTAAGTTGTCCTTATGTATTAATAATTGATTAAGTACTTTAACCACTGGCATCGTCACTGAAATTAAGGTCGGGGAGGAAAGATTAGAGACAGTTGGCAGCTTCAAGTACCTGGGAGCAATAGTCTCGGAAGAAGGCTCCAAGCCCGCTTTGATGGCCAGGATTGCGCAAACCACATCAGCACTAAAGAGGCTCAAGAAAATATGGAACGAAAAAAATATAGCCCCCAGCACCAAAATTAGGCTGATGCGCTCATTAATCCTCTCCTTTTTCTTATATGAAATTTTTTTATTCTATTAATAGATTCCAGCCACTTCCGCAGAATGCCTTAACTTTGTTTATCGTCATTCAAAGCAGCATTTGACAGAAAACCGAATTCTTTTAAAAAGAGGGGGTTGGGGCAATTCTGGGAGCTCACCACATTTTTAGTCGTGGTTCACCACTGATTGATCGACTTAACGACTTCATTGTTGTAATTTACGTTGTCGAATTATTTAAAGGCGACATTGATATCAAAAAGTATTATTTTGCAATTGGCAAGCCTCATTAATTGTGCTACGTGACGGTTTCATTGTGCCATGTAAAGGTGTCATTGTACTATATTTCCCAGCCTGGTGATACTTTTGCTCATTCGCTTAGACATTTCAGAGATGTGATGTTTATACTTATTGGAGCATTCCAGGATTTTTCTCTTTGTGTGTTTGGGGTAGAGAGGAGTTGAATTAATTTTTTGTATTTTTCGAGGATTATATCTTTTCACTTTATGTGCTGTAAGTAAATGTTTAGTTTTTATTTCTGACTAGTTGATTATGTATTCTTTATATCCATTTAATAGTATAGTTAAAATTGAATATTATTAAAATACCAGTTCCTGTATCTTTGTTTTCCTTGTTAACTGGTGTCCAGGAATTTATTTAGTATTGTTTTTTTTAAAAAAAACAGCCAAAACTGGAAATAGATGAAACTTTAAAAATAACACCTAATAATTCTTCCAGTCAGTTATTGTTTGAAATCCATCTCTCTATGGATGCAAAATTCTATATAGTTGAGTATCATTTTCGTTATTACGCAGGTGATAATTTTATCGTTATAGCTTAAAGAGGCATCGCTTTTTTCACAACATGGTGGCAACACAATTCTGAGAGAAACGTCATAAAAGGTTTTACTGTCTACAGTGCCGTCTTAAGGCATGGGCCCAGTGGGCCCAAGCTCCCTATCCCCCCACCCCCCACATACCCTCAACACGCTATCACTATTACACTTTGATCAATAATATTCTGTTTGAATTGTAAATGAGAGTGGTTCCAATGATTTGCGTCATCGTGTCCTGGCGGGCCGCAACTTCAACTATTAAATTGTTGTTTTTTTAATTTTTATTTACTAAATAGAACCAATTTTATTTTTAAAATTTAATTTTTTTTTTTTTTTTTGGCTGTCAAATGGGACGATGGTTTTGATTTTGCAGGACTTTATCCACAAGGCCTGGGAACAATCTTCTAGGATTTTAAGCTGGTTACTTCTCTCCACGCCGCTGGATAACCCAAGGGAACATCATATGGATGATACAGCTTGGCACCCGTGGCGACACAGGAGTTGTCGAAATGTTTTATTGTACCAATGTTATCCGCCTACGGGACTCCATCTCGGGGTTTTGAATTCAGAGTTTCCTTCTCTTAGATGGGTTGCCGTCCAAGGTTAACGAGTCCCATCCACCCGGAGTGCTGGTGATGTTTTGGCATGACTGGGCTTTGGTGGGGATTGAACTCCAGACCGTCTCGGTCACCCATGAACCAATTATAAAGCCACCATCTACATGGAAAAGGAAATGATGCTGTCGAGGTTGTGACAGATGGTTAATGATCAACCAGCTAATCCATCTTACTAATTACACTTTGCTTCTTTGGTTCAATTACATTTCTTATTAAATGAAATACTTTCTTTGATTTATTTTCTACAACGGACTTTCAAAAAAAAAAATCGTTTTTTTCGCAGTGTCTATATTTTTTTTTAAGTACAAAAAATGGTCCTTGTAGAGACTTGAATTTACCAAAGTCATCTAAAATCGAAAACGGTTGGGAAATACTGGAGTATTCACATGAAATGAAAGAAACGATATTTTAAAATATTTTTTCTCTCCACCACACACGGAGTCTCTGTATCATCGTCCAACAGGAAACCGTATGTGATTCAGAGATTATCTGATTATGTAGAAAGAACATATACGTCAAATCAATGAAACAAGAACTAAAAACAATTTTTTTTAAATTTGCTGATAAGCAGAATTCGTGCTAAAGAAGAGAATCGGGATAAGGTTTAGCGCAATGGTACAACGTTAGATTGTTTTTTAAATTTAATATAAGGTTATGAGACTTTTACTTTAGACAGAAATTAAAATCAAAACAAAATATATACTTCATAAACTTGTTTTCATTGGCAGGTATTAGAGTTTCAGGTTTGCTTACACTAAGCCTCGTTAACACCATTTTAAATACCAACGTCCGATTTTTTTCTTTGTTTTCTAGCTGTTTCTTCCAACAGGAGATCTTTCTTATTTCCTTTTTACCTAACTATTGAACTCGTAGCAGCTGTTAGACAAGCGTCCAACTATCTTCCTGTCTTAACGTCGTGTGAGATTGATGGTCTCTTTGAAATGCTCATGGATTTTATTATTTTCATTCAAACATGATAACGGAATATGAATGAATGTGTCCCAGCATCTCCAAGTGGTCTTTCTTGTTTTGTTAATATAAGAAACCCACAAATATCTGGGTAATTATTTACAACAAAAAAAACTTAATGATATTAAAGTTGATGTAGGAACTCGACATAGCCAGAAATTTTGTAGAGGTGATAGTAGGTCTGCAGATGAGGATTTGGTCCTTGAAAAAGATGGTGCTGTTGTAGATGTTCGTGCAGGTACTCGACAAAGATGGTGCTGTTTTAGATGTTCATATTGGTACTTGACAAATGTGGTCTCGCTGTAAATGTTCGCGCTAGTATTTGACAAAGGCCGTGTTGTTGTAGATGCTAATGCCTGTCGTTGACAAATGCGTTGTTGCTGTATGTGTTCGCCGTCCATTTGCCGCCCTCTATTCCTCCTATATTCGCATAGATCCCTTCACTACCAAGAGTTATTTCTGAGTCTCTGATACAGTCATACAATCTTTCATCTGGAATGTAATTAAAAATAAATGTATTTCTTAAATGGTTAATTTTTTAAAGAGTTTCTGTTTGATGTACTAAAATACGATTCATTTAATATAAATATATCATTTATTACATAAACGGAAGTGGATTTGAGAATGTATTCCATTGGAGAAATTGCTAATGAAACTTGACAAATGGGGCCGATCTGTAAGCCTGTAAAATATAAACATATTTTTCTCTCCCCCCCCCCCCCCCCACGCTTTTTTTTGTTGTTGTTGAAGAAATTGATAGAGTTAACTTCTAATTTCCACAAATAAGAAGTCAAAACTCACAAATCAACTATTATTTTGTTGTCACCTATATTGCCACAAAGTACTGGAGGTAAAATTAATGTTAAACCTTGACTAAATGCGCCCCCCCCCCCCCCCGGTGTGTGAACTCACAAAAGAAGCATCCCCTAATGCACACACTTGGTTTTTTTATTATGTTATAGACCAGCAGTTCTCAACTTGTGGGTCACGACCCCTTTGGTGGTCGAACGTCCCTTACAAAGGGGTCACCTAAGACATATGAAGTGGCAACGAAAATAATTTTATGGTTGCAGGTCACCACAACATGAGGAACTGTGTTAAAGGGTCACAGCGCTAGGATTGTTGAGAACCACTGTTGTAGATGAACCCAAAAACCAAAATATGAGCCCCACTCCGGGGCGGTCACATCCTTTTTAACCCCATAGTACAGAAATGAGTAACATAATGAAATTATAAAGTCACATAGGGAAATGGTGTCGGGTGGCCGTCGAGCGCAAGCTCCTAATCCCCCCCCCCGGGACACCTCCACACGGGCCAGACGCCGGGTCTCCCCACCGCCAGACCGTGCGGCGGCACGCCCGGAACCTCCCTGCTGGCCTGGGGGACCCCCAGTCGACCGAAACGGTGCGTTTTTAAGCGTTCGCAGCAGACTATTCTAGAGGGTCTGGGCGGGTTTGCTTCCTCTCCGGGGAAACGGTGTGGCGTTACCTCCTCCCCACCACCCAGGGATTGTTTCGGTTGGGACAAAAAGATGGGACAAAACGGTTGTCTAGGAGCAGCTGTCTCACAGCCGCGTAGCTAAAATCATCGGCATGGGTTTTAACCGCCACACAAGCCTCATATCCATACCACCACACAAGCCTCATATCCATACCACCACACAAGCCTCATATCCCTCAACAGCAACAAGCAATCATGTTACGTCACTATTCCCGTTGCGTTTGGAGTCATGCCATCGGCCCGGGGTTTCTTACCTCGGAGAACAGTACCTCCCTACGAGTCTGCCACGCCTCGAAAAGGCAAACCCCCATGTGGACGCCCCCAAACTTCCTTGGAGACGCTCCTGCTTACGCAGGACAGACCAAAATGAATAATTTACCATGATTGTTCTTGGCAGAACTGGTACGGATGTCAACGATGTTCTTACTCCTGTAATCAACCATCTTGATGTCACCGGAACTGTCACTGGCTGAAGGTCCAGCTGCTACGACAACGTTGTGATCTGCGTCTGTCATCTTCGGACGTCCCTGGTCTTTGCTCCTAAATAAGACAATCGGAACAAATTTGATTGATATCTTGGCGGCGGTGCTTATTCCAAGTGACATATCGAAATGTTAGGTAGTTATTATGGAGCTGCTACTTTTCCTAACAGAATGAATCAATGACATAACTAGATGGCACTGAAGTCGAAATATTCATTAAATTCTCCCTTTTCAAGGTAACTTGTTCTAGGACTGTTTGCAAAGGATGCAAGTAAGTCTATTGCAAATGAAGTCTAATTTATCAGGACGCAGTTGAAGCCATGTAAAGGAAAAAAACAAGAATAAGATACGTTAAAACTTAAACTGGAAAACTAGAATATCAAGAGCACATCAAGTTATATTCTCAATACAGTCAGTCAAATTACTCAGAATCAAAATTGTTCAGACTTATGAACAATCAACCACATTTGAAAGTCCCACGGGGGAATAGACATCTAAAATGCTTTAAAATGTACAAACGAAATTAAAACCCACAAAAGCATTAGTCCAGGGCTCACTAACCTGTTTAGTTTCCTTCGCCTGACAATGATTGCGACTACAACAATTATGATAATGACAGCCACGATGACCCCAGAAGTTATGCCAGCTATCAGTGGAATGTTAACTTGTGAGTCCGCATCGTTGTCCGTAATCTCAGCTAAATTGATGAGACATAAACTACTTGTGTAAATAGAGCAAGGAATGTTAAGCAATAATTCTGGGTACAAATTCAAACGTTTCGGCAAATGCCTTCATCATTACAACACACAAACATTCATATAAGAATTAACTAAATATACAATATGTTGTGTTCATAAATTTATATATATATATACTAAACATCAAAACAGACTTATAATTTCAATTAGAATAAACAATAGCTAATAGCTAAAAAGTGAACAAATGCTAGGCCTACTTACTAAACTAATGTATGACCCTTAAATCCGTAAATAAAATGGCATAATTTCATTGGCATCGTCTGACAGTTATATTTTGATTGTGTTTTTTATTTCATATTCAAGGACATTCTGAACACCAACAGAAAAATAATAACTGTTTGGATGCAAAATTGATAGTAATTACACAACCTTATTGGTAATGGGTTAAAGGTAAAATTGTTTATTTTAAATTTTTTAAAGTATGATAAATGCAGCGCTACGTTGGAGATGTGTCAAGGAACTATTCGAATAATGTATGTGGAGGCTTGAGTCGACAGACGGGACAGTAAGAGAACTTGTTGGCTACGAGCCTTCCTGCGCAGACAGGACAAATGAAAAAAATGTTATCGTATTTTCCCTTTTCCTGTCTTTCGATTCCAGATTCCACATACCTTGTTCTACTACCACTTAATTTTTTTTACCCGGTCCAGTTGTAAAGTTTCCTGTTACCACTCCACTGCTATCTCCATGTTTGTTGTATGCATTTATAGTGTAGTTGTATTGTGTATCAGGAGTTAGTTCATCAGTCGTCAACTCGGTTTTGTTCACATCGTACACCTTTGCTCCAAGAGTTATCCTGTAGTTTGCTGCTCTCCCTTCAGGCAACTCGAATCTCAAAATGTATGGAGAACTCTTTAGCTGGCTGTTGCTCTCATTCAATTTAGCAGGAGTTACTGGTCCTGGGTATTCAAATTTATATTTTCACATAGAATTAAATAGTTGCTTTTTAAGTTTGCGAAATTCGAATATGATATTAAATGGTTGATAATGTAAACTTGATATTAAATTGGTCATGTTCTATATATACTATGGTCAGAGTCATGCTCTATATATACTATGTTCAAGGTCATGTTCTATATATACTATGTTCAGGGTCATGCTCTTTACATACTATGTTCAGGGTCATGTTCTTTACACACTATGATAAGGGTCATGTTGCATATTATGTATGTGTAACGTGGTATTTGTACATACGTACGTGTTTCGAACATTAAATTTGTAGTGAACAGTGTCTCCGGATAATATGAGAGTGCTTCTAGCTCAGAAAATACAGTGAAGATGTATTCTTGTCCAGGAATCAGTCCCGACACGTGTATTCCATTCTGATTGGCTATCATTTCTCCACCAATGAAAGCGTCGTCCGTGGTTCTCCATTTTATTGTGTGGTTAATGTGTGAAATTTGTAACCGGCTAGTCCAGTTTAGTTGAACTTCATTAGTACCGACTAGAGAATCATTGGACGGCACGACGCCAAGCTGTTCAACTTTAAAAATAATTATAATCATATTGAAATTATGCGTGTATTTAATATGAACATTTTAGTGTAATTAACAACGCGAACTAGGTTTAAGTTGTTCAGAAACTCATTGTTATGCAAGCGTTTTTATTTATATTCTGTGATTATTGTATAAGTAAAGTATGCTAGATCAATTTAAGCATGTCAAGCATGGGCATTCTTTAGATTATGCTAAAAATATTTAGTGCTATATTTACTTGCATGAATTTTTGCCAAGGCGCCCTAACAAATATTGTGTCTATAAAAAAAAACGCAAGAAAGATAGGTTTTATACTTCAAATCACGCTAGCTACACACCTGGGTAGCACTGGTTGGCCCGCATGAATAGACCTGACAAACACAAACATCTAGTGTCACCGTACGTGTCACTCTTACACTCGAGACTGGGGCCTGAACACATGTTAGGTACACGGGGGTCGCAGGTGATTCCATGGTCTAAAGCTACAAACAAACATGAAAGAAACGCAGAGGCAATAAATATTTTGTTCTATGATTTATTTAGTTTTTAAATTTGAATCCTTCACTATTTTTGAGAGGATTAAATAACAACTCTAAAGAATTATTTCAAAATTCTTTTGCTTGTTTTTTTTCTATGAACTTAAAAACATAATTCAATAACTTACAATTTCCTCCCAAAATTTAATTTGAAAAAAAGAAAACAGCGACAAATGAAAATAAAATCCACATTTCGCCGAAGTTTCAAGGACGAATTGTTTTTTGTTAAATGAAATTATTTACCATACTTATATATTTTAACCCAAAAAATTAAAATTGACCAGCTGAATTTAAAACAATGTTAAAATTAAATATTTTTTTTTAACATTGTACTTGCATAGTACTATAGTGTACCAAACAATGTAAAGTGCACTTTATATTTCTAAAATATTATATAGCTAACTGATATCCAATCCCTTTTTTTTTTTTTTTTTTTTTTTTTTTTTTTTTTTTTTTTTGTATAATGAAAATTCCTTAATGGCTGCAATTATTTCAAAAATTAAGAATCAGTAACTTGATCAATCAATATTCTTTATAAGAAAACAAAAACATTTACATATGGCTTTGAAAATTTCCGAGTAAGTATTCTTATATCATTGGTTTAAGGAGTAAATGTTAAATGGAATATATATATAAATTGTTAAATTAATGCGCCAATGATTTGTACAGTACATATGCTATACTTGGCTGTATTACCTGTATTGCACAGGTAGGTTCCTTTATTGAAGTAAAAACCAGGCCTACAGCCGCATATTCCAGCTACACAAACCAGGTGTTGGTTACACTGGGAGGTAACGTTGCACTTGAAATTATAAGGACGTCCTTCTATCAGCAGATGAATTACGAGACAAAAAATGTTTTATATGTTTTTATAAGTTAACTATTTTATATAATAAGTTATGTCTTAGATTTTCGTTAAAAATAATATGTCTTATCATTACTGGAAAAAAAAAAAGGGGGGGGGGCAAGTATCCATGTCAGAATTGTTTACTTTGAATTAATAACTCTAATAAAAATGAAAAAAAAATAATTATTTAATTACTACATTTTACACAAAACATAATGATTGTACCAGAACTACGTTCTCATTGTCTTTGCAGTGTAAAAATTAATATTTAATATCTTACCATCAGTTGTAAATGTTCCACTGAAGCCTCTGTAATGATCACTTACGTCTGTTTTAAACACCAGAAGCAAGGAATTTGTTGTGGAGATTATTTTGGGTGGCGCTGTGTTACAGTAGGTACCCAGCAGCAGTGGTGCTGTTATATATCTACCGTCATATATCTTTAGATAGTCGTATGTACAGTTGATGTTGGTTTCTAACTGGAAGTCGCTTACACTGAACAATGACAGGAATTTAATGATTAAATATGTTAAAAAATTGCTTAAATACCTCATATTTGCAAACTAATAAAGTTTATAAAAATGTTCATGTCGTTTGAGAAGTTAGACATTAATTATTATTTTTTAAATTATCATTGTTTTCACCATGCGTACATAAAAACATTCAATGGCGCTGTCTCTGAGGCATTCCCAGTCAGCAGCGGAGTAAAACTGGGTTGTGTACTGGTACAAACTCTCTTCTCAATTCGGTTGGAATATGAATGTGCTTAGCGACAATTTGAAGATGATTTTCAGCGAGAGAGCGATTTCATTGGCCAATTCTTTGAGCAATCGGGGTTTGATGTTGCCAGGACCACATGCCGTCTAGGGGTTAATATTTTTAAGGAGTGCAAGGACACCCTGCTCTGAAATCTGGATATCTTCCATGACGGGGTAGGTTCTGCTCATCATGTCTTCAGAAGGAACTCAGCCTCCGAGTACTCTCTACCTTCACCAAAGACCGACTGGAACTTCTGATTGAGTGTTTCTGCCTGTTCGGACGTCAAATGGCCGTCCCATCTCAGGGGTGAAACCCCAGTGTTTGAGGACTTTTTGGTGCTTGACGTAGCTCCATAAGCGCTTGTTCTTGACACTCTTGGTCCGAGTATTTTCCTCTGAGAAGATGCAATTTAGGTAGTTCTAATACGTTCTGCGCAGTAAGGATTGGATGGTTCCGCTTAGCCTCGGTACTTCGGCTTTCAGTTCGACCGAGCCATTCTTCTTCATTCGCTTGTACTGGCGGTCTCTCCTGTGGATGAACCTACGGATTTCAGCCGTAATCCATGCCTGATTGGTCTTAGGTTTGGTGTTCTTGTGTGGTATGTATTTTTTCACAGCATCAGTAACTGTTTGTCCACCCCATTCCGAGGAAGCTATCCCCGGTGTTCCCCGGGTAACCATTTATCCACCAGCAAAGTGAGTCATTTCAGGAGTGTACTTCACAGCCCTCCCTCCCTTGGCTGCTAGGGGATCTTCCGTATTGGGGTTTTTTGATGGGTCAATAATTGTGTATTGGGGCTCGGATCACATATTTTATTACTTAATTAGATTAAATATACACACGTATTTGTCGTGTTTCACCAAAACAAAGTCTCTCTAGCATAGTCTCCAACCCACAATGTGATAGCAAGAACCAACTGTAACATATCACAAATAAAATGACTTAAATTTTTTCCGATACACACGCTGAATACATTTTTCCATTTTGAATTAGGGATTTCGAGGTGTAGTAAATTGAAATGGAAATATAATTATTACTATTCAATGTCCACCACCTGCCGATTTAAGCAGTCCAAGTAAGAAGTCTAGATAAGCAGTCTAGATGAGCAGTCTATCTAAGCATTTCAGGTAAGCAGTCTGGATAAACAGTCTAGATAAACAATTTAGGTAAGCAGACTATGTAAACAGTCCAGGTAAGCACTCAAAGTAAGCAGCCAAGGTAAGCAGAAGATTGGGCATGTTAAACAGTTGTTTCATATATTCAACTGTGTGTAATGGCTTTAAAAATATGTTTCGCGGCAATTAACGTCTGGACTAATGAGCAATAAGAGAAGCTTAAAATCTGACATGGCATTTGTTAGTGAAGCTTCAAGAGCACCAGCCCACATCCATCTAAAATCATCAACTATAAGCCACAGAGATAATTGTTTTCACTAATGAGGCATTGTGCACACGCAGGTGCAATAGTCAATAGATGTATAATATTAAAAATGAAAATAATGAAAGTTTTTGTGAGTTTCCGTTTACCGCCATACCTGAAGGAGTTTTCAAGATGCATTGCAATGGTCACTGAGAAGCTTACAAATTACAGTTTAGAAGATAGTCGGAGCATTACCTTCGAGATAAACCTTGGGTCAAAGGAAAAATCAATTAGCCCGGGGCTTCGATGGCTTCGATTATCGTCGCATATTATCCATAAATCGATACGTATTTTATTTACAATATCATGGTTCTAAAATAAAACTCAAACTATGAAATCTTCTATACTTATGAAACCACCTCAAGGATATGAATTTATCAGGTGGCGCAATGATCGTCCAAGTGCAGTAGAGGTTGCCGCTGTACTGGGCAGGGAATCCGGGACTTGCTATGTAACCTGAAGTGTTGGCTAATGTAAAATGACAATCTGAAACATTTTAAAAATCAATTTAACTTCATCGTATATAAAAAAAATAAATAAATGTGATTGCATTGTTATCTTTAAATTAATAAGAAATTTCTTTTTTATATAATTATTAATAAAACCAGCGATAACGTGACGTCGTTTTTTTTTAAAATAATTCAATTTAATATTAAAAACCACATTCGAAATTGCTTTAAAAATAAGTACTCGATTGTCACGTGATTTACGCGCTTCAGAAACCCATTAGCTAACTTGTGTTTTAATTGTACTGCTTTAAAAATGTTAGATTGTTAAGAATCTGTAACCATGTGCTGAAAATGCATGTGCACAACATAATCAAAACATATTTCCATTCATTGCGATATATGATAGGATATTGTCTTAGGTTATCTTAAATATCTTTTTGAAATTTAAACTGCTGCAAACGTTTTGTCAAAAAGAGTGATGTCTCGGATATTGGAAACACGAACTCAATGAAATGCATTTAATTTCTCCCAGCACACAGGTTTTGTGTATGTCCTATCGAATATCACATTAGGAAATGGCGTCAGCGGGCCGTCGAGCTTACGCTCCTTATGCCCTCCCTGGCGCCCACCCGCACCTGCCGGCCGCCTCGGCGGCAGGCCGTGCGGAAGGGCGCCAGAGACCTCCCCGGGCGTGGAGCGTCCCCGCCCGCAACCGCTCGATCGGGTTCGCCGACGGAGACCCTCCCCGCCCGGAGACATCTGGTCGACCAAAAACGCTGTGTTTCAAGCGTCCGTAGTCCACTCTCCCAGGGGCCGGGACGGTAAATTAACGTCCTAATATCTCCCCCCACCCGTCCCGGGGAAGCATCGGACGCCCTCTAAGAGGGATTCTACAGTGGGTTTCCACCTCGCGACTAATTCGCGAAATAGCTGGGACGAAACGGTTGCCTAGGAGCAGCTTTCTCAGGGCTGCATATTTAGAATCACCGGCTATAGGCTTCCACCACAGCCCATAGCCTCATATCCCTTAACGGCAACTTGTAATCATGATCCCTACCCTGTGTTTGCCTTTTCTTCCCCCTGTGAAGCATCACAGGTGGCAGCCCTGTAGGAGCTGTTTATTCCAGCAACTACCATGCATGGCCGTGTCTGCCACGCGGGACACGCAATGGTTGTAATGTGCCCCGGGTTAACGCCGAGGGGGTCGGTGGCCAGCGCTTCCAAATCGGCAAGTCACTACAGACTTGTCAACCGGAATCCCGGGGGAGTGTATGTCCTATCAATGAATTCTATTGTGATACTTTTCTGTTTTAGTGACATCGAAAAGATAAAATAGTTTACCTTGGACTTGATAACTTGCGGCGAAACCAGAGTGTTCATTGGAAGAATCCGTTTTGAAAACGACATGTAGATATGATGCTGATGACAAAAGGACAGGAGGGTAGCTTATAGAGCACATTTTATATAGTGTCTTTGAAGAATTGCTGAGCCCATCATACACTTGAACATACTTATATGAACAGTTTGATGCGTCTCCTAAATTAAAACTCATTATTCTGTAAAGAGGAAATATATATTTTATCCATAGCATATTATTTAAGGTCTCACGATAACATTTTTTACAATTTTATCTTTAAAATAATATTAATTAATTAATATTTATTCGTTATTTCATATGTGGTGCGAACAGTTTAAATTAAGTGAGTAAAATATAGTTTTAAAGAACCTTAGTAACCTGACATTTCAAAATGAACTTTACATTGTGTGTTACAAAACGTCCTAAAATTGACTGCAATCGACATTGGACTTATGTGTATGGTAAGTCTTAGTCTTTTTTTTTTAAAAAAAAAGAAGAAAGACGCTCACATATATTTAGGGCTAAACGCATTGTCATTCATATTTTGTAATTGTACTTCGAGGAATCCCATTGGTTTTGGTTCAAAATAAAGGAGCATTTGAATGGAGTGTTTGAGAAATATTGCGGTCTAAGCAAATTGTTTAGTTAACATAACTTTATATTTACTATAGCAGCTCGCAGTAATGAAAATTATCAAATATGACCAAAGCTAACTATGAACGAAAATAACGAATAGAAAATGACAGCACTGACGCTAGTTAACAGAATAAATATGAAATTACATAATTTTGATATGCTAATGAGGGTTGCATGGATTACTTGTTAATCGGCGTTAAATGTCGATTATTTGGCTAATCAGGCCTACATAATGTTTTGATCCTATCAGAAACTGTACACAGTTTGTATCGGATATTGTATGTTTTAATGGTATTTTATCACATTTTACAAGCCTATGTTTGTACGAGACTAATTGTGCTTTCCTTCTCCCGCCAACTGACCAATAACTTATTCAATTTTATTTGTATTACTTTTATATTTTATAAATATGACGTCATTGGTGCAAACCTATTAGAAATAACGTGACATTGTTTCCTGACATGAATTTTCGAGACTTTTAGTACCTTGAGATGGTGTAACTCAGTGGTCCCATATTTTATTTTGACACCAGAGACCAGTTTTGTGGAAGACAATTTTTTTTTGGTTCCTAATAGTACGCAGACCAGCACTGGGCTGTAACGAGAAGTTGGGGACATCTAATGTAACAAAAAATAGAGAACATGTCCAAATATGTTCCCTTTGAAATATAAATACGTTTAAATCTCTCAGAGTCAATACGTCCCTGATAATCACCAAATGTTCCCATAAAGGGTGTCAAACTCGCGTTGAAGAACACTGCTGTAACACAAATATATACTCTTTTAATTGTGATTCAATATGTTATATTTTTTATATACTATGAATCATTATAAAATAGAGAAGCAAATTACACACACATTATAATTAAGCCACTAATATGTGTGCCGTTTAAAACAAGATAAAAACACAATAGTCATTTGAGGCCAATTAATCGGTTATCGGCTTATTAGATAATCGGTGCAATTCCCCGGCGCTCTCTTTATCAAGTCCGTCCTATTGTGGCAGATAGGAGGCGCTGCCACCGACACCCTGGCGTCACCCGGTGTACAATATCCCCATGCCGTTAATGGGTATGAGGCATTGATGGATTGTGACAACCCATTTCGATAATTCTATCATACAGCCTGTGAAGTGACTGCCCTAGGAAACCGTTTTGACCCTGCTACGGTTTGACTTAAATACAAAGTAGAAACCACTTGTAGAATATCTACGAGAGGGCATATGACGCCGCCCTGGAATGGGAAATGGTGTTTTTAGGGACGTTACAGTATATCCCTCTCAGTTCCTAGAAAGTGCGACTTCTGGTAGTGCGAGAGCAGCACCACTAAACAACCAGGTGTTGGTGTCACCCCACATGCATGGTTAATCTAGTTGAAGACGGGTGAGTCTGTCTCGGCGAAGAAGCGCCTCCGTCGTAACGCTTCGCAGAATCACTAGTCAAGCGCTCTGAAGGTTGGGGGAAGAGGGGTATATTGGGGAAGTCCTAATGACCTCTGGCTCGACTTTCTGCTATTTTTTTAAAAGAGAATAGATTAGATAATCGGTGCAACCGTAACGTTTATGGCAATGGGGGAGATGGCAATTATGGCAAATTTCAAAATAACCAATGTCAAGAAAATTAAAAATGTTTACCGTAAAGAAATAAATTTTCCAATACCACCATCTATTGTCCATGAGAAATACGAAGATCTAGGATAACTCAATGGATATCCCGGACTTGCAATATATCCAAAAATGGATTGGTTTATCCAGGCGTTGTAGTCTGAAAAAGTAATTTAAAAACTTAGCTCATCTTATCCTAAACTTATGTCATAAAATGTTGACTTCATTTCATGCTCGCTGTTCACAGTCACCACACATGACTGTAGAATTGGTTTATGAGAGTCAAGGTTTGTGACAAGATGTTCCCTTTGTCATTGTTGAAACAAAGAAATTTAACAAAGGCTATTGACTTTTATGAACTAATTTGACTTGTATGTTACGCCATCTAGCGCCATGTTTGTATCAAAGCACGTCACTATCCATCGTCAAAAATAAATAGCTAAAAATTGTTTTTTTTATTTTTAAGTGGAAAAAATGAGTAAAAGATTTAAAGAGTTTCTTTAAATAGTTTGACTATTATTGGCATTTTTCTCAGAGGTGTCGACATATACTGTATGTCTTCCACGACATATACTGTATGTCTTCCACGACATATACTGTATGTCTTCCACGACATATACTGTATGTCTTCCACGACATATACTGTATGTCTTCCACGACATATACTGTATGTCTTCCACGACATATACTGTATGTCTTCCACTTGGTCAAAAACAATGGTTGAACATGGGTTTATTAATTTTTTTTGACTTTAACTTTGGCTACATATGTAATCAAGATTTATTTAAACTTCATTGTTAGTGTGACTTATTTCTAGTGAGTAATTTTGGACGGGTCATTGCTAGTCAAAATGTTATTGAGAAACGAATGAATATATAAATAAATCATTCAGTTCAAATGTAATTGCGCGTCATCAATATTCGTGCATAAACATTTTGGTTTGAATTTTTCACCGATGTATGCATGCACTCCTTGCCACTACGATTATTAACGATTTAATCCTATAATTACCAATTCAATAATAAAATAATAAGTCATACCATATAAACGATAGGATCCACTAAACCCTCTGAACACATTTGACAAATCGGTTCTAAAGACAATATGCATGGCGTTAGTGGTAGTAGACACAACTTTGACAGAGGTGTCATTCCTGTTACACCACTGTGCCAGTCTCACAGATGACGGACTTGGACCGTTATAAACTTCCAGAGAATCAAAACCACAAGAACCCTCTAGATCAACGTCAGTGAGGCTTGAAATATGAAATGAATTAAACATCAATGTAAGAATTTCATAGAATGTTAAAGGGTATCAAACCCCTTTACTTTTTACACAAAACTAGATTGTGAAAGAAACTTACAGGTTACAATAAATTGTAGATATCTATCTATCTATCCATCTATCCATCTATCTATCTATTTATCCAATATCCATATATCTATCTATCAATCTATCTATATATATCACTATATATATTTACATATTTATATATTTAATTATATATATCAGTATAATTTTAATTAATTCATTTTTGAACGTATATCGCTTTGATTATACATATCAGTAAATATTCTAAAAATCAAAAATATATGTCTTTATATGTGTGTATAAAGTAATAAGCATAAGATAAATGTAATTAAAAACTTAAGAATGAGATTTTCTGCTCTACCAGGAATTAGTTCAATGACCCACTATTTCGATTGCATTTTTTAAAAACTTTTTTTTACCTAAGAACAAAATACGTTCTTGGGTTTCCATTTAAAGTCCAAGTGCAGTGTTCAGAGTTTACATATGAGAAAGGGTAGCCATGACTGACAATGTCACCTGATGTTGCTGGGATATTTGCACCACAATCTGAAAGTATAAAGCACTCAATATTAAAAATAATGAGTAATAATAGGTAGATAGATAGATAGATAGATAGATAGATAGATAGATAGATAGATAGATAGATAGATAGATAGATAGATAGATAGATAGATAGATAGATAGATAGATAGATAGATAGATAGATAGATAGATAGATAGATAGATAGATAGATAGATAGATAGATAGATAGATAGATAGATAGATAGATAGATAGATAGATAGATAGATAGATAGATGGATAGATGGATAGATGGATAGATGGATAGATGGATAGATGGATAGATATCTACAAATAAATTATTTATTTATTTTTTAAAATTACATTGCATGCAATTTTGTAATGAGTTGGTCTTCCTTGCTTAAATGGTTGGTTTTTAGTTGACGATGCTCCGAGATGTCATCAAACACATTTAATTAAACCTGCCAATTTCAGTTCGTTTTAGAAATATTGTTTTAAAATTGGCTTTCTAAAAAAATAGTAATGTCTTTTTTTTTATCATTTCCTTAATGGTGATTTTTTTTTAAAGTTTACCAAAAAAAAAACAAAACGGTTTAAAAACAAAAATCAAAAACACAATAATTTCTAAAATTTAAGTAAAATACATTTTAAAGGAACAGAGAAAATATTGATTTAACAGCTTTTGGAATTCCTGGAAATTATCATAAAACTCTGACGTTAAAAACACCGACATCACAATTTCATTCAATAGGTTACGAAAAACCATTTTTTAATTTCAATTAGGCACGTACTTGGTACACAAGAAAATTTACAATCATGGTAGTAAGTATTGGAGGGACAAGCACACTTGCTGTTGTAGCAGTAGTTGGTGAGACACTCGGAATTCTTAGAACAAGAATCCGTGAATCGGCCCAGTGAGGACTGCGGTGCTGGACAAAAGGATATGCTCTGTGCCTGAACATTCTGAGAGGAGATGTGTTATTAAATGGTGACATGTTTAAATGAACTGCAGCGAAGAAAAATTTATAACATGAACTAAGATTTCTAATATAAAGAATTTTGAATTCATAACTTCAATAGGTCTGACTATTCAGTTAGTCAATAACATTTAAAAAGACTAGTTTTTTTTAACATTATTACTTATTTAAATACAATTGTCTTTAAAGTGATCAAGAAAAGTTGTAACACAAACTGCTCTTCGCCTACCAAAACAATGTTCAACATGCAAGCAAGAAAAATGTGTCGGAACTCTGGCCAATCCATGTTCAAATGATTCGCATCTACTGGTAGCCCACTTAATCTTCAAATGGCAAAAAGACCGATAAAATCCTAACCCTAATAGCTTTTCTATAAATGTGCGTCGTATCCTTTGCGTAACATTTATGAAGTTACAACCACAACGATTTTTTTCTTCATAGATTTTTTTGTTAAACTCGTTCCTGAAGCTGATTTCTATTTAAAACGGCTCATTATTTAATGATAGCATATCTCTAACTTCCCGGTTGGGTGTGACTCAAAACTATCTTATCTCAAACTCCTGGCATACCAGGGAACATTTGGGAGGGAGGGGGGGGGGGGGAGTTTGTCAATAAGGATCATCTTCTCTCCCAATGTATTACCTTGTAGATTTAGAATATGATTTGTGGTGTTAAACATGAGACGTTTTTCACTCTTATACATGCAACTAGGAAATATGTGTTGTATAACTGCTGGGGACATCATGTGGTATAGCTGCTGGGGACATCATGTGGTATAGCTGCTGGGGACATCATGTGGTATAGCTGCTGGGGACATCATGTGGTATAGCTGCTGGGGACATCATTACTATATTAATATGCCCGTGATCTCATAAAATATATCTGATAGCGATATACTCTTGTCTAACCTCGTGTTATTGTTTAACTATTACCTAAGTTTGTGTACAAAGGCTTGGCAGACCTAAATCGTTTCTTTAAGTTACCAGACACCTGTCATTGATTTGCCAGTACGATTCGCTAGAAAGGAACAATTTATTTTATTATGAATAAATAAACTCGTACAGGATTATTCAAACAATTTATAAGGAAAAATAAATTACAACATGGGTGTTGGGGAATGATGACCACGTGGTTACTTTTTGTTCCTGGACGTTTTATGAACCATTTATCATTTTTAAAACGTATGTGTTCATTTATTTTATACTTTTATATTTTAATCACTAAGGTACCCAAATCCTTAACACCCAAGAAATCATCTCTATTCTTTAACACACACGAATGAATAAGTTGAGACTTTGTAACGCTGTTCATTATACAGAATATAATTATAATCTGAGTTAAGATACTGATAATAAAAAGTGTGTTGGGTATAGTCACATGGACGGGATAATATTATCGTAATGTCTATGTTATCTATTCACGATAGAATATAATCGTAAGTTACGAGTAGCTCTTACATTCTACCCTGTTGCTAAAGTCTGCCGAATGCATATTACGCATCTCACATGGGGAACAGAACTGGTCTCACAACTTTCAAAGACATATTGACTTCAACAATGTGCTATCGTCATTTTCAACTACTTCATAGTCTGTCTATAAATTAAAGCTTCAAAGTTTGTTCTATCAATTATAGGTAGTCAAGTTTACACACGGAACCAAGGTCTTTTAAAATCATTTATATTAATATCGCTTTTGTTCGTGTGTTGTAAAATTTTAGGAACGCCAATTGACTCACTTCCCGTCATTCTATCGGACTGAAACTTGGCACATATACTCATTGCAGATGACAACATATTCTTTAACATTTTAAGCCCCACGCAAACCTCTAAAAAATAAGTTATCTTCTTGGGTTTTTTTAGGAGAATATCAACAAAATATGATTTGTTAAATGCGTGCGTGTTTTGGTGTGGAGATTAAGTGTGTAGCCTTTGTTATGTGTTTTGTTTTTGTGAAGCATTGGGGTTATATATAACTTTAGTCTACAAGGTTTAACATGCATTAAGTTTGATAAAACCATTCCCGTACGTTACGTATCTGTACTTGGTTTACGTATGTATGTATAGAAGTGTGCAAGGGAGAGAGTGCCATTGGATGTAAGTGGGAGTGTGGTAATATTCAAATATCACCACACTCACACTTAAATCCAATGGCACACTCACTCACACACTTCTATGAACGTATATAACTACTTTCCTTCTATAAATCATATAAGATGGCTGGTTTAGCCCATGAATAATGAATATTTAAGTATATAAATTAGGTAGAAACATGACATTACAAAATATACACAATAGCAATAACTGCTGCGTATACTTTATAATACTCGTCACTAAATGCTATGTCTGGTTAATGCTGGAGGTAACTTGTACTTGTCTTTAGGTTGGGGCCCCAAATCACACACACAGCAGTACTCGTGTTTGTCCTCTTGTCCGGCCACTCATATTGTGACATAGTAGGTCTAGACTCTAACATTATAACTGCGTGGCACCCACGGTCTGTGTTGCTGGCGGGAGTCCTGGGTTATCTCATTTAAGCCCAAATTACTCAATTCCTTATATTCTTAAGGCTGTCGGCGCGAGTATAATGACCAACTGCATGACTTCAACTTAGTGTAAGGAACTACAGCGACTACTCGACTGCACTATGTAGACTGCACCAGACTGGCTAGAATTTAAAATAGGAAATGCAACATATAACTAAGGCATTGAAATCACTTCACATCAGATAATTATATTATAAGCTAACTAACATTTCTTACTAAAAATCTTACTCATTGAATTATTTTTTCTAAAACTATACTTTTCTAACAACACATGAACATGAAGTATAGCAAACCTATCCAACAAAGGGGGAACAAACGTCGGTACAAAAATATAGCTAGCCAGGCCGTGCACAAATTACAGGTAAAAGAAAGAGGTCTTTTGGGCATTGCCTTATATAGTATTGGTAGGTCGGTGGACGCATCTCCAGATGAGTCCATTTGTTTCAGTTGGGACAAGGTTAAGGCAACCAAGTTAAATTCCATTGTTAGGGTCAGTCCTAATTGTACAATGCCACGTAGGGTAGGGATGGAGAGAATGTGAGCCAGCGGATCTCAACACCATACCAAAATCCGTTTCTACTATACCATAAATGAAAAATCACGTACAAATACATAAATGCAAACAAAAATGGATACAAGATGTATGCGAAAACTTTATGTTTAGGGGCTGTTTAATTTAAGTAGATGGAAAATCAATCCAAATGCATTCTTTACTAAAAGTTCAAGGTTCATGCGTCAAAAATGAGGGAACCTTATAATTAGGTCAGAAAAACTAATTTTTGACCATAATTCAATGCGGACTAAAATGTTCGGCGACTTTCGTAAGTGACAGAAAACTACAGTTATCTAAATTCTGAGAAATAATGTGACATAGGAGATGGTGTTGGTGGGCCGTCGAGCTCGAGCTCTTAATGCCCCCCCCCCCCGTAAACCTCCCCCTGGCCTGGGGGACGTCCGTTCGATCGAGAACGCTGCGTTTAAAGCGTTCGCGGTCCACTCTCCCAAGAGTCTCAACGGCTTTGCTTCCACTCCGGAGGGAAGGTGTTGCGTTACCACCCCCACCGGTCTTTCGGTCAGGACGTTAGGTGGGACGAGACGGTTGCCTAGAGGCGGCTTTCTCACGGCCGCGTAGCTAAAATCATCGGTATAGGCATTCGCTACTCCTACCTCATATCCATCAAGTTATCATGTTTGAACGCTGCTACTCCCGTTGGTTTCGGAGTCATGCGGTCGGCCGGGGTTTTTTGGCTTCGGCCCACCGCATGACTCCCAAACCAACGGGAGTAGCAGCGTTCAAACATGATTACTTGATGAATATGAGGTAGGGGTGGCGAAAGCCTATACCGATGATAGTCCGCCACGCCACGAAGAGGCAAACCCCATGTGGACGCCCCCCAAGTTTCCCCGGGGACGCTGCCGCGGACGCACGAGAAATAAAACTTTCCATTGATACCAAACACAATATGGTCAGGCGATTTAACGTAAATGAATCGAATCTGTAAAAATCAAAAACATAAAAAAGACGTTTTAACCATTTATAAAAGCAGTTATATTGTTTAAAATTATTCTATCATGCCACATGGTGTGCATGAATCTACCTGGCTTATTGGCTTACAATTGATGTAACTCACCAAATTCACTACCAGGATTCATGCTTCGAATATGTCAATAAAACAAATAATAACAGGGGTTCACCAAAAGACGTTGCTCAGTCTACCATTGATACTGATTCCTACGATACCATCAGCATGCATTCTATAGAACAGAAAGTAGTGCAGAAAATGGAAGAGATTGGCGTGGAAATACAAGTAAATCACATGGGCTTTTTTGGAGACAGAATATGTGTTATGTGTGCAGATAATGTTAATTCAAAGAAAGATACTGTAAATGTGACAGTTAATGAAAAAAGCTGTAATACTTAATCAGATGCTTCTCTCTCGATAATACCAGTTTCAGATCATGTTTGGTCTGAAATGATTAAAATAGGGCGTACCTCATTTCAAAACAATGGACGGACCATTCATCGTAGTGAAAAGGCAAGATGCGAAATCTAAGCGAGGTGTGCGCCAGGTAACCAAACAATGTTTCTACTGGATGATGCCTAATAGCGAAAAAATACCGCGGTTGTGGATTGTTTTTTCACTCGTCTGTCAGAAATTCTACCGTTTTTGCTGCAGATTGTTTTCTATTAATGTTACAAAAACAACATCCAAAAGTGTTACTGTGTTTGACAAGTTGTGGAAACGGAGACCAACATTACAAAAAATCATTAGGCGCGGAAGAGAACCTACAATGCCTTGACAATTGAAAAATTTTGTCAGCTGGACTTAGGCTAAACAAAACAATTAACGGAGAATGTATTGCTGTGATGAAGCGGGAGAAAAATAAAGTGGAGGCATGTCATGCACAGGTTGCTAGAGTAGATATCACATTGTTTATTGCAAAGCACAATCTGGCATTTCATGGCCGCAACGAAGATGAATCTTCATTGATTTGAGAACAATTTCTTGAAATGGTTGAGACGCTATGTAAAAATGACCCAGTGCTAAAAGAGCACATATTTAGATTAAAGAGGAGTACATCTAAATTAAAAGAATCCGCATCTTGCCTTCCACCAGAAAACCAAAAATAAATTTATAAATATTATCAAGGCTGCGAGAGATTTTGGAAGTATGTTCTACAGTACACCTGATATATCACACACTGAACACATGTATGAAGTGATCAGATATGGGAACATCCGCAATGCGAAAGTTGAAGTGAGAGAGAAGTTGTTTTTTTTTTATTTTCCTTTTAAGAGGAAAAAAGCTGATGACCTCAGTTCTGACATTCTCACGAATATAAAATATGATAGATTTGACACAATGATGTGCAGAGCTCAGGTAATACTGACACAATGTCTGGAATCCATGGATGTGTTTAAGCCATTGTGAATCGAAATAATAAGAAAGCTATTGTAATAGATGTGTGGGCCATTCGCTTCACTTGTGTGGTCAACACACTTTTGCCGAAAATTGTTCATGTATTACATTTTTCGGTACTCTTGAGAAATTATTTTCGATCCACTAATTGATGGGATGTTTTAAGTGAACACACCGAAATGTCAGTGAAAAGACTGTCAACAACAGGTTGGAGTGCTCATCATCATCATCATGTCCCATAGTCCTTCGACCGTTGGGGCGCCACAGATGACATGCAAACTATTCTTCTCCATTCCTCTCGGTCTTCTGCCCTACGCATAGCATCGACTAGTTTTAATCCCGTCCACTTTTTGATGTTATCTTCCCATCTTTTTCTCTGTCTTCCTCTTCTTCTTCCTCCTCTCGCAGTGCCTTGCAAAATTTCTTTGGCCAGCCCTTGTTTTCTGGTCACGTGGCCATACCATTCAATATTGCGCTTTTTTACAGACACCAGGAGGTCATCGTACTGCCCAGTTGCTCATCATGCTGCTATTAAAACAGTTAAAAATAAGTTTGTTGAATGTGTGGCGGCTATTGAAGCTCTGTGTGATCCTCTTGAAAATGTGGATACAAGAGGAACACCACAAGGCCTTTTAAAGAAAGGATTAACGAGAAACGATGTAATTTTGTGTAACATGCTTTTGAAAACGCTCTTTTATAATAAGACTAACATAGAATTTTAGTAGAGAAGAATTAAGAAGATTTTAAGAAGAGAATGGCGGGAGAAAAATTAATAGATGCTGGAATCCCTCTGCGAGAAGAAAACAATAAGAAAATCTCTATCATCCTGAACTCCAGATCAGATCATCAGTGATCAAGGAAGCAGCAGCTATTTTCGGGCTGTTCAACCCAAAGAATCTCCCATCAGTAAGTGAAGAAGAGTTATTGGTGTCCGTTCCAAAATTAACCTCTTTCTATGATGAGTCATCAGAAGAAAGGATTAGAAGACACCAAAAGGCAGGTGGTATTGAATTCCACAAAGTCATGGACTGGTCAGTATTTGATATTTTGAAATTCATAGCTGAATGGGACTTCCTAGAACTTTTTCCAATACTGTCACTAAGCCTTTATTGTTTCTTACTAAATGTATTTCAGTGGCTTATGTGTGTTGAGCTTTTCAGAACTAAGTCTTATCAAGAACTATTTACAATCCCCCATGGGACAGTCAAGGCTCTCTGATCTGGCTCTATTATCAATGGAAAGTGATACTGTGATGGATATTCATTTTGATAGAGTGATTGAAAGTTTTGCAGCTTTAAGACAAAGAAAGGAAAATGTTAAATAAAGTAAATTTAATGAACAAATAACTATAACGTAACGTTGTTACAGTTCTTAAATACATTTACCGCCTGATCGGTAATTATTTAGTTTTTTTGTTATTTATTTGGACTTATTTTTACAAGAAGAAATCCATCATGTAGGGAGGGGGAGGGGGGACACCATGAGTTTACCTCAACATGTTACACCAACCTTAGCTACGTCGCTGCCTTCGCATATTTATTAAAAGGTATGGAAGTGAAAATTATCAATGAGAAAAATGCATCAAATAAAAAATGTATTACTATAAATTAGTAGTGCAAGATATTTTTTTAGGTTTGAAAAAAAAAGTGAGGACAATTTACAAACAGATGTTTTTCCATAAAATAAAGTTCATAACATCAGGTTAGAAATCCCCAGTATCAAATTTTTTATTTAAAAATCTGATGTTCAATGCAGCTCAGAATTTAGATTTGATAAAACTGTATACAGTTTTTCATTTCCCATGTCAGTTTGAAAACAAACTTTTATAACATCCTGGTCTAGTTATATGGTGTGTTTGGTTCTTATCGTATGTTTGCTTAATAGTTTAAACCAGTGACAGCCTTTCGTTGAGAAAATTAGGCAATGCCAAATATAGGACTACATTTTAGTAAGTGTACACATTGATAACTGGCTGAAATAATAATATATTTTGACATATTTTTGGGGGTTCCACGTCTACATATTTTAAGTGAATTTATATCTGCCCTGTCCCCTTTAACTTGCTTCAACCTACCTCAGTGTTTGGCAAATCGCAGCTCGCGAGCCCGCATGCAGCTTTTAAACGGCTTGAGTGTGGCTCGGCCAGACGACCAGAAATCGAATTTGACTCCCAAAAACATGGTTCTTGAAAGGTTCTTGAAAAGAAATTTGGCTCTAAATAATTTTGTATTTGTTCTGTGCTGGTTTTTTGCTCTTTTGACGAATGAGTTTGCTGACCGCTGACTTACCTCAAAGACATCTATCTAGCCACCCGCCCGCGTTCGATACTGGCTTCGTTTTTCTGCCCCACTTTTACAACGGTTCTCTAAATGTTCTACTCTTTCAACAGCAATCCGACATTAAAATATTAAGGCATCTTACAGGATTCACTTATAAAATGGAGCTAACTTATGATCAATCGTCAAACTTTCTACATACTAAGTCTGAAAGAAATTAAATATGTTATTACGTACTGATATCAATATAAAGAATTTAATCTCTTATTTAAGTGTATGGCTCGATAAAAAACAGTAGACATAAATTATAAATTATATACAATAATAAAGAAACTATATACCCAAACTAGGGCTAATTACAAATAATGATTTGATTAAGTTAATAATTAATTACAAAATCAAAAAGAAATACAATTAAAGCTATTGACTTACAGTATAATAATTGCTTGTATCGGTACAATGTTGAAACAGGAACATACATCACGCACGGCAAATGTTAATAAACAAAACTCTGTCTCGTATTGCAAAGTTCATCGTAATGGTGATTCAGAGACATTTCTAGAAGGGGTTACACATTTTATTCCTTTCTTTAACAACCTTGTATTTTCTACAGGATTCTAATAATATAGGCTATAGACTATATTTGTTACCAAGGTCAAAGGATACTATTTTTAATTAGCCACACCTAAAAGTTCAGTAACGATCTTGGGGTCAGCTAAAGTTCATTGACGAGAAAAGATGAATGAAGTAAACGAGACACCTATAACAATGTGAAATATATGTGAATAGACATCACATAACATGATTAGATCCTTTTTCGTAACATATCCAATCATGCACACACACATTTGGCATCCGTCCGTCATCGTGACGATAGTGCAGACTTCGCAGAGCGAGATAAAAAGACGTGGGATTGTTCGCCTTTCTCCGTGGATCTGGTAAAAACAAAGGACGATCTAACGGATGGTACAGCACTGCACTAGTAGGAATTGTAATTTTTATTGAAATAATGAGATACCGCAAACGGGACTCCATATTTTGGTCTGAACTCAAGAGTTTTACTTCTCTAAAATTATTGGCCACCCAGGGTTACATACTCTGAGTCCCATCCATTCGGATTGCTGGTGGATTTTTTATTTATATTTTCTTGACTATATTTTACAGTGGATTGAAGTCATCATATCCTCAAGTTTTGAATATATATATATATAATAAATTGGAGTTCTTTATTTATTAGAAATTTTAACAACGTATTTTTACACTAATATTTCCAAGATCCGCGATTGTTCTAAATTTAGAATTTTAGTATGTATTTCATTCATTATGCTAAACTCTATATTACGAAAAAGTAATAAAATTTTAAACAACTCTATTTTAGATATTTACGATTTAACAAAATCTATTTCTCACCCCAACCCCTGCAAGTTATTGACCACAAAACACATTTAAATAGTAGAATAATATTGTGTGTTTAATGCTTTTCTATTGGATAATTGTATATCTTTAGTGCAAGAAATAAAAGGAAATGTCCAGTCACTATACTATGCAAACAAAAAGTTGAACTATAAGTGATCACTGGTTATCTTAGCCTTAACCACCTAGTAAGAGTGATTGTTTCGTAAACAAGGTGAGCTAACACAAGTTTTGCTATTACTGTACATTTATTGGGTAGCCTCCAGTTTCATGACAGTAAATAAGACATAGTTTAAGGGGGGAAATGTAGCACTTGCAATGCTATTATATAGCTAACTTTAAAAGTGATTTAGGTTTATTTAACAGTTATATTGCTATATAACATAAAGAGTGTGTCTTGTAGAACGGGGAACAGTATATCAGAACGTATATTGAATGATTTACTGTAATGTCAGGATGTATCACGTCTCAAAAACGGGTGTCACTAGACACTACAGCTACCGTCTCAAAGTGCAATGAAGGTCAAAGGGAATATTGAAAAATTAACAACATTAGGACACATTTATTTTTTATTTAAAAAGTCAACAAATAATTAAGCAAGGGGGAAATATTACTTCATATTATACGATGGGTCAGATCTTGATTCGCATTAATTATTTCTCATATCTACATAATTTGTATATATTATTTAAAAAGTATCAGTAAAAATAAGTTTTTCTATTATTTTAAATTGCTTTTATTTGATGATTCAAAATTTTGATTTAGAAAAAAAAATATAATAAATTTTTAGCCTCTTCGCTCTTATAAATGTATAAATGGCAGAAAATCGTTCACCTTATATTACATGGGGGACATGTCAATATCCCATTTATGTCTATATTAGTGGACTATATCCCATATATGTCAGAAATGGTTGTCAATAACTCATGTCTTTCTAAATGTATGGTCAATATCGTACGCCTTTCTATATTAGTGATCGACATCCCATGTCTGTCTATAGTGTTGGTGAATCTCATGTCTGTCTATAGTGTTGGTGAATCCCATGTCTGTCTATAGTGTTGGTGAATCTCATGTCTGTCTATAGTGTTGGTGAATCCCATGTCTGTCTATAGTGTTGGTGAATCTCATGTCTGTTTATTTCTGTTTCAAACATTTAATATATGTTAAACTCAAGCCAATGTGGTAAACTGAAGGATACATTTAATATATGTTAAACTCAAGCCAATGTGGTAAACTGAAGGATACATTTAATGTATGCTAAACTAAAGCCAATGTGGTAAACTGAAGGATACATTTAATGTATGTTAAACTCAAGCCAATGTGGTAAACTGAAGGATACATTTAATATATGTTAAACTCAAGCCAATGTGGTAAACTGAAGGATACATTTAATATATGTTAAACTCAAGCCAATGTGGTAAACTGAAGGATACATTTAATGTATGTTAAACTAAAGCCAATGTGGTAAACTGAAGGATACATTTAATGTATGTTAAACTCAAGCCAATGTGGTAAACTGAAGGATACATTTAATATATGTTAAACGCAAGCCAATGTGGTAAACTGAAGGATACATTTAATATATGTTAAACTCAAGCCAATGTGGTAAACTGAAGGATACATTTAATATATGTTAAACTCAAGCCAATGTGGTAAACTGAAGGATACATTTAATGTATGTTAAACTAAAGCCAATGTGGTAAACTGAAGGATACATTTAATATATGTTAAACTCAAGCCAATGTTGTAAACTGAAGGATACATTTAATATATGTTAAACTCAAGCCAATGTTGTAAACTGAAGGATACATTTAATATATGTTAAACTAAAGCCAATGTGGTAAACTGAAGGATACATTTAATATATGTTAAACTAAAGCCAATGTTGTAAACTGAAGGATACATTTAATATATGTTAAACTAAAGCCAATGTGGTAAACTGAAGGATACATTAAATATATGTTAAACTAAAGCCAATGTGGTAAACTGAAGGATACATTTAATATATGTTAAACTCAAGCCAATGTTGTAAACTGAGGATACATTTAATATACGTTAAACTCAAGCCAGTGTGGTAAACTGAAGGATACATTTAATATATGTTAAACTCAAGCCAATGTGGTAAACTGAAGATACATTTAATGTATGTTAAACTCAAGCCAATGTTGTAAACTGAAGGATACATTTAATATATGTTAAACTCAAGCCAATGTAGTAAACTGAGGATACATTTAATATATGTTAAACTCAAGCCAATGTGGTAAACTGAGGATACATTTAATGTATGTTAAACTCAAGCCAATGTTGTAAACTGAAGGATACATTTAATATATGTTAAACTAAAGCCAATGTGGTAAACTGAAGGATACATTTAATATATGTTAAACTAAAGCCAATGTGGTAAACTGAGGATACATTTAATATATGTTAAACTCAAGCCAATGTTGTAAACTGAAGGATACATTTAATATATGTTAAACTCAAGCCAATGTGGTAAACTGAGGATACATTTAATGTATGTTAAACTCAAGCCAATGTTGTAAACTGAAGGATACATTTAATATATGTTAAACTAAAGCCAATGTTGTAAACTGAGGATACATTTAATATATGTTAAACTAAAGCCAATGTGGTAAACTGAGGATATATTTAATATATGTTAAACTCAAGCCAATGTTGTAAACTGAGGATACATTTAATATATGTTAAACTAAAGCCAATGTGGTAAACTGAAGGATACATTTAATATATGTTAAACTCAAGCCAATGTGGTAAACTGAAGGATACATTTAATATATGTTAAACTAAAGCCAATGTGGTAAACTGAAGGATACATTTAATATATGTTAAACTAAAGCCAATGTGGTAAACTGAAGGATACATTTAATATATGTTAAACTCAAGCCAATGTGGTAAACTGAAGGATACATTTAATATATGTTAAACTAAAGCCAATGTTGTAAACTGAGGATACATTTAATGTATGTTAAACTCAAGCCAATGTTGTAAACTGAAGGATACATTTAATGTATGTTAAACTCAAGCCAATGTTGTAAACTGAAGGTACATTTAATGTATGTTAAACTCAAGCCAATGTGGTAAACTGAAGGATGCATTTAAAGCGACGAACGCAGTGGCTGACAATAATTGGCATAGGAAGAGGATCGTCCTGCTAGCGAGATTGTGGGGGGTGGTGGGGCACTTTTTCAATATATTGAGGGATGGCATTTTCTGCCAAGGGCATAAATCTTTTTACACGGAAGGTGTCGCAAAACGCTTTTCCTCCCTGGGGAACTCTAACCCTAGCTACGCCCCTGTGGACAACATTCCTTCAGGTTAACATATATTTAAATAATTGACCATCAAATAATTTAACTATCTACAAACTACTAACAGATACCTATCAACATTACGTCCCCTTTCAAGACGAATCTATAGAAATCGAATTTGTTTGAGACCGTATCGATCGCTATAGGTTATTGATCCGAACTCGCCCCGTTCTTAACGGGCGCTGTGTGATTATCGTCTGCCAAACCCGAGCCGTTAAGTCAGAGAAGCAGATTAACACTAAATCCCATTGTATGGAACGCTCCATTTCTCTCTTTGACTAAACGTTTCTATGTGAAGGAGGTCGACGTCAGGCTTATGTTGGAAACCTGGGCTTTAAGTCTTACCACTGGGGATTTAAGATCTGTTCAATGGTGAAAGTTTAAAGTAGGGCAAAAAGTTTAAATAAGAGTATGGATATTAAATCGTTATAAATTATAACCTTACAATTTTAGGAGAAAGTAATATTGTGTGCGTCTTTTCTTTTATTCCCGTAGAGAAAAAATTCTAATGGTAAGTAATGTTACTGTTTTTATAATTATTTTTTTTCCTTAGTCGTTTTCAATATTCATATAAATTCAATTCATGTTATAGATAATTCCATAAAAATTCACATAATAACATTTGCCTCTATTAAATCATTATAATATTATATATATCTTGCAGGCTAGCTTTAATGAACGTAGATTAATGATTTTATAAAATAAAATGAATAGACACTCATATGTTAAATAGCTATTTATTCAAATTTTAAATTAAAAAAAACAACAACTTTATTTTCGAGGGGAAAACATTGATATAGAAAAGCATAATTTCTTCTAATTCAAGGGAGTAGAGTAAGGAATTCAATTAGAATCAATGGCTTGTAGTGTAGCCTTAGGCGTTGTTTTGTTTTTAAACGCATGTTCTAGTTTTATTTTAAAATAAAGCTTATTTTTTCAATTATTTAAACACATTCAAAACACATTCATGGCATTATGACAATGTCTTGAACATCTAGCAAGTGTTTTCTGACATACTGACCATGCACTTAACACCTAGCAAGTGTTTTCTGACATACTGAACATGCACTTAACACCTAGCAAGTGTTTTTTTTTTGACATACTGAACATGCACTTAACACCTAGCAAGTGTTTTCTGACATACTGACCATGCACTTAACACCTAGCAAGTGTTTTCTGACATACTGACCATGCACTTAACACATAGCAAGTGTTTTCTGACATACTGAACATGCACTTAACACATGGCAAGTGTTTCCTGACATACTAACCATGTAATTAACACCTAGAAACTGTTTCCTGTCACACTGACCATGCGCTTAACACCTAATGACAAGTGTTTTCTGTCAGTCTCAGTGATAGATCAGTGATAGAACATCGTTGTCCTACTTCAAATATATAACCAGCTTCGTTCTTGTTCATGATACTTCATATACACAAAGTTATTATGTACCGTTTAAGCAATCAAAATGCATCATGTCAAATGTATCTCACATTAAAGAAACATTTATAATGTCAAATGTATCTCACATTTGACAAACAACGGGCTTTTAAATTGGACTTTGCTATATAAGTGTGGCATGTATTTGTTCGGTAGGCGCAGACGAGTTGTAGGTGACAAACGCTGTTAAGTTGATATCACGTGCTTTTTTTTTTGATATGTTGAAGATTGTGCCAGGTGATTGTCGGCACTAATTCAATCATAAAGCAGCCAATGTATAGCACTTATAAATATTTTACACTTTTATGGTGTATTTCGACCATGTGTAGCCCATGTATTAGAAATGCAATAAAATATTTTTTCCTGTAATAATATTTACATTAATACAAAAGTTAATTACTTGTAAATACAAAACTGAAGCAATGAAACATATTTTACAGCTTATCATAAACCATTGTCACGAGACTTATGAATAATTCCCTCATAGTTTGGGCTACAATTAAATAAAGGTATTACATACATTATTCCTTAGTAATATAGAAAATATGATTCTAGTCAAGGAGACGAAAAGCCATCACAAATCAAGATAACAAGGGCTAGACTTTTTTTTTGTTCTGTCTCTTTCACAGTTTTTGTGGTCTGTCTCTTTCTCTGTTTTCTTGGTCTGTCTTTTTCTCTGTTTTCTTGGTCTGTCCTTTTCTCTGTTTTCTTGGTCTGTCTTTTTCTCTGTTTTCTTGGTCTGTCTCTTTCCCAGTTTTTGTGGTCTGTCTCTTTCTCTGTTTTCTTGGTCTGTCTTTTTCTCTGTTTTCTTGGTCTGTCTTTTTCTCTGTTTTCTTGGTCTGTCTCTTTCTCTGTTTTCTTGGTCTGTCTCTTTCTCTGTTTTCTTGGTCTGTCTTTTTCTCTGTTTTCTTGGTCTGTCTATTTCTCTGTTTTCTTGGTCTGTCTCTTTCTCTGTTTTCTTGGTCTGTCTCTTTCTCTGTTTTCTTGGTCTGTCTCTTTCTCTGTTTTCTTGGTCTGTTTTTTTCTCTGTTTTCTTGGTCTGTCTCTTTCTCTGTTTTCTTGGTCTGTCTATTTCTCTGTTTTCTTGGTCTGTCTCTTTCTCTGTTTTCTTGGTCTGTCTCTTTCTCTGTTTTCTTGGTCTGTCTCTTTCTCTGTTTTCTTGGTCTGTATTTTCACTGTAATCTTGGTTTGAATTTTTCACTGTTTTATTGGTCTGACTTTTTCATTGCTTTGTTGGTCTGACTTTTTCACTATTTTTGTGGACGGAATTTTTCAAGAAATTATCTGACAATAACAAATCCAAATGAAGCACTTGAATTTGTTTGTCTTTGATTGTCTTATCAGAGATGAAAGCCAAAATATTGTTTCTGAAAATTGATGTGCGAAAATATTAACTTTAAAGATTAAGACCTGGGCGCCAGTGATAAGGCTGTATAACATTGGAGTGCATAAGATGTTTCAAAATATTTAAAAAACAAAAACCAAATAGTCATTGCTTTATTATCCGTTTGGAATATGGCACACAGTGAACACCACCGCCTCCGAACGAGGCATAAATTTTCCCTGGGACCATGAGTGTCAGGAAATTGTTTTCTGATTTTCAGTGTTTTTTTTTAAATTTTCCTAATCACTTGTAATTTTAAGATATCACAGTGGTTTTCTTTTTAAAGGCTATAATTATAGAAGTCTACATAATTTTAAAATCTTAAATGAGGTGAACCATTTTTGCTGTGCGAGAAATGTTGGCGAAAAACATTAAGTGTAAGCCTACTACCTGCTTACTACCTGCCTTCTACCTGCCCACTGCCAGCGTACAGCATGCCTACTACCTGTCTACTACCTGCCTATCACCTGCTTTAAAAACAGCACAAGACAACTATTGTGGGATGGATCTCTTAAACTTGATAACAAGTTCAAGCTATAGTTTCAATTGATACGTTGACAATAAATGCGTGGCTCACAAACTAACTCGCTTACCAAACCGACTTTATTTGTTATTACTTTTTACTTTATTTTAAAGAAAATGGGAAATAGGATATTTCTATGATGTAATTAAGTTATTTTTATTTAGCCTTATAGATATCAATATTGCTATATGTATGGAAAAAAAAGGTTAAAGTGCTTTTAAGTGGTGTCGTGCGGGCTAATACGTCCTTCTAACTACCTGTCGCTAGACTTTGCTTTGCTTTCATCGGAAATGTGCTGTTTCCATCAACTTGACATATCGTCTATAGACACGAAGAATGTGCTGCTATTGATACGCCAATGGCGTGGCTATTGATACGGCGACAGCGTGGTTATTGATACGGGTACGTGTTGTGAAAACTAACTCGGTGTTGTGAGTTTCTGGCACCGTTTCATGGCTGTGTTGTCATTGACAACGGCGTGACGGCCATCATCATGGCACCGAGCCGCCGCTAACACTTCCGGTGGCAACAAAGCGTGTTGATGAAAATGACGGCAGTAAAATTGTATTTTATTTTATTACAATAGTTTGTCCAAATAATTTTCAAGCCATAAAATATATACTGAAGATAAATAAAGGAATGCTTTTTTAATGTTGCAGTTAATTCTTTACCCACCTCAAATCTCTTTAAATCTTCATCAGTTTACAAATAGCTTAAAAGACTATTTCATGGAGATTTTTTTTAATATTTCAAATTCAATCATTTTTTATTCTGTTTCCACATTTTCCTTATCCTATACTTTTAGTTCTTCCTGTGTCCAAAACATTTTAAATTTACTAATTAATATTGTGTTATTTACTAAACTTTATATTGATGGAAAAGTTTTTTTGTATTGGAAAAAAATAATTTAATTAAACATTTTGTACTCCTTACAGCAATCCTTACAACATTTCTGCTAAGTAATTCTAGAAGCTCTCGAAAAAAAATGCTGTTTAAGACATGCCAGTAGAATTGTAGCAGGCGAAGGCCAGACAAAATATCATGTAGTAATAGCATATATTTTGTTTGGCAATTAATATTTTGCTTCATGAAACTATCAAAACTTTCATTCAGCGATGCATTCAGATATTTACCCTGACAAATTTGTTTTTAAAAACTTCATTTGTGAATCCCTAGAAAATTATTTAAGAAAAAAACAAACAAGAATTAATGACAGTGCTAAGCTATGAAAGGAAAAATTAGCCTTCAAAAAATCTGACTTCTTAATTAGCTTACACCGAATATGAGATATGTGTAGGAAAAATGCATTACGAAAAATATACACTGAAATATTCAACAAACCAGTAATTGAAGATTTGCCTGGCTTCATGTTTGTCATTGTGGAGTGTTCTAAGCTGGAGTTTCTTATAAGGAAGTAATCAAGTCTGCAGAAGGTCGTGTCGATCAAATAATCTTGAACGCGAGTGTGTTACTGTACACACTCTGTACAAATAATACACATATCTTTCGTTTTGATTACGTACACACACTTGTAAACTGTTGTAATTAGATCTCGGTAATGCTGGGAGGGGTATTGTGTGGTTGGACGTTTCTTATCAAAACTAAACTGTTGAATCTTGAATGCAGTTGTTCAACGGTAAAGAAGTCAAACCCGAAAAATCTTTAAATGTAAGGGTTTTTTTTAAAACATCTCCTATAATGTAATTAGTTCAGAATTATTTTTGAATTTTACTGTGTCTCTATAGAAGTCTTTTCATCTTTATCAGTTGTTCTTAACATTCTTAATGCTGCGACCCTCTAATACAGTTCCTTATGTTGTGGCGACCCCAAATAGCAAAATTAATTTAGTTGCTACTTCATAACTGTAGAGTATATGTGCTTTCCGATGGTCTTACGCAACCCCTGGGAAAGGGTCGTTCGACCCCCAAAGGTTGAGAACCGCTGATCTATATAATGATAAATGAAACAACCCCTAAAAGCACAGTTGTTCGTATAAATCATTTATAAAATGTATTAAAAAGCCATGGAAGTGGGGCTGAGAATTTGACAAAACATGCATACAAGTAATGCACTTTATAAGAATCCGATTTTATTCCCCCCCCCCCCCCCCAAACCAAGGCTCGCAGCCGCACAAATTTTTCACGCTGCTGAACTATAACAATATTCCAATGACCCATCCATTTTTACAACGCAGATTTATTTCACTATATTCCAGAGAAACAAAAGAAAATATTACGCGCTTGCGATTTTTTTTTTTTAGGATCTCATTTATCAGAGTTATCGGAAATTAGCCTTTACGTTACGCTTGAAAGAAAAGGAAAAACCTATTGTTAGGGGGGGTGAGGCTGGGAGTGGGGCTGCAAATTTGATATAATGTGTTGTCATTGGAAAAGAGGTGCTAAGATTCATCGCAATAGGTTGACAGGAAGTGGGTCAACTAGCCGTCAAACGATATTTCCAGTCCGCCGGATACAGACTGCTGCTAACTTTGACCTTCCTTTTTGGCTTCTTTTGTCTTTTCTTTTGTCTTTTCTTTTAGCCCTTCTTTTGGCTTTTCTTTTGGTCTTTCTTTGTGGATTTCTTTTCTATGGGCATAACGTTTTACGCAACCTCTGCTTATTTACTTCAAGAGGTATACATTCTCCTCTCCACCAGACGGAACCGTTATCAACGATTCCCCCAATCACCTTATTTTGATGTTGATGTCTTTCTCAAACAGGTCGTTTAAGGGCAGTCGCTGCCACCGTTCAATTGTTTCCTTTCACATACAGATACGACCTGTTTCTATCTTTTTAATGTCCTGCCAGCAACACTTCTCCTGCTCAGAAGTCGATTAAATGTTTAAATATCAAAAACCGCCCTACTAGCACCAATCCGCTTTCAACCATATTTTCAAAGGCATGTCAACAATGTCATTGATATAATTGATTTGATTGTGCCCATTGCAGCGTTATGATCTCTGTGTAAAAGCTGTCATAGACAGCGATATTATTGCACATTAAGTTTTTCATACGCTTCCTTTCGAACTAGTGTCATGTCAACCTGTGGGATATTATAGACTGAACACCTAGGTTCATATATATGTTTGGACACATCTTTCAAGGGGCTATATTGTTGAAATGTCTTAGCATATGAGGGGGCATTGAAAACAATGTATTTTCCCTATGGTTACAAGTTTTTGCTTCTAGCACCGAGATATATTACGATCTTCTTTGTCATGTATTTCAATATATACCTTTCAATGTATATCTTTCAATGCTAACCTTTCCATTGTTAATAAGATTCCCAGGAGGTATAAGACAAGTTCTCTCGCCCTTCAATCAATGGTTGTAAAAATTGTTTTAAAGAGCCGTTGGCGTGGAATAAAAGATAAAGATGTTTACAAGAACAACGCCACAATACCGGCCATGCGTGATCCGGCAAGCGGGTCACGCATGAAGGGTTATTGACGCGGACCTAATAATGAGGTTGCTAAGTGCTCAACACTCTGAGCTATAATGTCATCTTAACCGACCTGTCCGGGTTTTTTCGAAATGTCTATTACCCATGAGTAGCTTTTTAGCCATTTTTTTCTAGCGATTCCCACAATGGACCATGAAAAGCTGTATCCACATGTTTTCTAACAATTCACACATTAAATCCATGAGTAGCTGTGTCAACATATCTTCTAGCATAAATTCAAACAATGAATGTACAGCTTCAGGCTAGCTGTCGTCGAGAATATGTTAAAATTTGAACTTCCAACAGCATCATTAGTCAATATAAATTTCAAACTTTTGAACTATTCTGTAGCTCACCGATTTAAGCTATTGCATAGTTGTTTTTTTTTTTTTTAAAGTCCATTCATTTTTCTTTTTTTTCTTTTTAACTTGGTCTAATTGCGTTTCATATTTCATGGCAAAAATTCTGAATGTTAATATTTTGCTTAGATCGTGGTAACAAGTATTATTATCGGAAACACAAATTTCAATTAATATAAAACAATATTGATTATCTTGAAAATAAAGATTATTATATTAACTTAATAATCCTCTTTTCATTCGTTTTCAATTGTTTATAATAGAATAATTTTTTTTTAAAGATCAGATAAATGTTATATAACATAATTGTATTTTCCTAAAATTAAAAACTTTCCACTGTTTACATGTCCATCTCATCACGTGTAATCACTTTCAACTTAGTATAGCGTAACTGAAATATATGCTTTCAAAATGAGCCTCCGTTTAGCCACACTTCTGGATTTGTCACGAAGAAATCTTTGAACATAACGAGCCAAGGGTTTGCTTTAGATACAATTACTTTTCTTTATCTCGTTTCTGGTCAGTGGTAGTGACTACAAACAAATACTAACCTTAGTGATCTCTTTTTCTACATTTGCCCCCCCCCCAATTAGTCCACCCTACCGCTTGCCTGGGCATTATTGCTTTGTCCACTCTACCAATAGCCATGGCATGATTGTTATGTCCCCTCTACCAATAGCATGGGCATGATTGTTAAGTTCACCCTTCCAATAGCCTTGGCATGATTGTAATGTCCACTCTACCAATAGCCTGGGCATGATTGATATGTCCACTCTACCAATAGTCTTGGCATGATTGTTATTTCAACTTTGCCCATATTTTACATTTTCTCATTTTGTAATGATTTATAAAAAAAAAAAAAATTATACTTTTTCTTGAATAGAAATGTGTGTTGTACAAACATTTAAAACCTTAATAGTACCATATCAATTGGGTCAGTGTGCTACTTCCTCAAAGAGGAACTGACGTCTGTATAAGCTTGTCCGACGTATACCAAATAGTTTCATCGTATTCACTGCAGGGAGAGCAGTCAACAATTCAGAACCTATTCATGTCATCTTCGTATGTCTGGAACTTTCTTGACTCTTAACGCTTGTTTGTCGAGACTCTCATTGGATCATTTTGTGATTTATTGCGCCCTTAACCTTCCTAATGAGTGGATTTCAAGATGTATCGTGTGTCTCTAACGTATTCAGATTTACTTGATGATGTTATCGAGACTAAACTTTTCAGTCTGGCTATTTTTAAAAAAAAATATCTTACACATTTTTGGCACAAAAAAATATTGCACCAGTCAATGAATTGAACGAGATTGGGACACCTCCACACAGCCCCACACACAATATCCATTCTATATTCAATATGACAGCAGCCAACTGGGCTGGAGTGACCTCAATAGATTCAGCTGATCCCCAAGTACTTTAACACAGAGAAAGTCTAGTAATATTTCATTTGAAACTTTGAAAAGATTCATTCGACTCATGCCTCTAGGCAAACACCGCCTTAAATAATTTCAATGTGTGTATTTCTGCAAGACATATTCTCTAAAATATATCCCTATTTGCATGTGGATATATTGATTGATTTGACTTGCCTATCATTTCCTTTTAAAACATGGTTCTCAAAAGTTTTTTATTCATACTGTTAATACGTGTGTCTTGATTTAACTCGCCGATCCTTCACTTACTCAATAAAATGATCCATTGCGTATAAGTTAAAATTCCATAAAATTCTCTCCCTATCCCCTTCATTACCAACACTTCCACGGGTGGGTCACACACCGGGACAGCGTAGGAACCCCTGATCTTGAACCATTTCTTATCTATCGTTTCAATGGTGATCGCAGAACTTGTTTCCTATAGTGGAAGTGGTCCGTGCGATTGTTCAGATTAGATTCACGGGGTCCATTAATCTCTATAAATTGTCATGCATTGTCCTGGCAGAGAATACTGTTAGACATTGTGTGTACGCATGAATGTTTGATATCATTTCAATCTTGTTTGCATTCAATATTTTTTTTCAACATCGTTTAAACAAAACCACATTTCGTTATTTCATTTCATATATTATGATTTGGTTGAATATGAATACAAGTAAAATAATTTTTATTGTACTCGTTCGATACAAGATGCTCCGTGTTCGAGGCTTGTGATAAGCGCAGTAGTACTTTCAGACGTAAACATTTATTAAATAGTATTTTAAAAACTTATATCAAATAGCTTTTCACACCCCTCGCTTGTTTGGATGATTGACTTCTATAAGATTGACTTTTATAAGTTTGACTTTAATAAGATTGACTTTTCTTTTAATGATGCAGTGCGCCTATTTACGAAAAGAAATTCAAAAGACAAATTGCGATAGGCTGAGCATACAATTTCCATCAGTGTTTTAAATTGTAATGATTAATTTTTCCTCTAACAGTAGGATAACTGACATAACTTGAGTGGGATAAAATATTAGCCATCAAAATTAAATTGAGCTTAATTATTATATTAAACTAGCGAGTACCCGGCATGCGTTTCAATGCCATTCAAGAAAGAAAGTGTTTTGCTTTTTAATTATGTTTCTTGAAGTGCTTTTAAATACACAATGTTTTTTTTTGTTTTTCCGTCTGGTGCATACACGAATAAATCGTAAGGTTTTCCGACGCGAGAGCAGGCTACATACAGCTGTCCATGGGAGAAGCGTGGGTTTTCCAAATTTAGTCCACACACTTGTAGCGATTGTCCCTGTGCTTTGTTGATGGTCATTGCAAATGCAAGTAGCACCGAAAACTGCAGACGTTTGAATTCAAATGGCATATCGGTTGGAATCATTGGGATGCATGGCAGCAGTACATCTTCTCCTTTAAATTTTCCATTTAAAATAGTTGCTTCGATGATATTGTTCATCATGTTTTTCACTGAAAGCTTGGTGCCCTTGTCAAGTCGTGGTGGATTTATGTTTCGTAAAAGAATAATAGGCACGCCAATTTTGAGTATTAAAACGTGCGATGGGATGCCTGGCAAGTCAATCGCAGCAAATTCTCGCTGTTTCATTCTTAAATTTAAGGGCACTGCAATACACGCATAATTTATCCATTTTTCCAATAACCACGCTTGGATGAAGACTGTAATCATAATTAGCATTGTAATGGAATGCACTAAGACTTAATTCAACGTTCAGTGTTCGTCTGGATCGGGCATTGCGTACTCGAGCGGTTTCCAGTCTTACTTCCCGTTGCTCCACTGTGTCAGAGGTACGGGCTTGAGCATTGCGTACTTGAGCGGTTTCCAGTCTTGCTTCCCGTTGCTCCTCTGTGTCAAAGGTACTGGCTTAAGCATTGCTTACTCAAGCGGTTTCCAGTCTTGCTTCCCGTTGCTCCACTGTGTCAAATGTACGGGCTTGACCATTGCATACTCGAGCGGTTTCCAGTCTTGCTTCCCGTTACTCAACTGTTTCCGAAGCTCGTGATGCCTTTTTCTTTCGCGCTTGAGGTGTGAAAAAACCAATAGCTTTTCGTTTGGGCGGCATCATTGATTGATAGCAAAAGTATTGCTTTCTGACGAATATTACAAATGCATGTGATATCTGTTATTAGATGTCGATAGGCAATGGTAATTTCACATTTAACACCACGTGTTACGTCACACACAAAATGAAATATCGCTGTTAGTATTTGATTCAATTAATTTACGATATTTTTAAGTTTAATAGTTTTCACATGTTAGGAAGTACAATGAATTGTTGGCAGTACAATTCCAGTTGTATAGGGGTCACATTACTTTATAAATCATAAATTCCAGCGTTAAAATCTAGATGTTATTATAGTTCAATACCTTCGTAGTCTATGGGTTGTTTTTTTCTGTGATATGTCTTTTCGTCTTGTTTTCCGACGAAGGCTCCAAGCCGAAACGTTAAAATCTTTTTTCCTGTCTATAAATATATAATACTGTATTGTACGATTCTGAGACGATATTCTACGATTTTAAGAGGTCGAGGGTAAACAGGTCTGCAATAAACACGAACATCTAGATACAATAGTTTAAAATTGAAAGAGGTCTCAGCACGTGTGAAGATCTTCTAGTATTCTTTCTAAACGTAATATTTAAATTGTATCACAGCATCTCTGATACATTTTATCAAGAAAATTCGAGTACCGTCTGCAGGCCGGATCCGAAGCCCTGGCCGTAGTGTGCTGACCCCTGCGTTAGATCATAACATGGGCTATACTAACCTTACCTCAGCCAGTGAGATCATAACTTATGCTAAACTAGCCTTACCTCAACTTGTGATATCATAACATAGGCTAAACTAACTTTACCTCAGCCTGTGATATCACAACATAGGCTAAACTAACCTTACCTCAGCCTGTGAGATCATAACATAGGCTAAACTAACCTTACCTCAGCATGTGAGATCATAACATAGGCTAAACTAACCTTACCCCAGTCTGTGAAATCATAGGCAATAATTCCACTGGCCAATTGTTTTATTGACCTAAGTGCCTTTAAGCGTATTACCTTGCCTGAGGTTACCCCAAAGTTCCCCTAGCTGTCAGACCTGAGCATATTCTACTATTAAAATTTAATGACACTTTCAAAAATTCATGCCACCTCGACGCACCAAGTGTCAACTCATGTGTTATGGTTCTTGGGCCCTTGGTAACCAAGATCTACGCCGCAGGTAATCACGCGCCCTAGCGCTGATACTCTCTACGCAGTTTGGTCCTCAGCTTTAAATTTGCGTATTGGTTTTCGTCTTAGAGATGTTCAAGTTAGACTTTACTTAATTCACGATCATTAGGATAAATTTTTAACTAATTTTTTAATCACATATTCTTTTCGACTTCCCTATTTTCACTAAGTCTTATATTTTGCCCGACAGATTAAAATGTCGCAGTTTGATATTCCTATAACCATTTGCCCTCTTCTTTTATCTACAACTATTTTGACGATTTGTTAATTGCGATAATGTTTTATTTTAAATTTCGGTATCATACAAAAGATAATGTTCATTGGGGAAAAAAATCATTGTTCTAGAATCTCATAATGGTTATTCTATTAAAACAAAACAGACTTTAGAAGATTTTCTATTTGGTTATAATTATTATTTTCATCATTCGTACCTTTACCTAAGTAGTTTCTCCTCAAGAGCTGTAGTTCAGTGGACAGTGCGGGGACTTAATCGGGAGAGTCTGGTGACACGGTGATTTAACAGGAAGAGTCTGTTGACCCGCAGACTTAATGTGGAGAGTCTGGTAACTAAAAGTGTATAGACCGTTGTCTTAAAGTTGACAGTTCGGGGACTTAAAGTGACAGACCGGTGACTTAAAGTCACAGTCCGGCGATTCAAAGTCACAGTCAGGTGACTTAGACGGGACAGTCAGGTGACTTAAAGTGACAGTATAAGACTTAAAGTGACAGTTGGGCAACTTAAAATGGGCAGTCTGGCGACTTAAATTGACAGTCCGGTGACTTAAAGTAACAGTCCGGTGACTTAAAGTGACAATCCGGTGACTTAAAATGACAGTCCGGTGACTTCAAGTGACAGTCCGCGACTTAAAGTGGAAAGTATGTCGACTAAAAGTGGACAGTCCGGTGACTTAATTTGACCCATCAAAGTTTTGCAGATAGATTTACCGATGTATACTTTTTACTTGTTCTGTTTCTAGGTAACAAACTTAAATTCATTCATGTAAAGAAACGTCTTTAAACACCTGTATTCAAATGAAGAGTTCAAGGAAAAAACCAGTGATGTCAATTTTTCGAAATTTGCAAGTTATCTCCCGTGTGGCTACATTCCATTCAATAGAATAATATGACACATAGCAAGTTATCTCCCGTGTGGCTACATTCCATTCAACAGAATAATATGACACATAGGTCCAACGGAAAAAGCAGCGAAGTCAATAAATAAATATTTAGACATTTTAATATGTTGATACTTTTATGAGGAATGTTCAAACTTTATTATCATTTTTCTCAAAACTCTCAAAACCTGACATCACTGGTTTTTCCATTGAGCCCTTCAAATATATTCTAGTTACCACCTTGAAAATACCAAGAAAAAAATTATTGCTGATAATCATGTTAGAGGAGATTCCATTTGTTTGTTTTTTTTTTTAAATCGACTAATACATCTTTTGAGCAGAAAAATGTTGTATTACTTGGTGTTGGTCAAAAATTGTATGAACTGTTGGATTTTTTAGTATGTAAACTCTTTTCTTTTCCATTATCTGAGGCATACAATTTGTCTGCCACTATTGTAGGTTCTAACTTTGGATCATATGAAATAACATACAGGAACATAACTTCCCCAGTTAACTGTAACGAGGTTATTTTCGTATACATATTTTTATGAGAATGTATGAGCGTCATGAATGTATTGTTCGTTCTGTGAATTTTGTCTTTGAAAAGTTTGTCTTTGACATGCCGACACATTTTAAACCTTCTCTTGTATCAAACTTGGTTGGAGCGCGTTTTATTTCTATGGCAAAATGGGATCGCACCGGGTAAACTCTAGGACTTGACTATGAACACGTGATACATTGTACGCTTTCGAGATTAGTACGTGACAGTCAACCACAGGTCAATGGGGACTTCAAAAAGGGGGGGGGGGGTGAATGTTTTTAAATTATTTAGCGTGAATTATTCAGGAATACATTTATTTGGTGTATGTGGTTAAGCGTGGGGGAGGGGGGGGGGTGGTTACATGTTCCAGTATAAGCAGTTTTACATAAAATAACATTTTACATTTAGGTGCATAAAAATCATTACATTAAATATAACATCATATCACGTATAACATCATATCAAGTATATCATCACATCAAGTATAACATTATATCAAGTATATCATTATATCAACATTATAATTTCATCAAGTATATCATTTAACTTTAAGATTTGTTTAGTGTTCGACTTAAGCCTTTTGTATCCGCGTTTAAGGCAAATATCTTCGGATGGCTCATTGGCCCTCTTCACGTCATCAAAGAAACTTTGCACATAGACTCGTTGCCGATGACGTCATATTCTATCAAATGTTCAACCCCAGCCTCCAACGTCCAATCATCAGTAGTTCCTGTCTTTCAAAGGGTCAATGAATGCAATATGCTTTGTTCCATGCTTATGACGTATTTTGGTATGCAGTACAAATAAATTTATTTTTGAAAGGGAAAATAAAGGATATATGAAACGTGTTGTCGCCAGAGGTTTGCTCATTTACACAAACTTCTTCTTAGTAAATGATAAATCAATGACATAAACGCAGACAAAGATGCACATAAAGGATTTACACTTTCCTTTTAAGGGTTGTTTAATTTTATTCGGAAAAACAGTGTACTAGTGAGCTTAGTTTGAGAATAGGTGCTTTATTTCTGATCATTCAATCTCTTCTTAAATTATTTTTTTTTTATATTCATTAAATGAAGTCCTACAATTATGTTTTGTTTTTCGTAAATAATTTTCAAGTTATAAATCGATCTTATTTACACTTTAATAATCCCTAAAAATCGATTGTTTTAAAAACGTCGCCCCTATAGAAAAAGCCATTCGTGCTCTAACAATAGTTCAGGCGTAATCAGATTAAATGTCTCCCGTTCTAACCGACCGCTGTTGATCCATCGTAAAAAGCAGTTCTTGTTGCAAACGTCAGCATTGTTGAACATTGGGATGAACATCGATTTGATCTCACGTTCCGTCAACAGCCCGCTACCTGGGGGCTGCTCAGCTCAACTTCCGGTAATCAGAAAACGTGTAATCAAGAAATCTTTTAATTTAATATGAGTTCAAATATCAAAAATCGTTCAGTCCCTGTGGCTTCCGGTTAATCCTGTCTCCTTCGATGAATTTTGTGTGGAACTGAAAAGGAAGAACAAAAGTAAGAGATTGGTAAATGGTTAAAAACGAAGAGACAATAATAAGATAACTCAGATAGATAGAACAGAGTTATAGATCCGTAAGATAAATACAAAATATAGATCGGTCGGATAGATAAGAAGTATGGATCAGAAAGATGGATAAGAAAGAGAGGTCAGAAAGATAGATCACAAAGACAGTTTATATATATATAGATCAGAAGGATAGATCAAAAAGATAGATTAGAAAGATAGATCAGCCAGATAAGCTATAGCTTAAAGACGCTTAAAATGGCTTTTTGTATTATGTGTCAATAAATTAATAATAAAAAATGCAACTAAATTACTCCACTACTCCACTCAATTCATTGGCTCCCTATACAGGCACACAAGGATTACAAGCTGTCTTTTCTCTGTCACAACTTTTTCTCTTGTTCCTGCCCTTCCTGTCTTACTGAACTTCTTACTGTCTATTCACCCTTTCAAAACCCTCGTTCCTCCGCAGACACGCGTATTCTTTCACTTTCCAGAACACGCACTAAAACATAAGGTGAATGATCTTTCTGCGCCTCAAAACAATGGAATTCTCTCGCACTGCAAATCCGCAATACGCCGACCATACAGGCCTTCAAAACTGCACTCAAAACACATCTTTTTAAACTCTGCTATCCGGACTGACCTCCCCGCAATTGCCAATTAACGATGCTGCTGGGTGCTGTCCATGACTTGACATGTACAAGTTCTTTGGTGGGTGGTTTGGACATACATTTGTTTTCGTTTTGTTTTATACAGCTGTTTTTTTAAATTAAATAAATGTATGTTATTTTTTAAAGGCATGATTATGTTCGCCACTATTTTTATGTGCAGCGTGGTGAGCTCAGTCCTAGGCTGGGGTACCGTGCTATATAAGACAACTATAATAATAATAAATGCTCGATTAATGTTTCGGAATAATAAAATAAGTGCGGTGCAAATTTTACATAATGTAAAGTTTTGCCACTGACATTGGCACAATGTCCCTAAACGACTTTTAGAGGCCCAAAGTGTATCCGGGTAAATATTCGGTCTCAAATTTGAGAGTTGTTTAACAAACTACCTTTACATTAATGCTTAATTTATCGTGGCTTATCAAAAGTTTAACTAAAATAAAAATCAATAACTTCTTCTTTGTATCCACAGATTTAACGAACTCTACAACATACAGCACATGTATTTAACACCAGATCTTATCATTGTATATCACTAGTACTACAAAAAACTCTATAGAATTTAAGAGCATTTACTTGGAGTTTTCATCACTACAACCAGGTAACTGGCCCGCCCCTGTTACACGTGGTGCAAATGTGTAAGATACAACGAATTTCAGAGGATAATACATTATATCCACAACTGCCGTCCAACATCAGAATCACTTCCAGTCATCCAACCCGTTGATTCCATTAACTCACCAAGGACTGAAACTGGCGAAATGTAATTTGGAACTGGGATAAAAGCTAAACTTTACTGGCACAAGGAATAATTTTAAAATTAGAAGCGGTTGCTGAAGGTTTCGGTGACATCTCCTTGAGTAAAGGACCCCTGGAACATCATGCCTAAGACAAAAGGTAAGACAAAAAATGTATTTTTTTTGTTATCAGTAATTTGAATGTTTTTTTTTTAAAATATCTTTCCCCCGGGTTGTTTTAGCTTTACCTCCCTTCACGTTTGTGTTTAGCTTTACCTCCCCTCACGTTTGTTTTGCGTTACCTTCCTTTGCATTTGTTTTAGCTTTACCTCCCCTCACGTTTGTTTTAGCTTTACCTCCCCTCAAGTTTGTTTTAGCTTTACCTCCCATCACGTTTGTTTTAGCTTTACCTCCCCCCACGTTTGTTTTAGCTTTACCTCCCATCACGTTTGTATTAGCTTTACCTCCCCTTGCTTTTGTATTAGCTTTACCTCCCCTTGCGTTTGTTTTAGCTTTACCTCCCCTCACGTTTGTATTAGCTTTACCTCCCCTTGCGTTTGTTTTAGCTTTACCTCCCCTTGCGTTTGTTTTAGCTTTACCTCCCCTCACGTTTGTATTAGCTTTACCTCCCCTCACGTTAGTTTTAGCTTTACCTCCCCTCACGTTTGTATTAGCTTTACCTCCCCTCACGTTTGTATTAGCTTTACCTCCCCTTGCGTTTGTTTTAGCTTTACCTCCCATTGCGTTTATTTAAGCTTTACCTCCCCTCGCGTTTGTTTAAGCTTTACCTCCCCTCGCGTTTGTATTAGCTTTACCTCCCCTTGCGTTTGTTTAAGCTTTACCTCCCCTCGCGTTTGTATTAGCTTTACCTCTACTCAAGTTTGTATTAGCTTTACCTTTCCTCATGTTTCTTTGAGTTGTACCTCTCCTTTATAAATGTTCATGTTCTATTACAAAAGTTACAGGTTTAGGGCCAAGAATACTAATTAGAATGATTGAAAGCATTCCCTTAGCGTCAAATACATGAGTTGGCGTTATTACAATAATATGGTCTTTACCTCAGAAGACTGTAACTTAGAGTTTAACAAACATGTGACTCGGAGATTAACAAAAATGTGATTCAGAGTTTAACAAAAATGTGACTGAAAGTTTAACAAAAATGTGACTTGGAGTTTAACAAAAATGTGATTCAGAGTTTAACAAAAATGTGCTTCGGAGTTTAACAAAATGTGATACAAAGTTTAACAAAAATTTGACTCGGAGTTAAAGGATAATGTAAATGTTGTACGGCTTGAATAAATATAAGTGAGAATTATAAATGTTTCAATTTTGATGACACTTTTTCATATAGAGATTGAAACTTTAGTAAACAATTTACTCTAAATGACTTAATTTTAAAATTATTTATGTGAATGATAAAATTAAAATATATATCTGTACACACTTAATGGGAAGATATTATTTGCCGTAGTACAATGAGAGTACTAGAACTGCAAGTACTCCACTCCAAGTTTGGCTCCATCACACACGAGTTTCATTTAGAGGTGATTTGTTTCTTGTCAACATCCTACGGTTAAGTACGTCATCTTTACCGAGGCCACTTCGAGGGCGAAATTCGCATGCCAGTGGTTCATTGTTTATTAATCTGACCACTGCCAAGTAGCCTTGAACTTAACAGACACTAATTGCAAAATAAAAATCTGATCGTAAATCCATACCCAGATGTAGATTCTACCTACTCGCACAAGATTATATTACATGATACATGGTTTATCATGTTAGTCTTAGACTAAGTTCAGAAATGATATATAAGGATTGACTTCAGATTTTTGCACACACAATAATACGGCTAGTTACCTATAATAATTTTACTAAATGTTCTTAAAACTGCTACTTTCCTAGATAATATCATACTCGCTAGAGTTCAGCATGACCCCCAACTCAATAAGACCTTACAACAACAGCTAAAATAACAACAGAAAATATACGATGAAAAGACCTGGATCTTAGGAGCTGTCAATCAATATTACAAATGACGTTTCCTTAAAGTACATGACCAACACAATGGATTTTGAAATCAATGATCGGCACGTGCAATAAACAAAAAGCCAGAAGGCGGCTAAAATGGAAACTAAAATATCATTTGCTCAAGCAAAACAGCAACAGAGATGCAAGGTATAAAGACTGTGTAATCTTACTCTAGTAGCCTTCAGTCCACAACATGCAAGGTATAAAGACTGTGTAATCTTACTCTAGTAGCCTTCAGTCCACAACATGCAAGGTATAAAGACTGTGTAATCTTACTCTAGTAGCCTTCAGTCCACAACATGCAAGGTATAAAGACTGTGTAATCTTACTCTGGTAGCCTTCAGTCCACACCATGCAAGGTATAAAGACTGTGTAATCTTACTCTGGTAGCCTTCAGTCCACACCATGCAAGGTATAAAGACTGTGTAATCTTAATCTGGTAGCCTTCAGTCCACAACATGCAAGGTATAAAGACTGTGTAATCTTACTCTGGTAGCCTTCAGTCCACACCATGCAAGGTATAAAGACTGTGTAATCTTACTCTGGTAGCCTTCAGTCCACAACATGCAAGGTATAAAGACTGTGTAATCTTAATCTGGTAGCCTTCAGTCCACAACATGCAAGGTATAAAGACTGTGTAATCTTAATCTGGTAGCCTTCAGTCCACACCATGCAAGGTATAAAGACTGTGTAATCTTACTCTAGTAGCCTTCAGTCCACAACATGCAAGGTATAAAGACTATGTAATCTTACTCTAGTAGCCTTCAGTCCACAACATGCAAGGTATAAAGACTGTGTAATCTTACTCTAGTAGCCTTCAGTCCACAACATGCACGGTATAAAGACTGTGTAATCTTAATCTGGTAGCCTTCAGTCCACACCACGCAAGGTATAAAGACTATATAATCTTAATCTAGTAGCCTTCAGTCCACACCATGCAAGGTCTAAAGACTATGTATTCTTAATCTAGTAGCCTTCAGTCCACACCATGCATGGTATAAAGACTATGTAATCATAATCTAGTAGCCTACAGTCCACAACATGCAAGGTATAAAGACTATGTAATCTTAAACTACTAGCCTACAGTTCACACCAAGATAACCAAAAAGGTATAATGTCTGACAATTATTAGATGTCAATAATCTTTTATTTTCTATAAGTATCAGCGTATTAAAGTCTCTACACGGGATGATAAATGAAATTGCATTCTTTGTTTGAAAATGAAACGAACTTGAGTATTTAGACCATTCACATTGTGACCACTGTCAAGTATGGGAGTTCAGTAGTTATTGTTGTGTTTGAATGCATGCTTATTACGCGCTGTGTGTGAAAGAGTTTGTATTAGCCAATGAACGCGCTTGTCTGAATGACGAATTTGTATGTGTATTGTGACGTAAGTAGTAGTCGTGCGGCAGTTATTGTGTAGAACCTTAGGGAAGAGAGATGTGTGCCTTGTGTTTCCTGATAATTAAAGTTATAGTTATTAAAAGGACTTGAGTTATTCACTAATGATTGAAATAGTGGGAGAACTTGATTGAATGATCCAATCCAGGAGTATAGAAGTTGACAACCACATTTATTTTATAGTATAACACCTGACTGTGTTGAAGATACCAAAATGGAGTGACGTAGTAATTCAGTAGTTGATCAAATTTTTTTTTACTTTGGATGCGATTTGTGAAAAAAATATTATTACCAAGAAATTAAATTGACACAATGAAAGACCGTGATAACAGACTGTGGCAGTGATAAGAAAACGTGACACTAACAAATAGGGAGACCGTGATAACAATATGTGACACGGATCACATCTGTTGGCACTAATAAAGAAACATGACACTAACAACTAAAAGTGTCATCGAAACGAAATCATGACATATGATCCCGAACGTGGCATTGATTGAAGACATGTAGAAGCGTCCATTGACTAAAGGCGGAACATAAAATAAGCAATATGCATAGAGGGTTCTACTTGATAATTGTCGGCACACCAAATTTAGCAGCATACAACGTTAGATGTTTTGGTCCCCATCGTTTTCCCCGAAGATAAATTAAAGACCTCGAGTTAAGGTCTCAAGCCATTCACCTTCATTAATTAAACCTGATTAAGTGATGTGGAACAGCCGGATGCGTGTTAAAAGGAGGAGTGGTTAATAATCGAATGAACCGTGGTTACGCTTCAGTTCACTTCACCAAGACATTGATCTACTTTACAACGTTCCAGCATTTGTTCCAGTAGGATTGTCAATTTATCGGTAAAACATGAAGGGAGAACAGACCCTACATAAAAGCGACATTAGTTTGACACGAGTGGTCTTCCGGCCAAGCTTATTGTGCATGTTACAAGTGGAGCGAGTCGAGCATCCACTGTTTCTTTGGAACTTTGTTAGGCTATAAAAAAGAACACATTATTATTTCAAAAATCAATTTTCAGACTTATGATAATGTTTCTTCTTTTTTTTTTTTCAAATTTTCCACTAATCAAAGTCTTGTTGATACAATTGATAGTCTCGTAGACATTATTGGTAGTCTCGTTGACACTATTGACAGTCTCGTAGACATTATTGATAGTCTCGATGACACTATTGATAGTCTCGGTGACACTATTGACAGTCCCTTTGATACATATGATAGTCTTTTGACACGATTGATAGTCTTGTTGACGCAATTGATAGTCTGGTTGACACTTGTTATAGTCTCGTAGACACTATTGATAGTCTCGTAGACACTATTGATAGTCTCGTAGACACTCTTGATAGTCTCGTAGACACTCTTGATAGTCTCGTAGAAACTCTTGATAGTCTCGTAGACACTCTTGATAGTCTCGTAGACACTCTTGATAGTCTCGTAGACACTCTTGATAGTCTCGTAGACACTCTTGATAGTCTCGTAGACACTACTGATAGTTGCGTAGACACTATTGATAGTCTCGTATACACTATTGATAGTCTCGTTGACACTATAGATAGTCTTTTTGACACATATGATTATCTTTTGACACGATTGATAGCCTTGCTTACACTTTTGATAGGCTCGTTGACACATTTGATAGACTTCTTTACAACTTTAATAGTCTCTCGTTGACACTTTTGATCGTCTCGTTGACTCTGTTAATACTCTTGTTCGGTGGACCGAAAGTTTAAATATTGATAAAACATAATATTGATAAAGCGATTTGTAAACGACTTATCAACAGCTTCCATGACGTGTGTGTCTGTAAAAGTTTCACTTTGAAAGACAATGTCAATTTTTCATCTTGTTTTTCTACCTTAGTTTCAGTCTGTAAGGTTAGACTGCAATGCTCTCACTAAAATTTTAGGATTTTAGTAAGACACTACATGTTATAGATGCATTACGATATTGTTTGTCTCTGGTATTTTCTTCTATTTAATAGGCATCGTGTCACACTATAAATTGACCACGACACTAAGTTGGTAACATAATAACAGTCATTACATAAAGACGTAAGTTCAATAAACCTGAATATTCACATTAAAAAACGTCGTTGCAGGTGCAATGTTTGGCCACAACTGTTTAAAGCAGGGGTCTCCAAACTTTTTTCACGGCGGGCCGGATAACAAAAAAAAAAACAAAAAAAAAAATGACGAGCGTGGGCCGGATAATGATTACGTGCAATAATTTCAAGCCAGAACGAAATTTCAAGTAACGTCGGCGGGCCGGTTGAACTGGCCTCGCGGGCCGGATCCGGCCCGAGGGCCGTAGTTTGGAGACCCCTGATTTAGAGGATGTGAAGAAAAAAACATAAACAGGGAACAAAAGCATGGTCTAATATCTCAGAAACTTCCATTTTCTGTCTCAGACACTTTCTTATAGGTCCTCAGACACTTTCATATTGTTCCTCAGACACTTTAATCTTGTGTCTCAGACACTGTCATCTTCTTCCTCAAAAACGTTGATCTTCTTCCTAAGACACTTTATCTTGTGTCTCATGCACTTTCATCTTGTGTCTCAGACACTTTCATAATGTGTCTCAGACATTTTCATATGGTGTCACAGACACTTTCATCTTGTGGTTCGAGAGTTTGGATATATTTCATGGAGGATTTCTCATACGAGAAGTGAAAAGGTAATGTATAATGCTGAGACGTGGAGCATTTACAAAAGTATCCGATGATTGTGATTGGACCATGTACAAAGGCATCGACTGATTGTAGTTGGAGAAAATACAATTGTATCGAGGGATGATGATTAGATCATGTACAAAAGAATCAAGAAATCATGTTTGGGGCAAGTAAAAAAAGAAACGAATGATCATGATTGCAACATGTCCAAAATATATCGATTGAATGGGATTGAAGGGTGTACACAAGTATCGAGGGATCATGACTGGAGCATTTATAAAAGTATCGAAGGATCATGATTGGAGCATTTATAAAAGTATCGAGGGATCATGACTGGAGCATTTATACAAGTATCGAGGGATCATGACTGGAGCATTTATAAAAGTATCGAGGGATCATGACTGGAGCATTTATAAAAGTATCGAGGGATCATGACTGGAGCATTTATAAAAGTATCGAGGGATCATGATTGGAGAAGAAACAAGAAAACGCCAACGATGCTAGGCAAATAAAAGCCAATGTAATCTTTTTGAAATAATATCAAACTGATTTAATAAATTGGCAATTTATATTTTTGGAATTGCATAACATGGGTCAATTCAGTTTATTTTTTTAAAGTCTAAAATATAAACACAGAAAAATATTTAAAATAGAATTTGAACTGGACGTCTCCGCGTCTGCTTCCTCTAAGATAACAATAAACGAACCACGTCATTCCTTTGGAGTTAGATATCTACTTTCTCTATGATAACAATAAACATACCACGTCATTCCTTTCGATTTAGATATCTATTTTCTCCAAGATAACAGTAAAGTAGCATAACATTCCATTGAAGTAAAAAATCTACGAAACAGAGGCATGTTTCAGAACCGCGGGTTGAAAAGCATACGTCTACGACAATCATTATTGTTATCTTTTTTCTATGAAACCCGGGACAAGCGACTATGAAAATGATAACAAGAGACGCCATAGTTTTATCATATCAAACATTAATTTTGAAGCGTGCGGTCATTAAACAAGTCTTAACGGATTAACTAAGACCAAGCCAGCGAATTAACCTAAAATTATATCCGAAGACAACTCAGTGTTGAAATGAAGCATTTTTTTAAAATTGAAATTGTTATTGACTATTATGTGTAACATTTAACTCCATCTACATGCGTGTTTAATAATTTCATAGAATTTATTGCGCAAAAAATTATGTGCAGAAAGTAGTTTCAAATTAAAAACATTTATATTGTGTCTACATTCTATTCAAGTACATTGTCTTTTTAAAGTCCTCATCTCCACTTCTGCACAGTCTTTCTGCATCTAGTTTTAGATGACGTAGATAATATTGGGCAAAATTGGATTCATAAGGAAATTAAGTGTATCCGGAGGTCGAGCCAGTGCCCTTACTCCAAACTGTTTTAGAAACACGTCGGGTCAATAGCTATAGATTTAAATCAATAAATCGAAGTCATAGGAAGACATTGATCATGAATAATACATTGAGTATTGTGGGTTAAAAAAAATATTTGGGGTTGGGGGGGGGGGGGGGCTGTGCCCGTTTCAATAATTTAACTCCATATCAATTCAGTTTATGTGTCTATGTCTATGGTTTAAATGGTAAATGATTGATCAGAATTATCACTGTTCCGTTATGGTTTTTTAAATGTAATCTGTCTTAAGATGTGTCTCGTATAATAGACAATACGTAAGGCCTGAGACAAACAGTATCCAAAAAAAAACGATACCAAAGCTAGTGATACTAACAATAGTAATTTTAATTAAACAAAGAATAATGTATAAAAATACAAAGTCGACTACAAAAGAATTTTAAAAAAAAAAACTATATCAACTTGCTGCAAGTGAAACTGTAACTCTTCAAAAATACAAATTGGTATCTACACACACAATTGTATAAAGGCTCCCAATGTGTTAAGAAATATAGCAACAATCTCTCTCTTGCTCTATCTTGATATGTCGCGCGGTCTCTCTGCTACGAAAGAAGTCGGTCTATTTATAGGAACTAAATCAGAACGATGTAGTAAACAATTATGTCACCTGATGGCTTTCTTTAGAACATATCGACCGCATACGAACGTGAACACCGTTTCCCCAGTCAAGAAAGGGATGGGCAACGAATGAGGAACATAGCACATTTACATAGTGACTTCAAAATCAAGTCCATACTAGCCGGGGGGGGGGGGGGGGAGATTTGGTGGTGGCTAAAAATAACCCTTCGTTGTAGTGGAAAAAAATATGCCCCGACACCACACTTTTACTTAAAATCTTAACTTTTTACTGCACCAAATAAAATCTTAACTTTTTACACCACCAAATAAAATCTTAACTTTTTACACTACTAAGTAAAATCTTAACTTTTTACAGCACCAAATAAAATCTTAACTGTTTACACCACCAAATAAAATCTTAACTTTTTACACCACCAAATCTTGCTTAATGGAAAAGAATAGAATTATTACAACAATATTTCAGTCATTTCAGCACTCATTTTAATGTGAACGATGAACTTCGTTAACATTTAATTCATCGACATACCACGGATTTACTGGAAGTAGCTTTTGCTCACGAAAATGACTAATTAGATATAAACGCGGTGCCACCAGTAATGTTGGTTATTCCCCAAAATAATCTGGTACAACTTATGTTTTCAGGAATGATGCCTTGTCTTTGTTTAACGTTCAAGTGTAATTAATTGTTCACTTTTTATTTATTTTTTTATTTTGTATCCAAAAAAAATTAATATTAGAGTTTTCTAATATATTTAAAAAAATAAAATGTTTAAGTGTCATTTTGGAAAAGAGTCGATTGTATAACAGTTCCATTAAAGATAGCCAGCCAGGTGAAACTTAAGACGCTAGTTTGGTGATATTTTTCTGCTTGAGTCTCAGCATTCAGCTATTACGTGTTTCGTTTCAGACGCATATTCTGACTCACTGACTACAATCTATTTTGCGCTTGTCCGTTCTGAAATTTCATATATAAATTTCAAGAATAATGCCACTAGGTACCTTTTGTATAGAAAGTATAAAACAATTGCACTTTTGTCTGTTAGATTGTTAACAATTTGCGACCCCTTTCAAAACATATCGATCAGCACACGTCACTCGGTCAGTGTAACAAGATTAGATGGAATCAGTGGCGTAGCCAGCTTAACTCGTGCCCGGGGCACAATACCTCTTTAGCGCCCCCCCCCTATTCGAAAACCATACAATATTATATGTAAAATATACCATTTGGCGCCCCTTTGTGAGTAGCGCCCGGGGCATGATGCCCCCTTGCCCCCTCTCGCTACGCCACTGGTTGGAATCATGTTTCCTTTGTCAGCCTGATTATGCAAACTTAAATTTTTTTGTCGCAAAGATGAGAGAAATAGATATTTGGAGTAAGCGATTGATTGGACCGTTTTATTTTGTCAATGATTGATTGGACCGTTTTATTTTGTCAATGATTGATTGGACCGTTTTATTTTGTCAATGATTGATTGGACCGTTTTATTTTGTCAATGATTGATTGGACCGTTTTATTTTGTCAATGATTGATTGGACCGTTTTATTTTGTCAATGATTGATTGGACCGTTTTATTTTGTCAATGATTGATTGGACCGTTTTATTTTGTCAATGATTGATTGGACCGTTTTATTTTGTCAATGTTTGAGTGGACCGTTTTATTTTGTCAATGATTGATTGGACCGTTTTATTTTAAAATGACTGATAGACTTTGTTATTTAAAAAAAATAATGTATGCGTTACTTTATAAATGATTGATGAATTGTGTTATTTTATGAATGAATGTTTGACAGTATTATTGGATGAATAAGTGATGAACCGTGTTAAGCAATGAGACAATAGAGTGACATATCAATGAGGGACAAACTCATTTAATAAGAAGAATTTATATGACGATCAATGATAAAATGAGGCAAGAAAAAGTACAATACCCTGGAATAGCTGAACTATAAAAGCACACGCTAAACAAAGCGACATAAAATAAATACCATAGACTCTATGTATTACAGAGACGTGCAAAAAAATTCAAAGTGAAAAGGACGATAAGGATTATATAATTGTCAGAATAGAACATGTCGATCGATAAATCTATTAGAACATTTCTGTTACATATATCGGTTACTTTTTGTACTAAACAGATATTGGGAATTGTTTGTTACCAATGACTTAACTGACATGGTGTTATCTCATTTAAGCATCTACTGTTATTTTTAAATAACAATATGCATGTCTTAGTGTCTGTTCGTTCTTATTTCTCTCTTTCTCTCCTCCTTCTCCTGTTCTGTTCCTCTCCTTCTCTCTATTATATTTCCTGTTCAACTCATTCTGTTGCTCTTGCCTACAAATCGAACATGTAGGTGTCGACATTCAGGTTTTAGCCCTCAATCATCTCACACATAGCGAAATCCGATTTCTTTTTCAAGTTCATATTTTGGACATATCCTGTGTTATACTCAAACTTGCGTTGATGATACTCTAAGCATCTGAGATATTCTAAGCGTGTTCAATACTCTAAGCATGTGTGAATCTTTAGGCCCGTGTGATACTCTAAACATGTGTGAATCTTTAGGCCCGTGTGATACTCTAAACATGTGTGAATCTTTAGGCCCGTGTGATACTCTAAGCCTTTTGGGGAAGATGACATTGGATAGAAAGTTTAACATTTGATATGAAACCATTCTAGAACACTATATTATTATGGATATGAACTTACACATTTTAATTGCTGCCAAACCTTGATATAACACTTAAATCTAAATAAAACGTAATTATAATATGTAGTCAAAGAAAAATACATTAGACTATACAGTCATTAGACTGTAAAACTGAGCACTCCATCATTCAAGAAACATTGATGAAGAAAAGTATTAGAGGTCTGTTTAGTAATGACATGATGCGGATTAATTTTTTTTTAAGGTTATAAAATGTTATTTTTATGTAACAAAATAAATAATTTTCATAATAGAATATCGTTTACGTTTTTAGATAATTGCAGAAAAGAACAATCGTATATTTGAAACTGTCACAACGGCAACAGACTCTAGACTTTATGGACCAATGCGTCGCTGTTTTAAAGAGTGGACCAGTCAGGTCACCGCGGCCTTGTGTAAGAGTAGACCAGGCAGGTCACTGCGGCCTTGTGTAAGAGTGGCCCAGGCAGGTCACTGCGGCCTTGTGTAAGAGTGGCCCGGAAAGGTCATTGCGGCCTTGTGTAAGAGTAGCCCAGGCAGGTCACTGCGGCCTTGTGTAAGAGTGGCCCGGAAAGGTCACTGCGGCCTGGTCTAAGAGCAGCCTAGGCAGGTCACTGCGGCCTTGTGTAAGAGCATCCTAGGCAGGTCACTGTGACCTTGTGTAAGGGTAGTCAATGGCAGGTCACTGTAGCCTTGAATAAGAGTAGCCCAGATAGGTCAAGGCAACGTTTTGTGTTAGAGTAGCCTAGGCAGGTCACGGCAACCCTGTATCACTAGCATGTCATGAAATGGAGACTCCATGTGCCTGGCGGGATTATTGATGTTTCTGCGTATGGCGCCATCATCACATTCCATTCCATTATCATTATACCAGTTATTACACACACAAAGATACTCAACACTTACACAGCGTAAGATGAGATGTTCTTTTTTGTGGGTTTATTTTATTAATGAACGTACCTAAAATGACTAGGGTTTTTTTTTGTTTTTTTTTTTTTTTTTTTTTTTTTTTGGTTTTTCTTTTTTTGGTTTTTTTTTAATTTTTTTGTTGGTTTTTTTGTTTTGGTTTTTTTTTGTTTTTTTTGTTTTTGTTTTTTTTTTTTTGGTTTTTTTTTTTTTGGTTTTTTTTTTTTTGGTTTTTTTGTTTTGGTTTTTTTTTGGTTTTTTTTTTTGGTTTTTTTTTTTTTGGTTTTTTTTTTTTTGGTTTTTCTTTTTTTGGTTTTTCTTTTTTTGGTTTTTTTTAAATTTTTTTTTTGGTTTTTTTGTTTTGGTTTTTTTTTGTTTTTGTTTTTTTTTTTTTTGGTTTTTTTTTTTTTGGTTTTTTTTTTTTTGGTTTTTTTGTTTTGGTTTTTTTTTTTTTGGTTTTTCTTTTTTTGGTTTTTTTTTAATTTTTTTTTTGGTTTTTTTGTTTTGGTTTTTTTTTGGTTTTTTTTTTTTGGTTTTTTTTTTTTGGTTTTTTTTTTTTGGTTTTTTTTTTTTGGTTTTTTTTTTTTGGTTTTTTTTTTTTTGGTTTTTTTTTTTTGGTTTTTTTTTTTTGGTTTTTTTTTTTTGGTTTTTTTTTTTTTGTTTTTTTTTTTTGGTTTTTTTTTTTTGGTTTTTTTTTTTGGTTTTTTTTTTTTGGTTTTTTTTTTTGGTTTTTTTTTTTTGGTTTTTTTTTTTGGTTTTTTTTTTTGGTTTTTTTTTTTGGTTTTTTTTTTTTTGGTTTTTCTTTTTTTGGTTTTTTTTTAATTTTTTTTTTTGGTTTTTTTTTTTGGTTTTTTTTTTTTGGTTTTTTTTTTTGCTAAAATAATATTGTCCAATTAAAGAATGATTTTGTTGGTTTTCATTACTGAAGGGATATCAATTTTTGTCTTAACGTACTGCGGGTTACAGAGGATGAAGACAGCGTAAATAATTATATATCTCAGTTTTCTGTGATACATATATGCACACGGTCATGCGGAGGGCAATGAGTAAAGGGCACACTCCCCCCCCCCCCCCCCCCCCCCCCAGGCGTCAACATCAGTGTGGCGCAAACATTATTTTTAGACAGACCGTTGAAAGTGAATCAAACGATAAGATTCAACTGATTTCACAAAGACGCTAAATTCTTAGTTTTGACTGGACCGCGCCGCAGGCACTTTTTTCTCCCTCTTCGACCACGTCCAACAAGATGAAAGAATTGTAGACATTTAAGTACGTGGAGTATAATTGTACTTTGCCAAACAACACTGCTAAACAACTAGTACTATTTAATATCAAACAACTTTTACTATTATTGGATATTGGAAATCTGAAAAAAAATGGCTTAATTGAACATATTGCCTTTTATTAAGACCCAGTTAAATAGAACTGTGACGAGATCGTATATTTTGGGGTAATTTGAGAGGCGTTCATTTTATCACTGAAATCTTACAAATGTATGGATATTGTAACTATAAATAGAACTTCTTCTGTACATATTTCCTTGTTATGGATTAAATGTAGCGCGGAAATGTGTTAAGATTATTATTAACGGTCCGCTAAAAGGGTTTCCTAATCGATATGTCTACACTAATCAATAACCAGTCGATAAAAGAGGGGCAATCGGGTGCTTATGTTATGAAAGTTCTGATTTTTGTTTTGATCTTATTAACATTATATGAATGATGTAGAATGGTTTCTCTTTTTTTACCATGGTGTGAAATGCATATTTTGTCTTAATCAACCTTAGTGGGAAATGCATATTTTGTCTTAATCAACCTTAGTGGGAAATGCATATTGTGTCTTAATCAACCTTAGTGGGAAATGCATATTGTGTCTTAATCAACCTTAGTGGGAAATGCATATTTTGTCTTAATCAACCTTAGTGGGAAATGCATATTGTGTCTTAATCAACCTTAGTGGGAAATGCATATTTTGTCTTAATCAACCTTAGTGGGAAATGCATATTGTGTCTTAATCAACCTTAGTGGGAAATGCATATTTTGTCTTAATCAACCTTAGTGGGAAATGCATATTGTGTCTTAATCAACCTTAGTGGGAAATGCATATTTTGTCTTAATCAACCTTAGTGTGAAATGCATATTTTGTCTTAATCAACCTTAGTGGGAAATGCATATTTTGTTTTAATTAACCATTGTGGTCACTGAATATTGCATCATAATTTACCATTGTCGGGCATGCATATTGTGTCTTTACCATCCCTTAATATCATTGGATGTTATTTTCTTGTACATCTTGTATGTTCCCGAGTCACTAAAATAGGCAGACTCTTCCTTCAACGCTTATATAAGCTATTACGATTCACTACAGTACATCATCCCCTTAATGAAATGCTCATTATGGTTCTCAGGTTTTAAAATGACTAACTTCAATATTATATGATGCTTTAACGGTTGTCTGATTTCTTTACAGGCCCCGGGCCAAACCGCTACCTTCTGCCCCCCACCATAGGGATGGCAAATCATGACCCGACACGACCAAAGGCTCCAGGGTATTCATTTGGTACAAGATATAGTTGTAAGTAGGTCAATTAGTGCAAGGTACCTTTTGTAAGTAGGTCACTTAGTACAAGGTAAGATGTAAGTAGGTCAATTAGTACAAGATATAGTTGTAAGTAGGTCAACAATTAGTACAAGGTACAGTTGTAAGTATATCTATTAGTACAAGGTACAGTTGTAAGTAGTTCACTTAGTAAAAGATATAGCTGTAAGTAGGTCCATTAGTACATGGTACAGTTGTAGTTAATGTAAAATTGGTTGAAGGGTACTGTTGAAAGTAGTGGGTAATTTGTAACAAAATAGATGCAAGTACAGGTTAATTGAGACACGATATAGCTGCAAGTATGGTGAAATTGGTACAGGACATCTCATTTACACTCAGTGTGTACAGGAAGATCACCAGTAAATTCAAATGATGACAACTGGCTGTGGGCAACATAACGATTCTAATAACATTTGCTTTCAAACATTGTTAAAAGGTCTCTCAATCTGTTCCCGTGTCTAGCATAACAAGTTTTGGAAAGTGAGAGAAAATGACCTTGACGAGTAAAAGAAATCATAAAGATATTTTAAACATTGTTATTGATTATGAAGATCTTTAATGATAAGGTCTTTTTTTTTTTACATGTTGAAGGTAATTGTCGCTTTGTTTTATAAATTATTCGAAGATGTTTAATTTATGTCTCATTGTGACGGGCAAAATTCAAGTGTATTTATATTTATCTGAAATAAAAATATACTTCTCTTGTTACAGACTCGTACGCTCACGGACCAGGTCCTTACTATTTAGAGAGAGGCATCTACAACAATGGCAAAGATAACAATTCTGGTTTCTCCATGTATGGACGTCCAAAGAAATCAATATGGGGTAGGATATTTTGTTTGATGCTAGAGGCGAACGGTAGGGGGGAGGCGTATTCCGGTCTCTTCGCGTGATGATTTGTCGTTCTTGGAAGAAGCAGTCGTGATATTTGCTTGTAAATATTAGTCAAACACAGCCATTCAATTACAAGAAATTTACAAAGGTAAAAAGAAAACCTATATATGACGACACACACAAAGCGGACGTTTCAAAAAGCCGTTGACAGCAAAAAGCTTAGGGGGGGGGGGGGGGGGGGGGGGTTGTGTGTGTGTCTTTGTGTGTGTGTCTGTGTGTGTGTGTGAGTGTCTCTGTGTTTCTTTCATGTCGAAGGCTTTTTTGGCCGAAACGTCCGATTTTGTGTGTGGGTGTGTTGTCCATTTTGAGGTGTTTCTCTAACTTTTGTAAATTTCTTATTGCCTCAACCTGGACACAGTCATCCCAGGTATATTTTTTTTCATTTCGTTTTCGTTGGATGATTAAATTCTTATAATTAATTTATTAGCAGAAGGGTTCAATGTGTTTATACATAGTTTCTTTGCCGATGTTTTTAATGATTTGGCTGTTAAGACAAATCTTTTTTAGGAAACAGATCAATTTTTGGGAAGGAGTTTTTTAGTTTCTTAAAAAAATGTATGCAAAATTGCATATTTGTGTGTATGATTGTGTGTCTATGTGTATGTGTGGCTGTGTGTGTTTATGTAATATGTGTGTGTGTGTGTGTGTTTAATTTATGGATATCGACTTTAGTTAATGAAAACTCGGAGCTCAATATTAGCTCTGAAAATTGAAAGGGATTTGCATATTTACATTAATGGGTGGCTCCAGTCGCTAAAGGAATTGATCACGTACTGATTTGGACATGACTGCTTCATTTAATAAATTTCAGGTTGTAGCCTGCGCGACAAAACTTTCTTTATTTTTTTATTTTAAATGGTAGACCTTCGTGTTCATTTCTCATTTTGTGTGTAGTAAATTAAATACTATTTTGTATTTTTGAATGTTCAATTCCTTTAAAATGACAGCTTCATCATAGTTGAATGATAGCCCACGGAAACGTCCCAGTAAGGAGGATACGTCCCCAAATATTGTTTCAAGGCTGATGTGTCAATACAATTGTGTGGTGTTTTAATCGTCATGACAGTGTGTGCCAAAGGATTTAAATTTCCAAAAAGCATTCTCATATCACAGTGGGCTTAAAATGGCCATGTAGTGGGCTTAAAATGGGCATGTAGTGGGCTTAAAATGGCCATGTAGTGGGCTTAAAATGGACATGTAGTGGGCTTAAAATGGCCATGTAGTGGGCTTAAAATGGCCATGTAGTGGGCTTAAAATGGCCATGTAGTGGGCTTAAAATGGCCATGTAGTGGGCTTAAAATGGCCATGTAGTGGGCTTAAAATGGCCATGTAGTGGGCTTAAATGGCAATGTCGTGGGCTTACAATAGCAATAAAGTGGGCTTAAAATGACCATGTAGTGGGCTTAAAATGGCCATGTAGTGGGCTTAAAATGGCCATGTAGTGGGCTTAAAATGGCCATGTAGTGGGCTTAAAATGGGCATGTAGTGGGCTTAAAATGGCAATGTCGTGGGCTTACAGTGGCAATAAAGTGGGCTTAAAATGGGCATGTAGTGGGCTTAAAATGGCCAAGTAGTGGGCCTAAAATGGCTATGTAGTGGGCTTAAAATGGCCATGTAGTGGGCTTAAAATGGCCATGTAGTGGGCTTAAAATGGCCATGTAGTGGACTTAAAATGGCCATGTAGTGGGCTTAAAATGGCAATGTCGTGGGCTTACAATGGCAATAAAGTGGGCTTAAAATGGCCATGTACTGGGCTTAAAATGGTAATGTAGTGGGCTTAAAATGGCCATGTAGTGGGCTTAAAATGACAATGTAGTGGGCTTAAAATGGCAATGTAGTGGGCTTAAAATGGCAATGTAGTGGGCTTAAAATGACAATGTAGTGGGCTTAAAATGGCAATGTAGTGGGCTTAAAATGGCAATGTAGTGGGCTTAAAATGGCAATGTAATGGGCTTAAATGGCCATGTAGTGGGCTTAAAATGGCAATATCGTGGTCTTAAAATGGCCATGTAGTGGGCTTTAAATGGCCATGTCGTGTGCTTCAAATGGCAATGTAGTGGGCTTAAAATGGCAATGTAGTGGGTTATCGCTCTTAAAACTAAATATATTCTCTTCCTTTCACTGTCAAAAGAGGAGCTTAGGCTCCAATTTGAGAAACACATGTCGTCACAAGTCTTGTTTCTAAATATCTACCTTTAATAAACGGAATATTTACTTATACAACAAATCAAAACCTTTTTACTTTAAAATGTTTACATTTAGGCATTTCAGGAGGATTCAAAAGTACGATATTTCAAACAACCTGACAACCTGACAGTTGACTAGTGATGACAACCTGACAGTTGACTGGAGATGATAACCTGACACTTGACTGGTGATGACAACCTGACACTTGACTGGTGATGAAAACCTGACACTTGACTGGTGATGACAACCTGACACTTGACATTGAAATCATATGCAACAGGAAATGAACATTAAGAGTGTGCCCAATGCTTTATGTACACTTAGTTCTGCAAAATAATCTGCGGTGAACAAAAAGTGCTCAACAGTATTTGCAATAGTGGCAGTATCATACGTGCCTTCACAATAGTGGCAGTGTCATGCGTGCCTTCACAATAGTGGCAGTATAGCTTCAATGATTTTTTTTTCTAAATAGAATGGTGGCTCTGTTATGGTGTATCGATCACGCAATCGACAGAAGACGTCATGCAATATTATATTTGTATACGTATCATTGGCATCCAGTATAGGTTGGTTGGTTTGACAGAGGGGAGCGAATCAATTAAAATAAACATTTGACGTTTGCATTTGACTTACCTTTCCCTGATATTTAAATTTTTTTGGCAAGCTAATTTTTTTTTTAAAGTCAGGGCAAACCAATTTTCACGAAATTGTGCTTATTGATTTTATTTTAAAATACTTCTGCCATTCTTATCATTACTTCAGATACATCCCTTATCTTATCTTTAGAAAGATGAACTCGACATGTGATATAATAATTCATTACTATCTTCTAATTTCTGCTTCGATAAAAACTGTTTTCATTAAAAAGTTCCTTCTCGTGGACTACCTTAAAATCTATGTTACAATCTTACCAGAGCTGACATCAGGGAGCTCACCCGGACCCGTCTACGCCGTCAACACCAGCGTCACTGACAAGGGGACGCCAAGCTACAGTTTTGGAACACCTTACAAGCATCATTACAACACCGCGGGCCCGGGCCCCAACACGTACAATGTCCTGAAGCCGTGGGGCTCAGAGAGCAAGGGGCCCCTCATAGGAGGCAGGAGTAACGACTCAAAGGTAGGGCTCGGAGTGAAAGGGGCCCCTAATAGGACGCAGGAGTAACGACTCAAAGGTAAGGTTCAGAGAGCAAGGGGCCCTCATAGGAGGCAGGAATACCAACTCGAAGGTAGGGTTCAGAGAGCTGAGGCCCCTCATAGGAGACAGGAGTAACGACTCGAAGGTAAGGTTCAGAGAGCAGGCGGTCCCTCATAGGAGGCAGGAGTACCTACTCGAAGGTAGGGTTCAGAGAGCTGAGGCCCCTCATAGGAGACAGGAGTAACGACTCGAAGGTAAGGTTCAGAGAGCAGGCGGTCCCTCATAGGAGGCATGAATAAAGACTCGAAGGTAGGGTTCAGAGAGCAAGGGTCCCCACATAGGAGACAGGAGTAAAGACTCGAAGTTGAACTTCCCATCTACTAAACTACTCGACAAAACAATTTTTGGTATACCCCTTCCCCCATGACACGTCACTGCACCCTTTCAATTTCACGCCCATGAACTATATTAAATAATCTGTTGACCCAACCACTTTTAAACTCATTATTTTTACACCATATTTAAAGTGAGACAATTTCATTTTTCGAAAAGAAAATATTACGCACCAAATGCAGTTAAGTTTTTTTTTTTAAATATCATTTAGCGTAGTTATCGGGAATTGTATTTTGCACTCTACTGAACTTACTATTGAACTCACTACTGAACTCACAATTGAACTCACTACTGAACTCACTATTGCACTCACTATTGAACCACACTTTCTTTCAAATACATAAAGACGTGTAGCAGTATAATTTATTTCATTAATTATTTTACAAACCAATGATTCATGTAGCAAACGTCTCTTTTTTAAATTAAGAACTCCATTACAAACACACCATTACTAACTACGCCATCACTGCTGCTCCTGTTAAAACATAACAACATCAACAACGCCATTGCCCATACCCAAATATACGTCACACATTACAAAGTATATAGCAATAGCTACGAACAAATCTCAGTACATAATATGCTGAATAGGAAGCAGCTAACTTGTTAGGAAGCAGCTAACTTGTTAGGAAGCGGCTAACTTGTTAGGAAGCAGCTAACTTGTTAGGAAGCGGCTAACTTGTTAGGAAGCAGCTAACTTGTTAGGAAGCGGCTAACTTGTTAGGAAGCAGCTAACTTGTTAGGAAGCGGCTAACTTGTTAGGAAGCAGCTAACTTGTTAGGAAGCAGCTAACTTGTTAGGAAGCGGCTAACTTGTTAGGAAGCAGCTAACTTGTTAGGAAGCGGCTAACTTGTTAGGAAGCAGCTAACTTGTTAGGAAGCAGCTAACTTGTTAGGAAGCAGCTAACTTGTTAGGAAGCAGCTAACTTGTTAGGAAGCAGCTAACTTGTTAGGAAGCAGCTAACTTGTTAGGAAGCAGCTAACTTGTTAGGAAGCGGCTAACTTGTTAGGAAGCGGCTAACTTGTTAGGAAGCAGCTAACTTGTTAGGAAGCAGCTAACTTGTTAGGAAGCAGCTAACTTGTTAGGAAGCAGCTAACTTGTTAGGAAGCGGCTAACTTGTTAGGAAGCAGCTAACTTGTTAGGAAGCGGCTAACTTGTTAGGAAGCGGCTAACTTGTTAGGAAGCAGCTAACTTGTTAGGAAGCAGCTAGCTTGTTAGGAAGCAGCTAGCTTGTTAGGAAGCAGCTAACTTGTTAGGAAGCAGCTAACTTGTTAGGAAGCAGCTAGCTTGTTAGGAAACGGCCAGAAAAGGAATCAGTCTACCAGAAGCGGAATATATATAAGACATAGTAACGGAGAGATAAGACTAATTATGCACATAATGTTAATTTTAAGAAACGATAATAAGCTCATATTTATTTCAAATAAAAGCTTTTTTTTTTAAAAAATACATTTGACATATTGTCTTCAGTCCTATAGCAAGGCGTTAGGTGAATCATTATGTGGTCAGGTAAAACTGTGAGGTGTCGAGGCTCTCAGATTGTACGTTGGCATTTTGAATAGAGTGTGGGCGCTTTTGGTTGCCTGGTGTATAACTCTTAGTGGTACAATAAAAATGTGTTCAACCACTTCTTCAGCCACTAGTAACTGGCCATCATCCAAATTATGGAACAGTTTGCCTCAATATTTGAGGGAAATTGAAAATGATTTAAAAAATCATTTAAGAAACATTTAAAGACTTTTTTCTTCAAATAAATTTTAAGAGCGCTGTGAGCATGCTAAAGTAGCATGGATACAAGCACTTTATAAGTATTCAATCAATCAAACAATCAATCAACTATCAACACATTATGCTAAAGTTGCTCCCCATGGGAATAATTGCACCTTCCTTACATGTCAACTTTCCCTTTTTTCAGAGTTTCTCTTACGACTTCGCTAACACACCAGGTCCGGCCAAGTACGGTTACATGGGAGGGGAACATGGCCCCTCCTACTCTATAGGTCAGAGGACCAAACTCCCTGGCAACAAGCTGATCACACCTGGTCCAAACACCTACCTGCCTCCCCTTAATGGCAATACCCCGAGGTCACCCAGATTTACCTTTGGAATCCGTTACCATGAGGATGTGCGCACACTCCCGGATGTCGAGGATTGATAAATTAGAACATTATTTATTTATTTTTTCGTTTTTATTCCAATTTTATTTTTTAATGTATTTTTTTTTTTTAAGTTAACACAGCTTTGAACGTTCGACGATTCTTTTGACATGATTTTATTTACTGGCGCACAATCAACGCCATGCTTTTGAGAACTAAACTTGTTTCATTAACTGTATAATACACTAAAAAAAACATGAAATTAAAACTTGTGTGGGACAAAAGCCAAGATAATAAACGCCATGATTATGTCGTTAAGCTCATTTTAATAAATCAATTTTCTTTTTTTTTCTCGAATCTTCTTAGTTACAGAGTATTACTTAACAATAACAAAGCATCCCTTTTTTCTGGGGAGGTGGGGGGGGATGGGACTATTCTATTTTTGATGTGATCATCAATCAAGCTTATGGCTGTGATAGTACACACATCTCCACACACAAACCTACACACCCACGCAGAGACACACACATATACACACACAAATCTACACACGCACACACACACATACACACAACTACTACCACTTTTGTTTTAAACCATAATATTTTGAATATCTCCATGTTTCGTTATGACTGAATCGTTTAATATTTTGATTGAATTATTTTTATGGCCTCTCGATATTAAATTATTTGTAATGGTACTAATTATAGTGTCAGTAACATGTTTTTAAAATAAATGTACCCTTGTATATACAAGATACGCAACCTATTTCATTTAAGTCTTAAATTCTACAGAAAATTATAGTGTACCTCAGAATAAAAGCAAGAGGACATATGCACGAATGCGGTCCTGACAGCGAGCCCCAGGACAAATGCACAAATGTGGTCTTGACAAAGAGCCCCATGCCACATGTACAAATGTGGTCTTGACGGCGAGCCCCAGGCCTCATGCGCAAATGTGGTCTTGACGGCGAGCCCCAGGCCACATGCGTAAATGTGGTCTTGACGGCGAGCCCCAGGCCACATGCGCAAGTGTGGTCTTGACGGCGAGCCCCATGCCACATGTACAAATGTGGACCTGACAGCGAGCCCCCGGCCCAATTCGCAAATGTGGTCCTGACAGCGAGCCCCAGGCCACATGCGCAAATGTGGTCTTGACAGCGAGCCCCCGGCCCAATGCGCAAATGTGGTCTTGACGGCGAGCCCCAGGTCAAATGCGCAAATGTGGTCCTGACAGCGAGCCCCAGGCCACATGCACAAATGTGTTCCTGACAGCTAGCTCCAGGCCACATGTACAAATGTGGACCTGACAAGAGCCCCAGGCCACATGCGCAAATGTGGTCCTGACAGCTAGCCCCAGGCCACATGTACAAAAGTGGTCCTGACAAAGAGCCCCGGGCTACATGCGCAAATGTGGTCCTGACAGCTAGCACAAGGCCACATGTACAAATGTGGTCCTGATATCGAGCCCCAGGCCAAATGAACAAATGTGGTCCTGACAGTGAGCCCCAGGCCAAATGCGCAAATGTGGTCCTAACATCGGGAATCAAAGTACATTTTGGCATTTTAAATGTGTTGTTCATTTAAAGTTTGAAGTTGAAGCCCTTGTTTTGGGTTTTATAACATTTTTTTTTAAATTTTATTTTCACTATTAATTGACATCAATCTTTACGTATAATCCTCACAGAGTCAACAATTGTAGGAAATATGAGGTTTATTTAACATAAAAGTGTACACATTCTTAAAACAGTAACGTCTACTTTAAAATTGTTGTAATCATATTTTCGTTGAGATTTGTATCCTTTTTTTTTGTAATAACTCTTTTCGCTATTATTTTTTATTTATCTATTTACTTTTTGTATTTTGTTTAAAATTATCTTATTTAAAATGCACCCCAATCTCTCTACTGTTAAATTTGTTTCGTAAGAAAAACTGTGATAAAAATGAATGTGATTATTATTTTTAAATACTTATGTATCCAACAGTATTACAGTACTACGTATATCACATGTCCACATGTTTTGTGCGTTTTGCGTGTGTGTAACAATAAGAAATGTGATATCAAAATAAAATCATAAGTGTCATGATCGTTGTGTGTAAGATTTCTTAAAAACCTCATCTCATTAAGAAAAATAAATGTAGAAGGGAAGGTAGGTAATTCGTAATATTCCATTTAAATATAAAATAAGTGATTCTCTCCCTTTATATACGTCTGGGGGCAGGGTTCAAAATGATTCCACGAATGTGGATAGTAAGCTATTTATAGCAATGATTTATCTGGTGAGATTTGATACTTGGCCGTTAATTATTTTTTATCAGTATTAATTGGGATTTTCCAGATCTATCATACTCTAGAGTCAGAACAAAGCAGGCATCTCTGGAACTTCACTTCGTTTGTTTTTTTTTTCTATCTGACTGACAGGACTCAGCGTATTGTAGTGAAGCAGTCATCTTCCATTGACACTTCTATTACCTGCGGTGTGCCACAGGGCTCGGTTTTAGGACCTTTTCTGTTCTCCATATACACTAGCCAGCTAAGCAAAATTATTGAAAGTAATGGTATATCCCCCAAAATATTTGCTGATGACACAGAACTGTACAAGTGTTTCCACCCTAATCCCTTGGAGTGTGCTGCTGCTGTTCGAGCTGTCGAGGACTGCTGTCTTGCTGTAAAAGAATGGATGTCATCAAACAGACTAAAATTAAATGATGACAAGACTGAGGAAATTGTTTGTGGTTCAGACGCCAATCTACGGAAAGTTGCTATCACATCAATAAAAGTTGGTGAATCAGAGATCCCGTTGTCCTCCACTGTCCGAGACCTTGGATTTTATATTGATAGTTAACATGCTTAGTAGCATGCTTCTGTCATCTACGCGCCCTGGGTCAGCTGCGTCCTCAACTCAATAGGAGTACAGCAAATGCTGTAGCGGTAACTCTAATCCAGTCAAGAATAGATTACTGTAACAGTTGTTAGTGTTGTTTACATCAGAACCACATTCAGAGACTCCAGAATTAACAAAATACTGCAGCACGCATTGTATCGCGGATAAAGAAATCTGACCACATCACCCCAGTTCTACAAGATCTCCATTGAGTTTCTGTGAGTGAGCGCATTAACCACAAAATTCTGTCCTTGGCGTATAGCTGCATAGAAGGCTCTGCACCGGAATATCTGAAAGAACTGCTTTATAAAGAACCTTAAAGAACCTGCGGTCCTCAACTCAGTTCTTACTGAACATTCCTAGTGTGGATGAACACAGAAAAAAGTCGTACGGAGTGCGCTCTTTGGAAGCGATAGCGCCAAAGTTATGGAATATTTTACCTCAATCTTTGAGGAGTATTGAAAGGGACAGAAAATCATTTAGGAAACATTTAAAGACATTTTTGTTTAATAGATTTGAGGAAACCAGAGCGCAGTGAGCATGCTAAAGTAGCATGGATATCAGCGCTTTAGAAGTATCCAATCAATCAATCAATCAATCAATTTCCTCAAAATTTCACATTTTCTATGTGTAATGTTTCACATAGATTCTAGCATCATGTTTAATGTAGCTCGGACATTTCAATACTTAATCATGTTTGATGTAGATCGAACATTTCAATAATTAATCATGTTTGATGTAGATCGAACATTTCAATAATTAATCATGTTTGATGTAGATCGAACATTTCAATACTTTGTGAAAAAAAGTAGAAAACAAAGGAATTAATAGCTGGTCAAAAATACTTTTAAAAAATTAATACGTTATAAAGAAGAAGTCAAAACGTTATGAGGTTATTTGTAGTTTTTTAAAGACAATACATTTAGCGTTTGTGATTGACTGATTGGAATAGGACTGCTTAATGACGTCGTGTGCTACTGAATCATCTAAGACAGCGACTCTCAACCTGTGGGTGTCGACCCATTTAGGGGTCGAACGACTCTTACACAGGGATCGCACAGAGACCATCGGAAACCACATATTTATGAAGTAGCAACGAAAATAAATTTAAGGTTGGTTTGGAGGGGGTCACCACAACATGATGACCTGAATGAAAGGATCACGGCATCAGGAAGGTTTGAGAACCGCTGATCTAGGGCATTCGTTTATTGGTACGTGTTTTTAGTCAATGGTTTGAAACTGATGAATTGCTTCATCAAGCTTAGTCATCACATTTCGAATTTATTTAGCAAGGATATATTTTCATTAGACTTTGTAAAACGAGCATGACTTCATTAAGATCATCTGTACCCCAGGGTGGCCAAGCGGCCTAAACTGCGTCAATCCCAAGCAAACTTCTAGACCAGCGATTCTCAACATGTGGGTCCCAACCCCTTTGTGGGTCGAACGACCCTTTTCGCAGGGATCACCTAAAACCATCGGACAAACATATACTCTACAGTTAAGAAGGCAAGGACGAGAGAGTGAGGCTGATAAACTGACCGATTCTGGCTCACTTAACACAACTCAAGTCAATGCTACTACTGAAGTCGAATATTGATTAGGGCATCGTTGCAGACGAATGAAGAACAAACAAAAAAAAAGATCAGTCTATTATTAATTAATGACAATTAAATAGGTCTATCATTAATTAGTGATCATTGATTAAGTAAGTTTATCTAATTAATGAACAATAAGTAAGTCTAATTTATCAGAATGATAAACATGTAATATTAAATTATGCGTAACTCTTTCATTGTCTTATTTATCCACCTTAAAAAGTTCATGCTTTCTTTGTTAGGCAGTTAAAATAAAGGTTGTGGGACGGTTACGAAGAGGAAGACTTAATAGAAGCAATACGTAGGTGAGCCAAAACAATACCTTTTAAATTTCCAAAACATCTTATTTACATAACTAAGTTTTAAAAAACCACGAGTAAAAAATATATTAACGAATCAGAATCCAGTGTATCCACTCCACTTCCACACATAATCCCACCCTCCCCCATATATCATACACACTCACACACACCTCTACTAATACACATCGGCAGCACTTCAAGAAATTGACAGTGACACAAGCCAACGGATGGTACAACTGCGTCCAAGTCACACCAAGCACTTGGTTGTGATGTTTATCTGGCAAGATTTGCGTCCAGAGATTGTTTATAAACACTTGCCTGTAGTCGACGTGGTGTAACGGGAAGTTTGCAAAGTACGTAAGAGTATTATATTATATAAAGGTCGACAACCCTATATTGGTGTCGTCCAGCCCAAGTACTTTGTCTCCTGTCGTCCATGCCCCAGTAAACTGCCTCATGTCGTCCAGGCCCAGTGCACTGTCTCCTGTCGTCCAGGCCCAGTGCACTGTCTCCTGTCGTCCATGCCCCAGTGAACTGTCTCCGATCATCCAGGCCCAGTGCACTGTCTCCTATCGTCCAGGCCCAGTGAACTGTCTCATGTCGCCCAGGCCTAGTGCACTGTCTCCTGTCGTCCAGGCTCAGTGCACTGTCACCTTCAAAATGTTAAGTTCTAAATTCAATAGACAAGAGCCCATTACGGTCTTAATGCAATGGCGAATCCTGGCACTGGCCCGATGCACCGAATGCTTCTTCTAAAATTGCTTGCATAGGCTAGAAAGGGGGGAGGGGCTAGTAAATTACTTTTTCACAGGGGCCCATTGCTACTGTTGATAGGCCCTGCTAGAAACAGTTGCTGTAGGGGTGTAGACTTATATTCGTTCTCTAATGTTCGGTGGTGCAGTTGGTAAGCGGACATTTTAGTCTAACACGTTGGGGGTAAGAGGGACACAACATTTTTGGTCGATTACGGTCAAGCTACAACGTTTAATCGTCTAATACGCCCTTGCTTTCCATAGCACGTAAGATGAGACTGCCAGGCGACATTTGAAGAGATGACAGTAACTTTGTGGCTTACACTTGAATCACAATGTGACGCATCCTCAATAAAGGTTTAAAATTAGTCGACTGTAAGTCATATGCGTGGGTGGGACAAACTAAAGTAAGTGGTGGGACAACTAAAGGTGGTGGGTGGGATAAACTTAAGTTGGTGGGTGGGGTAAAGTAAATTTGGTGGGTGGGATAAACTTAGTTGGTGGGTGGGATAAAGTAAATTTGGTGGGTGGGATAAAGTAAATTTGGTGGGTGGAATAAAGGAAATTTGGTGGGTGGGATAAAGTAAATTTGGTGGGTGTGACGAGCTAAAGTTGGTGGTTGGGACAAACTAAAGTTGGTGGGTGGGACAAACTAAAGTTGGTGGGTGGGACAAAGAACAAAATGACTTTAGAAGACATGTTGGTGTTACCGGTGCCCATAGTGGACCTATTAGCGTTAATGGTGAACATGTGATCAGTGCAAATGATGCATGGTCGTATTGGGATTTGTTGGCTGTATGGTGGTGTCTCGGTGAATTGTATGTAGGAATAGTATTACATTGCCATGCTGGAAAAGTAGCATATTGACATGATGGAATAGAATTAATATATTGGCATTTTGGAAATAGAAGTATATTGCATTGTAGAATAGAAGTATATGTGGCATGATGGATATTAGTTTATTGACATGGTAGATTAGTAGTATAGTGCCATGTTGGAATAGTAATATAGTAACAGGGTGGAATAGTACTATAGTGACAAGGTGGAATAGTACTATAGTGACAAGGTGGAATAGTACTATAGTGGCAATGTGGAATAGTACTAGGGGCGACAAGGTGGCATAGTACTATAGTGACTGGGTGGAATAGTATTATAGTGAAATGGTGGAATAGTACTAAAGTAACATGGTGTAATAGTAAAATAGTGACATGTTGACACGATGATGTATTGGCAGTAAGCACTGTGTTGTGATATGGTAGTGTTGTGATATGGTTGTGTTGTGATATGGTAGTGTTGTGAAATGGTTGTGTTGTGATATGGTACTTTTGTGTGGTGTGATGTCATGGGAGTTTTGGAGGTTTTGCAATGTGGAGTTGTTGCAGTTGTGTGTAGTTCAGGGTCAAGGTCGGATCTCAATATAAGTGTGTCGTGGTTGAGTCTAGGTCAAATCTCAATATAAGTGTGTCGTGGTTGAGTCTACGTTGGATCTCAATATAAGTGTGTATTGGTTGAGTCTAGGTTGGATCTCAATATAAGTGTGTATTGGTTGACTCTAGGTAGGATCTCAATAAAAGTGTGTCGTGGTAGAGTCTAGGTCGGATCTCAATATAAGTGTGTCGTGGTTGAGTCTAGGTCGGATCTCAATATAAGTGTGTCGTGGTTGAAGAGTTTTCCTGGTCTTCCGGAACTTTCTACAAATTGCTACAAAGTCCCCCTGCAAGTAATAGCAATATTTTGTTGTTTGAAACTGTTTCTTTAATTACTCACATCATATTTTTTTTGTTATTATGAGGGCACCAGATCGCGCGGTCGTATTAAGCCGGAGCGACGCACTTCATATTGTATGCTTCTTTAAAAATTGTATCTCCCTGTATTTCTTGTTTCATTTCTTATATTTAACATATTTCAACATATGTCTGATCATTACAATTTTATGTTTGGACAGTAAAAATACACACATTCTTTTACTTCCTGTAATCTTGGTTTTGAAAAACCCAAATTCCAGCAACATATGTGTATGACAAATACTTAAGTGTTTTTAAAAACTACTTTCTATTTCTTCTTACCTGTTCATTTTTCCTTTCTGTTGATGAAGGCTATTCGCCGAAACGTTCCTCTTTTACTGTCCTGTCTGTCTATTTCAAGCTAACTCATAACCTGTTCTACATCATTCACGCAGCTTGAACGCAGTCGTTCATTTCATATTCTTGAAATTGTTGCATGTGTTTTGATGTTTTTTTCCATTGTATTTGTATTTATTTCAGGATACAGTTACGTTCATGTGATCATCTGATAGTGTAAACAATCATGGAGGAGGAAGTGGAGTTTATGTCCATTTTTTAAATCAGGACACCAATCTCACGTTCCCCTTCATATGCATGGAGATATGTGCCAACTGGTACAATTTTTGAGCACATAAGATACCGTAGGCGTTATAGCAGTACTGTAAACTACAGCACATAAGACACTGTGGGCGCTCTAGGAGTACTGTAAACTACAGCACATAAGACACTGTGGGCGCTCTAGGAGTACTGTAAGCTACAGCACATAAGACACTGTGAGGTTAATAGCAGTACTGTAAACTACAGCACATAAGACACTGTGGGCGTTATAGGAGTACTGTAAGCTACAGCACATAAGACACAGTGGGCGTTATAGGAGTACTGTAAGCTACAGCACATAAGACACTGTGGGTGTTATAGCAGTACTGTAAGCTACAGCACGTAAGACACTGTGGGTGTTATAGCACTACTGTAAGCTACCGCAAGTAAGACACTGTGGGTGTTATAGCAGTACTGTAAGCTACAGCACATAAGACACTGTGGGTGTTATAGCAGTACTGTAAGCTACAGTACGTAAGACACTGTGGGTGCTATAGCAGTACTGTAAGCTGCAGATGTATTTTGGTCATTCCCAAGCCTTTTATTTTTAACTGCAGAAAACCTTTTTTTTTGCATAGTAGTTGTGCAATGTTTCTATGCTTACACTTATCATGATCAAATCTTACAGATTGCGGGGGGGGGGGGGCAATTTAATGGTATGTGGAGGGTGAGATGTACGACTGTTCATCCAACATGTGGAGGGTGAGATGTACGATTGTTCATCCAACATGTGGAGAGTGAGATGTACGACTGTTCATCCAACATGTGGAGGGTGAGATGTACGACTGTTCATCCAACATGTGGAGGGTGAGATGTAGGACTGTTCATCCAACATGTGGAGGATGAGATGAACGACTGTTCACTCAAAGTTCAGTGATTCACATATATTGCAGTTCATCCAAAATGTGGTGATTTGTTTGTATGACTGTTCATCCAACAAGGTGTGGGTCACATGTATGGCTGTTCATCCAACATGTGGTAGCTGGGATGCATGGCTGTTAACCCAACATGGTGTGGGTGAAATGTAAGATTGTTCATCCATCGTGTGATGGCTGAGGCTAGACGTCACGGCTGATAACAGCAAGTGACCTACTATTGTACAACGTTTAGCTCTTTTGTTCTGGGATTTATATGCAATAGTTTCATACATCATTTTTCTCTTGGTCATAAATTATATCTCGTTCTTCATTTTTGTTATCGGTCTTAAAATGTGTCTAGATTTTCACTATGTCATAATATATGCCTAGGTTCTCATTTGGTCATAATACATGCCTAGGCTGTCATTTGGTCATAATACATGCCTATGTTGTCATTTGATCATAATACATGCCTATGTTGTCATTTGGTCATAATACATGCCTATGTTGTCATTTGGTCATAATACATGCCTAGGTTGTCATTTGGTCATAATACATGCCTAGGTTGTCATTTGGTCATAATACATGCCTAGGTTGTCATTTGGTCATAATACATGCCTAGGTTGTCATTTGGTCATAAAACATGCCTAAGTTGTCATTTGGTCATAATACATGCCTAGGTTGTCATTTGGTCATAATACATGCCTATGTTGTCATTTGATCATAATACATGCCTATGTTGTCATTTGGTCATAATACATGCCTAGGTTGTCATTTGGTCATAATAAATGCCTAGGTTGTCATTTGGTCATAATACATGCCTATGTTGTCATTTGGTCATAATACATGCCTAGGTTGTCATTTGGTCATAATACATGCCTAGGTTGTCATTTGGTCATAATACATGCCTATGTTGTCATTTGGTCATAATACATGCCTAGGTTGTCATTTGGTCATAATATATGCCTAGGTTGTCATTTGGTCATAATACATGCCTAGGTTGTCATTTGGTCATAAAACATGCATAAGTTGTCATTTGGTCATAATACATGCCTAGGTTGTCATTTGGTCATAATACATGCCTATGTTGTCATTTGGTCATAATACATGCCTAGGTTATTATTTGGTCATAATGCATGCCTAGGTTGTCATTTGATCATAATACATGTCTAGGTTGTCATTTGGTCATAATACATGCCTAGGTTCTCACTTGGTCATAATACATGCCTGGGTTCTCACTAGCTTATAAAACGTGTCTAGCTTCTAACTTGGTCGTAAGGCAAAAACGAAATTTTGAACTGAGCGGAATGTTACGTCTCAAATTTCCCAGCCTAAAGTCTTTTATGGCAAGTTTCCCAGGCTAAAGTCCTTTAGGGCAAGTTGCCCAGGCTTAAGTCTTTTAGGGCAAAAAAACATTCAAATTTTTCACAATATTAAATGAGCGGGTCTTAGCAGTTTTCAACCTGGTACACTTGCCAGACATGTTCAACCTTGTACACTCGTACACTCGTGGAATAGCCTTAGATATAAAGTAGGTCAGCGATTATACTCCTGGTGGATTAACTTGAGAAATTAACTCAGTTATTACGCCAGGGATCATGTTTTGATGAAGAGACAGAGGAATGAGGTGATAGGTGGAGATGTCACTCGTATACAGAAACCTCATCATCATATAAGAACGTGGCAATAGCCAGGTGTGTATGACGTCAATGGCCTTGTTACGTGAAAGTTGGATTTGATTAGAGGCATTTTAAAAGAAGAAAAAATATGTATACCATTCTTTTTTATCTTCGACGTTTACAGCGATATCTCTACAGAGACAGATTTCTGCTAGAGTTTTAGTTACTCAGATGTACACGTCATCGCGTGACGACACGCCTCACGTCACGATTTGTTTCACACGAAGCCGCACGTGCATTGATTTTGTGTTGGGCTTCGTGCGTGAGTCAAAAGTAACACTAAAAAACATAGAGGCCCTTGACATTTGTAGGAAAGGCCTTGGTGCTGAAGTTCTATTTTTAGATATGTGCGCGTTTAGTCAAAGCTTGGAATGGCTTATCGTGAGTACGTACTCATATCCTTAATATGCTAAATCAATTTCTATAGACATAACTTGCCTAGAGTTGCCAAGCGTAACAAGGAATGATATGTTCTAAGTTACAAAGTATCAAGATCTAATTAATAAGACACCCGTTAAGTGTACCAGACACATATTAAGTGTACCAGACACATATTAAGTGTACCAGACACATATTAAGTGTACCAGACACATATTAAGTGTACCAGACACATATTATGTGTACCAGACACATATTAAGTGTACCAGACACATATTAAGTGTACCAGACACATATTAAGTGTACCAGACAACATCATTGTTTGACTTAACCTGTACTGTTATTACCTGCATACCAAATGTAGAAATAGTGTAGAAGGGAGGGGTGTAGGCGGTGGGTGTGGGAGGCTCCTTTTGGTGGAAGACAGTTTCGGGTATGATTTTAAACAACAACAAAAGCTTGGGAAGTGAGGGTAAGGGAGCAAACGAAACAAAGGAGCCACTCCAAGGAGTCGAGACATATCGCTCCATTGTTCTTAGGCTGACGTTGGTGAGTCATTAGAGCAGCGCTTCTCGTTGAGAGCCATAAGGAACTAGAAAATGGAATTCCTCTGTGTACACTCAATAGGAGGGTTTATGTGTTGCTGTTTGTGTTGTTGAGACAGATTGCCATTGTGTGTTGCTGCTTGTGTTGTTGAGACAGATTGCCATTATGTGTTGCTGCTTGCATTGTTGAGACAGACTGCCACATGCCATTAGCACTAAACACTAGCGCCTAAACTAACAACCATTTATTGGCATAGAGACCGGAGTACCAAGTTAAGTTATCTCGAGTAGGATAAAATTAAACTGGGGTGGGGGGATGGTAATGAGTGGTCATTTGTCATGAATAAAATTATTCAAAAGGGCGTTCCTTCTTAGGACAGAATTTTTCTCTCTGGTGAAACCGCATCTGGCAAGTAAAAGTGAGAAAGAAACGTCCGACGTTTTGCTGTTAGAGGTTGCTAGGCAACTGGCGTAAATGCACATGCTGAGGTGCATAAGACGTTCTGGTCTAGTTTCTTAGTGCTTAAACTTATGCTCAACGATGTCAAAGGCTGAAAAGTTTTCGAAATTGCTCGACAGTCAAGTAAAAAAAAGTAGCTACATTTTGTGAAAAAATATTTCCCTCTTTAAATAACATGCAAACAATAGAGTAACGCGAAATACTGAAGTTAGCACTCGTTTAGTACTCTGCGATTTTTATTTTCATTTTTATGTTTTAAAATTTAACTTTATTTATTTCTTTTCTGCCCGAATTATATTTTTATATTTAAGTTTAATATTTATAGGTTTATTCTATATCAAATCCACTATACCACTTTTAATTTTCAATGGTTTTTTTTTTAAAATATGTTCTCTTTCATATCATTGGGGATAGGTTTAGCGCATAAATATGTTTAAGAAGTATGTACAAATATGCACCGACCTTTGCATTAGCACATAGAATGGCCACTGGTGAAGTTATGTGATTATATATCATAACAAATGGTCAATGTATGAGGTTATATAGCATAACCAATTGTCAAGGTAAGGGATTACTTAGCATGGCCACTGGTCAAGGTAAGGGATTACATAGCATGACCAATGGTCAAGGTATTGGAGTACACAACTTGAATGATGTTCACTGTATGAGATTTACTGCTCGGTTTTGCACTAGAACTCGACATGTCATTTTGTATGTAACAAATCCATTAGGATTGGGCTTAAGAAACCATATCCTTTCAAATAGTAGCAGGTTCACTGAAACCTTACCATAACGCGATAATTTGGCTCCATGAAATTGGATCGCGTTAAAGTGGGGTAGCATGAATGTCAAATAAAAATGTTTTGAATTATTTTTTTATTTTTTTATATTTAAACGGCCTTTTATGAACTTGAGTACCTTATGATCCATGTGGTGTTGTAGATGAGCAAATTTTAGTTGTTTTGTGATAGTGTACTGCAATAATGTATACTGTATGTCCTTTTACCCTCACACTCTGAAGTAAGCATAGGTGAATGAGTAGGCGAAATTTGAAAGCAGGGACGTAGCTAGGGTTTGTGCCACCCGGGTTGGGGAAGATATTTGACGCCTCCGCCCCCACACCCTTATGAACAAAACTCTGATTTGGCCGAAATTGCGCACCCTCCACCCCACCCTTCCTTCGCAAGTATTTGAGGGCCATGACCTTCTTTTATCCTAATTCGCGTAATAGCAATGTTCGTTATAGCGGGGTGCGTTACAACCGTGTGTCAAAGTTAATGATGTGTTGGCAGGTTGGGAGACACGCCCCCTTTGCTGTGAGGTGAACACATGTGTAACTGTGAATCCCGTTGAAGTTCATGTTTGGCTGGCAGGTGAAAACAATGCAGGTCTGATGTTGTGTAATCTTGCCAGGTTAACGGCCGTCGTGACATCGCTGTGTAATCTTGTGTCAGCCAACAAAACAGGTCAGTCTACTCTCGTTATGACAATATTGCCCCCTGTCTTTAAGGCTCATTCATTTTATGCAGCCTGTGTGGTAAAACTGTCTTACTTGGCGGTCAATTATTGGTTGAGTTTTGTTGATTGTTTAAATATTGACCCGTGAAAACTTTCGGATCGTTAAAGGAGCATACATTCCAGGAGTGAAACAGAGATAATTCTTCAGTGGAAATATAAAGGGAGATAGATCATTTCTTTGATTCTTTGCAGTGTTACATTTGCCAGGAATAAATTAATTACCTTTCGTAAGTGTTTAATGGAATGACGTCATCGCTAATATCTTATTTAAAGACTAGCGGGAACCCGGCATGCGTTGCACGCCACTCAATGAAAAAAGTGTTTGTGTTTTAATTGAGTTTTAAAGTAATTTTTAAATAGAAAATATTTATTGTTTTTTTTCCGTCTAGTGCGTACACAAATAAATTATACGTTTTTTCAACGCGTGAGCAGGCAACATATAGCTGTCGACGTGAGAAGCGTGCATTTTCAAAATTTAGTCCACACACTTGTAGCGATTGATCCACCCACGCAGTAGCTCTTTTTTAAATTATATTTAGAAAGCTCAAACATTTATTATTTTTTTAAATAAGGCCCCCGGCCCCAAACGTAAAATTTTAAAATGGTTGTACTTATGTCACACACAAACTGAAATGTCGTTTGTATTTGATTGATTTCTAGCCACCCATGCAATAGCACTGATTGAAATTATATTTGTATAGCTCATATAAGAATGAAATAATTTGGGGCTCCGGCCCGAAATGGAATATTTCAATATGGATAAGTTAATTCAGAAACCATTGGTGCGCACAACAACTTACCAAAGTTTTATCGCAATCGGATGAATGGTACAGGAACGCATACGAAAATTATATTTAGCTCATAAAAGGGGGACAAAAAGAATTTAGGTCCCCATCACAAAACGGATTATTGTAAAATGTGTGTAATAATTCAGAAACATTTGCATTTTTTTACAATTCACACAATTTTCATCACTTTGGATTGATGGTATAGAAGCACTTACGGGATATACTTATATATGTATAGATTTGCCGATGATTTTAGCTACGCGGCCGTGAGAAAGCCGCTCCTAGGCAACCGTTTCGTCCCGCCACTACCAACGTCCTGACCGAAAGACTCCCTGGGCGGTGGGGAGAGGTAACGCAACACCAACCCCCCGGAGTGGAAGCAAAGCCGTCCTTACCCACAGAGAGTGGACTGCGGACGCTTTAAACGCTTTTAGCTTAGGCTAAATAGGCAATTCGCACTATGACGTCATTTGCGTGATTATTTAGAACTAATTAATTTTAATTTTATTTCGCTTTATTGACAACGCGCTAAAGAACGCACTAAAAACAACTGATGTTTAGGTTTTCCCGATAAATGTGATTACTGTGTATTTCTTTGATCATATTTTTTTCTATTTAATTTTTTTTTCATAACTTTTAAACGCATATAAAATGCTTAAGATAGTTCTTTAGTTGTTTCTTTATATGTATTTGTAATTTATAATAATAATACTTAAACTTTTGCTAAAATAAAAGCGGAAACATAATATTTTTTGCGCATGTAAATTTATTCGATTTCTGTAAAATAATAGAAAATAACTATGTTTGTTTTTAAGAATCCGAACGTATCAAAATATTTTCGGCTCTTTGGCGTTATGTCCCTATAGCTCATTCTTATATAGTATTTTTATCTGGCTCGAATGTGAAATGTCTTTGCAAACGCAACATGGGGCGTGTAGTGAGTACTTAACTGCTGGGGGTAAATATGTGATGGGTGCTTATAAAAAAATAGACCAAATGGCGTAGAAAGGGGCGCAAGTGGCCGATCCACCAAAGGCTTCCACGTTTTAAATTACATGGAGGAGTGGCATTGTCAGCTAAATTCAGGGGGGGGGGAGTATTCTGTGGAAGAGGGGTGGCGAAATTCTTGTCCCCCGGCCTGCAGTAACCCTAGTCCAGTCAGTATAAATAATGTATGTTCCCGCTGTGCGCATACACTGATAGCATCAAAAAAAAAAGATAAAATTCACAGTATTTGGTTTCCACAACTACAAACTATTATAATAATATGAAATAGCCAAATCCTCTTTGGGGTTGCATTTCCAAACAAGGAGTGACTATGTGAGTATGTGACTATGTTATCAAGTGACATTATAAATGACCAAGACGACTACTATGATAATATTTATGTCGTTGAAATTAACCAAAGTGAAAGTTAACATTAAGGCGCTTTGTGAAGGGATCTTTGACTTGTTAATTTCAAAAGATCACATCATAAGACTGTAGACCAGGGTTCACCAAATCTTTTTCACAGAGGGCCGCATAACTGACAAAATGATGGTTTGGAATTGCTTCATCCAATTAAAAAAGTTATTTCTAAATGTTTATTATTATTATTATTATTATATTATTATATGTTGTCTTATATAGCGCGGTACCCCAGCCTAGGGCTAGGCTCACCGCGCTGTACATAAAAATAAAGTGCATTTATGTGATACAAAAAACAGCTGTATAGAGACAAAACAAAAACAAATTCATATTCACCCCACCCACCCCAGAACTTTTACATGACATACCATGGACGGCAGCTAGCAGCATCGTTTATCGGTCAGATGTGGGGAATCAGTCGGGGTAATAGAGTTTAAAGAGATGTATCATTTAATCTCGTTCGATGTGTTGACTTTCACATACTTCATTCTTGAAAATGTTTGCTCACATACATAGGTTGTTCCAAACACTGATGACATGCCAGCGGCACCTTCCTTCAGTTTACTGAAACTTAACATAATAATAATAATAATGAAGTTTATTTGAGAAATTTTGAGAAATCACGCTTCATTCCCAAAGGCTCGAAGCGCGTTACAAGGTTCGATGTTCGAGAGGCATCACTGCTGCCAGTTAGGCGCATGTGAACTCCATCTCCCCATCTCCTGGGTTTGAATTCAGAGTTGCCTTCTCTTAGATGAGTTGCCGTCCAAGGTTAACGAGTCCCATCCACCCGGGAGTTGCCGGAATGTTTCATTGTATCAATGTTATCCGCCTATCGGGGACTCCATCGCCGGGTTTGAATTCAGAGTTTCCTTCTCTTAGATGAGTTGCCGTCCAAGGTTAACGAGTCCCATCCACCCGGGGTGCTGGTGGTGTGATTGCTTGACTGGGCTTTGGTGGGGATTGAACTCCAGACCATCTACTTGAGATTTTGCTCAGTTTAGACCACTCGGCCACCCAGCACCACAACATCAGGTAAGCAGCTGTAAAATTGAACAAGTATTCATTCTCTGTGCTTCTCTTCCAACAAATCATTAGCTTGAAAGTCAGTGAGGTCCAAATTTAATTCCACTGGCGCATCATCAATGTTAAAATTAAACGGATTTTCGAAAAGAAGAACGTCTCTCAGAATTCTGTCAAGATCTGAAAATCTCTCCGAAAATGCTTCTTCAAGTCACGAATAATTTGTTTCGGAAAATGGAGGTGGACATCTTCGGCGATTGTAGCGCAAAACTCTTTGAAACAGTTACAATGAAAAAAGTTTTCATCTTCAAGTCGTGCTTCAAACAATGACAGCTTTCTACGAAACCTTTTGATGATTCTGCGGAGATGGGAGATAAGGTTTTCCTTTCCCTAAACTTTCAAGTTCAGCCCATTCATGTGGGATGTGATGTCGACCAAACATGACAACTTTGACAGCTAGTTAGAATCTGATAGCTGTGGATTAGCTCTATCTTTTTCATTGAGAAATACATGCATGCAAGTTTACATGCTAAAATACGAAATTGGTTAAGCAACAATATAAGCACCGGAATTGTAATTTTACCTGAAGATCTCCTAATATCCCAAACATAATATTATATTTAAATTGTATCTCAACGTCACATGCTCCATACGTTATATCAAACAAATTCAAATACTGTCGAAGAGCCTTAAGAACGGACGTCTTAGCAGTAGCCGGCCCGCCGGCCGTAGTTTGGTGACTCCCCTGCTATCGACGATCGTTTCCTATGCCGTCCTTTCCAAGCTAACTGCCTCGTATTGAGCATAACCTCAAAGATCTACACACTGGTCTCTGCCGACAATTACTTTCTTCTGACCACTTTGACGGGTGCGGCGCCACAGGGAGATATAGTTCGCGATCTGTTTGAGGATTGCTGCATATTTATGTTGTGGATTTTTATCATGTCCTTAACATATTCGACTCCATCGATGGCGCTGTCTTACTATGACCCTGAAACTGGAGTGCCTGCTCTTGTAGGCTTGCATTGGAGTTCAACTGACAGGCGAGCTGACCAGATGGCCAAACAATAATTTGCTAATGGTCATTTAATCACAGATAGTTATGGCCCTTTTGACATTTTATGAACGGGATGTAAAATGAGAAGTAAAACTAACATATCATTCTAGCAACAATGTAGAAAGGTAGAAAGATACGCCGATAAAATATTAATACATGGATGGTTGGATCTGCGAGACGGAAGATTTAATGGATGCAAAGTTAGGGAAAGGCTGAAGAAAGAGACGTGCACTAAGGACAGATAGTCACAGGCACTATGGACAGATAGTCACAGGCACTATGGACAGATAGTCACAGGCACTATGGACAGATAGTTACAGGCACTATGGACAGATAGTCACAGGCACTCTGGACAGATAGTCATAGCCACTATGGACAGATAGTCATAGCCACTATGGACAGATAGTCATATAATGACTCTTTAGATGGATGGGCGCAGGACGAGTGTAGAGATGAGTGGGTCGGATATTTAGAAGGGTGTATTTAAATGTAGATGGGTAGAACTAAGAACAATGTTGAGATGTATGAGGTAGGACGTGTTGTTTAGATGGCCTGATCGAGGACCAATGTTTAGATGGTAGGACGTAGGACGGTTTGTTTAGATGGCTGGACCTAGTTCGGATCACAGGAAGATAAACGGCTTGGCAGTTGATGAACGAGTATTTATGTGAATGGAAATATCTGCAGATGCAGGAAGATTATTTAGAAAATAGACGGACAGACGAGTGAGTGGGTGGGTTTGCTGGAACCAGAACATTTACCAAAGAAGCAGACCCATTTCTATCCAAGCAGACATTAACGAATCATCAGCCACTACCTTCACGCGCTTAACTGACAAAAAAGCTCGTTTTCTCACACACGCCGATTCTATCACTCAAATGACGCATGCAGAAATCATGTCAAAGGTTACTATTTCATTACAAATGGTAACATCGAAGCACGCTGACCTAGGATATGTCTGTGTACTCACGCACCATAGCTGTACCATTCCATCTTTGAAGGGTTTGCATTCTTGATCATATCATTGCAAATGACTGTACTCTTTACATTGTAACTATAAACCGTAAAATTCCGATGAGATGGTGAGCATTCCAGATGTACAGTGAGGTTTAAAGTTCTACACCCCTGATGTTAAGTGTATGATTTTGAGAAATTCTCCATTGTCACAGGTATTCAAACGTTATTGAATTATAACAAGAAAATTGGTGCCCAAGGCGTAGCTTGGTTAGTGGCGCCCCTCTCTGCCCCTTTTTCACGAAAAAAAACCCTCTTCATTTGGCCGAAAAATTAAGACCTTTAATGTAAAGAAGCACAGTTAAAACTGGGGTGGATCACCTCACCACGCCCCCTTCATACGCAACAGGTGGTGCATTAACTTATTTTGTCAAATCTGTGTACATTTGATTAAAAGATATTCATTAATTTATTATTTTTTTATAGCGCACTATCTGTTTTATACCGTCTTAAAACTTTCTGGTAACATAAATAATTTTAATTTGTAATTTATTTCTGGTTTTAAAAAGAATTTAATCGTGTATTTAAGGACGACGGGAAAATGTAATGGAATATCCAATAAAATTTCTGTAGAAATAAAATAAGTTAAAATATTTTTTTTATTATCTCTTCGTTGCACGTGTTATAGTAAAAATGAATAGCACATAATGTAAACAAGTCTATGGTGGTGTAAAGATGCTAAGTATTTTCAGCTTTACTCAATGTAAACATCAATATGATACATTTATTAAAAACTTTCTAACTACTCGCATTTCGAACGTGTGTAAAAATCTTATTATTTTTTAACCACGCGACATATCAAGATTGAATCTTTCTCGTCCAGTGTTCACCTGGTGAACTGCTGGAAAATAATACTGGGTTGACGCAGGCGGTTTGACATTTTCGTTCTTATTATCCTGGTTGACCGCGTCTGCTTCGTTGAGTGAACAGACTGTCGGGTGAGCTCAGATTTTCTATTTAGTTGTATGCCTAGGTGAAGAATTAAGCCACTTTTTACAAATTTTATACGAAATTCCAATCATTTGGCTTGATACAGTGCTCGTCTACACTTTTGAACAACGTTTTGTGAGTAGTGCATTTTTAGAAATTTAAAAATACTTTCTACTATACATTGAATTTTAGTCCGTCTTTGAAAGAAAGACTCTTATATATATATATATATATATATATATATATATATATGTACATACTGTTGCTGTTGTTGTTCCTGCTTTTGTCCTATTTGCTTTTACTTGTACCTGTAAGACATTGAGGGGAAGTACTTTGGCCGTCTGCTGCACATTAGGTGAATGATCGGTTTTTACCACACTTTGGGTTTCATTAGCACTTAGTTACATTTACATAACATCTGAATGCATCTGCCATTTGAATGCATCCGTCAAATGAATGCATCTGAATGTGTTTATTTATATTTCTTATTTGCTAATTATATCTTTATTACAGAAATGCATGCATGATTTTAAAGGGGGCAAACATTTCTTACCGCCGTTCTTTAATTGATGAATGACTTAATCCAGGAGATCATAGGAGTTGACAAAGACCTTGAATGTTAGTAGAAATCAAACTAATGTATATGAAATCGAACTGTGCCAAATGTGCGTGTTTTGGGGGGGGGGGGGTGTGGAGCCTCATAGGGTTGGATCGAAAAGAAATACATGTACATGTGATAGCAAGGCAGCAAATCCTGCTGTTTGAGAAACTCAACAAGGTTCCTAAATGGCCAATTAAGGAACGGGTGTCTCTTTAAGCGTAAAAGTTTAATGGCGACTCGTTGGGGGAAGGAGTGGGGGAGGGGGGCTTTATCTAATTAATTGAGTCGTGTGTTTAAACAAAAAGAATATGGAGATGCAACGTTCAACATACGCCCCCTCACACAGACTGATACAATCATATTAAGTGTCCGGGAAAGGAAAAACAGGCGATTATAACTGACTTCCCTCACAGTCGCCAGCATCACGAAGACCAAAGCCGTGTCAGCCTCTCGCTTCCTCTTCCGTCAGCAAAATAGTAAACTTTCACTTAGAGCAGGAAACTAATGTGAACTGACCACGTGCAAGGGCACTTTCAGTTTCTCATATTTTAGTTTTAATGAGTTTCCAACAAGATCATCTGGGCCGCCAGGCAATTGCAATGTTGACTTTTAAGTATTTTAAACTTGAACTTTTTTTCAGGAAATCCAAAAAAACTGTTTTCCCATATAAAAGTTACAGAAACGTTATATGTCAATTTAAATGACAATTTAAGTGTGTACACTTTCCCCAAGAATAGCATAGCCTTTATTTTCCCCACAAAATGGCGTAGCCTGCATTTTGTGGAAAAAAAAAGAAATTACCGTGCTTACTGTGCTTTTTAAAAGAGAATTCTGAACTGAACATTTGGTAACCTGTCAATCAAACTATTTTTATATCTAAAGAATACTTGATATATCAAGCTTCGTGCGTGTAACATATATATATATATCTGATATGAGATATTGAAATTCTCAGAAAAATTCACCTACTTCTTTTCCATTGCCATTAATTCTGATCTCGGAAAAAGTCGTAATTTTAACGAAAAGTCGTAATCACTGTATTCCATTTTCCAAAAAAGTCTGGTTATATTTATGCACCCACTAAAAGTCGACGCTGCTGAACTGTATTTTCAGGAAAATGTTAAACTTTTTTTATATCAATTTAAATAACGATCTATATAAAAATTGTCCACGTGTATAACGTCTACGTGTAATTATATAATGCTATCATCATAAAAACGTAGCCAAACCTTTGTACCCGCCAATGATAGTAATTTCAGAATAGATGAAAAAAGTGTATCTTTTAAATCCCCATTTTAGTCTTTAACATCCTGCAGTTGTATGAGAAGCTTGGGAATACGATTAGCTGCAGTTGTATCGATCGACCTGTACATCTCAGTCACATCATTTGTTAAATGTGTAACCTCTGATCTATAAATCTCAGACACTTAACTTGTTAAAGTCGTATAATCCGACCTGTAAATGTCAGACACTTAATTCGTTCAAGGCCAACGCTCGTCTTAAGAGCCCTGTGGCGATTCTTTTTGACAAAACCTGCTACAATACTGTAATGGCTGCTTTTTGTGTCCAGCAATCTGAACTGGCTGCTGTGTGTCTAGTGTATTGCACTGGCTGCTGTGTGTCTAGTATACTGCACTGGCTGCTGTGTGTCTAGTATACTGCACTGGCTGCTGTGTGTCTAGTATATTGAACAGGCTGCTGTGTGTCTACTATACTGACCTGGTCTCTGTGTGTCTAGTATGTTGAACTGGTTGCTGTGTGGCAAGTATACTGAACTGGTTGTTGTGTGTCTATTATACTGCACTGGCTGCTGTGTGGGTAGCCGCGCCTGTCCACAATGACTGCAGCTCGGGTCCACGACTACACCCAGCCACTCATTAGCATCTGGCAAACCGGGTAGCCGCGCCTGTCCACAATGACTGCAGCTCGGGTCCACGACTACACCCAGCCACTCATTAGCATCTGGCAAACCGGGTAGTCCGCGCCTGTCCACAATGACTGCAGCTCGGGTCCACGACTACACCCCGCCACTCATTAGCATCTGGCAAACCGGGTAGTCCGCGCCTGTCCACAATGACTGCAGCTCGGGTCCACGACAAACAATCTCCACGACTACAACCCGCCGCAAGTCCCCTACCAAAGGGCTAAAGATTTAATTATAAGCAAATTAGATTTCATCATCATTGACAACTTGTATTCTATACTAAAAAATTGTTTTCTTCTTTTTAAAAAAAAAAAAAAATCACTAACCGAACATGATTTACAAATGATCTAGTCTAAAATAAATCAAAGTGGCTATTGGTACCCGGGTACCAGAATTGAGAGGTCGGGATTAAAAAAAAACATTTAAAAGATTATTGTTGGGTTTGTACGACCAAATGAGGTATCAAATTAAAGATAATTGAATGGACTATACGTTTGTAAACTTAGTTCTTCATTTAAACTAAAATAAACTACTACAAATGACATCCGAATAGCATTGCTCAAAAATGGACCCAGACACGCGGCGCCGTAATTTGCACCCGGGTCCCATTAGACTCAATGCTATTCTGGTGTCATTTGTGATAATTTATTTTAGTAAAACTGAAGAATTGAGATTACAAACAATAGGTGCAATCAATATAAATAGTATTTAAGGAATATTTTTCATGACAATAATTTTTTAATTGTGATTTAAAATATGCAAAAGGCAGGAACCACTGACCTAGAAGTTATACTCATAATCGCATGCATACATCAACCTGTTTTCAATATTAAAAAAACACTTAAATAAATCTAAACGTTTCTCCGTATTCATGGCGGCCCAAGCGATTGACGTGCTCGTCCACGGAAATGAAGTGTGATTGCCTTCCCAGATATACTTTGGGTTTCTCTGCCTATTCATTACTTGATGAAACCTTTGCGCAAGCGAACAAGTTAAAACCCAGACATTCATGCACATGTAAACATATTGCTGGTCATGCAACTTGTAATATGTCACCATGTTCTAAACTACCTCATACAAAATCTGGGACACAGAATCAGTTCAACAGGTCTGGGGTTCCCAATTAACTTGCTGATGGACCAACTGTATATTAGAAATTAATTTAATATTTGTTTATATTGCATCGAGCTATCTACAAAATTTGGGTTAAGTGTTAATAATTATGTGCACAATTCATTTGCAGCCCTCTAGGATACTTCTTTTCAGCTAAGTGCTAGTTTTAAAATTTAATTCTGTTTTTTTTTTCTGTTGTTTCTTTGCTGACGAAGGCTTCCTGTCGACACCTTCCTTGTTTTGTTACGTTCCTTTTATTTTTAGGTTCTCCCATACTTCGATTTACTCATTTACTAAAGTGTTAATAACAACAATGAAGTGGCATAACGCCAGAAGTCTAAAGAGGAATTTTAAATATGCTAGTAACTTGTGTAAATACAACCCTACAGTGTATATAATATGATCGATATATGCATATATATATCTATTTATAAATACATGCAATGATACGGCACACATCCAATTCATATTTTATTAGTGTGACGATAGACACGTCAGGGCAGCGGTTCTCAACTTGTCGGTCGCGACCCCTTTGTGGGTCTAACAACCCTTTTGCAGGGGTCGCCTAAGGCCATCGGAAAACACATATACTCTACAGTTATGAAGTAGCAACGAAAATAATGTTATGACTGGTGGTCACCACAACATGTGGAACTGTATCAAAGGTTCGTGCCATTAGGAAGGTCGAGAACCACTGCGTTAGGAGATCTTCCATATTTAATACCCAAAAATAATCAAATTTCAAGCCCCCCTCGCCCCTCCTTACACCCGTAAGTTTTGGACATCCTGTCATATTCCCAATGTCCACCCCAACAGAAAATTAAAAATCCATTTACTTTTTAATACAATTATGACGTCACCGTAGACCGAGTTAAATGTGGGTCATCCCCCCTTCCCCGGGCTGTTTGTTGGGCATAGCCCAGTGGTTCTCAGAATATGCGTCCTTTAAGAACAGCGGATTCCTCAAAGGGATCGCAGCGAATTATTTACCAATGTTCATGATGTTATGTTTAAGACGGCATCATATTCGGACCTGGCCCAAACCAGTAACTCACTTAAGTACTTGTCAAACTGTTTGCAGACGCGGCTGTGAATTTTTGCTAGATGGCGCTTAGGAGGTATGTTGTCTTCCATACTCGCAACGGTTCCTGTCTGCCGCAATGCTCCGTTTGAGACCCCCTTCCAGTCTTTCTGGCAACGTTATCTAGGCTTAAACAGTATACTGTTTGGCTTGTACCGGTACGATGTTGAATAAAATACAATGTGCAAAAAGGTACACTGATGAAAAGAAATCTACACACACACACACAGTAATCAAAGCTCCAAGTATCTCATATAATGATCTCTCCCCTGTCATTCACTTTATCGGCCATATATGGTCGGTTTCTGTCAATTTTTTCAGAAACCGAATACGCTTTGTACTCGCTTCCGGCTTTATCCACACGTTTCTACAATATTCGAATCATGAAACAGGCCATGGATTTGTTAATTGTAGCTGAGGTCAAAGGGAGACTATTTGTCGCTACCCACACCCTAAATGCCACCTCAAGCTTGTTGTCTGAATGAGTTCATGCACTGGGGAAAGTATGAAGTAAACAAGTCGTCTACATAACAATACGCATTTTCTTCAGAGGTGAATATCCTCAACACATTAAACCTTGGAATCCAGGAAACTTTCGACAATATAATGACCCACTTTTTGCCAACTCTGCATGGCGTACTTTCTTCATCTCTGTTTAATTCCAAAATTTACCAACAAAATGCTCAGCGCCAAAAACCTTGACAACAAACACGTCCTCTCTCATACCCAAAGACGTCAACAATACAAACTAAATGGCAACGGCCACACAACTAATCTCAACACCAAAATAGGCTTACTTCCAAATCAAGTAACAATGCTCCCAGACAACAAACAGTAAGTCTTATGCATGTTTTTAGTCTCACCATATTCCACAATATTACATTTTATAACGGATTTATAAGGGCTGTTTAATTTCCAGGTTTTACCATACTTTTCTTCGCTCATTTCCTTTCGGGATATCGAATCTCCTCCCCAGAGTCTGTACAATGCTCTGTGAGCTCATGTTTACTGGCCAGCACAAGAGGAATTTGACTCCCTACAACTTCCAATAGTGGCCTCCCAGTTTCCCTAATACTTCCCACAGTTTCAACGTCAGCTATTTGTCCCACAAGCATTTTTCATTTTATATGATCTATACTGATTACCACTAGGTTCAACTTCAACCATGTAATGACTATCTTCAATCTCCTCATTAAGAAGTCCCTAATCCTGAGCACTAATCCTCTTATTGAAAGGATTCTCGCAGTTAATGCCGATTACCCGTCTTTTCTACGACTAATTTCTTTAAAAAACATTAGACCGTCAGGCCAGCGCTAATAAATTTTCCCCAATTTACCTCTCCCCCCCCCCCAACCAACCGAACAGCGCTGGTTAACGAGTTGGGCAGCGAATTTGCACGATGAAGTTACTCGGCCGACGGGACAGCCCCATCCGCCTTCCACTCAATTGACTACGCAGTTGGGGCGGCATCAATCAATGAGCACCTGTTAGGTTGGTGGTGTTGGCAGCACCTCCAGTCGAATTGTCTATGAACCGGGATGGATATATTTTAACGTCCCTAAAATCACCCCTACCCATTCCGGAAAGGGGGGTGTCAGATGCCCTTTTATAGGGTTTCTACAGATGGCTTTCTAGCTCGTGAATAAGTCTCAAAGCAACCGTCACGAAACAGTCCACTCAAATGTTATGTTATAGAATCATCGGCATGGGCTGCCAAAACCAACCCATGCCTCAAATCCACTAGCGGCAAATTGTAATCATGATCCAGACCTGTTTCTGGCGTTATGTCTCAACTGCACTTCTGGTGCACTTAGCGTGCCATGCGGCTGTTATCTTTCTAACGCAGCCACCATGCAAGACCTTTGTCTCCAAACGCAGGTCCCTTACCTGGTAGTGATGTTCACGGGGAGCACCAGGGGGTCCGTGGCTACGCCCCTTAATCTGCAGGCCACGGCTGACCTTGACGAGTAGAGCCCCGCTACAGACCAGCGTCATTGCAATAATATTCTTGACGCCACTCATTTCTTCTGCTTTCATTTTACTTAGTTCCATTTTTTTATCCGCTTCTATATTCAGTTTCTTTATTTCATTTTCCTCTTTCCTCATCTTACATGCTCTAATCCATCTTTTTTTTTTTCCACAACTCTAATTTCGTAACGGCCCAGTCCGACTGCTCTTTTCCCCTTAATCCGCTTCTGGAAATCAGCTCTTGAATGATAGCCTTTGGATCCTCGTGTTTATAAAATCCAGTTTACTTCTTATGTAAGACAACAATCGAACTTTAAATCCCCCCCCCCCCATGACCAAATAATTACATAACTATCCACTCATTGTCCCTAGCTGAAGTTTATAAATTTTCTATAGCTTTTAAGTTGATAGTCAACAAATAATTAGACTTAAACACGAGTTGACTGCCATGTGCCAATCATAAAAAATTGCAAAAAATAAGTCAACTACTTAGAATAAATGGACTTGACCTTCATTGTAACCACCATGCACCTCACAAAATGAATGTTAGTGTTTCTTCACTTGTCTTACATCATTGGAGTGTCAACACTTGACGACCTGACTGCACGCAGGCTCACTCGGACGTAACAAAGACTTATGCACACGCGTAGATTCCGACGGGCACATCAAGATACTTTACAAATTCGACCGGGCACATCAAGATACTTTCAAAGATTCGGACGTGCACATCAAGATACTCCATTCAACGGTATGATGCTTGACTGTTGAGAGTCGGTGTATCTTGATCTTGAACTTACACGACTTGTTAACCCAAATATGATTGTTGTTGTTTCTGGATGCTTCGTTACGTCTCCATGGAATGTCACAATGTCTCCCCCTGTTCTTTTTCATCAGGCGTAGCAACCATAGGCTGATTGGCCAGTTGCAATCAAATGATTACACGACTGGGCGTGACAAGTGGGTGACAAGCTCGGTGTAGTTACCGGGGACATTCAAGTGATGACCAAGATGGATTTCGAAAGCCGGCTTGCAGGACGACGCCTGGAACCGGTGACGACAATTGATGACAGGGGTGATAACCTGAACGGACACCACATCGTGATGACAGGCACGGTGTAGTTTTTGATGACAAGGCGGGCGTCAACAGCGGGCCTTCAAGGCGACGACTGGAACTAGTCACGACAACTGATGCGACGGAAGATGCCCTGAATGTGCGTGTCAGCGTCAAGCACGATGTAGTGCTGGTGACAAGGACGGCACTCTTGAACAGGTTTTAGGTATAAACCATCGTTGCAAAATTTCCACGCAAACACAGTCCTGGTTCATAACGAGTTTAAAAAAAATAATGATAAACAGAGATTTCCTACAAAAATTGTTCGCAAAAATTTCAGTTCGAGGGCTTCCAACTTTTCTACAGACCTACTACGTTACTACAGTTCTACAAACGAACAAATCAAGTTTGTTCACCGCAACAAACTATTACTTCGCAGCTATGAAATCACAGCTGTGAGGGTTCAGATCAAGACGATGTTGAGTCTAAGGACAAGCCGCTCCCAGCCCCCATGACGAAATACTAGTTTGTCTAGTTGAGACCATATCCATCATCCCCCATTCTAATTACACAACTATCTTAATACCAAATATGCCTGTTGTGGGACTTCTAAATCTGGGACTTTTTTGTCCATAGAAGAGTTGTTAATACGACTGCCCTACGTGCCTTTAGTTTGGTGATGGACTAAGAACACCACTCTCCCAGATGCACATGCGGAGCTTTCCAGAATTCGATATTTCCTTTAGACATTTTGTCGTTGATCTCATCAGCCATTTTTGCTGGCAGTGATGGGGTGCTTGGAGCATCTGTCTCTTTACTGAAATCTTACGTTTTCTTTGTAAGATTTTAATAGAACTGGCTTCTGCACATAACTGCTGCATCTACCTTCAGTTCTGAATAGCTTCAAGGACAAATTCATCAGCGAATTATAGTTCAACTCACGAGCCAAATCTTCAAACAGATTAAGTTTACAAAACCATATAACGGTACCAAACACAATATATTCAAAATCAACAGCCCCTATCCTCAATAAATGCTTTGGCTATAAATGGACGACCCCTTAAGTATACCTTATCCCTGGCCGGCCCCTGAAATAAAGCAAACGCTGAGTTTTAAGAAGGATAAAAATCTCAGTCAAGTATAAATGCTTCATACTTTAAACTTAAGTTAAAAATAAAGAAGGTAGCACATACAGCTTAAGTCGAATGACTTATGAGTGTAATCTACTTGAAATTGTCTAAGATGAATGTTGAGCGTTACCAGGTTACCAGGACTTTTTGGGGAGTGGTAAGAGCTTGATTCCTTTACCATCTGATGTTCTCAAACTGTATCAGCTTGTTAAATTATGCCAGCTTGTCAGTTTATATCAGCTTGTCAAACTGTTTCAGCTTGTCAAATTATGCCAGCTTGTCACTTTTGTTACGCCCCCTATTATATTCAAGGAATTTGAACAGGCTCGTGGTCTAGGAGTTTTGAAAAGGGGCTAACATAGGTAGATTTTAGACACACTATTTGCTACAATAAAGACAATCAGTGCCCTATATATAACTGTACTTTATTGCATGGAATAGAAAGTGAACAAAGATACATAAAATCTACATTAACCTAAAAGAACTGAATATAGGTCTAACACTAATAATAACTAAAGCTCACAGTAATATAAACCATTCTAACACAAATCTAAGTTCCTGGAATTACTATTTCTACTATTTATTAATGACCCTATCTAGTACTAAGCAAATGCAACGGTCAGCTAGCCACGCATCCCTAGGCTCATTTTGTCTCTCTCTGTCCGTTACCGGACTCCAAATGTCGCATAAGAGATGGAATCGGTGGGCCGTCGAGCGTGAGCTCTTAATGCCCCCCCGGCGCTCCCCCACACAAACCAGAGCACTGAAGGACTTAACCCGACTCCAGCCCGTGCGGGAGGGCGCCGGGAACCTCCCCCTTGACCTAGGGGAGGCCCGGTCGACCGAGGACGCTGCGTTTAAAGCGTCCGCAGTTAACTCTCTGTGGGTCAGGACGGCTTTGCTTCCACTCCGGTGGTTTGGTGTTGCGTTACCAACCCCCACCGCCCAAGGAGTCTTTCGGTCGGGACGTTGGTAGTGGCGGGACGAAACGGTTGCCTAGGGGCGGCTTTCTCACGACCGCGTAGTTAAAATCATCGGCATGGGTTTTTGAGGGCCACCCAAGCCTCATACCCATTAACAGCAACTAGTAACCATGTTAGTGGCAGCTCCCGTTGCGTTGGGAGTCATGCGTTTGGCCGGGGTTTTTTAGCTTCGGGTGGACAAGTCCCCCCTACTAGTCCGCCACGCCGCGAAGAGGCAAAACCCCATGTGGACGCCCCCGAATTTCTTCGAGGACGCGGTCGCTTACGCAACCCGGACTACCCAGCGCACTTATATAGGCTACTGTAGTTAGCGTGGCTTGACCTACATGTGACCCTTCCTGGACGCTGGTCATCTGACACGTCTAGGCTAATGGGGTACGTAAAAGAAAACGACCCTACGTCGTAACACTTTGCATCAACTTGTCAAACTGTATCAGCTTGTCACTTTGCATCAAATTGTCAAACTCTATCAGCTTGTCACTTTGCATCAACTTGTCAAACTCTATCAGCTTGTTAAATCTCTATCGTATCGAACTATACTGTATTCAACGGTACAGAAACTACCCGTGTACCACAGGGACCCATGTTGTTTGTAAGACCAGACCAACTAACGGCTTATATAAAAGGTTATCTCGTTGTTGTTTTTTAATACGGTCATCAATGCTTAAAAGTAACACAATGGAAGACTTGATCTCTCCATAGACCTGCTGCAAGCTAGAAATGTCTTTTTTTTCTCCTTCTTTTATTCAGGCACTTATATGACTAATCCTAACAAACCTAAAAATAGGCTGGGTGTTTACTTCATCATCATCATCATGTCCCTTAGTCGTTGGACCGTTGGGGCGCCACAGATGACATGAAAACTATCCTTTTCCATTCCTCTCTGTCTTTTGTTTACTTATCATAGCTTTAAAGAAACACGATCTACGCTGCCATCGATTCATTCAGTGTTTATATTAATGCCAGATGCTGCACCAGGCAATTAGCATGATATTGATATTTCAGTAATGTACTATTTATACTTGAAATTTTAGTGTTAATTTATTATTTTTAAGACTTTCTCTCTACTCGAATTGTTTATCTCGCGGAGCGTTATTTGTTTTTGTTTACAGACGTGACATTTTAGGACCTTCTCGTGCCATTGTTGCCCCAGTGAACCGCTGGAAAGTATGGGTATTGGTGTTAGCGAGCTCCTTACCACTGAGTCGACGGAGGCGGGTTGATGTTATCACTCGACTTATTGTGGTTGACCGCGTCGATTTCGTGGTTGAGCGAATGGGTGGGTTGGTAAGATCAGATCTACTTCTTTTTTTCATGCCTAAGCATAGAGTTTAGTCACTGTTGGGGGGATTTTGTAAGCATTATATTTTTAGAAAAGTAAAAAATAGATCATCTTTAGTCTATAATTTAAAGATTACAATTTTAATTATACAAAGTAGAAAAGAAAACATATTGTTACAAAATAATTAATAAAAAAATTAATTTACAAAATTAATTAAATGGACTTTCTATCAAAGACGAGTTAATACGAAAGTAGGAAATAATTTTAAGGTTCTTAAAATGCATGACGTAAAGAAAGTCTGTGCAGAAACCGAAGCCGAATCCAAACGCTGAACGAGACTTTCGGCCGAAACCAAAGCCGAAACCTAAAAATTTTAATATTAGAAAACTTGTTTTCTCCCATTTTGTGAGCACCGCGAAAAATAACAGAACAATTTTTTTGGTAATTTTTATTTGGCTTAAATGAATCTTTTAGAACTTAACCAAGAAAGTGACACCCCCAACAAACACATTTTTCTTGTTTTTTCGTGTCACCTTGACCATCGGTAAGCTAAAAAAAAAACGTCCTAACTACTTTTTGTTTTGGCCAACTGAACTTATTGAGACCTAAACATCCATGTTTACCATCCAAATTGGGGATTAACTTTGAAATAGTCAATTTATCATTTTGTGTGTACCTTCACCGTGAACGGCTCTAGATGACAATCCATATGGGAGAATTAGTATTCTGTAATCATACTGTTACAAAGTGTGTAATCCAGCCATTCTATAGAATGCTCAGGCAATGTGTACAATGGCTTCTGTATTTTACACTTTGACAAGGCATTGTATAGAACGGCTGTATTTTACACTTCGAGGGTAGCATTTAATATATGAATAAATCTAATCATTATTTTTTTGTAATGTATTTTTAGAATACACGAAGCAATACATATTATACCAAAGATTTAATTTAAGCTGGGTTCCACCTAATATAATTAGTAATAGGACTTTAAAAAATTTAAAATAGGTTTATAATGTATAGCCTAATAAACTGATACTACTATATTAGTAAAACTAAAAATCTCTTAAAGGCCTAATTTAAGTTAACATGTTTTTTTGCTAATTTAACTTACTGTTAAATACTTAGTCTACTAAATGTGTCTCTTTACTGTAACTTTTAGTCTTAGAGTCTAATATTACTACTAATGTCCAGCATTGAACTTTGATTTAAAACTACAAAATCAAATGTAAATAAAAAATATATAAGTTAAATAAACTAATGTATTTAAAAAAGCGAAACTGCATCACTCTACATTACTTTCATAGGGATCATTGGGCTCACTCATTCGCCTTCAACCGAGACCCCTCTCCTCCCCCCTTCCCACCAAAACTCTACAGACCGCGGAGTCAGCAAGTTATGTTTTAAATGTAGATAGCTATGAACCACGTGCGGCAGACGTCAAACGACAAAGTAATTTGAGAAGTAAACAAATGAGATTAAGTAAACAATGGGATTAAGTAAACAAAGATTTAAGTAAACAATGAGATTAAGGCGTGTGCAAACATGAAATGATGGAACAAGTCAACTATTTCTCATTTGTAGCTATTGTTATATACATTGTGTGATCTCATTTGTGGCTATTATTTTGTACATCCTGTCATCGCGTGTGAAGCTGTTATAATGTACATTGGTTGATCCTGTTACTGTCTGGATTTTTTAGCTGTTGGGCTAGAACCAACTCGAATAAAAATATTAGTTTAATGAAGAGTCGTGTATATTTAACCAAAAAAATTCTTTGAAATCATATGTAGAGTTTACTTAAACGCGTCGCGCAGTTTTCTCGATACTAGATTCCAACGTTTTGATTATTATCCCCATCGCTTCCCATGTTTTCATTTAAAAAGAAGAACTCCTATATTTTTTTAAAAATCCCATTAAAATTTATTTTATTTTTTCCTTATGCGTTTGTGAGGTCAGTGTCAGTGAAAAAACATTTTATCAATAAGAAACTCTTCAGCCCCCAGTTAACAAGGCCAAGTGTTTAATGAAGCTGCAGACAGATCAAGATATAGAGCGAATCTCATGTACAAGCAAGGGTTAAACACCTAACATTAACTGCAGTACATAAAACTAGCATCTTGTTTTGTTCCAATTTAGCTGACAAAACTAATTGATTTCTTACGTAAAATTATAATTTGGAATTATTTTGGCAACTCTGCCACGGGGCTCTGTCCTAAATGGACGTTGATCACTGGTAGAAATAAACTTGTTGACCTTAAGACCTGACAAACTGACAACTGTTGGCTGACCAGTTTGGGGGACACTCAAGGAATTTCCCATTTTCTTAAACTTAAAAAGGGACATTAAAGGATAATGTTTGAGGGAGTGTTCAACTAGTTGTACAATTGTTTCTGGGTGCAATACAAAAGTATCGCAGAATTTAATATTTTGTAAACAAAACAATTCAGGGAAAAAAATGTTTCAAGAAAGTGATGAAGTTTTTTATAGAAATATTGACATATATTTATTATTAGTTAAAACTTGTATTTCTCGAAAACACTTAAAAATCATTAAATTCAATGAAGTAGAATTTTAGATACTGTTCTGTTGTTTATACCAATTCAGAAAAAATATCAATTGGGGAGGGGGCCTTTAAAAATGTACTTCAATATTTACACAGCAATAGTTACTTTAAAAAAATGTTATCGAAAATAACATTAAACATCTTTTTTGAAAAGATGTCATAGAAATCAAAATTCGGTAAAACACTTTTGAAAAGTGACACAAAACATAATGGCATGAAAAGAAAAAACCTACAGTCAAAATATCTAACGTGATATTAATATTTGGCTATACATGAAACTGACGCACCAACTTCTTTTTTAAAAATTGCTCTTAACATGGTTTTGACGTAACTGTACTCGAATTTACTTCCTTTTCTGGTCTAAAAGTAGGGCCGTTACGTCACGCGTCAAACCAACTGGTGCGCGTCAAACTTCAGCCAACTGGTACAAGCCATCTCTGATCTTCTTACATACCTCCTAGAACATAATATGACGTGTTGAACGCAAAGGCAAGGGGAAATCTTGAAGAGAGGCGAATTTAAAAAGCTCACATTTAGCTCGAAAGCATTCAACAGCTAAAAAAAAAAATAATAAAAAAAACAGAGAATATATAATAACAGGGAATATAGAATAACAGGGAATATAGAATAACAGGGAATATAGAATAACAGGGAATAAAAACACAATTTAATTTATTGGGAGTCTTTTACATGAAATAGTTTCTATATAAAATTCTGGTGGTGTCTTAGAATTTGCGGGATGAGACTTACAGGAAATAGCTTAAATAGAAAAGTCTGGTAGCGTCTTAGAGTTTTGTGGCTGAAGCTAACAGGAAACGTCAAAAATTAAAAGGCACAGTTAAATGAAGTCCCCAACCAACTTGACATGGAAAATAACTTAATGACGCAAAAAACTATTACCCCCCCCCCCTTTTTTTTTGACCTCATTAGACACGCACATTGCGTTGTACTCAAGTTGATTTAACAAAAACATCCTTCGCCGGACTACTATAAGACTTAACACTTATCCGTCTCTCAACCAGTCCTGCTCCTGGATATTCAACGAGCAACATAATGTACTCAAGCAAGTAGTGTCACTTGTTGTCCGCAACATTTCTGGATGAACCAAATTACACGTGTCTCAAGTGTTTGAACCCAGGTAAAGAAAACGTGGCTGTATTTTTTCAAATGAATTGTTCATAAGTTCAAAAATCTTCCTGATAAACAGTGCCCCTGATTATGATACCTTGATAAACAGTGCCCCTGATTATGATACATTGATAAACAATGCTTCTGATCAGACCGCTGCTTTAGGACTTACCAGACTTTCAAATGTTCGAGTGTTTTCTTTGATTCTGAAGTTTTACATTTTGACATATGATACTCTTCATTGCAATAATATATAATTTCTATATTTTTGTTACAACAAATCATATTTCAAATTTTAAAATTCATTTTAAGGGAAAAAACCTACCAAGAATAAAGCGAAATTTTCTTGAAATATTAAGATAGTATTAAGATAGTATTAAGATAGTATTAAGATAGTATTAAGATAGTATTAAGATAGAATTAAGATAGTATTAAGATAGTATTAAGATAGTATTAGATAGTATTAAGATAGTATTAAGATAGTATTAAGATAGTATTAAGATAGTATTAAGATAGAATTAAGATAGTATTAAGATAGTATTAAGATAGTATTAGATAGTATTAAGATAGTATTAAGATAGTATTAAGATAGTATTAAGATAGTATTAAGATAGAATTAAGATAGTATTAAGATAGTATTAAGATAGTATTAGATAGTATTAAGATAGTATTAAGATAGTATTAAGATAGTATTAAGATAGTATTAAGATAGTATTAAGATAATATTAAGATAGTATTAAGATAGTATTAAGATAGTATTAGATAGTATTAAGATAGTATTTCCATCTTTGAATATTGTTGATGTTTCGTGGAATTATTTTCGATTGTATTTTCAGTTTAGTTTAGGCCAGGGGGCGGGATACTTAGTCAATTTCACTTCCAGTCTTCAGAATATGAAGGAGATACATAACCATGACTTTCAGTTGGTCTTCTTTGTGTAGCCACATTACCATGACTTTTAGTGTATAGTCTCCTTCGTGGAGACACATACCTATGACTTTCAGTTAACAGTCACCTTCGCGTGCTCAGTAAATTAGTAAACTTCAATATTAACCATTTAATATATGTCAAACTACAGAAACCACAAGATGAATATCACCGTGTCGCATCACGTGCAGCATCAAGACAACTTTGAACCAACCGTTGCCCTCAGCCTCATTGCCGCACTGGCCACAGCTTATCTCCTGTCCAGACGTTCACGCCCACAGCCTCCTGGCCCGTGGGTTATATTGCCAGGTAAGACTGAATATATATACACATATATATATATTTACTGTTCACCAAAATATCGCTAGTTTTCTGTTCTTCTGTCTCCGTGGGCTGCTTGTCGTACTCGGTACCAATGAATGACGCCAGATACAACAATTTAACAAAACTTTCAGCTACCCAGTGAGACGAAGAGTTTTGAAAAACAAAATTGCATTAATGAATCTAATTTTTAAAAAATGAAAACGATAGATGGCAAATGCTTTCGGTTCTGCTACCGTGATGTTTCGAGCATCGGTCATAAATTAATAAGCAAGAAATTACATACATTATACTCAGTGAATATAATTGTTAAGAGAGTACTCACCTACGTTGTGGGTTTAGCTTCTTGGACCGCAAAGACGCGCAATTCTATAGTAAATACTTTTTTAAAATGCTTAACTTACTCTATAAATGCTTACTCTTGAAGGTATTGGACATCTTATGAGATTTGCCAAAGATCCAGTGGACCAACTCCGGACGTTGAGAAAACAATATGGCGATGTGTTCAGGGTTTACATGGGGACCATGCCTGTTGTGTTCATCAATGGATATGACGTGGTGCATGAAGTACTACATGTAAGAGGGGCTGAATTCGCACAACGCCCTCAAACATTTATTGCCGATAGGTTGGCGGATCATAAAGGTAAATTTATTAAAGAATTTTTAAAAAAACATTTTTATTTATAAATTTGTTGAGCAGATATTTATTTTTCTGTACGTAACATGTTTAAAGCCTACCTTCTGTTACTTTTCTCTCGCTCATCAACATAACTTAATGTAGAATCTAGAAGTGTCAAAATGTGCGCTTATCAACATAGCCTTATGTAGAGTTTAGAAGTGTTAAAATGTGGCTAAAACGAAGCTTGTGTCATAATAGTGACAGTGAACTTATTGTATTTTGAATATGCATTAGTTTGTATCACATTATGTTTGTTTCAGAAATTCTACCTTGATAAAATGCATAATGTTTAACGATACTAGCATATTTTTATGCAGCTCTTCAATCTTTATCTATAGTATATTCTGTACATAGTATAGGGCGATGTCATAATCTTGCTTTTTAACGTGTTTGACTTTATCGATGTGTGATGTACTTACACTAAAGATGCTAATGAACTCAAACGAACATTTTTTGTAGGTTTATTAAACACAAGTGGTCATATCTGGACGGAGCAAAAACAAAATATTGTGAAGACACTACGCAAACTGACCGCAGCTGGTGGACTCTTGGAGCGCTACACAGAGACTGCTTTAAAACATTTGGCTGACAACTTTAACTATCTGATACAGAAGGGTGAAGGGGGACAAGTGGATGTTTCACCTGTGTTAAAGAGGTCAGTTTGCTCCATATCCTTCGCCATGGCTTATGGACGTCAACTGGACCTAGATTCGGACCTACTGTTGTCCTACACGGAAATGATTGGGCAGTTTTTGGGGTAAATATTTTAGATTAGAAAACAACGCTGTCTTAATTTTTCAAGCAGTTGACACATGCACATATACAAGAAACTCGCGCGCACACACATTTTTATATTTACATTTTTTTTAAAGGTAACATTTTCAAACAAGAAATAGTTAACATTAATTTACTTGAAGAAATTACAAATTAACATCTGATATATTTAACCAGAGACGTCACTAGAGTTTGTGTCATCTGGTGTGGTAAACTAATGGTGTCAACCCCCCCCCCCCTTTTTTCCCACTCTTTCTTTGGAATATATCCCCTCTTCCCACCCTTGCTCTGTGTAATTCTTAACCAGATCATACAGAATTTCTTATAGTTCTTTTTGTGGGACAAGATGAATACATAGAATTAGAGGAAACGGCGTTTAAAAAATGCGTCAAAATTACTTTATTTTAAACTTAAATATTAACAGTTTTAACTCAACTCTCCTGGTCTTCAAAAAATGCATTGTCAATCACTTTAACATAGTTAGCATTATGAACCTCATCACTTTTAATTGAGAAAATCGATAGACCAGAAAGACTCGACTGCATCGTATAACATTGCAAAGAGCTCTAGATAAGTTTAATTTTGTAAAGCATCACTCACCTGAAGCCACAGACACACAGATCGCGAGATATAATTTTGTGTTGATCGAATGAGAGGATTGGGAGAAATTCTAGGAATTCACATTCAGTTATCAACTGTAAAACTTCAAATATAGACAAATCTTTTTATATCAGAGCAATTTGGTTTTGTCTTTTGGATTAAATAACTGACATCTGTGCTTTGGTTTTTTTTTCTTTGGAGTAAAAAATCCTTATTCGCAAAGGTGGTTTATTGCAAAAGACAGCACATTAGCATTGCGTGGCGTTTTGAGTATAAGCAGTAGCGTCACTACGGACTTCGGCCCGCTCCCGTTGACATCATCACAGCACAATGAAGTCATCACTTGAGGGGTGACACCAAAATGAAAATAGTAAATTTGACAGAGCTGACCAAATCGTTTCACAACAGTTCTAAGTTAAATATAATACGAGGGTGCCACGATAAAACAGGGTGCCATAAGGAAAGGGTGCCACCAGAACAGGATACAACAAGAGTGTGTTCCAAAAGAGCAGGGTGTCACACGAGTAATCAGACTCAGAGGAGGTTCAGCTGGACGTTCTAGTTGGGGTCACACCATGAGATTATTGCAGCGACGCGTGTAGCGGCAATGAGATGAAACATCTGTTAAACATCCCTTACACTGATGCGATTACTCCTGAGTTAGGCGCCACTTACATAAGTCACGGGACTTAATATAAGGAAAAACGTACCGGACATTATGGCGGTACCCTGCTCTTTTGACAACCTGCTTATCACGTACACGATTCTGGTGGCTCTTTGTCTTGTGGCTATCTGTCTTGTGGCATCCTGTTGTTGCAATTAAATTAGATATGTTATTAAACCGACTTGAACGCATTCTGGCAGATTTACCATTTTTCCATTTGGGTTGTCATTAGGGTTGCCAACATTTCGTAAATTTGCCAATAAAAAAAGTAAAATTTTCATTGTCTGTAAAAAATGTGTACATATAGAATATTTGTTTGGAAATTTATTTTTTATTGAGTTGGCAACCTTGGGTGTCACCCCCGCTCCCTTGTGCTCTTGCCACAAAGGTGCGCCCCGCATCACCAAACCCCCTAAGTGGCGCCACTGTATTTAATATATTCATTTTTGAACACAAGAGAACTAATGGAGTGAATATGTGAACGAATAAAACATATGTCCACAAAGTGAGAACTACTGAGTGAACTGTGTCCTTACTGACACAATTTGTGTTCCGTTAAGTAAGAGCCATACAAAAAAAGACCGTGCTGAGACACTTGACAATCTATTTAAAAAAACAAATATTCTAATGTCAAGTAAGTCTCACTCTGAACTTACGTTAACGTTATGACCTATATGTCAAAGCTTTGCTTCGTTTAACGTCTCATGAGGTCATAATCAGTCTCTTCCGTAATCATCCCTGATTTTTTGAATTGTTCGCTCTTTTGTGCAAAAAAAAAATAAATAATAATAATAATTAATACACTAATATAATTATCATTAAGAAATGTTTTTGATGTTACCTGAATAGAAATCGTTGCTAATAAATTTAATACAAAAGCATACACGAACTTAGTTTCATATTTGTACCTTCTTTTTAACTTAACTGACAAAAGCTTGCACATTTTTCGAGGATGGAGTCGACCATTTGAGAAATTAGAAACTGCAATAACTTTCATGGGAGAAGAACAAAAGGCTAAATACACAATTTATGTTTTATTTCATTGGAAAAAATATGTGTAAGATTATGTCAACATCCAACTAGAGCCTTCAACTTGGAGAGACCAGATGTTACGGTATCTATTTAGTATTCATTTAGAAAGCCCGACATACTGCACAGCTGACGCAAGCTCAAATTAGAGCTGAGACATCCAGTCATGGGGGGCATCTAGCAAGACGTCTGGGGGCGTGTATAAGGACGTATCTGAGGGCGTGTAGCATGACGTTTTGGGGCGTGTATCGGTTAATCTCTGGGGGCCTGCAGAAAGAAGCATGAAGCGTGTAGCAGGAGGTTTCTGGGGACATGTAGCAAGACGTCTGCAACATGTAGCAAGACGTCTGGGGGGCGTGAAGCATGAGGTTTCTGTAGACATGTAGCAAGACGTCTGCAGCGTGTAGCAGGACGTCTTGGGGCGTGAAGCAGGACGTCTCGTAAAAAATTGTTCCTGTTGCTCTTTCTTCGTCTTATTTCTTTTTAATTGAAGTAAAGGTTTTATTTGACATCACTTATTTTGCTTTCAGATGTCTAAACATGGCCGTTATGACAACGTTCATTCCGTTCATACATCTACTACCCAAAGATCCTGTGGGATACAGAAAATGTAAGAAGCTGTCATTGATGATTGAGAAGGACTTTGTGAGACCTGAGTTAGAGAGACTTGCTAAGGTAAAGTCGAACAAGGGATATAGTGTAGCTTGAAATAGAAAGACAGACTCTAAAAGAAGAACGTATATGCTTCATTCATTAAGGTATTCTCATCAGGAGAGTTGATTCCATTAGAATAAAGTCTAGTGAGTATCCTCGAGTATTCTATAAATCCTGCAATTTACAACAAAAATTAAAGAATATTACACTAGCACAAAATATTATCATTGCAATATCGCATTAGTATCAACTGACCATCGCGTTATTATCAAATCTCCACATCACCACATAAAGGGCACAACATAAAAGTGTTGAATCTGGACGTTCAAACAGATCCCAAAGAATGTTGCTTTTAAAAGTGTTTATTTTTAAGTTACCGCGAATTTCTAGGAATGCGTTGTTGAGTTCAACGTTTAAAAACTGTATAACAGTCGTTAGTTAAAAGCAGTCTATGTAATGACTCATTCATTGACAGATGTACGCAGCAGAACAGACACCCCAAGCATCCTACAACAACACGAGCAGCAATGCGTCAACTCACACATTGTGTTTCGCTGGAGCTTACATTGAAGAGATGAATGACAAAAGACGCAAGGACCTGTCCACAATTTTGTCAGGTATGTATAAGAATTGACAAATGTAATTTGTATAATGTGGTTCATCTTCGTTTTTGTTTTGTATGTATTTGAGTGATATAAAGAATATTTAATGTCACGTATTTAAAAATTGATATGGTCTAATAATTAATTATTGTTTTTTTAAAAAATAAAATCCTTATTATTATTATTCATTTTTGACAAAGAAAGAAATTATTCTTTCTTGAAACATCATCGCTATAAATTATATCACTCCACAGATGAGCATCTTCCAAAAACAATCTCAGAAATAATGCTAGGAAGCTTCGATACCATTACCCCGACTTTGGAGTGGTTCTTAATCTACATGACCCACCACCAGGACGTCCAGAAACGATGCAGACAAGAGATACACAAGTTTTTGGCGAATGCCAGTTTCGATATGCCAGGCATATCACAGCTGTCATACACACGGGCCACCATCATGGAAGTACAGAGGCATGCAAACATAGGTAGCTTGGTACAAAGAATCAACATTGTCATTTTAATGAAATGTGTTTGTGAGATTACAAAAGAATTATTTGCTGTCTGATTGGATTTTGGGGTCTAAGGATTATTTGGATTTTACATAAACTTATGAAGAAAGTGGTTAACTAATAAATGAATGTTTGGTGAAAATATAGATTGTTAGATGAGTTAAGATAAACGTATTTACTTGAATTTTAATATTATATATTAAATATATATCTTCATATTTTCTACAGTCCCCATGCCACCCTGCCACACGTCTGACAAGGACACACTCATCGGGGGTTACTTCATCCCGAAGAACACGGCCATCATGACGAACATGGACTCTCTGATGATGGGACCAGAAGTGGGAGACGATCCAACAGAGTTCAGACCAGAACGATTTCTTACAGAAGTGGGGAGGCCTTTTTATCCTAAATGGTTCTTGCCTTATTCAACAGGTTTGCTACTCATCAAAACATCACATTGCCTGTTGTATTCTGAAGACTACAACATACTTAAAAGTTTCAAAAACATAACAGTTTGGCTGATGTGTATACAAATGTCCATTCTAATTACGTAACATAATCAAAACTTATTATATATTGTCTGAGAAGACTTGATAGTAAACATATAAGTTATTGATGAAAAAAAGGGGGGGGGGGATGGAGTGCAATCTTCAGGATTTGTCCCGGCCGCAGATATTCATTGACACGGTACTTATGACAAACAGAAATGTCCTAGATTGATAAAGAGAAATAGTTCATTCCTTTTATTTCCAAATGTCCTAGCTAGGACTTCACGCGTTTTTTGGGGATTGATTTACTCCAGCAGATAGAAGATGTATCATTCAGACTACTGAATAATTATAGAATAATTAATGTGACAGGGTAAATACATTGTCATAAAATATAATTCACCTCCTTTATATACGAAATAACTGTAGGCTAGTTGTCCTAAGCTATTATTACAGACTATATCTCTAGGTCACTTTCCCATTGCTCATATAGCAGTAGTTAACTCTAGATTAGTTGCCTTAACCATTTTATCAGAATATCAGTAGATCAACTTTCCATTGCTCATATGGCAGTAGTAAACTGAAGGCTAGTTGCCTTAAGCTACTATTACAGCCTATATCAACAGGTCAATTTCCCATTGCCCATATAGCAGTAGTCAACTGTAGGCTAGTTGTTTGAGCTATCATTACAGAATATAACACTAAGTTAATTTCACATTGGCCATATCGCAGTAATTAACTGTAGACTAGTTGTTTGAGCTATCATTACAGAATATATCCCTAAGTTAATTTCACATTGGCCATATCGCAGTAATTAACTGTAGACTAGTTGCGTGAGCTATTATTACAGAATATAACGCTAAGTTAATTTCCCATTGGCCACATCGCAGTAGTTAACTGTAGACTACTGGCTCAATGCCAAAAGATTAAATATATGATTAAATTGTCACGTCTGCTATTTTCTTTTCATTCCAGGTAAAAGAATGTGCCCAGGAGTTAGTATTGCCAAGAAAGAATTGCTCGGCTTGGCTGTTGGACTTCTCTCAAAGTTCCACTTCAGTGCCCCGTTGGTGGAAGGAAAAGAAGTGCTGCCGTCTTTGGCTGGGGTAGTGGGTTTGACAAAAGCGCCCCTTCCATTTAAGCTGTGTGTTCAATCGGTGTAAATGGGTTGTGTTTTCACAATGTGTTCACAGCCGTGTCAGTGACACACTACATTCTTTGAGTACTAACTATCGGGTGAACAAACATTATTCACACCGGACACGACATGACAATCGCGCTCATATCTCATGTGGAAATCCATAAAACTGCGAAACAATCATGCGATTATATTCACAGTCTGTAATAAATCTTAGATTCAGTTTTCATTAGCGTGACCTCGTCTATGATGGAGAATAAAGTTTGACAATGCATAAATAATTTTGTTTAGCTTGTAAATTATATATCATTGCAGTGATAGACAATTTAACACGTGATAAACATTTCAATTCGGCGGCGAAACGTGACTATGTTAGAGTGGTCATGAGACTAAAATGTGGAGAAGATCTGCTCTGATAGCGTACTCACGAGACCAAAATAGCGAGAGGATCTGCTCTGAAATCTGTGATAAAACCGGTGTTCTGGGATGTTTGAAGGGTCCGACTTCCCTTACAATTTCCCATCTGAAACAAATTGGAATGTACCATTGATGGCTCATAGTGGGGGTGAGAGTTGTATGTTTTATATAGACGTAATATGAGTAGCTATAAATAGATGCCCTCTTTTCACTTGTGCTAAGATTGCTTGTTGCCTAGTACAGTATTGCATATTCTAGCCTCAGGTTCGACACTTTGTATACATTGAGATTCACGTAGAGTCTATATTGAGGTCTAGTTCGACTATAAATAAATGCACGGCTCAAAAGAATCTTTCAACAAAAAAAAGGGAGGGTGGGGGGGACTAAAACGCGTCCCTGTTGTAACGAGCCAGAGTTGAAGCGTATGGGAGCCTAATTCGAATAATGTGAGACTTAATCAGGTCAGATGGAGTTCTAGATCCTGTTTCATCGATTAAGTAAGACCCCTGTAGCGTTAGTTCCAATTGTTATATAGATTCGATTCTTGTGTTTAAATTGCAATCTTTTCAGATTATTTAAATTTGGAAATAAAAAAAATCCCACAGATTTTGACATAAATCAAAAATAAATCCAATTATAAACGATAAAAGACTAACAGGCCATGCAGATTTGTTCTGTTTCGTTGTTGTTGTTTACAAAACACCGCCACAATGTGTTGCAATGTGTTTGATTTGAAATGAGAAACGCTACTTTCAATAAGTCATTCCGAATGTAAAATGTACATATATATGCGTCATTGGTTTCTTTTTATTTTTGCATATTTTTTTTATTTTTGTTTTCAATAATCAGGTCGGAATGCATTGTTGATTTTAAGAAATTTAAACTCACGTGCAATTCCGTACAAGATACACCAGCAAAAAATATATGTATATTGCATGAGTATATCCTTAATCAATTTTTTTAACGGCAAATAATACTTGTGCAAAAAAACATCTTCTTGAAAATATATATTATAGAGTCATTTTACAATGATAAAAAAAAGATGTATTGTATAATAACTATCTTTCTATTTAAAATAAATCACTATTTTTCACGAAACAAATGTTTTCTTGTTATTATGTTTGGAGTCACACTCTTTGAATTGGATTTTGTATGCTGTTATGTAGTTCAGTGTTGTTGCGTCCCAATAATATGAATAATGTATATGTTTACAAAGCCAAATGTCAATAAATTTTAGCCCGTAATGTTTCTTTGTCGCTCAGTTAAATATGATACAAAAATATTCATGTCTTCGTTGTCAGTTTTTTTTTTAGTGGTCACTTTTAGTCGTCAGTGGTCCCCCCCCCCGGGGGCTCTAGTCGGCATGTCCGTCCCATAAATGGCATGTCGACAAAGAGGCGTTTGCCACGAACCCCCTGAAACGTTACCCGGGGCACATGATCACCGTGTAGGGGACCCGCGCCGAAAGGCAAAGGTAACGCACGGAAACTGCGTTAGAAAGAGCACGACTGCATGGTTTCCTACCAAGTGCAGCCGAAAATAACGTAGAAACAGGTCGGGACATGATTACAGTTGCCACAGAGATATGAGGCGAAGGAGCGTGGCGACCCTAGCCGATGATTCCAAATACGCAGACTTGAGGGTACTGCTCCTAGGCAACCTCTCTTTTTTATCATCTCCCAGCTGCGGTGTGAATTAGTCATGCCGCAGAAAACCACGTAAACCCTATTAGAGGGCGTCTGTTAACACCTACTAGTCCCCCCGGGTGGGAAGGGGGGGCTTTAGAGACGTAAATTGTATCCACCCCAGCCCAAGGAAGTCCGGTCCGGTTGCTGTGTAAGCATCACCCCGGCTGGCCAGGCGTCCCTTCTCTGATGCGGCCTCACTCGCATAGTCAGTCGAGTGGAAGGGTGGGTGGGGCTGTCTCAGGGGCGGGGAGCCCTCGGCATGCCTCTTCGCGGCCTGACTGGAATAGAGAGACCACTGGGGGAGTGGTTGAATGCCAGTTGGGGGCGGTGGAGGTGTGTTGGGGAAGACCTTATGAGCCTTGGCTCGATGGTCTGCTGATTTTCTTAAGTATGTTAGTTAGTCGTCAGTGGTCGGTTACTTGTAAATAATGACCATGGAATTGTCATCAAAGGCGTGCGAAGAAAAACCTTCGTCCGTGCCAAAAGCTGGAAGTTGCCCGCCCCCTCATCGTCTCATCGGTGTACAATATATGATACAAAGATGAAGACGATCTCACACATAGATAAAGTTTCTCTAGAAACAATAAAGTTAAGATTCGGGAAATTAAATGAAAAAACTGATAATATCCAGTTCCCAGCAATATCTCATTATATATATATATATATATATATATATATATATATATATCCAAATCTTATGCATCCTTAATTTACCTTGTCCAAAATCAAAGTAAACAATTGTACAGATCCCATTAGTAATGAACTTGTCAACCACGACGCCTAGTACTGAAATACGAAAGGACTAGTACTGAAATACGAAAGGCCTAGTACTGAAATACGAAAGGCCTAGTAGTGAAATACGAAAGGCCTAGTGGTGAAACCATGGAAGCCATAATCAAATCTACAGACTTTGCTGAAATGAACTGGCCGCACTTAATCAGCAAATATTATATCTAAACATTATTTAATTTCTTCAAGGGCTGAAGACATACTGACAAAATTTTATTGACTTTCCATTAAATGAGAAGTAACACAGAAATTTTACGTTTGAAGCAGATTTGTATAGCTTAATTCTGAGTTATGAACAGATCACATGACTTAGCGTTGACAGTGATACAAAATTTGAAAATAAAAGCTTTAGGCTTGCTATACATTTAGGATGATGGTAAGCTCTCTCAAAGATTTCATGTTTTTGTCAACGCATTGAAGATTTAGGCGCCCAACTGTTAGAGCCCGGGGCCAAAGCAAAATCTATGAGTTGTGATGAATCCGGACAGCGACTCGCAGTCTCATAATTACATCTAGAATTGTCAATTTCTTGGTTCGTTATCATAAAATTCTCCTGATCTGTGCGCTCTTATATTCAAGTATTAAGATTTGAATTTTTCATTAAATTTTTATCAATTCTAAAAAGACCAAATACAAGACAGAAATGACTGCCATAATAGTCCATGCATTGTCTCAACGATCACTAAATAGATTATCCAAACTGCCATCTAAGCAACCTTCCACGATATGCTTTCCATTGATCCGTTACTGTGGCTTATAAACCTACATAATTTCTTGCGCCGTCGAAATACCGCATATCGGGCTGGCTTAAACTGTGGGCGTGCTGCAGTCTGGGTTTTAAAGAGAGTTGGAGTATTGGTAGAGATCTTCGCTTCGTCATGACTTATTGCACTTAAGCCTGGATAACCAGAGCCGCCGTAAAATTACACTGCTCCGAACTATAGCGGTAAGTAAATATTTCAAATTTGTTGGCAAATATTCTTATCTGTTACATATTTGTAAATAAATATGTTTTTTTTATAATTAAAGGTGTACAAAAACGTTTGTGACATTTCATTCTGGAAACGCACACACCCATTCATAATATGATTCGAGGACCTGCCAAGAAATATTTTGTTGCAACCATTTGTTTTATTTTAGTGGAAAAAACAGTCGAGTTTCAGGAGTGAAACCACAAAATTCAAAGAATGAGAAGAATTATCCATCTTTACGAATAGACATGAGGCGAAGATCGATCTGCATCTGACGATTTAAATTAAATTAAACTTATAATTATTCAACCATTATTTTTCTTTACGAAATGGGAAGAAGAAATACTAGTTTTAAAACAGAAATGTGACTATCTGTATATTTCAAATATGACTAACTGGTCATTTCCCATAATGGACGGGTGAAAAATAAATATTTCTTTCAGGTATCTTTCCGAGGGGGGGGGGGGTGTCTTTGTCTCCCGTAATAAATCCGCAAACTTTCCCCACCTCCTTTTCCCCAACATATATTAATCTTTAAGTTTAAGTTTGACTAAATAGTTGATATTTTATGATCTTTAATAAACTATTTATATATCTAAACTACTTAACTAATAAATAATATTTACAGTATTTGAAACAAAAATTTCATAATAAAATTAAAAATAATTTCTCCAGTTAAACTTGGTACCAAAAAATACAACACAGAAAACCCCAATGTTTTAAAGAAAACGACCACATAATTTTGTTGGCAAATATTCATGAGTGAAACGAGAAATACTATTTATAAAGTGCTTAACCGAACTTCTAGACTTGGGTGCGCAGTGACCCGTGTCAAAGAGCGTGGGGAATGTTCCTACAATTTTTAAAAAAAATATTCATGCTTCACTGGCGGTGGCTTAAAAATTTTTGAGACTAGCCCCGGTCGAATCATGTGTAACCTTTTAAACTCGCAATGACGAATCGCCTCGACCAATCCCCAAAAGTAATGCATTAATGAGATGATAATTGAAACATCAGGCCAGTGGTGTGCAGTTACCCTTAAAAGGACGTCCAACTCTACTGTGTAAGATCAATAATATTTATCTCTAACATAATTTCTTCTCATTAAGTAATTCTTTTTTTTTTTAAACTGTTGTTCGATTCTAACCGGATTGTTTCTGTTATTGAATAATCGCTGGGATTTGTGAGTCAAGTTATATTTCATCACATAGACCTTCTTATTTTTACCTTGTACTTTACATGATCTGCTGTACGTACGTATCATGCGTAGCATCAGTTAACATACTTATCATGCGTAGCATCAGTTAACATACTTATCATGCGTAGCATCAGTTAACATACTTATCATGCGTAGCATCAGTTAACATACTTATCACGTATAGCATCAGTTAACATACTTTTCACATATGTTTTCAACTTGTGTTAGTGACACACGCGTGTGTTGTCAGGTTGAACAGACGCGTCACTAAATATACATATGGGAAAACATTTTAATAGATCACGTTCAGACGTCAAAAAAATTTTGTTAGCATCTTAATCCCAAGCATAGGATCCTGAAATGGGGGCTTTGGGGAGAAAGGGGGGGGGGTGTTTGGGAGGGTTTTTTTTTTTGGGGGGGGGGGGTCTGTTAAATAGCTGCCCTAAATGGGTGGATTCATGGCGGAAGAGCCGACGGTGAACAGGGCACTGGGTCTGCTTGTAAAAAATATATAAATATTACTATAGTAGAAAGTTACGGGTATTTCCTTCTGAGTGAATATGCATGAATATAATAGGATATTTAACAATACTATACATTAACATGATATTTGACAATCCTATACATTAATATGATCTTTTAAAACCTTTTAAATTAATAAAGCATGTTATTAACAGCAATACACATTATTAAAACATGATAGTCAACAACAAAATACATTAATATAACATGATATTTAACAGGCATGTATAACTAAACATAACATAATATTTAAAAGCCATGTATAACTAAAAATAGCATGATATTTAACAGCCATGTATAACTAACTAACGTCAAATTGCCCTGTTCTGGTTGTCATCAATTTGGATTATGTCTCATTATCCGTTCTCTTTTACAAGATAAGTCTTGTATAAAAAAAACTAAACTATAATTTAACTGATACATAAGGATGTTGTTAGTATTTCCATTCCCCAGTTGCATTTCAGTTTCTTTTCATCTCTGAACAATGCTGACATTTCATCTCTGAACAATGCTGTCATTTCATCTCTGAACAATGCTGTCATTTCATCTCTGTACAATGCTGTCATTTCATCTCTGAACAATGCTGTCATTTCATTTCTAAACAATGCTGTCATTTCATCTCTGAATAATGCTCTCATTTCATCTCTCAACAATTCTGTCATTTCATCTCTGAACAATTCTGTCATTTCATCTCTGAACAATGCTGTCATTTCATCTCTGAGCAATGCTTTCATTTCTGAACAATGCTCTCATTTCATCTCTCAACAATTCTGTCATTTCATCTCTCAACAATTCTGTCATTTCATCTCTGAACAATGCTGTCATTTCATCTCTGAACAATGCTGTCATTTCATCTCTGAACAATGCTTTCATCTCTGAACAATGCTGTCATTTCATCTCTGAACAATGCTGTCATTTCATCTCTGAACAATGCTGACATTTCATCTCTGAACAATGCTGTCATTTCATCTCTGAACAATGCTGTCATTTCATCTCTGTACAATGCTGTCATTTCATCTCTGAACAATGCTGTCATTTCATTTCTAAACAATGCTGTCATTTCATCTCTGAACAATTCTGTCATTTCATCTCTGAACAATGCTGTCATTTCATCTCTGAGCAATGCTTTCATTTCTGAACAATGCTCTCATTTCATCTCTCAACAATTCTGTCATTTCATCTCTCAACAATTCTGTCATTTCATCTCTGAACAATGCTGTCATTTCATCTCTGAACAATGCTGTCATTTCATCTATGAACAATGCTTTCATCTCTGAACAATGCTGTCATTTCATCTCTGAACAATGCTGTCATTTCATCTCTGAACAATGCTGTCATTTCATCTCTGAACAATGCTGTCATTTCATCTCTGAACAATGCTGTCATTTCATCTCTGAACAATTCTGTTATTTTATCTCTGAACAATGCTGTCATTTCATCTCAGAACAATGCTTTCATTTCTGAACAATGCTGTTATTTCATCTCAGAACAATGCTTTCATTTCTGAACAATGCTGTCATTTCATCTCTGAACAATTCTGTCATTTCATCTCTCAACAATGCTGTCATTTCATCTCTGAATAATGCTCTCATTTCATCTCTCAACAATTCTGTCATTTCATCTCTGAACAATGCTGTTATTTCATCTCTGAACAATGCTGTCATTTCATCTCTGAACAATGCTGTCATTTCATCTCTGAACAATTCTTTCATTTCATCTCTGAGCAATGCTTTCATTTCTGAACAATGCTGTCATTTCATCTCTGAACAATTCTGTCATTTCATCTCTGAACAATGCTGTCATTTCATCTCTGAACAATGCTGTCATTTCATCTCTGAACAATGCTTTCATCTCTGAACAGTGCTGTCATTTCATCTCTGAACAATGCTGTCATTTCATTTCTAAACAATGCTGTCATTTCATCTCTGAATAATGCTCTCATTTCATCTCTCAACAATTCTGTCATTTCATCTCTGAACAATGCTGTCATTTCATCTCTGAACAATGCTGTCATTTCATTTCTAAACAATGCTGTCATTTCATCTCTGAATAATGCTCTCATTTCATCTCTCACAATTCTTTCATTTCATCTCTGAACAATGCTGTCATTTCATCTCTGAACAATGCTGTCATTTCATCTCTGAATAATGCTCTCATTTCATCTCTCAACAATTCTGTCATTTCATCTCTGAACAATGCTGTCATTTCATCTCTGAACAATGCTGTCATTTCATCTCTGAGCAATTCTGTCATTTCATCTCTGAACAATGCTGTCATTTCATCTCAGAACAATGCTTTCATTTCTGAACAATGCTCTCATTTCATCTCTCAACAATGCTGTCATTTCATCTCTGAACAATGCTGTCATTTCATCTCTGAACAATGCTGTCATTTCATCTCTGAACAATGCTGTCATTTCATCTCTGAACAATTCTTTCATTTCATCTCTGAGCAATGCCTTCATTTCTGAACAATGCTCTCATTTCATCTATCAACAATTCTGTCATTTCATCTCTGAACAATGCTGTCATTTCATCTCTGAACAATGCTGTCATTTCATCTCTGAACAATGCTTTCATCTCTGAACAATGCTCTCATTTCATTTCTGAACAATGCTTTCATCTCTGAACAATGCTGTCATTTCATCTCTGAACAATGCTGTCATTTCATTTCTAAACAATGCTGTCATTTCATCTCTGAATAATGCTCTCATTTCATCTCTCAACAATTCTGTCATTTCATCTCTGAACAATGCTGTCATTTCATCTCTGAACAATGATGTCATTTCATTTCTAAACAATGCTGTCATTTCATCTCTGAATAATGCTGCCCTTTCATCTCTGAACAATTCTGCCCTTTCATCTCTGAACAATGCTGTCATTTCATCTCTGAACAATGCTGTCATTTCATCTCAGAACAATGCTGTCATTTCATCTCTGAACAATGCTGTCATTTCATCTCTGAACAATGCTGTCATTTCATCTCTGAACAATGCTGTCATTTCATCTCTGAACAATGCTGTCATTTCATCTCTGAACAATGCTGCCCTTTCATCTCTGAACAATGCTGTCATTTCATCTCTGAACAATGCTGTCATTTCATCTCTGAACAATGCTGTCATTTCATCTCTGAACAATGCTGCCCTTTCATCTCTGAACAATTCTGCCCCTTTCATCTCTGAACAATGCTGCCCTTTCATCTCTGAACAATTCTGCCCTTTCATCTCTGAACAATGCTGCCCTTTCATCTCTGAACAATTCTGCCCTTTCATCTCTGAACAATGCTGTCATTTCATCTCTGAACAATGCTGTCATTTCATCTCTGAACAATGCTGTCATTTCATCTCTAAACAATGCTGTCATTTCATCTCTGAATAATGCTGCCCTTTCATCTCTGAACAATTCTGCCCTTTCATCTCTGAACAATGCTGTCATTTCATCTCTGAACAATGCTGCCCTTTCATCTCTGAACAATGCTGTCATTTCATCTCTGAACAATGCTGTCATTTCATCTCTGAACAATGCTGTCATTTCATCTCTGAACAAGCTGTCATTTAATCTCTAAACAATGCTGTCATTTCATCTCTGAACAATGCTGTCATTTCATCTCTGAACAATGCTGTCATTTCATTTCTAAACAATACTGTCATTTCATCTCTGAACAATGCTGCCCTTTCATCTCTGAACAATGATGTTATTTCATCTCTGAACAATGCTGTCATTTCATCTCTGAACAATGCTGTCATTTCATCTCTGAACAATGCTGTCATTTCATCTCTGAACAATGCTGTCATTTCATCTCTGAACAATGCTGTCATTTCATCTCTGAACAATGCTGTCATTTCATTTCTAAACAATGCTGTCATTTCATCTCTGAACAATGCTGCCCTTTCATCTCTGAAAAATGCTGTCATTTCATCTCGGAACAATGCTGTCATTTCATCTCTGAACAATGATGTCATTTCATCTCTGAACAAGCTGTCATTTAATCTCTAAACAATGCTGTCATTTCATCTCTGAACAATGCTGTCATTTCATCTCTGAACAATGCTGTCATTTTATTTCTAAACAATGCTGTCATTTCATCTCTGAACAATGCTGCCCTTTCATCTCTGAACAATGCTGTTATTTCATCTCTGAACAATGCTGTCATTTCATCTCTGAACAATTCTTTCATTTCATCTCTGAGCAATGCTTTCATTTCTGAACAATGCTCTCATTTCATCTCTCAACAATTCTGTCATTTCATCTCAGAACAATGCTGTCATTTCATCTCTGAACAATGCTGTCATTTCATCTCTGAACAATGCTTTCATCTCTGAACAATGCTCTCATTTCATTTCTGAACAATGCTTTCATCTCTGAACAATGCTGTCATTTCATCTCTGAACAATGCTGTCATTTCATTTCTAAACAATGCTGTCATTTCATTTCTGAATAATGCTCTCATTTCATCTCTCAACAATTCTGTCATTTCATCTCTGAACAATGCTGTCATTTCATCTCTGAACAATGATGTCATTTCATTTCTAAACAATGCTGTCATTTCATCTCTGAATAATGCTGCCCTTTCATCTCTGAACAATTCTGCCTTTTCATCTCTGAACAATGCTGTCATTTCATCTCTGAACAATGCTGTCATTTCATCTCAGAACAATGCTGTCATTTCATCTCTGAACAATGCTGTCATTTCATCTCTGAACAATGCTGTCATTTCATCTCTGAACAATGCTGTCATTTCATCTCTGAACAATGCTGTCATTTCATCTCTGAACAATGCTGTCATTTCATTTCTAAACAATGCTGTCATTTCATCTCTGAACAATGCTGCCCTTTCATCTCTGAACAATGCTGTCATTTCATCTCTGAACAATGCTGTCATTTCATCTCTGAACAATGCTGTCATTTCATCTCTGAACAATGCTGCCCTTTCATCTCTGAACAATTCTGCCCTTTCATCTCTGAACAATGCTGCCCTTTCATCTCTGAACAATTCTGCCCTTTCATCTCTGAACAATGCTGCCCTTTCATCTCTGAACAATTCTGCCCTTTCATCTCTGAACAATGCTGTCATTTCATCTCTGAACAATGCTGTCATTTCATCTCAGAACAATGCTGTCATTTCATCTCTGAACAATGCTGTCATTTCATCTCTGAACAATGCTGTCATTTCATCTCTGAACAATGCTGTCATTTCATCTCTGAACAATGCTGTCATTTCATCTCTGAACAATGCTGTCATTTCATTTCTAAACAATGCTGTCATTTCATCTCTGAACAATGCTGCCCTTTCATCTCTGAACAATGCTGTCATTTCATCTCTGAACAATGCTGTCATTTCATCTCTGAACAATGCTGTCATTTCATCTCTGAACAATGCTGCCCTTTCATCTCTGAACAATTCTGCCCTTTCATCTCTGAACAATGCTGCCCTTTCATCTCTGAACAATTCTGCCCTTTCATCTCTGAACAATGCTGCCCTTTCATCTCTGAACAATTCTGCCCTTTCATCTCTGAACAATGCTGTCATTTCATCTCTGAACAATGCTGTCATTTCATCTCTAAACAATGCTGTCATTTCATCTCTGAATAATGCTGCCCTTTCATCTCTGAACAATTCTGCCCTTTCATCTCTGAACAATGCTGTCATTTCATCTCTGAACAATGCTGTCATTTCATCTCTGAACAATGCTGTCATTTCATCTCAGAACAATGCTGTCATTTCATCTCTGAACAATGCTGTCATTTCATCTCTGAACAAGCTGTCATTTAATCTCTAAACAATGCTGTCATTTCATCTCTGAACAATGCTGTCATTTCATCTCTGAACAATGCTGTCATTTCATTTCTAAACAATGCTGTCATTTCATCTCTGAACAATGCTGCCCTTTCATCTCTGAACAATGCTGTCATTTCATCTCTGAACAATGCTGTCATTTCATCTCTGAACAATGCTGTCATTTCATCTTTGAACAATGCTGCCCTTTCATCTCTGAACAATGCTGTCATTTCATCTCTGAACAATGCTGACATTTCATCTCTGAACAATGCTGTCATTTCATCTCTGAACAATGCTGTCATTTCATCTCTGTACAATGCTGTCATTTCATCTCTGAACAATGCTGCCCTTTCATCTCTGAACAATTCTGTCATTTCAGAAAAGAATAGGAATGGATGGCTTTGAAACAATTTCAAACATCAAAAAATGTTAGCTTTGTATTTTTAAAATTTAATAAGTTTTTAATTTTTTAAATTCCAAAAATGTAATTTTATTAAATTTATAATGTAATAAAAAATATTCTTTAAATATACTTTTAATACGACAATGCCATTTAAGTCAATCAGTGCAGCGAAACTCTATAGCCAAATAGCATTCACTAATTCACTTATCACTCATTCTAATAAGAAAAAACCATATGAAGTGCAAAAAATGTGTGATAGCGTATGGAGTGGAAGATGTTATTAATTTTATTAAAATTTGGAGAGGGGAGAAGGGGTCAGTACTTTCATTTTGCCCAAGGTAACACAAGATACGTCACAGAATAAAGTAATGAATTTGATATATTATTGAACATCTTAATTACATGAATACCGGTGGTAGGAAATAGGATGTGTACAGTTTTACGTTAATGACAATATATTTAAATCCTATGGTATTATATTTGTTAATAAAGTTATGATACATTCTATTTTTACCACATATGTTTACCAAGTAAGAAAATCAATGGCGTTAACTAAAATTGCACCATGGTTAATTTTACAAACGTATACCTAAGAATATTAGATACTATCCTGACTGATTCCCCCATGGTTTCACATGTAAATTGTTATGGAATGGTTGGGCGAATACACATTTGTTTTTTTTGGTGTTTTTTTTTAAATTAATGTAAGTTCATTTTAAGTTCATGATTATGTTTGTTAAATTGTATGTAAAGCGTGGTGAGCCCAGCCCTAGACTGAGGTACCACGCTATAGAAAACTACCAATAATAATAATAATAATATCAAAGCTCAATCATTTTACACATTTGAACATTTTATTTTAAAAAAAACTAAGATGGGTTAATATTTTCTTTCAAAAAATGAAATTACATTTTTGTTTTTACTTTGGGAAAATTAAAGTGAGTGTGTATTTTTTATGAGATTAATAACTTTTTTTTTTAAAGACACTCAAGTCTGTTATAGACACTCAAGTCTGATATAGACACTCAAGTCTGTTATAAACTTGAAAAACGGTTACGTGATTCTTCTTTAAATAAGAGAATTCTTTGGTTTATGATTATTATTATTATTATAAGAAGTTTTTTTGTAGCGTATTACCCCAACCTAGGGCTGGGCTCACCACTCTGTACATACAATTTAACAAACATAATCATGAACTTAAACATTAACATACATTAATTAAATAAAAACAAAACAGATCTGTATTTGCTCCAACCGTTCCATAACTTTTCAAATGTCAAGCCATGGGCGGCACCCAGTAGTATCGTCTGTCGGTCAGGGGGAGGGGAAATCAGTCAGGATATTAGATTTCCCGATAATGTATAATTTAAGAAAACAAGGCAAAAGTTTTATTTTTTTAATGAAGATATCAATATATCAAATTCACTTAATATAAAATATATTTATATAATATATAGAGTTTGTTGTAAATTTAATATAATGTTTGAACAATTTTTAGAGAAAAAGAAATTGTAGTTCAAAGCCCAAAAAGGGGAAAGGGTAGGTCCAACATTTAAAAATTTAGAAGCACAAGACAGCTAAAGTATTTCTCTAGAATAGAAATCGTCCCTCAATTAACTTCTTTTGTGAAAATAATATTATAATCAGTGATAATTTAGATTTGTTAATTTAAGGTCATGATTTTTTTTAAAAATTTAGTGTAGGGTCGTGAAAGGGGGTATGGTATGCGTATAATTTATATCAGATAAAATTAAATACTTCTCAAAACTTAATGATGTTAGAAACGTAAATATCATTACACATATACTTCTTTTTTAAGGTAAGGAATTGTGATGAGTTTTTGCATTAGCCGATAGAAATTATCGCAAAGTACCTACCATTATTATCCCGATAACATCGGGTCAAATATTCTAGTCTCTAAATATCCACCCCAACCCAAGGAAGTCCGGCCCGGTTGCTGTGTAAGCATCACCCCGGCTGGCCAGGCGTCCCTTCTCTGATGCGGCCTCACTCGCATAGTCAATCGAGTGGAAGGGTGGGTGGGGCTGTCTCAGGGGCGGGGAGCCCCCGGCATGCCGCTTTGCGGCCTGACTGGAATAGAGACCACTGGGGGAGTGGTTGAATGCCAGTTGGGGGTGACGGAGGTGTGTTGGGGAAAACTTTATGAGCCTCGGCTCGATAGTTTGCTGATTTTCTTAAGTAAGTTAGTTAGTCTCTAAATATCACCGCCATTTCATCTACGAATAATCTTGTTATTTTTACGCTTAATAATATCGTCACTGCATCTCTAAATGGGTTAATTAATTAGACACGAACAAATTGTGTCAATAAAACAATGCATGTTTAGCTTTAATAATAATGTTACATAATACACAAGTCAACGTTTTGGCAAATGCCTTCATCAGTATAGCAACAGAACATTTAAATAAGTATACATTAAATTTACATAATATATATATATATATATATATATATATACATTTATCCTACCTAAATGAAAGAGAAAAAAAAAGAAAGAATAGGAGTGGGCGCAAAATCCGAACAAAAAAACAAAGAAAATAAGAATGGACAGGAAGGGATTTGAAGTCAAATGTAAAAAAGCCAAAAATGAAAAAAACATGTCAACTACGTAAATGTGTGGATTTGTTCATGCCGTACGGAGTCAACGTACCAAATTATGTTTTTAATTAATTTATCAATATAAATTATATCCAGTGTATTACTTGTATACAATATACCAGTAACTGCAATGTCTACAATTCCATCATGGTTAGAGGTATTGAAATGTTTGGAGACCGGACAGAGAGCTAGTTTATTTAGTATATTTGTGTTCTCTAAACAAGTCTCCGAGGCGACTACCTGTCTCTCATATGTATAATTTACCGCACTTTTTACAAAGTATGATGTAACCTGTGCAGGTAAAGCCATCTTTATTCTGAATATTTCCGGAGGGACATTGATCTTGTCAACTTCAATCACGCAGGGACAGGGACATGTGTTACAGCGGCTACGATTGCAACTTTGGATGCCATTATGTGATTTAAACATCTGTAAATAATGCCGTCATTTCATCTGTAAATAATGCCGTCATTTCATTTGTAAATAATGTCGTCCTCATTGAATACTCTTTTATAGTTTGTTCTCTTCCCTTTTTATCCGTTATATTTTTTATTGAAAATTTTTATTTTCAAATCTAGTGTTGTAATGGTATAAGATAAGAAACACTTATAAGATATGAATTGCATGCACAATTTTGAGATGAGATGTCCATTCAGTTTCTTTGACAGTTATTTTATTTGAAATATCTTTTCAATTAGAAATATTTATTGTTTAATTTAATCAACATTTAATTAAATAAGTTCTTATAATCCAGAGATACCTCAACATGAATTACTCACTTCAAAGTCTTGCTCAATTTGACAACCTCTTCGTCCCAACGGTTCTCATCAGCCTGTTATCTGCATTGGCTACAGCTTATTTCTTCTCTGGCCGTTCTCGCCAACAGCCACCTGGCCCGTGGGTGCTATTGCCAGGTATGTTTATACAGCTTAAAACTGCTTTGTGAACCGTTTGAGCTCAGTCTTCAAATTAAGAAACATGTTGATCTCTGGTTGGACTACATCAAAGATTCTGACTCATTCCTACTTAATTCTTACAATAATCGTATCATCAAGGTGTAAAAGAAGAACGAGTCATGTTTTTCAGGAACAGAATGAGTTAAATTTCTTACTCGCATTTTTTAAATTAATCATGTCTGGAGTAGAGGGAATTGTTGACATAGCGTCTTTACATTTGTCATATTTTTTTGCTGTGTCTTCCCCTCTTCCACAAATCCTTCTATTTTATCAATTAACCCTGCACTGAAGTAGACAGAAAAACAAGTTCCCACATATTTTTGTAGGTATTGGACATCTCTTGAGATTTGCCAAGGATCCCGTGGAGCAGCTTAGAAAATTAAGGAAACAATATGGTGATGTATTCAAGGTCTACATGGGGACTATGCCAGTTGTTTTCATCAATGGATTCGAAGTGATCAACGGCGTCCTTCATGACAGAGGGGCCGAGTTTGCCCACCGCCCACCTTCATTCATAGCTGAGAAGTTGGCCAGCAATAAAGGTATCGTCGTTTGCAAGTTGCCGATTGGTGTTTGTGCAATTAAACTATAAATATTGTAGATGGCAGTAGCTTCATGACATTATCACGGAGTAGTCATGGTTTCTTCACTGTGTTTGTTGGTTTGGCAAGTTACTAGCATCAATGCAATGAATTCAATAACACTTTGGTAGATTATAACTCATTTCAGGTTCTTTAACAGCGGTTCTCAACCTGCAGGTCGTGACCCCTTTGGGGGTCGAACGACCCTTTCAGAGGGGTCGCCTAAGACCATCGGAAAACACATTACTCTACACTTATAAAGCAGCGACGATACTAATTTTGTGGTTGGGGGTCGCCACAACATGAGGAACTGTGTTAAAAGTTCGCTGCATTAGGAGGGTTGAGAGCCACTGTTCTATAGGAAGTTTTGTGTGTTGTTTGTCTTTTATATACGACGATGACCAATGCTATATTGGACGGTGAGTGTACAGGTGATACAAAGATGACCAATGCTATATTGGACGGTGAGGGTACAGGTGACACAAAGATGACCAATGCTATATTGGACGGTGAGTGTACAGGTGATACAAAGATGACCAATGCTATATTGGACGGTGAGTGTACAGGTGACACAAAGATGACCAATGCTATATTTGACGGTGAGTGTACAGGTGACACAAAGATGACCAATGCTATATTTGACGGTGAGTGTACAGGTGGTTTATATATCCTTTTTTTTTTTGTTGCTTGGGATGCTTTCCCGCATGTAGGAAACATGTGTTTTAGCGTCCAATGGGTATTCGATGAAGTGCTAATTTTTCTTGCTCTGCCCTATCTTTGGGCTCGGAGCTGTATTTCGACACTCCGAAGTAGAGCGTGTTCCGAAAATTTGGTCTGCCTCGTCATAATAATGTATATGAAATACGGATACTGGCACTTGAATTTAAAACAAATTCAGAGACTCTGAGTTATTTTTAGAGGCGTCTAATCATATCTCTTTCGTGTATGGGTACATTTATTGATAACTGTAAAGTTCACGGGACACACTCCATATTAAATTTTTTTAAAGTTCTGTTGTATACACACACAAAATTCATGAAATTAGAATTAAAAAGATAATTTACCTGCATGTATTTGAACATTTGCAAAGGTTTCCTTAACACAAATGGCAACGTTTGGACAGAACAGAAACAAAACATCGCTAGGACTTTGCGGAGCCTGTCCGCTTCTGGAGGTCTCTTGGAACAGTACATCAAGTCAACCGTCAGCAATTTAACAGATCATCTACTGTCTGTGATTGAGAAGGGAGAGGGGGGACAGGTGGACGTTACCCCCGTGCTGAGGCGGTCAGTTTGCTCGATCGCCTTCTCCATGGCCTACGGTCGTCAGCTTGATCTGGATTCTCAGTTGCTGGTCTCGTACACAGACACCCTGGACCAATTTCTGAGGTAATGAAGATAGAAACTTCCATGATCTTGTAAGTTTTGACCCTCGCATGATGTGGTAAGATTTGACAGTGCATGATTTTGTAAGGTTTTACACTCCAATGATCTAATGTTTGACGCTTCTTTGATGTTGTACAGTTTGACACTCCCGTGATGTTGTAAAACTTCTATAAAATGACTATGTTAATTAAAGAATTTCACTTTTGTTATTTTTCTCCATTTTAAAAGCTTTGGAAAATTTTACTAGCATTCGTCTTCCTTTTTTTTTCTTTTTTTTTTTAAAAACAAAAGTATACTATTTCCAGAATGACCCGAGTCTTCACTTTGCTGTCCGTGTTGTAAAAGTAGTGGACACGAGAAGGACACTCTTGATTAAATAATAGCTTCCATAAAACATATTAAGGAAAAACAAAAATACATTTAAAAAATATTTTCTCCCTTTAGACCACCGCTAGATGGAAGGATTTGAAATCTTTCATAATGCATACATGAATAGGACCAATAGATTGATTATAGTGTCAGTTTATTACGTGTGATAAAACTGTGATTATTTTGACTTGATTGTTGCAATATAAAGTTCAAGCCATAACTTGGACTCATAGAATCACGTTAGTTATTTTACTTTAAACACAACCCAGTTCATGTTTGTGCCTCACATGTGTCTGAACCTTGCTGTCATGACAACCAATTCATGTTTGTGCTTCACAGGTGTCTGTCTGAACATTGCTGTCATGACAACAAATTCATGTTTGTACCTCAGATGTGTCTGAACCTTGCTGTCATGACAACCAATTCATGTTTGTGCTTCACAGGTGTCTGTCTGAACCTTGCTGTCATGACAACCAATTCATGTTTGTACCTCACAGGTGTCTGAACCTTGCTGTCATGACAACCAATTCAAGTTTTGTGCCTCACATGTGTCTGAACCTTGCTGTCATGACAACCAATTCATGTTTGTACCTCACAGGTGTTTGAACCTGGCTGTCATGACAACATTCATCCCTTACATACATCTGCTCCCCAATGACCCTGTAGGGTACAGGAAATGTAAACACTTGGCAGTTGTCATTGAGATGGACTTTGTAAGGCCAGAGCTGGAGAGACTCGCTCAGGTATATTTCACCGAAAATCTTACAGTACGACCACAAATATTCTAAACTGCACAATGACATCAATTCGAGAGAATAGTTTTTCAGCATCAACCACAGTGGATTGATGTTTGAACACATCAACAGTGGATTGATGTTTGAACACATCAACAGTGGATTGATGTTTGAACACATCCACAGTGGATTGATGTTTGAACACATCAACAGTGGATTGATGTTTGAACACATCAACAGTGGATTGATGTTTGAACACATCAACAGTGGATTGATGTTTGAACACATCAACAGTGGATTGATGTTTGAACACATCAACAGTGGATTGATGTTTGAACACAACCACAATGGTTCGATGTTTGAACATAACCATAGTGAATTTATTTTTGAACACAATCACAGTGAATCGAGGCTTGAACACAACCACAATGGATCGATGTTTGAACACAGCCACATTGATCGATGTTTGAACTTAACCACTTTGGTTCGATGTTTGATCACAACCACATTGAATCGATGTTTGAACACAACCACAGTGGATTGATGTTTGAACACAAAGACAGTGTATTGATGTTTGAACGCGATGTCCCGATTAGGGGCACACAAAAATTTGATAGAAATTAAATCAAAACAAAATATATTAAAAAAAGTATATAGCTAAACTTTGTGTAAAAACATTATGTCACTGCGGTTAAACTCCCTTACTCTTTCTATTCGAAGAAAGAACTTGTCTGTCTGTTTTTCATTTGTTCATCAATAGTTAACAAGTACGCCTCTAAATCGCTTTCCGATTCAAAACTCGTCTGATGAAAAAAATAGTTTTCTTTTTCATTATCGTTAAAAGAAGAGTATTAAATTTGCTTTAACTCTGTTAATATTTCTTTAATTAATTGCTAACATATTGCTCATATATATTGCGTGATATGTTGAATTTTAAAGTAACAAAACTCAAAATAAAGTTGTAGGGAATATTGGTGCGTGCTTGCGTGTATTTGTACTTGAGCATGCATGCGTGTCGGAGTGGCAGAAAGCTCAAGTGAGGAGCAGAACTGATATAATAAATAAGATTTTTTTTTAAAGAATTGAAACTAACAGTTTAAGAAAATTCACTATTTAAAATATTCCTTTATTTTCTTTCATGGCGTGTGACAAGATGTATGACAGGGACAAGTTGTGTCCCAATGAAAAGTTGTGTGACAGTGACAATGAAAAGGTTGAATCATTTATTGTCAGATCCACCAAGAATCTCAAATGACGTACGAGAAGAAGACAGGAGAAACTAGTACGACGGTTCCCACGTTATGTTATGCTGGGGCTTACATGGACGAGATGAACGAGAAAAGGCGGAATAACCTCCCCACGATGATGTCTGGTAAACAATAACATTTGAAGTGGGTGGTATGTCTGGTTAACAATAACATTTGAAATGGGTGGTTTGTCTGGCTAACAATAACATTTAAAGTTGGCGGTATGTCTGGTTAACAATAAAATTTAAAGTTGGTGGTTGTCTGGTTTACAAAATGATTTGAAGTAGGTGGGATGTCGGGTAAGCAATAACATTTGAAGTAGATGGAATGTCGGGTAAGCAATAACATTTGAAGTGGGTGGGATGTCTGGTAAACAATGACATTTGTAAGTATTTCACTGAAACTCAAATTTTAAAAGGCCGAAAATGTTTTAAAAATGTAAGGAAAGTTTAGAAAATTATACAATGAGATTATAATATCTATACCAAAGTAATCTGGCTATTCATCAAATGTATGTCAAATTGCTTGAGTCCCAAGTCTAGATTCGGAAGTGGCGGGTGGTGCCTTTGTCTACTTCTGAATCTAAGCACTTAGCTACGGCTTCATTATTGCCTTTACCTAGAAACAAAGACAACCATCTCTGCTTGAACAATATGTGTTTTTAAAGGCGCAGAAGAGTAAAACAAAATTATGAACATTAATCAAACACGATAATACATGAGTTAGAGTTCAACTTTATAACATAAATCAAGTATAATTATAAATGAATTAGATATCTTTATAACAATAATCATATACATAAGTTAGAGGTAATCTTTATAACATTAATCAAATATAATAATACATGAGTTAGAGTTCAACTTTATAACATAAATCAAGTATAATAATAAATGAATTAGATATCTTTATAACAATAATCATATACATAAGTTAGAGGTAATCTTTATAATATTAATCAAACATAATAAATAATTAGAGTTAGGGATAATCTTTATATTAATAAAGGATATGGCAAAGTGACATTTTCCACATTACATAAAGACTTATAAATTAAATATATGTTGGCATAGAAGAATAAGAATAATGAAGAATGTAAATATGAAGTTGATGATGATTAAGCAGATTAAGAAATCTAAAGGCATCGTATCAGATAGTGTAACAGGATACATGGTACGTTTCGATAAGAAATTACTCCCACGCATTCCCACTTGGTATCGTCGGGAAGAATCGCCCCTTGGCCTGATCGAGAAGATGGTGTGTCCGTCTACTGCCATGTCGGCAACATTATTTGAAACAAGAATTATTTTTTTTTAATTTACGGAGCTGCATGCAGGGGCGGAATACTTAAATGTTTTTTTTTTAATCATAAAAAGAGTCGCACTTATTATTTGAGAGAGTCGCATGTGGCCGTGCATCCTCAGGTTCCAGGTCGCTGTCCTAATTTATAATGCATATTTCTTTTTCTTTTTAAAAAGTTATATGTTCCATGTATCCTGGTTGAATAACATATCTATTCTGCGTCGCACAAACTAGACAATTGTTTTCGATTAAATAATATGTGTTTCCATAGAGGAACATCTTCCCAAAACTGTCTCAGATGTCATAGTGGGCAGTTTCGATTCTATAACGACGACGATACAATGGTTCTTAATCTACATGAGCCACCATCCAGACGTCCAGAAGAAATGCAGACAGGAGATTCACAAGTTTATGGGCGATGGTGGGTTCGATGTTTCCGATATAGATCGCTCCCAGCTGGCATACACACAGGCGACAATCATGGAAGTACAGAGGGTGGCAAACATTGGTAAGTATGTCACAGTTGATTGGGTGGTAAACATTGGTGAGTATGTCACAGCTGATGATTGGGTGGCGATTATAGGTGATTATGTCACAGTTGATGATTGGGTGGCGATTATAGGTGATTATTTCACAGTTGATTGGATGGTAAACATAGGTGAGTATGTCACAGTTGATGAATGAGCATTCGATACCAAAAGTGTGGATGGAGAACTTACTATATCGATGTATACGTCTGGAATCTTGATGAGTGCATGTGTACGCAACAGCGCAGACATTTGAGTTCGTTGAAGTTTCGATAAATTGAAAGAAAAACATAAGGATAAACTTGTGTTTTGGGGATGTAGCATTTTTAATATAATGAAATCCAAACTTCTTAGGCAATAATTCCGTTTCTGAAATTCTACAGTCCCCATGCCCCCCTGCCACGCATCTGACAAGGACACGCACATCAACGGTTATTTCATCCCTAAGAACACGGCCATCATGACAAACATGGACTCTCTGATGATGGGACCGGAAGTGGGAGACGATCCAACAGAATTCAGACCAGAAAGATTTCTTACAGCAGACGGGAGGCCATTTTATCCTAAATGGTTCTTGCCTTTTTTAACCGGTGGGTCATTTTTTCTTCAAATAATTTTATTTTCTCAAACTGTTACAATAACAATAAATGTTAAATAAATATGAATATAAGCTTTTAAAATGAATCTGTCAATTTATATTACTCATTAAAGCTTACTTAATGATGATTTTTATATTATGATTATTTAATGATGAAATCGAAAGATGAATAATACCACCAACGAAGTACTTGCTCACAGTTCCATTTCTGTTTTAATTCCCGTATCATGAAAATTCGACATGCGCTTATGTATCCCATCTAAATAATAGAGCAATATTATTGGGTGCTGGGTGGCCGAGTGGTCTAAACTGAGCAAATCTCAAGTTGATGGTCTGTAGCCCAAAAAACATCACCGGGAGTATGGGACTCGCTAACCTTGGATGGCAACTCATCTAAGAGAAGGAAACTCTGAAATCAAACCCGGAGATGGCGTCCCCAATGGGAGGTGAACATCGAAACAATGTATCATTTCGACAACTCCTGCGACGCCCCTGATGCCATCGCTGAGAGCGCAGTTAGCATGCCAAAATAGCATGGATACAAGCACTATATAAGTATTCAATCAATCAATCCTGCATTGCGGATCTTGTATCTAATTTAAACCACTTCAGAAAAATAGCAGGCTAAGTGTGCCCTTCCTTGTGGCCCCCCTCCCCTTTTTTTCACCCAGCCGAAAGGTGAATATCGGGCCCGCAATCCTCTCGATTGACTAGCCAAAGAGTGAGAGGGGGGGGGGTCGCTGCAACCAAGAGGCACCTGGCCGTTTGATAGTGAGACTACGTCAACACAAGCAAGCAAACTTCCTAATATTGGGATGGGACATTAACGATCTTAAATCCGTCCTCCCCATTCCGGGGGTAGGGGTGTAAGGTGCCCTCTAATATGTTTTTTCTACATATGTATATTGTATCAAATTGTTTGATTTATATTACACGATCTTAGAGCTAATAAAGGCTAAAAAAGAGTAGGCAAGCGATGATATACTTCCATTTTAATAAAGACTTCATATAGCACCCCTGCACCCCTCCCACTTCTACGACCCTTACCACCACACCCACCATAACACTTTAATTCAAAATCTTTCCTACGGCCCTTACTTCTTTCTGAAATATAATTATCTTTGTTCCAATGGGCTTCCCTTGCAGATCTAAGGTTTCGTTCTTACGGTGACTTAATAAACGAGCAATGAATTCATAAATCTGACACTTGTAAAGCCAACATATAAGATAACCGCGTAGATCCACTGGGATCTTTCGGCCTGGGTAGCAAGCGTGGATATAAAAGAATGATGAATGCATTTAAGTATCACTCTTTGTGATGTCATATGTCTTTTATTCCCCCAGGTAAAAGAATGTGTCCAGGAGTTAGCGTGGCCAAGAAAGAATTGCTCGGATTTGTCGTAGGTCTCCTGTCTAGGCTCCAATTTAGCGCCCCGCTGGTAGCTGGGAAAGAGGAGCTGCCGTCATTAGACGGGGTTTACGGTTTGACAAAAACACCCCAACCATTCAAGCTGTGCATTCGGTCTGTGTAGAGTGTTTGGGGTTTATAACATGTTTGTTATTACATTGTATTTAAGGTCATTAGTTCCTACAGCAATGGTATACGTGATATTCTAGTTATTGCAGTAATTGCATTTAGGTTGGCGCCTAAATTAAATCATTCAGGTACCAATTTCTACAATTCAAATTAGTTAAACCTTTTCGTAAAGTAAATCAATGACAGACATTTATAAATGTTATCGTTTTAAAATTTGAGCACATTGTGAACTGGGAAAAAACCTATCCTTTAATGTATTTTATGTAATTATGTTGCGTATTAATATAATGTATTTTTATTATGTATTTTTATCATGTATTTGTATTATTACCACATAGCTCTTGCAAAGAATCGTCTGCGAAATTTAGATGTTATTTTACTATACACCTTTCGCTCGAAAAGTCCTTGCAAAGAAATTTATTAAAAATCAATTGTGTAACACGGATCTACTCATTAGACGTGTGGACACATACAACTACTTTATAACCAACGTCACAACGTATTGATCTCATTTCAACCCTCAAAGATACGCTTGCTAATTCAAAGAAAAACTGATAAACTATCCTACACAAAGGCACCAGCAAATGTGAATGCTAAGAAAACATATACACACTTTAGCATACAGCATCACCATTTCGCTCTGCTTCGTGTGATTATTAACTCCGAAACAATTTTGCATTCGCATGTAGCTAATACACACTACTTCATTTCCAATTCTCTATTCCCACAATTCTTAGCTTGACTTAGCTACTTCCTTCTTAACGTTCAATTTTGCGGCTCAATACAATTTAAGCCTAGCTTCTCTTTCACTTTTTAAATCCTTTATGATATTAACTTTGCATTTTTTCGTGTGTTTCTTACTATGTTTCGTTCTTTATTAGTGGTGGCGAAATCTTCGGAAGGCTAATTGACCCACTTTTCTTTATCCTATCAAGCTGAAACTTGGCACATAGACTCGATGCTGATGACAACACATTTGATGGAATGTTTCAAACTCACCCCCCCCCCAAAAAAAAATAATCAGTTTTTACTGTACTTCATTGGTGGATGAATGTTGATGATTTGTTTAATGATTGCGTATATACATACGTAATCAGAGAAGTATCCAATCAATCAATCAGTCAATCAATTCTTTGGTGTCAAGATAAATTGTGTAGCTGTTGCTAATTGCTTTGTATTTGTGACGTATTTTCGTTTAAATATATATTTAGTCTATTATTTTCTAAATGCACTAAGTTTGATAAAACCATTCCTATACTAAAAATCAGTTCCTATAACCATATAAATGATAACTCACGTACAATTATATAAACGAAAAATAAGCATATGAATATTTATTAAAAAAATTTGTTTAGGTTGTTGAATTTTTGTTTTGTTTTTTCCCAGTAGATGTCTTCTATTTGCAGATATTTTCTTCTTCTTTTTCTATGTTTTAAGGGCTCGCGATCAATGACTTGATAAATCTGGCTCCTATGGTTCAGAGGGGTTCGCGATGTTACTTTGCGTGGTTTGGAAGGGGATAATTCACTGGTTGCAAGGGTAACTCAGCAATGGTGTTATGAACGGGGGTTGGAAGACAGGAGGGAATAGACGCAAATGTGTCAAGTGTTGTCGCCTCAACTGTTGTTTTTGGAAGCTTGTTCTAGTCCCTTATTGTCTTTGGCATGAATGAGGAGCTCCTGTACTGAGTTCTTGTTTTTAAAAGTCAGAACTGCTTGTCGTGGCCTCTTCGCTGTCTAGGGGGGAAGATGTACGAATTTTTGTTTAATCACTGGAGCAGTATCCACACTATTTCGTAGTATTCATAATAATTTCCAAAAGTTTATGATGGTGGTCTCAAAATAGTCTTTATGAAAGATGAATAAAATCAATAATTGCATCCACTCACTGTTGAAACACAATAATTTCAATCAAATCTATGATAGTGGTATATTATCTTTTGACCAGACCCGGTCTATGCAATTTTGATGACCCTCATTATTGATAAGAACATCAAATTTCCATTTCTGTTGTAATTCGTATACATTCCAAATGATAAATATAAAATATGCATATATCAAATATTTATTTAACGTTTTATTGTATTACATAGTGTAAAGATAACCAGAATGTATTTTGTGTATTGATTAATGTGAATAATTAACATTTTAAAATACATTGGGTGAAATAATAATCCTTTAATTTGAAAGCTGATGTTATTAGTTCTGAAAAACTCTGCTCTTAGAAGCAAAAATGATCTTTTATTTCATAATAGTCTCTACATTTATATTTCGACAGAATATAAGTTGGGCATTTTTTCCTTTTTTGTAATGCTTTTCAAATTTATCAACTTAAAATAAACACTTTAAATTCCCTGGTAATTCAATATTTGAAGAAAGAAACTTCCAAAAATTCCTCAAAGTTAATATTGCACGTGCCAAAAGGCCGATGCCTTCCATTGAATCGCTGTTTAAATAAATTTCTACAGGAAAGTAAAATTGAAAAACAAAATATGTTCAAGAATATTGCATAGAGTATTTGGCAGTATCTAAATATACACACGTAAAGGAAAGACAATTTGGTGTTTTTAAGTAGATGTGCTTGTTATATATATGTGTGTGTGGCCTGTTTATGTATGTCTCAATAGTTGTAAGGACTTGTTATACATATGTGTCCTGCTTATGTATGTCTCAAAAGTTGTATGGACTTGTTATATATGTGTGTCCTGTTTATGCATGTCTCAATAGCTGTATGGACTTGTTATATATGTGTGTCCTGTTTATGCATGTCTCAATAGTTGTATGGACTTGTTGTATATATGTACCCTGTTTATGTATGTCACAATAGCTATATGAACTTGTTAAATATGTGTTCTCTGTTTACGTATGTGTCAATTGTTACTGGACATTTTATGCATGTGTATATATGCCTTGTTTATGGCTATGTCAAATATAAATATTGATTTTTATATATTTGTATAAGCGCCCTGTTTATGTATGTGTCAATGATTATGTGAACTTGTTAGACCCCCTTGTGATAATTATGTAAATCCATGAACAATTTTTAAAGTTTGTTTTAAATGATTTTAAAATAAAAGAGTTCAGTGCTTAAATTCCAACTATTGCATTGTGCTTTGTTTTGTTCATACCCATACTGCCAGGCTGAACTCACTTACTAATGAATATTTTAGATAAAGAAAAACTACACGATAATATTTATGATACAAACTAGCTCTCACAAATACGAACGGTGTTTTTTTAACAAATTGACTTATCTCCTGCATTCTGTATTACAACTATTAATTTTAAATCAATTAAAGCCTGGACAATTCGTTATAAGCTTTTAAAGTGGTATTTAATGTATAGTGGTATTTCATGTAAAGGGGTATTTCATGTATAGCGGTATCTCGTATAAAGTGGTATCTCGTGTATAGTTTATCTCATGAACATTTGGAAATTCACGAAGTTGGTATGACTAAAATAAAAAATAAACTATTTCAGGCCTGGTTTGGATACCGTCGAATCCCATGTTTCATTCTATGCAGCTTTGACGCGTTTATGAAATCAGAATTTATATTTATCAAAGTCTTCAAACCCATCTCTCAATATTGCAGTATATGGCATCCTTTCGTCTTCGCGAGACGATGGAGTAGCTGTTGACAATTCATCAAATGGCTTACGATCCTCCAATGACAGCTTCGGTTGCACCTCTTGCAGGGGAACCTTGACTTCTGGTTAAATTTGGCCTTCCGTAATTCTCTTTTTGCTGCATAGGCGCAGGGCCGGCCCTAACAATTGTGGGTCCTATACGAAATGGATTGAGCGGGGCCCTTTCTGGGTAGGAATAATGATAATAAGTGAAAATTAAGATTTTGTATTAGAAAATAAATTCGGGGCGGGGCCTATGAAAGTGAGGGGCCCATTGCGGCCGGCCCTGCATAGGCGCAGTAGTGATGTATCTTTAATCGACCTAATTAAACAATATAAGTTTTGCTCTAGATGTTTTGCTCATTTTAACCTAAAGACATTAAGCCCCTCCTTCTTCTTCTTCTTCTATATATGAATTAAGGGCCCACGATCAATTGTTTGATCATTCTTGCTCTTATACATGTAGAATTTGCAATGTTTCTGTGCCTGGTGTTGATGAGGATATTTCACTGGTTGCAAGAGATACTTAGTGAGGGTATCATGCACTGGGGATTGGAAGGCTTGATGCAATAGACGGAAATGTGTCAAGTGTTGTCGCCTCAACTGTTCCTTTTGAAAGGTTGTTCCAGTCCCTGGTTGTCGTTGGCAGGAATGATCCGCAAAACGTTATTATTTTTTTTCTTAAATTATTTTAATTTTTTTAAAATATTATTTTATCTCAAAACTGCATGCATGGCTTCCACACAGCAGAAGTAGAAGTGTGTGTGTGTGTAGACCAGACAAGGAAATTAATACTTAAGCCATCAAAGAGATCTAAAGCACGGCAGCCCAAGAGAGATTACGAGAGTGGCTTAAGATGATTTTGAGAGAAGAAATCGCCGTCTCTACTTTGTAGTTGGAAAACCCCGGAGTGTGCCACTGGGCACGTGACCGTGGTCAGGACGTACACATTAAAAATCAAAGTTCATTTCAATTAAGAAGAAGGATACATGAATGGTACTCACTACGCCTCCTGGACTATCCCGCCTACTTGTCTAACGCGACGCCTTGTCTCACGCGAATCTGTGTCCATCCCAACTACAAGTCTATTCTGACAACAGGTATATCCCCATTTCACATCTATCCCAACTACAGGTCAAAACGGACTCCAGGTCTATCCCCACCATCTTGTGTATCCCGACTCTTTGTCTAAATACAGGTCTGTCTCAAGTTTAAGTCTAACCAAACTCTAGGTCTATCCCATTACAGCTCTATCCCACTCCAGGTCTATCACACTCTAGGTCTATCCGATCTCTAGTTCTATTCCACTGTAGGGCTAATCCAACGCAGGTCTATCCCACTCCAGGTTTATCCCTCTTTAGGTCCATCCCAACTCTAGGTCTATCCTACTGCAGTTATATCCCAACTCAAGGTCTATCCCAACTCCAAGTCTATCCCACTTCCAAGTCTATCCCAACTCCAGGTTGAACCTGACTCCAGGTCTATCCCAACTCAAATTTTATTTCACTCAAGGTCTATCGCACTCTAGGTCTAACCTAAATCTATGTCTTTTCCACTCTAGGTCCATCTCAAATACAGGTCTGTCTCAGTTCTAGGTCTATCCCAACTCTAGTTGTATCCCACTCCATGTCTATCCCAACTCTAATTCTATCCCAATTCCAGGTCTATCACAACTCTAGGTATATCCTAATGTTATGTTTATCGCTTATCCAGGTATATCCCAATTCCAGGTCTATCCCACTCCATGTCTATCACACTGCAGGTCTAAACCAACTCTACGTCTATCCAAATGTAGGTCTAACCCAACTCTAGTTCTATCCAACTGCAGGTCTAACCCAACTCTAGTTCTATCAAACTGTATTTCTAACACAAGTCTAGATCTATCCCGTTCCAGGTCTATCACAACTCTAGGTATATCCCACTGCAGGTTTCACCCAACTCTAGTTCGATCCAACTGTAAGTCTAACCCAACTTTTGGTCTACACCAATGCCAGGTCTTTCTTTATCCAGTCTATCTCAATTAAAGGTCTATCCCAACTCGAGATCTATCCCAATTCCAGGTCTATGCCAACTCCAAGTCTATCACACTTCCAAGTTTATCCCAACTCCAGCTCGAACCTGACTCCAGGTAACTCATACTCCAAGTCAAGCCCATTACCGTCTATCCCAACCCCAAGTATATCCCAACATCAAGTCTATCCCTACTCCAGGTCTATCCCAACTCCAGGTCTATACCTACTCCAAGTCTATCCCACTTTTAAGTCTATCCCAACTCTAAGTCGAACGTGACTCCAGGTCTAGCCCAACTTAATATATATTCCACTCCAGGTGTATCGCACTCTAGGTCTAACCCAACACTAGGTCTATACAACTTCAAGTATACCCCACTACAGGTCTATTACACGCTAGATCTAATCCAACTCTAGGTCTATCATACTCTAGGTCTATCCCACTCTAGGACTAACCCAACTCTAATTCTATCTCAATCTAGGTCTAACTCAAATCTAGGTGTATCCAAAATACAGGTCTATCCCAACTCAGAGTCTATCCCAATTCCAGGTATATCCCAGCTTTAGGTCTATTAAAATGTTAGGTATATCACAATGACAGGTCTAACCCAATCAAAACCAGGTCTATCCCAACTCAATGTCTATCACACTGCAGTTCTAAAACCACTCTCGAGCTATCCAATTGCAGGTATAACCCAAATCTAGGTCTATCCCTATTCCAGGTCTATCCCAATTCTAGGTTTATCCCACTGCAGGTCTATCCAACTCTAGGTATATTGCACTATAGATCTAACCCAACTCTAGATTTATCCCACGCCAGACCTAATCCCTCTAATTCTATTCCAATCCAGGTCTATTCCAGCTATAGGTCTATTCAAATGTTAGGTCTATCCAAAAGCCAGGTCTATCCAAATTCCAGGTCTATCCCACTCAAGGTCTATCCAACTGCCGGTCTAACCCAACTCTAGGTCTATCCAACTATAGGTCTATTCCACTCCAGGTCTATCGTAGTCTAGGTCAAACCCAATGCTAGGTCTATCCAACTGCAGGTCTATCCCTCTCCAGGTCTATCGCACTCTACGTTTAATCCAACTGTAGGTCTATCCTACGCTAGTTCTATCTCAATTCCAGGTCTACCCCAACTCTGGTCTATCCCAATTCCAAGTCTATCCCAAATGCAAGTCTGTCCAACGCCAGGTCTATCTCAACTCCAGGGCTATCCCAACTCCAAGTCTATCCAAATTCCAAGTCTATCCCACGTCCAGGTCTATTCAAACTCCAAGTCTATCCCAACTCCAAGTCTATCCAAACTTCAAGTGTATCCCAACTCAGGGCTAGCCCTATCCCAGGAAAAGTTTTTAATGACTCAAAATTAATTTGACGTTAATTTTCTTTTTTTTTTTTTTAGCTGTGCATGTCTTCCATGCCCACTAACTTAAAGTGCAGAATCTAAAAGTAACGTCTGAACAAATATTCCGTCATTTGTTTTAAGGAGGTACTTGAGTAAAAGGGGGTCTTTCCAAAGTAGGTTAGGAAATAAAGTACGCAGAATGAAACTTTCAACTTGAAAACCTCATCAGAGGCTTTGGACTATGCCCAAAACGTCAGATTTCCTCAATTTTTTCATGAAGTTCTTTTTCGAGACATTCGGTTGGGAATTTACATTAAAATTGTTTTGCACTTTCAAGTATTAATAGCCTTACTTCAAAGCAGATATTTTGGAGAGATAAAAATTAATTAACCTGGAAAATTAGTACTTTTAGAAAATGAGGACATTTTTAATAAAAAATTGTGTCATTTAAGTAATAACCTGTTATCACTGTTTTAAACCAATTTGTGAAAATAAATACGTCTTTTATATATATATATATATATATATATATGTAGAGAGAGAGCGAGAGAGAGCGAGAGAGAGAGACGAGAGAGAGAGAGAGAGAGAGAGGAGAGAGAGAGAGGAGAGAGAGAGAGAGAGAGAGAGAGAGAGAGAGAGAGAGAGAGAGAGAGAGAGAGAGAGAGAGAGAGAGAGAGAGAGAGAGAGAGAGAGAGAGAGAAGAGAGAGAGAGAGAGAGAGAGAGAGAGAGAGAGAGAGAGAGAGAGAGAAGAGAGAGAGAGAGAGAGAGAGAGAGAGAGAGAGAGAGAGAGAGAGAGAGAGATGAAAGAGAGAGAGAAAGAGAGAGAGAGAAAGAGAGAGAAAGAGAGAGAGAGAAAGAGAGAGAGAGAGAGAAAGAGAGAGAAAGAGAGAGAGGAAGAGAGAGAGAGAAAGAGAGGAGAGAAAGA